>CP136062.1:135080922-136359356 GCA_032622095.1 Siphonodentalium dalli | reverse complement strand
GCCAAATTTCGTGAATACTCAAGTGATAATACGGCCATATTTC
Organism: Siphonodentalium dalli; assembly: GCA_032622095.1. NCBI lineage: Eukaryota > Metazoa > Mollusca > Scaphopoda > Gadilida > Siphonodentaliidae > Siphonodentalium > Siphonodentalium dalli. The sequence goes on along the minus strand of CP136062.1, from coordinate 136,359,313 downwards.
GTTGAACAAAATGTTGATAAATAACACGTTTTGGAAATTTGGTACCAAAGTTGACAGTGGTTAGCATTATTTTGTTGCAATTAATCGATTCTAATAACTAAAGCGGAGGGGGGGGGGGTGTAATACAAAATTTGCAGGAAGGTATGCCGGGGTGGGTGGTGGTCCGAGAGGCAAAAAGCGCGTTTTTTACAACCTCATGCAATTTTTTTTACTAAAGACCTTTTGTGCACATATTTGACATATGTAACATATTGTAACTACAAAATCACCTTACGTATGTTAATGGGCCCTTATATGGGCCTTAGTAGATGGGACATTAAGCTGAGATGTTGCATATGGGACGGTGAGGTGAAAACCTCTTTCCTGACACCCTTCAATAGAAGCTTCGGGAAATGAAAAACTGATATAAATAAACTTGTCCTCATGTAACTGAGACCTTTAAGCCAACATCATTGGTGCGTGGCAAATATTAATGTGACTATGAATGGCTCGAAAATAATGTTCACCAGTGCATGAAGCTAATCAATGAATTATTTGCATGTCTATCAACTCAGATGATCAGTTGATAACACAACACCTAAAGTATCCAAGTCTGGCATAGAGAATGCTTGTCATTTAGTATAAAATAAGATGATCTAATAGACTATACACAAGTGGTATGGAATAATGCTATATAATGTGCTGGTTGACAGACTAATCAGGAAATACTTAGAAATGATGGAATTGTGTGTATCCTGCACAATGACTTAGATTTGCAGATATCAGCAATTTATAAAATAATATTTCCAATTGCAGCCTGGCAAATATCCTCTCTAAATATATATATATGTTTTCTAAAGATGTCAACTCTTGTTCAATTGAAGCTTAACAACTGATATGTCATGGATATGTCTACATAATGTCAAAAGTGACTCGAAAGTCAAGATTGAGTTCACTGTCCTGAAATGATATGAACTTAAAATGTGTTAGAGCCAAAGCACATGTTCGGTTCATGTAATAGCTTGCAGGGGAAAAGATATATTACTGAATATACAGGGGAGATATGCTGGGATGTGTATTATTTGTTTTTGTAAAATTGGATGCATTTGCCTAAAATAATGTTTTATGTGCACCTATCAGCTTCTGTTGGGTTACTGTATTTGTCCACTAATCGCATGTATTAAAATTTCCATTTAGCAGTATGGAATTTGACCACCCACGAAGACCTATAGCATACTCTCATCACACACTGACCTGGAAACTCCATGTTAATGTATGTGGTAGAGAATTGCCTATCAGTCAGTATTTGAAATAAAATCTTCATATTTACCTTTATTATATGACTACCACTAATCCCTTACAAATACCACTATGGTCGTGGGCCGTATCGGTATTCTATGAATTCCGTATCAGTATCCTTTGAATTCCGTATCAGCATCCCGTGAAATTAGGTCACCGGAAGTTTAAATTGGGAGTTTCGGGTGATGACTGCATGGGAATGTTCAATGGAGTACTTTTGCCCGGGTGATGGGATGGTGTAACGAAGTAGTTTTGCCCTTTGTGCCATGGGATGAACCAAAAATGTGTCATATACCTGTCATTTGAACTAAAGGAGATAATTTCTCAGTCATATAATTTATATGAGTTATATCAGTAGGGTTTTTATGCGGTTTTAGACCGAAATTAGTGAAATTTGGGGGTGGGTGTCCAAGAATTGGGAGTAAAAAATTGCAGGTTTGGGGGTGGTGGGTACCCGACAATTCAGATGCAAAAAATCCACGGCATGCCTTCCTGCAAATGTTTTACTACCCCCCCCCACCCTGACTAAAGCTTATTTTGAAGAAATAAAAAAAAATGTTGTAGCTTGGTGATATGGGGACCCTCTGATCGGATTGGGTACCTTTAAATTATTCTGTGATATAATTTGATTCGTACTGGGATTGTCTATGGTGTCCGCGAAATTAGAACCTCGACTTCGAAATGTTTACTCTTTAATGAGGTGATGAACTAATGACGTTCTGGTATACCTATCGGGTCAGTATCGGCCATCTCCTCCAATCTCAATGTTGCATTATTGGATCCAAAAATAATGTGATAGCGTAGATTAATCATCTCGAAATGACTACCATTATAGATACACATTGAATTGAGTTATTGTTCCTAGAACTTTCAATCACCGCGTGTTGATTAAATCAGAAACATATATCCTGAGTTGTCATTGTTGAGCACTCGCTAATCAACTGCTGAATACAACCCGCTGAACAAATTATCACTCGACGTGTTGAGTAGACATGTTAGGCTTAGCCAGCACGATTTTCTGTCCATATATAAGACAAATTACTTCCATCAGACTCTGAATAAGTATCACTCCATCTAATTATTTTGTTCGTGGATTCTACTGCTAACAATTCATATTGTCACCAACATCAGTAGGCCTATATATGTTTGAGATATATCTCCACGACCCAAAATGGATCTACCATTATGTTTGAACATAAATGCACTTCCTACGAAATTGTATCTGCGACAATACGATTACTGGTACTGGCTCATACATCAAATTCATTTCAGTATGAGTATTCATTGCTTCAAATATGCTTGCATGCTTCAATGACCGTTTAGCTATATAACATATTCTCTTTTATTATCGAAATGGCCACGTATACCGTTTCGATCCGAACTGTTCATTGAGATGTCCCAATCTCTGCCAGAGCGTACCAGCAGGGATGTGGCTAGAGGGGGGGGGGGTGTGGGGGTGTCTCACCACCCCCCCCCAGCAGATAGCTATATTTTCAATAGTTGGAAATTTCATACCTGCCACAACGAAATTTCACACCAACAATAGGTTGAAAATGTTTTTTAGTTTGATTATAAAACAATTTATTGGGGGGAATTTATTGTTTTTCGACCAATATTTGCATATGTTCCTATTTTTGTTAAAATTTTTTGACAGAAATGGACATCAGTTGGAAATTTTCCAACCTTAGGGGGGTGACAGGTTGGAAATTTCCAACACTTGGAAAGCTTGTGTCCTGGTCCCTCCCCCGTGGCCAGTCAAAAACTTCTAGTTAATTTAAGAAAACAATATTGTCATACAATTGGTCAACATTGTCATTGGAATTGTCATCAGTTGGAAATTTTCCAACCTAAGTGGGGGTGTAGGGTTTGAAATTTCCAACAGTAGGAAGGCTTGAGGCTAGTCTAGATGTTAGGATTTTGCGATTTTCTTGTTCAGATTTCAAAATTTTCGCACACCGGGCCGAACCATGGTCGGCCCGGTGTGTCATATTGCATCATCCACATGGCCAATACAAAACTGCTAATTAGTTTAGCAAAACAATATTTTACTACATTTGGTCAAACTTGTAGACATAAATGGTCATCAGTTGAAGAATTTTCCAACCTGAGGGGGAGCATGAGGTTTGAAATTTCCAACACTAGGAAAGCTTCAGTTGAGGCCAGTCTAGATGCTAGGATTTGCGATTTTCTTGTATATAGTTTTCAAAATTTTCTCTCACACAGGGCCAAACAACCATGGTCGACCCGGTGTTTCCTGGTCTGTTGTCGGCAGCTGTGTGCATTTGTCTGGAATTAGATCACTAGTTGTTTTTTTTTGGGGCAATTTTCAGGTTAAAATATCTTAATGTTCTCATACTGGGAAAATAGAAGCATGGCTTATGAATATATAGGAAATTAGGCCTGAGCATGAGGTACAAGGGGGGGGGGGTGCAAATGGAATTATGCAAAAAGTTGTGTTGGTGCGATTCCGACTCAATGGGGGGGGGGGGGTGCAAATGGAATTATGCAAAAAGTTGTGTTGGTGTGATTCCGACTCAAGGGAAGGGGGGGGGGGGGTGCAGTTGGAAATTCCCAAGGTGGACACCCCCCCCCCCCCCAGCGGAGACCCTCCAGCCACATCCCTGCGTACCAGTCATACTTCCTTTCTGAGTCATCAAGGGAGGTAAATCCTGCATGGAGTTTGGAGATGTCCCTCAACCTAGCTTAAGCTGGAAAGTCGGTTCCGATTTTCGCACATGTCGGGTTCGAACTGCCATACATGTACCAGTAGTGGTATAATATACAGTTTCGGAGAAAGTTCATTGTGCTGTTCCAATATATAGCCTAATGTTAGATTCGTTATGTGCCAATATTCGAAACCCATGTTCATACTGATCAATACGCTTCCCAACTCTCGATGAAAGGCTTCCTTTTAAGGATTTCCCCGTAGCCATTGTGCATGGTGAGGTCGTTGGTAAGACCATATCAGTTTGGGTTATAGCTAAACGAAGTTGGAACAGGTTCGAACCAATATGGGTGAAAATTGGTCTTTTCGGGACCGATTCCCTCAGAATCCGAACAAGTATAAGACTATCTCACAATGTGGGTGGAGTCTGCTCAGACTGAGAGATCATGCTTGACACCAACATCAGTTGATCGGTCTAACTATAGCTTGAACACGAGTTAGAACCGCGACATGCATGTAGAAAATCAGAACCTCGATGTTCAAGCTTGATCTGAGTTGGGGAGTTGGGGGACATCCAATGTGCCATTCCGATCGATACATGGCCATTTAGATAAGAAACAAGAATTTGTTCACAATTACTGAATTAAAGCCCACTTGATATTCGAGTCACTGATTATTTTTTTTATAGTGCCTTGATATACGGTTTTAATAACAATCTATGCCATAAAATATGATTAAAATACTATAATTCATCGCCATTTGAAACGTCTGTGTCTCAGACGATGTCCATAGAGAAATAGAAAACAGCTGAAATCATAGAAGATTACCCCCGTTTTGGCTCCCAGAATGCAACAGAATTCAAACTAAAAAAATGTATTTTCAATGGAAGAGGAAAAACTCTATCTTTGAGTTACTGGCGTAGTTCAAATTGTAATTATTTTCAATGGAGGGGGAATAACTAAATCTTAAAGAAGCATAAAACCTATAACGTTATGCTCGAAAATTGTCATTTCGTATTGACAAATTCAACTGTGCGGTGAATGCATTACCGAACAAATGTGTGTTCATCATATACACACCACAGTATGCTTTAACCCAGCACCACAATTGTATTATTTTGCACGGAAACACACAAAAGGTTGATAAAGTAACGACATTGTTTTGTGTTATATGGAATGCAGGTGAGAGGAAATGATCTACTGAGACCAGTAGGGTGGATATTGGAGGGATGTCTAACCCCACACCAAACTTCGATAAAAATTTCAACAGTTGGAAATTTCATGCCTGACACAAATTAGTTGCAAGTTTTACACCACATGCATATATAAGGTTTAAATTGTTCCTATTGTTTGATTTCCAACCAGTAATTAGTGGGGAATTTATTGTTTTTAGACAAACAGTGGCATATTTTTCTACATTTGGTACAATTTTTGCCTGATAATGGCCATAAGTTGGAAATTTTCAATTTGGTTGGAAATGGCTAACAGTTGGACAGCTTGAGGTACCAATTGGAAAATTCAAAACGAAGGGGGAGGGCACAGTTCAACATTTCTAGGTGGACCCCCCCCCAATTTACGGTGACCTTCTAGCCGCGTCTCTGATTGAGACTTGTGGATGCTACTGAAATGCTCCAATCGTGCTCTATAGTATGATGTTCTATGTGTATTCTGGCCCACGGAATCACACACAATGTGGGATAATTAACGACTTTGGTGTTTTAAAAATAATTTCATTTGAATATGATGAGCATCACTGTTGCAACGAAGCTTGAAATATCTCAATAGACGATCAATGTACCAATGGAAACAATTTGTTGAATGGTGGGGTATTTATTTCCATTATATTGGTGGTTTACAAAACGATGTGAAGAATTAACACGCATATTTTGTCCTCCTCTGCTATGTATAACTCGCTTAAATTCGGTTACCGGGGAGGGGTGTGCGCCGTATATATAACACGCGATGTATAGTCCTATACATATATATATAGCCACCGTTTGTGTTCAGAAGTTTAAAATGTGAAGATCATTATGTCATTCAATAAACTACTCAAAATCCGCTTAAATTGAAGCATACATTATTGTAAAGTCTGAATATGATAACATATGACTATATCATAACTGCATGCATGTTCATAGCAAGTAGCAAATAATGAACTTAGAAATAATCTCAAATTATAATACCGTATGATAGTGCGAATGTGAGTCGTGAGATGTCAGCATTAAGGTATTATTAGCCTTTGGATAAAGTGACGTACATGCATGGTGAACAGTTATTGTTTATATCATAAAAGTGTGGGGGGGGGGGGTCCCTTATTTCCAAACTTGCTATGTTTTTAATATTATAATCCTTATACGTGCATGTTATTGTGTTATATAGCTAAAATTCTAATGTAAATTCGTAAATTTACCGTGTCAAATTGTTAGAGCCCGACGAAGCTTCGAGATTCGATTCGATTTCGAATCTACGTTCCGATTCGATTCGATTCGAAGCGGTCGTGTGATTCGGGATATTTCGAATCTTTATATACAAGTGCTTTATCACTGGGAATAGACTGCATTATATATACAATCTGGCACCTCCGTGGTCCAATGTGTATAGTTGAGTTGTCCAATATTGGCCTATACCAGTCCCAGCGCTGGTTACTCGTGTCAGGTCGGTGAGTGAAGTTTATTGAAGTTAAATACTATCCATGGTTACAATTTCTGAAATTGGAATTTTCACGTGGAATGCCACAGGGATCAAAGGTAGCGCTTCATATATATCTGACATTCTTAAACGTGAGAGCTATCAAATTGTTGCGTATCAGAACACTGGCTAGAATCAGAAAACTTATGTTTTTTACACACTTTAAGTGACAAATATATATACACAGCCAAGCCAGGAACTGTAATTAAAACAAAAACAGGTGGAAAGTTCACAAGAGACGGTGTTGGATTGCTTATTCACAATTCCCTTCAACATAAATGCACAGCAATCAGTATCGACGAGAATAGATTCGTTGGTGTCCAGTTGATATTGGACAAACACATTCTGACAATTATTCAAGTCTACCTCCCTAACACAAATCACGGAGATGACTATTTTAGTGAATGCCTCGAATCTTTAGTGGAACTATGTGCGATGTACTCTGCAGAAGGAAGTGTGATAATAATGGGGTGACTTTAACGCTCACATACCGAAAGGGTCGTTAAATACTGCGCCCATTGATCTCAATGATCGTTCCGAATTATTTCTTCAGTTTTTGGATAATTGTGAACTGATTTCCACAACAGCAAGCAACGCGTGCGGCGGTAATGAATTCTCTCACATACCATATTGTTTAACAAACAAGCCCTCTCTCATTGATCATATTTTGGTGTCTTCACGTGATAGAGACTTAATACAAAATAGCTGGATTTCTGTCTGACAATGCAATCAATACTTCGAATCATATGCCAGTAACATGCAAGATGACACTCCCGGACATTTCTAACAATATTCAGCCAACGCAAACAAAAATAGCTTACTTGTGGAGCCGTATGGACACAATTTTGTATAAAAACACTTTGGATGTGAGATGCGCTGATCTGTGTAATCGCGTGATCCATTCCAAGCACGATATCGCATTGTTCTATGACGACATTGTAGACGCATTGCATGCAGCTGCATCTTCTGCCGTTCCAGTTAGATCTAGAGAACAACACAGCACGCCCTATTGGAATTCCGAACTAGATAATCTTAAAAAACACTCAATTTCCATGTATCGTGCGTGGTCAGAAGACGGCAAGCCACGTAGCGCATGCAAACGGACGTATGTGGATCACCAACAAGCAAAGCGTGATTTTAGGCGGGTACATAGGCATGCAGTTCGAAATTACCAAGGAAACTTAAGCTACACACTTGAGTCACATGCAAGAAACAACCATAAGTTATTCTGGCGTTCATTGCGACCACAAAAAGGAGCATCACCGGCAATCTGTTCTGCTATGGAATTCAGCGGTCAGGTCTGTAGAAACCATGCTGACATTCTTTCTGGCTGGGCCGCATATTTCGAAGACATGTACAGTTCCCCAGCACACGAAGACACGTTATTTGAAGCCTATGTAGAGAGGAAAGTATCTGAATGTTTGAAAAGCGGGCATAAAACATGTCCTTTGTTTGGAATTCCCATAACTTCGGCTGAAATTGAAAATGTTATAAGGAAACTAAAATATGGCAAAGCAAGCGGTCATGATGGTATAACCAACGAACACGTGCGACATGGAACGGATCTCTTGTTATTATGTTTGTGCAAGTTGTTCAACGCATTTCTTGATTTTGAATATATTCCAGAGAAGTTAAAAGCGGGTATTATCGTGCCATTATACAAGGGAGAACCTAAACCTGCAACTCTCCCGGACAGTTACCGAGCGATATCATTACTACCCGTGTTATACAAAATATTTGAAGCCATACTTCTCAAACGATTCATGGATAGTGACATACTGGCTGCATTCCTACATGACCTTCAGAATGGATTTCAATCTAGGGTAGGCTGTAACATGACAACTTTCGTCCTTCAAGAGGCCATATCGTACGCACATGAAAACAGTTCCAAACTTTATGTTGCATTTTTAGACTCTAAAAAAGCTTTCGACAAAGTATGGTACACCGGGCTGTTATTCAAGTTTCTTCGCCTTGGTTTTTCAAGAAAAGCCATTTGCATGTTACAGTGCATATACAGTGACATCACAAGCCAAGTTCGTTATAACGGATGTCTGTCAAACTCCTTTGTGATTAGCCAAGGAACAAGGCAAGGAGGTATCCTCTCACCTTTTTGCTACTTAGTGTACATAAATGACCTTCTTGAAATCCTAACGACCACACGAATGGGACTCTCCATAAATAATATTTCATGCGCGGCACCTACTACGGCGGACGATATAACACTTATATCCCTCTCTAAAATTGGCCTCGACAGTTTAATCGACATGTGTTATCAATACAGCATCAGGTGGCGATTTTCTTTCTCTTGTACTAAAAGCAACATTATTGTATTTAACGAGTCAAAAAGTGGCCACTCCAAAGCTCACAGAACATGGCATTTAGGCCCGAACACCATTCCAGAGAAAACAGAGAGCACGCACTTAGGAATTGTACAAGATAAATTCGCTACAGGAAAATCACATGGACACTTAGTTTCTCTGAAAATGCGCAAAACATTTTTCTCAATTGCTAAGAGACAGTTAACTGCATCTTTGACTCCTGTTTCACTGAGGCAGATCCTAAAATGTGTTGTTCTGCCGAAAGCATTATACGGATGCGAACTCTTACCCATGCAATATACCTCTGGTCTCATGATAATGGAAGATCACTCCGAACATGTATCAAGAGTATCCAGTCACTACCGAAAAAGGGCAAGCACTAGACTGTCCTTGGATTACTTAGAGTGATGCCATTGAACAGGAAATTCATACCCCGAAAATTATGCTTTCTGGAAACCTTATCCATTTACCAACGTTCACCACCAAACTCCTCTGAGACTGTTCCTACTCAAAGCGCACCAGCAACGTCTGTTTAGAAGATCACCTTCCAGCTATGTTCATGATATATTTCAAATTCTCGCAAAATACAATCTAAATGTTATCTCCTAGAATATCTCGATGAAGGTCTGTTCCCAGCAAAAGAGTGTGGAAGAGGATTGCTAAAACAGCTGTGCAAAATTATTATATTAACTCATGGCGTTGTGTTGTACATTCTGATCCAAATTTAATTGTTCTATCAAAAGTTCACCATAATCCATTAGACTGTTGGTCAATGTGGACTCGAGTACACGCCCAAGCACATTTATCATCCAAATATGTCAACTTGTGCCGGTTACTGAAGTAGGACAGCATTCAACAACAATACTCTCTGTAACCTTTGCTCTGTTCGCTTTAACAGTGAGATAACGCATATCATGTTCTCGTGTCAATCGGGCAGATTGATTCATGCGCGAAACATATACGGGGATGTCATAACGAACAGATTCGGAATTCCAATATACATGTTCATGGCTTCGCTTACCGGTGACGACTTGTGTGCCATGCTTTTAGGTTCAAGATGTAACATATTAAATATATCGGATTTTCCTCTGGATTTCATCGTCGACTCGACCGCAACATTCCTTCTGCCTGCGAGCAAGGCTGTCAACGTTCTACGATCTACACCCGATGGTCTCGGCTGATGGACAATTCGAAGCTATCTATAAATAATTTGTTTTTGCTATAATGATTCACACAAGAAATCTCTATATATACACACGTACATTGTGGTCGATAGTTCAAAGATAATTAATGCATGATCACCAGCAATCGGCAACACGCCTATTGTGACTATTGTCACATCAAAACTACTTTTCATGCAGCTGGGCCATTTGCGTGTTACATAGTATCCATCATACACGCACATTCACATTATACCTAACATATGTCTTAAATAGGCCATTTTCATGCTACTTTCTGAATTCGATGTCTGAAATCTTTGTCTAATTTCACTCGATACGGTGATATGACGAAACACATTCTCAATTTCTTATACTCAACTTTGGAGATGACTAAATATTTTAGTTGGAAGGTTTATTTCGCTCGAGTCACACGCATGTGATTTTGCTAATTTATTTCCAGAAACGCTCATCAACGTTCACTCGACAAGTTAATATGACAGACTCACATTCGAAAGTTCCAATACTCAACTTTGATCTGCAATAAATATTTTATTCGGAAATTTTATTTCGCTAAATCACACGCATGTGATATTGCTAATCAGGTTTGGTTTTGTTTTTTGTTTTTTTGTGTTTTTTGTGTTTTTGGTGTTGTTGTTGACAACTGGCATTTCTATATTAGAATATCACCGACCACCTTAACACATGGAATTTGAAAATATCAGACCTGGCCGCATGCGTGTGACATGGCATAAACACTGGTAGATGAAGTATTGTGACTAGTATGACATTGGCATACATAGTTATGTAACTTGTATATAATGTCATTTGTATATATGCTCTCCTAAATTGAGGAGGTTAACAATAAACTTCATTCACACCGCGTAATCAAATGGCCTGATCTGTTATACCTAATCTGCGTGCAGAAACTGCGGCTCTGCATGCATAGCGTGCTAAATATAGACTTGTGTTGAACATTGACGACGTCACTTTTCAAGTGCCACGCCAGTAATATATTTATTTTTGAGTTTCTTAGTTGTGGGCGCGTGAGTTGGAGTGATATTAACGCATTCTTTGTGAAATAGCGTGTGCTTGGGCGACATTTGGAAATGGGTGAAATGGTGTCACACAAAATGACAACAAACCGTGTATTTGTGTCATTTTCCATGCAATATGACACTCGGATGTTCATTAATTTCGAAACGTTTACAGCTATTATAATCTATTCAAAACGAATACCTCGTTTCTGAATAGTTTGGACACATCCTGTGTATCAGTAAAAGTAGAAGATCTAATTTCATCACCTTCGGCGACGTTTTTTTCTGACACGCATGTATGTTCACATTTGACTACGTCTGATCTGCGATGTTGACAACTCCTTATCTGATAGTGAAACAATTGGTATATTCGTGACTTTACGTGTGTAAATCGAACTCATGGTAATTTGTTTCACAATTTCATTCGGAATGCACACTAGTGTGGAGACCGGGGTGGGAGTTGTTTTCATACAAAGTTGTTCCACAGTTTATCATTCACAATCGTGACATTGCTGTCCATTTAATATGACCACCATAAACACAGGAAATGTTATGTATTTAGTTTAAAGATGGTCTATCTCTTTGTAAACATTTGCCATATAGTTACCGGGGTAAAACATATCAGATATGAATCGAAGACCCATGTCCAGAAACGCTTAGCTAACGAACAACAGTGGTTACTGTTAACACAGACCAGAAAGTTTATTGTAAAATAAGATAAGATAAGCTGATAAGATAAGATAACATAAGATAAATTTTATTTAAAAGTCTGAGGTAAAAACATTATACAAACACAAGCACTGTTCAAAGAGCTTTTGAACGACTGTAAATTGTTTGTAATTTTGTCACAAATAAACGTTAATTATACTCAGTATCTCTTATAAACAATGGAATAAAACAATACAACGATCAATATGGGACAGTTGAAGTTCTGAGTGTAGCAATGGCCAATGGGATCACTCTAATGATCTATATTACTATATGATATCGCCTGAATCGTCTGTTCTAAAAATAGAACAATTAATTGTCCATTTTATTAATCTCATTTTATAATAACATATTCGAAATTAAATCAATATTAATTGATAGAAGCGTTTCCGGACAAGGGTCTTCAATTTCATATTTATTATTTTATACCCACGAAACTGTCTCAAAATTGATATATGAAGATGATAATCAATCTTTAAGATTGATAGCAAGGCCGACAATACAGCATGCACACATCATAGCTGACTGTGCTTTCTATCTATTATTTTTTTTACTTTGGACTTAAGGGCAATCAGTTGAAAATTCACATACTTTAGGGTGCATATATACGATTCTGCTTTGAATTGATGTTGTTTGAAAGTCAAAGTTGGGGTACCAACATGGGGATCATCTAGCTACGTCCCTGGTGAAAGTTAAACCTTTAAATATAAACTTAATCTAAATTGTTTTCAGAGAATCACAGCTGATCGTGATAGACATTTAATGTGTTTTTTTCTGCTGATCATGTATCAGGTCATATTATACGCGCCTACTTAATTAATTGGAACTTTATATTATTTCCCCTCCCGTAAGTCTCGATATTGGATATCATATATATAACATGTTTTTTAAAGAAGTTCCTGGCCTTTAAATTATTATGGAATGAAACTTCTCAAACTATATAACCAATTAAGACATCCATTCTTCCATTTCAGAATAGGCTAACAGACAGACAATTAATGAACAATCTTGGGATTACTCCCTTTTCCGAATCAGGAATTTCGTTACAAGCAATTGGAATTGTAGGAAGTTCGTTAGATGTATCAATTTCAAGGGAGGAAGATTTCACCCGATACATAAAAAACCCCAATACATAAATCATAAGTGGACACGACCCAAAAAGGAGGGACACAATTAAAATGTCCCAATGTTCCTGTGTATAGTGGTGGTCATATTAATTGGACGGCAATCAGCAATGTCACGATTTAATTTGTAAATGATATACATGTGTACTGTAGAAAACTTTGATATGAAAACCCCGATATCCACATCAGTGTGCATTAATGATCGGAGTGAAATTGTAAAACAAATCACCCCGAGTTCGATTTGCACACGTAAAGTCCCGAAGACGTCAAATTTCTTACTATCAGATAAGGAGTTGTCAACATCGCAGATCAGATGTACATGTAGTAAAAAATATACACGCACACAGTTGTCAGAAACAATATCGCGATAAAGTGATGAAATTCGACTTTACATTTACTATCGACAAAATGTTGTTCACAAACAATTCAGATAGAGGTATATGTTGTGAATAGATGGTATCATAGCTATACATTTACGAAAACGTTAACGAAAACGCGAGTGTTGACCATGGCAGGAAAAATGACGAAAAAACAGTCATGTTGAAATTTTGTGTAACACATTTCATGCACTTTCAGATATCTTCCAACCAAACACTATTGCACATATGTATAACGCAGATTGGAGTTTTAGGTGCAGATCAGGCCGTTTGTTTACGCGGTGTGATGGTTGGGACATGTATAAATGTTTTTTTCTAATTATTGCTCGTAACATCAGCTACAAGAAAATTCACATCTTCTGGCTATGGGATAGCTATTGTCTTTTAAATGACTAACTATAATAAGATCGTGGGACACGGTTTTGCTAATTTACGGTAGAATCACGAGTCATATCCACGGGGGCCTGTAACGCGCTCCGCTGTCCGCCCACCCCCCCCCTTTGCGTTGCCCACATACGCCGCTTCTGTATACGCGCCTGCTTCACGTTAATGGTAGGATAATAGACACAAGGGGAACTGTAGAAATTTACCTTTTTACCATCCATCGGCAATTGGACAAATTTAGGCCATTCACACCAGTAATGCTAACGATATAGCCACAGGTGTATCGGCGCAGAATTCATCTTTCAATCAATACCACAAACTCCAATCAGAACCATTCATATACATAGCATTTGATAAATTTTTAATCACCGAATATTGTCTCCGAAGAGCGTAAATTTCCAGTTTGATCCGACTCAGTAGCAATGGCGGATATGTTTCTCTAAATTCACCACCCATACAGTTTATTATCATTAAAAATCGGTCAAACGATCAACTATACACACTAAATTCAAAGTTGCTAAATTAACCCAAAAAGTAGTTAATTTTTACTACTTTTGGTAGTTCGTATTCCCGCTACCTTGGGAGGTTAATATTACTACCTGGTGGGTAGTTACAAAATTAAATACCTTTGGTAGTTAAAATAACTACCTTCAGTAGTTGAAATAACTACATTTGGGGGCTATTTTAACTACCCAACGGGGGGCTAATTTTGAACTACTTTTGGTAGTGGGATGAATACGAACTATACCTAGTATTTAAATTTACTACCTGCGAGTGGTTGGAATATTTGCTACCTGCGGGTAGTTAATCTGATAACTACTATTGGTGGGAAATTATTCTACCTCGAGTGGTTGTTCTTGCTATTTTAATAGGTATTCAAACACTGATTCAAAGGGGTCCAATCTAATCACTCAAAGTAGCTCTTTGACCAACTTTTAGTGGATAATCTTGCCTCTAAAGATAGTAATGACATTGTGGACCACAAAATATGACAATGGAGAAAATAATTTCAATATTTATTCAAAATAAACAAAAACATAAATATATATATATATATATATATAAATATAGTTCAGAGCATTTGTGCTTTTAGCTTAAACTAAATTGCAACACAAGGTTTCTTACCAGGAATAAGTACATTAGCCTACACAAAAAAACAAAACAAACAATGTAAATTTCGTGAAAATCGATGGATTCTCAGAGTTGAAAATTTGACCCAGGGAATCTTATCAGACCTCAGACACTAAAACTTATTTTATCTAAATAATTGATAATGTACCCAAAATGGTTGCAATCTAGGTCGTCAAATTTTAAAAAACAGCGATAAACTGAAATGGAGTGTCATTTCGTAGATTCTGTTGAAATCACTCTTAAAGAAGCAAAATGATCAATAAAGAGCGTTCCTTACCACATTAGAACATATGTAGGAAAATTGCGGGTAACAACGCCTTTGACCCCCCAGATGACTAAGGGGTGGGGGATTTCCAAAAAATATATGACCAATAAAGAGCGTTTCTTATCAGTTCAGAAGATATGTGGGGAAAATTGCACAAACGTAAAATAATGCATGGTTAATGTCATGGGATAGGTGTTGTGGGCATCAAATTATTTAAAGATGCGCTACTAATCAGCAATAAAGAGCATTTATTATCCACTTAAAAGATAGATGTAACCTTATCTGGATTCATATATTGCAGCTGCTGTTTATCCCAGATACTTCATAGTTAAATGACTTGAAGGGGCACCCCCGCTAATAACGCATTCTTAACATGAGCAATGCTGACGGATACTCAGCTAGTTCTGTATAATACTCAATTTATGTTTTTCAAGGACGTATATAAAAACAAGGTTGTCCATAAACAATTGCTCTGGTCAAGTTTTTTTTTTGCTCATAAGAGTGAATCTGTTTTACCAAGAATCAATAAATTTATTTATATATTTAAAAAAAGGATGAACTAAAGAAGAACTACGTGCCATAACTCTGGTAGAAAAGATATCTGACAATCCCTACTTTTGAACTCAAATGAGATATTGTTGTGAAAGACCCATGTAACCAATATGAATGGAATTTGTTGAAGTTTGTTCATGTTATCGTGCCAAAGATCATATATAACATTACAAAACTGACATACTAACCAGCAAGCGAGTCAGATTGTTGTCAGTGATCATCTGACAGTAGAGCGAACTCTCTTGGAGGAGATCCCAGAATGGCAGACAACAGCTGCAGACGGGTAGAGAAAACATTCAATACCATATTGATCAATGATATGGTACCACACTTCATTCGGAATATGTAGCAATGACTGGCAGTCTAACAAGATGTGGTGTAATTCATGCCAGGAGCAATGATGACATAGGCTATACCTCGTGTGGGTATCGTGCTTTGCTTTTCCAGTATATACCAAAATCAACAAATAAAATCACAAATGTGGCATCAGATTTCTCCCCAGATGTACCGTTATGAAACTACTGAAATGTGCCAATATTTGGTATAAAACAGTATGAGGCTCTTGGGTTTGGGAGAAAAATAATCCATTATGACCTGAGATGTGGGCATAGAAAAATCTCACCTTCGGGGCCAGCTATTGGGTCCGAACAATCGGCCGAAATATCTTGTCCCTCGGGTGAGATCTTTCCATCCCCACATGCACCCCAGGTCATGATGGATAGTATTATTTTTATCTCAACTTAACTTCAGCTGAACACGCACTGCGCCCATAATTTTTTTGCATTCAGAATTTTTTAATATTCATTATGACCTGACCTCGATTCTAATACTGAGCGGTGATTGGCTGTTTCTACTATTGCAATCATGGAAAGGTCAGGTCATAATGAATATTAAAATGAGGCGCTGCGTGATTCGTAAACAAAAAATGAAAAAAAGTTGGAATTATCGACAGATTTCTCCTCTATAGAAATTGGTTACTGACGATGTGTTGATTTGTATGAGTAAATAAATTATTAGCCGACAAGAAATCCCTGAGCGCTAGATGTTTAGTTGATCTTTTGACAGATTTTTAATGATAGTAAACTCAAGTAGGCCTACGGTAAAATAAAGGTATATGGTAAGCTGTATGGGTGGTGAATTTAGAGAAACATATCCGCCATTGCTACTGAGTCGGATCAAACTGGAAATTTACGCTCTTCGGAGACAATATTCGGTGTTTAAAATTAATCAAATTCTATGTATATGAATTAGTGGAGCGGACGGAACCGATTTCAGAAAGTTTAGTCCATCGGCACCACACACGGGCTTGTGATACATCATTTTGAAGGTTATGACATTCCGCATCCGATAGGACCCGGTGTGAAATATACAAATGACACACCCTGTAATCAATGTTGTGAGGTTCGGAAGGAAATCCGGTTCCGTGTAGTTGTTCGTCCGCTCCCTGCAAGTACAACTCCGCTCCCTGTATGTGTTTTGTACAAAAGTTAGACCCGCCAATATTTTGATACAATTATGGAACGAATATCCAGGTAAGTTGGTTATTTCTTATTCCATCAACCAATGGATGTATTATTTCGATTAATTAGCGAGAAATATATGCTCCAGGTATTTGTTTTTTAGTAAATTATCGCTTTACCAACTCAAATTGTCAAGAAAATAAGACATTGCCACTGAATGAAAACATTCTTATTTTAATTCCCCGATGTTTTTCTTCAATATTGTGGTTATGTGGGCTTCGTTGTGTTATATTATATCTATAATTACCAACATAGATGCATTTCGGCCCCCAAAAAGTGAAATTTGACGCATAATTTACCAATTTTCTGTCAAATAATTTGACAACTCCGCGTAGGGAAGTTGACAACGCCGAGGTTGTGTAGCAACGATCTCATTTTTTAGATCGGTACGTATGCCTACATCGTGCGTGGCGGTATATACAATATGGCATACGTGTATAGAGAGCTGTGTACACATATCATTGTCTTTATATAGTATTTTAGGCCTACATTTTACATATATACGGCATATTTCGATGTTTAAATTAAAATGTTAGTATAATCGTTTTCGACATCCATGTACATTTGTTTTAATATTCGTAGACACATTACAAATTAACCTTATACCACATATACCTATATATAGTATATAGGCCTACTGTTTTAATCAAATGTATTTTATTGTATGTGCATAAAGTGACTTATAAATACGTCATATGGGCCGACTGCTAAAGTGCTAATTGATATGTATTGTATTATTTGTCATCGAAACAATTTAACACATGTCACTATAAAGGGTGTGTATATGCCTGCATGCCATTGTGTGTCACTGTACATGCGTATGTGTATGTGTATATTCATTTAGTATTATTGCGATACTAACAATTGTCTTTCTTTCTTTTCCAGACCACCACATAAACGCAAATTAGACAACACGGGTAAAAGGTCATCGACGTGCAAAAAACAGTTATTCCAGAAAGATACCCCGGAAATATCAAACATAGACCCACACCCTTCAGGACCACCACCTTCAGACCCACGGCCGTCAGACCCACCACCTTCAGATGCACCACCTTCAGACCCACCACCTTCTGACCCATCATTTTCAGTCCCACCACCGTCAGACCCACCACCTTCAGATGCACCACCTTCAGACCCACCACCTTCTGACCCACCACCTTCAGTCCCACCACCTTCGAGAATAGAACGAATAGCAGAAATGCTTCCAGAGATATTTGAGAGATTCAAAGAGGCAATGTGTGGCGAGGAATTCGCATCGCTTCTTGAAATGGTGGCTGATGGCAGTTATCCAATGGACAACATAGCACTTAAGCTTCTTTTGGAAACCACGAGATGGTTTTCTCAGAAAACAACGGTCACAATGTGGTATTGGAAGGAAACAACCCAATTCTGGAAAATGGGTTACCGTTTGTTTGGCGACAAGTTCATTTTAATGATGAGTGGTCCGAAGTGTTCCGGACAGTTGGTGTTGGGGGAAACATCTAGAGGCGAGTTCGACCCAGCCCATTCCAATATCAACTTTGCAGTCCCATCTTTGTCAGTCCTACGCAAATTCAATCGGTCGCAGTTCCCACAGGAGCTGCGACCGGGTGTTATCACACAAGCGCTGAATATACCGACATCAACTGAAGACGACTTCATTGTAAGTTTTGATGGAAAAAAGATCGTCCCTGGTGTAAACGAAAATGGGGGTGATGTCGATCTATTCGGACATGAAACCCATTTAAATGTGTCCGAAGAAAATATGAAATTGGATAATGAAATCGAGATAATAACAGATACTGTAAACCTTGTGACACCCGAATCAGATCGCGAAATCGATGTTCCCTTAGTCCGACAAAAGACAATGGAAATCGTGAAGTTTTTGAGTGAAAGACTGAATACTATACGGAGCATTAAATTGAAACAAGAACTGACATTAGAACGCCTGGACGAGAAAAACAAGAAATCTAACGAGAACCGATACAATTATGCCATGAGTAGCATTCGCTCTTCTGTCCATCAAATTGATGAATGTGTTACAAAAACTTTGACAGAGATTGGCTCAATCGCCGAGTGCTGTAGCAAATTGTCGGGTACGCAAAACTTTGTATCAACGTCCTCACAACACAATTGGATCGGACTAAAACCTCCCGATTCCTTGCCCGAAGATTATCAGGGTAACCCAAATTTCACAATGCAGCGCACTCCTGAGTGGCACAGTCTTCGATCTACGTTTAAAGTGACTGGCTCCACGTTACATAATGCCATCGGTCTTAGGACGCTCAAAGAGAAGAAGTTGAATTATGATAAAGTGTATCATGGTAAGGAGATACCGGTTGATGCGTTGACACAAGAGAGAATGGAGCATGGGACACTAAATGAGCCAAATGCTGTGGCTACACTCACCGGGGTTGTCTTGCCGTTTCTTCACCCGGGCGCTGCCTTTGTCGAAGTGGGATCATATATTGTCAACAGGACAGAACAGAACGAACCGCTGATGTTGGTATCGCCCGACGGCAAGATTTGCCATGTCTCAGATAGCGATTGTCTCGACCCAAGCTTGTGTCGACTCTTGTCAGGATGTGAGTTCACATGTCCATTTCCGAATAAATATAAGACGCCAGCGGTATACGATTTCCCAAATTATTATGCATGCCAGGTTCTTGCGGAAATGGCCAGCATGGGAACGGACACATTATTGTTTATGTGTTACGGAAAGGAGAGCTCTACGGTTTTTGAAATACAGTTCAATGAGCAGCTGTGGACGGAGATCTCACGGGAAGCAGAACAACTGTATTGCTGCGAGAACCCAAAGCGACCAACCAAAACATCTGAGTTGACACGCCCATTGAAAGAGAAAATTGATATGTTTTCGCGTAAAAATGTTAGGTTTGTGGGAGAGTTTCCTTCTCGAACATTAACACCGGAACTCGAGGTTGTTTCCTCCGATGCTGCATCGCCGTATGTTGCTGCAGGAATAAACGTGTCCGATGATGTGCAGTCATGTACAGAAACTGTCATCGCTCTGCAGACAGCATTGAAGACATCAAAAGAATGTAACAGAAATCTACATCGACTGTCTAGAAAAAAGGCTACCGAGGTTGTAGTTTGGCTATTACAGAACACTGACAGAACTTGGAAACAAGAAACTCGGCATTCTATTCCTGTTGCATACGCTTTACAAGGATACAGCTTGGCTACTGATGTCATGCGTAATATGTGCGAGGAAGTCCTGTCAAAGTGTCACGAGAGCGACAAGAGAGTCATCGGCATGTCATTTGATGGAGCGTTCGTTACTCTGATCTCCAGAAGTGCAAAAGGCACACCACTGACGCTATTACAATTACAGAAAGATGTCTGGAGTGCATCTCGGAAACTATCTAAACCGGCAATTCTAGCATATATACAAAAGTTGTGGGTAGTTGACTCTTCAAACATTGAGACCATACAACGAAATTGTGAAATAGAGTCCATTGGAACAGTTGTGCAAATATGCTCCAAAAACAAAATCTTCAATGTCATCAGCAGAATATCGTGGCCTCGTTTAGATAAAGTTATGCGTGCCGACAAGACAAGAAGCCAAAAACCAGTAGATGGTGCGAAAAGAGACGAGGGTGGTGATATCGCATGGCTACCAGAAGACGTCTTGGAAAACGTTCAAGTCGCACAGGATGAACACTCCCTTGACATACGACATGAACTACGTGATATAGACAGACGAGTTGAAACCGAAGATGCTGATCCGGAAGATTCCGACAATGATGATTCTGAGCCAATGAACCCGAACAGATTGGACGTCGATTTCGATAAGGTCTTCACGAATCTTTGTGGTGTAAACCCACGATGGAACACTCAAGGTGATTATATTAATACATAATAACCGCGCACGCACTTTGTGGAGATCGACTATTTATGTGTTGTATTGTATCGTTTATTAGCAGATAAGAATTAACTTATAACATGCAAACATATATACATTATTTACAGAGATTAACAATACATGTATTACAATATCAAGAGCATAAATCACATAATCATTTTACGATGCGTGTTATATTTGTTATCAGGATGTGTGGTTACTTCATTTCACAAGACCGGGCTATCACTGTTAGATATAAATATCCAACTGTGATAGCCTCGTATGTGCTCTACATTAACCACCCATGTGTCACATAAAAGTCACGCGTAATGTCACTATTTTGATGAGTGTGTTGCGTGACTACATTAGCCGAGCGCAATATATTCTGCAACCAACTCGTCAAGATAAATAGTAAATCTTCACACAGTGGATGATTATTTTCTTTATACATTACCAAATCTATTTCAACGGGAAAATAACACATTTATGACAAAACAAAAATAGATATAAGTGCTACCCATTTGACAGTTAACTCATTCTCAGCTGTGAGCATTCGGTCTAAATTTTAATTCATATCTTGATACCGGTACTACACCGGCGATTAAGCCTATGTTAGTTCAAACCATGTGTTCCGATGATGACATATTGTTGTCGTTTACGTAATACCCTTTGTGTGTCGGAAATACAGGATATGCAATGTATACTATATTTTATTTCTGTATAGTCGTCTTTTGTATTATATTATATGGTAACTCGGTTTAGATGGGAGATCCAACTGTTTATGAAGTCTGCCTATATACTTTATGTAAGGTATAGTTCTGCATTGTTGTTACTTTAATCAGAATGTTTTCAGGCTCGGTTGCATAATTATGGAGATAACCAATGAACACATATTTTAAAGGAGTACTAGTACAATAACATGCAAACGTCAATAACGAATACATTTCTTTATTGTGTGTATTGCTTTGGTGTTTGGAGGTCTGGAAGTTCCCGACCCAACTTACATCAGTTTGGATACCCAAATTAGACGAATCGAATGCTCCCATTATAAGTTGAATTGCCCTCGTGTGCTGACAAGATATCATGTCGCGAATACTTTCGTGATAACTTGTTACCTGACGATGACAAGCCAGCGAATGTGAATACAATACATGTATATCAGCATATTAACACATACCGACATACATATTACATTATATATGATTGTTACTACGTGTACATAATACACAAACAATACTTTGATAATCATGCAAACTCGCCTTCATACACATTTATTTCAGTTCATAATATTATGTTCGCAACTTTGCAGGCACCAATTGCGTGATAGAACTCTTTGGTTCTAATTCTGCGACAAAGCTAATGAGATTGACTGTAAAGGAACTCAACGTCATAGTGGAAGCTACTGAGAAAGTGCAAGTGCTAAAAGGATCAGTTATTTGTAAATCGTGGACAAAAGCAAAGAAAGTTAACGCATTGTCGATCTTGATAGGAGACTCGTCAAATGTTGGAGTAAAGGGTCAAGCTGTTGTGGCGGAGGTTCAGTCGTTGAAAACATTATCATCAAGTGTTATCTCCAAGTTTCCAAAAGTTGTCTTAAACGCGGTGAATTCAGCATTCACATATGATGATCAACATGAACATTGGCTTGATCTGTCGCCTTTCGGAAAATGCATGAATATCCCTTATTTCGCCCATCTAGAATGGTTCTCCTATCCAGAAATTAACGCTTCTACTGGAGAACCAATTGTCAAATGTATTGATGGACATCATCTCCTGGTTAACCTGAGAGTGAAGATATGCAAAGATGGCATTCAGGGAATCCGCAAGGAGGCATGGCACGCCGTCGCTGACAACGATAGTTCGGTCATCAGCAAATGCTTAGTGGTAGATCTTATTGATAAACAGCGCAATTCCTACGCAAGGAAGACTTTTTCCGAGGATGTGGAAAACTCAATGCGCGATCTTGGATACGACGACGAGGCCGATTTCTGCAAGTTAGTCCGCCAATGGTATCAGGCCGAGGATGATCGCGCCATTAGGTCTCAAGAAAGAACAAAAATGCGACTGGCTCTCAGAGAATTTCTTCTACATGGCGCTGAATTGGATTGTTTCCCACCTCATGGAATGTACATTAAAGGTCTCACACAAGTCAGCTTCGAGGGGTTGCTTTCCAGTATTGATGCGCACATTCAACTCTACAAACTGTGTAGGAAGAGATCTTATAATCAGCGGGCTTTGAGCTCGCTAGAGAATGAAACGTTCTTTGGGACTCTTGGCGCCTTAGACCCAACCAGATTAGGATGTCCTAGAGCAGTTAACATCGGTCGCTTGCTGGCCACGATAACGGAATTGATGCATTATCGCCAGAATCCAGATAATAGGTAAGAATATATCAGACAGCCATGCTAGTATGATGCTACCTATTTTGATCATCTCATATTTGGACATTATTATATTATTAACACATGTGTTGTCGTTGCCTACGCAAATGTAGTAGCCAAATAAGCCAATATCAGTTTTCAACTCGTTGAGATATCAAACATATCAAAAACACTATACTGATAGTGTATTTGTAAAAGTATATATACCAACACATATTGTGTTTCTAAACTGAATTTATTGTGTCGAAGTTACATTCAATAAATGCTAATTATTCAACAAGACTCTATTAACTACGATGTGTGTGGCTGGCAATAGCTGATACATATATACATATATGCATAGGCGTGTACAGTGCTTACCGAACACATATATGAGCCATCATCAAATCTCCGTACCACGGGGCTCTGTGTAGGGTATAGGCGTCCATCGTGTGTGTACACATGTCGAGGCAACCGTCTGCTACCATCTGCACATCAAATCATTATCTCAGGGTGGGATATATAAGGTATAAGTCCAATATATAGCGAAATTTCGTGGAAAATGCTTTTCATGCACATGCACGTGTCTTACATTGTAACGCTATCCAATATGCATAGACGTTGCATATTATGCAATAATCCACACTTGGTTGAAATATGCGTGTTTTCAACAGGACATTTCAGACTCACACGTCGAGGAACCCCGTATATCCGGAGCACAAGCTTGACAAAGGTGATGTTCCCAACGATGGGGAATTGGACGACACCACAGTCGAATATGACAGTCAAATCGAAATAAGGTCAGTTATAATTCGCGCCTCATACATCGTTATTATCATGATTATTCAATAAGTTTAGTTATCACGTTCAGGCAAATCTTCAATTACCACGTCTGGCACATGTGCCAAACCTGCATAATATGCAGAAAGCTGCATATTATGCAGCTTTTGACTATATTAGAGCGAAAACCTGCATAATAAGCAGCTTTCTGCATATTATGCAGGTTTGTGCTATATCTATTCGACGAGTATTCGTGCGATATTGGGATAGAGTTATTAATCTTTGACAATTGATATACTACTTGTGAATCAATATTATATTGTATAATCATTCCCATATAGGCTGATATAGCATTACACAATCTGGCTAGCCAGAGACTATCACGTGACCTTCGGTAGGCTACGTATAGCCTCTGGGGTACCAGGCTCTTTTTTGGGGTTTTCCCAATCGAAATTCGACGTGTAGATCCATACGCGGATAATGTGAAGAGTTAAATAGAGGTTCCGATTGGCGAAATAGTTACCGGACATGCGTGATGCGCAGCCGCAACTCACGATAAATACAAATACGAATCTGGAAATGAATCGTTTCGCATCATGACGCTATTAATGGTCCGCCTCCATTCCTGCTGAAATATATAGAGATACAGCAGAGTGTAGCATTACACTATATATTTGACATTTTCTAACAACGTCACGTATCGGACAAGTTTCAAGTCTCTCATAAATGGTGTGATTATTAGTAACATGATACTAACATCGTACCAATATATGAAATGCGCAATATTAGGATATGTGTCGTTTATTCCAAATATCGCCAAAATGTGGTTTGCAGACGCTTTTTAATAACCCGAAGCTGCATAATAAGCAGCTTTCTGCTTATTATGCAAGTTCGGCACATGTGCCAGACCTGATTACTATCTATAATGTTTTTTCAGAGATCACTTCTTCGACACAGAGGAGAGGGCCCGGCGAAAACCGAAACATAAATCATCCAGGATCAGTGGCCCAGATGAGCCGGGCAGAGGGGTCTTGCCAGTCCGCCAGCATCACCGAACAGATGAATCCAAGATTCTTGCTGAAAGGCGATTAGGAATAGACTAATGTTACATATATACACAATCCTAACCCCGTTTATGAGTATTGTTATTGGCGGAATTTCTTTGAAATGTAATCATCTCGTGAAACATTTAACATATGTGATTTGGTGGTCATATAGGTGATTATGCACCTTATAGCTAAAAGGATTGCCTTTTGGCTCTGGTAGTATTGCCATATGATCATCAGATCCACTTATTTCTTTGAAATTTAAGCACTGAGAAACATTTAAAATATGTGATCCGGTGATCATATATTGGCGATTATGCACCTTATAGCTAAAAGGATTGCCTTTCTGGCTCTGGTAGTATTGTCATATATATGATCATCAGATACACCATGTTATGTTTGCAGTTGGAAAATTCAACAAAACCCTCATAAAAATACAAACTCATAATATTCGGTGTGATTGTATTATTACCGAGCCGTATAATATAGTGCTATATATTATTATATAGTACAACGATTTCACGGGTAAAAGTGGATGATTGTGCTATGTCTAATTATATTATATTATTGATGTATATGCATGCCAATTAGTCAAATCGCGTACAACATATACTGTCAGCATAATACAATGTCTCATTGTGCTATTGTATACTACATGTGTGTACTAGTATAGTACTTGTATAGAACTGCAGTTCAACTACTCCACTTTATCTATTACTAGTATAATTATCCATACGTGTATGTTATTTGTCAGGCACTAATTGATTGAAGAGTTTAATTTATATGCATTTTGTTATATACAATATGTTCTTGAATAAATGCCCACATTCCGACAAAACAGGGATAGTGGGGGAAACAGAATAATATATTAATGATTGAACACATAATGACAATTTAATAAGTTTAATATTGTAATATAGACCAACAAAATGAATCAAAATCAAGTTTCATTGAAACAAATAAAAACAGGTGTACATATATAAGAAATAAGTGTATCTGGTGATCATATGGCAATACTACCAGAGCCAAAAGGCAATCCTTTTAGCTATAAGGTGCATAATCACCTATATGACCACCGGAGCACATATTTCACAAGAATTATGGTCTATTAATTGAATAATACTATATACTATCTATATAGCATGCTTTCTCTTCGTGTGGTTTTTTAAGCCACCTCTTTGTGAATATTCCTTTCCACAACGATCACATTGGAACTTTGATGGCGACGAGTGCACGTGACGATGTTGAAGCATATACTTGGTGGATTTAAATTCTTTCCCACAAACGTCGTAGGCGACATCGGCCGTCTTACCACAAATGGTAATGTGAAACTTGTAGGTTCGCTCGCACGAGTATGTGCCCTCGCACGTCTTGCAAGTATAGGGCCTCAGGTTGTGGTGCGTGTTGATGTGATCATCGAACGCATGGGTGTAACTGAAGCGTTTTCCACATAAATCACATTTGGAGCGGGTCGTCCCGGCGTGAACGGCTTCGTGCCGCTTCTTGCCCGTCTTCGATTTGAAATCTTTTCCACAACCCTCGTAAGAACAAGGAAAAATACATCCCATGTGTGCAACCTTTACGTGCTGTTTCATGGTAGCATTGTCGTAAAATTCCCTACTGCAGGTTGTACATTTGAACAATGTCCCTTCGTGCTTTCGTCTGTGCCTCCTGAGTGAATCGCGGTTCACCAACGTGAGTCCGCAGTCTACACACTTGTAGTGGACACCCGATGGCGTCGTTGGTAGCTTCCGTTTACAGCTACGTACCGGCACCACAGCAGTCCGGACCGGCACCACATGAGTCCGGCTACCCTCTGGGCGTTCTGAAGAAGCAGGAGTCCGGATAACTTCTGGGGATTCTGGAGATGACGCCAGCGATGCCGATGCCACGACTCTTGTGTGTTGCAGTGGGGTCATGGGGGTACACCCCAAATCATCTAGATCCGTACTGAAAATAGACATGAGAATTTGACATGTGATTGCAAATGATGTATGTGTGTGGAAACAGAATTACCTTAGATCCAAATAAAATCACAGCCAGCCGGGGCGGGGCGTTATCAATTTAAAAGGCCCATGCACGGTACAACTAAATTTCGTGAAATTTTACGGGTACGTAATTTAATAAATTTTAATTTTGAAGCTACTTTTAAAATAAATAATTGATCCTCACGAACTATATGTGTGGGGCTTTAAATAGCATATACTTGACTGACAATATTTTGAATGTAAGTCAAATCTTACTATTAATAGGCCTATCTCAATTCATCCTGTATTTTCGGTATTTGTTATGAATCTAATTATATAATGATAAAGTTAAAACTATAAACTTTGAAATGAAACTCAAACCTGGTGACATGATCGATATTCCCTATTTCGTTCTATTAAACATAGGCCTATAATTTTATATTCTATATCCCTATAACGTGGGGTGAATTCGGACAGTTTATAATGTAGGTTTTTAAAGATTAACTTCCACAGAACTAACAACAATGCTAATAATTGTCTATCAAATTAACTACAGGTAGGCTATAGTTGGTTGTGAACATCTATATGTAGGCCTGCATGTATAGGCCTATATTCCGCCTATCCCCCGGCGAATAATGTGTAGGCCTATCCATGGCAATAATACATGTAGGCCCTAATAGGCCTACGTGCCGCTCTAAACAATGATCACTGACTACACAACCTCGGCGTTGTCAACTTCCTCACGCGGAGTTGTCAAATTATTTGACAGAAAATTGGTAAATTATGCGTCAAATTTCACTTTTTGGGGCCGAAATGCATCTATGTTGGTAATTATAGATATAATATAACACAACGAAGCCCACATAACCACAATATTGAAGAAAAACATCGGGGAATTAAAATAAGAATGTTTTCATTCAGTGGCAATGTCTTATTTTCTTGACAATTTGAGTTGGTAAAGCGATAATTTACTAAAAAACAAATACCCGGAGCATATATTTCTCGCTAATTAATCGAAATAATACATCCATTAGTTGATGGAATAAGAAATAACCAACTTACCTCGAAATGCGTGCCATAATGGTATACAAATGTTCGCGGGTGTAACTTTTGTACAAAACACATACAGGGAGCGGAGTTGTACTTGCAGGGAGCGGACGAACAACTACACGGAACCGGATTTCCTTCCGAACCTCACAACATTGATTACAGGGTGTGAATGATGCAAAAGATGATTTTTAGCTGATTAAGTGCCAAAATTCAGCAAAAATCCCTGTTTTTGTAAAATTCGGCAAAATGAGAAATAAAAGTATAGAAACGCGAACAATTTGCGCTAAAATATTGTAGTCTACATACCTCTAGATATTTATTATGATAGTGGTACGATTTCTCTGATATAACGATGATTTTTGTTTTATTTATTGTAAAAATAGACAAAACAGCGCAATTTTTCACAGTGTGCTGAATATGTCATCATATTTAACACGTGATGTGTTATGTAAGATTATTTCAACCCTCACCCCAAAATTCAGCAAAAAGTAAGTTTTATGGAAATTCGGCACAAATGAACACAAACGAACAGGTATTCGGGATATGTTTGTGCTACGATATTGCAGGTTACACACTTATAAATACAAAGTAATGAAATGCAATGATTGCGGTGATAGATGTAAAAAATTCTTAAATTTACGTGGAAAATAGACAAAAAATCATTCATTTTCAGTTGTTTCGCCCCTCTTAATAGGCGATTATTCAGTATTGCAATGAATGGAGATCCCGTATATAATATAGAAAATTGTGGAAATTTATACTGCATATGATTGTAGGATAAGGATGTCATTCTTTGCCATATATGCTATGTGGTGGTAGATTGTGTCACCCCAACCCCAACATTCAGAAGAAACAAAATCAGTTTTAGAAATTTCGGTATGGCAGAATACAAAAGCAAAACTCCGATTAGTTTGTGCTATTATATTGAAGTGTAGCCACTTCGAGATATACATTATGATAACGTCATGGTATAATTAACAGATGGCAACATTTCGGAGTTTTCTGATGAAAGTAGACCATGTAGAAATGTTGTCTTCTATTGACAACACTTATGGATATAACGTTCCAGATGAAACCAGTTATCCAGAACCGACAAATGTTCACCGTCAAATGGAATTCTTTCCAACCCATCCACTGATAAGAGGTTCTGGAAAGTACCATATTACAACGAGAGATACATCATCAGGATGCCGAAAACTTACAGAAACTCATCAAAAACTCACGCCTGGACTGTTCACTATGTTCTGTCCCCATGGAATATGTCTGGGGTTTCAGGTTATGCTGTCCTGTGAGTCTCCGCAGACGGCATTTGACATTTTAATGCGACGATTTAGGATAATTCCATCAAAGATTATATACGATAATAGCTGCAAGTTACATGTGTACACACTACTTAGAGAACCGGCACGATTCAAACACTGTATATTTTATGTGGATAGAATGCATTTCCGTGGCCACATAGGGTGTACATTAGGATACAGCATGGATACTTATAAATCTGATACAAGTGTCCGTGGCATAAATAGCCAAGTTGTTGAACAGGCCAATAGTGGATTGCGACGTATACAGACCCAGTTAACTTACATGGCGCCAGACAATTTGATCATTCACGCTTCGGTTTTTCTGGCTATTAGAAATCGCGGCAAAGCAGAGACTTTTCTTTGATAATACTTTGTATAAAATTGAATTGTGCATTTGATGTATGTAATTGTTTTCATTGATGTTCGTATATACTAAAAAAAAACAAAAAAAAAAAACAAAAAAAATATGATGACAACTTGAAAAAAAATAGTATCAAGTTTAAAAAAACAAAAAAAATTAATGACAAACATATGTCTAAACCAGCCAAGTTTAACTTGTCGGTCCAAAGCCCGAATAAATGGTGATGGGACAAAAATGTTGTAGTTCGTTAATTACTCAATATATGGCATGCGCGAATGTAGCATAATCTTATTACAGCACCGACATTTGCGCATTGAATAATGTTTTGATGGCATGCGTTAATGTGTTATTAGGCACATGCGCAAATGTTTATTTAGGCACTGCCCATTTGTCTGGTCCTAATCCGATTCACGCACGATGTGATCATAATTACCAACACGCGTCTTAGAAGACCACGCCCATGCCTGTTTGTGACAACATGTAATCCAATTCCACACGACTTCGGCGCGTGAAAGGAGTAAACCACGCCCATGCGCCTTTGTGTTTTCCCTTAGGGCATTTGCGCAATGCTCTTTTGAGCTGTCAATCACACTAACCCGCCGTGCTCCTTTGTTGTATCTGAGGCAAATTACATATATGTATTGGGAGGTTTAGTGATTGTTAATAACCAGGTTCAGCCACAATACAAGTAACTTGTAACGTGTGTTGCCATTACCAACGGAATCACCTGACTCACATGACCATTCCGCTTACACGTACACCATCAAACAACCGTTTAGACGTTTTGTGTCAAATGTGCAGCATTGCGAAATGTGTATCAGAGGGGTGTCCAAACTTTATATCAATCGACGAACCTGTGCTTAGTGAACTTTTGTTAAATTCTTCAGCAGCGGTGACCACGCCGTTACTTTTCCCAAATTGGTTGTTGGTACGACTTCCTTTACACCGTAGGTCGTCTGCACCCTGGAACCGATGGAAGCCAAAGTTTGTTTGTATCTGGGTGCAGAAATGTTCTTCAATGCGGTCGCATAGCCTACTCTTCTTCGATACACATAGAAGGTTTTTTTAGCGACCAATGGGCATGAACTACCCACGAGACGGCACATCCATTAAGGTGAGCTCGCGATCTCACCACATCTAACCTGCAGCCACCCGGGACTTGATGCCCCCCCCCCCCACGGCTGCCACTTCCCTTTAATCATATAATAGAATATTTATTTTACATCAACAGTACTGTACAAACAGTATATACACTGTATTTCTGTGGCTCTCCTATCTGGGAGTCATCATCCACGACTTTGCACTATCGGGACCTTCCCACAGTATTTGGGGTTTTAAGGCGTCACGATCTTCCTGGTCACAGCCATCAAATCGAGCCTTGTCATCAACCTTGCGATGTTCTTTAATTCTATATATCGTCCTTGAACCCCCCTTGGGGTACCATGGCGCCGTTTTGGGGGTTGGGCCATATTTCTTGGAATATGATGAGGAACAGATGCCGTAATATCTCCAAGGCCTTGGTGAATACGTGTCGAATTTATCCGACCATGTATGTCTGCCAATGTGTCAGGAAGAATATATTTATCCTGTGCATTTGGTTTCACTTCAGGATAGGGTGGTTTTGGTTCAGCTCTTTGAAACCCATCCTCATTGCTTATATGTTAGCAGAAACTACTGCTGTATTGCCATGTGATCATATAGACCCATAATAGGTTCGTTAAGCTTTCTGAGCATTTGTGAATTTCCAGACCTTCCAGGAGTCACATATGGCATATTCTGCCAATATCTGTGTTCTATACCATAGCTGGTGCCTGATCCGTGCTGCTTATTGCGGTATAAGTGTGCTCGTGATCATAAGTTTCAATAATTCCAATTCCTTCTGGGGAATTTGTGTTGATGTGCTTTGACAAGTGACGAGAAGATACTATCTCTGGCAGAGTTTCCGATGAGTTAGATGATACAACGCGGTATGCCTTATTCGTTTCGTTGGACTCAATGATCAGCAGCTCGTGTGCTACATCATTGATGCAACATATGGTATTTATCTTCCGATAAGTAGTCATACAGTTTCTTGAGAGCATGGAAACTGTTGCCCCAGTACCAATCACTGGCGGTCCATACAGATTGCAATCTAAATACAGCCACCCCCTCTTCAGAAGAGCTGTATCTAACAAACTCGTTGGAGTTACGATGTCCACTTGTGTTCTGCTAGTCTCCCCCACCACGATATGCATTATGGCACATGTCGCGTGGATTGTGAGAAGTTCTGCATCTGGTGCGTTCTTTGTATTCGTTTGTGTTATAATCAGGATTATCATTATAATTATGTCTCCATTGTCTACTGTTACGACAGTCCCCCCAGGGCTCATTTGTGTTACCCCTTTTCTCCTTGTTTTGGTTCTCCAAGTTTGTCATTCTTTGTTAATCTCCCCTTTACACCTCTTCACATCAGTCAATATTTGTTTTATCTCCTTCATCTCAGAGATGGACTGTGATGTCTCGGACGGTTGTGAGCTATTTTGAGCTTTCCCGTTAGAACCAGTTTGGGGCTTCAGTTCATCTCTTATCATTTTTAGTTCTTCAAATTCTATATGTTTGCTTTGTGTTGGATCTGCTTCATTTACTGCCCTAGCATAGTGTTTAGCCCTATGTTTTTTCAGACTTGGCAAAAACCTCTAATTCAACTGCATGTCTTATGATCTCGCAAAGAGAGCCCAGTCGTGCTTGTTGTACAATGAGCCGTATATATATATGGATCATACAACCCACCAATGAATTGGTCCTTTGCCAATGTGTCTCTCAATTCATTGTTGCAGTATGATATAACATATTGGTCAGACGTCGGTACCCCCCCCCCCCCCCCCCTCGCCCCTTGTCGCCGTGCACGCAATTGTACCATCTGGTCAGTCTGGTTTTTGGCAGGAAATCGGCCTTTTATCGCACTAACAAGAACGTTGTTGTCTTCTTCTCGTCCTGGGAGTAGGTCACCGAGTGTTCCTTGCCCCAATCCTCGCAAGGATACGCATAGATAAAGGCCCATGTCATCAATTTCCAATCCATTTATATTTGAACAAATTTCAAAGTGTGCTTGGTAATCTAACCATGATCTTGTGACATCATAGCTATCTGGTGTTACAAATTGTTTCCGTTTTTTACCGGATTTTCTAGAAAAAGTTTGGTTCGGGCGGTATTTAGCGCAATGAATTACAATGCATGCCTACCGTAAATTATTATTTGCTGTGTTGGCACTTGACAGCTTACGCATAATAACCTACTGCACGCCTGAATTACGCATATAGTGCTACAGGTACATCACTAGAATATGTGTTCTTTTTGCAGTTGTCGATTTTCAATAGCTGTAGTTACGATTACGGATTCGAGAAACCCAAGTATATGGGCACGCGAGTTTTGCATGCATGCATCTAGTGTACAACTCACAATATTTATCATGTAAACAACATAATTAAATACAAACATAACTATATCACAATACTGTGTGTGGCAAGAAGATTGGATGCAATGAACGGCACTATTTTCTCCCAAATGGACTCGCAATCGTCACTTCTGTAAAAATGTGTTTATAGACCGTACGAAACGCATACGCCTACTATAGGTTATACTCGTAATTCTTATATGTAGAGTACTACTATAATGGTAGTTCGGGCCAACAACACATTTGGGAAAAGTAACGACGTGGTCGCCGCTACTGAAGAATTTAACAAAAGTTCACTAAGCACATGTTCGTCGATTGATATAAAGATTGGACACCCCTCTGATACACATTTCGTAATGCTGCACATTTGACACAAGACGTCTAAACGGTTGTTTGGTGGTGTACGTGTAAGCGGAATGGTCATGTGATTTCGTTGGTAATGGCAACACATGTTACAAGTTACATGCATGTACTGTGGCTGAACCTGGTTATTAACAAACACTAAACCTCCAAATATGTATAATCTTATACAACTGTGAAGCTATATTATGCGAAGTAAACATATACAGTGATGTAATTTCTTCAACTCAAGTAACTATCAAACGCCTCAGCTTGATAAGGAATGTGTATAATGCATAAATGTGTATAGGAATATTCCGTGTTTGTCTTATCTTGCAATGTATTGTACTGTTGGGGCGATTGGTGCAATAACGTAACCAAACAAATGTGACAAGATGATACAATCCGAAAACATTCAAATGCATTATGTGTCTTGTCAACTCTTGAGAGTTTGTCCTGGATTATTGTTCAAAATTGAATTGAATTATCACCCATCTAGAGGGGCAAAACAAGTTTTTATTTCACGATTTTCGGTCTACTTTCATCAGAAAACTCCGAAATGTTGCCATCTGTAAATTATACCATGGCGTTATCATAATGTATATCTCGAAGTGGGTAGACTTCAATATAATAGCACAAAATAATCGGAGTTGTGCTTTTGTATTCTGCCATACCGAAATTTCTAAAACTGATTTTGTTTCTTCTGAATTTTGGGGTGGGGGTGACACAATCTACCACCACATAGCATCTATGGCAAAGAATGACATCCTTATCCTACAATCATATGCAGTATATATTTCCACAAGTTTTCTATATTATATACGGGATTTCCATTCAATGCAATACTGAATAATCGTCTATTAAGAGGGGCGAAACAACTGAAAATGAATTATTTTTTGTCTATTTTCCACCGAAATTTTTGAATTTTTCACATTTATCACCGCAATCATTGCATTTCATTACTTTGTATTTATAAGTGTGTAACCTGCTATATCGTAGCACAAACATATCCCGAATACCTGTGCTTTTGTATTCATTTGTGCCGAATCTCCCTAAAACGGTGACTTTTTTATGAATTTTGGGGTGAGGGTTGAAATAATCTTACATAACACATCACGTGTTAAATATGATGACATATTCAGCATACTGTCGTATGCGGAATATATATACGCACTTTTCTAGACTATATACGATATCCTCGGTCAAAAAAATATTGATCTATCGCCCATTAAGTGAGGCAAAAAAAATTAAAAATTGCGCTATTTTGTCTATTTTTACAATAAATCTAAAAAAAATCTTCGTTATATTAGAGAAATCATACCACTATCATAATAAATATCTAGAGGTATTTTGACTACAATATTTTAGCGCAAAATGTTCGCGTTTCTATACTTTTATTTCTCATTTTGCCGAATTTGACAAAAACAGGGATTTTTGCTGAATTTTGGCACTTAATCAGCTAAAAATCATCTTTTGCATCATTTGTATATTTCACACCGGGTCCTATCCGATGCGGAATGTCCTAACCTTCAAAATGATGTATCACAAGCCCGTGTGTGGTGCCGATGGACTAAACTCCTACTTCTAGTGAGCTTTTTGAGTTTGTCCGCTCTACTAAATGGGTCTGATTGGAGTTTGTGGTATATCAAGCTGATATGAATACATCTAATTCTGGACATGTTAACTCACAGCAACATCAGAATAGAAATAACCAAAAGTTTGAATATATCAACCGAGCCATGTTACATACGACAGACTCAGGTCGTCCTCTACAACAGTCAGACTCCCAACTACAACAGTCTTTTTTATACCAAGACCAGAGGCCAATATGGAACAGATAACACCTGCCAACGAGCAAAAAGAACTGACCATTGCAACATACAATTGTAAAAATATAAAAACATGCATTGGAGTAATTAAAGAGCTGTTGCGTACAATCGACATCTTCATCATCCAGGAACACTGGCTATTCCATTTCGAGCTTCACCAGTTGAATGAAATTAACGAAGAATTTTGTGGATCCGGAAAATCAGTCGATAGCCATGAACCACTACCCCCAACACATCTTGCAAGAGGCTATGGGGGAGTTGCATGTATCTGGAAGAAGTCATTAGACAAGTACATCAAAGTCATCAATGATGGAGGAACTAGGATTCAAGCTATAGAGTTAAAACTAGTTAAACCTATAATCCTTATCTCCACGTACATGCCCGCCAAATCTAATGGATCTCACCAGGATTATGCTGACATACTAGCCCAAATGTATGAAATTATTGAGAAATACAGAGATACACATATCATTTTTATTGGAGGGGACTTTAACACAGACTTAAATCGACCATCCGATCATGTCCGTTCCGAACTAATGGAACAGTTTATGAAAGAGACCAATCTGAAGA
Source organism: Siphonodentalium dalli (assembly GCA_032622095.1). Lineage (NCBI taxonomy): Eukaryota > Metazoa > Mollusca > Scaphopoda > Gadilida > Siphonodentaliidae > Siphonodentalium > Siphonodentalium dalli. Next base: position 136,323,233 of record CP136062.1, on the reverse strand, counting down.
CAGATAAAAGAGGAAACACGTCCATCAATGCAGCAGGAGTTCCTGTTTCTGAAATTGATTACATTATGTATCCCAATAATCTTGACAAGAAAACGCAAATAATTGATGTCGCCTCAAATACATCGGATCATATTCCGAAGGCAATCACCATAAATACATCATGGAAAATGGACTCAAAGAAGAAAGAAATCCCGAGCAAAATACATCGAACTAATTGGAAGAAAGTCGACCTAGATAAATACAGGTATCTGACAAAATCGGGAGTATCTCATATTAATACTGAGGAAGGAAAACCTCCAGCTTCTCTAGTTGCAGAACTTAACAATCTCCTAGTAACAGCTGCCGAAGGTGCCTCACCAACCCCAAAACAACGACGACGTCAGAACAAACCAAAACTTATGGTATGGAATGAAGATATAGCAGAAGCACTGCACAATTCCAGATGCGCATTTCGAGAATGGAAGATGAATGGACGTCCAAATGATATTTATGATCCTATTCTGATCACCAAAAAGATGACAAAACGTACCTACAGAAATGAAGTACGGAAAGCTGTATATCTTGAACATCAAACACTCAAAAACCAAATCATGGAAACACGGGAAGGGGATAGGAATGTATTTTATAATCTTATTAAACGTCAGGGAAATAAAGGAAAAGTATACCTGACTGACCCGAATGTGAAAGGAACAACATACAGCGATGACAAAGTTACAGAAGGATTTCATCGTCATTTCAGCGAACTCGCTAAACCAACTGACAATCAACTATACAATTACCAATATTACAAAAACTGCACAATGGACTATCAAATTATCCACGACATTGTAGATGACCCGTCACCAATGAAAACTACGGAAGAGGTAATAATTAAAGCTCTAGCAAGATTGAACAAAGGCAAAGCACCAGATGCGTATGGTATAGCGGCTGAACATTTCATCTATGCAGACTCTTCAACAATTCCTCTAATTACACAGATCATTAATCTAATAATTCAACAAAGATCCATTCCTCAAGAATTAAAAGTCGGAATGCTCAATCCTATTTACAAAAACAAGGGAGTGAAAACAGAATCTATAAACTACCGAGGTATCACTATCTTACCTGTGCTCTTGAAGCTGATTGAAGTAGTATTAAGAGAAGACCTGAGAAAACAAACTATTCCTCTACAATCCCCACTACAAAGAGGATTCACAGCAAATGCTTCGCCACTGAACAGTGCGCTAATGCTTGAAGAAGTTATCAGAAGCAATCGAGACGATGGAAATATTACATATGTTGCATATCTTGATGCAAAATCTGCATTTGATGTAGTCGCCAAAGAAATTCTTATGAAGAAATTATATCACTACCAAATACACACGTCAACATGGAAACTAATAGACGACATCCACACGCAGTGTACATCAAAAGTGAAATGGAGAGGTAACCTATCTGAAGAATTCAATATCAACCAAGGAGTCCGCCAAGGTAGTATCTTGAGTGCAGATATATATAAAATATACATTGAAGATCTCCTGGAGAAATTTGACCAAACAGATGCGGGAACGAATATTGGAAATATACGCCTTAATACTACTGCCTGCGCTGATGATGTTGCTATAATTAGTAACAACCCAATGGAGCTACAACAATTAATCAACGTTGCAGTAGAATACAGCCGGAATCATAGATATCTCCTCCAACCTCAAAAATGTGTCACCATCACTGTGAAACCAACCAACATCCGTAATCCTGTCAACGCAGATGGAAAATAAATACATCAGAAATGCCAGCTGTAGAGAAAACTACCCATCTTGGTATTATTCGTGCACCATCAATTGAGAAAACAATGGGAGAATCTATCTCAAACAACATAAAGAAAGCCAGAAGATCCGCTTATAGTTTAATGCCTGCAGGATTTCACGGACACAATGGATTGGATCCTCAAACATGTATCCACCTATACAATATTTACATTCTACCAATCCTTCTGTATGGATGTGAGATCATATTACCAAATCGTCACCATCTTCAACAATTAGACATTTTTCAGAAGAAATTACTGAAACAGATTCTGGCAATTCCAATAAGAACACCGGATCCAGCTATACATATTTTGACAGGAGTACTACCCGTTGAAGCAACCATCGATACCAAAGCACTTATATTCTTCAACAACATATGTCGACTACCCTCAAACAGTATTGAAAGAAGACTAGCTGCACGACAATTATTATTGAAAGACTCATCCAGTCATAGCTGGTTTGCGGCCATCAGACAAGTATTATTCAAATACAAACTTCCATCACCCACCGATCTACTAGACAATCCATATAATAAAGACCAATGGAAGACAGAAGTGAAAACTGCAATTAATACATATTGGATTGAACGAACAGTATGCAGTGCCAGATTATATCCTTCACTCAGATTATTAAACATCGAGGCATATAAATCCGGACGTCATCATCCAGTTCTTAACATAATTGGGAATCCTGTGAGAGCTATCCCACGTCTCAACACAATCCTTAGACTAGTCACTGGAACATACCGACTTGAAACCTTAAAGAAGAAATATGACAAGACATCTGATGGTATCTGCAAGCTATGCAAAATAGAAGAGGAAACAACGTCCCATTTCATCCTTAGATGCTCAGCATTCAATCATATAAGAAGAGAGTTCCTTCTACAATTTGCAACTGAATACAACAATATATTTAAAAAACAGTTTAAAGACCTAAATGAAGAAGAGAAAATATCAAGAATACTGGACATATCCAACACAAGAAATGACGAAAGTAACGAAGAGGTAACCAATGTAAATGGACTCCAACTTTATGCTGCCATACTCTGCCATAGATTACACATGCAGCGAATGATTTTACTGGGGGTATAGCAAAGTGAATCTACAACTGTATATACATGTAATTAATGCATGAAAACTCCGGATGGATCCTGGTCATGTACGACATATCTAAATAGTCATTTACAGATAGCCTATATATATATAGTTAGGAATATACTCAGACCACGTTCTGGGGTTGGTCAATGCTGGCCGTAAAGACTCAGAAGATGTAAGATTGAAAGATGGCTATATCGTTAGCATTACTGTTGTGAATGGCCTAAATTTGTCCAATTGCCGAGGGATGGTAAAAAGGTGAATTTATACAGTTCCCCTTGTGTCTATTATCCTACCATTAACGTGAAGCAGGCGCGTATATAGAAGCGGCGTATATGGGCAGCGCAAAAGGGGGGGGGACAGCGGAGCGCGTTACAGGCCCCTGCACATGTGGTCATTTCCGTGCCTGTGTCAATTTGAGCTTAGTGGGAATCACTACATACATATTAATTATTAGTTGGGCTTCAGCGCAAATGATCTGCGGACGATATAAAGAATATGGACTCTTCAGCAACACTGTGTGATCAACACAGGTCATAGATAAAACTAGATAAAACTATAAAACTGTGGCGTACCCGGTACCACAGGGGTAATTTTAGGTCCTCTACTGTTTTTACTGTATGTTAACGATGCTTCCATGGCTGTGTCTTGCCAACTCCTCTTATATGCAGATGACTCTGCCCTTATTGTCGCTGGATCTGATGTGCACATCATTGAACAAACTCTCAGTGTAGAACTGAGCAAACAGAGCGCTTGGCTGGTGGATAATAAACTATCTTTACACCTGGGAAAAACAATCAATTCTTTTCGGATCACCACATAAATTGAAAAATAAATCCCAGCTGAGTGTTTGCTGTGATGGCGTGACCATCAGATCCAGTGACTCCGTAACATATCTCGGGGCCATTTTAGACCACCATATTAATGGTGAGCTAATGGCAGCACACATATTGCAGAAGGCAAAATCTAAGTTGAAATTCTTGTACAGAAAGGCATCTTACCTGAACCAATACTGCAAAAGAACTCTATCCTTAATTGGCCCTCATTCAATGTCATTTTGAGTTCAAGCTTTTGGTACACTAGTCTAACGCAGAGAACAAAGATCCGATTACAAGCAACCCAGAATAGGCTAGTAAGATACATTTTAGATATAAATTGTAGGACAAATATTGGCTATTCGGAATTTCTAAAAGTAAATTGGCTGCCGGTATGTGAAAGAGTTAACTTTAGGAAATTGACAATGGTTATGAAGATCTCAGATAAGCAAGCCCCAGTATATTTTAATGAACATTTCAAACGATCAAATAAAGAAGGGGATATAAATGTTTCGGACAATGAGGCTGATCAATCTGAAACCCGGTCAGGTAAACTGAAATTCATCCTCCCTCATGTAAGTTGTTATGGGAAAAAGTATTTTTTCTACACAGGAATAAGATTCTGGACCCGGTGAGTGGGACGATTGACAGACTTGTTATGTAATATGGATCTGCCAGGCGTCTCATCCACCTGGTCGGTGAAAAGAACATTTCTTTTAAAATAAACACATTCACAATCATAAGATTACTTGTAAATGTACGCACTTATGATGATAAATTATATTATCCATATTGATGATGGCATTATCAATGTAATGATGTATAATATTAACATATTAACATTGATGTCATTACCATTATTTTTTAGTATTAAAATGGAGAATTTCTTAGTAACTATATTGTCTGCATCGAGGCCGGTAGCATATCAGGGGACCACAATTACCTTACGTTACCTTACGTCTGTAGTGGACGCTGGCGGTCTGCCACTATATCCACCTCACATTGTAATATTTCACCGTATTTGGCTGCATCTCTAGACATATTTGGGTTGTATGTTTGAAAATCAGTCACCAATTCCGCTTTATAGTTATATTTAATATCCTGATTCTTCCAATGATGATCTAGTCTGTTTTTGAATTGGTTAATATCTTCAGCATACACCACTTCGTCTGGTAGATTGTTCCAAGTTGTGACCACTCTCTGACTGAATGTATATTTTCTAACGTCATAGTTAGATCTTTCCTTGTATAATTTATAGTTGTGGCCTCTGGTCCGAGAATCGGTGTTTCTTGTAAGAATGTTAGATACTTCCGGATCGTAGCAGTTGAATATCTTAAAGCATTCGATCATATCACCTCGGTGGCTTCTGTACATCAGGGTGGGTATTTCCATTTTTCTTAGTCTATCTTCGTATTCCATATCTTTTAGTCCTGGTACTAATTTTGTTGCTCGCTTTTGAACTTTTTCCATTGGAACTGTGTGTTTTTTTTAGATATGGTCTCCAAGCAGGTTGAGCATATTCGAGTAATGGTCTTACCAGTCCTTTATATAGTTTTGCCATTGTAGTATAATCTAAGTAGGTGAATGATCTTCTGATGGCTCCAAGAACACTGTTGGCTTTCTGTATTTTCTCGTTGATGTGGTCCTCAAATGATAGGTTTCTGTCTGTGGTTACTCCTATGTCCTTTTCTTTTTCCACCTGTTTTAGTTTAGTTTCACTCCCATTCTTGTCTTTCAAGTTGTAATTTGGCTGAAACTCCTCTTTTCCCACATTCATGACAACACATTTTTCTGGATGGAATCTTAGTAACCAGTTGTTTGACCACTTTTGGAGTTCATCAAGATCGCTTTGTAGTGTGTCCATATCATTTTTGTCTATTATCTCCTTAAAAATCTTTGTGTCGTCTGCAAATAGCATCACTTCTGATTTTACACAGTCTGGTAAGTCATTTATGTACAGGACAAACAGTAGTGGGCCAAGTACACTTCCTTGAGGGATACCGCTAATGACTGGATGTTGTTCTGATGATGTTCCATTTACTATGACTTGTTGTTTCCTTCCTGTAAGAAAATCTTGTATCCAGCCTAGGATGTTCCCTCCGATGTTGTAACTGCCAGTCTTCTTTATCAACCTCCTGTGTGGGACGGTATCAAAGGCTTTCATATAATCCATGTATACCACATGCGTTGGATGTCCGCTGTCCATAGATTTGGTCCATTTTTCTAGTGTGTGTAGCAGTTGCAGTGTTGTAGACCTTCTTTTGATGTATCCAAACTGACCTTTGCTGAACAGCTTGTTGTTTACCATATGATCCATGATCTTATCCCGTATGAATCCCTCCATTACTTTGCCAACCACACTTGTCAAGCTGACTGGTCGATAGTTACTTGCCCTCTTTTTTGAACCTTTTTTGTATATCGCTGTTATATTTGCAGCTTTCCATTCATCTGGCAGTTTCATCATCCTCAGACTGTTGTTGTATATTGTTGATAATGGCTTGCTCAGTTCCTTAGCGAGTTCTTTCAGGATTCGAGGGTGGAAACCATCTGGACCTTGTGACTTTGTTGGATTTATTCTAGATAGTCGTATTTCCACTGCCTCTGGTGTAATATCGCTCGTTGTTTCGAGTGCTTCATTTGTGTTATAGATGTTTGTCTCTGGTACTTCACCATCTGGTTCAATCGTAAATACCTCAGTGTAGCAGTCAGCCAAGACCTGGGCTTTTTCTCTGTCATTTGTTGTTAGCGTCCCATCTTGTTTTTCCAGATCAGATATTCCAGACTTGGTTTTGGTTTTGCTGGACACATAATTCCAGAATTTCTTGGGGTTTGTTTTAGCTTGTTTTGCTATCTCCTTTTCTTGGTATATCTGATTTTGGCGTGTCATCTTCTTGACTTTATTTCTTAGTCTTGTGTATATTTTGTGATGTTCTTCCGTCTTGTTCTCTATGTATCTCGTCCATGCTCTATGTTTCTTCTTGATGGTGTTTATGGTTTCTTTGTTCAATGGTCTCCTGTTTTTTCCATTGTCTGCTTTCCTTATTGGTACATGTTTGTTAATTATTTCTTCAAGGATGAGTGAAAATCTTGTCCATTGTGCATTTATATCATTTTCACAATCTGATAGTATTTTCTTCCAGTCTATATCAAGCTCTTCTCTCATCTTCTCGTAATTTCCTTTATCATATAATTTTTTCTGTGTGTGTGTCTCTTTGTCGATGTAGCAATGGAATTAAGCAGGCCTTCGAGTGCTTTCTGTGCCATCCCCGATATCTAGCCGTGCATGTACTCTACGATTTTTCTAAATTTCAGCCATCATACCATTGGTATTCACTTTGACTTCTTTACAGCCTCATTTTTGCTTCAAAATTTGTGATTTCTTATATAGCCTAACAACTGAAATTATGTTAAAAACTCCTTTTTATTTGCTTGTAATTCATTATATTTGTAACCTGTTAAAACAATATACATGTATGTCTTTATATCAAAAATAAATAAATCAATCAAACAATCACACATGTGTTCATTTGGCTCGTTGGTGTTAAAACTTACGACGCTTTACTATGTACGCCGAAACGAGAGACCAGCAATTCTAAAACGTTTGCGCGCAGCGTACTTCCGGTCAAAGTTTTATGCACGAAATTTGAAGACGGCAAATTGTCACAAACCAAACTTTTAAAACCATTTCTAGCCACTTGTGTAGCGATGAATACCAAAAAGAGAAAGGTAAATAATATTCACAGGGGTCAGGGCAGTACGACGATTTGCTGTAGGCCCCCAGGATTCGCGGATTTCTCAACAATTTGAAATAAAATAAAAAATATTGTTCCAACTTCGAAGTTCAAGTTCAAAGTTCAAGAACTTGTAGCAATTCTATTTCTAGACACTACACTAGTGTTGAAACGGTTAGGGATTTTCAGGAGAAAGAATAATAGACAGAGGTAATCGAATACTAGTCGATTAGTCGGACCCCTTCCGAAAGTTCCCGTTTCTATGCCAATAAATGGCAATATGTATAAAATGGGCCGTGTGACATCACAGTTTTGTGTACCCAACTCTCCATTTCAGAACGTTCAAACGGGAAGTATGAGAACTGTATAATCTCCCGTTTCGCCCGTGAGTCTCCCAATTTGATGTCTTAAACCCAGCGCTCCCGAACCTCCATATACTATATAGTGATCGATATACATGTAATCTTGGGGTTTGTGGAATGCAGGTATACTAACGGTTCTACTATTTGCAGAAATCCGCCTGATCGGAGAAAGCCGGAGAAATCTCGCGTAAATACAGAAAGCCGGGTCGGGTTTCTGTCTGGATATAAATAGATTATAATTAACTTGTGTTTGTGTGGTTGGAGGCCGAAATTTTAATTGAATTAGATCGTCTGCTCTTACTGCTCATTGTGTTACCCGACTTACTGCTGTGTTGGGGCGCGAGCAGGTAGCTGAATAAATCGGAGCCGATAAAATGGAATGGTTGACCCGATAAATAAACTGTATACCAAGTTGAAATTCACCCAACTTTGCTATAATTTATGAACTGTAGTCGAAAAGACAGCGATGCCTGTGATGCATATAATATACTAAATTCAAACCATTTTCTTTCATTCAGTCAACCATGCATTTATAATTGATATTTTGATTTATATGGTGCATATATATTATTCCGTTACGGGGCGGGTGCATACAGGAATATATTTGCAGTTCATCTCTAGTTTTTCGGTCTGTATCTATAGTGTAAGGACATATTTCGTTCTTTAATGTCTCAAAATAAGGGTATGCCGTATGGGGATGTTTGGATCTCCAATTTAACGACATTTTTCGGTCTTTGTAGTTTAACGACATTTTTCGGTCTTTGTACGACATTTTTCGGTCGTTGATAGTTCAACGACATTTTTCGGTCTTTAATAGTTTAACGACATTTTTCGGTCTTTATAATATCTCAAGATATAGATGGGTATTTGGATCTATAGTTTAACGACATTTTTCGGTCTTTATAGTTTATCGACATTTTCGGTCTTTAATATCTCAAGATGTAGGGGCCCTTAGGGGGTATTTGGATCTCTAGTTTAACGACATTTTTCGGTCTTTTATAGTTTAACGACATTTTTCGGTCTTTATAATATCTCAAGATATAGGGGGTATTTGGATCTCTAGTTTAACGACATTTTCGGTCTTTATAGTTTAACGACATTTTCTGTCTTTAATATCTTAAGATATAGGGGCCCTTAGGGGGTATTTCAGGCCTTCGATTATGAGGCGTGCGATCGCGCTCGCGCACCATAGCACGCCTGAAATTAAATCTTGGCGAGTAATTAATCACACTCCTCGGCGATATTCGGCGCACGATTGAAAAAGGGTTTATAATAACGATCAACCTTGTTTGCTGGAGAAGACTGACAGACATGCCGTATACGACGGAAGTAATTGTTTTAAGTTTTGCGCATGCGCTAGAACATTATTATAGTCAGGTGCGTTTAGCGATGTCGTCGCATTCGTATGTAGGTCTGAGTAATTCTCGGCTAGATATTGTTACCAACATGACATATTTAAATTAATCCCACCGTGCACCCCAACACCAATGCAACGTAATTTTGGTACCATGATTGTGTTGCGTTCTAAATGAAGCCGCCCCGATGGGCGGTGAAGATGAATAGAAATTGAAACTTGAGTTCGGGGCAATCAAACATTATTTTAAAAAATATCGATAGAGTTCACACAACAGGAAACTCTCACGTGGTTACATGGTCTCTGACCGCATTTCATAACAACTTACATCCAACGGAAGCATTACGACGCAATTCGAGAATGGAGTTTTAATTACTTCAATGTGGAGAATACATGTGTACAAGATGAATCACAATGGTGATAAAATTGATTTAATTTTGAGTCTTCGTTTGTCATTTTATACCCCCGAAATATCCACCAAAATCACACGCCTGGGTTTCAGGTTAGGCGAGTGACCAACCACACTCCTGCATTTTACAGAATCGAAGGCCTGGTTTTTGGATCTCTAGTTTAACGATCCAAATTACTATTAAGTGCAGACCACACAACTCCAGTCTGCGATAACTTGCACATAATGTTGCTTCCGACTCATTGCTATTTCACAACGAATGACGCAATTACTCACGCTTATTATAATAGGCATGTTACTATGAACAACATGCGAAGCCTACTTGAAGGCCATCGCTCAACTCAGCTGTCCTGAGACAGACTGTATAAACCATGCACACATACATATATGTGTCGATCCCTCTGTTACTTTGAGGAATCTTACTTCCGCTCTCTCCTGATGATGACCTTGCGGGTTCACCAATTCCTAAATTGGGGAACAAAATAGGTCGAAACACTAAAAGGCAGTGTAGAGTGCTACATAGAATGTCCCGTCCATAGATCGGATGGAGTGTTGGTATTTACACATCTTTAATATATAAAAACTACCCCTAGGTATCAAATTTCGTCGAAATCCATCCGTTTTACCCGATTTAACCTTGGATTTACCATATTGAAGGTCAAGGTCAGGTCGGGGTCATGATTTCACCCGTCCAAAACACTCCCCGGACAAAAGTATCCCTAGGTATCAAATTTCGTCAAAATCCGTCCGTTTTACCCAATTTGACCTTGAATTGACTGTTTTAAAGGTCAAGGTCAGGTCGGGGTCACGAATTGACCCGTCCAAAACACTCCCCGGACAAAAGTACCCCTAAGTATCAAATTTCGTCAAAATCCATCCTTGATTACCACACGATCGCATGCTTTCCAAAGGGTGTGGTAATTATCAATATCAGCACATGTGCTAATCTGTGTCGGACTATTTTATTGAGGATACCGTATTCGGGGTAACACTACAGCTTTTAAAGCGACCCCATTCGCAGCTTTTACATCGACCTAATCCCGCATAACACCAGTGGATATTATATTTTCAAGCACAGTATACACCGGTGGCGTTAATTATGATCTATTTATATCCAGACAGAAATCCGACCCGGCTTTCTGCATTTACGCGAGATTTCTCCGGCTTTCTCCGATCAGGCGGATTTCTGCAAATAGGTAGACCCGGTAATAAAAACATTTTTTTTGTTTTTTAAACCTTCGCCGGCAACCAGGAAATAAATAGGCAAGTCTTGTTCGTAAGTCTCGCTAATGAGATGTCGGGTGTGTTTTATTTTCTCTCTGAATAGGCGCCTCATGTCACAGGGGGGGGGGGCTTTATTAGACGCTATTAAATTACTGAGTTGACTTTAAAAGCATGCTTGTTTTGCCATTTTGTTGCTTCATTACTCTAATATTACACATGCCATAGTGAGAAGTTATCATGGATCAATTGCACCACACCGAACTAGACAGTGTTCATGGTGCTCAGTCTTTGATGATTAACATAAAAGAAACCGCGCCCACACATGCATACATTGGGTTCAGTTCAGTTCAGGTCACCGACCATGCGTGACTGATGGCAGCGGCATCTTTAAAGGAACAATACAATTAGGCTTTAAGAAGTTATTATGTGTTATTAACTGTTACAGCTTACGTGATAATATGGCCGTGCAATAGCACTGCTGTCGTGATAGCATATATAGGTAATGCTTTTTCCCAATTAACCGACTAGCAGATTTTGGGGTTGACTAATAACCGCGTCGACGTCGATTAGTCGGATAATCATTTCAACACTACACTGTGAAAATGTCAAGTACCGTCATGATATTTTTACCCTTATATTGTATATGGACGACAGTCGACTTTTTACCATTCTAATTTACAATTTTTTAATGATTTTTGATATTTTTTGTTCCAAAATAGCCAGACTCTTAGTCTTAGTCTTAAGTAAACCATATTTTTTCAGGGGGGGGGGTGGTGTGTGTGGTCAGTGACCGTTTATTTGATTTTAGAGCTCACACCTGTATAGTCTCGGCTATGTGTCAGTGTTTTTATTGTTGAACTCTAATTTTCACATGCACATGGTCCCATATTCTACTACATGTATATGTGTTTTTTTCAAATGTACGCTATATTATTGTTCATTGTCTGCAATTATTCACTATATGAACTCTTGTAACAGCCCTGATCATGTGTTTTTGAAGTTATATAAAACAAACTATTTTAAAAGATATTATTAATAGTGCTGGGCGATATTTAAATAAAATAAAAACTGATTTTTGTGAAAATAATTGCAGTGAATGATATTATCACATAATTCATGTTTGTCCCCTAACATGTAATATAACAAAGATCATTAAGCTGGAGGCCCTGTATCTGCAAAGCTACATTTTAAGTTATGCATCAGTTTTTCACAGTATGAGATACAAATGTATCATGATAGAATTATGGTATATTAGCAATGTACTCACTAGTTATTGACGTGCACAACTGTCAACTGTTCAGCAGATGCTCCAGGTCTCTACACATGCATCTTTACAGTGCTGCGCGGATGAAATGTTCGCGGAAATTATTTATCGTGGAGGCCACACAACTGTGGAATTTATTGAAAGGCCCCGCAAATGGCATGGTTGTGGCTATGTATGGGACTTAGGCCTATCATTATGCAAAGTCTTCATGATCTTTTAAAGACATTTTATGGACTTGTTCGGGTGCGTGAAATTGATAAGTTAGTACTCAGTTGCTACTCCAATCTGGGGAATATGGATTATGTAGCATTCTACCTACATGCGTACATCATCAAACATTTCAAAGAAATCGACCATACCACTCCACAGAAAAAGTCGGCTGAACTATGCTCAATTGTAAATATTTACATCTCGATTTGGGATGCAACTATCGGCGATAAACTAACACAAATGATTTCGCCATCGAGAGTCATTGCATTTAATTAATATATATGAATGACGGTGTGTGTTGTCAATTTGGTTTAATATTCATAAAAAATAACTACTTTGAGCAGGATTATTCTCAATTTCTATTTGATCACCCTACTGGAGTGTTTCATATCACTTTAACATTCAACAATTCGCTATGAGGTGATGTGTCTATTTTAGCTGAGCTATGAGCATACAGAATTTCCATCTGATTTAACAAAGGATCAACATCCAAAAAAAGTTCAAACACCAAATCACCAGCAATCAGGAATTGAAGGCGGAATAAAGGCCAGTGATTGGAGTCGATGTATGTCAGATATGGCTTATTTTCATGTTAATGCTTCAAAACAGGAAAATTTGCCAAGACAAAAACGTCCAAAAAAGACTAACTTAAAAAGTGGTGTGTTTCAGCGATTTGAAGCATCTGACAGCTGTGAGTATAGTTCATTGTTTAACCTACATGTAAACCAAGAGAGTTGAGCAGCTTGTCATTTATGTTTTGGACGATATATTTAATAGATACCTGACAGCAACTGGAGGATGTTGCTAAAGGAATTCTAACACAAAATGCTAATGATTTTGTTGTAATTGTATTTGACCTATGATTGATTAATGACAGTGGGAATCCGTCCATGTGTCCATTCATGTCATGACCGTTACCTCTTAACAAAATTTGTATCATAACTTCTACTCAGGGACGTGGCTGGAGGATCTCCGTTGGGGGATGGGTGTCCACTTTGGGGAATTCCAACTGCACCCCCCCCCCCCTTGAATCCAAACAGACACGTTTTGCATAAATTTGCGCCACACCCCCCTTGCACCTCAGTTCTGAGTTGGTCATTCGCGAAACCAATATATTTTATATTCTATAATTACAATCATGGGTATATAATATATGATCCTAAGCGCGATACCATTTCTGACTATGGTTTTCTTGTGAGGTGTTTGTTGCTCATTTCGAAGAGCTTTACGTGCAAACTTTCGCCAGTTATGAGGGTAACTAATTGAACCGACAGTTGAAACTAGATAAAACTGGAAGAATATGTGATTGGGAATTTTTAGGCTAAAATTGGGAAAAATAGGTTGGCCTGCTGTTTGAACTTAGGATAACCCTGAGTCCTGTCCAAACTTTCTTTAAGGATTTACCATGTGCCTTCTTGATTATTTTCTGAGATTCCATTCTGTTACATAAGCTTGATAACTGCAAAAAAGTTTATCTGATTTTGACCAAATTCGGTTCTCGGGTTCCACTCAAGCCTGCAAATAGAGTGTCTGACATTTGCAGAATGAGGTTCCCAGAGGGTGAATTTAGTGATGCTATCCTGCGCAGTGGACTAGCATCACAAAATTCACCCTCTGAACAACACCAACTTCAACTGTGGAACTTCAATCTGATTCTAGGTCTTCCATAGCAGTTCAGGCCTAAGCAGAATGAGGTTCCCAGAGGGTGAATTTGGTGATGCTAGCCCGCTGTGCGGAATAGCATCACTAAATTCACCCTCTGGGGACCTCATTGTGCAAATGACAGACACTATTTGCAGGCTCAGTTCTACTTAAGCACATATTTACATATGCCACAACTCAGCCACAGCATCTCCTCTGCATACCTCTGCATTTTTAACTGTAGATGAAGGATCAATTACTTGGAGTTCGAGTGATGACGAAAAACATTCAGCTGACAGAAGCCCAAAGCAAATTCACAAACAACAGAAAGAGAGCACATCTCTTAGTGTCGCTGAACTGGATGAGAGTATAGTGGACACTTATTCTGACATGGAATTTGATTCAGATGAATTTGATGATGCTGCTCTTAACAAAGAACAACAAGGACTAAATATTGCTCATTCACAGGTAGATTAATGCCCTAAATAATCGACTCCTTAACCACAGCAGAATTATGGGTAATTTTTCAGGACTTAGTCAGAAATAGGGCTTATTGCCATTTATCGGAAAACTCTCACCGAGCCATATTTCCAACTAAATCCTGAAAAATAATCGACTCCTTAACCACAGCAGAATTATGGGTATTTTTTCAGGATTTTGTCGGAGATATGGCTTGTTGCCATTCATCGGAAAGCTTTCACTGAGAGCTTTCCGATGAATGGCAAAAAGCCATATTTCCGACTAAATCTGGATAAATTATCCATAATTCTGCTGTGGTTAATGAGTCGATTATTTAGGGCATTACTCTCGGGCTCCAAATAATAGTGCAGGCACTTTTATTAATTTTCAGCCCAAATTCCCCCTGCACACACCTTATTTGGGTCTGCACATTTATTATTTTCCAATATTTAATTAGGAGATTTTATTTAAAGTTCTTAATATTGTCCCAAGTTGTCAATTATTGTGCTAGGTTGTTCTGAAGAGAACCATGTAAGTCTTGTTAGACCTGTTTTAGTTGAATTTAAGTCATCTCAGCCTAGAATACAGTAATGCCCTAAGTAATCGACTCCTTAACCACAGCAGAATTATGGGTAACTTTTCAGGATTTAGTTGGAAATATGGCTTGTTGCCA
The DNA here is from genome assembly GCA_032622095.1 of Siphonodentalium dalli. Classification (NCBI taxonomy): domain Eukaryota; kingdom Metazoa; phylum Mollusca; class Scaphopoda; order Gadilida; family Siphonodentaliidae; genus Siphonodentalium; species Siphonodentalium dalli. The sequence continues at coordinate 136,308,210 of CP136062.1, read as the reverse complement.
TTCATCGGAAAGCTCTCGGTGAGAGCTTTACCATGAATGGCAACAAGCCATATTTCCAACTAAATCCTGAAAAGTTACCCATAATTCTGCTGTGGTTAAGGAGTCGATTATTTAGAGCATTAATGAAGATAGTAAACCCTGCACTATTATTTGGGTCTTCACTTTAATTCAATTGTGTCAGGATTTCCTCCCTGCACATTTATTTGGGTCTGCACTTTTATTTGAAGCCCAAGAGTACAGGTTTTCTTTGGTGGGAAATGTTCATATAATAAGTGGTTGTTTGTTGAACTTATTATCTGAACATTTGCTAAGGGAACCACTCCTCAATGAGTATATAGTATAGAAGGGGTTAATTCAGTCAGGCTTCGACCAGGATATGATGTAATGCTGATAAAAATTGCTTCTCGTTGAATTACAATGAAGATAAAGTACCCTGTTTCATTGGATATGTGGGGAGTCAAACATGAAAACAGTTTGTGAACTCGCCGACAATCCCTGAATAATCAACTGAAAAGAGTAATTTATTTCCTAAATATTCATAAAATTTCCTCTTTGGATCTACATAAAATTTCAACTAAATTTGAAAAGTAACTCACTGATGTTCACAACAATTACCAACTTCAGGCATCTTGTGTTATTACACATAATCATTTGACTTATTATCACTTCCATGGTTATATATTGAGATACATTTCTGTCATTTCAATACATAGTCTGTATATCAGTGTTTCATATATTTCTGACTGGGCAATTTATTCCCTGGAATGTGATGTGACAGCCAGAAATTTAAATGTTTAACTTGAAGATTGAAGATGATGAATTACTCTAATCCTATGGTAACTGTATACTATCTGAATTACCATAAAACCTGTAAATGAATGAATAGGAATCCATAGTGTGTTTTTCACACTGTAATATGATTGTATTATCTGAGCATCACCACAATTAAGTATAGAGAATTCCACAGCATACTTGTATAAATATAAAGTCGGGCAATCCATTCAAGTGTTAATGGATTAAGTTTTGTTTTCTTTTTAGAAAAGTGACAATATCATTGAAGATGACGACAACAGTGAACCAGGCCAAAATAACGCTCAACCAAATAACTCAGTAAGTATATATACTCCAAATTTTATACCTCCACCAGGGCTTAAAATCTGATGAGAATCAGAATCATGATTCTTAGTTTGATTGTCGTAAAAGCAGCTGATTCGCTGTAGAAATGCTATATTTGATTCTCGCAAAATGTTATGGATTTTAAGGTCTGCCCACAAAAACAAAAGGTGGTTATACTGGATTGCCTTTGTTCATCCATCCGTAACAGCTTTGAAGCTTTTTGGCATGCTCATGAACCACTATGGGGAAGGGGGAGGTTATTCACTTGGTGCGGGATTCATCCATTCATTTGTTGCAGAGTTATGGCCCTTAGAGTGAAAAATGCATCCTTGCCACCTTTGGATCTCTGTATCTCAGTTTTTGTAACTACATTTTCGAATGGTCTTTACTATTCTCCTGAAGCAGCTTTGGGGAGGAGGAACAATATCCACATGCAATAAGTTTTGTCCATTTATTTCTTCTGAAGTTATGGGCCTTAAAGTGAAAACTCATGACCCTAGTGGGATGGAGGATATCCACATGCAACACTTGCAGGTAGTGTCCAATCACTTTTTTTTATCTAAAATTATGGGACTTAGAGCGTTAAATAAATTCAACTTTAAATGTATCTACATAGAAACTTCTAATCTTTATATATTAGTCATCACTGGGCAGATTAACCCCTTCTGTACTGAATGGATTCTCCCACCCAGTTATAAAAGTACATATTGGAATGGTCTATTATCTGTCTTGAGGGGTGTTCATATAATAAAGGCAGGCAACAGACATGCAAAAAGATAATACAAGTGCAAAATGATTCATATTCATTGGTGGGAAATGTTCAGATGATAAGTTCAACAAACGACCTGTGAGTTAGTATTGAAAGGGTTAAGTTCACTGGTGGGAAATGTTCAGATAATAAGTTCAACAAACGACATGTGAGTTAGTATTGAAAGGGTTAAGACACCTTATGAGTTAAGACACCTCAGATATTTATTACACCACCGCTAAGAGCAAGTCTGAGTTTAGTGTGCCTGTCATTTGCAGAATGAGGTCCCAAGAGGGTGAATTTAGTGACGCTATCCCACATAGCAGGCTAGCATCACCAAATTCACCCTATGGGGACCTCATTCTGCTTAGGCCTCATCTGCTATGGGAGACATAGACTCAGATTGAAGTTCCCAAATGCTAAATATTGTGATGTACACCCATTGGGAACCTCGATTATGCAATGTGTCATCTGCCAATTTGGGGATACAGAGAAACTAAACTAAATAAGAAATAGAATCTATGTGATTTTGAAAGTGTGATTGAGAGCAGTATTACATAACATTTTATCAATATAAATCTCTGTCTCACCATATCTAGAGATGCTTTTCATTTAGAGGGCTAATTTTGCAATATTGTGTCTGTGCAATTATGGCACTATCATAAAACTGTTAAAAAACAATAAAATTGTTGTTCCCCTGCCAACCTTATGATGACATAAATTTCATTTTACCTGCCAAATGGTTAATGCTCCAAACACTGACACTTCAGAGTGGAATCTCTTCACCATCCATCAGTGGGACCTCATCTTCCTGTTCTCAAAGATTCAGTCAGTTTGGATCAGGTGTTAAAGGCAGTGACTTTTTGAAAGGACTGCAGTTTAAAACTCCAAAGAAAGAAGATATCACTCCTGATGGACTTGATGACTCAACAAAAAAGAAGAAGAAATATATGAAGTTAGTGATATTATTGTATTTATATGAAGAAATAAAGTTAGTGAACATGTATTTATATTATGGGATTGAAAATTATACAAATTGATTAAAAGCATATTGTGCTCTCATCGTCGAGTTTCAATTTGATTTTACAGTAGTGTATGACAATGCTTGCATGATAGATTTTGAACTGCTATTGCTAAAATTTCTGACTGCACTTGATGTACCTAAATAGCTATATGTATTGGAAAACGCGATTATGTAACAATATCTGAACTTGCTGAAAATGTAAATATTTTATAGACTTTGATTTTCAAAAGGTAATCCCTGATGACAGTGACTGCAGATAACATATTTTGTTGTCAATCTGTTGGAACATTTGTTAAGATACTATATTGAGCAAGTTCATCGACTTTGAACAAATTATTTAACCCTTTACCCAACAAACCGGCCAAAACCGGCCAAATAAAGCTTCAACAGCCTAAAATATCTTCGGTCTGTCTCAATAGAACCATACAAATATGGATATCATTGGAACCGGCTCCTTGACCACATTGTGATAGTTACAGTTATGCCCTGTGCCAATGCATTCTCTTATATATGCGAGTCGACCATAGGTGCCTCGCATATATAAGAGAATGCATTGGCCTAAAAAAAATAATCTTTTTTTAACACTTTTTACCATTTTTTCTTACATTCTTTAACAATTTTATAATTTTTAATGTGTTAAGCCAATGCATTCTCTTATATATGCGAGGCGACCTATGGTCGACTCGCATATATAAGAGAATGCATTGGCACAGGGCCCTTCTGTTGGGTAAAGGGTTAAGAAATTTAGAAAAAGATTCATGACATTGGTAACCAGTTTTAGATGCACATTTGCACCCTTTTGTCATGTTGGATGAAACATACCGGCTGAAGAGTATAATCTATAGCTGAATTCATATAAGATAGCTAATTTCAGCTATTGTAGCTCTATTTTCACGTTTCCCAGCCCTAATCTTCTGTGATCTTTGGACTTGCACATGTTCCTCTATGAAAAGATATACCTCTATTTCATTAAAATTACCTGAATAATGTTGGTTTTTTTTCTAGGGGTGGGTTAGCAGATCAGGCATCACGTATTCAGAGAAGAGAATTGTCAGAACTACGGATGTTCTCCCACAGATTGAAAGATAAGATCCCAGGTTAACATTATATTCTGTTTTTATCATCTATGTGGGCTTAATGACTAAGTTCAGACATGATACAGTAATGCTCTAAATAATCGACTCCTTAACCACAGCAGAATGATGGGTAACTTTTCAGGATTTAGTCGGAAATATGGCTTGAAGCCATTTCGGAAAGCTCTCACTGAGAGCTTTCCGATGAATGCCAACAAGCCATATTTCCGACTGAATCCTGATAAGTTACCCATAATTCTGCTGTGGTTAAGGAGTCGATTATTTAGGGCATTACTGTTAATGTCATTTTGAAACCTTCGAAGATGCTCTATCACTTCCACCAACAAAGACAATTTTTAGAAAACTTCTTTTGAATGCACGCTTGCGTTATAATGCACATAAAACACAAGAAAACATCTGGTATTACACACATTTCTCTTGACCGTTCCATGATATGAGCTTCTTGAAAGTTTGTGAAAACCCTGTGCCAATGCATTCTCTTATATATGCAGGGAGCCTCCCATATATAAGAGAAACTTAACGATATTTACCTTGACCTTGTAAGGCAGTGCATTCTTGTATATATGCAAGGCTAGCTATGGGCGATTTTCGACACTAATAGTAGAATTCTACATTATTTAATTGGGCCAACATGTCTGATTATTATTCATCTATCAATTATCATTACTGAAATAAGTGTATGATATGTCTTTAAATTGTGAAACTTTATTTAGTGAACTCCAAACTATGCATTAGACACACAATAGACTGGTTACATACAATGAATATAAATTGCATCATCATAAGCGTTCACTTTATTATTCTGAACATCTGATTGAATTCCTCATCCTAACAGGAAATTTGAAAAATTGTGATCAGTGCAGTAGTCATATAAACTGACGCCGAACCTTGTCAGAGTCAATGACATAATATGACATTGCAGCAAGTCAAAACGAAGTGATAAATATATAATTCTGAATGTTACCAGAATTGATTTGAATTCTACCTTAGTAATTGAACTTCAATAAAATAAAAAAAAATTAGTGATCTTTGAGAAATTACCAAAAAAAACATAACTTTCACAATATAAAGACTGTTATCAGTAGCATTGAGGGAGTTTGGTTTTAATTTTTGCTAAAACATGAAAATAGTGCCCAGGGGGAGGAGACCCGGGGGCACTTTCGTCTGTGGGACAACCATGAGATATTCATACAGTCTTCCCACAGTTTTTACTACGCATGAGACTTGAGTGGATTTAAAAACTCATGACATGACTAACAGGAAAGTTGACAATGCAGTAATCAAATCTAATGCAGAATCTTGACAAAGCAGCCAAAGTTATCTGACATTGCACGATGCATATTTTCCATGTCAATTGCCACCTGTGAATTAATTTCTGTCAGTGCGGCAGTAATCAGTCACTAACCCATTCCTGTGAGCTGTAATTATTGTCCAAATTTGGATTGATATTCACAGTGCGATCATAAAATTTCCATCCATGATTCATCTGGGAATTTTAATTAAAGTAATACGATGCATTATTGAACAGTGTAATACAGTCTCCGGTGGTCTGTCATGAACCAAATTTGTGCCCTCTGATAGGGGCTCCAATGGTCTTCTAGCATCAATTTGTCTTGTGGACCAGCAAATTAGCCACTCATTTACAGCTAAAGGGAAGTCTCATAAGGCCAAAGAAAAAAATATTTGTGGTTTGGGTTTCCCTACCGACCCTATTTTAAACCCCCTACCCTAATGTTTTTTTAATGGTTTTCAAGAAAATCTATTTAATTTTTTCTCAAAAAATTTCATAAAACACAAAAAACACATTTGTGTGTCTCCGAATATGTTGATTTCTAAGTGAAAGTATTGTGTAATATTCAAATTTATACAAAAATAATCAAAAGTAGATTTATGTCAATCTTGCAGAGCAAAATACGCACATGAAAGGTCATAAGAATATGTCAAAATAAAAAAATTAATTAACAAAATAAAATTTCAAGCCTACCTACCGACCCTATTTTTTTTCGGCTTGTAACCCAAACCAGACATTTAATTTTCTTTGGCCTAAGGCTGCTTGACACTCGCTGACAGAATCCTTCATTTACTCAAATGTATCATCTAAAATGATGCTGGTGCTGAGTCTGATATTGAAATGGTGTTCAAGACTTCCAGTCTGACCACATACACACACAACCTATATTTTGTTAACCCTTTCAGTGCCAGGGGCCGATCTCATCGGCCCTAATTTACGGTCTGTAAAATCGGCCCTAAAAAATAAAAAATATATTTGTTTTTTTGAGATTTTTTTGGGTTGAATTTTTTTTGGGTATGCTTAAGCATGCTATAGCAAATTTAAAAACAAACTGGATAAAACCTTAGGGGCATGTTATAACTCAAAACTATCACCAAGTATTCATAGTAATAATTTTGATGCCCATGAAAAACGTAAGATTCCCTGGCACTAAACCTACAAAATAAGTCTGTTAAAGAATATAAGAAAACATTATTAAAATTGTAAAAAATTGTAAAAAACAATAACAAATGATGAAAAATTGTTAGGCCAATGCATTCTCTTATATATGCGAGGCGACCTATGGTCGACTCGCATATATAAGAGAATGCATAGGAACAGGGTATATGGGTTGATACAAAAATCGGACCTGGCACTGAAAGGGTTAAAGTGGCACATACTAATAATCTTCAAGCCTCAATTTAACCCTTCCATGACTGGAACTTCCTGAATTTTTGTAAAAACCCTGTGCCAATGCATTCTCTTATATATCTGAGTCTCCCATAGGGAGCCTCGCATACAGGTATATATGGGAATACATTGGTCTAACAATACCTTCAGGTAATGAGGTACCCAGATGGTGAATTTGATGAAGCTAGCTCACTGTGAGGGATAGCATCACTAAATTCACCCTCTGGGGACCTCATTCTGCAAATGTCAAACACAATATATTCAGGCTTGGCTCTGATCCACTCATTTTCCTATCTAATTGCAGATGTTCCTAAGTTAATCTATGTAAAGATCATTGGGTTTGAGACCTTATTTTCTCTGACGATTTGTACATGTACTATTGCTGAGAAAGAGTCAGAGTTTGAAGATATTCCTAACATTGAGCAGAAGACAGTTGTATTCTCACGTTTTATCACCGAGAAGCAAAAGATTACAGCAGGGTCTGTCATCAAACTATACCCTCCCTGGTATGTAATAATCATATAATGACTCTTATATACAGTAATGCTCTAAATAATCGACTCCTTAACCACAGCATAATTATGGGTAACTTTTCAGGATTTAGTCGGAAATATGGCTTGTTGCCATTCATTGGAAAGCTCTCGCTGAGTGCTTTCCGATGAATGGCAACAAGCCATATTTCCGACTAAATCCTGAAAAGTTACCACTTCACATTATTAACCCTGTTGAGCAATGCCGAGTCTAGATCTAATGCCTGCTACCATGTTACTGAGTACTATGGAGCTTATATTTGTATTTCTCCACCACTCACAACCTCTATTGTGTACGTAATATCTGCCTAATAAATGTTTTGTTCATTACATCAATGTAGCTTTATTAGGTCAATGTAGCTTAATATTACTTCTTTCATGACCTAATTTTATATGCAAATTGTACAGGTAACTAGGGATGTCAACTGGCCTGAATGACATTGTGATTTTGGGTTGTTTTTTTGTCCATAATTCAACACAATTGATACAATTTTTTTTGCTCTCAAACATCAATAAAACATCTATAAAATAACTTTAAAAAAACATGAACTATTTCGCTCTTAGCTGCTCTCATGTCATGAAAACTAATTAGTTTGCATAAATGTTTTAACCCCAGCTGTTTTGAGATCGTTTTTCCTTGCTAAAATTTGATTAATAAATTTGTATAGAATTGCGACTCATTAGAGATCCTCTATTTATGTATTGACCACTTTACTGAATTCACACCTCATTATACCCCATGCAACAGACATTTTCCCACCCAGACACTTCCCTACCCCGATATTTCCCTACCCAGTAGAGCTGGGACGGTTATGCGGTTAACCACCAACTATGGCCGTGACCGGTCACGGATTTGCCGTGGTCGGTTAACCGTAACATCACTATTATAGTGTATGATCACTGTGATGGTCAGCTATAACTGGCTATAAGATCACATATCCCGATGGCGATGGAGTAATTTTACAAGGACAATAAATGAACACAACACAGCCTCACAGGGGAATGACATTGTATATTTATTTTATTCAGTAATAAATTGAAGATGTGTACTTAATTAGATATGTGATTATGTGTGTCATGGGTGACAACTTCTTTGTATAATGGGCAGGAGCCGTTCTCAAACTTACCATGTCAGTGAGCATCACAATCATCGCCGTTCTGCATACTGGGCTTACCCACCCATAATAGTACCTATAATATGTGGTTAACCGGTTAATCGCGGTTTTTTGCCGTTCATAACCGGTCACGAAAAACCCATAACCGTCCCAGCTCTACTACCCAGTTCATATATAGAGGATCTATGAGTCCCCAGTTTATAGCGGAATTTACAAAACATGTCCAGTACAGGCTCGACCAGACCTAATTTACTGGACGAGTTTTGTAAATTTCGCTGTAAACTGGGGATGAGTTGTAGATTCTATTTATTACATGATCCAAAACCTCGAAAAAACGTTCTTAACTCAGCAAATGGGACTCGAAACTAACATCGGCTTCTATAAGGCATGCGATGACGTTTCACGTAACTATGCGTTGTTTGCCCACGTAAAGAAATAGTCCTAGATAATTCAAGACTCTTTGGTGTATTTAATGGCGTATGTTTAATGACATAACTTTTCAAACTCTTCATTCATTATAGTTTGTTGGAAAAATATTGGAAGCCATTGTATATTGAGAAGTAGCGAACGGAATGTAAACAGATGACAAACCGAAAGTCAAAGGTCACCTGGCACTATTTCCTGTTATTAAACGAACGTTTAATATCACAATTTATAGAATGGGTTTATTGAATGGAATAAGGGCAGGATCATGTAATAAAAAGTAATATGTAATATGCTGTGACTGAAACCCAAAGCCGATCATTGTTTTTGCTTTCACAAGTATTAAACGTGTGTTAACTGAATTCAAATAATTCAACTAAGATGTATTCAGGGGGTTCCAGGCTAATTTTTAATAAACGTATTCTACTTTATAAGAAGAGAGGTGACTAAAAAATCCTTCCTATTCAATTCTACTTTATGTTAAATAGATTCTATTGTATAAAATAGCATATTTCGAAATAGAAGAGCTGCAAGAAGGACACTTTTCTGTTGGATATTGAATTTTCCTTGCAGTTATTTCATATGGTTTCGATGATTAGAGGGACACCAAATATTATTTTGTTAACTTTTCAATAATACGGTGATATTCTTTGGTATTTTATACTTGAGTTCCAGTTTATTTGTCATAATATGAATCGTACGTGACACATAATGGAGCAACCACACATGCTCTGCCTAAAATTTGCCTTTTATCGGCGACATAATGCTAAGAATAATTTATGTAACACCATTCAGTGGTCACGACGAAGATGACGTGACAACTTAACAAGACGTGTCGTGGATTGTACAATCTTGTCTGGATTCTGGCCCACAAATCCAAAAGGACATCAGAAACCATGTCATGACGTCTAACTTTTTCGTTTTAATTAAGCTAACCAACGAAATTGGTCTAAATGAAATTAATAGGCCTAAATCATATGGGAATTCTTCGTAAGTTGTGAAGTAGCTACTTTCATTTTCATCGCGATGCTCCATTCCCGATTCCGTGTTTTGGCAATCTCCACACTGTTGCTAACCGGAAGTCACGTGACAATTTCTACAAAATCCATACCCACGATCTTTGAAAAATCACTGATGGGTATAGAAAAATATATGGTGTCATATTTACTTGCACCTAAGGTATAAACAATTAGGTTTTCAACATTTTTAAACAGTACTAAGTAGAAAACAATGCTAAATTAAATGTTTATGTTGTTGTAACTAGAGTTCTGGAACCCTGAATGCATCTTTAATGATGAATTCAAGGCTCCAAACTTTTCCTAAATCGTCTCTGAAAGTTAAAATTAAGATTATGAATTGGACTTACAACTAAAAATCTTCTCAGTCAATCAACAGAATTATTTCACTTTATTTATTGTAATAATATCATATCCAGAGGAAGATCATCAATTTAAAAAGCTAACAAGAAGACATGTTATCTATTTTCAGGCAGGAGCTGAAGCTGAATAGCGGTGGTCAGTCTGTCTTACTGTGCACGAATTACTGTCGCACAGTATCACAGACTGAAGAAGAGGCAGGACCCTCATACAGCCTCAAACAGCTAACGTACTCATCGGCTCGATGGAACTGCCCATGTTCTTGTGGTGAGATTTTTTTTTGTTATTACATGATCCTACCCTTATTCCATTCAATAAACCTGTTCTATATTGTGATATTAAACGTACGTTTAATAACAGGAAATAGTGACAGGTGACCTTTGACTTCCGGTTTGTGGGTATGTTTACATTCCATATGCTACGTCTCAAAATACTATGGCTTTCAATATTTTTCCAACAAACTCTCATGAATGAAAAAGTTATGTCATTATATATACGCCATTAAATATGCCATCGAGTCTTTATTTATCTGGGACTATTGATTTACGCAGGCAAACAACGCATAGTTACATGAAACGTCATCGCATGCCTCATAGAAGCCGATGTTAGTATCGCGTCCCATTTGTTGATTTTTTTCGAAAATTTTGGATCATGTAATAAATAGAATCTACAACTCGTCCCCAGTTTATATCGGAATTTACAAAACTCGTCCAGTAAATTAGGTCTGGACCTCGCCAAAGGCTCGGTCCAGACCTAATTTACTTGACTCGTTTTGAAAATTCCGCTATAAACGGGGGATTCGTTGTGGATCCTCTATTTATTGCTGTTCACACTTGCTCAAAGAAAATTTGGATATGGCTTTAATTCAGCATCTTTGCCTTATGTCAAATCCACTTATTCCTTGAATATTCTGATACCCTTATCTGATATATTCTGTATGTCTACATATTTGGAATAATCAAATATTTTTACAGAAAATTTAAGTTAAAAAGTAAAGTGTACTGGATTGAATCTGTCCAATTTGAAAAATGGGAGCAAATTTGTATACTAGTATTTGTTTGAGTAGGCAGTATTTGGTTCGTCTGTGAGTCTTATCTGTCACCAAATTTCATTGGGACACATTCGTTAAAAAACATGGCTGTCAGCAGCCATCTTGGATTTTACATTGGAATTTGTCGGCACACCCCACAGCCCACATTTACTGGATATTTGTTTTACAGGCATGTTTGGGATCACCTGTGGATGGGAGATATAGAATTTGAACGATTTTCAATGAAAAGCATGGCCACCGGCAGCCATCTTGGATTTTACTCTTTGTTTGACTAAATCTTTTGGCACCCTACTGACCTCATCCCTCATCCGATCATCACCAAACTTCCCATATGGATCTTTTCTGAATTTTGTTAAAAACATGGCCACCAGTGGCCATCTTGGATTTTACTCTTTACATGACAAAATCCTTCGGTACACCCTACAGGCCATACCCCTCATCCGATTGTCACTACACTTACCATGGATCTTCGGGGTGGCCTATCGATAGAAGCATAAATTATTTCTGAAATTCATTAAAAAACATGGCTGGTCGGCTTTCATATTTGAATTCATCGGTACGCCTTGCACCCTACATTTATTGGACAATTGTTTTGAAAATTTATAAGCCTGTTTAGGATCAAAATCTTAGTTGGGAGGTAAATACTTCAGCATGGCCAACAGCTAACATTTATCATCCAATTGATCCCTTACTTCATATGGCTCTTCGGGTTGACATCTGGTATTATTTAAACATTTCAACTTTCTGCATTCCTTATAGCTCCATTGACTGTAATGTATGATATTAACCCATCTTCAAGTTGAGCTACAATCATTGACACTTTTTTGGGGGTTTTCCATTTTAGAGTTAATCATCTTTGTTTATCGGGAAATGTTGATTTTTTGTGTCCGTCTGCCTTGGTTTCTCAGTCATAGGTTATGGTCATGATGAAATTTGGTATGGATATTCATCATCATAAGGGCTTTCAACGAAGTGGCAAACAGTATTCTTCGTATTCTCCATTATAGAGTTATTCATCTGTGTTTATCTCAGCCATGTGTTATAGGATCTTGATGAAATTTGGCATCTATCACAAGGGCTTTCAAATTCTAGAGTTATTCTCCTTCGTTTATATGGAAATGATATTTGTTTTTGTCCGTACAAACATCTGAGTCACGGGTTATCAGATTTCAATGAAATTTGTTATGAATGTTTACCAACATCAGGACTTCCAAAGAATTATTAATTGGTTTTGTTTGCATTCTTCATCCTTGGGTTATTTCTAGTTGTTTGTATAGAGATGTTGATATATTGTATGTCCGCATGAATGTCTCAACCATGGATCATCAGATTTCAATGGAATTGGTTGGATATATTCAATACAATGACTGCTTTAAAAAAATACAGATTATCTGTTGATAGGATCGAAAATGGTCACAGTCCAGTCACCTCTACTTAAGAGTATGCCCAACCAAGGCGGTATGCCACATGGGGGTATGACCTGGGCAACAGCCAAGTTCTTGTTGTGCATAAATTACTGCCATACAATATCACAGTCTGAAGATGAGGGAGAGCCCTCAATCAGCCTCAAACATTTATATCTGAACATTTCCAAAGTGAACTAGTCGTCAATGGGTATTCACTCAGTGTTCATGTGGTGCTTTGAAATGTGAAAGTAGGGATGAGGTGATTCATTAGAACAGATTAATTATAATGCCATGATATTAGTCCCCATTACCATGATATAATACAAGGTTATGTTAAAGGTTTACAATGCAATCAACTAGTCTTCATTATTTATTTCATTCCTAAATTTGTAGATTCTAGGATATCCAGCAAAAACTGCCCAGCAAACAGGTTTCCATGGATACCGACTGAAGACGTTCAGGTAAGACAAAATGTGGGGTCCATGGTGGCCCAAGCAGTAAAGTGCATAGAGCATTAGGTGTCATAAGCCATCCGAGATGGTTGGATTACTGATAAGAGTAGATTTCTGTTCCATACAAAGGTAGGTAACCCCTGATTCAAGTGTGTCGGCAATTACCATACTGTAAAATATTTTTAATTTGTACAGGTCTATTATTTGTTTATTTCGTGGTTTGACCCAACCACGGCATCAATATCCAATGAAATAATTTGGTAATGTAAATTTCAATATACGAGATGAAATGAAGAACGGGCATTAAGTCTGTTTTCGGCATGTTGTAAAATTGATTGACAAAAATCATGGAAGATGAGATGAAACATTATTAATTTAATTTGTCAGTGACCTATTCATAATTGTACAACATCGTCTGATCCTTGCTATTATAGTTTGTATAAACAATGCTCAATGAATTGGTCTCTTAATACAGGCTAATGGTTTCTCCATGCACAGGTGACATAAAGATATAAATGACTACCTTGCCAGAGTGTGAAATGAAGCCGGTAGCTATTAGTGCACGGATTGCGTGATGCCCTTTTGTTGCTGGATACCTGTAGAGGAGCGGTCTTGACCAGAATTTTTGTTTAATTTTTTTTTTACACACAGAAAAATTATATATCATATGAAAGTAGAAGATGTCGGCTTCATGTTCCACCCTGCTATAAAATGTGAAAGTGGTGCCGTTGCCATGGAAACGGAGTGTAGACACATTTTGAGATAAAACCTTTTCAGCATGGTAAAAACTAATTTAATCCCATTCTAGGACAGGAACAGACGTTGAAGATCATTTGTTGATTATTTGTCCATTATAACCATGTTCCAACTATTCCAGTATTAAATAAGATGCACATGTAGGTTATAAGGGTCTTTATTGCCATTTTGGGGTGAAAATTGGTGATTTTTGCAAAAAAATGCGATAATTTTGGAATTGGAGCATTTATTGGATACTACATTGGTTACAGTAATAATTTATGCATAATATGATGGCATCATATGTGTACTTAAATTAAATCTGGATAAAACTGCTAAAAAGGCCCAATACCCTGAGAAATACCTGTTACCATGGAAACGATATTTAAAATACAAAAAATGGCGTTATTGGAAAGAAATGAAGTCCTATAACCCTTGCGACACAATATAACTTTTTGAAATTTGTTTTCTATGACATGCAATTTTAATCCGGACTTCTGTGTTGTGTAATTGCAGGGTTTCCGCCAGGCCGGCTGCTGGTCCGTCACACAGACCCATTCCCCCCGTCGGTCGTTGCATGTAATCCCGCTCATACACAAATAAATGACGTTATTAAAAACTTTTTCAGTCTTGTCTGTGTCAACAGGATATATATCTACACTTATTTTCATTAATATTGACAAAATGAAATTGATACAGTCCATCTCCCGAAAAAAAAATAAGAAAGAGCGTGTCAAATAGCGACATTAGATACAGCGTATAAATACATGTCGGGGTAACATCAAAGAATGCCGGACTGTTGAGTGCGGGTATTTTTGTGCACGGGATTCCATGGATAAAATTATTCACGCTCGAAGACCCCGTGCTATCGTATGATTACATATGTGGATCAAAGAACACTCAATTGCTGAGTCGGGGATATTTTTATGTACGGGATTTTCGTGGATGAAACTACTCAATGTTGATCATTTATCTTATTGCTGTATTACCATTTGTTTTGCGTTCAATGTACCGGTAAGTGAAGTTCCTGAAAAATGTATGTGATTCTCTATGTGTGTTGATTATTATGCGTATATTGCCATGCATACTTAACAAAATCCCAAAGTGATTTATTTCACAATAATACGGAACCTGTCCCAAATAAGTCTTTATAGCGGGTATTCATAGTGAGAACACCATTCATTTGAGCCATATTACATGCATGAAGGATAAACACGAACACATCCCCCCCCCCCCCCCATATGGAGATAAAGTCAAAGTACGGTCAATAATAGTCTCGTTGTCCCGCGTGGGTCCCCAAGCACAATAATCAGCGACGCACATGTTCACATTTCCCGCCAAAAACTCACCTATATTTTATAACATGTTGTCTAAAACTATGTTCTATAGCTGCGATCATCAGTTGTTGGACTAACACATATTATTGAACAAGCTCCGCGTTCCGGGTGAAAGATTTCGCTACCATTCGTATTTTGCAGCTATAAACATCTGCAGACAAAACCTGCAGTATGACGTCGCCGCGCACAAATAGTTTTACGATCGACAGAATATATAATCCTGTCAGTTTCATTTTCACTGACGCTACTTGAAATTCTAAGAAATACATTATTCAATTCTCCTTGCTAGGTATTATTGGTCAATGTGTAGATGCTTTTTAGATTCATTATACCCACTGTCGGATACCCGTTTAGGTTCGGACATTCCAAGATGGCGGCGCCAACTAAATCAGATAAACGGTAAGTGTATATATTGTCTCCAAGCAGCAATCAACAACATCTTTTGGTGATACACATTGAAACAGTTATGTAGGAATTTGTATGCCCAACACATACGTAACACGCCTTTTGCATAACAGGCATGTGAATTGTTGTATTTGGCGTGTCAAGTCGCCATAATTTTTCGAAATTTTATCGAGGCGGCGAAATGTTCGCTTTTTCGTATTTTTCTGGCCCTGGGCTCATGCATCCGCAAATTTATGTATTGTTGTGGGTAGATTAGGTCACCACACATCTTCGGAATGCAAAACCGGCGATATTTTTATTGTCTAACTCCGAAAAACGACCTTTGAAAATTTCAAAATGTTCAGGTTCGGATTCGCAACATTCGCGATGTTTTGTTCAGGTTCAGACACAATTTTCGTTCAGGTTTGGACAAATTTGTTTCAGGTTCGGACGCATCAAAAACTTCGCATACAAATGACACGCCGAGGTACAGTCGCGTTCTTATTGCGTTTTTGTGCATTTGATTTTCTTCCATTCGTAAAAGAAACGATAAATGGGGAACACGAGGCATGGTTTTAGCCCACTCGTGAATAATTTGGGCGGACATTCTTATTGTATGCGATCACGTGATTCCCCTCCACATCCACATACGATGCCACGAAGGTCGCCGCACGTAGATGAGCAGATAGCTGTCCATAACATAAGTTACACGGCTTTTTAGGGGGATACTGTTGGTATGCCCCGGTAATGGCTCGTATCCCCCTTGGCGACCCCCCCCCCCCCCCCCCCCCCCCCCCCCCCTCAACAAGCCGTGTAATGATGTATTTACCCCCAGTCTCTATTAACAATATATTCCCAGATATGAAGCGCAGAAACGAGCCACGGACAGTAATTCTATTTTGTTAGACTGCTTATACGATGAATGTGATTATATAGCTGTTCCCACAATTTGCCCATAAATACTTGCTGATAGATAGACAATATATATTTTGTATCAATAATTGGATGATATATTTGGGTATTCAAACGAAACATATTCTTTTCAATATAAGCCTTTTGCCTCATTTCTAAATGTTGAATCCAGTTACAAGTTAACCATTTGTCACACGACTATTATGCAGGACTATTAATTAGAGCCCGAACCTGTTGCGTTCTATTCAGCACTATGCGAAAATAGAGAATACCTATATATAGTTTGCCGAATAATACCTGCAATATGCGAATCTTCACGAGCGGCGATATTTCAGGAACATATTATTCGAGAAACCACATGTGTTCTCTTTATGTTATGCTTATGGTAAGCAATTCTGCAAAACTACAAGTATTTATTTATCGAAACAAGAATTTAGAAGCCGAAGTAGCGAAACTTATACAAACAATATCAGCTGTTCCGTTGGCAAATTAAGCATCTCTAAATTTTGGTGGAAAATTTCCTTCATGCGCTTAAGAGAATAGTGCCTACCCAATGGTTAAATATTACACACAGAAACCCAATTAACAAATAACTGAATACGTAATAAAACGGGATCATTGGTTTTTCTTTAGAACTTATCCCAGTAATAAACTATTTTCAGTCTTCCGCGGAATTTCGCGTAGTTCCATTGATAATACACGCGTCAATAATTGGGAAACACATAACAAACAGCGCTTGTCCCCACACCCGGTTCTAACTAACAATCTGACTGACAACAACGTCATGTTTAAGTCATGCATCATGTCCCGTAACTCTTGACAGTGGGCGTATAAAAGTACGTGAAACGTCGTGGTTATGAATTACCCTTGAACTAGCAGTTTCACCAATCGTGACATTGTTCTAGCGCGCTGAGCTTAATTGACTTCACCTAAAACAGGATCGATAGGTCTGCTACTGAATTATTCTTATTGGTGCTGAATGGTGTGAATTTACCTGATAGCCTATAAAAAGCACACCACATGATAGCTATTGATGTGGGACAAAATCGTTAGCTCCGCCAACATCGTGTGATACTAGGAGATTTAATACCCGGATGTCTCTTTTTGAAGCCTCTTGGCTCCGCCTCGGGGTTCAAAATCGAGAACTAGGTATTAAATAACCATGTATCCCCGATATTCAGAAGATAAGTATAATACCACTGTTGCTCATATGTAAAATGTAATAATTCCCACTAGCTGGTTTACAGTAGACATTGCTCGAGAATATTCAACTGTGGCTTTTATCCCATTAATTCGGAGAATTTACCACCTATATTTGGAAATTTCAGCTACCATATTTAGATATAACAAATTAACAGTACATGTTCGTTAATAATACGCACAATAAGATCGAGACTGCACCTCGGCATGTCATTTATAGGTCAGGTATTGATGCATCCGAACCTGAACTAAAATTGTCCGAACCTGAACCAAATTTGTCCAAACCTGAACGAAAATTGTGTCTGAACCTGAACAAAATCATCGCGAATGTTGCGAATCCGAACCTGAACATTTTGAAATTTTCAAAGGTCGTTTTTCGGAGTTAGACAATAAAAATATCGCCGGATTTGCATTCCAAAGATGTGCGGTGACCTAATCTATCCACAACAATACATAAATTTGCGGATGCATGGGCCCAGGACCAGAAAAATACGAAAAAGCGAACATTTCGCCGCCTCGATAAAATTTCGAAAAATTATGACGACTTGACACGCCAAATACAACAATTCACATGCCTGTTATGCAAAAGGCGTATTACGTATGTGTTGGGCATACAAATTCCTACATAACTGTTTCAAGGTGTGTCACCGAAAGATGTCGTTGATTGCTGCTTGGAGACAATATATACACTTACCGTTTATCTGATTTAGTTGGCGCCGCCATCTTGGAATGTCCGAACCTAAACGGGTATCCGACAGTGATACCTGTTGGAATCTTATTGTAAGTTATAAATTTGTAAACACTGTATTAAACTCGCGTAGCTCGTTCATTTATATAGTCTTCAATCAGACGGCTGTCTTACGTACGTAATTAACTGACTAACTATTTGGATACCATCAACAGAATTAATGCACCCACGGAAATGATCGACTTGCATAATATACGTAGCTTTGGATTGCTTTGTGTGACACTCAGGTGCAAGGAAACGGCTTCTTTTCAGTGTCAAATAACAAAATTTTCTCCCGACAGGATAAACCATGGTCGTCCCGTCGCGTTATGTGTTTCCCCAATACGGACCCATTAATGTCCCCCTGGCGGAAACCCTGGTAATTGTTGCAGTTTATTCAGCTGTTGTCATGGAAACGGACCAAATTTCATCAAATAATGATGTTTTTTCAATAAAGCTGACATTTAAAGCATGTAATTTTATGAAGCAAAGCGTATTATGACAACCCGTTATAGATGTCTCAAAACCTGTTTCAACGATAACTATGTTCCAACTATTCAAGTAGTACTGCGGGTCTGATTTCACATAGATGTCTTAAACCTGCTATTGTAGGACCTGTTGATGTGGATAAATATGATATCTGAACCACAAATTCATGTCCCCAAGTAACAGCCTTTTTAGCTCACCTGAGACGAAGTCTCCGGTGGACCTATAGTCATCACTCCTCGTCCGTCTGTCCGTCCGTCCGTCTGTCCGTCCGTCAAGAATCATCTTCTTCTCAAGAACCGTAAGACTGAACAGGTTCATATTTGGTGTGGATGTTCCCTAGGTGATTCACATTCAGATTTGTTCAAATGAGGTCATCAGGTCAATTAGTTCAGAAAGCAGGGCCACAACTCTATTCCTTCATAGTCATTCTTAGAACGACTTCTTTTCCAGAACTATAAGGCCCAATGGGTTCATATTTGGTGTGGATGTTCCCCAGGTGACTCACATTCAGATTTGTTCAAATGAGGTCACCAGGTTGATTAGTTGAGAAACCAGGGCCATAACTCATAGTAATTCTTAGAATGACTTCTTCTCAACAAATATTGGGCTGATTTAGCTTATATTTGGTATGGAGGGACATTGGGTGACTGGCGTTCAGATTTGGGTCA
Source organism: Siphonodentalium dalli (assembly GCA_032622095.1). Classification (NCBI taxonomy): domain Eukaryota; kingdom Metazoa; phylum Mollusca; class Scaphopoda; order Gadilida; family Siphonodentaliidae; genus Siphonodentalium; species Siphonodentalium dalli. Next base: position 136,288,743 of record CP136062.1, on the reverse strand, counting down.
AATAGGGGCAGAGCCAGGGACATAACTCTAAAAACAAAAAATTCTATTTTTGCATTTTGACCTTGAATTTTTTTGTTAGACACACCACAGCCTCATATTTCTTACCTAGATTTTTCTTAGCACATTCTTCATCTGTATGGATTTTTGTATCATTTATTTAACCCTTTCCTCTCTTGTTTTTATATAGAATTCATCCAAGACAGGATGAATCAAACATTTTTCATCTGATCAACACCAAATGGTATATGAATTGTTGACACCTATATACAGATCAAGTTCAAATATGGGTTTGATCCCATATGTTTTAACAGAGTTATGACCTTTATAATTCACACCTAATTGCTAAGCCCTATGCATTTTAGAGACAACATCACACCACTCAATGCTGTATTATTGAGGAAGCCAATTTATCACTTGGGACACTTGATACTATGGGGAGAGACTACTTGCTGCAGACATGTTTACCATCTGTCAAGCTTTGATTGATGCCACTGTTTTCCAGTTCTCTGTGAAATATTAAGTTAATCCACCTGTTGAAACAGGTTTGTGGCATTTAGTTAAACACCTATTCTGCAAGAATAAATAGGAAAAGTCTATTGTTCATTTCCTCAAGCCTGGACATAGTTTGTCTGACATTTGCACAATGAGGTCCCCAGAGGGTGAATTTAGTGTTGCTACCCGGTACAGCAGGCTAGCGTCACCAAATACACCCTCCAGGGACCTAATTCTGCTTAGCCCTCATCTTCTGGGAAGTATCCTAAGTATCAAATTTTGTTTTAGTTACTTTTTGACTTTTTCCCACTGTTCAGTTTCTATGTTCCCCTACTTTGCAGAAGATAAAATGCATAATTGAGGTGTTCAATGGGTGTGCATCACCAACTTCAACTGTAGAACTTCAATCCTAGGTTTCTATTGGCCGTTGAGGCCTAATTAGACCGAGGATGAATTGGTGATGCTGGCCCACCTTTCCGAAGAGTGTCATTAAATCCACCTTTTGGGGACCTTATTCTGCAAATGTCAGACACACTAAATTCAGGTTTGGCGGTTTCATATTATTTTCTTAACCACCACTTATCCAAATGAAATCATACCAGGGACATAACTCTTTTAAAAAAAAAGTTGTTAAATTGAAACCTTTGCTAAATTAAAAAAAAAAAGAATGAAAAAAATCAAATTTAAAATGAAAAAGTAAAATTCAGAAATTTTTTTTCATTTAACCTTTTATTTTTTTAGCTCACCTGAGACGAAGTCTCCGGTGGAGCTATAGTCATCACTCCTTGTACGTCCATCCACCCATCTGTCCATCCGTCAACAATTCTTTAAACTTCAAATGAGGTCACTGGGTCAAATAGTTGCAAAGCCAGGGCCATAACTCTTTCCCTCCATAGTAATTCTTTTAAACATCTTCTCAAATACCATCCATCCATCTGTCCATCCATCCGTCAACAATTCTTTCAACTTCTTCTCCTCTGGAACCATAAGGCCGAATGGGTTCATATTTGGTGTGGATGTTCCCTAGGCGACTCATATTCAGATTTGTTCAAATGAGGTCACTGGGTCAAATAGTTGCAAAGCCAGGACCATAACTCTTTCCCTCCATATTAATTCTTTTAAACATCTTCTCAAATACCATCAGGCCAAATGGGTTCATATTTGGTATGAAGGATCCTTGGATGACTGGGGTTCAGATTTGTTCAAATGAGGTCACTGGATCAAAGTTGCGAAGTCAGGGCCATAACTCTTTCCCTTCATAGTAATTCTTTTAAACCTCTTAAATACCACCAGGCCAAATGGGTTTATATTTGGTATGAAGGATTCTTGGGTGACTGGGGTTCAGATTTGTTCAAATGAGGTCACTGGGTCAAATGTGGGCGGGGCCAGGGACATAACTTCAAAAAATATTTTTTTTTAAAATTGATTGGCTCTTTACTCAAGTTCACTGCTTCTGCCACCCTGGTTTCAAAAATAATATTTACTAAAATTCTTGACAGATCATCATTAATAAGAAGCATTTACTTCGGCTCTAATTGTATGTGGGGTATGCCTACACATGTCAAGTGAAATCTGACATTTTTATAAACATTCCCTGGAGATCTGTTAGAGGTCATTAATTCCCAATTACAACAACAATCTATCATATGTATTGTTACAATCTTTCATAAGGACATTTAACACATCCACCACTTCACTAGAACATAATTGGCAAACTTGAAAAGTGTTCTTTGAAAGAACCACCATGTCTATTTAGCTCAGATCAGTGGTGAGCAGTTGGTAATTTCGAGGTAGATATTCACCGATCTACATACATGAAGTCTCTCTAGCCACCTATCCTGTTTAGATCTACTTCTTTTAAAGTGATTATGAAAAGTTCTGACTGTTGTGGTCTCCAGAGTCCCAGTCTTATCAGTCTTTGCAGTCAGATGATCAACCCCACAGTCTTTGACTCTTGTTATTAGAAACCACAAAAATTGAGGCCGACAAAATGAAAGCCATTCACAGTAGTCCTAAGATCTCAAACAAGCTCACATTTTTTCATCATCAGGGCTGATTTCTTGACAAATAAGATTTTATCTATGTACTTCCACACATGAAGCCGATATGTAGATATTTTACAATTTCAGACAGAAGAACAGGAAATTTTCCCAACAATTATATCATCTGACAAAAATTAGTTTTATGTTTTGAGAATATATAGAAAATCTACATCTTTGACCATCTCATTTTTCCAAATGATTTCTAATGATTTCTTTGTTGAAAATGGAAGGGAAAACTAAGACGTTGTGTGCTGGACCATTGACAATATCATGGCCAATTTGCAGATGAAAATATAACGGACAAATACATACAGACATATAGGGGGAAGATATTAAAACAGTAACTCTTCAATTTATATTTGCCTAGTTTGAATACAATTACAGTCGAAAGAAATATCACTTGCAAGAAACACTGAATGTCTGCATACCATCAGAGATGCTCAAAGACGGTCAGATAGTCAGCCAAGATCTTTATTGCAAAGCATAGAGAAAGGTGGGGAGGGCGAACCAGTGTCATTCAGTGCCACAGTACAGAGGGTATTCCATTGGAAAGACAACTCTTCCTCCTCGAAATGGTGAGTCAGCCATCAGAAGCATGGTTCGTGCTGGCCTAAAAATTCTTTTAGAGAACTTTGATAGAGGTTAATCATCGGGCTGGAGACCCGAGATGACACAGTAAAGGCTAGGTTTTATTTCCACAATTGTCCCATGAAGGTATTTTCATTTACAATTTTCCGGGACGTGCATCTATTTCATAGGGTAGGTTCTTTAAGAGCACATAATAGATGTACCTCACAGATGGAAACACCCTAGCACTGACCTGCACACAGCCCAATCAGGAGATTTTTCCCACATGCTGGTCTGTCTAAGGGTGGATTTGAATTAACACAGCGAAGTTTCCACTTTACCGTCTATCTGCGATAGTTTGCTAGAAACTTAACTGACTGTGCTAGTGTTTGAACTCTGCTTGTCTGCTGTTACATTGTGCTCATTTCCAGTGCACAACATGAAAAGTTCTGTATGAAGTTATCACTTGAAAACAGATTTGGATACACAGACCTGTCTGTCAAGGGAAACAATTTTATATGTTTGTTATTGGTCCGTCCATCCATTTGTCCATTCGCTTTTTTGATGATAACTTTAGTAAGCCTTAACTGATGGAATGAAATTTGGTATGTAAGTTTACCAGCGCAAAATACAGCTCAAGTTCGATTCTGGGATCCGCCCGCAAATGTTTACTAGAGTTATGGCCCTTTGTTTAAATCAACACAGATATATTTTTCCATGCCTTGTTTTTTTTAGTTTTGAGAATCTGAGAACAAAGTGTGGTTTCAAATTGAGCGTAATTTCTTTATAACAATATCATTGGATAAATATCTGTATGTAATTTATTTACACCGCGATTCCTGGTAAGATTTTATAGGGAACATTACTTGTGTATGTGCATGCACACTCCCTTGGATGGACAAGTTACAGTTCTATAAGCTACATGCCACTAGCATACTAGCCTTGAAATAGTTTGTTTTTCATATGCAGATTGAGGTCCCCAGAGGGTGAATTTAGTGTCGCTATCCCACACGGTGGGCTAACATTACCAAATTCACCCCCTATGGGTACCTAATTCTGCTTAGGTCTCATTATCTGGGAAGTATCTATAGTCTCAAATCAACATTGTTATTAGTTACTTTTTCCCTTCTGGGAAGTTTCTATATTCCCTAATTTGCAGAAGATTAAATGCATAATCGAGGTGAACATCAACTGGGGAACTTCAATCTGGTCCTAGGTCTACCATAGCATTTGAGGCCTAAGCAGAATGAGGTTCCCAGAGGGTGAATTTTGGTGATGCCAGCCGCCTGTGCAGAATAGCATCACTAATTTAAGTAACCCTAGTTCAAGGCTTGCTAGCATAAACTGTCTATTGTCCTTTTTCAGCTGTTCACTACTTGTTGAGGATAATTATGGTACTATGTCTGAGATTGATCTGCCGAGGGTCCCGGTGAATGGACAGAGCTGGCAGCAGAAGTTAGATATCAGTGAAGGGTCGACTTATACATTCTCCGATCTGTTTGTTCAACATAGATCTATCAGAGAAAGGTAAGTTAGATCAGGTGTTGTCCACATGGGGCTTATTCTCTATTTCATAAACTATGACGTGAGTCAATAAAATATACAAGCCTTGAAATAACATGTCTGTCATTTGCAGAATGAGGTCCCCAGAGGGTGAATTTAGTAATGCTACCCCGCATAGCGGGCTAGCATCACCAAATTCACCCTCTGGGAACCTCATTCTGCTGAGGTGTAAGCAGAATGAGGTCCCCAGAGGGTGAATTTGGTGATGCTAGCCCACTATGCGGGGTAGCATCACTAAATTCTCCCTCTGGGGACCTCATTCTGCAAATGACACACTATTTCAAGGCTTGAAAGTATATTTTGAACAGTTAATTATGATGATGATGGCAATAAGCACAGACACAGAGTTAGGAAATCTTCCTATTCTAATTAATGTCCATAATATTGGTCTTTGTAAAACAATGTCATTTAGTATGTCATGTCTTTCTGCATCTGACTATTTTACAGATCAAAAATTAATGACACCCAGACCATGTAAAACATTCTCGCCAGAGGTGCAGAGTGAGTGCTATTCAGAATGTGCAGTGACACTAGCATTCATACTCTTGTGCTCACATTCTGACTTGCAGTTAACTCAGTGCTTGAATGAAATAATGTATGAATATATACAATTGCTGCGATCTGGAATTTATAAAAACAGTACCTATATCATCAGACGGGCCGACCTACATGTTTTCTGATCTGTTTGTTCAATGCCATGTAAAAGTAATACACACTGATATCAGAGAAGAATTTTGTACATTTCTCCATTCACTTTCTTGTTATACACGGTCAGGAATCAGATGGGCTCAAGCATAGGCCCCTGGGGAACACCATATATTCCAATATATACTGTACCAGTGACGAGGTTCACAAGTCTGATTTTGGGAAAAACACACCATCTACAGTAATGCTCTAATTAATCGACTCCTTAACCACAGCAGAATTATGGGTAACTTTTCAGGATTTAGTCGGAAATATGGCTTGTTGCCATTTATCGGAAAGCTCTCGCCGAGAGCTTTCCGATGAATGGCAACAAGCCATATTTCCGAGGAGTCGATTAATTAGAGCATTACTGTATCATATTCCTCATAGATTCTAAAAATCATTCATCTCAGTCATTATATATTTCAATGTGTCTTATTGGGCATGAAATTTCCTTTCTTTTGGTGTACAATTCGATAGTATCAAATGAAGGAAAGTTGAGATATCGTACCAAAAACTTGCAAATTCTACTGGAAGTATCAGACTGGAAATTTGGGAGTAAAACGAGTCGTCAGTTTCCCTGTCTGCCTAATATCCTCAATAATTCTAAAATATTGTCAACTCAGCTAAAATATGCCCCAGTGTATGTTGTAGGGCATAAAATGTCCTTTCGTTTTAATATATAACTTGATGGAATCAATTGAAGCAAAGTCTACAGAATTTGGGGAATTCGCAAGTTCAGCAAATGTGATCGTAATAATTTAATTGGTATCCATGTATAATCACTACTTACCAGACAGGGAAACTGATGACCACGTTTTGTCTGTAGGTTTTGTTAGTTTTCGATACAATATCTCAACTTTGATAGTATCAAATTATTCATAAAAAAAAGGAAATTTCATGGCCAATAAGACACTGAAATATATTGTGACTGAGATGAATAATTTTAAGAATCTTTGAGGAATATGATAGATGGTGTGTTTTTCCCAAAATCTTACTTGTGAACCTTGTCACTGGTTTAGTTTATATTGGTATATCTTGTATTTTTCCCAGGGGCCTGTGGGCTCGAGTTGAAATAAAATGGTGGATTGTGAAAAATGTTTTAAAAAATGAGCTAAATTCATATAAAGGCCCATGGCACATTACTTTAACCCTTTCTATAGTAATGGATTTTCCCCACCCAGTTATAAAAGTATACATTGGAATGGTATACTATTTATTTGGAGGGGTGTTCAAGTAATAAAAGCAGACGACATAGTACATACAGACAAAAGATAATACAAGTGCAGAAGTATTCATATACATTGATGGGAAATGTTCAGATAATAAGTTCAACAAACAACCTATGGTCGCTTGTTGAACTTATTATCTGAACATTTCCTAAGGGAACTACTCATCAATGAGTATTTAGAATAGAAATGGTTGAGAGCAATGAGCATGTGACCAATTATATTTTGAACATGTTGCTAGTTGCTACCCCATTTTTACCGATATATATGATAGTTTTTCTCTTATAATTGTTTCCAATTGACAATTTTTTCATGATTCACATGTTTTCCATTGCAGCCAAGGTTTCTTGTGTAAATTGTTTTATTCCATTGTACAATGAGATAAGCTTAACCCTTCCATGACTGGAGCTTCCTGAAATTTTGCAAAAACCCTGTACCAGTGAATTCTCTTACATGTATATATGCAAATCTCGCATATATAAGAGAATGCATTAGACCAAACAAAAAAAGTTTTTTGATTCTCAGGCAATTTTTTTTGAGAATCGATGAGGGAGCGAGGGTTTTATTTTTATTTTTTATTTTTGTTATGGGGATAATGCCCATAGTTAACATGGGTTATTATACCTTCCCAGGTTAAGAAAATGTAAGGAGAACATTGTTTTGATATAAACTAATGTATTTCACTATAAAGAATGACCAATTATCACATTGTACTACCCGTACATCAAATCTGAAATAAAGAATGACATAAATATATGACATTGTACTATCTGTACATCATATAGGAATAGCCTATTTACAATATTTACCTTGACCTTGTAAGCCAGTGTATTCTCTTCTATATGTGAGGCTCCCTATGGGAGATTTGCATATATAAGAGAATACATTGGGACAGGATTTTTAATGCTGCATCAGTGTAGCACTGCAACTCCCATCATGAAATGTTGTCACTTAAGAACCGGTCAAGTTGGAATGTTTCCATTGATTAGGATACCCAGGATATCTAAACGTTGATTTGGGTACCCAGGATCTTCGAAACATTGATTTCAACCCCATTTTAAAATTGTGCATATATTTATCACACATGTCTCACAAAATATTGTTGCGGCCATATGGATCTGTTTTTATTGTTACACACATTGACTTTGCTGTTCACAAGACCTGCCAATTGTCTTCAAGCCTTGAAATAGCATGTCTGTCATTTGCAGAATGAGGTCCCCAGAGGGTGAATTTAGTGATGCTACCCCCGCATAGCGGGCTAGCATCACCAAATTCACCCTCTGGGAACCTCATTCTGCTCAGGTGTAAGCAGAGTGAGGTCCCCAGAGGGTGAATTTGGTGATGCTAGCCCACTATGCGGGGTAGCATCACTAAATTCTCCCTCTGGGGACCTCATTCTGCAAATGACAGACACACTATTTCAAGGCTTGGCAGCGACATTCACAACCTGTCTAACATTGCACATTGACTTCGCTGTTACAGGGATCCAGATCTGTTTTCAGTGATTGATTCAGCATGGAGGCCATGTTCCATACCAGATGAAAGTCAGGACAGTGAAGAAGTCCAATCAGGAACTCAGAGAAGCCAGAATAAACAGAAGGTCATATTTCTTATACTCTTATTACTTCTATCATATGACCGAAGTGGCTTTCACATCGCAAGCGATGCATGAGAATCATGTGCCATTGCCTAATGAGAAATTATATGATGGATAAGACAGGACGCCGACAACGTGCGCTGTTATTTTATTACAACATCTCAACACTATTATATGTTTATTTTAACTGTAAGTGGTCCTATATTACTTATTAGTTAAACATTTCTCACAAGGAACATCTCGTGATATATATGCATTTTTTAATTTACAAATTACCGGGAATAAGTGATAGAATTAATTCAATTTATGACCAATTGGTTTTGTTTATGTTTACCTTACATTTGCTAGAATATTTTCGCATGAATATGCCGATGTCACTTCATGAGGTCAATGGTGTTTGCATAATTTTTATAATATGTAAACACTGCGGAAATGTCTTTATTTCACATTAAATTACAGATTTTCAATTTACAACTGATGTGGATTTCAGAACAAATATCATGTCTTCTACGGAATAAACCCCTTTTATTGTCACAATTGTGATATTTGATTACTCTTAGCTGGTTTTTGGTACAAGCAGACTTGGACTTCCTCTAGAATTGTCAGGCATAACTCTACTCTGATAATGTATTTTATGGTTGGAGATCTCTTTGAAATATTAATATAAATTTGACAAATTATTTATTAGGCGCTTTTGGTAATATAAATGTAGCAGATGCATAACAAGTTAATAGAATATGTGGAGTTGTGATGATTCACTGGGTAGAAAGAAAGGGAATATTGTTGAGATAGATTATGATGCAAATTTTGCATTTGCAGATATTTTCTGAATAGTTACCGGTCAGAATTATGAAAAATGCTTGAGCCTTTTTTTTGCTTGCGTCAGCTTGATTTCACGATATTAGTTGGAACCTAAATGACCAATATTTTTCCATTCCTGCTTACCTTCAACACATTTTATTTTCAAAGCAGCATTTGTTTTGAGACAATGTACATTTTAAAGAATTTTGTGCCTTGCGACTCAAAGACTGATGTCAATACCACACAGCCACAGAGACTTGTGTGTTATATAGTCCAAGGCATGTTCACAGGGTAACGCTCGGCATGTATCGGAGACAAGTACGTATAACATGCAGCTGTACCAAAAATCTACCATATATTCTATTTTCCTTTTCCAGGTAAATTATATTACAGTTTTAAATGCAGAGAATTGACTGTCTATTTTTATTCCAGGTTAGATATTCTGAACATCCAGAATTCTGCTACTTATTATCCTTAAAGGGAGCGACTATCTCTACTGTTAAGCCCGAGAAGGAGTCTGCCTGTGATAAGGTTCATTGCAAAGCCAACATCAGCTCACTGTCAACCATACTGGAGGTCAGCACTACTACTACTACTGACTCAGTAGCTCTATCGTCAAATACTTTGGTCAAATATGTCATATGGGAGGATAATTAAGTAATAAATATTTTTTGTTCAAGCTTATGCAGTTATAAACAAAATGTATGAAGACAAATTCTACAACTTGCATAGCATAAATTATTTTGTGATATATAACTCATAAACTTAAAGACATAGTATGGACTTGTTTGATTTCGTGAAACTGATAAGTTAGTATTCAGCCTTTATGCCAACCTGGAGAATGCAGCATCCTATTAACATCGCCGAAAATTTAAAAGAAATCGACCATACCACTCAATAGAAAACATCGTCAAAACTAAGTTCAATTGTAAATATTTACATCTGGATTCAGGATGCAACAATCAGCGACAAACAAAAACACAAATGATTTCGCCATTGAGAGTCTGTGCATTTAATTAATTTATCAGAATGACGGTGTTTGTTGGCAATTTGGATTAGTATTCGTAAAAAGAACAACCTTGATTAAGAATAGTTTCCATTTCTATTGGATCACCCTACCATAATGTTTCACATCACTTTAATCGAACAAGAGTTAATTGCTACTCGGGGATTGTACATCACAAATGATGGGTGACAAACATGACATGCAGGAAAATATTGTCACTGCTGCACCGCTGATAACACTATAAAGAAAGCCAATGTCGTCTCCTATAAAATGCATCCATGCCCCCCGACAATAAAAAATTATCATATAGACTATATGATATTTTGGAACTTCTGTCTGTGTTTGTGTGTGTGTGTTATAGGCTCGAAAACTGCTCGACCGATCCTACTCAAATTTGGTATGTAGGCCTACTTTGATCCTGGGAACAATATGGGTGGGTCCAATTTCAGTTTTCATTTTTATATGCCCATTTTTTTTTAAATGGGACGTATTACGTTATTAGTTTATCTGTCCATCCGTCTGTCCTTTCGCTTTTGGTTCTGGATGATAACTTTAGATAAGTTTACTAGCCCAAAATACAGGTCAAGTTCGAATTTGTGTTCCGCCCACCAATTCTCCTTGGCTCTTTGTTGAAATTAACAAAGGCGTATTTTGCCATGCCCAAGCAATGCTCTTAAATTAACTTAGAGTATTTTGACTAATTTGGTGCCAAGTCGGAAAGGGCATCTTTAGTTGATAAATGAACAACAACCAATTGTTTTTGAATTGGCAGCTAATGATCAAATTATTAAAACTTATCTGAACATTGATGTTGTTCAGGTTCCCAGCGCAGTTTAAATTGTTTCGGGTTCACTAGTTCGTTCATTCACTACTGAAGGAAATCTTAGTCTACAATCCTAATATAACCTCATAACCTTTAACCCTCTGCTATTCTCAAATATATACAGTGGAATGGCCTATTTTTGATTTATAGGGATGATCTTATAATATTTGCATAATATTTGCAGATAACATGCAGAAAAATATTTGGAGGGATGTGAAATAAGGCCTAAAAAAAAAATACGTTTGTTTCCGCTAACCCGACCGACCCTATTTTAAACCCCGACCCTAAACTTTTTATTGCCATTGCCAAAAAAAAAAAAATTGGACCAAAAAAAAAAAAAAAAATGTTTTTTTTTTTTTATTTTATTTTTTTATTTTGGTCCCAATTCATATCATAACAAGATGCAAAACATTTATATATTTATATTATTTTTTTAGACCTAATATGTTGAGTTAATGTCTTGGAAAAACTAGAATTCTTTTCAAATTTGTATTTTTGGTACTGGTATAGTTTGGGACAATTTTAACATTTTTATCTAACCTTCATATTCCATTAACATTTCAGAATTCTGATCTTCGAAGAACATCTTTCATCGGCAGGGTACTGTTTTATTCCTCGGTAAGTAATAACCCCTTCTTTACCAAATGGATTATCCCCATTCAGTTCTAAAAGTATATATTGGAATTGTCTTTTATTGATCTGGAGGGATTATGATAAGAAGACGACAGATAATACAAGTGAAAAAGGATTACTAATCTTTAGTGTGAAATGTTCAAATAATTTTGACAAACTACCTTGGTCGTTTGTTGAACTTATTATTTGAAAATTCATATAAAGGGTACTACTCGTCAATGAGTATTTAATAAAGAAGGGGTTAAAGGGTCTTATAATCTTTTAGTAACTAAGTAAACCTAGAAACTGCTCAAATCTCTGTCAAAAATATCTCGGACACTGAAATATTGGTTATCCTTCATGCTTAGCAAGGAAGATTTAAAAAATAAACTGCAGGTAATTAAATGATACGAAATACCTATGGTACATACATTTTTGAATATTTGTCAAATTGGAAGTAGTCCTCACTAACCTCGTGCCTGCCGTTCTTGTGAAAAAATTATAATCGGTGTACCAAAATACCGCCCAGCACTAGAATTTCACCAGCTTGAGTTCTTGAAAAATTTATGAAGATCATGATTTTTTTTTAGAAATGTCATTAAATTTAATTGTTAGATAGATGTAGGAATTTTTATAGCATTTGTTATATCTTCCTTCAGGACAAAGGTGATATAAAGATTTATACCACAGATAAATCACTGCAGAAACATGGGTCCTCTCTGCCATGCTCTATATGTGTGCATGTTGATGCCTGTGTCTTACTCGATGAACACATTCACATATCAAATAGATGGTACATATTCAAAGATATGAGATTCCAGACAGGTGAGTTTAGTCAACACAAACATTTCGGTAATTAACAGGCTCCATTTAACTATTTTGGAGACACCATTTTTTCCTAATTCTGAGGACACAAACAGTTGAAATGTCCGTCTTATTATGTTATAATTCACTAATTCACTAATTCTCTTTCATCAGGTACACCTAGATAGTAAACATTAATAACTGTACTGATGTTTGTCTTGCTTCTTGAAGATGTGATAATTGTGAAGTACAATATTGTAATTTGGGGACATCTATAAATCGAGCGAAAGTGTGAAAATGAAATTTCCCAGTTTGAAATTTTTTCTGGTTCAAATTGAGAGGCTGAAGTTGGAAATTCAGGTTTGTACAGCAGGATAACTACCTCCCCCAAATGAAAACCCTCTAGCCACAAGCCTAGCCTGTAAGTGACATTTGTATGAAGTGAGTGAGGAGCGAAACATTTATTTTTCCATTAATTTTTTTTCAGGTAGTTTTACAGCTGACAGACTCAGCAATCTGTGCCATCTGTCCCATGAATGTTCGTGTGAATTTGATAACTATGAATCAGCAACCAGCAATCTTGTTTATACAAGTGACACACACCTGTCTCAAATAAATGAAGATACATCTCTCAACTCCCTGGTCTCAGTATCAGGTAGGTCTTTTATGTACAGGTTGTATGTTTCCTTTCTGTCAGAGGACTGTAGTAATGACCCTTGTTCATGCGTCATCCGGAACTTTGTCTGAGCCTGTATCTGTCATTTTCTAGTAAATTTGTTTAACACTTGGCACATATATCAACCAGCATGGGAACCTGCTCCCCTGTAATTTTGAGTTCAGTCAGACTCATTTTGGCAGGGTTATTATCATTTTTTGACATAGAATCGTATATCCTGAATGCATTTTTGTCTGAGCCTGTATTCCATCATTTTCCAGTCAATTTTTTAAAAACTTGGCACAGATGTCGACCAGCATGGGAACCTGTGCACCTGCGATTTTGTGTTCAGTCAGAGTCATTTTGGCGGAGTTATTGCCATTTTTCGACAAAGAGTCGTACATCCTTTTCCAGTCAATTTTCTAAAAACATGGCACAGATATTAACGATCATTGGAACTTGCGATTCTGAGTTTGGTTGGACCCATTTTGGCGGAGTTCTTGCCATTTTTGCAGATTTTGCTTGATTTTCAGCTCGATACTCATTCAGATTTATGTTTGATGTATTGCCCTTTATCAACAAGAAATCCTTCAAACCACCTTCACGTCAGGGGACATTTTGGTCAGCGCCGTTTTTTTCTTCTTTTTTTTTAATGAAATAAACATAAACCTGATATATTATGCTTATGAGAAGAATAATAAACACATTTTATGGTGTTTCTCATTACTAGTATGTAGATGGGATCAGTAGTGTAGATAAAGGTGTTAATTCTTGCTTTCCTTAATCCTATCAGTACAAAGCTTTTGCCCATAAACACACTCTCTTGAGCTGATTTGTTCTGGCAATTGGCTCATGATTAGCTTGGCATAGCGATGTTCCAAGCACAGTTATTAGGAAATGGAGGGTATTGTCATTAAATAGTCTTTCAATCAACGTGGATAGTGATCAAGCAAATCCTTTTAAATTTGCAAACTTGGAAATTAGATCTCCCAAAGGTTACCAGTAGGTGACATTTATTTTTGACTGCCCTTGGGGTGTTTTTGTCCAGAAACAACATGGCTGGCTATGATCATGAAAGGGGTAAAGTCTTTCCTATGTGATGACAATTGGTGGCAAGTAAACAAAATAAAAACTATTATTTATGAACAGCTTTTTCCTGCAAATTTCAGCTCAAACATGTGAAGTAGTGTTTAGAAGTAATACAAAACTGAAATATTTTACTGAAAATTTCAACGTATTTAAAAAAAAGACATGTATTATCTGTTCCCAATCTGTCATCTTCTTACATTACCTGAACATCCTTTCAAATGAATAATATGCCCTTCCAATGTATACTTTTATGACTGAGTGGGATAATCCATTCCATAGAGAAGGGGTTAAATTACCATGTTGCCATTGCAGGAGTAATCAGGAGTGTGGATGAGAGTGCTTCATATTCTTGGGAAGCCTGTGACTCATGTGAGAGCGACAAATTAGAGGAGAAAGATGGGTGAGTCTCAACGGTTAACTCTTCCATTCATTGAGCTTCCTGAAATTTTGCGAAAAACCTGTGCCAATGCATTCTTTTATATATGCGAGTCTCTCGTAGGAAACCTCGCATATATAAGAGAATACATTGACCAATATTTACCTTGACCTTGTAAGCAGTGCATTCTCTTATACAGTAATGCCCTAAGTAATTGACTCTTTAACAACAGCAGAATTATGGGTAACTTTTCAGGATTTAGTCGGAAATATGGCTTGTTGCCATTCATCGGAAAGCTCTCGGGGAGAGCTTTCCGATGAATGGCAACAAGCCATATTTCCGACTAAATTCTGAAAAGTTACCCATAATTCTGCTTTAGTTAAAGAGTCGATTACTTAGAGCATTACTGTATATGCAAGACTCCATATGGGAGACTCGCATATATAAGAAAATGTACTGGCACAGGATATTTAACAGCTCCCGTCATGAAAGGATTTAAGTAACCTACACTTTAGTAACTAGATTCTAACTGATGGATAGTTAACTTGATTCCGATTCATTCATTTGCAGAGATGTTTAGACTTTAAGTTCAACAAATAATCTTAGAATGCAGGGTGTTTTTCTCCGAAGTTAAATGTAACATTCCTCCAGTGGGCAATGACCTAAATAAATAACATTAACGAGGTCCACAAATATAAGCGAGAGATTGCCGTGAAACAAAACATTGATTTTATCTCCAGGACTTTCCAGTGTTTGTCCTGCAAGAGACCAGTCGGTGCACCATTAGTGAAGATGACAATGGAAGTTTATGTCAAAGTCAATTCTATATCATCCAATTGGACTGTCAGGATAAAGGTAGGGGCATCAAGCCTAAATTTAGTATGCCTGACATTTGCAGAATGAGGTCCACAGAGGGTGAATTTAGTGACTCTATCCTCTGGGGACCTCACTCTGCTTAGGCCTCATCTTCTGGGAAGTATATATAGTCTCAAATTAACATTGTTTTTAGTTATTTTTTCACTTCTGGGAAGTTTTTATATCCCCTAATTTGCAGAAGATAAAATGCATAATCGAGGTGACTAATGGATGAACACCACCAACTTCAACTGGGGAAAAATATCTCCTCTATCAGTATGTAAAGTTAATCTGATTATGTATACAATATATTACACATGAAGACATGGAAACTTTATCTGTAAAATTTGATCTCAGCCTCGGTGTCTAAATGACCACCATCCATCAAGCTTAACTTAAAGGGGGACTGTACTATAAATCCAGTAACTTATGATATCATCTCCTTTTATACTCAACAGAATATATGTAACAAATGAATGAATTTGAGCCATGGATGAGTGCAAAATACACTCACATGCTTTATGAACAATACAAACAACATGGTAATTATAATGAAAATGAATTTATGACTGGAGTCATAAATTAATTTTCATTATAATTACCATGTCATTACATCATTCATAGAGCACTTGAGTGTATTTTGCACTAATCCATGGCTGAAATTAATTCATTTGTTGCATTTATTCTGTTGAGTATAAAAGGAGATTGTCCTATAAATGGTCGGATTTAGTGTACAGTACCCCTTTAAAGAGGTTGTGCTTGCGATATGGTTGTATTTATATTTTTTTTTTTGGCAGATCATACATGTCAGAGACCCAGTTTTTGGGGATTATGCATTCTCTGAGAAATGAACTATTTTGTTGATATGGCCTATAATTTATGGATAAACACATCTACCTTTCCTATTTTTCCAGCTCTTACAATCAACAATTGAAGCATTGTTACCTGACTCGGAAGACGCTGAGGTAATTTTTGTTGATTATTAATACTCTAGTATATATTAATACTCTGCTATATCAATATTATTTGAATTGTCTGATATAATAGAACTTCATTAAGAATTGAGTTTTACCAAAACATCAACATCACAGACCTAGTGTTTTGGCATATAATCTCTCTCCGATATCTATTTTTATCAAAATTCATTGAGTTTCATAATTAAGACCATCAACATACCCTGCAGACCACATTTGGAGAAATATGTTTGAAAATTTACAGGCATGTTTAGGATCACTTCTAAATGGGAGTTATCAAATTTAAATAATTCATAAACATGGCCACTGGCAGCCATTTCAGATTTTACTTTTTGCATGACTAAATCATTCGTCACACCCTATAGCCAACATTTTCGATCCAACTGATCCGACTTCATAAAGATCTCAGGATGACCTTCAGATGAGCTATCAAAGTTGAAAAAAAATTTGTTTGAAAACATAGCCACTGGCATCCATCTTAGATTTTACTCTCTGCATGACTAAATATTTGGCATGCCCTACAGCCAATATCTTAATCCAATTGATCCCAAACTTCATATGGCTCTTCGATTTGACCTCTAGTATTACTGAAGCATTTTAGCTTTCCGCATTACTTATCGCTTTATTTACTGTAATGTATGACATTACCCCCTATCCATGTTGAGCTAGTGTCATTGACACTTTCATTTCCTTTTGAATCAAGTTGAAAATATATATTTGTTTAAATAAAAAACAAAAGCCTTACTTTGTTGCTAAACCAGATTTAAAATTGGATAAAATAGTTTGATTAGCATGTAATTTGCCAAGTCTACATGTGTTCATTTCTTTATAACAAATCTAATTCTTGATTAACAAAAAACCAAAATAATACAAATTTTACACACTTCCACAAATTTACACTTTTTCAGGGTCATGATGTATCAGCAATTCTGATGAAGCCGCTTTGTGATATCAAGTGTTTGGTCAAAGCAAGAAAATCTGATCAACCAAATCCAGAAGTTCTTCTCCACGAAGTTCAAAATATTTCATGAATATTTTATATCTATTAGAGTAGAATTGATGTAATTACACAAAACACCACAATTCAGGATATATATGTATATGTCTCTCACTGTTGTTGAGTGTAAACTGGTGTGACAGGATATTACCCGCCCCATCCCTCCTCCATGGATGTCTTCCCCATACCCACCCTGGATATCAAAATATAAAAAAAAATAATATCACCTCTTTTACATTATCTGATCTAATCTAGGGTTTAATATATTCCCAGTTTTAAGGAACCGGGAGCGAGCGTGAAAATATCGTCAGAACCGGGAATATTGTGTAAGATAAAAGCTTGTAAATATTACATGATTTCTACATAAGTGGATGAACATAGGCGTAGGGTAATAGTGGTCCGCCATCTGTAACCAAGGAAGTTATATTGTGGGTTATTACATCAATTAGTACATTGATTTAAATCCTTCGGCACACCCTACAGGCCACATTCCTCATCCGATCATCACCAAACTTCATATGGATATTCGGGGTGGCCTCAAAATGGGAGCCATCATATTTTTCAGAAATTTGTAAAAAAAAAACTTGGCCGCCAGCAGCCATCTTGGACTTCAATTTAAATCCATTGGCATACCCTGCAGCCCACATCTTATTGGAGAAATGATTTGAAAATTTACAGGCATGTTTAGGAATTTTCAATGAAAAATAGGTTATCTTGGATTTTATTTTTTCATGACTATATCCTTTGGCACACTCTACAAGCCACATTCCTCATCCGATTGTCAACCAAACTTCATGTGGATCTTCAGGGTGACCACTAGATGGGAGCCATCAAATTATTTTGAATTTCGATCAAAAACATGGCTGCTGGTAGCCATCTTTGTTTTAACTCTTTGCATGACTAAATACTTTGTCACACCCTACAGGCCACATCCCTCATCAAATTGTCACCAAACTTATGGATATCTGGGTGGTCTCTAGATGGGAGCTATAAATAATTTTCTGACAATAAAAAAAAAAACATGTCCACCAGTAGCCGTCTTGGATTTCACATTTTAATCCATCAGCACACCCTGCAGCCCACAATTATTGGAGAATTGTTTTGAAAATTTACAGGCATGTTTAGAATCACCTCTAGATGGGAGTTAATTAATTTGAACAATTTCCGATGAAACATATCTTGGATTTTACTCTTTGTGTGACTAAATCCTTTGGGACACTCCTCAAGTTGAGCTGCAGTGTCATTAACTTTCATTTTCTGAAATGATTGGCCTCAGAGTGTAAAATACACCCTTCACTATATCTCCGTCATCTTTGATGGGATGTGAATGACCTTATGTATCTGAATGATTTTTTATAAGCAACAAACCTCTCTTAAACAAATCCCTCTCCACAATGAACGAATGGGATTTTAAGACCTTTAGCGACCAAACAATTGCATTTTGACCTCCAGAAACGGAACACACATCGGACCAGTGATTTCATACCATAATTGTCTAGCATAATGTCTAGCAAAAGGTTCCCGATTAGATATCACCATTTGAGTCACACATTCAGTAAACAGTTAGATTACATCATTGGTAGTTTGTTTTTACATCAGTTAATAAACTATGGATGGACTGTCAACATAAACACTGGGTCTCATTAAATATCCCTAGTGGCAACTTTTTCACCAAAACATTTTCATCCAGAATGATTGAACCTTCACAGACTTAGCACAAAGCATTGAATTCTGAGAGAAAATTTAAATTTATAAAATGATCTATCATCTTAGCCATTGGAAAGTGCTTAGTTTAAAACATTGAATCAGCAAATCATTATCACCGACAAGATTAAAATTAGTCTCATAAAATCGGTCTTTATACTTTTTATCTATACATTTGCATCTTTGGTTGCATATAAATATATTTTGTTATTGTGCTGTTTATGAAAGTTACATCAATTAATTTGCATCTCGGTGCATCTTTCTAATGGCACCTTCATGTTTTGTCATTGATAGTATGATTTTCTAAACGAGAGGCCGATCATGATCAGCAGATGTTTAACCCATACCTTGGCGATTGTCATTAGCTATTTTCAGCTTGGAATCTAAAATCCATAATATTCAATGTTAATCTTCAAAGATTAGAACATTTTTTTTTTTTTTTAAATAGGCCCATAACTCTGTTAAAAAATCTGATCAAACCCATATTCAAATTCTATCTGTATTAATATGGGCTGAGAAAACTCGCAGACCAAATTTGATTTCAGATATATTTTTTCTTAGTTATTGCAGCATGTGTGATTTCTAAGTCGAAGAAGGGCCATAACTCCATACAAAAAAACTTGGATCAAACCCATATTTTAACTCGATCTGTATTTTGGGCTGAGAAACAGATATAAAAAATTTGGTTCCGATCGGATAGAATTTATCGCGTTATGCGTAAAGTGTCTATGGACAGACGGATGAATGAACGATGAGTGGTCAATCCGGATGTTGACACTATGTGTACCATACTATGGTATGGGTACACATAAAAACTGAACACCTCTAAATGAAACAAAAAGGTCAGTTCAAAGGTTCAGTTTGGAGAGGTTTTCAAGTTACTGTCTTAACAATGTGATGAAAGGTATCTGCATGCTACAGGATTTGTTCAGTCATCACAGGCCAGATTAAGACATCTTTCAATTTTGAATTGAGACACATCAGAAAATTAGTAAACCTCAGTGGAAAGCCACCTTTGCGGTCCTCTTGTATTATTTGATAAGTCTTTCTGAATAACATTAATGAGATGGCACAATTGTTACTTAATGAACCAATAGAATGTTACTTGACTTCCTTTCCAAGTGCAATCATGACTAAACATTCACATGGATGGAGGCATGTTATTTTGTCACAAGACAAACATGGTACCGATCATTCAAGTGCAGCACTGTTTTTCAATCATTTTTGTGAAAAATATTTTGGATTAAATAGTCCTCTTTTATCGAATTCACTAAATGCAATTCCCATATTCAACTATTATAAATGAAATCAGGATGAGCCAGGTTATATCAGAAACTCAAAACATCTGCATGATTTTCTGGAAACAAATTATGTTGACCCTGTACAAGAGAGCAGTCAGTATTTTGAATGACTCTGTTTTATTATCTGTTGAGTTTGATCAGTTTTTAATAAATTTGTTTTATCATGAAATAATAGCCATGTTTTCATCCCTTGAATTACAGACATCTGGTTTTATGATACCATTTTCCAAATTGAATTGTCTATACAGATAGTATCCTACATTTGGTTTTAATACATGTCTGGGTAAAAATAATGTTTTCTCTCCTCTTATTGACTTATTTGTGATGTCTCATCTATAAAGTATCCTGGGATCCAGAGACTTTCGATTACTTTCCCCGATTATCATACCTATCTGGGCTGGTTTGAAATATTTTATTATCAGCATGCGGTAGATACTATATTCTTTTTTTTTTACAATGTAACCCCTATGTGAAGGTGGGGAATACTCTGGTGAAAACCTGCACAGCACATCAGGCTGGCATAACCCATACAAATGATGGCAAAGCTGGTTGACTGTTAATGTACGCAGAGCCAAAAAGTAAACACAGATTGTAATTCACTTATTAACCGAAGTATAGGCTTGCCAGTAAAAAGGATTACCCTCACAATAATCGGTTGCTTTCAACAACTCAGCCATGTGAATTTATTTAACTTGACCAATGGAGCTCTCTAAGTTCTTGGATGATGGGACTATATTGGATCAAACAGGGCAGAGATAGGTGATTTAACCCCTTTTACCCATTCCATGTCTTTTAACCTTTTCCATTAAATAAATAACCATATTATTTTGATATCTCACATGGCAATTTGCAACAACATGAATAGAACTGCTTACACTGATAGTGGTGACAGGCTCTGGAGTTTAGATGTTATATTAACCCTTCTATTTTGACTCATACATTCCAATAATTTGTATTATTACCGGTTATTATTATGTACATCTGTTTATACTACTTTAGATCATAACAGTATACTCTATAATTCAATATTTTATCTCACGTGACTATCTAAGCCTTATCCAGGCTTGTTATTGGTTGATTTACATTCACTATTATCAATAGTGTCGTCCACGAAGCCATAGTGGGCCTCCTAATTTTAGCACACCCACTATCGCTTGGAAAATCCAGAAATCTATTTTTAGCATGCCCACTATTCCGGGGAGGTAATTTGAAAAGTCATCTCCGACTAGCTGCAAAAGTTCAAAGTGTATTTTGTCCGAAATGTCTTTGTAATCGACAACTAGAGCATAATAAATGATCGTAAGCAAATTCTTAATGTTATTTGTGATGTTTTACCCATTTTTGGTGTGGCGATTTATCATGTTCCTTTCTCCGCTGATCACAATATTGCTTCGATATTTTTGTCTATTTCCTTAGTTCGCGCTACTAAATTTTCTGAACGAATCTTCAGTTTGTTTTCGGTAAAAAAAAAGTATTGTTTTGAACTGATGTCATTGTTTAATAACAACATCAACAACAATGACGTCTGCTTTCCATTGTTAATAATTCCCGAGGAAGAAAATTTAAGATTTGCCCAATTAGAAGCCGGGCAATTTATTGAAGAAAATTTGACAAACAAAAAAGAAACAAAACTTTGCACTGAAAATATTGTAATCGTTCTGCAATGAAAAGGGAATACATGGGAATATAGATGATTGTGAATTGTTTGACATTATGGGTCCTGGGACAGAATGAAAAACGTTCGATAAAATATAATAAATATTGCACAGCTTGTCGGTGACTATGCCAAAATAGTGGTCCTCGGTGGAGGAATAGTCCCATCGCCTCCGGCTCGGGGACTATTCCTCCCCTCGGACCACTATTTTGGCATAGTCACCTCCAAGCCGTGCAATATTTATATAACATTAAAAAAATATGATTCCGATCATAACAATTTACTATTGCCAAGGGATGGGTTAAACATCTGCAGATCATGGTCGGCCTCTCGTTTCAATTTAAGATGCGAAAATTTATTATCACATAATTAAGCATATGGAGTGATCACCCACAATGAAGAAGTCCCCCTTTTGACATAAAATATTTAACATTTTGTCTCCAACAGAACACCACGATAAACACTGCCACAAACAGTACAGACCGACCATGTGTGCCACTAGTCTTTCAACCGAAATCCTGCAGTTACATATTTGCAGTGAACCGATGTTGTTTATAGAAAGATTGGTCTTCCATAGATAACTGAGCTGGAAGCCGCTTCAAGAATTTGAACATAAAACTTGACTTAAATGGCAGCTTTATCAATGAGATTTGTAGCTGAAAGGTCGCAATAATTAGGTGACTAAATGCCTGGCCACGATTTAATAAAATATTCAAATGTAGTTCTGACCGGGAAAATTGTTAACGTGTCATTGACCTCTGATCTATGGAGTGATCTGTTATGATATTAACCAATGAAATCACGTATACTCGTGCCACTCTCCAATGAAATGGAGGGGATCACATCAATACAGATACTGATTTTAAATCACAAATCTAGAGGCGTACATCCGTTGGGATTTTCATCCGCTTTTCATATTGACTTGAGTTTCATAGTGAAAGTAAACCTCTGCATTCTTTCCTCCACCAATGAAACTGACAGTGTCGTGATATGGCATACTAAATCCAAAACTTCAAGTACTCAAAACATGGGAATGGAATCAAGATCACAGATGCATATCGGGGAGTTTCATTTATTAAAATAAACATTTCATACAACTTATGATCAACAATTTTTGGTAATTAAGGTACACCATGAACAGCAAAGACAAATTTACTATACTAAATAGAGGAATGATTGCATGAAAAAGACATCAATAAGAAAATAAAACGGTAAAAAGTAAAGAAATAAAAAAAAGCCTGCAACAAAATCTCAAATGGTAGTAACTTTAGCAGGTGTCAACACTTTCAATACTAAATACTCATCGATGAGTATTTATACATTAGGAAATGTTCAGATAATTCAACCCTTTCTATACTGAATACTCATCGATGAGTAGTTACATGTTAGGAAATGTTAAGATATTAAGTTCAACAAATTACCAAGTTTGTTGAAATAATTATCTTAACATTTCCATATAATAAATAGGACTCCTGCTGTACTTGTTATCTGCTGTCTGCTTATTTTTCCTATTCCTAAACAAGACAGTCGCTCATCAGACTGTAAAGATGGGGAAGACTGGGTCTCCAAAGACTACAATGGTCGGTACTTGTCAAATTGCTTTAAAACAAGTAGTTCTAAAGAGGGACACAGGTAGAGAGTCGTCATTGAACGATGGGAAGAGATATGGGGGTGTCCACCTTGAAATTTCTAACTGCACACCCAACCCCTCCCCCATTAGATCATTGCCCATTACCTCCCAACTGGACCAAGCTAAATTACAACTGGTACTTCAAGATCTCCAACTGTTGGAAATTGATCAAAACCTTACTGATAGTGTAATACCAGTATATATCAAAATTGTTACATGTAATAAAAGTCATCTATATACAAGTACCAAACATGAAATCATAGCATAGATAGGGTGGGTGTGGGGGTGTTAAATCTCCTATCTCTGAACCAAATGTAAATCCCAATTTATGAGATCCATTGATCTAGTATTTTCAAAGGGTATATTTAAGAAGTTGAAGTGAGTTCATTTTCCTTAAAATAAGTTTAAAAATTTAGGGAAGGGTTATCAACATGGCACCTCTGATAATTGCTTCTTAAAATCATCAGCATAATAAATAAGACACATCATTATCACAGATGAAAGGAGTTAATAGCCTATATAAACATAATATTGTAAAACCTGCCTGTACAACTGCATAGAACACAGCACGTAGGAATTAATCTAATTTCCCCAGACCTCTGAACCGATTTCAACTAAATTTGGTTGGTGTACCCTGGTGGATCTTAATAACAAGGTTAGTTTTTCAGTTAGATTTTGTTTTGTTTTGTTAGTTTTGTCCCTGGCTCTGCCCACATTTTTGACCCAGTGACCTCATTTGAACAAATCTGAACCCCAGTCATCCGAGATCCCTTCATACCAAATATGAGCCCATTCGACCCAATGGTACTTGAGAAGTTGTTTTAAGAATTACTATGGAGGGACAGAGTTATGCCCTGGCTTCACAACTATTTCAACAAGTGACATTATTTAAACAAATCTGAATGTCAGTCACCTAGGGAACATCCACACCAATGTTCCATTCGGTCTTATGGTTCCAGAGAAGATGATGTTGAAAGAATTGTTGATGGATGGACAGACAGACAGTACAACGGATGAGGAGTGATGACTATAGCGCCACTGGAGACTTCGTCTCAGGTGAGCTAAAAACCCTCCAGATGAGTAATAGATCATTCCAATGCAGTCTTTTATAACTGAGTGGGAAAATCCATTTAGTATAGAAAGGGTTAAATCAGATGGGAAACATATCTGAAATGCCAGCTTCAAGTGATATATAATCGTCAAGTCTCAAACAAAACCTAGTTAATGCACACCTTGGTCATGTTAACCCTTTCAGTGCCAAGTCCGATTTTTGTATCAAACCATATTTCCTTGATCATTTTTCAAATTTATTGATTATAATAATGTGATACATTGATGGAAAGAGCTCTTGATTATAATAATGTGATACATTGATGGAAAGAGCTCTTAGAGTCAAAATATGTAGAACAAGAGGTTATACCACAGGTACTGCCATAACCCCACAATTGCAAATTGCAACATGGGCAAGACAGTACCCAAATTAAAAAAAAATTAAAAAAAATTAAAAAAGATTAACTCTAAAAGGGAAAATGCCAACATCACTGGTCAGCAATTCATTATAAGCTGTTGTGATGGTGAACATATGTACCACATTTCATTGAGGTTCTATAACCCATGGCTTAAGATACTCGGGAGGATGAACAAAAGACAACTATTTCCAGATAAGCATAGAAGGATAACAATAGAATGTAAAATATTAATGTCATTGGGCTCTTTTTTGAAAGCATTCCTGACAGAAATTGCCATAAAATTTAATTCAGATTCGATGAGCAGAAAAGGCGAAGATCATTGGACACTCTTTTGAAAGCAGTCCTGATGGGAAAATATCCATACCAATTTTCAGTCAGATTCGATAACCCATAGCTGAGATAGATGGATGGCTAAATGGCCAGACAGCAGTGTCAATCCAGTATACCCCAACCATATTTCCAGGGTGTATGAACTCTATACATAAGTACATTGTCTAAATAAGTTTTCCAGTTTGAATAAAGTTGCTGATATTAATTTAGTGGCCACAAAATTAAAACGAATTTTCTGCACAGTGCAAACCTTATTCACCCTTTTATGACTGGAGCTGTACTGGTGCAGCATTAAAGATCATGTGCCAGTGCATTATCTTATATGTGCGAGTCTCTCATTGGGAGCCTCAATTATATAAGAGAACTCACTGGCTTACACGGTCAAGGTAAATACTGTTAGGCCAATGTATTCTCATATATATGCAAGGCTCCCTATGGGAAACTCAAAAATATAAGAGAATGCATTGGCACAGGGTTTTTGCAAAACTTCAGGAAGCTCCAGTCATGGAAGGGTTAATGTCCGAATGAATTATATACATGGACTCAATTGATAACTAAATGTATGCAGTCTGACATAGGGAGCCTCACATATATTAGAGAATGCATTGGCACAGGGTTTTCGCAAATTATCAGGAAGCTCCAGTCATGGAAGGGTTAAAACTGGGAAAATGGAACTGTTGCCATGGAAATAGGTATATTTGTAATAGTATTGATGCACCCAATGCTATTCTTATAATAATGCAAACCTCATATTGAATGGAAGAGCGTTCATGAATCTCAGCTCTTGTTTTTTATTTTTATCAAAGATGGCGACTGACGTCACAGCCAAGGGAATAAGAATAAAAACACATGCACAACAGTGCCAAGTGAGAATTTAAAGCAACAACATAACATACGCAATTGCTTCTGGCAAAAAAAAAATTGGCAATCAGTTATTAAACATTTTGGCAACAATTGGAGACTGCTTAACCCTTTACCCAACAGAAGGGCCCTGTGCCAATGCATTCTCTTATATATGCGAGTCGACCATAGGTCGCCTCGCATATATAAGAGAATCCATTGGCTTAACACATTAAAAATTATAAAATTGTTAAAGAATGTAAGAATTTTTTTTTTTTAGGCCAATGCATTCTCTTATATATGCGAGGCGACCTATGGTCGACTCGCATATATAAGAGAATGCATTGGCACAGGGCATAACTGTAACCATCACAATGTGGTCAAGGAGCCGGTTCCATTGATATCCATATTTGTATGGTTCTATTGAGACAGACCGAAGATATTTTAGGCTGTTGAAGCTTTATTTGGCCGGTTTGTTGGGTAAAGGGTTAATACTCTAGTGTTATAGACGACAGAAGGTCCACCTCCAGTTTCTGCACAGCAGAGATTCTCACTGTTTATGCGGCTTCTTCATTATTAAATCAATTAGATTGACTGATGTCAGAAGCTGACAAAATCCAAAAATTAGAATGATGAAAACAGTCATTGTCATGGCGATAACAAAATGGCTGATACTTGTCCCAATATCCAGCCAGCTCCCATAGTCCTTTATCAGGAAGAAGAAATTCTAAAATAAAAGAATATATAACTTATCACATGTAACAGCGAGGTTCTATGGAGATTTTATACATGGAGCCAAATTACAGCCAGGTCTAGTATGACCTTAATTCAACTATCATAGCTAAATTGATGCTTCCTCTGTTTTTGCTAGAGATATGGGATGTAAATCTTGATGCAAAGCAGCATTGAAGTGTGCAATCATTTTTATTGTATAATTTATAATTAAGCGATAGAGTAATTTAATTATTGTGAAACCATTTTCGGTTGCTAGCATTTTAGTTAGTCTCAGGAATGCGAAAATAATTATGACCCCTTTGGTGTCGTTATGATGAGCTTTGTATTGACCAGGAGTTAGTACTAGTTATGGTATTAGAAATATTACTGTCTTGTAATTTAGATGTGTTGAAAATTTATATTATATTGGCCCCAGCAAAGATTTTTATTGAATATTTTGACATCTCCAGTATTTCACAAAAATAAATGCATGTGGGTGCAATCAGCTAAACAGTCTGTCATTAAGAAGAATGAGGTTTCCAGAGGGTGAGTTTAGTGAGGCTATCCCACACATTGGGCTAGCATCACCAAATTCACCCTCTGGATACCTCATTCTTCTTAGGCCTCATCTTCTGGGAAGTATCTATAGTCTCATATTAACATTGTTTTTCCCTTCTCTTCAGTTTCTATGTCCCCTAATTTGCAGAAGATAAAATACAAATTTGAGGTGCCCAATGGGTGAACATCACCAACGTCAACTGGGGAACTTCAATCTGATCCTAGGTCTTCCATACCAGTTAAACTGAGCACAATGAGGTTTCAAGAGGGTGAATTTGGTGACACAAGCCCACTGTGGGTGATAGCATCACTAAATTCACCCTCTGGGGACCTCATCCTGCAAATGACAGACACACTATTTGTAGGCCTGTAAACAAAGGGATATAACGTACCAGACTCATGAAATCACACATGAGAAGAATGAGCAGGAAGATTCCACGTACTGGTACTGACGTCACCTGAGCTATAACTTGGAAGTTACACGTCACCAGAATGATTGGAATGAGATTCTGAAAAAGAATTAGAAGCAATACATGTAATGACATGTTCGTGAACTGGCTAAAGTAGTGAAACAATTTATTGTGATTCAATGGCATGACGAGAATCAAAGGTTCAAGTCGCAGAATGTCAAATAAACATGATTACGTTAACCACTGACATTCTCTTTCTCATTCTTGACTGCAGCTTTCAGTTTAACCCTTTGAGTGCCAGGTCGATTTTTGTATCAACCCATATACCCTGTGCCAATGCATTCTCTTATATATGCGAGTCGACCATAGGTCGCCTCGCATATATAAGAGAATGCATTGGCCTAACAATTTTTTTTACAATTTTAATAATTTATTCTTATATTCTTTAACAGACTTATTTTGTAGGTTTAGGGCCGATGAGATCGGCCCCTGGCACTCAAAGGGTTAAAGGTTGATATATTACATCATTAATTGAACAAGCGAGTGATTGATGTAGAGTAAACATCATATTAGTGAAGACATTTCAGTTGTTTGGTTGTGCAAGTTATGTTAACCCTTCCATGATTTGGGTTTCCTGACATTTTGGAAAACCCTGTGCCAAAGTATTATCTTATATATGCCAGTCTCCCATAGGGAGCCTCGCATATATAAGAGAATACATTGGCCTAAGGCTATTTACCTTAATCTTGTAAGCCACTGCATTCTCTTATATATGCGAGGCTCCATATGGGAGACTGACATATATAAGACATTGCACTGGTACAGGATCTTTAATGCTGCACAAGCGCAGCTCCCGTCATCAAAGGGTTAATAGTCCAGCTGAAACATTCTTTAATAGTGTTCACACATGATTTACTGATAGCTCTATATTACTTCACTATTATACCATACATTTATTTTCTTATTGTTTTTCCAAGGGTCAATGTTTGCTGGTTTTACATGTGTTTGTGAGTTTCTACCTTGGTGTGTAATCATATTGCCTGGCTTTATTGCTGACTTAGTGTTTAGATGATCTGTAGCATCACTTACATTGTGTGTTGGCATGTTGCCATTATTGTTGTGTTGAAATTGTAATATAGGCAACACCATGTGCACTAAGGCATAAAGACGACTACGATACGTCCCTTATGACTTATCAGTTAAAGTACTCAAAGCAGAGATTGTATTTTCAATGAAACGCAAGCCCCAATGCATACATATCTTATATGGCATTTAAGCCCATGTGTCATAATGCTTCCGAGGTGATTCTTGTTTTCAAATGATAAACGAGGGGGAAATTTGCCTTGTAATTGTGTGACTAAGATTTAGATGTTGGGTTTTGACAGATATTATTTTGTAGAATTCAGCTTTAGATTGGTCTGCAACATTGCAGTTGTTCCAATGTCGAACTTATTAGCTACTATCAAAGCTCTATGTTATAACTAAATACACCCGTCAGAATGTCAATGCAGACATTGTTATAATGGATCATGCGAACATAATGGACTAACACAATGTAAGGATGCAACACATTCATCTGAATACTACTTAACATACCTTAAACATCATCAGAGCGCCCATGACGAAGGGATTGAATACAGTCAGGAAGCAGTAAACGGAAGCAGGCTCAAAGCTGAAACACAAAAATATGAAGGTTTAACCTTTTTACGGCTATATGCCCATACTGAGTTAAGAGATAAATACCATGTTGTGCGCTATATATCTGTTGTCAGTATTTACTACCCAGAATTCATATTCTCTGAAAAGATTTTTTTTCTCAGCATTTTAAAATGTCAGTTATTGCTAAAAGAAACATTTCTGTCCTAGGCAACTTTCTGCAAACTAACAGAGCTGTTTCATGTATGCTTTGGCATTATACATGATATTAACATAGCGATGATTCAACTAAAAGAGAACATGTGTAGCACGAAGTTAGGAGACTTCGCATACCGTACCATGTTGCATCCGCAATCGTATGAGTCATCACACTGTACATGTTGCACAATAATGCAATATATTTGTTCGCCACAAGTAAACTATGTGGTTCTTTAGTCATTGTCAAGGTGGGCATCTATTTCTAAATTTGCAAAGTGATTCTGATCACAGATTTTAGAGAGACACCATTTTGTTGAGAAAAAACACGGAAATAAATTACGTATACAATGAAATGAAAAAGTTTCTGTGCGGATGTAAGAAATATTATTTAACTATCGGGTAGGATGACAAATAAATTGCAGGTTTGTTATCGACAATAAATATTGAGTTGATAAACTCGCATTTCAGAAAAATACTCCCTTTAGAATCACATCCTGTCAACAGCCAGGAGGAATTAAAACTGGCTAGATAATGGTTAGAACGAGGGATTTACACTGGGCGCATTCCTGGGTGACTAATCCGAGCACGGATGTAAACGGAGTAGGGACGGCAATAAATTTTAACCGTCCTGATTGACACAAAGCCAGAGATGTAATCCATATAGTTCAGTTGAAGGGCTATCCTTAGCAGAAAAATAGCCCCTAAAACTGTCCGGCGGATGTGAAATTTTTAATAAAATTTACATTAATTGATAGAATCTTCTCCTGACAGGTGTCCTCGATTGATATCTATTATTTTGTAGCACGGAATCTGTATCAAACTTTCTTGGAAGAGATAGACCTTCATTAATACTTTGGATTTACACGTCCAGAAAACAACATTTTAACCCATTCTTGTGTTGGAGAATGACTCTTACCTGTTTACACTGGCAATGTTCCCAGTTCCAAAGAATGATCCTAGTGTCATAAATATCTGTCACCAAGTTAAGGAAACTGCAAAACGACAAGAACTGCCTGTATTCACACCATAATGTGCTGATGATATGAAATCATTAAAAACATATTACATGCTTATTTCATTATATCAAACTGATATTTTACAATTTGCAGCTAAACTCAGCCACAAAACTGTTACATGTACAGTCAAAATATTCAAAATCAGCCATGTTATTTTGTAAAACATGACGTCTAAACTACACAAAAATGTAAACAAACAGTCCTTCGTTCATCCCAAACAAATCATTGATAAACAAATGCAAGCCTTGAAATAGTGTGTCTGTCATTTGCAGATTGAGGTTCCCAGAGGGTGAATTTAGTGATGCAGCGGGGTAGCATAACTAAATTCACCCTCTGGGGACCTCATTCTGCAAATGACAGACACACTATTTCAAGGCTTGAACAAATGAGATTGATTTTACCTGCGATAGTCACTTGAATTAATTTATGGCAATTTTAATACAAAAATTGCTGAAATACCTGCGTTGAGCAGTTTATTCAATGTGAGCTGCAACAGAGTGCTTCAAATCGTTGTTTCACTTGGCAACACATGGAGTGAATATGATGCCAGAGTCTAGTGCCAAGGATATCTTCATAACTGTTGAAAATTCTAAAGAAAGTTGGACGTCCGTAATTGTGCATGTCCACATAAAAAAAGAGTGTAAATGGTTCATATTATGTAGTTATGATTTTGCTTCCTTGGTGGGAATTAGTTCTTTTGTGAAACAACACAGAAATTCACTGTGGTTTTAATGTCGTGTCCATTCAGATACCAGTAGGCAATAAAATAGAACATAAAGAAGATGTGTTCAGGGTTGAAAACTCTATGGTACACAAACTAATCATTATTAATATTAATAATTAATAAATGGATTTATTTGTCTGATTCAAGAAATCAGACTATTTGCCTTAACAAAGCTTAAAGGTCAATAACAAAAAGGATACATAGAAATACGCCCTTCTAACATCACTTATGTTCAGTCCTCTAGGGGGAGATTCTGCGTTACTGAAATCAAGTTCGAGTATCTGCAATGTTAGAGAAATTAAAGTAATTAAAACACAAAATGCAAACAGATCTACAATTAAATGTTCTAAATCTTTTAAAACCTTTCATGACGGAAGCTGCACTGGTGCAGCCTTAAATATCTTGAGCCAGTGCATTCTCTTATATGTTCGACCTCGTCTCCCATAGGGAGCCTCGCAGATATAAGAGAATTCACTGGTTTACAATGTCACGGTAATATTGTTAGGCCAATGTATTTGCATATATATGCGAGGCTCCCTATGCGCATAGCGGCCGACCAACTCCTGGAAAGCAACTGACAAACTTGCCCAGATATACAAATCAGATTACCCTTCCTCTGGGATTCGAATCAGCTTGGCCAGTGCAGGACAGTTTATGACAACAATAGATAACTGGTACCAAATAACAGCCAGATGTATGAATGCTTAATTGAGTTATCACGCTAATGTCCTAAATTATTTTCAAACTCGATTGCCAGGAATTCTCTGTCATATGATATTATCTGTACATAAACTATACTCTATGGACATATTGAATATCAACATTGAAGCCCTATGCCAGTTTGTACAAAACTAGTCTATTACTACATCTTGTTTACCCACATAAGGTATGATCTATTTTTTAGCATTATGGTTGATTTTACTGGACAAGTTTTGTAAATTCCGCTATAAACTGGGGACAATTTGTAGAATCTATTTTGGGACGATTTGTAGATTCTATTTATTACATGATCCAAAACCTTGACAAAACATACTTAAATCCACAAATTGGTTGCGAAACTAGCATCGGCTTCTATAAGGCATGTGATGACGTTTCACGTAACTATGCGTTGTTTGCCCACATAAAGAAATAGTACCAGATAAATAAAGACTCCTTGATCTATTTAAATGCGTATATTTAATGACATTTTCAAATTCTTCATTCGCTATAGTTTGTTGGAAAAATATTGGAAGCCATAGTATTTTGAGACATATTTTGAGACGGAATGTAAACAGATGACAAACTGGAAGTCAAAGGTCACCTGGCACTATTTCCTGTTATTAAATGAACGTTTAATATCACAACTTATATAATGGGTTTATTGAATGGAATAAGGGTAGGATCATGTAATAAAAAGTAGTATTAGCACTTACATTTTTGGTTGAGCCAGATGAGCTGTGTTCTATCCCTATCCAGAAGTAGAGGAAAACTATCAGTGAAATTCCAAACATTCCTTCATACGTGAGATATTGGTTAAGGAAACAACAAATATCGTCAAGTGTTTAATAAACAAAATATTTATAGGTAACAGATGCAGTGAAATCCACCGCACAAAAAAAAATGAGCCCCACTCCACCAATAGATATTGAGAAATCACCCCATGAAAGATTACCCCCAATGATATATTTTTCCATTTGTATGGCTATTGTCCACTGATAAATATGCTCCCACGTAGTTCCATCTCAAGAGAGTAAAACCTGAGTAAAAGTGCTAAAATGTTACAGCACATATTTAGAACTTTCCACAAAAAAGCTCACAACTCCTACCCATTTATAAACAATTCCCCAAGCAAACAAAGAAGAAATATTACATGCAGGAGGTCCTCTGATAGCAGAATTTCATATGTAACAATGCTGCTCAGCTAGTAAGTTCAACAAGAGATTAATATTATTTACCATAAGGTGTCTGACCTGTTCGTGCCCTCTGGATATAATGTCCTTAGTAGGAACATTCAGTTCTATTCTTTGTTTCGCCGGTGTCAAGTGTTGGTCTCGTATGTCGACTTGTATGACAAATTATGATAGGTAACAGATGTTGTGCTCTCCTTCATTTCTGATGGCCTTGCGTAAAGGTAATTTGTGTTGGGGGATATTAACCTTCACCTTTGGAAGTTTTTCGTGTGTCTGGGCGGGAACGGTTAGTCGTCATTTTTTGGTGTTCCTAAACACCGTATTTGTGCTAAGTTCACCTGTGTTGTATTTTTCGTCTTATGTTTCTGAGGTGAGCCATACATTTCTGGAGGATGGTGTGGGTGTGATTTGTGTAGCCATATACTAAGTAGTTGAGAGTGATTAAATATAAGATTATAGTTTAGCAAGGGAAGCCTAACTGTCGTAGTAAAGCTTAGGTCGGTATCAGGCCTCAGCCTAGGGGTCCAGAACAGGGAGACTTGAAGTCTCCCTCCAGGAAATTTAGGGAGACTTCAGGAAATTTAGGGAGACTTCAGGGTGGGGAGAGACTACCAAAAATTGACAATTTTCAAATATCGCTTTATTTTATAACATCTGACAATACAAAATTTAAAAAGATAAAATAACAAATAAAACTAAAAAAAATTTGACTTTATCTGAAATTAGCTTAATTAATTGTTATTATACATTTAAATTTTTTGGAAATGTTTTGTGTAGCTATCATTTAAGCAAGACAATTATCAAGTTACAATAGTTACTTTTTTAACTAATTTATGAAAGTAGTATTATTTCCTAGACTGCAGCTTGGAAGATACGTTTGTACAGTTTGAATCATGATGCATGTAACTTTTTAAGTTTAATTTGGTCACGGCTGTAATGTGGGTGTCCGCTAAAATAAACAAGAAGGACTAACAAAGGAGTTGCAAAAGCTTTTATTAAATAATGGCCTCCCTTAATTAATGCCAACATCACTGGTATAATCCGATTAAAGCAATAAACTTGACATTATTTTATTTACGGAAGTCGGTCTCTTCAAAAAGTCCGACGCGGTCTCTTCAAAAAGTCCGACGCGTTACCGAAACGAACTTCCGAAGCGCCGGGTACATACTCTGATAATGTCGTAATTGTTTTATATCTGAAAAGCGGGGCGGCGGTCTTTTAAGTTAATTAAAACATTTATTTGTGACACTCACGATGGTCAGTAACAACACAGATGCGAACATCTCATCGTGTTTTCAGCATGTCAAAACATTCGTGATTAACATTCATTACCGCAAAGGGAACAAAGGCGACGGAATAACAACACAAAACAATAGGTCATATTTTTATTTTTTATTTTAAACACTTGGGTCTTTGGCTCTGCATCGTCTGTTTCTTTTTGGGATGGCCGCCACAATTCATCTATATACGGACATGTCCAGACATGTCCGGAAAAAAAACTAGAAAAAAAATTAAGAAAAAAACAAACAAAAAAATCCCCCTAAAATTGAAGGCGACTTCGATTTCGCCTTAGAGCGACGATAGGGCGAAGTCAGCGACAGTAAGGCGACAATCTCGCCCGAGTCGCCTTGTGAGCTGAGGCCTGGTCGGTATAAATTCCTTGTTAAGTATGATGACTTAGGTAATTAGGTATTTGGTGTACAAATACTTTTTGTATTGAAATATAGTATAAATGATTTGGCTTGGGTTAAGCTCTTCAGGTGAATTGTCACCTGAAGAGCCTAACCTGATCATAACCTGACCATTCCTACAATTGAAGAATGGACCACTCCAGTGTATACATTCTGAACTGAATGGGAGAATCCATTACCGGTAGTAATCATAGGGTTAAATCTCAAGAACAATTACAATAAAATTCAGAGAAATAAAGGATATGATATGCTGAGCAGAAGGAACACCGAGAACAGTGCCATAGAAATACTGTTGAGTCTGTGTATCACTACCGTACTGGTTAACAGAGGTATCACAAAGCCGGACACTGAAGATAAAAAAAAGCAAGTGTAAGCTTATTACAAATAAATACCTTTTTTTGTATTTTCTCAGGCATTTGTATGGTGCAACAGTGCTGTGCTGGTTAACAGACATTTAGCATACGATATTAGTATGATGTATGTTTCCCTATCTATTTATAACATGCGTAAAAATAACTATGTTCAGCAATTGTATTTGTTTTCAGAATATGAAGCTTCCAGCCGAATACATTGTATTTCAAATAACTTTTTAAAAAGTATTTATTCAATTATTGTGATTCCATTGAATATGTGTTTATAATTAATGAAAGAGTTATGAAATGCTATAGTTAGCATCACCATATGAGGAATAAAAAGGCATGATTTGGGATCAACATATGAGGAATATAATGGAGAATATTCATCAGAGAACTTACCTAGTATAAGCCAACTGACTATATGATTTCCCACAGGAATAACTGATTTGGCCGACACAAAGTGTCCAACTTGGTGTACAGAGCATACTGCGATTACGAAAATGAAGCACTGAAATAAACATATATCAGATTAGTCTGTAATTTATTCTCTTGATTTGCCTTTTGCAGATGGCCAAAAAATTTCTGACCAAAATAATTTGGTCCTGTCAGTCTAAGAAAAAAAAATCCACATCGATCAGTCATGAAAATATATAATGCACCAACATATATTTTAAAAGTTCACCAAACTCATCAGGGCAATGAAACAGCTAAATTTAATGGCTCTGTCAAACTCATATTAAACATGTTAAAAGAGCATGTGTCTTATAATCTATACTTACATTTTAGCATGTTTATTATAAACTAGGCTTACTTTTAGCATACATGTGTCTTATAAACTAGGCTTATATTTTAGCTTATGTCTTACTTGGCTTACATATTAGCTTAGCATGTTTCTTATTAACCAGGCTTACATTTTAGCATGTTTCTTATAAACTAGGCATACATTTTAGCATGTTTATTATAAACTAGGCTTATATTTTAACATGTGTCTTATACACTAGGCTTATATTTTAGTATCGAAAAATTATGCTGTAATTGTTAGCTAGTGTCCAACTATAAAATAAACAAGAGGTGTGCACTCGAGTGTTAGCATACCCCCACCGTGGCAAATTCAACCCGCATTATCCGTAAACCCAACAAAAAAGATTTTTAACTTTAAAGAAAAATTCGGACTAATAATATCGATATGGTGTCACAAGAAGCTTGTACAGAAAAAATTATTGAAATTGGTTCATATTTGTTAAAGTTATGAAGTCAGACAAAATTTTCTAAGTCAAAATAAGTCGAGGCGTAACTTTAAAAAAAAAGTCGGACCGAACCGCAATTAGCATCATGCGGAGTGGCAATCCTAAGGAGATTGCATACAAAAAATTATTTAAATCGGTTCATAGTTGTTCGAGTTATGAGGTCGGACGGACGGATGGACGCCGGACACACGGAGGGAGAAAGCGTGATGGACGGAGCGACGCAGTCAATCCAGTATATCCCCCCATTTTCTTCGAAAGTGGGGTATAAAAAATATTTAAAATAAATGGGATCTTATTTCACCTAATATATGTCGGTTGGACCTGCTTACCTGTATATTCCGAACTATAGACTTGCCATATTGACTATTACCTCTGTGATTGGACAACCTAAAATAGATATAGATACTGTCTGATATTAAACAATCATACAATAAACTGAGAATCAATATACATAATGTTTAACTGATCTTCATTTTGGAGACAATATTATGGAAACCCAATAAAGCAACTTTAGAAGACCTTATATATTGTACTAGCACTGGCGGGATTGGTCCCATGGCTTTGGTCGATCCATTAATTTTTGTTTTTCAAGGTAACCCCGTACGTCGCTGCCACCGCTGATGCCCGAAATATCGGCCAAGGTCATTTGCGGGTACCCGTGTCAAGGTCATGTTGGGTGGACAAAATAACCGGACAAAAATATTTCCGGTCCCGAGTTGACCATACATAAAAAATTTCACATCGATGTCACCGCTGACTACCGAGATATCGCCCAAGGTCATTTGTGGGTACCTGTTTCAAGGTCACCCCTGGGCGGACAAACTGACCCGACGAAAATCTCCACCGTCCCTTGGAACCCCTCAGTACGAAATTTCGTCTCGATATCCCCAGTTTTGACCTGCTGTATATTTTCACTAAAGTAGATAAACGCTCTTTAATAGCGAAGCCTCATATATACAAACGCTCATTAATTATCACGTGATTAACCCATCAATCCCCATTACGGTGGCAGTTGAAGGGTGAAAGAGTGGTCGCACGGGTTCGCGAATGGTCCGAGTGCACTGCCTGTGGCTTTTTACCCTTACACAGCAAGTTTGGGTTCAATCGGCCCAGCAGTTTTCTTCTCGATATCCCCAGTTTCCGAGACGGTCAAATTACGTATATTTTCACTAAAGTAGATAAACGCTGTAGCGACGCGTCATATACAAACGCTCATTAATTATCACGCGATTAACCCATCAATCCCCATTGCGGTGGCAGTTGAAGGGTGAAGGAGTGGTCGCACAGGCTCACGAATGGTCCGATGACACTGCCCGTGGCTTTTTTACCCTTAGATAGCAAGTTTGGGCTCAATCGGTCGAGTCGTTTTTGAGTCTATAAAGGATATACATATATTCCGTAGTTCTCAAAATATATAGTAGACAACACAGTTTTACTTACATTATTATACTAGAACCCCAAAATTATGTATATATAATTTAGTAGCAGGTATCTCAAAACATTTACTAAGAATATTTCCAAACAAATTCATCAATATAGCACTGAAAATACGTGTTTTGTTCCTTATGGTATAATTTTCATGATTAATTAACCCTTCCAGTGCCAAGTCTGATTTTTGTATCAACCCATATTTCCTTGATCATTTTTCAAATTTATTGATTACAATAATGTGATACATTAATGTATCACATTATTATTAATTGATTACAATATCACATTATTAATTTATTGATTACATTATTATAATCAATAAATTTGAAAAATGATCAAGGAAATATGGGTTGATACAAAAATCAGACTTGGCACTGAAAGGGTTAACACAAAAGAGAAATCAGTGTGTGAAGTTATTTAATACTTTCATGTTAAGATAAAAAGATATACCTTTTCCGGAAATTCCATTTCCGATTCCGATGAATAGAAATGGCACCGTTTTAACCGTTATAATCAATAAATTTGAAAAATGATCAAGGAAATATGGGTTGATACAAAAATCAGACTTGGCACTGAAAGGGTTAACACAAAAGAGAAATCAGTGTGTGAAGTTATTTAATACTTTCATGTTAAGATAAAAAGATATACCTTTTCCGGAAATTCCATTTCCGATTCCGATGAATAGAAATGGCACCGTTTTTGTAAGTGGCCTGTACATAGTGTTCAAAGCTGTATTTTTTATGACTGAAATTTGTTTTTCTGGGACATATACAGGGTTTCCGCTAGAGGATGGGGGAAGGTGGCCGTATTTTGGGAAGCACATACCCGGTGCCCTGTCGGGAGAAAATTGGAATGTTTATCACTGAAAAGTAGCCATTTCCTTGCACTTGAGACAACAAGAAACCTATAGAAACCAAATTAAACAGATCGTCTTTCTTTAATCTCAAGTTAATGAACTAAAGCATGTAAGCATCACAACATACAGTGGACACAATGACTTTTATAACAGTAATAGCAATATTGAAAGCCGACATCAAAGGAACTACATCAAAGGAACTAGGTACTAGTACCGTGGGTGGCAAAAGACACATTGTCACTCAGTGTCAAACTTGTGTACTCGCGCAGTAATAAGTGTTGCATCATGAGCAGAGCTCATGTCAGGTGCTATAGGCACGTTCTGCATGCTTTCTTTGTATTTTGTTCACAGTACCAATCAAAACAAGTTGGTGCAGAATCAAAAGCCATTCCTTAGACGGAGATCACCTCATGATGGATTCGTATAATGGATAATGTTGTGTTAATTTGATAGGGAATAAATACACTGATAATAATTATTAAATTTTAATTGTTTTATTTTTAATTAAACATTTCATTGATACAGACCTTGTTCTGAGGTAAAATGTCTGCACTGTTCATCACAGCAACTGCCAAAACTCACCTGTGTTCATGGTTGTTGCTCAGAATTCAGCCACCTAATGACTTACCGATGTATAATGTGCATTTTGAGGGAAAATAGTGAGTCAGAAAGTTGGGACTTGTATACAAAAATCTACAGTAAATTAAAATGCGAGAGGATCATTACTACTAAACATTTGCCGACAAAGCGTTACCCAGGATAGTGTAGACAACATTACAGTCCATGTGGTCCATGCTAATGATTATTGCTTATTCAGGCACGAGTGCATGATTCCTTGCAATCTGTTAATCATCAGTGTCGGTGATCACTCGTCATGTATAAAAAGAGGGCTGAGCTTGATCTGTGGCTATTTTGTGGCCAATATTAAGTCAAGGTTGG
Source organism: Siphonodentalium dalli (assembly GCA_032622095.1). Classification (NCBI taxonomy): domain Eukaryota; kingdom Metazoa; phylum Mollusca; class Scaphopoda; order Gadilida; family Siphonodentaliidae; genus Siphonodentalium; species Siphonodentalium dalli. The sequence continues at coordinate 136,248,964 of CP136062.1, read as the reverse complement.
GGAGGGGAATGAGTCCGCTGGATGGCCAGCCTGCCATAGTAGCGGAAACACTGATATAATGCGTGTAGAAAGGTAGTTCAGGTATTTATCAACCTATTTTGATACTGGGAAAAATTTAGGGCTGGGCGATATTGGCCCCAAAAAATATCGCGATATTATGGCGACAACATCGCGATACACGATATTATCGCGATATTATTTTGGTATATTACAATTGGTAAGTACAATGTACAATATATGCAATATTTCATAAATAAAGTTTGCACAATACCTGTACATCCCTACGTTTTATTTACGATTTGTGGGTCATGAGAGGTCGAGTAAATGTGTATTGATCAATTATCAGTAACATCACAGTATACATGTATATAATGACCACTCGTCAGCAACAATTGACAGTTTGCCGACGGAGAAATAATAACTTTGAAACAAAGGGATATAATCATATAACACGGCCCACGTGCGTTTTTGCATACATTTTTTAGAGTTATATCCCTTTGACCATAGCGCTCAACACCATGCACACATTAAGCACCGCATTCGGTTTCAAATTGCCATTTTATTAATTCGTGAGGAATTGGTTGTTTGTGAGACTATATTTATCAGTGGTAATTGGTAGTTGGTAGCACCGTGGGACTTCAATGTGACAATGTCCATATACGGCAGCCCTGGGAATTAGCGTCGACAATGCCACAATGGGCAGTGCCGAGGCAAAAGCCGACGTGAACATTTGAAATGAATTTGCAGCGGCATTTTTTTAGCTGAGGAAAATAAATAGAGACAATCATGTTCAATTAGTTTGTGAATTTGACATTTGTTGAAGCGATAGCAATGCCATGATCTGTACGGTACATGTCCACAAAATCATTTTACTCGCAATTTGCACACATTGAGACGATCAGCTAGACTAAGTGTGGTCAATATAAAATCTGACATCGTAATCCGTCTCCAAGCAACCGGTTACGGTTGATAGAGCAAGCTGCACCAACTTGAAAGGAGGTCATTGTGCCAGTCGCATGCGCGCGACATACCAATCTCACAGTGTAGCCAACTGATGCTACTAGTATCTCTTTGATGTATTCGACGAAGCATATCCAACTTGACAAGCACGTGCTCCGATGTTTTAAAACGTTTTCGACTACGTATTTCCGGGAAGTTTCAAACTTCAAGTTTGGGACTATTATACTTACTCTAACTTCGCTGTTTGTTGGGACCATATGATGGGTTTCAACCTACATGGAGAATATTACAACTTGGGACGGTATTACGATATTTTTATTTCAGACGATATTATTGACGATATCAAAATTAAAACCGGGTATACCCGATATATCGTCATACCGCCCAGCACTAGAAAAATTCCAAAGTGAATATTATTAGGTGTATTTTGGAGCATAAATGGCCATGTGACTTTAAGATAATGAGGACCTTGAATAATATTAGTGGCTTTATGTCTACCCAATCATAGTAAAATGATAGGTTGTACCAGAGATGCTGAATGATATGAGTGGCTTTATGTCTACCCAATCATAGTAAAACGATAGGTTTTACCACAGATGCTGAATGATATGAGTGGCTTTATGTCTACCCAATCATAGTAAAACGATAGGTTGTACCACAGATGCTGGCATACCTCTCACGGGTCCAAATTGAAAGATGGATAGAACAGAACCCAAATTTAAGAAAAATGCAAACTTTACCATTTAACATTTCATTGAAACCCCTTATGTTGATGGTGAACATCCATACCAAATTTCATATTTCATATACCACATGGCTGCTGTAAAACTATTGTCTTGAACATGGCATGCAGTGATGTGGGGTAAATCAATATAGATTTCCATATTTTAAAAGGTTTTGCGGTATGTGGTTTTGTCACTGGTTGTTGTTATAGTGCACCGGCTTGTGTATATACAATGTCACTTTATATCTGTTTAGTACACAGACCGACACTAGTCACACGGGTGATGTGTAATAAACACAGAACATCATGTGTGTTAATGGGTTGGTTGATATGGCATGAGTACTAGCGCGGAAGGATAGAATGAGAGGTCTATCCTTCGAGTTCTATCCTCGAGTTCTATTCTTCCTCGATGGTACAAGTGCCGTATCAACAAACCCATTAACACATGTGACGATCTGTGTTTATTACATGTCACCCATCCTAGAATCTGTGCATTAAAAATACAGACTTACAATGTTTCTTTAGGAACAAACAGGGGTTGTTTTATCACATGATGATGCTCTTATTTTATAGTTCCGGTTTCATGGTTGAGGCAAATGTCATGTCTGCCATTTGACGTCAACGAACGTATGTTCCATACATATTTGTAAATATGGAACGGCAATAACACTGTACTTGTCGGAACAAGCGTGCAATGAATATTGATCCGTCAATCGTCCTGGAGTTCCTGAATAGCACCTCAAGGAGAACATGCCCTCATGTATGGGCCCAGAGGTATTACAATGCGCAGACAGTTAGAAAACCATTATTTCCAGATAAACAAAGAAGGATAACACTGGAACAGAACATGTGAGCAATGTCAATTGAACCTATTTTGAAAGCGCTTTTGATGGCGATCCTCCATACCAAATTTACACTGAGATACGGTAAACCATTTCCAAATAAAGAAAGAAGGATAACAGTAGAACGGAAAAAACTAACAATGTTATTGACCACTTATTTGAAAGGGCTTCTTATGGCTAACCTCCATACCAAATTTGATTCCGATCCAAAAAACCATAGCTGATATATGACTCATACTCACCAATAACTATAGAGGAATTCCAGCAAGAATCCTATGATGCCACTTGTTACCCTGAAAGAAATCATGACAAAGTGACTACTCTGATCATAAGACATGAAAGATTAGCTATAGACAGTAATTCAACCCTGAACTAACCTAACTAATGCAAAGAACTGCATGTGCACGGATATGAACCTTCCATTAAATTCTACCATTTATGCCCAACAAGCAGGGTTCACACTGGCCATTAATTAAATTCTACCATTTATGCCCCAACAAGCAGGGTTCACACTGGCCATTAATTAAATTCTACCATTTATGCCCCCAACAAGCAGGGTTCACACTGGCCATTAATTAAATTCAACCATTTATGCCCCAACAAGCAGGGTTCACACTGGCCATTAATTAAATTCTACCATTTATGTCCCAACAAGCCGGGTTCACATTGGCCATTAATTAAATTCTACCATTTATGCCCCAACAAGCAGGGTTCACACTGGCCATTAATTAAATTCTACCATTTATATCCCAACAAGCCAGGTTCACACTGGCCATTAATTAAATTCTACCATTTATGCCCCAAACAAGCCGGGTTCACCTGGCCATTAATTAAATTCTACCATTTATGCCCCAACAAGCAGGGTTCACACTGGCCATTAATTAAATTCTACCATCTATGCCCCAACAAGCAGGGTTCACACTGGCCAGAAAATTATAAAGGCCAATTCTGAATTTGTTTGGCAATTTTTTTTTTAACTTTGGCCAAATTTAAAAACCAAAAATACGGGATCATTGTGAAAAGCAAAAATAAAACAAGTTAATCAAAGGAGACTAAAACATACTAAAACAAGAGCTACGCTGGGCGTGCAATATACGCCCTCTCTTGGGTCGGCGGAAACTGATCAAAAAGGGGCATAACTCTGGTAAAAATTGGCGGACGGAACTCAAATTTGAACTTGATCTGTGTTTTGGTGGGAGAAAGTAATATACCAAATTATCATTGAATCCGATAAGCTCTAGTAAAGTTATCATGCGGACAACAAATTTCAGGGATTTTCTAAGTCAAATTACGTCAAATAAGGGGCATAACTCCGGTGAAAATTGGCGGACGGAACCCAAATTCGAACTTGAGCTGTCTTTTCTGCTAATAAACCCACACACCAAATTTGATTAAAATCGGTTCACTCTAACTAAAGTTATCATCCGGACAACAAATTTCAGGGATTTTCTAAGTCAAATTACGTCAAAAAAGGGGCCATAACTCTCGCAAATATTATCGGATTAAAACTAAATTCGGACTTGAGCTGTATTTCGATATATGTAATCCACAAAAAAACGGGTTTTGCGTATAAAAATTCCAAAATCGAGTTATCATCCGGAAACCAAAAAACATAAGAAAAACTGAATTTTCTGAGTCGAAAAAGGGGCATAACTCAGCCAAAAATGGTCGGACAGAACCCAAGTTCGAACTTGACCTGTGTTTTGGTGGGAGAAAGTAATATACCAAATTTGGATTCATTCCGATAAACTATACTAAAGTTATCATCCGGACAACAAATTTCAAGGATTTTCTAAGTCAAAAAACGTTAAATAAGGGGCATAACTCCGGTGAAAATTGGCGGGCGGAACCCAAATTCGAACTTGAACTTACTTTTCGGCTAATAAACCCACATACCAAATTTTACTAATTTTGGTTCACTCTAACTAAAGTTATCATCCGGACAACAGGTTAACGGACGCCCGGACGCCCGGACGGACGGACGCCCGGACGGACGGACGGACAGACCAATACTATAATACGGCCTTTTTTTCAAAAGGGCGTATAAAAAACAACTGATAATTTTCAGTTGGACTTATATGGCTAAAATAGAAATTGCAAGTGTACACTGATGAAAGCCACAAAACTTAACAATTAGTCTACTTGATTACGTATATCAATATAAATGAACACAGATTTGCCTATATTGAAACCATAAAACGGTAAAATATTAAGAAAAATATGGTGCCAGCAGCTAATCATCATTGTTTTGATAAGTAAGCATAATTGTTGATGAACTTAAGTGTTTCAGTTAAATCTGGCAATATTCGGAGAGGTGATTGATGACTGCAGGCTTGAAACATTTTCACCAAACGTTTGCCAAATTAGATTTTTTTTTACAATTTTCGATAAAATCTGCGTTTTCGGCAACGCAGGAAGATATATTTTATTGGGGTACTTTATTTGAAATCACCCGTTCAAAGCAGTAATAGTTTCTAGTACTAGTAGGCTCATGTGCAGCCTTCAAATAGTGTATCTGTCATTGCAGAATGAGGTCCCCCGAGAGTGAATTTAGTGATGCTACCTGCACGGCTATGGGAGACCTAGGATCAAATTGATGTTCCCCAGTTGAAGTTGGTGATGTTCACCTCGATTATACTAAAACATGAGATTCCCTGAGAATCGAATAATTGTTTATCTGGCCTAATATTTGCAGAACTCAAAGATAATTAATTAAATTATTAATCAGTCACCATACACGAGACCGAAGCCATAGCCAATCACATTGGAAGCAATCAACTTTTTTTCTTTTCCCAAATTTATAGCATAACAACATCTCACCCATTTCAACAACATCTTACCCATTACGACAGGGAGAGGAACGATTAGTTTGGTAACTTGTGTTCCGCTCCCTATATCATCAGATATATTGTCTTTATATTGTATGTCTATCGGTTGTGTATAAATATATTATTATCTAAACATTTCCCTCAATAAAATACGACTCCTGCACTTTTATTTATCTGTATATTATCTTTTAACTGACTGGGAGAGTGCATTTAGTATAGAAACGGTAAAAGTGAAGTGACAATAAAATAAACTTACACCATATTGACTGGGAGAGTACATTTAGTATAGAAAGGGTAAAAGTGAAGTGACAATAAAATAAACTTACACCATATTGTAGCTGATTTCTCGACCTATAACTGGCATTATGGGAAATACTGATACCATCAAACATGATATAATCCATCCAAATGCTCCCATCTGAAATCAATAACAAGAGCATAAATTACTTTAATATAGATGTATTCAGGGTTCCAGATCCAGTAACAACAACATACAAAAATCTAATATAAAATCACCAACGAAAACATGTTAACCCTTCAATGACTGGAGCTTTCTGAAATTTTGCAAAAACCATGTGCCAATGCATTCTCTTATATATGCGAGTCTCCCATAGGGAGCCTCGCATATATAAGAGAATTCATTGGCCTAACAATATTTACCCAGACTTTGTAAGCCAATGCATTCTTTTATATATGCAAGGTTCCCTATTGGACACTTGCATTTATAAGAGAATGCACTGGCACAGGATCTTTAATGCTGCATCATGATTGTCTGCGGGAAAATAAATCAAACATTTGTCATGACATAATTTAGTTTTTTGGCAGCAATTTTCAGAGCTAATTTTTTAGGAAAAATCACCATAAAACTACGTAATGTCTGAAAAGATGAATCACTATTGAGTATTTATGTCTGCCAGATTATTGAAAATATGGTTGAATAATATTTATGTTGTTTTATGTTGTTTTGTTCCTTTACCCGACAAAAAAAAAAGTCCTGTAAATGGCTGCCAAAATACTAAAATATGAAACAAATAATGTTTTCGTGGCCCGTAGGGTGTGCCAAAGGATTTAGTCATACAAAATGTAAAATCCAAAATAGCTGCCGACAGCCATATATTTCATTGAAAATTGTTCAATTACAAAAGCTCCCATCTGGAGGTGATCCCAAACATGCCAGAAAATTTTCAAAATATTTATCCATTAAATGCAGGCTGTACGGTGTGCCGACAGATTCAAATTAGACATCCAAGATGGTCGCTGCGGCCATGTGTTTTAACCCTTTAGCGTTCAGAAAGCCCCAGAGCGCCCGGCCGCGTAGCGTCCAGAGTGCCCAGAGTTTTTGGATTTTTTTCGGTCATAGTTTACAACAAAAATATTGCATTATAAGACAACAAATTGATCTTATTTTTTATGTAAACAATAAAATGGATGTTACATTAATAATATTTATGTTTTTGTTGGGTTTTGGGGTAGATTTTGTACAATTTAATCAACATTTCATAATAAAATCGTAATTAAACGAAAACTGCTTTGTCGCGGTGCTATTTTTCGACTTTTTCGACTAAATCAATGTACTCCGCAATTGTGATCTGTGCACAGCCATCTAATATAGTTTTATTCTACAGATTTTTATTTACAAACTTTCTTTTTATTTCTAATAAAATATTTATTTGACTTGTTTATGTTTTTGAGCTATTAATAATATGCACCTGAATTAAAAAGACCAATATCATGATTTGACCAGCGAAGCAAATATAGTTCCGAGTCAACTCCAAGACACCTGCGCTGTTGCAGTGTTGATGTTACTAAGGACGCCGTGTTGTTCTAACTCTTTTGGCCCTAGATATGTTCTCAAATAAAACTGTCATTTGATTTGATGTTTCCCCTCATTCATCACAAGATCATATGAATAATATTTTATTTTAATACACTGAGTGAGCAATTTTGAGAATTCAATAAAGTTTTGATCAGAAAGTTCGAAAACATTTTCGATTTTCTCTTCAGTTACATGTCCCAACGTCACGCCAATTCAGCCCAATATTGTGGGCACGGGGATTGCCTGGATTAGTACCCAAATAAGTTATGTTGTTAAAGCGCATTGACAAATACATAATCTTGAGTATATTCTTCACACTATAATCGAAAAATACAAAGGAATGGACACATGATTCAATCCAAATGGTTTATTTAAAAAACACTCCCGCCAAGAAACGCCCACTGATAACGTGCGCAAAAAATATGTACCTGTAAACACGTCGTTGGAAATTGTGGCGCACAATGGGGACTGTCATTTATCATGGCTATAACTATTACCCATTCGGTAATACATAAATGACATTCATTGCAAATTCAAACAGAATATATTTTAGATTTAGTGTTAGTATCAATTGACCATTTATCGAATATTGTCATTGAACTTATTGATCAGCTGATGACGATGAAAAAACCTAGGAATCTTGTCGACGTCATAGCAGCAATGATAAAATACTGTAGCACAAATTTATGTGCATCTGCCGTTTTGTTCTCTCGTTTGATTAATAAAATTATTATTCTGCGCACTTTAACACTGCGAAATACTTCAGTAAATTGGCCATATCATGATGTGAAAAATCAAAGAAATGACATTGTATTACATTAGTTACTTTTATTTGAACACTGAGTTCACGAGCATACGCGGCTATTTTTAAATTGAAAGTGCGCACATCAATTCGGAATAGTGCGCGAGGCATTTACCGTGAATTACTTATCGGCACTGTCTTGTCCTTTTATATTGAATATGATTGCTCAAAATTTAACTAAGATAATCGTAAGATACAATGTAGGCACGAAAAAATTGTTTAATTTATTAATTGCACAAGATCTGTGCTGTGCAAATGTATTGACTGCAATGTCAAGGTCAAAAACCAGAGAAACAAAAGTAAACAAAACACACGTGCGAACTGGGATGTAATCGATGGTACAATGTGGACAGGTGTGGACTAATAATGCAGACAATTGTAACTGAATTTACACGTAACTATCCAAGAATTAATATGTCACTTGATGATTTATTTTATGTTTCATTTCACCACGTAGCCATTGCTTAAAATATTAATAAATCACCCAATTTCGTGATGTGCTTTTCCGACAGAGAAATTGAAACTGAAAGTCACATTGATCTGTTGATAAAACAAAACTTACCTTTTGTTTGTTTATTACATTTATTGTTATAAAATATAAATATAAAACCTAACAAATATTCACCATACTATCATGCTTGGGGAGGGGGATTAACAACTCTGAAAAAAATTACTCCCAGTCACATCCATGCAGATGAACATAATTTTATAAAACAAGAGCCACCATACAATTTAGTAATAATACATTTTTTTCCCAATAACTTTGACGTCACCAGAAAGTTATGTTGGCTGGAGGTAACGACGTTAGTCATATTACTGTTGGGTAAAGGGTTAATGGAAATCGGAAAAAATGGTAAGCTCCCAACTAGCGGTCACCTCGAATATCCAGATGATATTTGGTGATGATCGGATGAGGGACGTGGCCTGTAGGGTGTGCTGAAGGAAATTGTTTATGGACAGACGCTCCTAAACATGGACAATGGATGCCAACCCATGGCAATAGCTCAACTTGACTTAGTCAAGTGAGCTAAAAAGGGGTAATTTTCCCCTTAAGTCCCTATAGCGTAGAGTTCGCACAGCAAATTATAAGAAATAGGATGATTTTCAGCAAATATACTGACAGGTTTTTTAACTGCATTTTACCGAGAAAATATGTATAGCAAAATTACTTTGAGCTTTAGTCTAAGCATTGCCAGTTTCAGATGGACTTCATATATAATACTCATATTGTGACAAACAAGCATAGAATACTAAGTGTTATATCCGACATGGAAACGTACCTTATTAGTCTGTAGTATATCCATGCGTGTAGCCCAGGCAGCCATAATGGCGAGCCCAATTGATAACATGCCACGTACAAAGAATCCAGCCACCTACAAAAAAATATGCCACATTTAGTAAAACATTATGGATAAAAAGCTTAGTATGTAACAATTCGGAAATAAAAGATTTTCCAAGAATAGGCTCCTACGTATCTCATAGTTTTCATTGAATCGAACCAAGAATCAAATCAGGGGACACGATTTCAACACCAAATCGAACCTCAAATTCAACGACCATAATCAAAATTTCAGCGAAATTACTGAAATCAACAACTTGCTTTTGTTGCAAGTAGTGTTGGAAGGTTGTGGAATTTACGTTTCGTTTTTTTTGGGGTGAAAAACCTCGGTCTCGGTCTCGGTTTTAGTATGCAATCACTTAACATATAGCAATTAGTCCAACACAACTGGACAAAACAGGCACTACCAGTTACAGAGGGTTAGGATAAGTTGGGGAACAGCTTGCTGTGTTGCTAAATCATGAACTTTAATGAGAATGTGAGATAAAAGTCATATTGAACCATCAAGTTTAAGCACACACAAAATAGTTGTGCCCGACTGACCATATTTCTTGAAGCTGACCCTAAACTTTTTTTCCGACTATACACAAATATTTCCCCCATACCAAAATCAAAACATAAAAGTGAAACGCAAATACAGCGACGTTTCATGCATATAAGATGAAGTCCTGTGAAACTTATATTGATACCGATATCATTTACAATCAATACTGCGTTGAATTTTTTAAAGATAAGGCCGTGGTAATCAATCAGTTACGATGTAGCATGTGCCCAGTTCCTGGACAATGATGACGTAATTACGCGTTTGATGTTCCCGCTCAGTTTGTGGGTGAGAGATACCGATACGCACAAAAATAACTGCCGCGATCAACAAGATGCAAATAAGTGCACGTACGTGTACACGGCAATTGGCTGGCTCAAATTCGTAATTGTTCGTTGAACGTTATACCGGTAGATAAAAGTTCAATTTTATTGACTGATTAGCAGGCAGAATGAAGTTTCAGAAATTGCAGTTCTAACTACATACTTTATTTCCGCACGGAACGAAATGTTTCGTCATGCACACGTCATCATATCAAATAAAGTGCACACTTATTCTAAGACAGTTGACAATAAAGGTGACAAAAGTCAACGACCTACTGCATGTAGTTTGTGTTGACTGTGTGGCCACTCATCGATCCGTAGGTTCCAGAACAAAAAGTTTCCGGACCATTTCCCATGTGGTATAACATTTCTTTTCGGTTCGCATTCTTATTTTTGCAACGACATTTCAGTTTCGTTTGGCAACGCAAACACAATCACTGTAAAATTCTAGACTAATTTCTTCTTTTCTTTGGCCTACAGATGCAAAATTCGGATCGTGAAACGGACTTTACCGATCACAGAGAACTCGTTTTTTTGTATTTTGCTCGGCGCGGTTTCTCGGTGTTGTCTCAACACCGACACCGTGGTGTTAAAACCGACACCGTTACAACTCTAGTTGCAAGTGAATTCTGAAGAACAGGATATTCCTGGTTCTTGGAATTACAGTTCTGAAAATTTCTTATCCCTTTTTGAAGGGGACAGTGCGTTAGTCCGAGTCTAACAGTAATGGGCGATGTAATGCGTTCCAATATATCACCAGCATTCTTGTCCTATTGTTATATTTGCGTTTCTGGTGCCTGATTCTTGTTCAATTTCGCGCTAAATGAAATTAACTTTTGCGAAAGCAAAAAGGCATCTCACAGATTACTAGTCAACACCATTTCGCTCCCTTGTCCTGAATAATTGGAAAATCATGGCGACATTTAACAGGCAACCTCAAATAATTGAACGTTGGAGCCTATAGGCATATGGCCTAGTATCGAACCCTCAGACTATTGAACCCTCGGACTATTGAACCCTTGAACTATAGAACCCTCGGGCTCGGACTAACAAACTATACCCAATTTTGAACAAAAACAGGAAATACATTTAATGCTATAATACTGACAAGCATTTCGAGAGCTCCAAGTGTCCACAGAATGGATGATACTGTGTCACCGACTATTTGGTCTTGAATGATCTTGCGAACCAAATCAACAACAACTTCCCATCTGAAAGTAATTCAGAAACTTTAAATAACAGATGCTTGTGATACATCAATACTAACGTATAAATACAACTATTAAAGATAAGGGCGGCCTTCCCTGTGGATATAGGTTTTAAGATAGTTATCCACTAAAACTGCCATAAATAGAAAGAATACTATATAATAGACAGATGTTGTTCTTATACAAATCATAATTATCGCGTACATTGCATGTTATTGTCACCTTAGCACCCTTGGTTATGTAAACAAACATCAAAAACGTAACCCTACGATTGTTTATAGACAAACGCTTGGAACTACCATATCGTCCAATGAAAATGCTCCGTTGCGACGTGGAATGCGCAGATAAAATTATTGCCACAATCGCATTCAAATCACACCAAATTTTATTTTAATCGACCCATTCTACCTGCTGTCAGTTTAAAATCAAGCTAATCCATGTTACTTCATGATTGGGAAATGATGACAGAATATAATTGTTCTTGCAAAGAGATGAATATTTTTCAATCCAGTTAGTATTTTCTCCTAACCTATATATGGTCATACATACCAAATAAGGAATATTACGATGAGTTGTATTGTGAGTTGTAGGCGCACCAAATTAGGGATTTTACAACCAACATAAAGCGCGCGAATCTAAATAAGGAAATGGCACAATATCGTGATTCTGCTTATAAACAATCTACTGCGATTTTTGCAAGAAACTAAACAACAGTCGACCTGTATTTTCTCAGACACAAGGCATGTTTTGTGAATAATATCGCATTCATATCATCATTATGCTATACTATTAGTATATTCTTGAGGAAATAACCATAATTTGATCATGTTATTTCTAAATTATAACCTATAACGACGGCCGCCCGTCCCTTTAAATGTGTTAATCGAGACAATAACCATATTCTCATATGGAAAAATATAAGAGGCATATTTTTGGATGAACATAGTTGTAAATTATAATAGTATGATATTTCAAGCTAAGCAGAGTAAGCACCTTTAGGAGTGCAACATAACTCACAAAGTGTAAGCGATCAGAGGATTCGTTGGGGGCCATTGAGAATTTGTTGGGCTGCCAATGAGGATTCAAGCATTTTTGTGCATTATTTTTTATTAAAATGTGGTAACTGATACTAAGAGGGTCCCATCTTGATAGTGGACAGGTAAATGCTAACATGTGGTTGTTTGCTCAGTGGGAGATCCTTCTCACATATCAAAAGGTACTCGAATAGGTGTAGATGATGCAGAGTATATAGATATACTGTTCACTAGCCTGGTACTGTCAATGAAACAATTGATAAATCACTTGGCAATTCCAACTAAATTATTATAGTTTTGCATTGTCTAAGACATGTGCATATTGGCAGCTATCCTACCAACTCGCACTGTTGACTCGTTGGAATAACCAATTTAATGTAGCAGAAGTGGGGCAGGGTGTCAACACAAATGTCAATGTGAGTTTGATCTTTCTAATTATAAAACATGGTCATAGCAAAGGAAATCACATTGATTCTGTTAAAAGGCACTAGGAGAAATATTTAGTTAGCACATGCGAAGACGTGTTAATATTAAGCCTATGATATTCAACCTCTTCCAATGAGTTATGATCAATGTTTAAAAACTTGCAGTGAGCTCCAGCACACATCACGAGACTTAATTGGACCAAAGTGCACTCCGCGAGTGATATATTTTTGCAATATCTGCATAGCGAACATCCGCGTTGACATTTGTGTTTATACAACGCCTCATTTCAGCTACATTATATCGGTTATGCCAACAAGCAAAGAGCTGAAATTCTCAGTGCGAGTTGGCAAGATATCCGTCTATGTGCGCATGTCTTAGAAGATGCAAAACTGTGACAAATAATTGGAATTACCGAGCGTTTTATCAAGTAAACTGATTTATTGCTTATGGTCGTTTGTTGAACTTATTATTTTAACAATTCCTAAGGGAACTACTTGGCAATGAGTATCTAGTATAGAAAGTGTTAAAGGTACTCAATCTGATATCATAAGACGGTCCCCATATCATCAAGTTCCAACAACAACATTTCTTAAAACTATGCTTTAGTTATTAGAATTGATTAATTACCTTTGAAACACAGACATCCACAGTGGTACAGGCAATAGACAGTAAATAAAATATGTCCAGGGCACGTGCATTACTGCAAGGGAGATAAATATATTATTAGAGTAATGTAAATGGCATATGCATTGAGGGATGATGTGGAGACAGGAGGTTTGGTGAGGGGGATTGTCTCACCTCCTCATAATATTGGTCAACATTTTTAACTGTTGGAAATGTTATGCCTGGAACAACAGCAGGTGGAAATTTCAGACTGGAAATTACAATGGGATATTTGCTCTGATAATCAGGTCATGCACATCCTGAATTTACCTATTATAATTATAATCGACTCTAATAGGTTAATATGGAATGGATATCATTGTTTTGTGAATTCAATAAAAGAGACATAACCCAATATCATACGTGTATTTCACAAAAATGATTCAAAACAGTGGCAAGCTTAATCAGTACCATGTTTGTTTTTGTGGAGAAATAACATGTTTATACATGCGAAGGATTAATCATGATGGCACATGATAAGGTAGTCAATTAATATTCAATTGGTATTAATATTGTTATGAAAGAGCCATTGCGTATCGATGTTAATGTCGAGTACAATGTGGCGGTGCAGTGGGATGCGCAAACCCATAATTTGTGGATTTGGCACTGTCAAATTTAACTATAATAGTTGAATCCAGAATGTGCTGACCTGATAATTGGTATTTCGAATCAATATGTTGTTTTTAGACCAATAGTCAAATATATCCCTGGTCTCCGTCATATTTCCCTGGTCTCATTCATATTTCACTTGTCTCAAGTCATATTTCACATGTATCAATCATATTTCACTTGTCTCAGTCATATTTCACTTGTCTCAGTCAAACTTTTAACAAAAATCTCATTCAGTTGGCAAATTTTCAACAATAAGAGGTAGTATCTGGTTGGAAATTTTCTCCAGTTGGAAAGCATTGAGCCATTAGTTGGAAAGTTCTAGGGCAACGGGTTGGGGAAATAAAATAGATATTTATAAAGAGTTGGTAATTTGGACTGGTTTGGGATAGGGTGGGGGTGCAGTGTTTGAAATTTGAATGATTTCTCCTTCGTTATCCATGTCCATAAAAATAGGTAAGATATTAAAATGTCAACTAAAATGTGGTAAATAACCATGCTGTTCGAACTTTCAGTTTATGCCTGTGTTCTGAAAGAGGAAAAAAATATCAAATTTTATAGCGGAATTTCATGCAGACAGACAGATCATGATTAAGCTGATTCCAGTATACACACACCGCATCTTTGCTGTGTGGGAGAAGGGCATAATAAACGATAATAGTTAAATCTACTTACTGAACAGGATGATGCAGATAATAAGAGCGACAATGGAGAAGGCATATTGTATGCCCTTGGCTGTTTTCCACAGTGGATAGCGGCATCTGTCCAGATTATTCCGCAGTCTCACAATATTGGTGTGATCTTCAAGAATTAATGTCGACACATAGCATATCCAACCGATAAATCCAAAAGATATACTAATGCTGCAAAGACAATAAATCCAAGAGATAATCTTCAAACCATAAGAAATCAAACTATTATATTTATACTATACATAGTCAAGAATTTTATATAGATGTTTAACTCTTTCACTGCCACTCGGCACCATATACTGGTTCTCCACTGCCAAGCGGCCCATACATGTACACAAGTATTTCGGGTGTACAGCAAAACTTTTCCAAACAGAACACCCTTCAGTCTTCGTTCACTTATGGACTAGAAAATCCGACTGATATTCGGAATAGAGATGTTTGGGTTTACAGAGGTAATTTTTAGTGATAACGAACTTGGGTGAATTCGGAACCAGACAATTTGTTTGGTATGGAGAGGGATTCGGTTTATAGAGGGTCCGGTTTGGAGAGGTTTTAATGTATATGTGCAATATTGTGTATCTCAAGTATGGCTTTAAATAATTTGTTTAAACTTTGTATGTGAATAGACATAGGCATGGGACATTCATAGCCATTCCTACCACCACCACAGGTGATGTGACATTGGCAGCCATCTTGGTTTACATATGAATGGCTATGTTTTATGCATATTCCTGCATATATGGGTATATATAGATGCTGATCACTTTACCTTCAAAAGTTGACGACATCTTTCAGGGAGGGAGCCATACCATGCTATATATACACCCATATTTTTAGAGGTCACGTGACCATGGTTATTACCATGCACTATTGTATGTGGTCACATCCCATGTAGCCTACATATATTTATGGGAAAAGCCTTAAAATTTGAATATATCGTAAATGTCTTTGTCTTATGTTGATGGACTTATAACTGTGGACATGTTGTCCAAGTGGAGCCACATTGGCCATGCGACCTTGGTGGCCATCTCGGATCTTGCAAAGTTGCACCTGTATAACATTTTTGGGGTATTTTTCGACTTTATTATACTATAAGCTTCTGATGAAAATATCCCACTGGGTAGTTTGTTCAGTATTTGAGTTTCACTTTATATCAATGGTTAACATATGATGCACAGAGACACACACATGACCTACATGTACTAAGCGATCTCATGACCATGACATCAACAAGCGCCCTTATGTAGAAGTTCACGTTATACGGGAATATCTACAGACACTGTCCGTTATCTGAATGATGTATCTCACATATTTTCTTGGGGACTCATATAGGTCACATTAACTGGACGGTCATATATACTCCCCTTGTTCCCATCCTGCTGCCATCAGGTACCCGACTTTGACTCGAGTAATTATCAGCATTGTTTGGGTAATTAGACTTTTTTTACTCGATTGAAACCAAACAATTGACTACATCTTTCATACAAATATAACGCAAGGTAATTAAACCTTGAATTCAGGCTTGATGAGAAATTGTCAATTCAGAAATATATGTTATATAGACAGAACACAACGCGCATCTTAATCGAGAATCTTTTATCGAATGAGTTGCGGATGGCGCAAGGATATATTTCGCGAGAGCGTAGCTCGAGCGGAATGTAACAATGCGCCGTCCGCAACGAGTTCTATAAAATATTCGAGATTATGATGCAAGTTGTATTCTGTATTTATTCTACACCATTCAGTCAGATAAGTTCAATCCATGAATGTCACCTCCATTGTTTCTATATCTACCTTTTTTGTGATTTAAGTCTGACAAATTAACCAGTCATTATGGGAGGATCACCGGAAGCGGATGATCGACGTAATGTACGTCATCTTTCTGGGCGACAAAGTCAACAAGAATAGTTCCGGCTTGTATTCCACTAGAGGTATACACTAATATGTATTCAATGGCTGGGATTCCGTTGAATACATGTGCCCCACGCCAATGGGTGTGGAATAAAAAGTCGTTTTCAACTACTCCAGTTAGAGGGCTAATTTAAATAATCTGATGGCATATGAGACAGGTAGGGCGAGTCACTGTGTCTGATAATGATGTTTATACAACTATTGTCCTCTCTCAAGAGGAGCCCCTTAATTTTGGCCCTGATATCTTTTGTCAACTTCTGAAAGAATTTGGCAAAACATATTTTCATCTGGCAAAACACATAGGTAAAAGTGAATTGTGGTCCATCACGGATCCTGATTATAGGTTCAACCCTGTGAAAAATTTAGCAAACATCAATTATCATGCAGTTTGCAGCCACATTAAATCAACTGTCCTTTCTTCAAATAATTACAAACATAATTATACTTGTAGAAGCCGTTAATATGTCAAAACACGTTCGATTGTACTTACCCAAGGAAGAACCTATCATATGAATGATAATAGTGGATTCCTTCCAATGACAGCTTCACTAGGTGTCTGCTAGCCTCAATCTGAAAACAAAAATGAAGCTGTATAAATGTCCTTTAATTCTCGACTATTGTAAATCTTACACTTTTAAAGTAATATTATTCAAACAGCAATGTTTCTGCAATGAGTTGTTGAAATAGAAGTAGTGGATGCTAGGGGGAAATTCCAGTTCCAATCAATAACAATTATTTAGCTATCAACACAAATATTGACTTGAGAGCCTAAAATTGGGCGCAATGAAGTTGTAGTTCTCAGTGAACAAATTCATGATTGGAATTTTCTCTACATTTGAATTGGGTAATTAACTATACCCTAGACATAAAGCTATAAAATTGTGCACCTAACTCCAACTTTTCCAATAATATGCAAGCAAGCAAAATTGTGTTGATAACTTGATACATGTACCAGATCTTGAGGTCAACATATGGATGCACACAAACATGTTCGATATATCCAACTGGGATGTAAGTCCACTTTTTAAATTTCTAACAACACTGGCACTTTACTGAATATCTGCAGTAACTTAAATGATGTCAATTTATTATGCAAAATCCCATATAATATATCCCAGGTTGAACATTTTACTAAAAATTGTTATTTCTAAAATTCATCATTAGACCCTCAAATTTATAAATTTCGAAACATTGTGTCGCACTTGAGAAAGTGGGTGGTAGCACCCACCCTCTTGTCACTGTGTCTCTGTACAAACAACCATGAGCCACCACAGCATCAGCTGAGGACTCAAACTGCTGATTAGCCATGAGAGTGTGAATCTATCTGATATAGTCTATGAAATATGTAAAAAGTAAAAAACAATATGGCCGTAACATACAATATTTTATAAATATGTTAAATACTCACAGCTTCTTCATAATTCTGATCGACAATGAGAGTGCGAATCTTCCTGATGTAGTCAACCTGTGAAATAGATAAGTGACTTCCTGTCAACGAACACATGGATAAGAATTTGCCAGTATATACTGAGCTCGCATGATATCCATACTCGCTATAGCTAATTATAATAGTATATCACCTATGCTGTGCATGCTATTTTTATGCAAAAAAAATTAACCTTATGTGCAGGCTGTATTCGTTAGAGAGTTGCTTTGTAATGCATATAACCTCCTGTGAGTGAAGACGGTTTGTTTGTAATGAATATACAAGCAACTGAGATCTTTTTCTTGCTACCAGCAATTGGGAATCATGGCAATACAGAAGTAGTACTTCAAGTTTACTGTGTGGCAGTCCTAACTTAGATAAATGGACTACCACAGAGATGCAGCCATAGATTGTATTTTGAAATCCCTTCATTAAAGAGATAAATTATAAAATGTCATCAAAATTCATATCACTTTTGTGACAATTACGATTTGACACAACTCTGCTAAATAACTGAAAAACAACAAACCTGACACATATTATATTAACAATGTTTTGGCGTTGCAGAGGAATTTCCCGGGGAGGGGTATCAGAACAGAAGTCTTTTCCTCTCACTCAAACAAGTAAACATTACTATTTTTTTTCAAATACATGTAGCAATTCTTTTTTTAATTTAGTAATGTGATGTCATCAGGTAAAAGTCCTTTACTTTTATAGAAATGGCATTTTCATTGTAGTTCTAGAGACTATTATGGAACATTACACCAGAATTTTAAAGAATTTTTTTACATACCTGATCTGACAGAGTAAGATTCCTGAAAAATGAAAAAAATATGTCTGTGACAAATGGACGAACAGGTGACAGATATAAGATAACAGACAGGTGAACCGTTCAATAAGCAAGTAGCAAATACCAGAAAAATGGGTGATTCAAGTCGTTGACCACCAAGACATTACATGTATACATCAAACTGTTTGCTTGGATATGAGGAATATGAAAACTGAGTTAGAAACTAAACGAAAATATGTGATAGCTGAGGTTTTTTCAGAAGACCCACAGTGAGAACCGGAATCCAGCTCTCTGAACAACATTTCACCATATTTGTGGTTGGGAACACAGGGGCTTGTCATTATAAGAAAACAAATAAAGATATATAAATTTAAAAAATCTAACTATTTTACAAATCGGGTACTTTTTTAATTTATATTTTATATCCATTTTCTTAACGACCCCTGTGGCTGGAAACTCACCTAAACAGCAGAATATGATCATGTTCACATGTTGTAATAGTTTGTCACATAATAATCTAGGGTTAATTTTCGGGTAAAAAGTTTTGGAAAATGAAAACATTCTGGAATATAATTATACATCATTAATGCAAGTCATGATTTTAAACTCTAAAATTAGGGCTCCTTCCTTGCCAAAATTTATGTTCAATGCGAGCAGATGTAATCGAGAATTGCTTCTCATCATAATGACAATGTCTCTCATAAAATCTTGGTAGAAAAAAGAGAAACCTTGGTCTATGCTAATAATCCACTAATCTAATGAATTTTCATATTCTTACTTGAAAGGCTTGAAAACTGCAGAAAGAGTAGTATCTAGTTTTTCCTTCATCTTGACCTGGAATAAATAACAAGAGAGAAAAATTCGAAGCTATTCGTAATTATATCCACTACAATAGGGCCCTGCAATTGAAATTAGTTTTGAAATTTGCTGTCCTGATAAGAATTTCATCAAATTCCTATGTTTTCTATGTATTTGTGAGAAGAGACGTCATGATACCAATGGACGATCATACATACAGGTAAATCTGTCGCAAAATGATGTATAAATAGAATTTCCAATATGTGTCAAACTTTTGTACCACCAATCTTTTCTGTATATTCACTCTTGATACACTCGACGCAACAATTTGATTATGCAACAATTTGATTCAAGATTCGATGTGATTCAATATCTTTTTCCCCAATTCGATTTGAGATTCAATTCGACATTACAGAAATTGCTGCAAGTCTATCTGAGTAACGCAACCAAATACAGCAAAAATGTTAATTTCCTTGTATGGTTACACTGTATATAATGCAAGTCATAAACAAATGACTAGCGAGTGAGTAAGGAATCATGATTGGCTGATTCCTACTATCGGAAGAAATATTAATAGAATATATGGATGTATGATTCATCATCGGAAATTTGTACAGTAGAGATATCAGTGAATATTTAAATTTATGAATTATACATCATGAGACATCAAGTGTTTATGATTCCATATGATGAATTACCTTGTATTGTTCCAGCATCTGCTGTGCATTAACAAATAGTGTGTCAGCTTTCCAGTCGACAGGTAAATTGAAGTACTCTATGGGAGTTCTACCCTGGAATATGAAAGAAGTTTGACAGATTATAGTTGAACAGCGTTAACATGTTGTCAACTTGATTTATTCAATGACAGGTACTCACTTGACTCGTTATAGAAATATTTTTGCTGTAAATTCACAATTGTCAACATATTTATTTGACTCATCGTAAAAATAAATTCACAAGTGTCAATAAATTTATAGCCACCCACCCACCACCCACCATTACGAGACACCTCATAACATCGGCAATTCTGGGCAGTATAGTAAGGGCATGTTTATAACTACATCGGGACGAAGAGCATGAGTATTCCTTGTTGTATATGAAATAAAACACGGAACACTGACAGTTTATAATCGAGTTCAGAATGGATTAAAGTATTAATCGTAATTTCACATTTATCACTTGTTTACCTGGGTGTAATATAGGCCGCATGTATGAATGATTAATCGACTAACCGTTGACTATAACGGTCGATTAGGTGATTCGGAAAACTCAGTCATGGCAACCCTATCTAAGGGAACTACTCGTCAATGAGAATTTAGCATAGAAAGCGTTAACTGAGGGTAACCAGAAGCATTATGTGCAATAGACTCAAATGTTAATTGTGAATGTTTATAGAAGGCGGCAATTCAACTCCAGGCCATGCAGACATAAGTGACATTGGAGTTGTTATTTAACCCTTTGAGTGCCAGGTCGATTTTTGTATCAACCCATATACCCTGTGCCAATGCATTCTCTTATATATGCGAGTCGACCATAGGTCGCCTCGCATATATAAGAGAATGCATTGGCCTAACAATGTTTTTTTTACAATTTGTTTTTTTTTACAATTTTTTACAATTTTAATATATTTTATTATATTCTATAACAGACTTATTGTGTACTTATTGGCACTCAAATGGTTAACTATTGGGTACACATACCACAGAGTTCACAGGATAAGGGATTCCGAGAAGAGCAGCCATCAGAGCAGCTATATCAGCCTGAAAAATATATCAGCCTAAAAAAATATCTTAAACAAAGTGAAGCAATCTGTATTAACCATTTCAGCATTAAAGATCCTGTGCAAGTGCATTCTATTATATATGCAAGTCTCCTATAGGGAGCCTCACATATATAAGAGAATCCACTGGCTTACAAGGTAAATATTGTTAGGTCAATGTGGTCTCTTATATATGCGAGGCTCACATAATAATATATAAGAGAATGCATTGGCACAGGGTTTTTGTCAAAATTTCAGGAATCTTCAGACATGGAAGGGTTAATAAATCAGTGGAGATAGATCAGTCTCAAACATAAATGGGTAATAATCAAAGTCAGATAATCTCATTTAACTCTTACATGACTGTAGCTTCCTGAAAATTTGCGAAAACTCTGTGCCAATGCATAGGGAGCCTCACATATATAAGAGAATGCATTGGAATAACAATATTTACCAAGACCTTGTAAGCCAGTGCATTCTCGTATAATATAAATGTGGGAGACTCGCATATATAAGAGATTACAATGGCACAGGATTTTGAATGCTGCACGAGCGCAGCTCCCATCATGAAAGGGTTAAATATCCTGTGTCAGTGTATTCTCTTATACACGTGAGTCTCCCATAGGTAGCCTCGCATATATCAGAGAATGCATTGGCCTAACAATATTTACCATGACCTTGTAAGCCAGTGCATTCTCTTAAACATGTGAGGCTCCTTATGGGAGACTTGCATATACAAGAGAATGCATTGGCACATGATCTGTACTGCTGCACCAGCTCAGCTCCCATAATTAAGGGGTTAATAACTCACAAAATAAGCTTATAAACAATTTCATGTAGAACAATAAACTTTCATGTGCTGATTGTTAAATAAGGACAGGAAATTCAACCAGCACAATTTTTTTTTTCACCCATGGGCCAAATTGATAAGCAGCTTGTAACACTTTTCCGACTGATTAAAATTCTAAAGAAACTTACTGAGAAAGCATATAAATAACATTGACAATCTTGATAGCTTGTTTTAATCTTTCCAAGTCAAAAACTATCATGCCATGAGGTTAATTTTTGCCGTTAGATGCCACAAGTATTTTATTTGTCGCAATACTACTATTCTCTGTATGAATATAATACCACAATATGGCTAATCGAAGAAATAATTTATAAAATGAACTGAAAACATACCTGTTCAACATCTTGTCTAGCAACATGTCCTAATCCCCATTCTTATAAAAGAAAAGAAGAATTCAAAGATGTATTCAGGAAATGATAACCAGATGAAGTATGAAATAAGAACACAAAATCACTGCAGACAATAACATGATCAGTATACAGGTCCATTACTTCCTGCTTCAATGTGAATTTAAAAGTACTCAATCTGATTTGATGGTCCCCATAACATCAGATTCCAACAACATTTTTTGAATGCTTCAGTTATCAGAATCGATTAATTGCCCAAAAATAATGCTAACCACAGTCAACTATATAAAATTTCCCAAAACCTGTTATTTTATATTTTGTTCAATGAAATTTAGCTGGTGTGTCAAATATCTGACACACAAAGCCACTTGATTTTAGAGTTATCCATCTTCATCTGCAATTTGGTCCGAGACCGTCTTCTTGTGGACTTTTTACCTGGCCACTAAAAAGTACCGGTTGTGAAAAATAATAGATATAAAAAATTGTTATCTGATCACTCTTGAGCTTTGATGGGTGGGTTCCTCGACTCGAATCAAATATTTTTTACCCCAAAGCTGAAGCCAAAGAAATAGTAATTTGTGAGCGTTAATTCGAATAATGCATCTTTAATATTTTCAAAATAATATGATATTAAAAACATTGATATTTAAAGGAAGCAAACTTATCAGAAGGCAAGACACAAAAGTACTCAGAACGTTAGATACAGGTATGTATACATATGATACTGTGAAAAAAATATGATATTGAATTGAAATTAGTAAAAGGAACACGGGATTCTCATTCTCATGCCGCATATTGATGATAAATCACAAGTCTCGGGCCAGAATATTGCTTGCACTCGATTGTCTAGTTTATTTTCATGATTTGTAACAAAATTTTACAGATTTTTGGTTCTGAAAATAGCCATTTTTAAAAGGGCAGTGGTGAATTTACTGATAAGTAAGCATGGGGTATGGCGTTGAGTTAGTGAAATTGCCACCTCCTATGGTACAGTCAGTGTCCAATGTCCACCACGGGGATGGTTATGGGGTCTGTATTGGAATGCTTAATTAGAAATGAGAACTGTTTTGTGCAATAAAATGGTGCCTATGTCAAATGCAGTCGGTGAGTAGAGCTATTCAGGTTTACAACAAGAGCATCGCTAGGGCATGGCAAAATACACCCTTTAGCAATTTTGAATTGTACTATCGCAAAATAAGATAATACTTTGAGCTTACATTTGAAGAAAACCTGATATACATGTACCCCTATAATTTCAATGCCAAAATGTGGTCAAATTCTAAGTCGAAAAATGGCCATAATTCATGTAAAAATAATTAGACAGAACCTATATTCAAACTTGGCCTGTAGTTTTAGCTGGGAAATACACATACCAGCTTTGGTTCAGCTCAAATAATCAAAACTGGAGTTATCGGTCGGAAACCAAAATGTTATGAAATTGGTAAAATTCTAAGTTGAAAAAGGGCCGTAACTCATGTAAAAATAACTGGACGGAACCCATATTCGAACTTGGCCTGTATCTTTAGCTGAGAAATACACATACCAACTTTGGTTCAGATCAAATACTCCAAACTGGAGTTATCGATCGGAAACCAAAAATGTTAACGGACGGACAGACAGACGGACGGACGAACGGACAGACGGACAGACTGATAACATAATACAACCTTTTTTCAAAAAGGGCATATAAGTAAAGTGAATTAGCCAATCAAAATCACGGCTGATCTCATTGGCTTATGGACCATGTGAAGCATGTGTGTCGCATGAACAACACTTTACTTCTGTCAACATGCCGCCTGTTTTAGAGTTGAAACGACTAGGGTATTTCGTAGTTGACAGCCATAAGCCGACTACTAGTCGACACCTACTATATATATATAGAACGATCAAAAACCCATTTGGGATTATCAAATTATTTTCTTAGACATCGATGATCTGCCCAATTCACAGCTGTTTGTCATCATAAATTTATTAAAACATGCATATTTATCATTATATATATTGGTGTTGACACTGAGCCAAAAGTGACAGGTAATTATCACTCATATCACTCCTATCATATAATATTGGGGTAAGTGTTGAAGTTATGTTCGTGAGCATCCCAACGAAGTGACGGTCATAATTTACTATAGAGAGACTTTGAAACAGCTGGATGCAACAAGTTTCCTAACTTTTAGGGGTGTGTGGTTGTATGACAATGAGTCAATGACTTGATTAGCAATCTGAATGATATATTGGCATAATCCAGCACAATATAATCATAATTATACAAGCGCCCAGTCAAGAGTAAAGTGAACACGTCGAAATCGGTTTGATCTTGTATCAGTCACCGCATCGTCAAACAATATATCTGTTGCAACGTCGGACATAGAATATCGTAGATCAAAGATGCCGCACTTTGAATACAGGAATGGGTACTTAGGCGAACAATGATTTCCAATCGAAGAGACATCAAAAGGGCCCCGTTTTTACGGCGAATAGCATACTATAACAGGTTGGTATGGCTTATGCGATGACTGAATATCTAGATTGGAAACATGTTTTTATAATACCTTAACCGCGAAAAGGCGGTCGTATTTTAGATTCCATCCCAATCATTTTTGCTTTATATACACGAGCGACGATAAATATGGTAGTATACTACATGCATCAATGATTGCTACCAATGAAACGTTTATCTATACCTTTCTGGGAAATATGGTGATTAGTCGACTTGGAGATTGCTAATCGATTATCGCCTAAATTCTATAGTCGACATCGACTAGTCGACTAATTGTTTCAACACTAGCCTGTGTTATTGTTATTGTTCTTGACCCCATCAACTGACAGCTCTATGAGATATGTGCACCTTTAACTCTATTTCAATCTATATTAATGGAAATAACGTAATTCATTCGAGTTTTTGGTATATATGATATAAGTTGTAAAGAATTATAGAATGGGCCAGTTCAACTCAAGTGGAACAATGGTGACTATGATGGAGTTGTCATTTAACTAGGCATTGACAAGTCCATTGATAAACAATTTGTGGTTTGGTGTACGGGTTTGAGCAATAATTTACCTGAAAATTCTTTGTGTACGAGATTTCATTAATCAACTAACAAATGAGATTAATAACAGTCAATATATTTGTGCTATTTAGTTTCTGCACAGAAAAATGACTTCATGAACTTGCTACATATAGTCGCGAGCATGTCTGATACTTGATAGATGCTTTCAATGTGAGATGTACCCTCAAATATTAATATCAGAAAACATTGATTTGGTCATGTCATGTCAAATTTCAAATATTCCTTTAACAATATTATAATGGATTGTCTTATTGCCAAGTGGCAATCACATAAGCATTTTAAGTGGATAATATAAAGGTTAATTTTAAACAACATTAGAAGGCTCCAATTCAACCCCAGCAAGAACTTAAAACAGATATGGCTCATTCGAACCCCAAAATTATCTAAACATTATTTAGTAAGGTGTACATGTATCTCAAAAAATACCAACATGGAAGATTTCCGAACAAATTTGTCGATATAGCGCTGAAAATACGTGTTTTGTTCATATTATTTTTATAAATTTCAGATTGATTCATTTGTGCGGTCAGCTGGTGCAGTTAATTTTTTTAAATCAGCGGGTGCGTAAAAATTTGAACTGTAGACCATGGGAAGAAAATCTAGAGCTGTTGTCTCTTTGAAATGTAGATGGCACTACAAAATTTGATGATTAAAATGAAGAGAAAGCAGTAAATGAAGTCTTAAATACTTTTTTCAACCTATTTCGATACAGAAAACAATTAAAAAGCAAATATTATTAGTTGTATTTTGGAGCACAAACCGCCCAGTGGCTTTATATGACTATCGGATTGAAATTATCTAGGGGTAACATAAATGCTGTTTAAACCAAACTTACTTGTGGAGAAGTCATCTTTGTGAGACTGCTTTTCCTGGATTTTGATCGGTCCTCTTATTCCTGCTCCCCAGGCAACTAAAGGTGTAAGTGTTTCCTCTGGATCACCAGCACCATGGGAACCTGTCATAGATAAATAATAAAACTGAACAGTTTTATGAAAAACTGCTTTAGTTTGTGAACATATTGAGTACAAACTGACCATGAATCTGATGAGTTATGAATTGGCACATTACATTTGAAATTAGCCACATGTCTTAACTTCTCCACTGCTGAATGATGTTGAGTTCTGGTCTGTTGATGTTATGGCAATTTTGCAGCAGAAAATTACACAGGAATGTTATAAAAACTTTAAAACGGACTCCACGCAAATGATATTGTGAAACACAATCCTCGAATATCATAAAAAGTCCAAATGTTGAAATACACGGGATCCGAGGCACTAATTTCTGAGTTCCCATACTCAATACGGACATCTAGCCCACATTGTGACATTTTATGTACTTAAACAGTATGGACATATAGCAGCCAAGAGGTTAATATTAGTTTCAAAAAGACATACTTCCTTCAGTTCCTTTGGAGAGGAGTCATTTCTTTGGGCACTAACTACTGTAGGCCACACAAAGTTTATTGTCTGTTTCTTGGACAATTATTTTTTCAAAATCGGCAGGCAGGAAGGTTTTTATATTTATTTTTTTACCTACAAAATGACCCAGCTGGCAGGTTTTTATTCCCACTGTTTACAACCCAAATTTCCCACCAGGCATGTTTTTATGTCTTTACTCACATATTATAAAAATTATTGTTGTAAAAAATGAATTTTCATAATTAGAGTTAATATAATTTCAATTTAACAGTCTGTTTTACAACCAAAGTATATACAGTTAAACAAACCAAAAAGAAAACTTTATTTTTTATCAGAAATAACAAAGAGAAATATCAAATACAAGTTGAAATATCGTCGCATCGTGCTACAATGTTCTATATCCATTTTTCATTATTTGTGGGAAACTCGATTTGAAAATTACCATCTGGTTTTCGTATATGTCTGCTTTATTTTCACCTTTGTTGTTTTCATTTTATCCTTGGAAACGAAAAACTGATATGTTTAAATTGTCTTTCTTTAATGTCAGTATTTTTCATGTAATCAGTTGACATGTGTTTGGAGATAGAACACTTTGCTGAACAATATGGCTTTTTTCGTAAGTGCTAAAGTGGTTTTTAAATCATTCCAAAGTACAATCTCGCACATTATTTCATTTTCAGTACTATTTTAACCAACGAAGTCAGTTAGAATTAAGATTTCATATATAAGAGTACGAAAGTGCTCACTATTTCCAGTCAGGCATATTAATGGCCATTAGTTCCAATTGCTTACTATTGTCGGTTCGAGTTAGAACATTATATAGCACTAAAATTTATGCGATCATGTGTTACAAAATAAATAAATTCATTGGTCCACAGTGGAGATAGAACAATACAGCACTGACATAAAAACTAATTCTGGTTATGGAACATATTTGCATAGCCTCTCATTCATATCTGGTAAATGCTATGCTCAATATCTTGTGATTTTCGGACAGAAAGTACCACGCCGAATCAAAAGTTAATGTTATCTCATTTGCATTCCAAAATTGATATAGAACATTTTAGCATGAGGCAACAATATGTCCAGCCAGAGTTATGGTCAGTAGTGTACAGAGATTGTGGAAATAGTTTTGAGAAGCAGAGTGGCAGGATGATTTCTAATTTTTATTTTTTTCGGTGGACTATAAAAAGCACCCAGTTGGCCATATTTTTATGAGGAGTTGTCTGAGAAACAGAACATTAATTTTATTAATAGATAAAGTATTTTATTATAACCCATGCCAGGGCTAAAACAACGAAAGCATGGAACAGTACTAGTAAGACAAAGCAAGCACTGTGTTTCAGAGCTTGTGTATTACAGTAGTAAGCTTACCCCAATTTGTCATCCCATGGTCTGATGTCATGATGTACGATGTTTTACCATCATTGTAGTAGAAATTGTCTAAAAGATCCTCCATCTCTTTTATTCCTTTATCAACAATCTTGATATTTTGAAGATATTCCCTGAAATACAACAAACGTAGTAAATATGTTTCATAAATTATTTTGCTTAGATCTATAACCATTCCATGACTTGAGCTTCCTGAAATTTAGCGAAACACCTGTGCCAATGCATTCTCTTATAGAATGCACTGGCACAAGATCTTTATTGCTCCTCCAGAATGGCTCCCATCATGAAAGGGTTAACACAACCACAAGAATATATCAGTAGCAACTGAGGGGACAAAATGCTCACATGTGGTATTGTGGATTTAAATCCTGTAGCAGTTTGAAGCCAGTTTCTGGGTACCAAAGTAGATTGATAAATACATTAAACACATTTATATGGACTTTAACCCTTCCATGACTGAAGCTTTATGAAATTTTGTCAAGGGTTAATAAATCAGTGGAGCTAGAGAAGCCTTAAACATAAACGGGTAACAATTAATGTCAGGCAATCTGATCCAACCCTTCCATGACTGGAGCTTCCTGAAATTTTGTGAAAACCTTATGCCAATGCCTTCTCTTATATATGCGAGCATCACATATATTAGAGAAGGCATTGGCATAATAATATTTACTTTGACCTTGTAAGCCAGTAGATTCTCTTATGTATGCGTGGCTCCCTATGGTTAGGTAGGATGATAAATACATTAAATACCTTTATCACATAATTTGGCCATAAAAGCAGTTTCATAATTATCGGTAATAGACACATTTAATATCAGCGCGTGCGATGACGTCACGGCGTTCTTCAGATAACTTGCGATCGCTGTAGATTATGATTGTTGTTTTCGATGAATATTTCACGTTTCTTCGGGTTTATTTGATCATGTGATAAAAGGTATCTCACACTCGTCCTATTTTATACGTAATTTATCAACCTCGTCCTCTAAATTCTATTTGAGCCTCGGTAAACCTCGGCTCAAATCGAATTTAGTGAACTCGGTTGATAAATTCCGTATAAAATAGGAACTCATGTGAGATCCTCTATTTATACAGACTTTATATACTGCAGAAAGACTCATTCAACTCATAGAACACATATTTAGACCAATTGGGTCCCGAATTTTATTTCATGGAACAGTAAAGAGTGGTTCAGGAAGAGTCTATTCCTGATATGGTTAAAATAAAGAGCTATTTTCAATGTGTAAACTTTAAAACAGCTAAAACATTGCCATTAAGTTTCAGAGTTTATTAAGCCTGTAGATATATCTATCAAGTATTTATTGACCTTTCTTATGCCTGCTTTCAAATTACATAAACATAATTTTTAGGGGCTCAAAAAAGCCATGTTCGAGTAATAGTGAGCCTTACAACTCTCGTTATGTTAGCATAGGTAAGTCATAACCCCAAGAGTGATAAAAACCAACTTTGAACCATAACTATAAATATATGAGGTCACATAATAATAATTTGCAGCATATTTCCACTGGTACCTGCAATTCACTCCATAACTGCAGACATCCTTTATTTATCATGATCGCACATAAGAAACAAACTAGTCCTACAGTAATGCCCTAAGTAATCAACTCCTTAACCACAGCAGAATTATGGGTAACTTTTCAGGATTTAGTCGGAAATATGGCTTTTTGCCAATCATCGGAAAGCTCTCCCTGAGAGCTTTCTGATGAATGTCAACAAGCCATATTTCTGAGAGCTTTCCGATGAATGGCAACAAGCCATATTTCTGACTAAATCCTGAAAAGTTACCCATAATTCTGCTGTGGTTAAGGGGTCGATTACTTAGGGCATTACTCTATGTCAATAAGAATGCTTCTCAGATTCAGAGATTGCTGCTTCAAAGTTCAAGCAAGATACCATGCTCTACATTCAGGACTGAACAACCGACAATCCTGTTCTTGGTTATTACATGAGGCATGCTATGGACTCAAAATTTCAAAAAAGTTTCTCCTGATTTGAAAAAAAAGGGAAATTGTTGACTCATATCCATGGGAGATATTCTTGAACTGAATTTAGTTTTGTTTTTAAATAAAACTTTGGTTCACACGACTGTCATCATTCTCCCAGGGTTTTCCTATGTAGCATAAGCTGTCCCATCAGCAACCAACATCTGGGGCGAGTACCAGTATGAAACTTGAATGAATGCCTAGTACATGTATTCGCCATGTCTCAAAGAAGTTGATCAGCTGAGTAAGCGCAGACGTAGTATAACTTCAGCATTCAATACTAGTACATAAAATGTCAGAAAAATGGGGAATAACATGAAAAACCATACATTTTCATTAATTATATACTTCATAATATTTTCTAATGGTCCAAGTTGTTCGACATGGGTATACATTCAGACATGAGACATGGTCAATTGTAAACAGTGGAACAAGAGCCGTCTGTGGCATACAAAAGGAAACTGGGGTTAATATAATAATTGTTTGATGTCTTCAGCATATAGCATTAAGAAATAAGAATTTAGTGATATTTCAATTTATCATAGGAGATTCCGAGGAAAAAAAGCCTCCCTCTATCGTCTGATTTTTTGAGTAAAACTGAGAACACAGATTTTTTTGAATGGGTTGCTGTTTCACAAAATCATTTTATACACTAAAATCTGAATAAGATGCCAAACAGGTTTCATAAAAATTGTCCATAGAGCTGGTATACATCGTCAATTAATGACGAGCATGGTTACTTACTCAGAGTATGGTCTGTGAGAGTGCCCATTGGTATCTAATCCAAGTAGATGAAGGAATAAGACAATCTTATCCTTGTGCATCATATCATATAAGGTTCTGTTAGTCTTTGCTTCCTCTAGAAAATTCTACATGAAAAATAAAACATGTGGTAAGAGTTTAATTAAAGAAAAGGCACAAATAAAATTCCGCCTTGCGCCTCATTAATTAGTTGGGGGTTCAATGTGGTTAGTATCCACTGGTTGAGGAGTCCATAAATGAAAAACTTGAACATGTATATGTACTGGTGTCTGAAAGAATAGAGTAAAATATTCTGAAATAGTACCCACAAGAGCATTGCTAGGGCATGGCATAATAAGCTTGTGGTAATTCCAACAAAGGGCCATAACTCTGGTAAAAATTGGATGACGGAACCCAAATTTGAACTTGACCTGTATATTGTGTTAGTAAACACATACCACATTTCATTCAGTTCAGACTATCTAAAGTTACCATCTGGAGACCAAAAACAAACTGACGGACAGTCATATGGACCAATGGACGGAAATTAATACATCCAGTTTTTTTTAAAAGGCGTACAAAAAAACTAAAAGAACAAGGCCTGTTTGGTGCGAGCACCTACATGAAAACAATAATTGCCTACACTTCCTGAAACTTTTTATGTCAAATGTCAAAGTATGGTCTAAAATCTTACCTTGACCTGATCAAATACCCAGGTATCAAGTTTGTATGACTCTGATCCAGCAAAATCCTCCTCATTGGCAGAGTAACAATTGATAAATACATGAGTACCACTTGCACCTAGAAATTAAGAAATAAATTTCTTAACTTTACCTAGAGCTGGAGGCAAGGCTTGTTTTGATTGGTAAATAGCTGTGCTGCCATGAAAATCATACATCGATGAATTTTTTTTACAATTTAAAAATAATCTACAAATGAAAGTGTCGAAAGCCCTTGAAATTAGGAAAAATGTCCCATGGAAAATTTAATGCTGTGGCATGTTAGATGCCACATGTTGCCATGGCTTTTCCGATGGCATTGCTTATTGCTGTGGCCAATATCGAGGAGTGTGTCATTGACACTGTAGCCCAACTTGGGGAGGCATCAATTTTATGCTGAGCAGTCAATAAAATGATAGAGTACAATTGTTTTCAGTTAAGGGATTGTATTGTGTAGATGAAATTATTTTCATCTCAAACTTTTCTCCGATATGTGTGGGTTGCATGGTGTGCTGATGGAATCAAATGGATAATCCAAGATGGCAGCTGGCAGCCATGTTTTTAATGAATTTCGGAACAATTTTATACACTCTAGCTCCCATCAAGAGGTCACCCCGAAGTTTGGTGACGATCGGATAAAGGATGAGGCATGTAGGGTGTGCCAAAGGATTTAGTCACGAAAAAAGTAAAATCCAAGAAGGCTGCTGGCAGCAATATTTTTCAATGAAATTCAGAAAATTTATATGGCTCCCATCTAGAAGTCACCCTGAGGAACTATATCAAGTTTGATGACAATTAGATGAAAGATTTGTCTGTAGGGTGTGCCAAAGAATTTTGTCATGCAAAGAGTAAAATCCAAAATGGCTGCCGGCAGCAAAATTTGATAGCTCCTGTATAGAAATGATCCTAAACATGCCTGTAAATTTTAGAAATATTTTTCTGATAAATGCGGTTGCAGGGTGTGCCAATGGGTTCAAATTGAAATCCAAGATGACTGTTGGCATGTTTTTCAATGAATTTCAGAACAAATCAATGGCTCCCTTCTAGAAGTCACCCTGAAGATCCATATAAAATTTGGTGGGGATCAGAAAAGGGATGTGGTCTGTGTGTGCCTAATGATTTAGTCATGGAAACAGTAAAATACAAGATGTCTGCCGGTGGCCAGGTTTTTTTCATCGAAAATCAGTTAAATTTGATAGCTTCCTGGCATCTAGAGGTGATCCTAAACATGCCTGTAAATATTCAAAACATTTCTCCAATAATTGTGGGCTGCAGGTTGTGCCAATGGATTCAAACTTGAAATGGAAGATGGCTGCTGGCGGCCATCTTTTTAAATGAATTTCAGAAAAAATTGATGGCTCCCATCTAGAAGTCATCCTCCTATATGATCCATATGAAGTTTGACTTTGTCATGTTGAGCTAAAAAGTGGAGTAATGAAAGCAAATGCTCATCACCTCAAATTTTCAGACCCTTATTAATTCAAATTCCAGACAAATTGTTTGGAATCAGCATCATCTGAAGAATAAGACATCGAACATCTAATTATTATTACTTATTTTCAAGTAAGTAATATGCTATAAAAAGTTGAAAAGCTTGAACATCCCTATCAATGGGAACCAAGTGGCTACCCATCAATAATGTTACCTGTAGCAAACATTGGTAGGATGTCCGGACTTCCCCATGACCAGGTGTACATACTCTGATTAAAGACAGAGTCAAATTCTACTGGATTCTCTTTCCAGCCTGAAATTAAATTAAATTAAACTAAGAAATCACTTTATTTAAGATATGAATATAGTTTTTTTATTGTGGGATACAAGCCTGAGTTTAGTGTGCCTGTCATTTGCAGAATGAGGTCCCCAGAGGGTGAATTTAGTGATGCTATCCCACATAGCGAGCTAGCATCACCAAATTCTCCCCTGGGGACCTCATTCTGCTTAGGCCTCATCTGCTATGGGAGAATAGACTCAGATATAAAGTTTCCAAATGGTGAATATTGTGATGTACACCCATTGGAAACCTCGATTATGCAATGTGTCGTCTGTCAATTTGGGGTTATAGAGAAACTAAACTAACAAAGAAATAGAATCTATGTGAAGAAGTTTCTATAGAAATTTGATATCAAGAATCTTTCAGAAGATGAGGCCTAAGCAGAATTAGGTCCCCAGAGGATGAATTTAGTGATGATAGCCTGCTATGCGGGATAGCATCACTAAATTCACCTTCTGGGGACCTAATTCTGCAAATGACAGGCACACTAAACTCAGACTTGGTTTGATATACCACTGTGGTTGTTGGGCACATTGTGCTAAATGCGCTCCGACGACAACGCTGTATCCCTCAATTAAAGATGCACTAACTACATTTATTTCTAATATTTATACAGCTTTTTCTTACTTTTCTTTTTTTTCCATAACATCAGCTGAAATAATTCTTGTTTTTTTCTGAAATATTTATCTAGTATAGAGATTATTCTATGCAGCACTGCAAGTTAGCCCATGTTCTACCTGTGAATGATCAACCAAATTAGAATGTGGCTGAGCGCTTAAAAAGCAAGCCCAATTGTTCTACCAACACCTTGTGGTAAATATTAGGTAAACAAGGTCATTTTATTTCATTTCAGTTCACAATAAATTGCATGACCCAATTGGCAACTGATGGTTACTGACCAATAGATGAATAGGAATTAGCGTAAATGAAACAGGCTATGTAAATATGTCTTAGATATGACAGTGCTTTCACAAAACAGTTCTATGTCCTAATAGAACCATAAAAAAGTATTCACAGACAGAGGGTGATTTTGAATAGGATTTGAAAGAAAATCCTTAATGCAATTTTTTTTTATTTGCACTCAGGTGAATGTTACAAGGTAGACGTACCTTTAGCTACCGCACTGACATCCTCATAGAAGCCAGCAATAAGAGCGACATGACCTGGCCGTGACTCTGTTGGAACACGAGTGTGTGAAATCCCCCAAGATCCTTTTGTCTCTGCAATGTTTCTAAAAAAGAAATACAGTTCACATTTTAAGCAACGGCAATTTAATAGCCTGGTTAACAAATTTGTTTAAATATTGCAACAAAAAAAAACAAACAAAAATTATTTATTGTTCTGAATATAATACCGTACATAAATTCATGTACAGTTGTACTGTTTGTCAATTTTCAGGGTGGAGACGAATATTTGTTCAATTTTTTTTTAATTGCTACAGTAAAACTAAAGAGTGTTTGACTCACTTCTGTGTGGAGATTATTTGGGTGAGTATTTTTTCAGAGTATATAAGGCAAAACAAATGTACTGGTATGTGTTTTCAATTTGGTGGCCAAAAACTTTCAGGTAGGTAGGTCGGAATTTTTTTTTATCATCAGTTTAAAGGGATGCTGTACGCAAATCCAACCATTTATAAGATGCCTTCCACTTCATTCAACGGAAAATATGCCACAAATTGATTAATTTTAGTCGAGGATGCATGCTGAATACACTCGCATACACGCTCAAAAGATGGTATATACATGAAAATTACATTAAATAGAGTTTATGAGCCGTAAACTCGATTATGATACATTAAAAGTTTCAGATAAAAATATCTATTAGTTGAAATTTTCCATGTGTTTGAAGGTAATTGAAGTTGATACAAAAATACCTACCGAATATATGGCGCATGACTTTCTTTTTTCTCATCCAATTCAAACAGCTTATCTGCCCTGAGCCCGTCAGCAACAAAAAGTACGAGTCTTTTAGCAGGGGGTGGCAATCGTGGTGAAATCGGAGTCATGCCATGAACCAAAGGCGATGTAAAATAAACATCGAATATTGAATAGAACAATATAAGATGGACACAGATTCCGCCGAGGACTAGCCACTTAGTCTCCATAACCTATCGAGAGAAAGAAAAAGCAAAATCAACAAACAATACTCCAGTAATTATTAGTTGGATACTCTTTCTGTATGTTCACATGCTAAATTTTGTATATAGACAGAACACAACGTGCATCTTAATCAGGAATCTTTTATCGAATAAGTTGAGGGTGCCGCAAGGATATATTTCACAAACAGGGCTCAAGTGAAATGTAATTATGTGCCATCCACAATGAGTTTGATGAAAGATTGGAGATTATGATGCAAGTTGTGTTTTGGTTTATTCCACACCTTTGTGTCAGGTAACTTCAATCCTAGAATGTGGCCGAGATCTATAACTACATGTACCATAATAGTGATTTAAGTGTGGGGTGTCACCTGAAAGCCAATCGTTGACATAAATGTACTTATTCACTCATCAACACGAAGTAGTTCCATCTTGTATTCACCATGTAGCAGCCCTCTTAGTTCAGATTGTTTGGCTTCGGCAATCTGCTACGGCAACCCTTTGCCATGGACTAGTCTACATCAGCTATGGGCTGATGTAGTATACACAGGGTTCATACAACTTGATCATGATAAAATTCCATCACTTTTCATGAATTCCACAAGTAGTTTCCAGGACCTAATAGGCTAATAGTACCGGTAACGAAAATTTTCTTTACATCAAAGACTTTCATTCACTTCATTATGCAGATGGCTGAAATTTGCAACATAACTAACACAAAAGTGTATTACTGTATTTGTTGTAAGTATTTTTTATTTATGTTCACAACTATAATTAATTAAAAAGAGATGTGACTAAAAAGTCATTCCTATTCAAGCCATAAGGAAATAGCATTCTGAGTTCAAATAAAAAGGATGTTTCCATATTTTTGCGAACTTTGGGATTTGTGTCATTATCATTTCCCCAAAAATAAGAAAGTATAAATAGGTTATAGGTTATAGGTTATAGGGTGTGACTAAGGAGTTTGTCATGTAAAGATTAAAATTAAAGATGGCTGCCAGGAGCCATGTTTTTAATCAAAAATGGTTCAATTTTGATAGCTACCATCTATGGGTGATCCTAAACATGCCTATAATTTTTCAAAATATTTC
Organism: Siphonodentalium dalli; assembly: GCA_032622095.1. Classification (NCBI taxonomy): domain Eukaryota; kingdom Metazoa; phylum Mollusca; class Scaphopoda; order Gadilida; family Siphonodentaliidae; genus Siphonodentalium; species Siphonodentalium dalli. Next base: position 136,211,979 of record CP136062.1, on the reverse strand, counting down.
TCAGATAAATGTGGGCTGCTGGGTTGTGCCAACGGATTTAGATTTAAAATATAAAAGAATTGAGGTGCCGTGGTCAAATTCTTTGCTACATTATGCTTGATGCAGCAAAGAAACTGGCCATATCATTTATCACCAGCCGAATTGAATATGGTAACGCACTGTTGTTCCGTCTCCCGACTGCCAGATAACAAGACTGCTGTGTCTCCAAGACATATCTATTTATTATTATTATAATCTATTTTGGGAAAGTTGTCCCCCCCTCCTACTATTATTCCGTCCCCTTTATTTATTTGGGTCACAAGAGTAAGGTCTACTCATCAGAAGTGCTATAATATTTAATGTTTGCAATGTGAGTTGTTTATATAACGTTTTCTACATGTACATCGTCAGTAATATCAAAGTGCTTGCCATACACGTGAAGCTACACCGATGATGATTGCTGTGTCCATTATATGTTTGATTGGTGACAAGAGTAACACTTTGTTGTGGATTACATATTACGATAGTTGTTTAAATTGGGTTATGTTAGTCCTATCAGATTTTTATTATTTTACATCCAATGACTGCCATTGGAGCAAAAATTGGCAGCCAGGCAAGCTAGGCTGGCTAACCGGAAAGATTTTATTCGGGCAATATTTGATACTAATGATACGGAGCCACGGGAACACCCCAACTGCATCTGTGAACTGCAACCTGTGAGTATAAAGCACATTTAAAACATTTTTGCACATTGATTTTTATTTTTTATGCAATTTTAAGCTAATAAGGATCCAAAATGCCGAACAGCCATTTCATGACAAAGTCAGAGCAAAAAATATCACAACTTGGAGACCATACATCCAAAATGGATGAGGAAAAGTTTATATGGTAAGAAAAAATTTTACTGGATCAGAGAGTAATAAAGATTAATGCTGGTTAATGCATCTATTCAGAGTTATAATCCTGTAGGCTCCAGTTTCCTTGGATGCACCGCGGGTAGACATAGAGTTACATATAAGTCACCAGAAGTATCCAAATCAATTGCAGATTTTGTACGTACAAAAAACGACGAAAATCGCAACTTTGACGTCGCAAAAAAAAATGGTTATAAACCAAGACCAAGATGATATTTATAACATTTGTCAGAATGGCCAGATAAAGTTCTACAAGTTTGTAGTTTGCCATTTTATTTGAATTTGTAAGATATGATTAATCAAAAAGTGTTTACTTTTGTCCTGTTTTACCAAAATCTTAAAAATTACATGGTGACATTGAACATCCCTAATAGAGCGTTCTTAATCACGTGATTGGATACGAGATGCGCCACCATAATGGATGTATAAACATGCATAAACAAGTGCTGAGTTAATACTTTTAACTTCACTTCACCGCTAAATGACGTTATGACATCTGGGATGTTGACGTTATTGCCTTTGCCAGTGGGAACATATAACGGGAATATCACAAGAACCATAAAACTGACTCAGTTGAAAGGCTATTATCGTTCACAATCATGGAACATCATACACTGTTTGAAACTTCGAGATACAGTTATTCCGATGCACCAATCTCTGAGTTCCAGTTATGTATAACGGCCTACTGCTACTAATGTGCTGAAGTAGGTCCATAGTACCTATGGACCATATACATGTAGCACACAGCCATAAAAGTTACGGATGTCATAGCAGCGAAGAGGTTAAAACCTCTCGTTATGGCTTCGATGAATTTAATTGCAATATTTCCCAACACAATTAAAAATCATGAACGACAGTTCTAACAAGAAATACATTGAAATGTTAGATACACCAACTTGGGAGCAATTTTTATCAAAAAGATCACTTGTTGACAACATCGATCCATATGTTTTAACAAATGAAAAAAGAATAGAGTGTAGACTCAAAACTATTGGACATCCTCCATTACATTCTGCATATGCGAGAACTTCATGTTATTAATCATAGTTTTGAAATAAAATTATCACAGGCTAACCTAATTTGTTTTCAATGAATGATAATGGAGTCCATGTATTACTGAAAGAAATGAGCTTCCTGATGGAGCATTTATGTGTGTGATAATATAGCTTTTCAAGATGTATATACACTGATATATAGCGATAACAAAGGTGGGTATGTGCTTACATGGCTACATATACATGAACTTGCTATAATGTGTGTATTAGATGTCCATCTAAAATGTTTGTTGCAACTTGTATTGATTGTATTGTCCAAGAAGAAGAAAACTAATTTAAACATTGTCGATGTATCGACTATCAGTGATTATCCCATCTGACTGGGAAGCATAAAGATGCCGACATTGAGCCCATTATTTGTTGCACTGCATTGTCTGAACAAAATTAATTAGAGCATACAAACACCACCTGTTGACCAATGAGGAACGTCGTCTCTGAAAATCTCTCAGTCAATGTCACAAGATAGACAGTTAAATGGGAGGGACTTCATACTAATAATTCATGTCAAGTTGTGGACTTTATAACGGGAACTGGGGGGAGTTCATTGTCTGTTGACAAGTTTAATCCCGGGAGTTCAACGATTGCTCAGCGATCCACATGGGCCAGTGTACAGAATGCAGTGTTCAGTGTTGATGTGACATGGGGAAGACATACATGTAGATTGATATGATATAGGTTGAAACTACAGCAGCTGCATCACTCTGGTTAGCAGTGAAGTAAAATTGTAGCAGTAAGACAGACATCAAAGGTTTGCCACCGGCTGTAAATGATATGTTATTGACAAAGTCGCGCACATGCTGCATGACGTGTACTATTGAAATACGTCATTAAAATTGAGGTCACTCAGGTCGGGTCTGTGCTTTGATCAGTGGATCACTTGTGACTGATTGTTCTATTAAAACAATGTGTTTCAAGAAGATGGCATTGGTTTTGTCTACACATGCAAATTGATACAATACAGTCTGTTGGCCTCACTGTTACTACGTGATAAATAGGGAATGGTTATCATTTTTATTACCTATATTGTGGGGGATTATCTTAATTTTTTGCTAGATACTGATTCAACGTTGACCTTTCTCGTTCGTGGCGACTGCTGCTTACTTACATGAATACTCTAGTGTCCCGAATAGAATAACAGACCGGAATAGTAGTACAGGGTGGACAATTGGGCAAATTTCAATAATAGAACAGACCGGAATAGAAGTACCATACAGGGCGGACAAATTCTTAGATGTCTCAATATTCGAACAAGCCAATCATTGGCTATCAATCTGTCAACCCTCCCTTGGTATTTGCTGGTACCTGAGTGTCCAATAACTGTAATTGAATTCAAAGTCAATGACATCCAGTTTTCGATATCTACCAGTACCAATACCGGTACATGTATTACTACTGGTACATGTACTACTAGTGGTAACTTTAGATGGGGTTGAGTGTCATGACATGGATGCGTAATTGGCTGTTGCCAGCTGTGGCTTATAAATTTGTCAGTAAAAAGCTACAGCTTGTCACAGCTGCAATTTTTTATACGATTATGTCAGATTGAAATTGAAAAACATAATAAACATATAGACCGGAATAAGCTCATACAGTGCGGCAATTTTCATGAAAAAAAATAAACATACTTGTACGTTAATTCGGGACACTAGAGTAGGTAATAACAATTATTAACATGCAATTTGTGTATCAAGATAAGTATTGTTTGAACACCCGTATCGATGACCGTATCGTCAGAGCTGTATCGCGGTCGCATGGATACATGTACATCGATGTATCGTTACACCCTAGCAAAAAGTGAACTTGTTCAATGAAGGTTGCGTGTACAGAAATCAAAGGAGGTTTTTGTGTGTCATTCTCTTGGAAGATATTTATTCATTATCATTATGTGCATGTACAATGTTGCAACAATGTGGAGGAAGCTTTAGATTCTCAAACGGATTAAGTAAAACGTTCGCAAAAGATCTTACAGGTTATCATGGTATCTATCCTATTTCTGTGACAAGTATAGATCTATGTAGGCCCTACTTTTAATATACTGAACTACTTGTATTCTAAATCTGCATGTTGAAAGTGTGAATAGCAGACATTGGAAGTCAACATTACCACAGTGTTTATATACATGTAACAACTTCACGTGTGTGTGATGTACATATATATCGAAAAATCACTTCACATAAAAAATACTCATGGCGCAATTAATATTAAAAACATATCATCGATCGGGACAATACTATTTCAACTTTTTAGTTTGTAATTTTGTATCTTAACTTTCGACTTTAAATAACATTGTGTGCACAAAACTGTAAACAACACATTCATTGATAGGCATGACACAAACGATGGATTATAACTATAACTCCTACAACAGTGGCTTTGTCTATACTCATTGCTACATGCAACATGGCACCGCACAATGCAAACTGGGATGTGTGAATGGAAACAAGACGATTGGTACCTTGGACGATTGGTACCTGGACGTTTCGTACCCACGGGACAATTGGTACCAGTCTGGTTTGGACGGTTTGTACCAAGTCAGGGAAGACGATTGGTACCTACCAGATAATTTATTTAATGTTTTACAAATATATATGTATATATTATGATGTTGTATCAGTAGTTTGACTTACTGTAGACATTTGGACCTTATAAGGTCATTTTTTGCAGCAGATTTAAGTGAAAAATAGCCTTAGATAATTATGATTATAATATAAATTGGACTCAAAATATGTTCCCATTCTGCCTATTTGAAGTTGAAGCGCCGTAAAAAAAAAAAAAATTCCGTCCTCTATATACATGTAGCACATCTTCAATATATGGGCAACAATATTCTGAAGTTTCAAATCTCTAGGATGAAAACTGTGGGAGGAGTTGATTACACCATGAAGGTACCCTCATACTGAAAATTATAAAAAATGTTGAAATTTTCTAAGTCGAAAAGGGTTAATAACTCTGTCAAAAAATATTTTTTCCGTCATCTATATACATGTTGCACATCTTCAATATATGGGCAACAATATTCTGAAGTTTCAAATCTCTAGGATGAAAACTGTGGGAGTATCAAATCTCTGGGATGAAATCTGTAGGAGGAGATGATTACACCATGACGGTACTCAAAAGTGTGACGGACGGACGGACGGACGAACCCCGTTTCTATAGTCCCCCGAAAATAAATTTTTCGGGGGACAATTATTAAACTTATATACTACATGTAGTATACTACGGTAAAAAGAAAGTTAATATTTATCATATGATTGTCTTTATATACAATAGCGGACAATTACTGAAACGTACATGAAGAACTCTTCGAAGCCGTTTGAATACGATTTCATTATTTTGTCATCATGGAAATAACACGACCTCATCGAGTGGTAATTGTGATGCACGCTGCCCACTAGCCAACCAAAACCGACGAAGTTATTACAGCACAGTGTGTTCAATCGAGAATTCTGTTTGAATCACGGGGTATCAATTTCAACTTTAGGCCCAAGTCATTTCCTGTTTGTAAAAATCGACACGGGCGATTTACCGAAGACACGACCCCTATTGTGTTTGAGTTCATTGACACCGCTGTCAATCATTCGCGGCAGGCGTTTGATCCGTTGTCTGTCAGTGAAAGTGACAAATCATTGGTTACCAAATCAGAGCGCTGTTTGTTTCACAGGAATTGCACAACACATGGATAATTAATATTTTAAATTATTTGCATCGATTACCCACGTGCATGTACATGTGTGTTTTAGTGTACCATCACGAAGATTTCAAATGACATCGGACCCTTGGCGTACAGGTTACCGACCTGTATTAGGTGACGCTGAATATTAAATATTCAAAGAATACATGTACATTGCGACGTGAACTCAAATGTTTTGTTTGTTAGAAATGTCAATTGCATTTCTATTAATTCGCGCAGCGCGATCAATGTGATCTGCATTTATTTATTACATGTTGTTTTTTTTGGGGGAAAAATTCTAAATGTAAAATGTAAAACATTATCACCAATAAATCATGCATTACCCAAGCCAAAAACATTGTATTATATTGGCAACGTTCCTTTGTGAACCAAATGTTATCGTCTCGATTGATTACAATCGTTCCGTTTCCGATCAGAAAATTGTATGAAACTAACATTGGTGGCCGTCGTTCATTTTCTCTCTTTAATTTTTTTTAATAAAATGAGCTCATGTCTGAAAGTTTGAATTCCTTGTGGTGAATATTCTTGTTTGTAATGTTATTCAATAATTATTATTACAGTTGATAAGCTATTCTCTCGACCTCGTTTGTTGCGTTGACGGTTATCGCGACCGCGTTTGTTGCGTTGACGGTCATGCTGACCGCGTTATGTTGCGTTGACGGTTACCTCGACCGCGTTGGAGTAACGTTACGACCGCGTTGGAGTAACGTTACGACCGCGTTGGAGTAACGCGGTCGTAGCGTTACTCCAACGCGGTCGTAACGCGGTTGGGAGGGCCATTACTTTTGAGAAGGTGTGTATCATAGACTCATAGTGCTGTACTACATGTATATCGACAACTCTCTTTGATAGTGTGCTACTATATATATTGTTTTCTTTTGTTTTTACTTGAATTGTTGTTATTTGTCATCAGTGTATATGATATATATGATATATTCCAATAAAACTGTAAAACACTATCACTAGTGCTGGGCGGTTTCCCGATTAATCGTCAATACCAGGTTAATATTTCAATATCGTCAGTAATATCGTCTAAACTAAAATAATCGTAATATCGTCGGCAATTAGAGGGTGCCAGACCATCATAAGCGTATACAAACAAATAGTTTAACTCAAGCCTAAATCGAGTTATTTAAGTTTTAAATTCCAACTAAATCCCTGTGTCCTGACTTTTTCAATATTCAATAATCATAATAAACAACGTTTAGGACGACTAACAAAATTAGGGGGATATGAAAACCCTGAATACGTCCCCCTTTCGCTCACAATATTACACAAACCCTTCCGACTTCCCTGCGTACTTTTTATTACAAGAGAATTCACCAAATGAATTGACGACTGATCGGGTGATAGATCAATATGAATGTCAGTTTTGCCATGCCTCTTCCTTCAGTACAATGATGCACATGCACCGTCAATCAAAATAGTAAATGAGCGAAGATACCGCCCCCTTCTCGTCTAGAAGAAACCACTCACGGCGATTGGTTAAAACCAATATTATAGAATTAGGGCTTCAAACCCGCCCAAAATACATGGTGTCCTTGCTTGGCCGAATTCCAAAAGTTATGTACTACGTGTGTGTGGACTTCGCTAAAATTTGTCTTGACGGTAAACCATATTCCATTTGTCAAGCGACGCAAGTGTCATCGGGAACAACATATGAATTTGCTCAACATAGTTGAATATACCGAGTTAGAAAAGGATACTATATAGTATAGAACACTTTTAGTTTTGGCATAGACTAGATAATGGTTTTATTAATTATCGGTATATACGGTACCAGAATTTGTCAAGTCACCGGAAAGAAATTGTCCGAATAGCGGAATTTAACCGGTGAATTTACTTTTCATTCCGAATATCGATCGAGCATGAGATTGTCACTGGTTGAAAGGTTGTGTATGTTATTATTGACGTCAACTTGTCAAAATTAATGACAATGATGTGATTCTAGCGAACAGTGAGAAACTGTTTAAGTTACTAGTATCTGATGTTTTAAAAAACCGCGATTATATCGTTAACCAGCGGTTTTAATTTCCAAAAATCGCGGTTTTTATTTTCGTTAATATCGTCCAGCCCTAACTATCACAATTAACTTTAAATATAACCCAAACAATTTTACTAGTATATGTTACCAATCATCCACACTGAAATGGTACCAATCGTCCACATGGTACCAGGTACTAATCGACCCGTGGGTACGAAACGTCCAGGTACCAAACGTCCAAGGTACCAATCGTCTAGAAGCCGTGTGAATCGCTCTATTGAACATTATACACACAATGCGTTAAAAAAACACCCCATTGTTTTAAGCTTTGAATCTATGTCTATGACTTCTCCAACAATTGTTGTTATCCAAACCCTTGCTGTGCTGCATTTGATCGGTTAATTATTTAATAAACTTAACCAAGATCGTGCGACGCGCAACATTTTGCTTTTAAAAATTAAATTCCAGGCACACGGTGGCATTCAATTCAAGGACTGAACGGGCTGGCCCAGGAGTAGTCTGACCAGATGTGGTAATATGGCTAAGGCCATCCACGTCTGACCGCTCTGGCGCTTCAGCTTGGACGAGTAGCTAATTTTTTTAAATACACTTATTTTTAAGAATCAACTAACATAGTCATTAATATTAACAATATTGCAATATATATGAGCTCTGACACCTACCAGAACGTGTGTATAATTCCGTAATAATTTAATCCAAAAATCCAGTCGGAAAACATGTTGACAAAACGTGGTTAAATGGCCGAAGCAGGAGGAGCTAACATATCACATGACTACGTGCAGTTCGTGCATGGCAAACATGATTCTGCAACTCGCATTACTGTACCAGGATGTTAACAGTACGCATGTGTAACAAATTGGAGTTGGTAATTTGTAAAAACTACACGCATGCGCAGATTGTAGTTCCCCTCAACTTGAATTGTATCAGGGCAACCTGAATTGTACACTCAATGTGAACGCATGTGATTACCTTGCTGTGCGCACGGGGAACTCACAGGGGGATTCCTGAAATTACTGGTCACATACAATGGTCGACGAACACACGACATGTCAGTTTTTACGTTCTGTTATTTGTCGGATTTTAAGGATAAATGACACGTAGGTGAGTGGATGGTTTCACACTTGTATTTGTATTTAGTTGATAAATACATGTGCGTTGTCCTAATTGTTACTTTTATAGGAATCATATTCATAGTCGCCTATGTTGTTGACAGCATGCCATGGAATCGATCTTTGTCTTTGATGGCGTAAGCCATGACACAAAGATCAAATGGATCTAGCCCAGGAGATGGGTCAATGATTAATAATTACATAGAGTAAAAGGAAATAGTCGATGAAATTTGAAATATGGAAGTAAAGCTAAATTAAAAAGTCAAAAGAGAAGGTTGGGCATTTTGCTGACGAGATCGATCTAACAGATGTCTCCCATCTTCGAGGTATCGTTTTCCAAACGAACGTTTCTTCGTGCAAGAACTTAAATGCGCACCTAAAAAGTGATTACATAAAGTACAGTATGCTCTTGTTTAACATGGAAAATATTATTTGCCAGTTCAAACCTCTGAATCTTCAAATTTCTCGACTAATCATTATACAAAAAGTTACCCTCTGAAGTACAATAACTTTCGTACCAATGGAATATCGTACCGCGAATCGTCATTTTAATGATGAGGTACGTTGATTAACTTCAGGATCGGAATGGTAATTGCATGTTCTGGTACGTTATATAATAAACACATGGTAATTAATTCATATTAGAAAGTAAACTTTGACGCATTGATGCCGCATGAGCCATTGGCGCAAGTCACTATAATAAGATTCCTGACAACGTGTATAGGCTATGTAGGCAACACGGTGGCCCATATAGGGGAGACCGGGGCATGTTGGAACGTGGGGTATATTGAAACACCCCACCTCTCTTGTTAAAAAATTAAACAGCATCTACAATTGCCACTTTTTGTGGAAAACACTCTTGTATGCACAAATAACACACACAAATTCGGACTATTCTCGGAATGGTGTAAGAGATATGCACAAAAATCGTTTTTGAGGGGTATGAATTAATTTTTTAGATTTTCAGGTTTCATCAATGTTCAAGATAAAATTTCGCGGCGTAAAGGGTGTAATTTATATCAGTTGATCCAGTTTCATTTCATTTCAGTCATAAATAAAAAAAATTACCGATTAATTAGTGTCTTTCCAAAATCGTGTACCATTAGACCCTTTTTCCATGTTTGGGGCATGTTGGAACACCCCATTGTGTCGCCATAGTGCGACTTACGGGAAAAGTCCCGAAAACCCCATCAATATTGTGCATTGAGCTACTATAACTAACCATTATGGAAAAAATCAGATGGAATTATGGATGAATGCATCTCAGTTGCTTGCAACCGTGTCCTAAATATATGATTTCAATTCGTTTTCGTTGATGAATAAATATTTGTGTGGCAAATGGGGAGGTTTGTATCGATAGCACTAAAATCCTTCCAAATTTTGCCTTGATACGTCCCTCCTGTTCATGTGAAACGACGTTTTCATTGGATGTGCTGCGTTTTCCAATATGACGATTTCTCGAACATACTTTATTTACCGGACTCAGCTATTATGTTTCATACTAGCAATTTACTGAATATAGTTCTTGGAATATATTAGTGGTTTAACTCTAATATACATTGATTTCATATATGTGTTCTTTATACGGTCAGTGTTCTAACTTACCCCGGTCGATGTTCCTATTTGCCCCTGGTTTCAAACAACTCGGGGCATGTTGGAACGATTTTATTTTCGACTTTTTCCATGTAAAAACGAAATAGGTCATACATAATGATATGCCATTTTTAAAGTCTTTGATATTACTTTATAATAAAAGTTGAAAAAAGAAGGGGGTGCCATGCTCACATTTCCATGTATGTGTGATTGAATAAAAAACGTTCCAACATGCCCCGCTCTCCCCTATGTCGGGTTGATCAATCTGAGACACCAATTATAGTTAGTCTCCCATATCTCACAACTATTAGTCCAGGAGATATATGTCGAGCTTTGCACCCCCCCCCCCCCCCGCGACTCAACTTATCTTTCTTGATGTCTATGGCAGCATAGACGTGGTGTCCATCATCATGGCGATCATTTTTCTTGATATGCACCAGGTCTCTTTCGTCGCCATTAGGCCCATTATAGTAATTATAATATCACATGCGATTTTATTTTTTAACTCAATTCGTTTTACTAATATACCACGCATACAAAGCAGTCAAAAGTCCTACACCGAAATCCAATATGGCGGCCAAGATGGCGGCCGAAATAAATGTGAACATCTACTATATAGAAGAGTCATTTGTGCACACATTGAGACCACAATATGCATTCCTGGCAGGATATTTATGTTTGCCCAATATCACGTTTTTTCCCCGCAAATACCGGTATAATCGTCGATAATAATTAAGCGAGATCACCGAGTCGTTATATACCATATTGGATCCATCCAACCCCCATTCCGCGGTTTAATTAAGTGTTACATGTCAACGTTCGGGAGTATAGCATTCGCTATATGGAGTTTTGAATATCCATGTTAATATCACGAACATGTAGATATGTAAATCCATTGAAAGCCGACAAAACATTAAAGATCAAATAAAGGCCAATATTCCCAACGCTTTCGGCGCCAACTTTAAATGTAAAACCAATCTTACAGAGAATGTTCTCCTCCCAAAAGCTAATAATTAACTGACATATTCAACTCCCGAGTAAATAGTTCAGAAACAACCCCACCCCTGCCGAGAGTGGCAACTGTCCTGAAACCCCGCCCTGCATGCATGATGGGAACCTGCTGACAAGATTTGTTATAGCATGTGCATCGCCAGCTTTACTTAAGAAGGGTGCACTTTAATATTATATAGTGTAAGGAGGGTCCACTTTAATATTAGATAGTGTAAGGAGGGTCCACTTTAATATTAGACAGTGTTCTCTAACTGTCGCACACGCTGCCCTCATCACCATGTTTATATATTTATCAGCCAATATTTATTCACAACAAGTCCTTCCGGACTTTTGGTTCCATATAGATGTGTATGAACAGAAGCCAATATTTTGGTATTATAAATTCTAGTATTTCGTTCAAGATTATGCCATTGAGAAATTATTTATTCAATTGCACCCAGCTTACACCATAGGCCTCCAATTGCACCTGATTTTTATATCGGATATATCAGAGGTAATTTCGCGCTGAGAGTATATTTATAACAACACATAGAGTAGGAATTTAAAAGTTTTCAATCACAACCTGTCCAGATACACAATCCTAATTAACACTCCTAAATTACTATTTTGTTGGTTTAGGGGGTAAAAATATTTTATTAATGGATACATTTTAATGAAATACACAGAATACCATTCATTTAAGTCTTGCAATTTGCAAGCATGCATAGTGGTTAGTGGTGGTATTCATGACCGGATCCCTTAATTCTTGCTTCGGACTTAACGTTCCAAGTCGCTGTGTTTTCCGTGGTGGTCATCATGACCGGAACCTTTCTTACTTCGGACTTCACGTGCCAAATCACTGTGTTTTCCGTAGTGATCATCATGACCGGATCCCTTCTTGATTCGGACCTCACGTTCCAAGTCACTGTGTTTTCAGTGGTGGTCATCGTGACCCGAACCCTTCTTGCTTCGGACCTCACGTTCCAGGTCACTGTGTTTTCCGTGGGGGTCATCATGACCTGATCCCTTCTTGCTTCGGACCTCACGTTCCATGCAAGTAGCTGTGTTTTCCGTGGTGGCCATCATGACGAACCCCTTCTTGCTTCGGATATCACGTTCCAAGTCACTGTGTTTTCCGTGGTGGTCATCATGACCGGAACCCTTCTTGCTTCGGACATCACGTTCTCATTGTGTTTTCCGTGGTGATCACCATGTCCGGAACCCTTCTTACTTCGGACGTCACGTTCCAAGTCGCTGTATTTTCCGTGGTGGTCATTATGACCGGATCCATTCTTGCTTCGGACATAACGTTCAAGGTCGCTGTGTTTTCCGTGGTGGTCATCATGGCCGGATCCCTTCTTGCTTCGGACATCAAGTTCCAAGTAGCTGTGTTTTCCATGGTGGTCATCATGGCCGGAACCCTTCATGCTTTGGACATCACGTTCCAAGTCCCTGTGTTTTCCATGGTGGTCATCATGTCCGGAACCCTTCTTGCTTTGGACATCACGTTCCAAGTCGCTGTGTTTTCCGTGGTGGTCATCATGACCGGATCCCTTCTTGCTTCGGGCATAAAGCTCCAAGTCGCTGTGTTTTCCGTGGTGGTCATCATGACCGGACCCCTTCTTGCTTCGGACGTCACGTTCCAAGTCGCTGTGTTTTCCGTGGTGGTCATCATGTCCGGCACCCTTCTTGCTTCGGACATCACGTTCCAAGTCACTGTGTTTTCCGTTGTGGTCATCATGCCCCGAACCCTTCTTGCTTCGGACGTCACGTTCCAAGTCACTGTGTTTTCCGTGGTGGTCATCATGGCCGGAACCCTTCTTGCTTCGGACGTCACGTTCCAAGTCACTGTGTTTTCACTGGTGGTCATCGTGACCCGAACCCTTCTTGCTTCGGACATCACATTCCAAGTCGCTGTGTTTTCCGTGGTGGTCATCATGACCGGATCCCTTCTTGCTTCGGGCATAAAGCTCCAAGTCGCTGTGTTTTCCGTGGTGGTCATCATGACCGGACCCCTTCTTGCTTCGGACGTCACGTTCCAAGTCGCTGTGTTTTCCGTGGTGATCATCATGTCCGGCACCCTTCTTGCTTCGGACATCACGTTCCAAGTCACTGTGTTTTCCGTTGTGGTCATCATGCCCCGAACCCTTTTTACTTCGGAATTCACGTTCCAAGTCACTGTGTTTTCCGTGGTGGTTATCGTGGCCGGAACCCTTCTTGTTCCGGACGTCACGTTCCAAGTCACTGTGTTTTCACTGGTGGTCATCGTGACCCGAACCCTTCTTGCTTCGGACATCACGTTCCAAGTCACTGTGTTTTCCGTGGTGGTCATCAAGACATGATCCCTTCTTGCGTCGGACCTCACGTTCCAAGTAGCTGTGTTTTCCGTGGTGATCATCATGACGAACCCCTTCTTGCTTCGGATCGCACGTTCCAAGTCACTGTGTTTTCCGTGGTGGTCATCTGACCGGAACCCTTCTTGCTTCGGACATCACGTTCCAAGTCGCTGTGTTTTCCGTGGTGGTCATCATGACCGGACCCCTTCTTGCTTCGGACGTCACGTTCCAAGTGGCTGTGTTTTCCGTGGTGGTCGTCATGTCCGGAACCCTTCTTGCTTCGGACATCACGTTCCAAGTCACTGTGTTTTCCGTTGTGGTCACCATGCCCCGAACCCTTTTTACTTCGGACTTCACGTTCCAAGTCAGTTTCTTTTCCGTGGTTGTTATCAAGGACGGATCCCTTCTTGTTTCGGACGTCACGTTCCAAGTCACTGTGTTTTCCGTGGTGGTCATCATGGCCGGAACCCTTCTTGCGTCGGACGTCACGTTCCAAGTCGCTGTGTTTTCTGTGGTGGTCATCATGAGCGGATCCCTTCTTGCTTCGGACATCGCGTTCCAAGTTGCTGTGTTTTTCGTGGTAGTCATCATTACTTTCGGACTTCACGTTCCAAATCAATGTGTTTTCCATGGTGATCATCATGACCGGATCCCTTCTTGCTTCGGATCTCACGTTCAAAGTCACTGTGTTTTCCGTGGTGGTCATTATGTCCGGAACCCTTCTTGCTTCGGACGTCACATTCCAAGTCACTGTGTCCTTCGTGGTGGTCATCATGGCCGGATCCCTTCTTTCTTCGGACATCACGTTCCAAGTCGCTGTGTTTTCCGTGGTGGTCATCATGTCCGGAACCCTTTTTACTTCGGACTTCACGTTCCAAGTCACTGTGTTTTCCGTGGTGGTTATCATGGCCGGATCCCTTCTTGCTTCGGACGTCACGTTCCAAGTCACTGTGTTTTCCGTGGTGGTCATCATGACCGGAACCATTCTTGATTCGGACGTCACGTTCCAAGTCGTTGTATTTTCTGTGGTGGTCATCATGACCCGATCCCTTCTTGCTTCGGACATCGCGTTCCAAATCGCTGTGTTTTCCGTGGTGGTCATCATGACCGGAACCCTTCTTACTTCGGACTTCACGTTCTAAATCACTGTGTTTTCCGTGGTGATCATCATGACCGGATCCTTTCTGGCTTCGGACCTCACGTTCCAAGTCACTGTGTTGTCCGTGGTGGTCATGGTGACCAGAACCCTTCTTGCTTCGGATCTCACGTTCCAAGTCACTGTGTTTTCCTTGGTGGTCATCATGGACTGATCCCTTCTTACTTCGGACCTCACGTTCCAAGTCGCTGTGTTTTCCGTGGTGGTCATCATGACCGGAACCCTTCTTGCTTCGGACGTCACGTACCAAGTCGCTATGTTTTCCGTGGTGGTCATCATGGCCGGAACCCTTCTTGCTTCGGAGGTCACGTTCCAAGTCGCTGTGTTTCCGTGGTGGTCATCATGACCGGATCCATTCTTGCTTCGGACATCGCGTTCCAAGTCGCTGTGTTGTCCGTGGTGGTCATCATGGTCGGAACCCTTCTTGCTTCGGACGTCACGTTCCAATTCGCTGTGTTTCCGTGGTGGTCATCATGACCGGATCCATTCTTGCTTCGGACATCGCGTTCCAAGTCGCTGTGTTTTCTGTGGTGGTCATCATGACCGGATCCCTTCTTGCTTGGAACATCACGTTCCAAGTAGCTGTGTTTTTCGTGGTGGTCATCATGTCTGGGGCCCTTCTTGCTCTGGACATTTGGAGTGTCAGTTGGGCTCATATCTAAAGATGGTAATAAAGATGCCTATAGAATTCTGGACATTTGGGGTGTCAGATGTTAATAAAGATGTCTATAGATCTCAGTGGATTTACTGATATTTCGAGTTAGGCTACTGTTTCGATACCTTGAACTATTGATGCAACATGTCGCGATTTTCCAATTCAGTCGAGTGCATATGCATTCTGAGAACTATGAATTCGGATGTAAGTCAAGGTGCCTGGGTAGCAATCTGGTGAAACATCCGCTCCCGATATAGAGCAAGCTCAGAAGGTATATATAAACTATGTTCAGGTGAAGCTCATTCATTTGTTGAACAGATTTGTTTTTTGCAAGTATGTTATCTCCCCCTACACATTTCTAATAGAAATTCTCACAATAGGATGCGATATTTTGCAGGGGTGGCGATAGTTTCAGAAAATATTAGTAAATGATTGAATCATTTAATGTTTAGTTTTGTAACTAAATAGTAACATTCACGCAATACTACCAAGAGGCTTAAAATGATATTGCTCATTCGAGCTTCAAAATTATGTCTACCTAATATGGTACGAGGTGTAAGTTAGGGTGACAAATACACGAAATATTGAAGTGAAATAAACGCTCTTTAGTTCTACCATATCATTAAAAAACTAACACGAAACGCTCTTTAATATTCCATTCCATCCAAATTGCTGGGTTTTTTTTGCTTGGAACCCAAGCATCATAGCACTAAAAGTACCTATATATATAAGACAATGGTCCTACCTCTTCGAATTGAGAATAGCCATATGTCCCTACAATGTGGTCCCTGCATAGAGATAAAATAAAATATGATGGTAGAATATTCGTATTCCTATACAAACTCCCTACATGTTGATAGATGGATCAACCATACCCGGTTAGTGACCGGTGACAGCGGATATATCTTCCCTGAAACCATCGAGACCGGCGAAAACAATTGGTCGAACAAGACTATGTCCGGTTTCATTGCGTTATACCGGATCGAGTTTTGTTCGACAACTTTGTTTCACCAGTCTCCGATGGTTTCGTGGGAAATATCGCCACAAGCGCGAGCTGTACATGGTTCATCCATATATATTAAATTAAAGGAAATTATTACAGGAATCCGATGGTCGCATGCACGGACATCGGAAAATTGGCAAATAATTAGCATTTACCTCGACTTGTTACCACCAAAGGCTCTCCACATAAGTGTTATAACTTATATTCTATTTAAATAGATATCGTGTGTTAATATAACTCATGACTCGCTTAGTACTTATTACATGGGATGGTATATTCTAACAAGGAAGGTAAGACAACATTTTCCTTGATTTTCCACTTAAGAAATTTCAGGCCTATATTAAAATAAGATTAAAATATATTTTAATATTGCATTAGTAGCTAAAATCGAGTTAAAGCTTATAAAATATCAATGATATAGAGGAATATCACGAACATGATACATGTGGACATGTAACCTATGTAGACTTACCTCATCGTTCATCATGTTTGCTCACATATTCTGTTGTCTCGGATACCGTTTTATCAGTCACATCCTAACTCGTAACATTATATTTAAAAGGCCGGATTTGCATTGATAAGACCGGATTTTAAAAACAAGGCCGAATTATGCTGATACCCCCCCCCCCCCCCCCCCTCCCGTGAATTAGGCCGGTACGCACCTGGCACGGTACATATCATACTGGTGGACGAATAATAACATACGATTGTCGCAACCCCGTGAAAAACTATTTTATTACAATTTTGGGAGATTAGACATTTTGCTCACATTGATTATACAGAATTTTAAAAAAAGTCATTGTAATTTATTTTAAACACCTGGTGATGCCGTATCCAAAACACGAATGTGTTTCGCAAAAATATTGGCCTTTTTTCAAGAAACCGTGACATGAAAACTACACACAGCTCGAATTGTTAAGAAATGTTGGGATCTTATTCCATTTAAAATTAACTTTATAGGCCGGCATATTGATTCACATATACCATTTTGTTATTGTGCCATTATTATTGGTCCGCCGAAACTTAACTAAAATGGTATGTGTATTAATATGCCTATATCCTGCGATATCCTGCAGCTACTTTCTTGAACCATGTTAGGCCTAGGGTAATGTGGGGCATAATGCGACACATAAGCACATTAGACCCCATCATACCACTAAAAACGATGGAAGGGCACACATTATTAAACTAAAAGTTAGATAAATATTTCCACTATATAATTTAATACTCGCACTTGCCTGGGAAGCACCAATTTCTGAACAGCATTACTCCCCGTCGACGTACCCAATCCGTCGCATTATGCCCCATACACGGGGTACAATGCGACACATTTGACATTACAACATCAGCATATACCGAACCTAATAAATGCAAGACGGTCTGCAGTTTCTTTTCTTTTGTGGATTGAAAGAATGTATAAGCGTTAGTTAAAGTCATAGCAGCAGACCAATGAGACATTTTATTGATTTTATGGCGGGTAAAATAGCACCATAAAGTTTTGATTTCAGGAAAATGGCCGGGTAGGGTTAACAATAATTATTTATCTATATCATGTTTTAATGTTTGGGAATGATCGAATATGTTTTTTTTTATTTATTTTCTTTTGAACTAAGGTTACGATAAGATTTATTTTCCCAGGTTTGATTTGCGATATGCCTAATCATATTTTTTTCTCGTACTGGTTGTACCCGAGTGTCGCATTATGCCCCACAACCAGACAACCTGTCTCTCCCCCAAATATGAGTGATTGTGAATAACCGATGTACATAGAACTGATCAACTTACTATATAACTCGTTTTACTTTACCAAAATAGGCATGTCGCTTTGGTGGTAGTGGTAAGATGTTCTCTTTTTAACATTTACAAGACCTACCGGAAATTATAAACCATTCAAAAAGGGAGTCACCAAATGTGGGTACCCCTACTCCGGCGTTTCGCATGTGAGATTAAACAGTCATAATGATGTCGGTCCAATTGGGATGTCAACTTCTATGATTGGTCTTACTAAAATAATAAATGTGCGATTCAACTTCAGTCATGGAAAAATCATATGGCCTGATGACGACCGTCTGTCGCATTATGCCCCGCGTCGCATTATGCCCCACATTACCCTACATGTTTTAGTTGCCGCCCCCCCCCCCACAATACGCTAATATAGTCATAGGCACGACAAACATGCAGTATTTCAGTGCAGGCTACGACTAAAATATTTACAGTAAATAATGGTCGGCAACCGGTCATCATTCGATAACTATATTGTTTCGGGTGTCTACCAGAGACCAGATGCTCAACGCCATGGTTGTTTAACAGTTTAATGTTTCAACCTGAGAATATAAAGGACACAAGTCAGTCAAGAAGAAAAAAATACCGAACATATGTGTGCCAATTAATCTTAATGAATATTACCACCTCACATCGGTGTGGCTCAATACGTCCACACGTGTGCAGCCAGTAGGCATACCACCTCACCATTAAAACGATCGCACATGACCATATGCGCGCGACATATTAATCAACACCTCGCATGCAAATGGCTGTACACACTGAATGCACACAATTTACCACATCACACGCAAATGAATTCATGTACATTAATACAAACGGAACAAAAACGTATCCAACTAATGTAAACATAATCGATGCAAATGAATCTGGAAAAACAGTGAAAGTCACAACAAGTTCCTCAAAACTATTTGATATAAGTTCTCTGCCATTTCAGATAACGATTTACACACATTCCAACAAAAACAGAGGTCCATTCATTGTCAGATATGAAAATTCGGTGTAGATGTGTTCCAAATTATCAGCACAGTTGTTGACCATTAATCCACTGGTTACAAATGCGTCGTATATTTTTTCTGTACCAAAATCTGCCATATATGGTATATTATATATCATATTAGAATATGTGACCTATTCCGCGACCAGACTTCGTTTGTGCGTACCGTCCTTTTAATGTCGATCTTCGTTGAAACCAGAAAACATGTTACGCCGATTTATTGTTTTCACTTCCGTGTTTGTTTACTTTATTTGTGAACACATGTAGTTTTTGTCCTTGCAGCAGAAATGAAACATGGCGAGGATAGAGTGGGCGATGTGGGCTAACGAGCAGGCAATAATCAGTTCATTCGGTAAGAATCAGAGTAATTATGTAAATTATGACATTGATATAAATCACTAAATCAGTGATAGCCGAAATTTTAATTACCATCAACTGATCAACTATACAAAAATACCATATCAAAGTGTGCACTCATTTTCTTATACAGTTATAGAACAAACAAAAATTCCATGTCTAGAGTACCGTACCAGGCTACTAAAGTACTGTATACTGAACTTTAGCCAAACTGCTAAATTACGCTGAATAGGTCATAATTAACTCATTGTCATATGGTTTCAAGCAAATTAAAAGACACACAGGATCTCTCAAACATGCAAAAAGGTACCCAGGATGTTCCAAACTGGCAAAAAGACACCCAGGATCTCAAAGTCTCGCCAAACAACGGGAATTTATAGATTAGTCGTCTGCTATATATTTATTAATATTATTGTAATTATTTGTTTGTGAAATATCAACGGAATTTAAATGGACATATATACCATCCACTTTGAGTCTGACTGCCAGGCAGCGCAGTTCAGTATTAATAAATATCAGACCACTAATGTAAATTCCCATTGAGTTTGAGATCCTGGTTGTCTTTTTGGGGTACTGCGTTATGCAGTAGGTCCCTAGATTTGCGTAGGTCTCCGTAGGTCACTCAATTCGCGTAGGTCCCCGCAGTAATGCAATATATAGTAGGTCTACATGATTTATTGACTGATAAAATGGATTGAGACCACTAAATGATCATGTTAGATGTTACTTTGCATATATTTTTTATAATTAATTTCCGAAATCTGATGGGTTTGTTTGCTTAGTGATACTTAGAGGATGAAGCCTAACTAAAATTACGTGATTTCTTATCCGGAAAGTAAGAGGATTATCTTACTGGCTTCGGGACAAGATATTAATTAGAGGATTACTGAATATATTTTTGCATTGATTTAGGTCCCCGTAGTAATGGAAGGGTGCATGCTTTATAGAATAAGTAATGCCTAATATATTATCAATAAGTGAACATATTATATGATATTGCGTTGTTTTTTAAAAATAAAATATCTAATTATATATTTTGTTTAGCTTAGATGAAAAAAAAATAAGAATTACCATCCAGTTAATTAAGTTATGTTAAGATCAATTTTAACGGAAAAGTCTTTATCCATCGCATTTTGTTTCTGAATAAAAAATGATTCTGAAGCATTAGTTGAATAATTATTATCTGGCTAATTAAGTCATCGTGTTTTGATTGGACGTATATTTTTCTAACGGTCATCTCTGCGTTCTGATTGGTCAAATAGTAATGTCGGGTTCTATGCAGAAGAAATTAGGAAATAATTTATTTGGTTTTGTGATTATTTGCATTAATTCTAATTCTAATTAACAAATTATAGCGTAATACTTGACTTGGGCTGTGTAAACATTTTAATAAAATGTCATATATAGCCTCAATAAAAATGAATCAAGAATACTAATTAAGTATACTCATAAATAATTCACAATAATAAATTAATTATTTAAAGTTTCCATCGGATCGGTAGTGGTGTATATTTAAATGAGATATTGAGTATATTAATTCGTTGTCCCATTTTATTATTGTGAATTATTTATGAGTATACTTAATTAGTATTCTCGATCAGTATTGATATGAATTTAATTTAAGTTGTAAACAATCTTCAATCGGTGTAATTGTGGAAATAATGTATAGTATTGGCCTACAGTTTGTTTAGATATTTAATATTCGGTGATAATGGCCTTACATCTTCTGATTGTTCTGCAATTTTCGATTATCGACTGGACAAAAGTGAACGAACAATAACATTGACGGCACCTACATTTCTAGAATATTTCCGAAATAGACTGACACCGATATTAAGAGAAAACTACGAGACATTAAGACAAACACCAAACCTGATGGCAGATGGAAAATGGACGAACAATAACTGTGAATCGCTAAACTATATTCTGAAGCAGGCCGTTGAGTGGAAATCGAAACCTCTAGTGCAATTAGTGAAAATAATATACAATGTAGTTAAAGGTGAGTATGACGAATTAGAACGCAGTATTTTCGGTTTTGGACAATTCAAACTCATAGAGCAGTTCCGTAAATTTAAAGTTGCAGCTGATATATGGAACCAGAAATCGACTGAAGTTCGGCGACGACATTTTGAGAAATTCTTAAGACAAATCAGACCGACAAACGATAGACTGCAACAGACAACGGATGGACGGAGGATTGTTTTAACTGCGACGAATGGAGGGAAGAAGCCAGGACAGACCAAACGAAAGTGTACAGCAAAAACATCATCTATTCCAAAAATTCCAAGGATCGGCGAGTAAACATTAGAATATCACATCCCATATCAAGACAATAAATAAACATAACTACTGTTCAATTGGGTCTATAACAACACCATTCTTTTTCAGCTATTTTATACATGTACATATATATATGTTTTATACCATTGCTTGTGCTTCATTGTTTTCTGCTGTCGTTTACATATTATGTTATAAATGTTTTGTTGCATGTTTTGAATTCAATAAACTATGAAAAATATCAAATTCTCCTATCTAACGCACCCATGCCCACTCACCTATATACTGATGAATCGAGAAATCTGATAATCCTCTTATTTTCTATTCCAAAAGTCACATAAATCAATGCAAAAATACAATCAGTTATCCTCCAATTAATATCTGTCCACAAAGCCAGTAAGATAATCCTCTTACTTTCCGGATCAGAAATCACGTAATTTTAGTTAGGCTTCATGATCCTCTAAGTATCACTAAGCAAACAAACCCATCAGATTTCGGATTTTTTTTTTTTTTTTAATTTTGCAAAGTAACATCTAACATGATCATTTAGTGGTATCAATCCATTTTATCAGTCAATAAATCATGTAGACCTACTATATATTGCATTACTGCGGGGGACTTACGCGAATTGAGTGACCTACGCAAATCTAGGGACCTACTGCATAACGCGTCACCGGTCTTTTTGCACGTTTGGGACACCCTGGGTGTCTTTTTGCACGTTATGAGATATCCTGGGTGTCTATTTGATCGAAACCATGCGACAATGACCAATTCAGCCCGCTAAATTACTGTATACGGCACTTTAGCCGAACTCTATTCAAATTGCTAAGCCTAAAGTATTGTATACAGCACTTTAGCAGTTTGCCAAGAGTACCATAGGCCTATACATTTAATTCACATGTCACCCAATCATACAGACATATATATCTTTTGATTGAGTAATGATTCTTTAATTTGTATATGAACTATAGGTCTAGGTGATGGCATGGACGGCATGTTAATTGCCTTTGATTTGGGACCGGTCTTTTGATGACAATGGAGATTTATGTTTGTAATTAACGTTTTATTCGCAACAATAGTAATGGGTATACACACATAGTAATTAACACTGCAACAAATTCGATCAATAACGTGAATATATGATGAAAGATATGAACATTTATTGATTAAAAACAAGTTAAAACAGTAAATATATACAGTTTACATGATAAAACATCTGGTTATTTAATGATTAAAAACAAGATAAAACATGGAAAAATCAGTCAATACATTATTTATTTATAAATATTAAAACATTGCGTACGTCTTCTTCTTCTTCTTTGCGTATGCCTTCTTCTTTATTCTTCTTCTTTATTTCTTGGATTGGCCATTCTTGTAGATCGCGTTCACATCCTTCAGGAATTCGGTTGTCTTGATGGTGCCGTCTTTGTATGATGCCCATAGCGCCTCAAGGTCTCTGTCAATCTTCGTGTACTTCTGCTTTATGTCGGTTTCGAGGTCCCTCGCTGCTACAGCTACCTCGATATGTGCAGCTTCTTTTTGGATCACTTGGATCAGCGGGTAGAAAGACAATCTGCTCCCCTTCATGTTAAGCCGCCTGTGCCAAGCTGTGAAGAAGACGAAATTTCATTAAATTTGTTTGTACTTTTGTAGTTCAATAAAAAATATGGTGAAGAAGAAGAAATTTCATTATATTTGTTTGTACTTTTGTAGTTCAATAAAAATATTAAACGCTTTATTATAATAATAAAATAACATACAAAAGAAAAATATATATAAACATCCAAATATCCTACTGATAAAAACATTTTTAGGTGAGACTGTTCGGCCCAAACCATGGGCCGAACAAGCCCGGCCGAACAAGCCCGGCCTAAACAGCCCTGGACCGAATCGACCCCGACCCATGGCCTGCATGGAGTCGTGGATTTAAAAAATATTTGTTTAATTATTTTATTGCGATATTGTGCTGGTGCAGTTGAAGAGTGAGAAATGTGTTCGATTCATCATCATTCTGCCACTGTGGACTTTTACTGGGAGCCAGGGCCCTGTTTCATGAAAGCAACTTATGACATAGTTGGGACTTAAGATGGTCATAAGTTCAAACTTCAGTCATAAGTGTGTTTCACGAACAAGGTCTTAACTTAAGATGGTCTTAACTTTGGTCTTAACTTTAAGACTGCTGTGAGGTGTCATAAGATAATCTTAAAGTTAAGACCAACGTGATAAGTGGCATATCGATGACAAGTATGGCGGCCTATGTTATTTTGCAAATTACGGAGATATCTATACATTGTCTGGGTGGGCAATTCGTCGTCTGGTATACAGGATCGTGGCTACAGAGTGAGAGGGGGTGTTCGTCTCGAAATGTCCAACTACACCCCCTTAAACAACACCAAATTCTCTTTGGGTTTAAACATTCCATGCAACTGGTACCTCAAACTTTCCAAAACCAAATTTCGGAGAGGGCAACCCCCCCCCCACCGTATCCCCATAGGGTTAGTTTGTTAAAAACAATTCAGAGCACAGGCTTATCATCAGGGACGTGGCGAATGGGGTTTATGTGTTGTCTACCCCCCCCCCCCCACACACACACTTTGGTCAAAATGTTTAGCAATTGGAAATTTCATGCCTGACAACATTATTCGTACACTATATATAGGTTTCAATTGTTTGAATTTATAACTAGTAAAGGAATGTGTTGTTTTAGACAAACAGCAGCAACCGAAAATCACCAACTTTAGGGGCGTCAGGTTAGAAATTTCGAACTGTTGGAATATTTGAGATACCAATTGGAAAGTTTAAATCCAACGGGTGGGGTGGACATGGCATTTCGCGAACATGGAAGTTTGGCCCGCTTCAATTAAGGGGCGGGTGCAGTTAGAAATTGCATGATGTACCCCCCCCCCACAGAGACCAACTAGCCACCCCCGAGACTCGTCGAGTGTAGGATATAGTCAATTATCAGCTGTGTATGTGACCTATAGATAATGTATATTATAAAATTGTATTACCCACGAATTAAACTTTTGATAAGAATTATGGCCTAGCCCAAAGCTCACAATCTCCTCTATGTTATTCCATATGTGTGTGGGGAGATGGGGTAAAATGAGATCAATTAATGTATTGATTCTTTCCTCTTTCCAAATTTCCGTCGGCTGTTTACAAAGCAGATATGTCATATAGGTCTTTATCAAAATATGTTTTAGAAATAGTGACAATTTTCTATAGAGAATATTATTTTTATTGAGTTTACTGCACACGCCGATATGTCGTGATTTTCAAGGCTGTCCAAATTTTTGTCATGTTTATTTTGCAGGGGTGGGATGACCGTTGTACAGCATACTGTATATATGATATACATACTGTAACGATGACACCCCTTAATACGAGTGTGCTAATGAAAACGTAGTTATATATATATCCATGGTATGACAACCGCATAAAACATCTGCATAAAAATAATTAAAAAGTTACTCTAACAAATATTTTTCATTTCCCTTTGAATCGAAAAATGACCTATGTGTGTCCTGATGACATCGCCGATTTATTTTGATTATTGCTACACGTAGAGAGCGGTGGTCGATAATACACGAGTTATGTCGGCTCACATAAAAAATTGCCGCCTGATCATTGCTCTCAGTGGATTAACTCGGCGTGAATGCATGGTCGCAGTCATGCATCGATCCATATAATTATATTGTCTTATTTCTGACACCACCACTCGTCAGTAAACGCAAAGCTCGTCATTTTAAGAGCCTGCGATGTACTCATGTTCGAATTCACATCGTGGAACTCATATAAGTCTAAGATCCATATGCGAATATAAGGCC
This sequence comes from Siphonodentalium dalli, assembly GCA_032622095.1. Taxonomy (NCBI): domain Eukaryota; kingdom Metazoa; phylum Mollusca; class Scaphopoda; order Gadilida; family Siphonodentaliidae; genus Siphonodentalium; species Siphonodentalium dalli. The sequence continues at coordinate 136,186,250 of CP136062.1, read as the reverse complement.
ACTGACTATATACACTAAGATACATGGGCTGATTCGCCCACCCCCACTCCAGCCGCTATCCAGCATCCCTGTCACACAATAATGTCAACTCGGACTCGGCCCTTTCTCGATAACCTCTCAATGCCGTACATAAAGATTGCACAAGCCCACATTTTTTTGTTCCAGACTGTAGAAAATTGTCGATAACCAGTCTAAATGAGCGGGAACTTAACTTACTACTTAAGTAGGACTTAATCTTGTTTTGTGAAACGCGTTCTTGAAACGGAAAAGTTACATCATAAGATCCACCTTAGATCTTAGATTAAGTCCATCTTAAGATGATCTTATGACCTTGCTTCATGAAACAGACCCCTGGATCTTTGTTGTGTACATGCGTTACGCCATCTCTATCATGATGGACTTTATGTACACAGAGTTTCGCAGTGTGCTGATCTCAATATGCGCTACACCTTGCTTTGGATACAGAGTTTCGCAGTGCTCCGGTCTGAATATGTATTTATGCATTGACTTTAAAGGCCATGGACTTTAATGTATAACAGAATTTCATGGTAAAATGGTTCACCGATCTGCATATTTGTTTATATCATTGCCTGGTGTACAGAATTTCGCAGTTGGCTGATCTGAATATGCACCGATACATTGACTTCACCATGAAAGAGCTTGTACTGTTGTACAGAGTTTCGTGGGGTGAATTGTTCTCCGAAAGACTCCTTGCATGATGTCAGTCACATTTCATAACCTCCATAAACAACCTGGACTCAACCCAACTTCTTTCGGCCTCACAGTATGTGCTATTGTACTGGCTTTGTTGTCAAAATTTGTGAAGGACTACATGTTTTAAGGAACTCTCTTTGTTTTACATGTATATTGATATTTATAGTCTTTTTCATGTATTACCCCATATGGGGGTGCACTGTAAAATCATCGGCGGAATCTCAATAAACCATACCATGCACAAATTGTTTGGTGATGGCATTTCAATATGGGACTATATAGTCTCTCTCTCGAGTCCTACTATAGTAGCCGAAAACCAGACACGTGATTTAGATTTTGGATCATCCTGTATAACGTGGAACCAAATCCCCAATTATCTTGTGCTGTTTGGAAGCGCTCGAATTCCATGTGCCCATTAATTTGGCGTTCGATATAATCAATTATATAATCAATATAATCAATTACTGAACCAATTTGATATTTTCGGTAATCCACAATATACCACAACAGAGCTGCCATAAAGTGCTTCATCTGAGCTTTCTATTTAAATCCAATTGTTGAACCTGACTGATTTCTAAAACTCCTAATATTTGCAAAGTATAACGGTAAATATAAGGCTTAATTAAGGCTTACAGTTTTTGGCATTCAAATCAGATCTGTCATAACTCCAGACTGAGATGGAAATAGTCAATGCCGTAAGAAAGATCTCTTATATATGTGATGTGCTCTTCAATTTGACACTAATTTCACAGCATATAACTCAATTTGACATTTTCATTGGTAATGCCTTCTTAAAGGTTTTGTCTGAATCCAGTTGAACATATTTATTTAGAAGATAATTCTAAAATATCATCTCCCCTACCCATCCCAACTTTCATGCAAGTACCTACTAGAGGAACTTACAAGGTTGACTGGAAATGGTTTGGAATACATATTGGAATACATGATGCATATTAATGTTGTGAAACTACATAACTTAATCCAATTCACCAACAACATGCGGGTAGCAGCATGCACCATAGGAAATATTAATATAAATATTAAAGGTACTCAATCCGATTCGATGGTCCCCATATAATTAAATTCCAACAACAACAACATTTTTAGAAATGCCGCTTCAGTTATCGGAATCGATTAATTGCCCAAAAATAGTGCTAACCACTGTCAACTATAGTATAAAATTACCGGAAACGTGTTATTTATCAACATGTTTTTTTGACGAAATGTTGCCTTATTATCGACAGAAAGGCTCTTGATTTTAGAGTTATCCATCTTCATCCGCAATTTGGTCCGAGAACGTCGGCCCGTCGACCTTTTACTGCGCCGCTAATAATTCTCGATGGTGCAAAATAATAGATTTCAAAACATTATATCCAATAACTCTGAGCATTGGTAGGTGGGTGCCTCGACTCGAATCAAATATTTTTTACCCCCGAATCCAAATAAATAGTAATTGAGGGGTGCTTAATCGGATTAAGCATCTTTAAACGGTACACATGTATTGAATTCTCGTTCGAAATGACGTTATTGAGATTTTTCGTCTGCCACGATTTATGCTAGAATTATTGCTTATACATTCCAATAAAAATTACAACAAACTAAAAATAAATAGCTGACTGGCGCCGGAATTTCAGTATAAGATTGACATATTATAACTGTGCAACCGCTGATATAGAAAACGCTGCGTGCCCTTCAGCACATTTTCAAAACCTGTGTACCCTTCAGCACTTTTTATGTTGGGCCAAGTCTTCTCGGTCCACTATTATCAGTATTAACTGCTTGGGATATCGGTTGAGATGATGCTGTTTTTTTGGACCGAGTCCCGCCCGTTGCTGTTCTATAACGGTCATTCATTCAAAAGACGTACTACATGTAACCGTGGAGCCCGGGCATTCACGCAAACCCCTGCATGTGATTGATCACCTTACATGTCCGTGATTAATGTTTCTTCAAAATGCTATATCATCTACCATGATAGAAGAAGGTATAGTGATGATACGATCGTTTAATGTATATTGTTTACATGCATTTTCTGATAGCGTGACAACTCAAAATTCACTTGAAAACTATGCTTTGTTTACCTATATGTCTCGTTGCTTTGACATTTAACGGGCATCTGATATATGCATGTTTGATATCACCTGATGCTTGGGGAAAGGCTGCCCTCGAGATCTATGTTCATATACGCAAGGCATCCTTTTGACCAAGACCGACGACATATACAAGCACTATACGTAACCCCCGCCCACGATCATGGGAGTAACGTCCGTTACAGAAGAGCCCTGGTCCAACAACAGCACCATCCCAACCGATATCCCATGCAAGCTGTTGTGGACCAAGAAGACTTGGTCTATTTTTTTAGGTGAGAGCGACCCTGTCAGTCTTATTATGCCCCCGACTTCAGCGAGAATATAGTCGACGTCTCCGTCCGTACGTCCGTACGTACGTCCGTACGGGCGTCCGTCCGTACGGGCGTCCGTCCGTTAACCTGGTTTCCGGATGATAACTTTAGTTAGAGTGAATAAAATTTGGTATGTGGGTTTATTAGCCGAAAAGTAAGTTCAAGTTCGAATTTGGGTTCCGCCCGCCAATTTTCACCGGAGTTATGCCCCTTATTTTACGTTTTTTTACTTAGAAAATCCTTGAAATTTGTTGTCCGGATGATAACTTTAGTATAGTTTATCGGAATGAATCCAAATTTGGTATATTACTTTCTCCCACCAAAACACAGGTCAAGTTCGAACTTGGGTTCTGTCCGACCATTCTTGGCAGAGTTATGCCCCTTTTTGGACTCAGAAAATTCAGTTTTTCTTATGTTTTTTGGTTTCCGGATGATAACTCGATTTTGGAATGTTTATACGCAAAACCCGTTTTTTTGTGGATTACATATATCGAAATACAGCTCAAGTCCGAATTTCGTTTTAATCCGATAATTTTTGCGAGAGTTATGGCCCCTTTTTTGACGTAATTTGACTTAGAAAATCCCTGAAATTTGTTGTCCGGATGATAACTTTAGTTTAGAGTGAACCGATTTCAATCAAATTTGGTACGTGGGTTTATTAGGAGAAAAGACAGATCAAGTTCGAATTTGGGTTCCGTCCGCCAATTTTCACCGGAGTTATGCCCCTTATTTGACGTAATTTGACTTAGAGAATCCCTGAAATTTGTTGTCCGGATGTGTCCGGATGATAACTTTACTAGATCTTATCGGATTCAATGATAATTTGGTATATTACTTTCTCCCACCAAAACACAGGTCAAGTTCAAATTTGAGTTCCGTCCGCCAATTTTTACCAGAGTTATGCCCCTTTTTTACCAGTTTCCGCCGACCCAAGAGAGGGCCTATTTTGCACGCCCAGCGTAGCTCTTGTTTGACTTAGAAAATTCAATTTTGTCCGTCCGTACAAACATTTTGCATTATTGTTCAGCAACCGCTGGAAGATTTAGCTGATATTTGGTATGGTGATAGAGCAGCATGGGGGAACAGCTACATGCATATCGCGGGTTTCGTCCACCCATTTTCACCAGAGTTATGGCCCTTTTTTTTTACTTAGAAAATTCAATTTTTCTCTTGTTTTTTGGGGTTCCAGATGATAGCGTGAGCTTTGGTGGTACGATTGCAAATCCCGTATTTTTGTGGATCAGTTATATGAAAATACATGTCAAGTGCGAATTTGGGTATGATCTGATGATTTTTGCCAGTGTTATGGCCCTTTTTTCAACTTAGAAAATTTGAATTTTCGTTTGTTTTTGGGTTTCCGGATCGCTTGTTTTGGGGTTTTTAGTCAACATTTCTGTACGAACTTCTTTTGGAATGGTCATATAGACCTCCTCGGATATCCGCAGTTTCGTCCATGCTTTATCCGAATTGCTACGGTCGGGGGCAAATGCCACGCGACAGCGTACCTCTTGTTATATATGCGCACGATGTACACCATATAGTTTAGACAACATTTTGTAATTGTTACATGTTTCGTTAGTCATTTTCTCATCTGTTCTTTCCACATGCAGTGACATTCCTGGGAGGAGTTGTGGCCATTATTGGACGATTCAAAAGATGGGAAATCGGCGCATATTCCATGTATCCTAGAATGCTTAATGACGCAATAGATGTGAATAAACATGAAACAATACAATCCTGTCCAAATGATTGTTTTCGGTTATTTCTTCTTTTGTTTATGTACAGGTTTGTGACTCAGAAGAAGGAAATTCACGCAGTAATTATTTATTAAAGATCCAGTCAGATTTGACACCAAATAATTAAGCAGTTCCTTCCTAAGCCAATTTAATACCATGCAGGCATATAGGAAAATGAAAAATACTTAAATAGCTTAATATAACATTGTCGCTTGTATTTTATGTGTTTGGATAGTACGCTGTGCATCTTGAACCATGGGGGTTTGAACGGGACTTCAGCTCCTAACCCCTGCTCCTTTTTTTTATAACGATGCAATGTGATTAATGGATTGTCCTGTTAAACCGAAGTTGAGGCTTATACTCAGTTATGTATAGGGATACCCTCTCTATATTTCACCCAATTAGGTATACCTTAATATATCACCCTCTAATTCCTCGTATAGGATCTCGTAGTGGTGACAGGGTAATGTTACCGTGTTAACAGCTTAATCAGGCATATGGCCACGGTAACAGTTAAATATATATATAGAGAGCATCTGTTTACCATTTCTGGACCTTAAAATTAAGTACAGTAAATTAGGTACCGTACACACTTTTAATACGTTATATGACAGCATCCATATATATATATATATATATATATATGATGATTCCTTTATATGTTCTACCTTAACTCACGACTCAGATTTATAAGTTTGCTGGTGATATTCTTGGAGTATCCGCGTGGAAAAAGACACACAGGAAAGACATTTGAGAGGAGGTAAGATTTATACACTACATACATGTATAATTTAGATACGAACTGGTCACTGCTACTTATTTTTTTATGCAATTCTAACAAAATGTCGGTCCCATCTGCCATGCACGTCAATATATAGAACCGTCTTCGTGTTTGTTTTTGTAAATGGTTACCGCACGAGATAGTACGCATAATTATACATCGAGTGCCAGAACGTTCATTTCCTATATATATTCAGTATTATGTGACAGTGCCATATCATCTTTTAGAGCCGTCTGTGTTGTTTCGGACATATATCTATTCACATTCAACGGCGATCAGTTCATGTTAATCACATTGTTGAGCGTGGCTAACCGGCTATTGTGTCCAATCGCGGCCAGCGCACGGATTGTGCGTCGTCGTCAAAACACGCTCAACGGCACATATCCAGTTGATTGCATTATGAGGGATCAATTGTGCTCAAAGTCGGTCAGAACACGCGAATAGTTCTTTACCAGAATAAATCTCGTCTTCGACTCTGGTAAAGAACAATTCTTGTGCTCTAGCCATTACTTATGGTATAAATAGATTTCAATAGATTTCAATAGATTTCCCAGAAATTTATTAAAGGTACTCAACCCGATAAAACTCCTCTCAATTACTATTTCAATGGCTTCGGGGGTCAAAAATATTTGATTCGAGTAGAGGAAGTCACCCATCAAAGCTCAGATTTGTTAGATATCGATTTTAGAAATCTATTATTTTTCATTATCGGGAATTCTTCCTGGCCCAGTACGTAGTCAATTATTACCACTTGATTATAGAGTTATCCATCCTTGTCTGTTTGAATAGAATTTTGGCGTAAAATCTCGAGCATGTTACCAAATTGACGGCAGTTATAAGTACTCATCTCGAGAACATAAGAATTTTCAAAAATCAATATCTAATAACTCTGAGCTTTGTTTGATGGGTTCCTCGACTCGAATCAAATATTTTTTACCCCCAAAGCCAAAGAAATAGTAATATAGGACCCTCTGATCGGATTGTTGTTGTTGGAATCTGTTGAGATGGGGACCCTCTTTACGGGTTGAGTACCTTTAACTTAACACATTATCAACAACAACATAAACAGAGACCAGATAATCGAGATTGGATCCATCTTATATCAAGTTCACGCAACCAGTTAACGTTAACACTGATATAATATTTCACAGCAGACATTTATATGATGGAACAAAGACGATATATATAAGAGCGATCGCTAAGGTGACAGTGATGATATGTAGGCGAGCTATGACAAATATTCACCATTTGTACATATTTTGGCTACCATGTTGGCAGCCATTTTGAATGTTTGGCCATATTTTTGCCTGAAATGACTTCATTTTATCTCATCTAATGTTCATTTCCATTTCTTCTATTGTTCATGTCGGCTGCAATTTTTTTTTAATTTGAATGCATTTGTGATTGGGAAAACAATCTAAAAATGGAAAATTTTCGAACAAATTAGGCACGTATATGTTCCAAATGTTTGCATTTCCACTCAAATATAGCCAATGGCACATATAGTAGAGCGGACAAACTCAAAAAGCTCACTAGAAGTAGGAGTTTAAGTCCATCGGCACCATACACGGGCTTGTGATACATCATTTTGAAGGTTATGACATTCCGCATCGGGTAGGACCCGGTGTGAAATATACAGATGATGCAAAAGATGATTTTTAGCTGATTAAGTGCCAAAATTAAGCAAAAATCCCTGTTTTTGTAAAATTCGGCAAAATGAGAAATAAAAGTATAGAAACGCGAACATTTTGCGCTAAAATATTGTAGTCTATATACCTGTAGATATTTACTATATATGATAGTGATACGATTTCTCTGATATAAGGAAGATTGTTTTTAGATTTATTGTAAAAATAGACAAAACAGCGCAATTTTTCATTTATTTGCCTCACTTAATGGGCGATAGATCAATATTGTTTTGACCAAGGGTATCGTATATAGTCTAGAAAAGTGCGGATATATATACCGCATACGACAGTATGCTGAATATGCCATCATATTTAACACGTGATGTGTTATGTAAGATTATTTCAACCCTCACCCCAAAATTCAGCAAAAAGTCACTGTTTTAGGGAAATTCGGCACAAATGAATACAAAAGCACAGGTATTCGGGATATGTTTGTGCTACGATATAGCAGGTTACACACTTACAAATACAAAGTAATGAAATGCCATGATTGCGGTATTAGATGTGAAAATTTCTTAAATTTACGTGGAAAATAGACAAAAAATAATTCATTTTAAGTTGTTTCGCCCCTCTTAATAGGCGATTATTCAGTATTGCATTGAATGGAGATCCCGTATATAATATAGAAACTTGTGGAAATATATACTGCATATGTTTGTAAGATAAGGATGTCATTCTTTGCCATAGATGCTATGTTGTGGTAGATTGTGTCACCCCACCCCAAAATTCAGAAGAAACAAAATAAGTTTTAGAAATTTCGTTATGGCAGAATACAAAAGCAGTATTATCAATATAATTATGTCTACACTGTCTATCGTCACGACAGTCCGCCCAGGACTCATTTGTGTTACTCTTTTTCTGCTTGTTTTGGTTCTCCAAGTTTGTCATTCTTTGTTAATCTCCCCTTTACACCTCTTCACATCAGTCAATATTTGTTTTATCTCCTTCATCTCAGAGATGGACTGTGATGTCTGGGACGGTTGTGAGCTATTTTGAGTTTTCCCATTAGAACCAGTTTGGGGCTTCAGTTCATCTCTTATCTTTTTGAGTTCTTCAAACTCTATATTTTTGCTTTGTGTTGGGTCTGCTTCATTTACTGCCCTAGCATAGTGTTTAGCCCTATGTTTTTCAGACTTGGCAAAAGCCTCCAATTCAACTGCATGTCTTATGCTCTCACCAAGAGAACCCAGCTGTGCGTGTTGTACCATGAGCCGTATATCTGGATCATACAAACCACCAATGAATTGGTCCTTTGCCAAGGTGTCTCTCAATTCATGTGTTGCAGTATGATATAACATATTGGTCAGACGTCGGTAACTTCCCCCCTGCCCTTTGTCGTCGTGCACGCAATTGTTAGATCTGGTTAGTCTGGTTTTGGCAGCAAATCGGCCTTCTATCGCACCAACAAGAACTTTGTAGTCTTCTTCTCGTCTTGGGAGTAGGTCACCGAGTGTTCCTTGCGCCAATCCTCTCAAGGATGCGCCCATGTCATCAATTTCCAATCCATTTATATTGGAACAAATTTCAAAGTGTGCTTGGTGATCTAACCATGATCTTGTGCCACCATAGCTATATGTTGTCACAAATTGTTTCCGTTTTTCACCGATTTCTAGAAAAATTTCGGTTCGGGTGGTATTTAGTGCAATGCATTACAATGCATGCCTACCGTAAATTATTATTTGCTGTGTTGGCACTTGACAGCTTACGCATAATAACCTATTTCACGCATAAATTACGCATATGGTGCTACAGGTACATCACTAGAATATATGTTCTTTCTATCAGTTGTCGATTTTCAATAGTTGTAGTTACGATTACGGATTCGAGAAACCCAAGAGTATGGGCACACGAGTTTTGCACGCATTCATCTAGTGTACAACTAACAATATTTATCATGTAAACAACAGAATTAAATACAAACATAACTATATCACAATGCTGCGTGTGGCAAGAAGATTGAATGCAATGAACGGCACTATTTTCTCCCAAATGGACTCGCAGTCGTATTTAGACCGTACGATACACATACGCCTACTATAAGCTATACTTGTAATTATTATATGTATAGTACTACTATAATAGTAGTTCGTACCAACAACCCATTTGGGAAAAGTAACGGCGTGGTCACCACTGCTGAAGAATTTAACAAAAGTTCACTAAGCACAGGTTCGTCGATTGATATAAAAATTGGACACCCCTCTGATACACATTTCGCAATTCTGCACATTTGACACAAAACGTCTAAACGGTTGTTTGATTGTGTACGTGTGAGCGGAATGGTCATGCGAGTCAGGTGATTTCGTTGGTAATGGCAACACACGTTACAAGTTACATGTACTGTGGCTGAACCTGGTTATTAACAATAACTAAACCTCCCAATACGTATAATCTTATACAACTGTGAAGCTATATTATGCGAAGTAAACATATACAATGATGTAATTTCTTCAACTCAAGTAACTATCAAACGCCTCAGCTTGATAAGGTAAGTGTATAATGCATAAATGTGTATAGGAATATTCCGTGTTTGTCTCAGCTTGCAATGTATTGTATTGTTGGGGCGATGGGTGCAATAACGTAACCAAACAAATGCGACAGAAGATGATACAATCCGAAAACATTCATATGCGTTATGTGTCTCGTCAACTCTTGAGAGTTTGTCCTGGATTATTGTTCAAAATGGAATTGAATTATCGCCCATGTAGAGGGGCAAAACAAGTTTATATTTCACGATTTTCAGTCTACTTTCATCAGAAAACTCTGAAATGTTGCCATCTGTAAATGATACCATGACGATATCATAATGTATATCTCGAAGTGGGTAGACTGCAATATAATAGCACAAAATAAGCGGAGTTGTGCTATGCCATACCGAAAATTCTAAAACTGATTGTTTTTCTTCTGAATTTTGGGGTGGGGGTGACACAATCTACCACCACATAGCATCTATGGCAAATAATGACATCCTTATCTTACAGTCATATGCAGTATATATTTCCACAAGTTTCTATATTATATACGGGATCTCCATTCAATGCAATACTGAATAATCGCCTATTAAGAGGGGCGAAACAACTTAAAATGAATTATTTTTTGTCTATTTTCCACGTAAATTTAAGAAATTTTCACATCTAATACCGCAATCATGGCATTTCTTTACTTTGTATTTGTAAGTGTATAACCTGCTATATCGTAGCACAAACATATCCCGAATACCTGTGCTTTTGTATTCATTTATGCCGAATTTCCCTAAAACAGTGACTTTTTGCTGAATTTTGGGGTGAGGGTTGAAATAATCTTACATAACACATCACGTGTTAAATGTGATGACATATTCAGCATACTGTCGTATGCAGTATATATATCCGCACTTTTCTAGACTATATATGATATCCTTGGTCAAAACAATATTGATCTATCGCCCATTAAGTGAGGCAAAACAATTGAAAAATTGCGCTGTTTTGTCTATTTTTACAATAAATCTAAAACAAATCTTCTTTATATCAGAGAAATCGTACCACTATCATAGTAAATATCTAGAGGTATGTAGACTACAATATTTTAGCGCAAAATGTTTGCGTTTCTATACTTTTATTTCTCGTTTTGCCGAATTTTACAAAAACAGGGATTTTTGCTGAATTTTGGCACTTAATCAGCTAAAAACCATCTTTTGCATCATCTGTATATTTCACACCAGGTCCTACCCGATGCGGAATGTCATAACCTTCACAATGATGTATCACAAGCTTGTGTGTGGTCCCGATGGACTAAACTTTCTGAAATCGGTTCCATCCGCTTCACTAATACAATTGTTTAAATAATTGTGCTGTACATACTGCTCGGTTTATATCTCAGGCATATTCAATCAGACAATAAAAACTATCTAAATAGCCAAAAGATGCATTAATAATAATATTGTATTTGTGTACCAAGTGACTTATAGGCCCTATGGACCGGATGTTTGTTAACATAACGTCACTATAATAAATGAATGAATGAAAACATACATAGGTGATCAAATATTCCTGAAAAATATGTTTTTGATAATTTAATAAAAAAGTCACTAATTTTGGGGTAGGGGGAACATCATCAAATATCTCCACTAAACGGTTGAAATTTGTAAATTGAGACATGGTTCATATTATAGCATGGTATTGGTGTCAATGCAAATGTGAATGCAAATGCAGTCCCTTCCTATTTAGAAGTTATCGCATGATGTGTTGATGAAAATTAAAAAAAAAATCCTGCTGTTGATCACACTTTAGACTCAGAAAACCCCGATATATATCATTGTTGATCCACCATATATATATCTGTGAAACAACCAAATAGTTTGTTTGGTAGTAGTTTTCCATCAGGTTTTCACATTTCACAAGTCGAACATTTCTACCTGCATATTTGTAATATTTTCATTTCCTTCCATGTAGATTCCAGAAATACATATCAAAGATACACAATAAATGTGGATTGCTCACAAAGAATTACTACATACGATTCATCTTTTACCTAATGTGAGTTATCCCTAAATTCTCAATTATTTGGCCATTCAAATTAGATTTTGAAAATTGCTCGCGTTTCATGATTAGTTGCATTTTCATTTGGCTGAGTGCTGCTATTTTACCAAAATACATGACAAAGTTCTGTCCGCTCACTACACTGGTCAGATCATTGACTGCCACGCATTATGCACATCAGCATGTAATCTTTAAAAAAAAATTATAGCCGTTGTCTGTCCGTCCATCCGAAAAGTTTCCGGATGAAAACTTTAGATTGTGTGATCGGATCTGAACCAAATGAGGTTATCAGTTACAAATACAGGTCATATTCAAATATGGGTTCGGTCTGCCCATCTTTGCCGGAGTTATAGTCATTGTCGACATAGAATTTGCTGATTATTTTGGTTTCCGGATGATAACTTTAGTTTTTGTAAACTAATTGTTTTTAAATTGAAAACTGAATCTCTTGATATTTGGTACGTGATTCAAATCTCAGAAGACAAAGACCAAGTTTGAATTTGGTCATGGTCCGATGAATTTTGACTGAGTTAACCACATGAAGATAATTCAAGATATATACAGTTCAAATTTGGGTTTGGTACGCTCATTTTTGCCGGAGTTATGGTCCTTGATGACTTAAAATTTGCCGATTATTTTTGTTTCCATATGATAACTTTACTTTTAGTTATCTGCTTTTTTTTAAATTTAACTGAATCTCTTGATATTTGGTACGTGTTTAAAATCTCAGAAGACAAAGTCCAAGTTTGAATATGGTCACCATCCAATGAAATTTGACAGAGTTAAAAAAAAACTATCCTTACTAAAAAAGCCACCTTTTCGGGGGACACGTGGTCTGCGACCTTTTATTTATTACAGTCTTTTGTCGGCTAAAATTCATTCTGCATTCATTATTCTGACTAACTAAACTGCATATTCAATAGGAAATTGACCAGACCGGATCAATTTTTCGGTTTTGTACCCAAAACGTGACTGGAATTCAGATTTGTTTAAATGGGGTCACCAGATCAAGGAGTGGCAGAACCAGGACAGAATGTGTCTTTCCCTAGTAATTCTTAAAATGACTTCTTCTGAATGAAGGACCACCACTGAAGGCCTCTTTAGCTTATATTTGGTACGGAGGGTCAATGTGTTACTGGGATTCAAATTTGTTCAAATGGAGTTACCCGGTCAAATAGGGGTGGGACCAGGCACATAACTCTTTCCATCCTTAGCATTAGCAATTCTTAAAAGGTTTTCTTCTCCATTACAGCAAGACCGAATGGGGTCATATTTGTTAGAGACAATCTCTTGCTGACAGTTCCGTTCATGGTACTGCTCACATGGGCCTGTAACGCGCTGTAGTGCTGTGCCAGTTCTGATTCTGATACTGATAGTCCCAAGTTACGATATTTGTATGTGACCGATTGGAGTTATACAAGACAGCAACTAGCTGAAACAGGCTCCCTTTGGAGGGGGCTGCGCCCCATTTGTGCATTAATGCATGCTGGCCTCCGTGTGCGCTTCGCGCACATTTGGACCTAAATATTCACATATTCATATTCGATTCTGAAATAAGCCAAGCCCATAGTGGACTTATACCCGTTATTCTGTTGGATGTAGCGGGCCACTGTGACAACATATATATAAAGAACATACATCTTTTCTGCAAATAGGTTCATATTGAACCTAAAAATTCACCCAATATGCCCATAGTGAGCTTATTTTAATTTGCGTGTTTTTTCAATTTATTTAATTTAATTAAATTTTCCCGAGTCATCACTCCAAATTTGGTTGAAATCGGACAAGCAGTCTGGGAGAAAAATCCGAACAAACAGACGGACAGACAGATCTTACTCTTTTATATATAGATATGTACACTATTTCCGATATGAAATGCTGGTTGATCGTGGATTTTGAAGAACTTAATTAATTTATTTATGCTGATAATTTCAAGAAAAATTTATCAGTGGTGTCATGATGATAACACTTTCCTAAATTGTGTAACTAACTTTTAGGAAAATGAGTTCTCTTCAACTCCTAAAATACATCCTTTGAAATTACTAGATAAAATGATCTCATACATGTATATTTGGTTCAATAGGGGCAGAGATATGAGATTTAACCCCCCCCCCCCCCCCCCCCCCCCCCCCCGATCCACCAGTTGAAAAATTCAAACCCAAAGGGGGATGTGTAAAATGAATTTCGCGAACTTAGGACTGTGGTCTGATTGTCTGGTTAGGAGGGGGTGGAGTTTGGTCAGGGGTGTGTAGTTAGAATTTTCAGGGTGGATACACCCTCTCAACGATGACCCAGGTAGCTCAGTCTGTTAGGGGTCCAACTCCAAGCCGATTCGCCCTCAGGTGAGGGTTCAAATCCACATATTTCCATCATGGACTTTGTACCTCGAAATCGTTATCTGGTGGAGTTGCTAATTACTCGCTGATGGCCAGTGGTTTGCCGCACATGGTCGAAGAATTTATCACTGTTAAATTAGCCATAAGTGTGCGGATTTCCTCCACCACTAAAAATGGCAATGTCGTGATATGACCTTAGTTGCCGAAAGCGACATTAAACATAAATCAACCAATCGATCAACTAATCAGTCTTTACGTCAGGTGAGCGACTCAACGGCCATTGTCTGTCTTGTTTACTACCTTCCAGAATCAGCGTCCCATGTTGTTTCATCCTCGCCACTATGCTGGGCGGAATGTGCTACCTCATCACTAGTGCGATATATTTCATGGTAAGTACGGGTTATATAAACTGATTCGTGTATCTGGGTAAGCTCGTCAATATGAGCTGTCAACCACAAACCATTTCATTATGGGATCCACACTGGTGCAGCATTAAAGATCATGTGCCATTGCATTTTCTTATATATGCGAGTATATTGGAGCCTCGCATATATAAGAGAATGCATGGCTTACATGATGATGGTAAATATTGTTAAGCCAATGCATTCTCTTATATATGCGATGCTCCCTATGGAAGAAGCACATATATAAGAGAATGCAATTGGCACAGGGTTTTCGCAAAATTTCAGGAAGCTCCAGTCATTTGATGGGTAACTTAAACTGTCTTTTCTACGTAATTATGCAGTCCATGGAGCTATTTCCCGTTTAAACCTCAAATCATATATACATATATATAACTTGCAGTTACCTATGCGCATAACTATTCGTCATCACTCAGCTGCATAGCACATCAACATAACGCTGAAATTAAGTTTTCTTATTGCTATCTTTGTGCAAAAAGTAGCTGGATGGTACAGGGTCCCCCTTTTTTGGTTCAGAAGTGTTAATTTCTATGACCTCCTGAAGTATGTCCTTGCATGGAATATAGTAATATATAGTCCGTATACAATTAGTTCACATATTCATGTACTTGTTGTAGTGTTACCTTTACTAGATATATGTGGATAAAGGTAGACGAGACGATGTTTAGTGCAACACGTTTTATCTAGCACATGAGATATATAAACATAGGCAAACACCGCGAGCACAACACAATACATACCACTACATCTCCCTTACAAGAACTAAAAAATAAAAGTACAGAACTTTGAACCTATCTTAATGTATTAACAATTAAAATGCCCTTTCTACTTTGAAACCTCATGTCACATAATCTTTTAGCAAGACAGACGCTTTTCTGATACGTGAGGAACGACGCTCATTGTCTGGTTTGTCAACAGATGGATGCCATTTGGCCTGAATCTGAATTCTCGATATAAGTCATATCATCATTCTCAACATAGGTAAACATAGCGAGCGCGACACAATACACACCACTACACATGTCTGGATCATTGTGTAGGAATGTGACAAAAGCGAGAAGTGCTAGGTATAATTTGAGACTCAAAATCACCACGTGTCTTTAACACTTTCTGTACTAAATACTTTTTGATGAGTAGTAGTTCCCTTAGGCATTGTTTACATTTCACGAAGACCCTCCAGATGAATAGTAGATCATCCCAATGTATATACACAATGTTACTACTAATGGAAGAATCCATTTAGCAAAGAAAGGGCTGACTAAACAACCAATCTGTATACCATAAGGGATATAACAGCAGTAACGCTTTATGATTAATATATATGATCAAACTTGTATTTAGGGGATCCAAAATCAATTATTTGTTAATTTCTCAAGAAATCCCTCATTGATTTTTGAAAGACTCATTGTCGAGTCATTGGTCTCAATTTGTGCAAAACGAAATTATATGGCCATTTTTTTTGTTGCATTATCACAATTGCATGGTTCAGAGTTTTGATTTTTGATTTGTTTTGAGTTATATGGAAATTCAACGTAAAACTCTCGTATATTAATTGTAGCTTCATGTAAGCATATTCAAGCCATCGGCCATCCTAATAGTTGGGGAAATAAAAATATAATTCTCCCTGCCTCACTCATCTGAAAAATTGGTTGCTTAAAATACAATTAATTATCTTTGGATGGCCTTACATATCCATATTTCGCAGTGAGTATGGGCATTAATTCATACCAATCTAGCCGACACTGATCGCTGCAAGAAGATGGAAGCAAAGTCCAATTCTATAGATCATCATTGCAGCAGTAATCAAAACATGCCATAGCTTGACTAGAACACCATTACCCCAATTTGTATGCAACAAATCATGTTAATATTGTCACTTATTGAGTCTGCAATATTATAGAGCAGGGCATGTTACAGACAGATAGCATCGTAGTGTTTCACCTGCGTCTGGGACGAAATATTGTCGCTAACAAGCGTATCTAAGCGCCTTGACCAATCAGACGGACACAATTAAGCGAATGTATGTGTAATTATAGCAGTGTAAAATGTTCTATTTTTATATGTACCCATACCATAGTAGTGTCGACGTCCGGATTGACTACTCGTCATTCGTCCGTCCGTATGTATGTCCGTCTGTCCGTGCATAGACACTTTACGCATAATGCGATAACTCAAACATTTTCTATCCGCTCGGAACCAAATTTGCTATGTGAGTTTCTCGACCCAAAATACAGATCGTAAAATTAGATTTTTTTAGATTGAACTCCTTGCTCAATTAAACCCAAAAAAATTATAAATGTTTTTTTTTAACTTTTTAAAATAATAATAAATAAAAAAATAAATAAAAAAAATAAAAATAATTGTCATTGACACTTTCATTTGTTTGAGTTTTATACCATTAATTAGGTGTGATGTCCTGTTTTGAAAATATGAAGATTTTATTGCAATGGTTGCATGTAATATAATGATATCAATAAATTACCTTGTGAACATCCAATATCCAGAGTATATGAGAGTATGTTTAATAGATGTAATTCCAAGTGAAATCTGTTATTAGTTGAGTGATGACATATGGTTCAGAGCTATAAGGGTGGTTATATGAAGGTGAAGGCAAACAACTGCTCACTGGCTGGCAAATTGTATATCCTATCTGTCAAATTGTTACGATTATGTTTAGGCTGCTACGTCATCAAATTATTCTAAAGTTCTGTAGCTGTAATGTCAGAACCATATCACAATGCATAGGGTGTAAATTTCTTCGATATGTAACTTCAACTTCCGACACTCCGTCAATTAGTTTTGGTGTATCACACATCCATCACTTATCGAGCCTCGGTCAACTATCCTCAATTGGTCGATTGAATATCTATATTACTGTACGCGTTGTGTTTAATCTGAGAGATCGTGAAAAGCTGTTCAAAATCTCACAGTTCAATGATTGAATCAGATATTCGTTATTTTTGCGAAACAATATTTTTGGCCATGTGTAATTTATGACTAGGAATAGCTGTACTTAGTCGTAACTCCTCTGTATCATGAGTTGTGGAATCTCTCTATTAACAGTAACATCACTAGTATTATTTGGCAGGTGTGAGTATAGATTATGCCACAAATCTCTATTCTGGCTAACAGGTATCATCCAGAGTACAGATTCATGGCTAACAGTAATATCAGTCAACAGTAATATCACTAGTATTATTTGGCAGGTCGAGTATAGATCATGCCACGAATCTAAATTCTGGCTAACGGGCGTTTTCCAGAGTAGAGATTCATGGCATGATCTATAGTGTGAGTACGGAGTTGGATCAGAGTGGCCCTGGTCTCCCATTTCATGGCACTTTAAAGAATATCAATATCAAATGTGTATATATTTTTCAGGCAGCTTACAAAGGAGAGGAGTGGTTGACTTGTGAAATTGACAACAGGAAAAACCTAAAAGATTCAAAGATAAGCAGGCCACCAAGGAGACCGCCACCAAGGTCTCCCAACTTAAATGCTGCTGCAGCGAGCAGCGCTGAAAGTAGACTCTGAAATATCTGTTATGTGAATGCTGGGCATTTTGATTACCTTCGTGGTGGGTATGATGTTAAAAATCGTCACACCCGTTTAAACGGCAATATACAGACATAATATAATATAGACATATTTTGTCCGTATACCAATAATGAATATCGTGTAAATAGTATGTTTTTGTCAAGTTCGTATGCTGTGTTATGTAAACAAAAGCCAGGTTCTGTACCATTTTTGTTTATGGTGGTTTTAATGGGTGTGACTATTTTAACAGCATACCCAGCTCGAAGGCCACTCGTGCTTTCAAATCCATTTACTTGTATATGTTCTTAATTTGTTTATTAAAGGTCATTCTATAAATCACACAACATGCAACCGCGGACAATGGAGCCATGGGAAGCAGTTCACAGGAACATGCATGGCTACGGGGTTGTTGTGGTCACACATCCCAATATTGGTCAAACTATTCATTCCTGAAACAACACCTGTTGGGCATTTCAGAAAAGATAGTTTATAAACATTTTGTGCTCTCGTTTAAATTTAAAACCTATATTAGTGCAAAGTATGTTGTTTTAGATGGATACCCGTAGACGAATATATTACATAATTTAGTCACATCTCAGGTGAAACATTTCCAATTATAGGGCGTGTCATTGGTTGGCATTTTGTAACAATTGGAAAGCTTGAGACATCATATGGAAGATTATAAAACTCAAGAGGAGTGTAAATAAATTCACTAGTGTTGTAAATTGTGTCTGGATCATTGGCGTTTAGTTGGAAGTACGAAGATTGACGTCACACAGAATGAAGACTATTTATGTCCATGGCTAACTGTAGCCTTGGGGCTCGAGCATATAACGGGAGACTGTACCTAAAGCCAGCTATTTATGGGGCCATCTCCTGCTATACTCAACAGAAAATATCCAATAAAAGAATTAATATGAGTCGAGAATGAGAGATGAATACACTCACGTATATATACACAAAGAACCATGTATAACAACAAGCTGATAATTATAACGAAATGAATAAAAGCCATTAAATCATTTTCATTATTACCCTGTTGTTTTACATTGTTCATAGAGTAAATTAGTGTCTATTTTTGCTCAACCCTGATTCAAATGCATTCATTTGTGGCATATTTCTGTTGAATAGAGTAGCAGATTGTCGCAGTAATAGTTGGATTTAGGTACATGTAGTCTCCCTTTAAAACTTTAGTCGATGGAGGACAAAACATTTGACCCTTGGTCTAATGGTTACACACTTTAATACACTAACGATTGATTGGGAATTAAAGCATATCAGAACTATATATCACCTACTCTCTAGGCTGAAATGTCCAATTGTTATTATTTTAATGCATGACATTGCTAACTTTTGACAATTTAGTCGATGGTCCACTACCACCCTATCCATCACTATAATCAAATCGTGTGGAATCGAATGCAACCCGATTTAGTTGACTTTGGAGCACTGTTTATTGAGCTGCCCTATCGATAGGTGGTATCTCAGTGCAAATGAAGAACCTCAGTGGTCTTTATAATCCTCGCATTGCATTTTGGCTTTTAGCTGTTTTTATACATTCCTTCACATAATAATTGTATTGTAAAAAGTAAGGACCTATTGAGTTATATTTCGTCAAAGAATCCACATTGCACTGATATGCTTATATAGAAAACTGAGAGGCACCATATATAATTATGCATCGAGAGTCGCTACCACATTGGATCCATCCAGACCTGTTCCGCATATTCAGTGCTACAGGTCAAAGTTCTGGATTCTGGAGTAGCATTCCATATATTGAGCTTTTGAATATTCATGAATTCCAATATGGTAGCAACTCTCTGATCTACCTCGCATATCGGTCGGTCAGGGGCGCCTTTGAGGTGGTTAAGTTTGTGTACATTACTTCACCAATTGATAAAAGATTAATGGTGAAACAAAAATATGTGCTTAGCCCGTCTGTGTCACACTAAAGCCTGTTCGGTGATTGGGTCACCCATTTCATATGCCAAATAAAACAGACCGTAACACGAACATGTTGTCACAAATTGTCGACCTAATCAATAAAAGCATAATTTGGCATGCTTTTAAAAGTTCAGCTGAATTGCATCTGAAGCTAGTCATTTATATCAATCACGTGGTTGTTGTGCTTGAAAATCTTATATTGGTTGTCTTATAAAATGCTGCGTGTGCTAGTTTCATATTATCGGCAGATTTTGTGAAAATAAATAAGAATACATTCAGCTTTTATGGGACTAAATCATCAAAAAGCTATAACCATAATATATTATTGAGGGATACGGCGCTGTGGTCGTTTGAGCACATTTATTGTGAACCACAATAACACACAACCACTGCATTCATTCCTTCAATGCCATTCCGTTAGTCAATAGGACGAGGAGACGTTCCATTTCTGAGTTTTTCGTATCTCCATCCACAAAATTAAGATTGGCCGCCATATTGGACGCAATCTTGGATTTTGATACTCGCCACAAATTTCCTGGACCGTTTACTTCTGGTACGATCTTTATCTGTACTGCATATTGCGTCAATAATCAAAACCAATTTAGTAGTCAATTCGCAATCTTGCGAGGAGTGAGAACATTATTGCATGATACGGGTTGCAGTTAGATTAATTTGAAAATGTTGGCCTTGGCTGTGAGGGGTTTATTGCCTTGCATTCTCATTTCATTTTATGTCACCGAGCAACTGATTGAGCATTGGGAAATATAACTTTTATGGTACATCTGTATGTGCTTTCTCTGAACGGCTTTCATACAAATAAGATAACTTCATGTGACCACCTCTGGTTAAGTGGTCCTGCTAATTTGATATGGTGTTGATACGCCCTGCTTAATTGCCATGATACCAACGATGCAGTTAAGAAAATATACCGTTAGTTTTTCTAAAGTTGTCATTTTCGCAGTATACTTGGCTAATATCCCACCCTGTATGAATTGTTACATCGGAAGTCATTCTATTGCCGGGTTTGTGATAGTTCAAGAATGATTTTTACGGTTCCTTATGATTAAAAATAAAACATTTCGGGATAAAATTGTTGTTATGACTTGCACAATGGAATTTTCTCTATTGTCGCGTTCTTTTGGGACCACAGATTGTGAGGGGATGGAAAGATGAATCTAATTAACTCCTAGATAGCTCAAAAATTGAGTTTTACTGGTCAAATATGCCGAATATTTTAATTTTAATCAGAAGGAACCGTGACTAATCATTCACGAATCATCACAAACTGGCTATAGAATGACTTCCGATGTAACTGTTCCTATATAGTGGCTGATCCGTGCGATTTGGGAAAGTCCAGTATGTATGCAACAATCGTGAACAAATATATTTAAAAAAAAATCTAATCATGGCTGCTATGGTGTTTGCAATAATAGCCATCTTGATTATGAATGCATGGTCGGTTTGAGACCAGCAAACTATTTTTTTAATGCTTTATATGCATGATGTGTTTTCTTTCATTCGTTCAGATCAGCCAAAGGTCGCGAAAATAACAACTTCATAAAATAAATAACGGTGCATTGTCTTAACAGCATCAGTTTGCTTCATCAGCATCATAGGGATTCAGCAGAACCCACCAGTATCATAGCATGCATGGCCACTTAACCAGGGTGGTGAAACTGGTGACGTATACGCCACAATGTGTTATTACTCCCTCTTAGGGTGTATATTGGCAATCATATATGGCCTTGTCGTAGGATGTGATGGACTACATGTAAATGTGATTTAAAACGTACTCGTATTTGCGTACTTGGGTGGACTAAATGTGATTAGTACTGCGTATTTGTGCACTTGAACCATGTAATGAATATCGACAAGTTTGACCTGATTATTATTCTGCATGCAATTGCATGCACTATTCGAACTTCTCTTTCAATAGAAATTAGAAAAAATAGAAAAGAAAATATACATGCCAGCCGAAAATATTTCAAAACTCGTATAATATAACCAAGAAACTAACAGTTTGGTGTATTTCTGCGAGCTGGCAGAGCGTCAACATAATAATGTGTCAATCGTCAGGGCGTTCGTCACTATTTTTGGCAATTGGTGTGTGGATATATATAGAGAATATCCGCATAGTGTAGCCGAATAAAGAATTTATTTTTGCGAGTACGTGGGCATCTATTCGACTCATCTTGAATAGATGCCCACATACGAGCAAACATAAATTCTCTGTTCAGCTGCAGTATATGGATGTTCTGTTTATCCACCGAACAAATTTAAATCTATTTTATAATGAAAGTGCCACCTCCTATACTGTGTGCCTAGCGGAGATGGCATCTCCATATATAGGAAATCCGTAAATAGTGAACTATGGGGTTGTTTGCGTTATCAAAAGTTATATTCAATTGAAGAATAATGTCGAACCATATTTCTAACACGCTCGGTGACTATCTAGAGAGCCACTTAAAGACATATTATGGACTTGTTCGGGTGCGTGAAATTGATAAGTTAGTACTCGGGTGCTATGCCAACTTGAGGAGTGTTGCATTCTGTTAACATGGCTGAAAATCTGAAAGAAATCGACCATACCCCATCCATAGAAAACATCGTCTGAACTATACGCCCAATTGTAAATATTTACATCTCGATTCGGGACGCAACTATCGGCCATAAACTAACACAAATGATTTCGCCATCGAGAGTCATTGCATTTAATTAATGTATAAGATTGACGATGTTTGTGGTTAATTTGGATTAATATTCGTAAAAACAATAACTACAGTAATGCCCTAAGTAATCGACTCCTTAAACACAGCAGAATTATGGGTAACTTTTCAGGATTTAGTCGGAAATATGGCTTGTTGCCATTCATCGGAAAGCTCTGCAACAAGCCATATTTCCGGGAGAGCTTTCCGATGAATGGCAACAAGCCATATTTCCGACTAAATCCTGAAAAGTTACCCATAATTCTGCTGTGTTTAACGGGTCGATTACTTAGGGCATTACTGTACTTTGAGACAGATTATTCTTCATTTCTATTTGATCACGCTGCCGGAGTGTTTCACATCACTTTGAAGGTATTCAATCCGATTCGCTAGCTGGTCTCCATATAATCAGATTCCAACAACGAGAAAATTTTTTTGAAATGCCGCTTCACTAGTTATCAGAATCGATTAATTGCCCAAAATAATGCTAACTACGGTCAACTATAGTATAAAATTGCACAAAACGTGTTATTTATCAACATTTTGTTCAACGAAATTGGCCGGATTGTCAAATATCTAACACCCAAAGCCACTTGATTTTAGAGTTATCCATTTTCAACTACGATTTGGTCCGAGACAGTCGTCTTGAATATTTACAAGGCCGCCAAAAATTACATATCTGGGGAATAACAAATTTCAAAAATCGATATGATCACTATGAGTTTTGATGTGTGGCTCCTCGACTCAAATAATATATGTTTACCCCCGAAGCCAAAGAAATAGTAATTCGGATTATGCATCTTTAATGTCTACATATATTACATTTATATCCTAACACTTGCAGCTGTTTACGGCAAACCCTTTATGGGCCTAGCTCAAAACTGGATATCCTAAGTTTAACATGGGCTATCGTGTACGTGACCACTTATTAAACAACAGCAACATCACAAGCATAAAGTGCGTTGCGTGCTTTAGCCAACGGGAAGCGCACAGGTGTAACTGTGCTATCCTTGGCTTATTAATCTGGCCCCACGTGATACACATGTGTTGCATAAACAGCGTTTTATCCCGTCAACACTCCGGCTGTTGTATTTATATTTGTGCAATAATAAAAATAATGTCCTTTATTAAAAGTTATGGATACCGGTGACTGAAACTGTAACTCAATATTATGATACACACAAACGAAGCTCCCTATCAAATAGCCAAGACAATAAGCTATTTGCTTACGCGCGTTTATCATTTGTGAAATGATTGATTATTCTAGTGGTTATTGCTTCACAAAGAGACAAACCATTTAAACGTTTAACCCCTATAAAGGGCCACTTAATTTTCGAACCCCCAGATCACATATATAAAATATATGTCCATATTATATACCATTTGAAAGAGGAAGCTCCAAAACATTGTATTATATTTACATACTGAGTGTGATTATCACTAAATCCAGCATTCCGATTGGTCGTTGACTAGTTGCAATTATTTCTCGATAAACCTGCAAGAGGGTCATAATGACAACCATAATTACATCGACGCGTCATTGATTTTGGAGAAGAAGAACGCGTAATGTTTTGGGCGCATTTGCACTCGCGCAGGATTGACTTAATAAATCATCAGGTTTCAATATAAAGAGCCTCGTTTTGAAATTGTTCGTGTTAACTTTTGGCAATATAAAATTGATAAAACACAAGTTATGACCACTTACCTCACGGTTACATCTCCATAAAAACAGTCCACATGACAGTTAATCCTTAAATAGTTTTCATTTGTAGATGCAGGTTAATTTTCCGCTTCTGCAAACTTGTCAGTGAACACTGAAATTATTTTGTTTACGAATCCAATCAAATTGAACAGTAAATCGGCGTGAAATGTATCCGCTTTTATGTTCCAGAATAATGTAGCACATCTCATTGTATACTGTTATTGTTCGAACATTGTTGCCAATTGTATTTTGTAAATAAAACAGAAAATAAAATGAATTTTGATGAAAGTGTTGTCTGCAGGTGAGAGAATTTGACCGCTTTTCAAAAATACGTCACGTGACAAATGGGAAATTCCGACCAGTCACGTGACAAATGGTACAAAAATAACTTCTCGGCTGGTTTCTGATCGGGTGCTGTTGGATATTTTGGGCTGGTTTTGTCACTATACACTTTTCGATTTTAAATACATTTACAAAAGTGGCATTTTCGCTAAATGTATATAACTATAAGGATTAACTGTCATGTGGACTGTTTTTTATGGAGATGTAACCGTGAGGTAAGTGGTCATAACTTGTATGTAGAACACAAGTTATGACCACTTACCTCACGGTTACATCTCCATAAAAACAGTCCACATGACAGTTAATCCTTAAATCAACTTATCCGGTGTAATAAACTGTGAACATGTTTTTTTTTTGAGTTACCAACGTGTTTTTGTCATCTAGATTGTAGTAAAAAGTGCATTATTTTCAATGGACACTATTTCTTAACTTTCTATTATTCAGCTGTTTTTCTATTTTTCTATGGGCATCTTCTGAGACACAGATGTTTCAAATGGTGATAAATTATAGTATTTTAATCATAGTTTATGGCATATATTGTTATTATACCCCCACTTTCGAAGAAAATGGGGGGTATACTGGATTGACTGCGTCCGTCCGTCCGTCACGATTTCTCCCTCCGTTTGTCCGTCCGTCCGCCCGTCCGACCTCATAACTCGAACAACTATGAACCGATTTCAATAATTTTTTGTATGCAATCTCCTTAGGACTGCCTCTCCGCATAATGCTAATTGCGGTTCGGTCCGACATTTTTTTTTAAAGTTACGCCTCATTTTCGACTTATTTCGACTTAGAAAATTCTGTCTGACTTAATAACTTTAACAAATATGAACCGATTTCAATAATTTTTTGTATGCAATCTCCTTAGGACTGCCTCTCCACATGATGCTAATTGCGGTTCGGTCCGACTTTTTTTTTTAAAGTGACGCCTCATTTTCGACTTATTTTGACTTAGAAAATTTTGTCCGACTTAATAACTTTAACAAATATGAACCGATTTCAATAATTTTTGGTTTACATGCTTCTCACAATACCCTCTCTACATGATTGGCTCAGACTGTTTTTCGTAATATTACACTTCATTTTCGACTTATATTGACTTAGAAAATTCTGTCAGACTTAATAACTTCAACAAATATGAACCAATTTAAATAATTTTTTCTGTACAAGCTTCTTGTGACACCATATCGATATTAATAGTCCGAATTTTTCTTTAAAGTTAAAAATCTTTTTTGTTGGGTTTATGGATAATGCGGGTTGAATTTGCCACGGTGGGGGTATGCTAGCACTCGAGTGCACACCTCTTGTTAAAACCGTATACCAAGTTACTATAAAAAATTTAATCGGTAACTCGAAAATTAAGTGGGCCTTTAATGTCATAACAATATGTTCAGGTTATGTACATGCAATGAAGATGATGCTATATATGTGACCTTTATGAGCTTATTTTAATACGCGGAATAGATCCAGGGAAATACTTTATTGAAAATATCTTGCATGCAGTTCTTATCATTCTGGATTTATGCGAAACTTGCGTCTATGCCTAATGGAGCTTGACTCTGAGTGACGATTTTGTTTATTCATTGGATTTGCGTCGAACAGATAATTGGCTGATATCTGAAAATTTGATCAGATGGAAAAGCTGCGTACCACGCAGATTCGCATTGATCTCCCCCTCAGCCATACTCATCACCGCGTTCATCTACTATCGCGCCGAAATCCACATATTTGTTATTGTAATTTATTCACAAACATGGGCTACCAATAAAAGGTCTAATTCCGTTTATATGCGAATAAATGAAGAATACAACTAAAATGATGCCTAACCGAACTAGATTTTGTGGTGCGTTTTAGTGTGTATATTTCAGTTAATTCTTAGTTTAAACATATTTTATTAGCAAAAAGAGCTAATTGGATTGGGACATAAGTTATTGCTCTCTTATTGACGCCTTTTTCGAACAAACAATTGGCAATTAACAAAAAGAGTTATGCTTCCTGTCTGCAATACTTATAATATAAAGGTATACACAAACACTTGTATGATTGATAGATGAAGGTAAAGTGGAGATACACGTTAAGATGTCAAAGGAAGAAATTAATTTACAAAGCTGGCGACACAAAAAGTGTATGCACAATCATCGCCTATTCACACGCCATCAGACTCAACCCCAATATGCCATCGTATCATTTTAATGGCGTTTATACTATTTGGCCATCATCGAACACTGCGTATAGTATATATACTGTCGACTGTAAACTGTCTAATTCCGTTCATATGCGACTAAATATATACTAATACAACTCAATTACATTTGTTTGTTTGTTTGTTTGTCCGGGCTATAGGCGACCAAACTGAAAATGTGTACATCAGGGTAATTTGACCCGGATAATCTTATTAGATAGGTTCCGTTTACCCTAGATGTCTTAAGAAAGGCAGCTGAGACTCCATGTGGAATTCAGTTATCAAGTTGCTCTACATAAGCGAGCATAACGCCCTTTACCCATCATATCAACAGTGAGCGCTCTTAATTATTGTTAACCTCGACATAAATCGCGCATTCAACGTGCCTCGATTAGCACAAGCGAACAGAACGCTCCGTATATCCCTACCATAAAAAGGAATACACGATTGTTTTAAAACAACATGCCTGCAAGAAAGAACACAACTGAAAAAGAGAGAACGTCTGTTACACAGGCAGCTGATAGCCAGAGGTCCCCATACACAATCATATACGAAAGGTTAAAAAGAACACTTCATGAGGTGTCTTCATTTGCACTGAGATACCGCTTATCGATTGGGCAGCTCGACAAACAGTGCTCGAACCAGTCTCTTTAAAAATCCGACTAAAAGTTTACAATATTTACGTCTCTGGATATCTCATTCATAATCAGTTACTAAATTGATGAGATTCCCTCCATTTCGTTGGCGAGTGGCGAAGCACGCGCGTGATTTCATTGGTTTATGGCATAACATAATATGAATCGTACGTGACACGTAGTGGAGAAACCACATATGATGTGCCTCAAATTTGCCTTTTTTCGGCGACATAACGCAAAGAATAATTTATGTAATATCATGCAGCGGCCACGACGGAGACGACGTGCCAAATTGACAAGACGTGTCGTGGATTGTAAAATATTGTCTGGATTATCATCATGACTTCTTCATTTTTCGTTTTCATTAAGCTGACCAACGAAATTGGTCTAAATGAAATTAATAGAATTAATTCACATGTGAATTCTTAGTAAGTTGTGAAGAAGTTACTTTCATTTTTATCGCGACGCTTCATTTCCAATTCCGCGTTTTTGCAATCTCCACACGGTTGCTAACCGGAAGTCACGTGACAATTTCTCCAAAATCTATACCCGCGATCTTGAAAATCACTGATGGATATAGAAAAAACTGTATGACGTCATTCACCTGCCTTAGGTATAAGCACCCTTGGTGGTTGCTATTACTTCACAGATCAGAGGTCAATCACTTGTTGACATGTTACCCACACAATGTTAAACTCAACTATTTTTGGAAGACTGAATACAGGCGATATATCCATAACTCATTTTACCCATCGCAATATTGCCAAGGAGACATCATCTTCGAGTTTTTATCAGTCAACTATATTCGTGACTGATTATTCTTTCGCACCTTGTTGTATTTATAATTATTTCTAAATACTGCGATTCTCACAAACATTTACTACGTCAGGAATGCACTCCATATTTGGAAACGATTTATTACGTCATGTTGGGAACTTGGGAATGCCGCGTCGTTGTAGAAATGAAATTTAGTGGACACATCCAGAGACGTACAACCGTTATGATTATCGTCGTCCTTTTAAAGAGACTGTGCTCGAACGTTCACTAAAACGAGCTGCATTCGATTCCACTGGCTTGACACGATTTGTATATAGTCATGGGTAGGAACTTAGCAATGGCATTCATGCAAACAATAACAATTTGGACATTTCAGCCCGGACAGTTGAGAAATATCTATAGTTCTGATATATGCTTTAATTTTCGTTCAATCGTCGGAAAATATATTTCCCGGAACCAATGCAAATAGTCCAAGATATATTGGTCCATCTTTACTTCTCCATGAATCAAGTGGACCCCGCCAGTGTTCTTCCTGTGGTCTGTTCTAGCTTCCCCCGGATGTTAACAAGAATAAAGTGGCCGCATAGACTCCGGACAAGATGGCGTCCATCATGGCCAATTTGGTTGAGATGCACCAGGTCTCTTTGGTCACCAGTATAGTGCTGAAAGTATCATGTTGTCACGATTTCAACACTATTCGCTATCTTTATACACAACCCTTACACATGAACCAAAAATCTGCCAACAAACTCCAATATGGCGGCCGAAATATTTACTAAACTTTAAAAATTTCACCACATATCTTTACTCATTCACGCATACATTATAGATCGAAATTGTCGGCCCGATATCACGCCTTTTTCTCCCTCAACGTTGGTCAACATTATCATCAGTTGAAATGTCATGTCTGGATCATCATTGGTTGGAAATTTTACACCACATATATATATGTCAGAGTTATGGTGGCATGGACTCAGTATGAGTGTTCATTGCTTCATATTTCTCATTTCTTATCGAAATGGCCATGTGTCGATCGGAATGGTACATTGAGATGTTCCTCAAATCAAATCAAGCTTGAAAACCGGTCCCGATTTTCATCCATGCCGGTGTTCGAACCCGCGCCAACCTCGTCTAGCCCAGACTGTGATGATCTTATCCACGACCTAACCACCTCGGCTACGGGGACATCCTTAAAAAGGAAGCCCTTTCACCGAGAGTTAGGAAGCGTATCAGTCTGAACATGGGTTCGAACCCACTACCTTCGAAATTCTTGATCTGCCATTCTGGAAACATGTCAATGCATTTCCTCCGAAATTGCATCTGTGACCATACGATTACTGGTACTGGTGTATATATATATATATCTTTATTTCCTCCGTTTCAGAAGATATCAAAATATATAACAATAATAGAGACTGTCGTCTCAACATTTACACACAACACATTTGTTGAAACCATTGAGGGAACTATTAAGGGTGCCGATAAGACGGACCAACATTTGAGTTCAGTTTCATTGCTTTACCTCGTGCTCGTTCTTCACAATATATTCTCTTCGTTATTCTACATTTCTCTCCTTTCATAATCCCAACATTGGTCCCTCGACCGGATAGATGGCATCGAAAGAACTCAGACTACGTCGAGCCCATCGTGGGCAGAGCTCGAAATTGGTGCATTTGATGGAAGATGCCTTGCATAGCGGCAACGTGACGCAGGGAACTTTGACAATGGTCAGCTTGAAGAAAAAATTTACGAAACTGGAAGAAATCGATTCGAAGATTACTGACCTCCTTGATGAATCGGATGATAAATTTGATGACATTGTGGTAGAAGGTGATGAATTCCTCAATGGACTCGGCAATAGAATTACGGAATTCGAAATAGAGTTGAATGTACTTACCCTCAGAAGAGACGAATCAAAAAAGGACATTTCAATTGAAACTAAATCCCATCCAGAGATGAGAGTTCATCTGGCAAAGACTGATCTACCGAAGTTCTCTGGCGACATTCTTAAGTGGCAGACATTTTGGGAAATGTTCGATTCATCAATACATTCATGTTGTCAACTCCGCAACATCGACAAATTCACATACCTCAAAACTACCATCACGGGAGATGCCAAAGCTTGTATTGATGGACTGCCCCTAACGGGAGACAATTACGACACAGCCATTGACCTACTGAAAACGCGCTTTGGACAGCCCCACCGCATTACTGAGGCATATATTAAAAGGTTGATGGAACTTCCACACACAGAATGTGATTTTTATTCCGTAAGAACATTTTCGGATCAGCTTGAGTCATCTGTACGTGCTCTACAGTCCCTTGGCAAAGCGGAAAATACCTACGAAGTTATGCTACTTCCAATGTTGTGGGAAAAGTTACCATATCGGTTAAAATGTAACATGGCGAGAGCTCATGGCAACCGAGAATGGAAACTGGCCGAGTTCCGGGAGAGTATACAGTCCGAAATCGCAGTTCTTGAGTCATGTACACCAATAGTACGCCATGTAGAGGAGCCTCGTTGCATGTATACCGAAGCTGCAACAAATGGCACTGTTACCTCACTAGTTACCCCCACATTCCAGAGTAAGATCAGGTGTTGCATATTCTGTTCGGGCATGCACTTCCCATCTGATTGTAACGTAATTGGAAATGTTGACTCCAGAATAGAACACATAAAACAGAACAATCTTTGTTTCAATTGCTTGGGAAGACATACAGCTCAAGTATGTAGATCCCAAAGAAGATGTCTTATCTGCAAATCAAAACACCACACAAGCATTCATAGGACTATTGTACCAGAACGTCATATAGTACCGGCAGATTCTAAAGAGGAGAAATCATCTGAGACAGTGGTTACCACAACATCGACTTTTTCACCGAAAAAAATATTTCTCAAAACTGCTATCACAACAGTGTCCAATGGACAATCTCATAGCTATACGACTGGACATTTGCTATTCGACGATGGCGCTCAGAGAACATTCATTTCGACCAGATTAGCTGATGAACTAGGGTTGACACCACATCGAACTGAACGATTAAATATCGCCACATTCGGCTCTGTTGATTCTAAATACCATGAACTTGACGAAGTCACACTAAACGTTTCATGTGGCACGTTCGCCATACCAATTAGAGCGCTCGTTGTTCCAAATATTACTCAGTTGCCGCCGATGACAACCATATCTAAATTTGACTTACCTGAGTTGAACGGTCTCCAATTAGCAAATCCGTTTGAGAACCACATTGATTCCTTTGAAGTTTCATTGTTGATTGGTAGTGACCATTATTACCAGTTCGTTGAAGGCCACTTAATCAGAACCTCCCAGGGTCCAATTGCTGTCAAATCCAAGCTCGGCTATTTACTTGTGGACCATTAAACTTATCTGCAGAACAGACAAATCCAAGTGCAGCTATGATGCATGTGCTTACACAACCCGACGATGATGAACTGAAACACCTTTGTGATCTAGAAACACTTGGCACAACGATCAATGACAGCGAACTCGCGTCACCAGTTGAAAGGAATAACTCCAGATATAGGTATGCACGATACGGAGACGACAATGTTGTTCTGAATACTTCAAACTCATCCACCAATCTATCGTCTGAAGATCCTGTAAACATGCTATCTCAACAGCGAATAGATTATGTTTCAAGTAATGCCAGAGCAAACTCTACAAAATCCTCTGTCAAGACAAAGTTTGGCGATAGCAGAAAATCACCATTTGAGAAAACATTGCGTAACTTCGTCACAACTGAACAAAAGCCCAAACCAGAATTTTCAAAGAGAGGTCAACTTTTTCTGAAGCGAAATCGACCCGAGCTCAGCCCTAAACCAGTTATGTCTCTACCTACTACGTCTGGCACTTATAACATATCAACAAAACAGCCATCGCTCTCTCGTGAAATACAACCAACGAAGAAATCTTCACCAAAGCAGTTGAAGAAGGCGGAAGACACCAACGAAGCTACGGAATCTCCAGAAAAGGTAACTCTTTGTCAAGACACCGATATAAGGGTTTCGTCGACAGAATACATACATACTCTACCCATTCGTAACGACGATCATGTTGGCTTTATTCACTCTAGACCTCAGATGACAGCAGCATTGCGAGCTCGAGAAAAAATTCAGAAGACCTTTCGAGACGAAGACGTTGTTTATGACTAGACTTTGCGGGGCGGGGAGAATGTTGAAACCATTGAGGGAACTATTGAGGGTGCCGATAAGACGGACCAACATTTGAGTTCAGTTTCATTGCTTTACCTCGTGCTCGTTCTTCACAATATATTCTCTTCGTTATTCTACATTTCTCTCCTTTCATAATCCCAACAACATTGAATTGTTATCATATTTTACATAATTATACAACATGACAAGTATCCATAAACATTCAGCATACAATCATTATAGTAACATAAATATGCAAGATATCGATAAAGGCATAGGTAGCATGAAATTCAATTGACTTTTGCGGCTGACATTATTTAATTTTTGTTGTTGTTGTTGTTGTGCCTGATATTACGATATATTCCTCTCATGTCAGCGCTGCTCATATTGTATATATGCCATGTATATTTGCGAAAGTTTTATACTGTTGACGCGTATACACTTACACTTAAACACGGACTCAGTATGAGTGTTCAATTGTTCCCATTGCTTGATATTCCAACCAGTAACTAGCAGCCAATTTGTTGTTTTAGACCATATATTATTTTTTTCTAATTTTTGTCACAATTTTTATTTGATATTCCGTTCAGATGGAAATTTTCCAACCATAGGGGTGTCAGGTTGGACTTTTCCAACAATTCGACAGCTTGATGTACCAGTGTTGGAAAGTTTGAACACAAGGGGTGAGGTGAAAATTGTTTGATCTGGTTCAGGGGGCGCAGTTGGGAAATGCATTGTCCACGTATATACACCCCAAAGGAAAACATTGTGCCACGTCCCCGTGCGGGGACACGGAAGTAATAACAGGGGGTTTGAGAGGAATCTCACACCCAACTTTGGTTTTAAAAAAAATCAGCAGTTTATACCTCATGCCTGATGACACATTAGTTGGAAATTACGCACACAAATTGTTTAAATGTTTCTCATAGTTTCCTACGTTTTTCCTTTTTTGTCACACCGGATCGACCATTGTTCGTTAGACATTTCCAACCTCAAACCCCACTAAGGTTGGAAAATTCCAACTGATGGCCATTTCAGTAACATTTTGACCAAAAGTAAGCCAATAGGCAAAATTTGTTTCAAAACAACAAATTCACCCAACAAATACATTGTTGGAAAATCAAATTATAAAAACAATTTCTACCTACTCTTGATGTGAAATTCCAAGTAATGTTGTTTAGGTACGAAATTTCCAACTGTTGACCAAAAATTCACTGAACATATACTGGTTGGACAAAAGCTATCAACATAATTTAAATCTACGTTTTGTCGGACATGTCCGCGACATGTCCGATTGTTGTGAATATTAACCTAATGCGGAGATACCACAATCCCTGTCGCTACGTACCTGTCAGTCATACTGGGTAGCATACGCATTGCAAAATTTGTCCTACTTATAATATAGAGTGGTATGATAGAATGGTCATGTGTGATGTTATGGGCATGGGTTATGTATATGGGTATACATAGAGTGGTCATATGGTCCCATGTGTTGTGTTAGTTATATATGGATTGACTGTATGTACCTTGGGTGCTTATCGCTTTCTGAAATAAATTAAGGATATGTTAATCGATAGTAATGCCCCATCAGAGAGTTCTCCGATTTTATGACGTTTAGGCAGAATGGAAAAATTCAATTGACCGATGTAATGTGACAATGGCGTATCCGGTTGGAAACTTGCCTAACAAGTTTTCCTGACAATATTTGAATCGGACGAGACGATAATGCATGATTATCACAAAGCGTGACTTTTCCCGTAACCACCCAATGTCCTGACGTCCTGGTTGATATTGTCGACCACATGAAGAGAACATCCAGACCTGAATATTACTGTAGAATACTGTATTTATTTTTATCAAATTATGTTATAAACTGTACGAAACGAAAAACAGATTCTTATGTGCAATATGGAATCTACATCTGCAGCGACGGTGGAGTTGAACCACACCCAAGAGCTACTTTGACCATCTTCTTACAAACATGAATGGGTTTGGTTGTGGCTAGTCATATATCACATAACAGCTTGTTTGTGGTCTCCTGTTTGTCAAAACAAACAGCCACTAAAAGAACTGTTGGCGATCGATTCTAGAAGGATTTGAAAGACGACCCCGCGTCTAATGAATATCGTGGAATATTCGCACTATCCACTATTTTGTGTTTGCAAGAAAGCAATTTGGGTATCAATTGGTGTGTTTTTAAGAGTGTGGCGTAATAATTGTGTTGTCGAAGAATCACTGGCTAATTCAATTTCTTTGTTGTTGGCCATATTGGACGCCATCTTTGATTCTTGTGCGATATATTTTCCCCGATTTTGATATTATTGATAAGAGTGATAATTTGTGTTCATTGTGATTTAACAAGTGGTCATTCTGCTCTTAAAATACCGCAAAAAAATAGATACTTAACCCTACCCCTTCAACTCAATCCCGAAATTAGCCCAATTAGTGTACCTGCAAAATATACGCAAATGCGGAATGATGCACACAGATCTTGTAGCGAACTCTTTATATGTTCATTGCAATTATACACCATTAAAACCATTTCTGTACAGATTTTGTCTAGGTCAAACCTTATTTTGACTAGACTGTTAGACCATATCACAACGTTAGTTTTACAGGTGGAGGAAAGACCGCATAGAGGATAAATTTTACCGGAAAATCACTCCACTTGCCACTGCAGTCATATATCACCGAAACCGGAAAGCGACTGACAAACGCCGAAATACACGAATCAGGTATCAGATCTTCCCATTACATGTAACATGCACACATCCATTATGTGGATTCGATCCAGCTTCACCGGCTTATGTTGGCCTAATGCGCCATGCACATTACCAACTGAGCCACCGGATCCCACCACTTAACAGGAGTTGGTATTATCAACCACTCTATCGCTATACTCCCAACGATCAAATCGCCAAGATAAGATGTCGCCGCCGGCTAAATCAAACAACGATTTCGAATTAGAGATGACCACCGAGTTCGAGTGCAGGGCAACGATCTTTACTTAGGCACGTTCATTCATAACGACAGGTCCTTCCGGTCATGACTATTACGGTGACACAGTAACAAACCTCGCCATATATCTACTATACATATGACGTCAGTCTGAGTGAAGCGCAAAACGCAAAACATTCTGATATTCTTCGCATTATGCCACCGATAAACAGGGCTTTCAATAGTTTCATCTCAGTATATGACTTCACCGCCCACGCCTCGCGTTAAAGACATGTTATGGATTTGTTCGTTGTGTGAAATTGATAAGATAGTACTCTGGCGATATGCTAACGGGAGGAATGCCCCTTTCTAATAACATCGCTGAAATTATCAAGCAAATCGACCGTACAATTCCAAAGAAAACGTCGTCTGAACTACGCTCAAATGTAAATATTTACTTATTGATTCGGGACGGAACTATCGGAACTAAATTATCGCAAATTATTTCGCCATTGAGAGTCACTCATTTAATTAATATATAAGAATGACGAGCTGTGTGTTGTAAATTTGAATATAATAGCGAGTTTGCTATTTCAAACCGGTACGGGTACGGGTACTGGTAGCTACCCGTACCGGTACACGTTTTGTAATCGCAAACTGTTTTACCGGTATAATTAAACACATCTACTGGTAATGTATGGTGAGCCAATCGCAACAAAATTAATATGTGATAAATTCTACGAACATGACATTTGGAACTTATTCCCTATTCCTTATTTTCAAAAATGTCGCTTTCGACCGATTTGACGGCATGGGTGGGTGGCCGGCCCCAAAATACCACCTAGAAACACCCCAACCCCCCACCCATCACCCCCGGGGGTGCCACCCCGAGGGGGTGAAAATGGGGTATGGACCATTTTCGAGTACGGTGAGGATTTCGACCGATTTGACGGCATGGGTGGGTGGCCGGCCCCAAATACCACATAGAAACACCCCAACCCCACCCATCACCCCGGGTGGTGCCACCCCGAGGGGGTGAAAATGGGGTATGGACCATTTTCGAGAACGGTAAGGATTTCGACCGATTTGACGGCATGGTGGGTGGCCGGCCCCAAATACCACCTAGAAACACCCCATCACCCCCGGGGGTGCCACACGAGGGGGTGAAAATGGGGTATGGACCATTTTCGAGAACGGTGAGGATTTCGACCGATTTGACGGCATGGGTGGGTGGCCGGCCCCAAATACCACATAGAAACCCCCCCAACCCATCACCCCCGGGGGTGCCACCCCGAGGGGGTGAAAATGGGGTATGGACCATTTTCGAGAACGGTGAGGATTTCGACCGATTTGACGGCATGGGTGGGTGGCCGGCCCCAAATACCACATAGAAACACCCCACCCATCACCCCGGGGGGTGCCACCCCGAGGGGTGAAAATGGGGTATGGACCATTTTCGAGAACAGCCGCAATCGGCCATACAACCATAGGGCGTTGAATTAGTCTGAAAAAAAATATTTAACAGTTTTTCTTGAATCGCTAAATGTCTCATATATAGCATATGGTCGATCGCCGCTGTTCGTCTTCTTTTGCATTGCCAGACTCCATATATTAATTAATTCATTCTCATACACGTCACTCTCGTATGGTCTATCACCGGTGTTCGTCCTCTTATGCATTGCCAAACTCCATATATGACTGATTTCCTTCTCATACATGTCACTCTCGTATGGACGATCGCCGGTGTTCGTCCTCATGAATTGTCAGACTCCTTATATGACTGAATGAATTCCTTATGATACACGTCACGCTCGTATGGTCGATTGCCCGTGTTCGTCCTCTTATGCATTGTCAGACTCTATATATAACTGAATTCCTCCTCATATACGTCATTCTCGTATGGTCGATCGCCGGTGTTCGATCTCTTATACATTATCAGACTCCATATGTGATGAATGCATTATGTTACCCGTCACTCTCGTATGGTCGATCGCCGGTGTTCGTCCTCGTATGCATTGTCAGAAAGGAAAGGTGTTCGTCAGAAAGGAAAGGTGTTCGTCCTCTTATGCATTGTCATACTCCATATATGACTGAATTCCTTATAATACACGTCACGCTCGTATGGTCGATCGCCGGTGTTCGTCCTCATGCATTGCCAGTTCCCATATATGATGAATTCCTTATGATACACGTCACGCTCGTATGATCGATCGCCGGTGTTCGTCCTCTTATGCATTGCCAGTTCCCATATATGATGATTCCTTATGATACACGTCACGCTCGTATGATCGATCGCCGGTGTTCGTCCTCTTATGCATTGTCACACTCCATATATGATGAATTCCTTATGATACACGTATGGTCGATCGTCGGTGTTCGTCCACTGTTGCGTTGCCAGACTCTTTATATAACTGAATTACTTCTCATACACGTCACTCTCGTATGGAGGATCGCTGGTGTTCGTCCTCTTTTGCATTGTCAGACTCCATATATGACTGAACTACTTCTCATACACGCGTCACTCTCGTATGGTCGATCGCCGGTGTTCGTCCTATTATACGTTGTCAGACTCCATATATGATGAATTCCTTATGATACACGTCACGCTCGTATGGTCAATCGTCGGTGTTCGTCCTATGTTGCGTTGCCAGACGCTATATATAACTGAATTGTTTCCCATACACGTCACTCTCGTATGGACGATCGCTGGTGTTCGTCCTCTTTTGCATTGTCAGACTCCATATATGACTGAATTCCTAATAATACACGTCACGCTCGCATGGTCGATCGTCGGTGTCCGTCCTCTTTTGCGTTGCTAAACTCCATGTATAACTGAATTCCTTCTCATGCACGTCACTCTCGTATGGTCGATCGTCGGTGTTCGGCCTCGTATGCATTGCCAAACTCCAGATATAACTGAATTCCTTCTCATACACGTCACTCTCGTATGGTCGATCGTCGGTGTTCGTCCTCGTATGCATTGCCAAACTCCATATATGATGTATTCCTTATGATACACCTCACGCTCGTATGGGCGATCGCCGGTGTTCGTCTTCTTGAGGACAAAGGGACCACATGGTCATCTGATTGTGTATGGGAAATAGTACACTTTGTGTGGTTTCAACACCCATCTTTATTCCGGGGATGTCCATGTGATTCTACTGCGTATGGGCGGGAACGAATAGACACTTATACCGAAATGATTTTCTATCAAGAAAATATTTCTTCATTTGAGATTTATGTTTTTATTTTAAGAAATAATATTCTTAGAACACGTTTAGAAAACGTTATTCACATTTATCACATATTCTGCTGTCTAGACTTGTTTTTTAGAATTAAGAGAAATATTCTAGCTTATAAGAACACCTTATTAGAAAGCAAGAATTTTGTGCTTGTGTTTAGAAAGTGATTAGTGAAAGCGTTACGTTTTTCTTCTGATTTAAAAAAAAAAGTTTTTGGAAAGTAAGAATTGTTTTTTTGTGTCAGAAAAAGTGGTAGTGTGATTTCGTTCCTGATTTTAGAAAAAAAGGTTTTATAGAACAAGAATAAAACACCTATAAGAAATGCATGACTTGATTCTAATCTAATAAGAAAATGAAAACGTTTGTTATCACCCAACCAGACCAAACCATATGTTCAAGTAGACAGCAGGAAAGTAGAAAGTGTTTTTAACGAAAATTATTTTATTAAGTCTTGTAAAAGCAAAATAAGAAGAAAAAAATTTCTCATCATAAAAACCTGCTGTTTTAACTGAGAACAACTATCAAAAATTATAAAGCAATATTTTCGTGTGTCACTCCAAAAACAATAAGCGCAATTAGATATTCCTTCTGTGCAATAAGATCTTCACTCATTGCGTTTAACCTGAATTAGGTTTTCCATTATTGTGCTTATGCTCAATTAGGGATTGCACTTAAGAGCAATATTATGTTAGTTATTTATTGCGTTTGAGCATAATTTCATCCTTATTGTGCTCAAGTGCAATTAATATCTCCCTCTGCAAATAGTAGAATCCAAATAGTTCTGCAATGTGGACAAGTCACCAGGTCACCAATAAACTATACCCATTGGTTCACTGTTCTGTACACACCATTTTCACCCCCTCGGGGTGGTTCTAGGTGGTATTTGGGGCCGGCCACCCACCCATGCCGTCAAATCGGTCGAAATCCTCACCGTTCTCGAAAATGGTCCATACCCCATTTTCACCCCCTCGGGGTGGCACCCCCAGGGTGATGGGTGGGGGGGGGGGGTTGGGGTGTTTCTATGTGGTATTTGGGGCCGGCCACCCACCCATGCCGTCAAATCGGTCGAAATCCTCACCGTTCTCGAAAATGGTCCATACCACATTTTCACCCATGCCGTCAAATCGGTCGAAAGCGACATTTTTGAAAATAAGGAATAGGGAATAAGTTCCAAATGTCATGTTCGTATAAATTCTATGATATAGAAATTTTTTTATTCGCATTCGCTTTATTGGCCGACGTTGTACTTGGCGTTATGGTTATGTAATGGTCCTCTGGATAATTATTTGCATTCAGACTTTTTTTTACTCATGTTGGTAACATTTTCAAAAATTTGATTTCATAAATAATTTCACAGACTGTTTGAGTTTTCACTAAAACAGATGGAATTTTCAGACTGACAACATTTGTTATGATAGCTCAAATATTCAATTACGCTAATTACATTTTCCAACCAATATTCGGTGTAAAGTGTGTTTTTTTAAACCCAGGGTCCAATAATGTCCTATGTACTTTCAGTCAGATATTATACCGATAATGCCCCTTGTATTTGTTGGGGAATATTTAGTCATATTAATTGAAAATGAGTTGGACTCTTTCAACAGATCGAAGGGTCGGGGCAAGGGAATATTGAGATATTTGTCTGGATCTAAACCCGGAGGCAGGTAGAAAAGTTAAACTTTTTAACGATAAAGGGTGTTTAATGGTAGACTATTCATTATATGGCTTGAATAAAGAGTATTTGCTTCACTTCTCTGCGAAACAAAACAAAACATCTGAAAGTCGCTCTGACAATGGTAAGATTGTGCAGAGTATAAAGTATGTATATCGGTATTTCGTGTCATTATCTACCTATATATTACCACCACTACAATATAGAACAGTCTTGAGGTTCAAATGCACCGTGTCCGTTCAAATGGTAAATATCTAATCTATATTAAAGGTACTCAATCCGATCAGAGGGTCCCCATCTCAACAGATTCCAACAACAACAATCCGATCAGAGGGTCCTATATTACTATTTCTTTGGCTTTGGGGGTAAAAAATATTTGATTCGAGTCGAGGAACACATCAAACAAAGCTCAGAGTTATTAGATATTGATTTTTGAAATTTGTTATTTTCTCGAGATGAGTACTAATAATTGCATTCAATTTCGTTATCTGCTCGAGATGTGTACACCAAAACACTATTCAAACAGACAAGGATGGATAACTCTAAAATCAACTGGTAATAATAACGCAATATTGACTGTGTTCTGGGCCAGAAAGTATTCCCGATAATGAAAAATAATAGATTTCTAAAATCGATATCTAACAAATCTGAGCTTTGATGGGTGACTTCCTCGACTCGAATCAAATATGTTTGACCCCCGATACCGTTGAAATAGTAATTGAGAGGAGTTTTATCGGATTGAGTACCTTTAAAATGAGAAATCAGTACAACCCACATACGATAAAATAACAAAGCGGTTATATTAAAAAGTGTAATACATTCACGATTATGTTTTGCTCATGTACAAAGGATCGACACAGAGACGCGTGACGAGAGTGGGGTTGGGGTGTTTCATCCCAGCTGTTATCAAATTGTTCAACAGTTGGAAAATTCATATACCTAACACGTCAGTTGAAAATTTCACGCCAAAACAAGGTTGAAATTATTCTGGCATTTTTATTTTCCCAAAAAATTATTAGTGGGGATTTTTTTATTGTTTTAGACCAACATTTGCATATTTACCTACTTTTGGTAAACAAATTCGGACTGTAATGGCCAACAGTTGGAAATTGTCCAACCTTAGGGACAGTCTATAGATTCATATTTCAAAACGTTCTCACACCGGACAGAACCATGGTCGACCCGGTGTATACTGGTCTCTCCCCCATGCAGTGGCCCGTCAAAACTGATAATTAATTTAAGAAAAACCAATCAGGGCGTGCATTTGCCTGGCATTAGACCACATGGAATAAGCTTCCCAAAGTAATCACCGATGCTGATCAATTTTCTACCTTTAAAACCAACTTGTACATATAGATCCCACACTCAGCCCCCCTCTGCATTTCTATGCTGGACGCAGAAAATACAACATTTCTCATTGTCGCATCAGGTCGCATACGTGATTTTTGCAGTGAACTCAGATGTGATATGTTCACCAATTATATCGCTGACAGCCCCGCATGCTCATGTGGAAATCGATATGAAGACGCCTATCACTATTTCTTCATGTGCCCATTGTACCAACGTGAGCGCTCAGTTCTCTTTGAGAAACTAACCCGCGAAAATCTCCAAATAAGCCATATTTCAGAACTCACACATGTGTGGAATACCTTATATCTCGTCCCAAAAAAATATGAAACTATTTTCCATCACACAGCAATATATTGCAGCGACTAAGCGTTTCGACTCCAAATGATTACATTTATTTTATTTGCGAATCTATACTTTAAAACAAAATTGTTTCCGGAATTTCAACTTTTACCTCACAAGTGGACAAACCTCCCATTCAAACATCTCATTCTGATTTATTACCTGTATTGCCTTCCAGAGCACAACAATAACAAAAATAGAAAACAAATCAAGTGTACCATTATATTTTACAGCCAACATAAAAGTACTAAGAATAGATAATATAATGGCACTTGTCAATCATACCAAAATTCATAATGTAGTGACATTCTTCAAATACAAATTTTCTCACAACTAAGAAACAACCTCATGTCGGATCATCTCTGGAAGGCACTACACACTATATCTCTCATAACTTATCACCATGTAAATATGTTTGTACCGTCATCTTGATCACATGTGTGTTACTATATTGTATTAGGAGAGGGGCTTCATAAGTTGCAAAAACTTGTGCCCCAATCCCTTTTGTATATTTTGCAAATAAAATATGTTTCAAGTCATTAGACCACTATATGTTATGATTGTGCAATTTCCAGGTTCAGACCTATAAATGTTCTCTCGTATTAGTCGGCCCAGTGGAAGTTCTGGTAACTTCCATTTAGAACAGGCTACAGTTCAGGCACGTGAAGGAACAGTTCGGAAAAATCAAAGCCCAACGGGAGTGCACAATTGGAATTACGCAAGGCGCAAGGTAGTGTATAGTTGGGAATTTGAAGCTGGGCAACCCCTCTCAACGCGGAGACCCACTATAATCACGTCCATGGAATAGAGGAACATACACATCAAAGCTCAGAGTGATCAGATATAGATTTTTGAAGTCTATTATTTTTCACCACTGATCATTTTTTAGACGCACAGTAAACAGTCGTCGAGAAGACGGTATCGGACCAAATTGCGGATGAAGATGGATAACTTAAAATCAAGTGGCTTTTTTCGTTTAACAAAATATTGATAAATAAATATTTTTGTTGGAATCTGATGATATGGGGACCATGGACTCGGATTGAGTACCTTTAATCATGACATGTCATTACTGGAGTGAAGACAGTTGTT
The DNA here is from genome assembly GCA_032622095.1 of Siphonodentalium dalli. Classification (NCBI taxonomy): domain Eukaryota; kingdom Metazoa; phylum Mollusca; class Scaphopoda; order Gadilida; family Siphonodentaliidae; genus Siphonodentalium; species Siphonodentalium dalli. The sequence goes on along the minus strand of CP136062.1, from coordinate 136,143,031 downwards.
AGTGAACAAATTGGCGTTCCGTAGTTATCTAAGTGCAAGAAGCCGCCTCGATACTTTGAACATAAAACATGGCTTAAATGACAGATTTATCAATGAGATTTGTCCATGAAATCTTGCAATAAATAGATTAATGCATAGCTGACTAGAATTCATGTACTTTTGAGTGAGAAAACTTTAGCGAAAGATTACCGGTCAATGGGATACATCTACCCGTTCCAAATCCCCATCGCTCTATGCGCTGCATTGAAAGTATGCAAGTGAGCGTGACGAATTTCACCGATTCACCGGTACCCGTACCCGTCAGAAGGGTACCACAAACTCGCTAATATTTGTAAAAATACCTACTTTTAGCAAGTTATTCTCCATTTCTATTTTATCCCATTACCGAGGTGTTTCACATCACTTTAAAAATTTCAAGCGACTATCATCTAATTGGCTGCGACATGACACTGTCGCAATGACCGCGATTTGTGGTTGGCCGACACTGACGTAATGCTTTTTGAAAATAATGGGATTCCCTGCTACTTCTTTCAGACTATATATGACTATGACTGACTATGGCTGACTATGCCATGCAATAATCGAGGACGAATAGCAAACTCCATGCAGCGTTTGTCTCCCCTCAATGACTCGACTCGATAAAACATTTTACCCAACGTGTGTGGACTATATCGATGGCGATATGCACACAGAGCGAACAGTGTTTTGAGTTCAGTGCCCTCATGCAGTCACCCCACAAACTTTCAAATAAAGGTTGAATCACTTCATACCTTCAGTTCGAATAACGCTGATAGAATCCGACATGGAGCCAACTTCTGATCAGTCACCTATATATATATATATATATAGCTATATATATATATATATATATATACTAAAGAGTAGATCACCCCGTATTTATGATAATTATTTACACGGTTTTCATTTGATCAATTATGCAATAATATATTGAGATAATTCAGGCACAAGTGTATAGAAAACGTACTTGTTTAGCACGAGAGTATGGGGTTTCGGAATATTGGGATAAAATGTAATAACATGCTTTATAGAAGGGTGATATAACTATATCGATAATACGCACCATGCATAATAGTGAGTTGGCATGTAAGATGAATTGTAGGACGAAGTAGCTATATACTTCTGGAATAATTGTAATCTTATCCAGCGGAATATCGTTTGAATATGTTTTATTGTGTACACGATGATGGTCACGTATAGAAGATACCCTCACGTGTGCTTGTGGTTGACCATACAGTATATGGTTATGCTAGTGTCGATCCAGTCAGCTATGAGTAATGCGAGTGATACTATATAATATATTGTGGTTGGGATACTCGGACGGAGTGCATGCATTATTCGCACTACATTGCTTTACTACAATCATGGAATAACAGGTATGATATCATCAGATGGCCGGAGCAGCTCGTGATAAGTGTTCCACATGCGGAGCGTACTCCTTGTGATAAACATAATAAATTTGTTAATATTTGTTATTTTTCCCCGAACATGTGGTGGGATGCATGACAGAAATATCATCATCCGTTCGTAGGTGGTGAGCTTGTCGATTTCTATTAAGCAAGGAATGTCAAAATGTTCAAGAAGTGTGAACCACATGACATTCCTTGCCGCAGATATTTCCGGACACACAATGATGCTGTGTTCAACTTTGTTACTGTATTGTTTATTACAGAGCATACACTTTCCGTTTTCGGGAATCACGGATTTTGCTAAGAGCTTCGCTATTTCAAGGAATTCAACTTTTTATTGTGGATAAGCTCTACACGTGAACCATAACGGCGAAACAGTCAGTGAGCTGTAGCTATCTGAAAAGTGTTGAAGTGAACTTTCTCTTTGAAGACGCGCTTGCCATGCCGCTTCCTGGAAGTGTGATACTCCCTGACAGACTAGCTGCTTCCATGCTTCCTTCGATGGGAAATTCTCGTTTTCAACGAACGCAATTAAATGTGATTTGAGATCGTATTTTTCCAAGATTAAAATTATATCTGATATAAACGAATGCTCGCTTAAGGCGTCCCCTCTAATGGCGCTGTCTAAACGACACATGGAAATTTCTTTTGAGGATTTGATCAGGGATGTTCTACAAAGACTTCCGAGTAGCACGAGTTTGCGTTTGTCAACGAGGGCCGTAATGGGGAATGTGCGTAGGAGGCCCAGTACAACATCAGTTCGGGTCCTATATGGGAGCCCTTGAATTTGTTTTAGGCAAAATCGATGGGATTTTTCTAAGGAATTTTCGTTCGTTGTGGATATGCCGCAAAGAAATTCGCTCCCATATAGACCTCTCTGTAAGACAATTGTGTTATATAACAGGTTTGAACTAAGTGGAGTAATTCCGCCAGCATACATACCGCATTGCTCAGCATGAAATATGATGCTCTAAGTTTCTGACAAATGTGATTAGTGAGGTTGTTCACCTGATCGTTGTTACTGAGGGAAATATCGAGATGCGTAACTTGGTTCGACTCATGAATAGGTTTTCCATTTATAAGCCACGATTTTGTACTTCGAGATGATTGAACGGATGTGCGCTCATTGAACACTATTATTTTACATTTGTCTTGGTTATATTTGAATCTCCACTTTTGGCTGAATGTACTATACATATGTTACACACTAGTTGTAGACCCGGAGCGGTTAAAGTCAGCAGAGTCATGTCATCTGCTTGGGTTGGTGAGGCACAAAATGAGGAGCCAAAGCGCAAGCCATGTTTTCTCTGTTCAAGAGTGTGTATAAGGTCGTCAATGAATATCATGTAGAACAGAGGGGACAACTGTCTGGTTCCCTATTGTATTTCAAAAATGCGAGAAACACAGCCGTTGAATCGGACAGAGCACTTTAGACCACATAAGAGGGAGTTAATGATGTGCCAAATTTTCCCTTGGAAGCCACGCTGATATAGCTTGAGAAGAAGTCCGTTAGTCCAAACCGTATCAAAGGCTTTGTGGACATCTAAGAAACATGCAAATATGGTACTATGATTTTCGGCTGTGAACGATATTGACTCATGTATTATAAATGATGAGTTCAAACAGCTAATACGAGAGAACTTTCAGGAGGACAATTTGGAACTACGATAATGCAAATTTTACTTCTATGAATGAAGAATTGTCCTCCTGGAATTACCTCTCAGACATGGAAAACGCAACCACAGTGGACCTGACATCAATATTCACAACTAAACTAAAAAATATAATGGAAAAATATATTCCCCACAAGGAAATTACAATTCGAACTAATGAACCCGATTGGATGAATGCGTCAATTCGCAAATTAATAAGACAAAGAAAGCGAAAATATAGAATAGCAAAGCGCAAAAATACAGAGAATTCGTGGACTAATTACCGATCGAAAAGAAATGAAACAGTACACGCCATTAGAGTAGCTAAACATTCGCATATTGATAAAATACAAACTATTCTTGGTAACAAAGATACAGAGACATCGGTATGGTGGAAGACATTAAATAAATTTATAAAACCACGATCTAAACCGATACCACCCCTTAATGATGGTACATAATTTACTTCCAATCCCTACCAAAAAGCTGAAATACTCAACGATTTCTTTTGCAAAATCTCATCTTTGCCAGATTCGTAAAATGCAGAGTTACCAAATATGACATACAGAACGGAATCCAGATTTGAAAATATGATAATCACGAGCGAACAAGTATACTCCGCACTAAAAGAATTAAAGATAGCAAAAGCCAGTGGCCCCGATGATATTAGCACAAGGATCTTAAAAGAATGTGCTAGCTCCATAGCAAATCCCTTGGCATATTTATTAAATAAATATATTGAAGAATCACATTTCCCAGTTGAATGGAAACGCGCGAATATAACGCCCATTTTCAAAAAAGGTGATCCCTCTGAACCGAGTAACTATCGTCCAGTCGCACTTCTCAGTTGTATTTCTAAAGTCTTTGAGAAATGTATCTATAAAAGTCTCTCCACATACCTAAGGGATAATAATCTCCTCACTAATTTGCAATCCGGATTCACTCCAAAAGATTCCACCGTATACCAATTAACTGAGATATACCAGTATATAATTTCAAATCTAGAAGAAGGAAAGGAAATCAGATGCCTATTTTGTGATATTAGCAAAGCTTTCGACAAGGTTTGGCATACAGGACTAATTTTCAAATTACAAAAATGTGGTATAGAAGGGAATATTTTGACATTATTGTCTAGCTACTTGTGTGAGAGGAGGCAAAGGGTATGCATTGAAGGGGTGCAATCATCATGGAAACCCGTCCTGGCAGGTGTCCCTCAAGGGTCAATACTAAGCCCTCTTTTATTCCTAGTTTACATAAATGATATTGTGAATGACCTCACATGTAATATAAAGCTCTTCGCCGACGACACATAAATTTATCTATCAATAGAAGATCCAGATTTAGCGGCTGATGTCATGAATTCTGACTTAGAAAAAATTATGAGGTGGTCCAAACAGTGGAACGTCAAATTTAGTGCCCCTAAGACAAAATCAATGATAATATCGCGAAAAGATAACAAACCTATACACAAACCTTTAATAATGGGCGACGAAGTAATAGAAACTGTGTCTAATTATAAACATCTAGGACTGACATTCAACAACAATGGTAACTGGAGTCATCATGTAACTGAAATTCAAAAGAGAGCAGCCAAAAAAGTGGCTTTGCTTGCAAAGAACAAATTTGTCCTAGACAGGAGAACCCTTGAAAGAATTTATTTTGTTTATATACGTCCTATTTTAGAATATGCTTCTCCTGTTTGCGACAATTGTACTAATGGCGAAAGCGACTTGCTCGAAAAAGTGCAATATGAGGCAGCGAGAATAGTAACTGGAGCAACAAAAAGCTGCAGTAATGAAAACCTCATAAAGGAAACTGGATGGGAAAAATTGTCAGAACGTCGGAAAATCTCCAAATTATGCCAATTCTACAAAATGTTCTATAAAATGACACCCCAATATCTATATACCTTAGTTCCGAGATCAACAGAGAATATGCACCGATATCCACTGAGAAAGCATCACCTAACTAACCATTCTCGTGATACTGCGTCATACGAAAAGTCCTTTCTTCCCTCAGCCGTTGAGATGTGGAACACACTCCCAGACAATGTGCGGAAGTGTGAAACATTGTGTGACTTTAAGTCGGCAATAGGAAGCACGGATAATAACCGCAGAGAACCTTATATTTACCACTATTACTATTACTCACGCCCAGCGCAAATACATCACTGCAGATTGCGACTTGGTTGTAGTTTTCTTAATAAAGACCTGTGTGAAAATTTTCTCAGATCAAGTCCTCATTGTGTGTGTGGAAGTGATGAAACGGCGAATCATTTCCTATTCCACTGCCCATTATACAGTAGACAAAGAAACAAATGTCTTTCTGGTAGTTTGGAGAGAACAACCATTGAGAGCGCACTGAACGGCACGATTTCAAATAGTCTGAGCGAAAATATTTCTACATTTAAAACAGTCCAGAAATTCATAATCATGACAGAACGCTTTTCGAGCTAACATATATACAGATTATATGGCACTGTCCAATAATAATTACATTAAGTAAATATCTAATATATGGAAATATTGAAATAGCTGATGACCGACACGACAGGTGACACACACATGTTGTATATATGCTTGTGTCTGTATTGCTCTTACGAACCCATTCTATGAAACCCATACTATAATATATTAGACATGGTGTAAACATTTAGTACATGAATATATCAATTCATTACCTGTCTCCGAAAACTCCACGACGGGACGCGACTCGAGTAATGCAAGCATAATATTGCTTGCTTTGTCGCACCATTTTATATTTTGTCCACCGATGATAAGGTCACTGGTGGAGACGGCATATATAAGCCATATATGCTTACAGCCGAATCCACTCCCATACACAAGGAACACGGTAACATGAATTACCAACATATCATATTGTAACAATTATTATTGGGAATAAATATTATTAAACCAAACAGCTAATTCCTTTTTGGAAACCATGTTGAAGAGGATGCACTTTCATGAGTTGGGGGGAAGTGGTTTCAAGGCGCACGAGAATTATTTTCTCAAATATCTTGTATAGGATAGGAAGCAATGTGATGGCGCGGTAACTGTCAAACTTATTTTTGGGTTTGTTTCCTCCTTTATATAGAGGAATTATCATGCCGACTTTTGCTCGTGCGGGTACGTGATTGAATTCCAGCATTTTCGACAAAAGCCTAACTACTGAGAGCTGGAGGAAATCACCACCATGTACAATGTGCTCATAGCACAATGAATCGAATCCGGGAGCTTTGCCTTTTTTGGCGGATTTCAGTACGTTTTTAAGTTCTTCTAAAGAAATTTCATGACATAGTTCGGTATCAAGGTCTGATATTTCGAGTAACCGCGATAGTTCTTCAACTTGATTATTGACAGATGTATGGTGGTTTTCGTCGAAGTCATCGCTGACTAATGGGGAATAGAGGTTTTCAAAGTAAGATGCCCATGCTTGTATTACGTCACTTGGTTCTCTTAGTGTCGGCGCACACGATCACGGTTGTCCCCGGTTTACCCGGCTGCGGTGTAAATCGGGGACAACCGGGATCGTGTGCGCCGACACTTTGGGCCGGTTTTTGTCGGATCCGATTTAACCGGACCGATCAAACTGAGTTTGATTTCATCCGGAAAAACCGGCTCGTGACGATGGCAACGCGCGTGTTTTGCTTGTCACATGACCAAAACATCATTCAAAATGTCGGAATAGTTAGCAGCGACCGCTATTCGAAAATTATGTCAAGAATTCTGATCCATCGACAAGTAACAACTGCTGGTAGACCTATGGTCAGAAAATAGGTGCCCGTATATAGTAATCGCAACAAGAAGGCGGTAGCTGTGGAAAGGTAGTTTACGCCAATGTACGGCTATTGGCAGTATTCACAGTATTGCCCGTGACCTCAAATTCAATATATAAATATATTATTATTAATATTATATATTCATTCAGTTTATTATTAATAAATATTAGTCTTTAGAAATACATATTAATATAAATCACCATGACTAGCTATAGTAAATGTCTAGATCGGCTGACCACACCAGTTGGCTATTTACTACAGTGAGCGTAGGCATAGCATGCATATGACCGGAGTGAAAATCGGACTCGTGTGCGCTGAACCCCCCGATTTTATCGGGGCCGATTTACACCGCAGCCGGGTAAACCGGGGACAACCGTGATCGTGTGCGCCGACACTTAGAGTGGAACTATTTACTTCAAATAGATAATTTGACGTGATACCTCTATCGGAGCGTCTTTTATTGAAGGTTCTAAAAAAGGCGTTAATATCCATTTCTGCTAATCTATCAAGTCGATCATCAAGTTGTTGGATGTGTTTTTCATTTGATTTCCGAAATTCACGACGAAATAAACATTTTGATTCCTTGTATGCTCGGTATGCAGGGTGTGACTGATCTCGAGGTCTGGCATAAGAAATCCACTCACGTCGCTTCAGGACCATTTCGTTGTGGAGCTCCTTCAGAACATCATTCCAAAATGGTCTGAGGTGACGATTTAATTTTTTGGGTGGAATTGATATGCGAGCTGCTTCTTATACAATTCTGACCATTTCGTTGTAATAAGCATCTATTTCGTTTTTGTTACTAATTGTACGAAATTCTAAGTTGTTGTGTATATAGAGCTGATATGCATCTATGGAATCTGCGGAACTAATGGCTCTATTCCAGTCTATCTTTGGCATGGGTGTAGCTCTAGTAGTTGACGTTGCAATATCATATAGGATTTTCAAAAATATTGGGCGTTGATTTGATACATTGGTTGCAGAGTCGTCCAGGACTTCGATGTGTTCAACTCTATGAAGTTCGGCGGAGGGTATAAGGATATGATCAATGACCGTACCAGGGCCACCGTCCGCGGGGACAAATGTGGTCTTGGCACCTATAGAGGTTGGTGTGCAGTGCGCAGATGACAATTTTACCATATCTAGCAGTTGTGCAAACGCTCTATTCCTCGCGTCGTGCTTTTCGAGGTTACCATTGAAATCTACCATCAGCATTATATGGCCAAGGGATTTGAATATGGACATTAAATCATTCAGTTGTTGTATATATTCTTCATAGTGTTTTGTCGTGTAATTTGTTGAGGGTAGGTATACTTGAAAAATATATAAAGAGACGCCTGCATGGTTCCAGTTGAAGTTGTATACCGCATATTCTATTATCATCAATTAATGTCAAGAACGGTTACTCTATCACGAATAGATTTCTTCCACATCAAGCACACACTGCCCTTGTATCTCCCCCTCTGGAGTGGCAATCGTTGGGAGGAGTCACACACTGCATGATAAGTATACAAATCGTTTACAAGCTCAAGAAAGTGCACGTTATGTGAGTGAAGCCAATGTTCGGCTATTCCACATCTATCGACATCATGGTCAGACAATAATGTATTCAGGTATGCGCAACTAGACAGTAGGCCGATACAGTTCCACGTAGCTACGTTTAACATGGTTATCAGTATCAAGTGATACAACGTTAGACACAGAATGTGGAAAGAATATAGGATAGAATTCAACAGATAACGGATGTGCAAGCCAAATTGAGAAATTTGGCATACACGGAAGGTTATAACAATATATTTACATACTAAGTGTTGTCATCACTAAATCCAGCATTATGATTAGTCGGCGCCCACGTGGCTAGTTGCAGTTATTTCTCGGTGAATGCGCAACACCTCATAACACCAAGCTCATAACACCATCGATACGTCATTGGGTTTGGAAAGACGAACGCGTAATGTTTTGGGCGCATTTGGACTCGCGCAGGATTGACTTAATACATCATCGGGTTTCAATATGAAGAGAAATTGTTCCTATTAACTTTTGCCAAGGGTGCTATTGGGTATTTTGGGCTGTTTTTGTCACGATACACTTTTCGATATAAATACATTTACAAAAGTGGCTTTTTCGCTAAATGTATATAAATATTAGGATTAACTGTCATGTGGACTATTTTTATGGAGATGTAACCGTGAGGTAAGTGGTCATAACTTGTATGTAAAACCCTTCGGGTTTTACACAAGTTATGTCCACTTACCTCACGGTTACTTCTCCATAAAAACAGTCCACATGACAGTTAATCCTTATATACACGAAACGTTATTGCCGTTTTCTCGCGATGAAGTCTTCATATGGTACCCAGTCTGAACAGGGCCAACAGTCCGGACCTTTGCAGAAGGCAGCATCTGAGCACTGAACATTGATACGGGCAGTTCTCGTACAATCTTTTCTGAGTCCAAATAGGTGAACAATGGAGAATGTCACCTTTGCGTCAATTAGTATAATGGCAATGGTTTCTGCGCTATGATCTGCTAGAACATTTCCAACAAAAAGTCTGGTTGTTTGAATGGGTGCTGATTCCGCGTTCTGTATACGTCGTGATTGTCGTGCATACCAGGGGAATAGGCGTTTCTGTTTTGCTCGTTTGACGAAAGAAGCGAAGGAAACAAAAAACTTATGTTGTGGAAACAGGACACCATATCTATACGCTATAATATCTTAATATGGGCCAGATAGAGTGTCCTCATTTCACTGTGTTTTTCCCGTTAACCACACTTATAGATAGCCACAAAGATCCGACGGGTTTCTTGTTTTGCCACATATGATATCGACTGGACTTAAGTGTCCTCATTATAGGGAAACTAGGTGTAGTCCGTCTGCCAAGGTTGTCGAGCTCATTTCTGATACATGGGACAATCAGTTTCTGAAGAGCACGTATATTCCCCAGACAAAATAATTGTAAAACTCTACATGATCTCTTGTTCGTCCTTCATATTTGCTCGATAACGTTCTCACCATCTGGCCTGAAGGAATGAACTGTGTTTTACAAAAAGGGGTGGGGCTGTATGTAATATTTTAGCAGGAATGTATGCCCGTGTGGTGGGTGCATGGGTGGACGAAACTGCCAAAAAAACAACAACACATTTTTATACCCTCTCGTATTTTTGTTACTGGAAACTTTAAAATCCCAAACGTGTAGGCTGTGTTATTTGGACCTCATATATAGGCCTTAGAGGAAATGACATTCATGTTGCATATGGAACAGAAAGGTGAAACACTTCCTTCCCGACACCCTTCGGAAATAGCCCGGCGTGGACATTTTTAGAAAAAAAATGGAATCTTTTATTTTCACCACAATAACAAATAAAAATAGAATGGAGACCAGTGTGGAAACTTCAACAATCTTGTAAATAAAACAATTTAGAAAATGTATAACTGTAATAAATTTGTTTTTTTTATATATACTTATGAAACAACATTGCGACTAGAAACTTCACCAGTCGTGTACACATAAAGAGCTTCGAGATATGTAAAACTGATGAAACTAAGACCTTTAAGTTTTCAAAATGGATTTTCTCAAAATCTGTTAGGAATATTTTGGTGAAATTTGGTACAAGCGATTATTGTGACACAATATTTAAGAACAATCGACCAATTGAATATTATAACCTCATTTACTTTAGTTTCATGGCATGAAATATATATAAAATTTTACTGTTTTCAATTACGAAAAACTTCTGTAAAAAAAAAAAAAATTAAAAGTGCAGTTCATATATCCATGATATCATATCTCAAGATCATGAGAGGAGACTTAATTATTCTTTATATGTGAAATTTAATGATTATTTTCATTAAGAAAGGCAACTACCCATAATTAGTTTTCTACATTTGAGGATTTCCATGCAATGCCTGTTGATCAATGAATAATTGGGCTGAGATGAGTTGTGGGTCATGGGTTCATAACCAAGTTAAAGCTGACCACCATATCTCTTAACACTGTGGCCTAATTCATGTTGATTGCTCCCTGCTTGAGTGGACACCACTGCATATCAACATTTGTTTTCATTGGGCTGAAATATTTTAACTGCTTTATTCTTCATTATAATATATGGGGGTATGATGCTATATTATACAATTAAAAATCTAACTCAACATTATGATACAAATGAAGCCTCCTCTCATAGAACCAAGACAATAAGCTATTTGGTGATTAGAGTTTTGTGTGAAATTGTTAATTATTCGAGCAGTTCTTGGTACCGAACGGGGAAACAATTCAATATAATTTTCAACCCTATCAAATGTATCAAATCCATTGTTTTTTATGTCTCTTAATAATTGCTCAGATTCTACATACAATGAAGATGATGATACGTGAAATTAAAGATTTTTTGCCAGATAGATTCAGAGAAATTCTTTGCTGAAAATATCTTGCCATTTTTGGCTGGATTTATGCAAAACGTGCGTCTCCCCCTTAAGCCTAAATCAATGTGTGCATGGAAAAAGAGCGAGAAACTGTTTCAAACTTTAATGTGACTATCAATGGCTAGACAAAAACTATCATCGGTGAATCGAGTCAATATGTGAATTATTTGCAGATATATCAACTCAGATGACTATATCTGAGCACCACGAATTCCGTTCCCAGTTGCCTATTCTCAGATAATATTATATTATCGTTTATGTGAACCATGACGACCACTCGGATATCCTTGCATTTTCGTGCGGTTCCACCAGCGGGTGTCTATAGAGCAGGGACGCGGCCATATAGCCTCTTCCAAATTTCCGAAAATTTGACTGAAATCGTGCATGGAGCTCAAATTTGTTCTTTTTGTTGCTAAATCGGATGCGTGGCCAGAAAACAAACCAAAGACATTATTATGTCTACCCATAACATAGTCCAATGCACTGTATGGGGCATCCTCAGTCTCGCTGGAACAGTCCCACTTCTAATGCACTCTCAAATGATCAATTCCCCCCTACTTAAACAGCGCTTGCAATTGACATATTTTTCCACGGCATTGCTTTATAGACTGGCATGAAATTATATATTCCTACATGTTCTACGGGTATGTCATCGCCTTTTTTCCATAGCTATATACATATAATTTCGGGGGTTAATGAAACCAGGTGTGGAGGAAATTGGTACATTGTGTGTCGCCCAAATACTGGTAGTATTCATTTTTTGGCCACTAGACTGAAGCTTACACGTGACAACGAGTCGTTTTTATGTCAGCTTGGTGACACAGTATGACATTCATATTAAACTCCAGCTATATATAATTAGTATGATTTTTGCATTAAATTCACATGTTCAAAACTTTGAACAGTTTGGGTATTATTCCATATCTGGGTACCCGGTTATATCTGTTTGTATTTGGTTTTTAAGGGAATCAATTAATTTTCTGTAGTGTTAGAATGTTGTGTCACCTCTTTATATGTGGTAAGACAATACATCAGCAGTTTTAGGAGAAAAGTGACTCGGAATACATTACTCACTGTTAAGAAAATTGTTCTCTTGTTTTCAGAAAAAACTATATTCTAAGTGTACTACAAAATGTCTTTCCACTTACTTGACATAAGAAATTAACTTGTCGAAATGTTAGAAATTGCAAAGAAACCCATTTTCTTATATTTCTAGAAATTTGAGAATATTTTTCTTACTTTTATCTAGCAAGTAAGAAAAGGTCTTTCTTAGCGTATTAAAAATAATTTCTAGTTTTAAGAAATATAATTTCTAGATATAAGTACATTCCCAAGGCTTTTCTAGTTTTCTAGTCTTCTGAGAAAATAATTTACTTCTTACCTTTGAATCGATAATGACTTTAGGATTTTAAACATTATTTCTTAATACTAAGAACTCATGAGAAAAATAATTGATCCTTTCTTACGGAAAATAGGAAGACAAATATTGTCATAATTAGAATTTAAATTTCTATAGGAAAATCTGATGCAGAAAAGTATATACTCCCACGACAATATTTCTTGATTTTTTTTTTTTTTTTTTCATCTCAAAATAAGAAAATCCTGTTTGGCAGTGTACATGCACTTGTGAGCTGCAGACAGTTATGTGTGGGTTGGAGTGTCAACCGTCCAGGTAGTAGTGGAATGCCGGCCAATATAGTGTGTGCATGCCAAACTTAGTGGGGCGCGAGATATTAAAGCTGCATATCTCTATATAGAAAATAGCAGGATCTGTCTATCCGTCTGTCCGGATTTTCAGATTGCTGGTCCGATTTCAAAAAAAAATTGGTGCATGTAGTAACTCGGGATACACCGGCGGAGGTTACACCGCCATTATTTTTTCAAAATTTGTATCTAAATTTTTTTTAATTAAATAAATAACAAAAAAACAAATACGCTCATTATGGGCCTATTTCCGCACCAATATATTATACACTCTTTATATGTGTGTTTTACTGTGACCCGCGCCATCCCCCAAAAGAATAACGGGTATAAATCAACTATGGGCTTTTGTAAAAACCAAATAAGTCCAGTATGAACCAATGTCAATATTTAGGTCCAACATGAACCTATTTTCCCGAGGATATATTGGAGTAGCATAATAATATGACTAATATATATCTATTATATATTTTGGAAGATCTGTCTGTCTGTGTGTCTGTGTGTGTGTGTTCGTGATGAACTCGAAAACGGGCGATCCGATTTCGATGAAACTTGGTATGTGGGGATATTTTCGGCCAGGAAGTGGCATAGGCCTATTAATTTGCCCGTGCGACGTGAACTTGACCTTTAAATCGGGTAATTTCAAGGTCAAACGCCCGAATATCACGGGATTTCGATGAAACTTGGTATGTGGGGGTACTTTCTTATGGCGAGTCTCATAAGCATATTCATTTGTCCGTGCGACGTGACCTTGACCTTGAAATCGGGTAACTTCAAGGTCAAATCGCCAATTTGATGGGGTTTCGACGAAATTTGATACGTGGGGTTACTTTTGTCCACTGATTGTTTTGGACGGGTCCAATCGTGACCCCGACCAGACCTTGACCTTCAAAATGATCAATTCAAGGTCAAATCGGGTAAAATCGGATGGATTTCGACGGGCACGTTTGTCGGGTACTTTTGTCCGGGCAGTGTTTTGGACTGGTCAAATCGTGACCCCACTTGACCTTGACCTTCAAAATGGACAATTCAAGGTCAAAGCCCGAATGAAGTCGGGTCACCTTCTAGTATATATATATATAAGTAGGATATGTCTGTCATGTGCGCGAAGTGCACACAGGAGCCACAGGTCCCTAACACACAAAGGGGCCGCAGGCCCCTCCGACGCTGAATAAAGGCTCCCGAATGGAACCAGTTTCACCTAGTATATAATGATTAAAAATACCGCATGTATTGAAACAAGCAACGCGCTGCATATATTGACAAAGTAACTCCATATGATGACGATGTAACTGCATATAGTGACTAGCTAACCACATATATTGACTAAATATCTACTTATATTGACAATAGAATGAGTGCATATTATTGGCAGAGTAACTACATATAGTGACGAAGTAACCTCCATATATTGACTATCAACATATATTGAAAAGAGAAATGAGCTCTGTATAATGACAGTATTATATATCACATGAAACCACTATTGTATCAATAAAAGCCATTACATATTTCCCTATCTCTCACTAGTTACATATCACGTGGCATCGCACCAACAGAATGACCGCGCGTCTTTACATTGATTCGGGCGGATTAATACTATTTCGAAAAGCCACACATGACACCAACACCAGGCGATACAAAATGATTGCTTTGTTCATTAAAGTTAAATTCTTGTCTAACTTCAGTGCACTAACAAAAATGGACACAAAATCAAAGAGGCAAATTGGGGGATATATATTTTCCGTCACCAGCACCAGAGCGCAATAATGTCGCATACGGCTGTGAAGCGTCTCAGCGAACGCCGTTACTGTATGCATTTTGCAGCTTCTTTTACGGATTTAGATTTTTTTAAATGGCATTTTTTCCATGTGATATACAAAATCTTCAACTCGTTATGTTGGGAAATAAGATTTTATCAAACTCGTTTCATAAAATAATATATCCCAACTCGTTGGAGATCATCTATATGTTGAATAACGTACATGTGCCACACACTATGTTATATTATCAAAGTAACTGTATATATTGACGAAGTAGTTGCACATATTGCCAAAGTAGCTTCACATATTGACAAAGTAGCTGCATATATTGATTAACTAACCACATATGTTGACAAAGTACCTGCATATATTGACTAACTAACCACATATATTGACAGTAGATGCACATGGCAAATTAGATGCATATAATGAATAACTAACTAACTAACTAACCACATAGATTGACTAAGTAGCTTCATATATTGACTAACTAATCACATATGTTGACACAGTAGCATTATATATTGCAAAGTGGCATATATTGACTAACTAACCACATAAATTATATCTACTCAACTAATCACATATATTGACAAAGTATCTGCATATAATTGCAAAGCAGCTGCATATATTGATTAACTAACCACATATATTGACAAAGCAGCTGCAAATATTTATTGGCAAAATAGCTGCAAATATTGACTAACTAACCACATATATTGATTTATTACATGATCCTATCCACATTCCATTCAATTAACCCATTCTATAAATTGTGGCATTAAACGTTCGTTTAATAACATGAAATAGTGCCAGGTGAACTTTGACTTCCGGTTTGTCGTCTGTTTACATTTCGTATGCTACGTCTTAATATACTATGGCTTACACTATATTTCCAACAAACTCTAATGAATGAAGAGTTTGAAAAGTTATTTCATTAAATATACGCCACTAAATACATCAAAGAGTATTTATCTGGGACAATTTCTTTATGCGGACAAACAACGCATAATTACGTGAAACGTCATGGCATGCCTTATAGAAGACGATGTTAGTTTCACGTCCCATTTGCTGATTTAAGTATGTTTTATCGAGATTTTGGATCATGTAATAAATAGAATCCACAACTCGTCCCAAGTTTATAACGGAATTTACAAAACTCGTCCAGTAATAAGTTACTAGACGAGTCTTGTAAATTCCGCTATAAACTGGGGACTCGTTGTAGATCCTCTATATATTGACAACATACATTGCTTGGGCATAACATAAGGCAGCTATGGATGCACAAATATAATTATTTACTCTTTTGTTTGGGACGGCAATGATTTTTACCAACAATATTCACTATATTTACATCGTTTGTAACAACATTAACTATATTTACATCGTTTATAACAATATTCACTATATTTACATCATTTATAACAATATTCACTATATGTAGATCGTTTACAACAATAATCACTATATTTACATCGTTTATAACAATATTCACTATATTTGTATCGTTTATAACAATATTCACTATATTTATATCATTTATAACAATATTCACTATATTTACATCGTTTATAGAAATATTCACTATATCTACATCATTTATAACAATATTCACTAGATTTACATCGTTTATAACAATATTCACTATATTTACATCATTTATAACAATATTCACTATATTTACATCATTTATAACAATATTCACTATATGTAGATCGTTTACAACAATATTCAATATATTTACATCGTTTATAACAATATTCACCATATTTATATCGTTTATAACAATAATCACTATATTTATATCATTTATAACAATATTCACTATATTTATATCGTTTATAGAAATATTCACTATATTTACATCATTTATAACAATATTCACTAGATTTACATCGTTTATAACAATATTCACTATATTTACATCATTTATAACAATATTCACTATATTTACATCGTTTACAACAATATTCACTATATTTACATCGTTTATAACAATATTCACTATATTTACATAGTTTATAACAATATTCACTATATTTACATCATTTATAACAATATTCACTATATTTACATCGTTTATAGAAATAGTCACTATATTTACATCATTTATAACAATATTCACTGTATTTACATCGTTTATAGCTATATTCACTATATTTACATCGTTTATAACAATATTCACTATATTTAAATCATTTTATAACAATATCCACTGTATATGTACATCATTTACAACAATATTAAGTATATTTACATCGTTTATAACAACATTCACTATATTTACATCGTTTATAACAATGATGATTTTTTTCTGATTATTTGGATAATACCATATTTTTCACCAGAAAATAATAATTTTGGGAAAGATTATTTGCTACTCCGTTCTGAACACCCCAGCAGAGTGTTTCATATCACTTTAAAGGGGGACTGTACACTAAATCCGGCATTTATGGGACCATCTACTTTCATACCCAACAGAACATATGCAACAAATGAATTAATTTGAGCCACGGATTAGTGCAAAATACATCTATGTGCTCTGTCAACGATGCAAACATCATGGTAATTATAATGAAAATGAGTTTATGACATGTTGCATATGTTGAGTATAAAAGGAGATGGTCCCATAAATGGCAGGATATAGTGTACGGTCCACTTTAATGCTGTGTGCTGGAACACCCGTGTAGCTATACATGCACTGGGGATTTAATTTATCCGGCAGATGGTGGCCATGGCACGGTCTTACATGAAAGACCATTACTGATATCAGCCAGACAATGTAGAAGCATCTTCGTGTCGCTCATCGTGTTCGGGTCAAACTATGTTTGCGTGGATGAGGGATTGGCTTGTTGCAGAGAGACATACGTGAGATAAGCACATATTGTACACGCTGTCCCACCACACGTACTACGCACTCGCCGTCATGTAGGCACCATCAGAATGCCATTATATAAAGAATTCTGATTGATATTAGTCATAATATTCATTGAAGAGGAATAGCCACAGAGCGACACACGAGGTTAGTACATTCAGGGCTCCGGACCAATATGAATGAAACATACTTCTTTATAGATTCTGGTGTATAAAATAACACGTTTGGAACGAGTAGTATCGCATTAACGCGTTCACGTCGGGGGTGGCGCTGGTGCAGCATTAAAAATCGCGTGCCAATGCATTCTCATCAGTATATATATGCGAGTCTCGCATATATAAGAAAATGTACTGGCTCACAAGGCCAATGTAAATATTGTTAAAGTGAACTTTTTTCATTTAGTAATACCCGAAAAATATCGGCATGTTACATGTATACTCTAAATGAATTGGGACGGTAGTTATTAACCAATTCCCACGTTACTCCTTCGTGCTGTTTGTAAATATTGACGATTAGTGAACTTTAGTCTTGGTCTCTAAACTTTTTATTTTCATTTCTTTGTCTGCGGAATATATCTGAGCTATGAATAGAGATGTTATTAAGAACAGTTCCAACACTCACCCTTTACATTGGATTTTAACATACAGTGTGGCCTTATTCTAAACATCATTTTTAGCTCAACTTCACTTTGTAAATGGCTGTTGACATTTGGCATGTAGATGGGAACGAGTCATTGTGGGGTCATTCGGCAAAAGAACATGGCCGCCAGCAGCCATCTTGGATTTCAAAATTCAATCCATTAGCACGGATTACAGGTCGTATTGTTCATCTGATCATCATAAAATTTGTCACGGATGTTAATATTGACATGTAGATGGGATCGAGTCATTTTGGGGTCATTCGGCCGTAAAATAAGGCAGCTGGCAGCCATCTTGGATTTTATTCTTTGCATGACTAATCATTTAGCACGGGCTACAAGTCATACCTTTGGTCGGATCCTCGTGAAATTTGGCATGGCTGTTGACACTGACAGATCGGAACGAGTAATTTTGGGGTCATTCGGCAAAATATTATGGCCGCCAGCGGCCATCTTGGATTTCGAAATTCAAACCACTAGCACGAGCTACAGGTCGGAGTGTTCGTCTGTTAATCAAGAAATTTGTCATGGATGTTAATATTGACATGTAGATGGGAACGAGTCATTTTGGGGTCATTCTGCTATAAAATATGGCAGCTGGCAGCCATCTTGGATTTTACTCTTTGCATGACTAAATCCTTTAGCACGAGCTACAGGTCATATCTTTGGTCGGATTATTATGAAATTTGTCATGGCTGTTGACACTGACATGTAGATAGGAACGAGTAATTTTGGGGTCATTCACCAAAAAAAATACATGACCACCAGAGGCCATCTTGGGTTTCAAAATTCAATCCATTAGCACGGGCTACAGGTCGTACTGTTCGTCTGATCATCATGAAATTTGTCATGTATGTTAATATTGACATGTAGATGAGAACGAATCATTTTGGGGTCATTCGGCCGTAAACCATGGCCGCTGGTAGCCATCTTGGATTTTACTCTTTGCACGACTAAATCCTTTGGCACGGGCTACAAGTCGTACCTTTGGTCGGATCATTATGGAATTTGTCATGGCCGTTGGCACTGCAATTTAGGTGATAACCAATTATTTTGGGGTCATTCGGCAAACACACATGGCCGTCAGCGGCCATCTTTGATTTCAGAATACAATTCATTAGCACGGGTTACAGACCGGAGTGTTCGTCTGATTATCATGACATTTGCCGTAGATGTTAATATTAACATGTAGATGGGAACAAGTCATTTTGCGGTCATTCGGCCATAAAACGTGGCCGCCGGTAGCCATCTTGGATTTTACACGTGCACGGGCAACATGTCATATCTTTGGTTTGATCATTATGAAATTTGTCATGGCTGTTGGCATTGACATGTAGATTGGAACGCTTCATTTTGGTGTCATTGGGCAAAACAAAAAATATGGCCGCCAGTGCCCATCATAGATTCATATCATATATATATATCATATCACACATTTCTTGTATAGCGCACATATGACCGAGGTTTCAAGGCGCTTGATACCATTAAAATGAATAAACAAATTCCAAAATTTACAGTTCAGATATGCGAAAGTTATGTAGCCCACATTGAAGTCTGGTTCATTAGTTCCACGCCTAAATGTTCAGAATAATATTCCGTGAATAAATGAGTTTTCTAAAGACCTTTGAATTCATCATATCCAAGACAGCTGCGGATGTTCACCGACAGTGAATTCCAGAGAGTCGGCCCGGCTATGAAAAACCATTAGCACGGGCTACAGGTCCGAGTGTTCGTCTGAATCCACGGTCTGATCATCATGAAAGTTGTCGTGGATGTTAATATTGACATGCAGATGGGAACGAGTTATTTTGGGGTCATTCGGCCATAAGACATGGCCGCCGGGAGCCATCTCGGATTTTACTCTTTGCATGACTAAATCCTTTGGCACGGGTTATAGGTCGTACGTTTGGTCGGATCATCATGAAATTTGTCATGGCTGTTGACATTGACATGTAGATTTCGGGGTCATTCGGCCATAAAACATGGCCGCCGGCAGCCATCTTGGATTTAACTTTTTGCATACATGGCCAAATCTTTGGCTCAGGCTTCAAGTCGTACCTTTGGTCGGATCATTATGAAATTTGTCATGGCTGTCACTGATCATCATAAAATTTGTCGTGGATGTTAATATTGACATGTAGATGGGATCGAGTCATTTTAGGGTCATTCGGTCATAAAACATGGCCGCCGGCAGCAATCTTAGATTTTACTCTTTGCACGACTAATTCCTTTGGCACACCCTACAGTTCACTTCCCTCATGCGATCATCACCAAACTTCATATTGATCTTGATATTGATCTACTAGATGGGAGCTATCAAATGTTTTAGATATTCATTGGGAAACATAGCCTCCAGCGGCCATCTTGGATTTTGATAATTTAGTATAACTTAGACATTTCAACTTTCCGTATTCCTGATCACTCCATTGGCTGTAATACTTGAAATTATTGCCTTTCTAAGTTGAGCTACAGTGTCATTGACATTTTCATTATTTCTGTATACGGAGCATATATCAGAATGCTATATGAATTGAAGAATGTTCAGAAATGAACCCTCCTGAGACCATGTTTTAATTTATCCTGAAAGGGGGAGGGGCGGGCATATTTTAATTAGTCCTCATGTGACCATTTTTTTTAATTTACCCTCATCGGACCATATTTTAATTAACCCTCTCTGGAAGTGACCATATTTTAATTGACACTCTTGGAACCATATTTTAATTAACCCTCATGAGAGACAATATTTTCAAAGTTGATATCAGGAGTACATTACCTGAAGCCATTCTGAGATCATCATTACGTTCTCTTTGTGTGTATATTGGCAAGTATATCTGACACTGTCGTAGGAGGTGGTGGACTAAATATGATTAAAAACGTACTCGGTATTTGCGTACTTGAACCATGTAACGAAAATCGACAATTTTTGCCTGATTATTATTCTGCACGCTATAGTCATATCCATATTTTATTTAACCCTCGTGTGACCATATTTCAATTTACCCTCATTAGACCATATTTTAATTAACCCTCATGGATCCATACTTGTATTTTAATTAACCCTCATGGGAGACAATATTTTCAAAGTTGATATCAGGAGTGCATTACCTGAGGCCATTCTTAGATCACCATTACGCCCTTGTATGGTGTATATTGGCAAGTATATCTGACACTGTTGTAGGAGGTGGTGGAATAAATGTGATTAGAAACGTACTCGGTATTCGCGTACTTGAACCATGTAACGAAGATCGACAATGTTGGCCTTATTATTATTCTGCATGCTATTTCATGCACTATTCAGATCTCTATTTCAATAGAAACGAAAACAGGTATTTGTGTACTTGGATGGACTAAATGCAGTTGTTCGCGCTGAACAGATATATCTTCTGGCCAAAAAAGTGGCCAATTGAAATATTTAGTGGCCAAATAAAAGAAGAATTGTCCAAATGTTTTTTGGCCAAATTAAAAAAACCCTGGCCAAATTAAATCCTCATTTTCTGGGCTCACAATTGACGACTGCTATAACCAGTGCAGAGATTAAGGTTTTCGACGATAAGTGATCGTCATTGTACAACCATCACCATTCAATCAACGCTCCCCTTACAAAATAAATTTGGGTTGTCATCATATGATGTATCCGAAGTATGAAACCCGCGTCAAAAACAGGCTATATTCGTCGCCTAACTATTCAGCGCTTTCTGAATTAGATTTCTGTCTCCATAAAAAAAAGTTTGGCCAAATTAATTTTTTTGGCCACTTGCGAAAAAATGGCCATTGGCCACTTTGGACACCGACAGCGCGAACACTGACTAATGTGATTATAAACGTACTTGGTAAACAATTTGTATATGGTCAGATATCTCATCATCGAAAACAATTGAAATGTCGTATAAGAGAACCGAGGAATCAACAGTTGAGTGTGTTTGCCGCGATCTGGCAGCGCGTCAACATAATAATTTGTTATCCTCCTCCCTATTTTCCACCCTTCTGATTAGCCCATGTCCTGTCACGTGCCGGGCGACAAATCACACGTCGCCCGCTGACCCGGGAGACATTGTTTTTGTCGCCCGCCTGATGTTATATTGCAAGATTATCTCCAAACACACACTGCAGTAACTCATCTATTTCACATCGCTATACATACTAAAAAATCATAGATCTTATATACCCCACGGATTCGCAATACACACCAGTTATGGTGTTTGCTAATTTGCATATATTTAGTGAACACTAATATTCGAACTTTTAAGTTGATACTTTTATCGGACAAGCGTTATTATTTACTTTTTACATCGAAACATCTCGGTGATTCAATTTGTTCATGTCGACATTATGATGCAAGATTGAAAGAGAGGATCCCTTGAAGTTGGTTGGTTATATATGTTTGCTGGTAGACAACGTAATGCATACGTTTGTCGCGAATGAATAGTACTGTACGCGTATCCTCCGCGATGTCTGCAATGTGATCATAGAAGTATTTTATGTGAGGATCGCCATGAGCACTGACACATATGAATGTACATTAATGAAGTTGACAACTTCCAAATAGCTTTCGGGGAAGA
Source organism: Siphonodentalium dalli (assembly GCA_032622095.1). Lineage (NCBI taxonomy): Eukaryota > Metazoa > Mollusca > Scaphopoda > Gadilida > Siphonodentaliidae > Siphonodentalium > Siphonodentalium dalli. Next base: position 136,120,217 of record CP136062.1, on the reverse strand, counting down.
CCGTTATAAAATGAACATAGCGAGTAAATTGCGCACACAAGACGACATTGAATATGCCACATTGCAGAAGACGAGAACGTACCTATATGGCTTATTGGTTTACATTGCATGGACCTATATTGACGATTTAACCACCAACACGATCGTAAATAAACGCGGATTATCACACGCTTAACGGCTTGACTATTGTTTATGGAACGGAAATCCTATGGGACGATAAGTAGTTACTGAAAATATATATAATCGGGAAAGAAACCACTCGTGACTCACTGCAACATCGTGCGTGTGGATGGCTAGTATATTTTCTGTGGTATAATCGGATAACAAAACAGTTGTTGCCCTTCTTCTCGGGAGACATTGAGATTTGTCACCCGCCCGAGAACGGAATGTCTCCCTTGGAGCTTCGCTCCTCGGGAGACATTCCGTTCTCGAGCGGGTGACAAATCTCAATGTCTCCATCGACAACGGGCGACAACTGTATAGTGTCAATCTTCAAGGCGTTCAACACTTGTTTGGCAATGGGTGTGTGGTTATTGGTGTATCAATGCAATGGCGTTGCATGTTTGGTGATGAACATTTCAACCAATTGGAACGCGTGCGCCCTCTGTGAACACATATGGTGTTTAAATATTTCAAATTAAACTTTAGTTTAGCACATCCGATTTTAAAAATGTTTTCACACCCTTTCTCACCAAGTGCACAGTATATACAGCACACACACAAAATATCATATATAATCAACTACACATTCCTCTATATATATTATTGATATTATATCGTTATTATTACCGTGAATTTATTGAAATTTGCGTACATGCAGTCTCCATTTAATTTTTCAATAACATGTATATATTGGTATATATTGTGTCTGTCACGTGACATATATTACGTTTCGTCGTAACAAAGAAAAAACTGATTAGATTTCGATTAGATTAATGTTTTGTATGTCTGTTCATAATTCCCGGTTCCCGATTCAACATAATACATACACTCTTAAAGGTCCAGGAACAAACTGTCACACCCTCCCCAATCCCCTCTCCCCCTGAATCCTGAATATCAGTCAACAGAAGGAGCCAATACTGAACGCCAGTTAACACGCAGGAGGGGTGTGAATACTGAATACCGCTCAGAAAATGTATGACGATCGAAGGTCATGGATGTCACACTTCAAATGTCAATACCATCTACTCTCATATATAAATTCTCTCAATATGTAGCAATCTGCCAAACTGTAAGAAATACATTAAGAGATGTATTACAAATCCTGGTTACTACATATTAATCTATTTTCAGGCATAGTGGTGACCAGAAGCGACGCGGTTGATCCGCGAATTAATGTCTGTCACTAGTCTAGCGCCCGATCAACAGAATGAGACCCGAAAAGGGATAACAGCCTATTCTGGCCATCAAATACCAAAATTCGTTATCAAAGTCGCGTACTAGCTTTTATTGCACATCAATTCGTTCATTTTTGCGAAATACAGCAAAATACAAAAGATTTCAAAACGTTCAATAAACAATTTTGTATCGTCCTTGAATAATACAAACCAATTATACTGCAGGAACGTCATTATTATTAGCAACGTCAACTTTAATAGAAAATTTCTTCACTAAATTATGCAGTATATAGTCTAAATAAATCATACGTTTGTTCAATTTAATAAAACAAATATCGACCTAAATTTCGGTATAATGACGAGCCACAATCTTCAGAGTGCTTAATACACATAGAACAGCACAGTTGTGTGAACATACAGCCATTATAGTTAACTGTTCTGAGTAGCGTACGTTTTTTCTCCTGAGTGAGATGCGGATGATTATCGTTAGGCGCTAGCCTATTGAAAATAATCCTGGCATCTCGCGAGAGGAAAAAAGTCCTTACGCTAACTACTCAGACCATGCATGTCGTTGGCTGTGTTTATTGTATTTTATATACCAGAATGTTAAGACCCAGACCACAATGTATATAAGACACGATTAGACCTAATATGCCCTTAAAGCTACATCACCAGCCATTTATGTTACAATAACGCGCAAGGATACCGAATTACCCAAAATTGACGTCACGACGCAGTGCTGAGAGTAGGATAAAATCTTGAGAGTAGGATAACACGTTCGATCTTCTGCATGGGAGTGGTTATGTGATTTTGACGTAAAAAGTTTATGAAAATATAATAAAGTAATATAGCAAGCGTTTGTCGTGTTGAGAGGTAAAACTACTATACATATACGATTCTTATTTTACCATATATAGCTTCACAACAAACCCGTGAAATAACACTAACCAGTTCACACACTTAATTATGTCGTTCTATAGATTTATTTTAACCCCGAATTCCACATAAAAAGGGGTGAATCCTGATTATCGACTAACAGCGGGTATATGAATCCACCGTACCGCCTGAAAATGGCCTGAATCTTGTGTCCCAAAAGATGGGGGTGACACCATAACTGTTCCCATATATAGAGAGGTTATATTTGCACATCAGAAGAATAGATGTCTCGTTGGATTCACTTCTAAAAATAGAATCTTGGGGGTCTAAAATTGGCTGTACTAAAATATTCCCAAAATAACAAAACCCAAAAAAAAAATTCAAAACTTCAAAAATTTATTTTTTCCAAAAATTATTTTTTCCAAAAAATTTAAAAATTTCCAAACTTCCAAATTATCAAAACCCCAAAATTTCCAAACTTCCAAATTATCAAAACCCCCAAAATTATTTCTCTAAAAAAAAAGTTTAAATAAAAAATCTATAACGAGTTTTCGGTTTCTGATAATCTCGATATTAAAATGTCGAATGTTAAATTATTTGCACGTAATATCTTTCGTAATATTTTTTGTTCAAATATTTTTCATGAAATTATTAATCGATGTTTAGAAATAGCTTTATTGGACATTGTGACCATCGATATGAATGCATACATTCCAGTGTTTTATCGGACGCAGTTCATATAATTGTCATACCTGAAAATAGACACTATTACTTTTACATAAATAATAAAGAGCGTTTATTCTTTACACTCTCTCTATCCCATATGACAGGTGTGTATTATCGTGAATTATTGGAAGTTTTGAGATGTACTATGTTCAATCCCTAACGGTCGAAAATTGTAATGTGAAATTACAACCCTCCAGAATGAATTGTCATATTCGCTGTACACGCAATCACACGCGACATTGGTGGTAACAATGTGTCTTTCACACCTTTGCTTTACCAAATGAATTATATTATTTCCCCGGTCACAGTTATATGCTATTCAGAAAACATATCGATTTAATGTCTGAACAAACGAGTTAGTATCAATTAAGGTTGATAAACTGTGTCATTCACACGATAATTAGTTAGCCAAAACATGCATACATATTACGTCAGGTCGTGAGACACTCAATTATAGAAATTGCTTTGATGACATTGTTATAACAACATTACGTAATAACCCCTTATCACTCCATTCACACTTACGACCATTTTGTATGCCGAAAACTCCAGGTAGCACCGATGATGTAACATTATATCACTGCTATTGTACCAATGATAGGTTCAGACATGTTTGATGTTTAGAGAAATAGATAATCTGCAGGTGTTCTCAGCGGGGGGAACACAGGGTTACGTAATAATAACCAGTTAAACAACTAATGTTGCCTCGTCCGTACAAAACCAATTATCGGCCTATTCATACATTACGTTCATATATATAATCTTATATAATGTTACGTCATTCGTGCTTGCATATGTTCGGGATTTTATGGTATAAAAATATAGCTTACTACTGCAATATATTATTTATAATAATTGGACTCATTGATCTCACGTGAATAATACTCTTAGTTGTTCCAATAAAATAGTTATCAAATTCGATCACCAATAGATTTGACTGTGGAATGTAATGACCTTTAACTTATTTATCGATCTAAAGGGACACTCATTATGAATGAATGTTAACAATACAAGCGCACGAATGAAGAGCGTTGAACATATACGAAATTACTACACGAATGAATTGAACCTTGAAATTTATATTTTCACATCTTACCAACAACAGCTACAGACATAATCATAGTATTATACTGTCTTGCATGTACACACGCTATGACATCATTAAAGGCAGACAATCCACTCACGGTGTGACAACAGATACGGACATAGGCATAGTGTTATACAGTCTTCTATGTACCCACGCTATGACACCATTAACGTACATTGGATGTTAGGTATATGACTCTTGAGCATGCACCAATCAATGAGCATATGAGCAAAAAACTGAGCAAATGAGCAAAAAATGAGCAAATGAGCAAGAAAATGAGCAAATGAGCAAGAAAATGAGCAAATGAGCAATAAAAATGAGCAAATGAGCATAAAAATGAGCAAATGAGCAAGAAAATGAGCAAATGAGCAAGAAAATGAGCAAATGAGCAATAAAAATGAGCAAATGAGCAAATAAATGAGCAAGAAAATGAGCAAATGAGCAATAAAAATGAGCAAATGAGCAAATAAATGAGCAAATGAGCAAGAAAATGAGCAAATGAGCAAGAAAATGAGCAAATGAGCAATAAAAATGAGCAAATGAGCAAATAAATGAGCAAATGAGCAATAAAAATGAGCAAATGAGCAAATAAATGAGCAAATGAGTAAGAAAATGAGCAAATGAGCAATAAAAATGAGCAAATGAGCAAATAAATGAGCAAATGAGCAAGAAAATGAGCAAATGAGCAAGAAAATGAGCAAATGAGCAATAAAAATGAGCAAATGAGCAAATAAATGAACCAAATGAGCAAGAAAATGAGCAAATGAGCAATAAAAATGAGCAAATGAGCAAATAAATGAGCAAATGAGCAAAAAAATGAGCAATAAAATGAGCAATAAAAATGAGCAAATGAGCAAAAAAATGGGCATACCTGTATGTAGGCCTACCAGTGGATGAATAGTCTGCCGGAGAAGTACTGTGTAGACAGGTCTTGTCGGTAAGAGAGTCAGACGAGAAGTGGAGGCTCGGCTATTAAAACATAGTAATGCGATAGCGAACATCAAACGAGTCTGCGCACGCATATCTGTCAAAGGATACAATGGCAGTCATTGGTCAATTTATCCCCGGTGTCAGCTCAGTACCCAATCGGGACGCAGCCGAAGGTCAACTCATTTTTTTTGCTCATTATAGTACGTCACTTGGACATTTTATTAGTTTATCACGTGATCACTAAATGTGGCAATCGGGTATCCACCGATGCCTGCAATTTATTATTTATAATAATTGGACTCATTGATCTCACGTAAATAATACTCTTAGTTGTTCCAATAAAATAGTTATCAAATTCGATCACCAATAGATTTGACTGTGGAATATAATGACCTTTAACTTATTTATCGATCTATGTTAGAACATGGTCTTAACAAAAAACTTGACCATAACAAAAATTACCTTACATTTATGCATGAATCTAATTAGACCATACGTAAATATTGTCAGCTTATCGTCTGATGAGCAAATCCGATGTTTATCAAAAATAGTACAACTTCCAGTTGGTAATTACTCTTACGAATGAAGAGCGTTGAACATATACGAAATTACTACACGAATGAACTGAAATTTATATTTTCACATCTTACCAACAACAGATACAGACATAGTCATAGTGTTATACTATCTTACATGTACCCATGCTATGACATCATTCGAAGGGGCAATACACTCAAGGAGTTAAAGTGACACGAAACAAGGGACGTGATGTAATATTGGTGTTTGAATCTTAAAGGAACACAAGACACTCTAAAGGGGGCACTCATTATGAATGAATGTTAACAATACAAGCACACGAATGAAGAGCGTTGAACATATACAAAATTACTACACGAATGAATTGAACCTTGAAATTTATATTTCACATCTTACCAACAACAGCTACAGGCATTATCATAGGGTTATACTGTCTTGCATATACACACGCTATGACATCATTAAAGGCGGACAATCCACTCACGATGTGACAACAGATACAGACATAGGCATAGTGTTATACAGTCTTCTATGTACCAATGCTATGACATAATTAAAGGGGGATAATACACGCACGGTGTGGAATGTTAAAGTGACACGCGGTAAGGGACGTGATGTAATATTGGTGAAACCCCCTCCCCACTTATAGATATATAACGAAGACGAGAATAACATGTTGATGAAGTTTATTGAAATTTAATCATTGTCTGAATCTTCGACCGTTAGATTTACTTCTAAGAGTTTCTTGAATTTTCTCATCGCTTCATCTGCAGCCCATTCATTATTATATCCGTGTTTGGTCAGTTTGACCATTTTCTTCATGATCATGGTATGTATACGTGATGTTTTCAATCGATACTGGTATTCTATTAATCGTCTATAACTTTTGAGAAACAGAGCAAACTCTGTGTCGATGGTATCCTCTTTTCCCGACATGCTCTCATCTCCCGAAATGCTCTCTTCTTCTTTCACATCATTGGTGACGCGTTTCATCATACTTTTGAATGTGTCCATCTCGTTGACACATCGCGCAGCTTTCTTAAGACCGAATACCGTTCTACTACCGACGCCATTACCATCTTCTGAATCTGATAGCGTTCCACGTTCATCTTCATCTGAATCTAGAACCGCTTCGTCAGATTCATCGGTATCTTCTCCGAAGAGAGTTGGTTTTGTCTCGGACATAACTCCGTGTTTAATCTGTTTATGTCTTTGTAGATTGTAGTTCGTCGATAAAATAATGCCACATAAATCACACCCGTGCATTATCGCGAATTATTGGAAGAACCATCACTCTTATAAGTAGCGATAAAAAGAGAGAATAAGGTGTGGTATACAACCGTCGCTCTAAGAGTACGTTCGTCCCGGGGGCTAGGGTATAGATATTTGACCGCCGGTGATTCAATTAATGCCAATTTATCAGTATGGTACTCTATGTATTCATTCATGATTTGGCTAATCGTATGACACTGATCTTTTCATTTTCTTCTTATTATTAGACAAACCTCCATCAGACACTCTCTTGTTGGTTTGTTTGGACGCTTTACGAGTGTTTGTCAACTTATTTGCTGCAACTTCAGCCTTAGCCATTTCAATCGCTTGAGCGATGGGTGTCACCACGTTAATAGTTGGTTTTAGAACGTCTTCTTCACTATCACTATTTTTAGTTCTGTCAATAAAGTATCGACCCTGATTATCTGGTATTAACTTCCCATCAACCATATCTCTGAAATTTTTTCGCCACACTTCAAGATCTGCTGGAATATACGGGATCGACATGTTTCTTCAAAATGTACAAGTCACTCTTTTTTCTGCATTTTATTTTAGAAAGTTTATCGCCTCTTATAAAAATCGATTATTGCATCTAAAAATAGAATCTTTGGGTCTAAAATTGGTTGTACTAAAATATTCCCAAAAAAAACCCCCAAAACTTCAAAAATTTCAAAAAACTTCAAAAATTTCAAAAACTTCAAAAAACTTCAAAAATTTCAAAAACTTCAAAAACTTCAAAAATAAGGTTGTTGGTGGTGGTGTTGTTGTTGTTGTTGTTGTTGTTGTGGCGGCGGCGGCGGCGGCATTGCGGTATTTTACTGCGGGGTCCGCAGACAACCTTATTTTTGAAGTTTTTGAAGTTTTTGAAATTTTTGAAGTTTTTTGAAGTTTTTGAAATTTTTGAAGTTTTTTGAAATTTTTGAAGTTTTGGGGGTTTTTTTTGGGAATATTTTAGTACAACCAATTTTAGACCCAAAGATTCTATTTTTAGATGCAATAATCGATTTTTATAAGAGGCGATAAACTTTCTAAAATAAAATGCAGAAAAAAGAGTGACTTGTACATTTTGAAGAAACATGTCGATCCCGTATATTCCAGCAGATCTTGAAGTGTGGCGAAAACATTTCAGAGATATGGTTGATGGGAAGTTAATACCAGATAATCAGGGTCGATACTTTATTGACAGAACTAAAAATAGTGATAGTGAAGAAGACGTTCTAAAACCAATTATTAACGTGGTGACACCCATCGCTCAAGCGATTGAAATGGCTAAGGCTGAAGTTGCAGCAAATAAGTTGACAAACACTCGTAAAGCGTCCAAACAAACCAACAAGAGAGTGTCTGATGGAGGTTTGTCTAATAATAAGAAGAAAATGAAAAGATCAGTGTCATACGATTAGCCAAATCATGAATGAATACATAGAGTACCATACTGATAAATTGGCATTAATTGAATCACCGGCGGTCAAATATCTATACCCTAGCCCCCGGGACGAACGTACTCTTAGAGCGACGGTTGTATACCACACCTTATTCTCTCTTTTTATCGCTACTTATAAGAGTGATGGTTCTTCCAATAATTCGCGATAATGCACGGGTGTGATTTATGTGGCATTATTTTATCGACGAACTACAATCTACAAAGACATAAACAGATTAAACACGGAGTTATGTCCGAGACAAAACCAACTCTCTTCGGAGAAGATACCGATGAATCTGACGAAGCGGTTCTAGATTCAGATGAAGATGAACGTGGAACGCTATCAGATTCAGAAGATGGTAATGGCGTCGGTAGTAGAACGGTATTCGGTCTTAAGAAAGCTGCGCGATGTGTCAACGAGATGGACACATTCAAAAGTATGATGAAACGCGTCACCAATGATGTGAAAGAAGAAGAGAGCATTTCGGGTGATGAGAGCATGTCGGGAAAAGAGGATACCATCGACACAGAGTTTGCTCTGTTTCTCAAAAGTTATAGACGATTAATAGAATACCAGTATCGATTGAAAACATCACGTATACATACCATGATCATGAAGAAAATGGTCAAACTGACCAAACACGGATATAATAATGAATGGGCTGCAGATGAAGCGATGAGAAAATTCAAGAAACTCTTAGAAGTAAATCTAACGGTCGAAGATTCAGACAATGATTAAATTTCAATAAACTTCATCAACATGTTATTCTCGTCTTCGTTATATATCTATAAGTGGGGAGGGGGTTTCACCAATATTACATCACGTCCCTTACCGCGTGTCACTTTAACATTCCACACCGTGCGTGTATTATCCCCCTTTAATTATGTCATAGCATTGGTACATAGAAGACTGTATAACACTATGCCTATGTCTGTATCTGTTGTCACATCGTGAGTGGATTGTCCGCCTTTAATGATGTCATAGCGTGTGTATATGCAAGACAGTATAACCCTATGATAATGCCTGTAGCTGTTGTTGGTAAGATGTGAAATATAAATTTCAAGGTTCAATTCATTCGTGTAGTAATTTTGTATATGTTCAACGCTCTTCATTCGTGTGCTTGTATTGTTAACATTCATTCATAATGAGTGCCCCCTTTAGAGTGTCTTGTGTTCCTTTAAGATTCAAACACCAATATTACATCACGTCCCTTGTTTCGTGTCACTTTAACTCCTTGAGTGTATTGCCCCTTCGAATGATGTCATAGCATGGGTACATGTAAGATAGTATAACACTATGACTATGTCTGTATCTGTTGTTGGTAAGATGTGAAAATATAAATTTCAGTTCATTCGTGTAGTAATTTCGTATATGTTTAACGCTCTTCATTCGTAAGAGTAATTACCAACTGGAAGTTGTACTATTTTTGATAAACATCGGATTTGCTCATCAGACGATAAGCTGACAATATTTACGTATGGTCTAATTAGATTCATGCATAAATGTAAGGTAATTTTTGTTATGGTCAAGTTTTTTGTTAAGACCATGTTCTAACATAGATCGATAAATAAGTTAAAGGTCATTATATTCCACAGTCAAATCTATTGGTGATCGAATTTGATAACTATTTTATTGGAACAACTAAGAGTATTATTTACGTGAGATCAATGAGTCCAATTATTATAAATAATAAATTGCAGGCATCGGTGGATACCCGATTGCCACATTTAGTGATCACGTGATAAACTGATAAAATGTCCAAGTGACGTACTATAATGAGCAAAAAAAATGAGTTGACCTTCGGCTGCGTCCCGATTGGGTACTGAGCTGACACCGGGGATAAATTGACCAATGACTGCCATTGTATCCTTTGACAGATATGCGTGCGCAGACTCGTTTGATGTTCGCTATCGCATTACTATGTTTTAATAGCCGAGCCTCCACTTCTCGTCTGACTCTCTTACCGACAAGACCTGTCTACACAGTACTTCTCCGGCAGACTATTCATCCACTGGTAGGCCTACATACAGGTATGCCCATTTTTTTGCTCATTTGCTCATTTTTATTGCTCATTTTATTGCTCATTTTTTTGCTCATTTATTTGCTCATTTGCTCATTTTTATTGCTCATTTGCTCATTTTCTTGCTCATTTGGTTCATTTATTTGCTCATTTGCTCATTTTTATTGCTCATTTGCTCATTTTCTTGCTCATTTGCTCATTTTCTTGCTCATTTGCTCATTTATTTGCTCATTTGCTCATTTTTATTGCTCATTTGCTCATTTTCTTACTCATTTGCTCATTTATTTGCTCATTTGCTCATTTTTATTGCTCATTTGCTCATTTATTTGCTCATTTGCTCATTTTTATTGCTCATTTGCTCATTTTCTTGCTCATTTGCTCATTTTCTTGCTCATTTGCTCATTTATTTGCTCATTTGCTCATTTTTATTGCTCATTTGCTCATTTTCTTGCTCATTTGCTCATTTATTTGCTCATTTGCTCATTTTTATTGCTCATTTGCTCATTTTCTTGCTCATTTGCTCATTTTCTTGCTCATTTGCTCATTTTTATGCTCATTTGCTCATTTTTATTGCTCATTTGCTCATTTTCTTGCTCATTTGCTCATTTTCTTGCTCATTTGCTCATTTTTTGCTCATTTGCTCAATTTTTTGCTCATTTGCTCATTGATTGGTGCATGCTCAAGAGTCATATACCTAACATCCAATGTACGTTAATGGTGTCATAGCGTGGGTACATAGAAGACTGTATAACACTATGCCTATGTCCGTATCTGTTGTCACACCGTGAGTGGATTGTCTGCCTTTAATGATGTCATAGCGTGTGTACATGCAAGACAGTATAATACTATGATTATGTCTGTAGCTGTTGTTGGTAAGATGTGAAAATATAAATTTCAAGGTTCAATTCATTCGTGTAGTAATTTCGTATATGTTCAACGCTCTTCATTCGTGCGCTTGTATTGTTAACATTCATTCATAATGAGTGTCCCTTTAGATCGATAAATAAGTTAAAGGTCATTACATTCCACAGTCAAATCTATTGGTGATCGAATTTGATAACTATTTTATTGGAACAACTAAGAGTATTATTCACGTGAGATCAATGAGTCCAATTATTATAAATAATATATTGCAGTAGTAAGCTATATTTTTATACCATAAAATCCCGAACATATGCAAGCACGAATGACGTAACATTATATAAGATTATATATATGAACGTAATGTATGAACAGGCCGATAATTGGTTTTGTACGGACGAGGCAACATTAGTTGTTTAACTGGTTATTATTACGTAACCCTGTGTTCCCCCCCCCCCCCCCGCTGAGAACACCTGCAGATTATCTATTTCTCTAAACATCAAACATGTCTGAACCTATCATTGGTACAATAGCAGTGATATAATGTTACATCATCGGTGCTACCTGGAGTTTTCGGCATACAAAATGGTCGTAAGTGTGAATGGAGTGATAAGGGGTTATTACGTAATGTTGTTATAACAATGTCATCAAAGCAATTTCTATAATTGAGTGTCTCACGACCTGACGTAATATGTATGCATGTTTTGGCTAACTAATTATCGTGTGAATGACACAGTTTATCAACCTTAATTGATACTAACTCGTTTGTTCAGACATTAAATCGATATGTTTTCTGAATAGCATATAACTGTGACCGGGGAAATAATATAATTCATTTGGTAAAGCAAAGGTGTGAAAGACACATTGTTACCACCAATGTCGCGTGTGATTGCGTGTACAGCGAATATGACAATTCATTCTGGAGGGTTGTAATTTCACATTACAATTTTCGACCGTTAGGGATTGAACATAGTACATCTCAAAACTTCCAATAATTCACGATAATACACACCTGTCATATGGGATAGAGAGAGTGTAAAGAATAAACGCTCTTTATTATTTATGTAAAAGTAATAGTGTCTATTTTCAGGTATGACAATTATATGAACTGCGTCCGATAAAACACTGGAATGTATGCATTCATATCGATGGTCACAATGTCCAATAAAGCTATTTCTAAACATCGATTAATAATTTCATGAAAAATATTTGAACAAAAAATATTACGAAAGATATTACGCGCAAATAATTTAACATTCGACATTTTAATATCGAGATTATCAGAAACCGAAAACTCGTTATAGATTTTTTATTTAAACTTTTTTTTTAGAGAAATAATTTTGGGGGTTTTGATAATTTGGAAGTTTGGAAATTTTGGGGTTTTGATAATTTGGAAGTTTGGAAATTTTTAAATTTTTTGGAAAAAATAATTTTTGGAAAAAATAAATTTTTGAAGTTTTGAATTTTTTTTTTGGGTTTTGTTATTTTGGGAATATTTTAGTACAGCCAATTTTAGACCCCCAAGATTCTATTTTTAGAAGTGAATCCAACGAGACATCTATTCTTCTCACATCAAGAGATGCAATATTTCACCAGCTCCTCCAAAGCGCCAACATTGCCACTCCATGCATGGTCCATCGGAGATTTAGCAGCCGAAGAACAATTTATAAGTCAACGGGGAGTGTCAAATTATACCAAACATTTCGTCAAAATGGCGACAACAGTGATCACCACGCGATATAAACCAAATTAGTCAATAGCCACACCGGGACACGCGCTCCCTCGATCGTGCAATTATTGCGCCCTCCGGGTGTAAAACGTATCGCTGTTCTGGAGAAATGACAGGAGCTATGGGGATATTTCGCGGACAAGGCATTTCGGGTTTAACACGATGAAAGTTATTTTAGGAAATTGTAGTAGAACGAAGATTAATGTCCTATTCCCATAATATAACACAAAGGGTGACATCCAATGTTTTTTGAGTATACATTTCCAAGATTAGTAATATAATCAAGACATCAGATATCATTTGCATGAGCTGTAATTTAATTTCGGTAATTGTACATCAAACTGTTTTACACGAAATAATACGACAAATCAAAATATAGGGAAACAACCATAAACAGGTAACAACTTCGATAAGAAGAAACGAGTATTCAACAATGTCTGACGTTGCATATTTTCTGCTTTAATTATGTCATAGCATTGGTACATAGAAGACTGTATAACACTATGCCTATGTCTGTATCTGTTGTCACATCGTGAGTGGATTGTCCGCCTTTAATGATGTCATAGCGTGTGTATATGCAAGACAGTATAACCCTATGATAATGCCTGTAGCTGTTGTTGGTAAGATGTGAAATATAAATTTCAAGGTTCAATTCATTCGTGTAGTAATTGTATATGTTCAACGCTCTTCATTCGTGTGCTTGTATTGTTAACATTCATTCATAATGAGTGCCCCCTTTAGAGTGTCTTGTGTTCCTTTAAGATTCAAACACCAATATTACATCACGTCCCTTGTTTCGTGTCACTTTAACTCCTTGAGTGTATTGCCCCTTCGAATGATGTCATAGCATGGGTACATGTAAGATAGTATAACACTATGACTATGTCTGTATCTGTTGTTGGTAAGATGTGAAAATATAAATTTCAGTTCATTCGTGTAGTAATTTCGTATATGTTCAACGCTCTTCATTCGTAAGAGTAATTACCAACTGGAAGTTGTACTATTTTTGATAAACATCGGATTTGCTCATCAGACGATAAGCTGACAATATTTACGTATGGTCTAATTAGATTCATGCATAAATGTAAGGTAATTTTTGTTATGGTCAAGTTTTTTGTTAAGACCATGTTCTAACATAGATCGATAAATAAGTTAAAGGTCATTATATTCCACAGTCAAATCTATTGGTGATCGAATTTGATAACTATTTTATTGGAACAACTAAGAGTATTATTTACGTGAGATCAATGAGTCCAATTATTATAAATAATAAATTGCAGGCATCGGTGGATACCCGATTGCCACATTTAGTGATCACGTGATAAACTGATAAAATGTCCAAGTGACGTACTATAATGAGCAAAAAAAATGAGTTGACCTTCGGCTGCGTCCCGATTGGGTACTGAGCTGACACCGGGGATAAATTGACCAATGACTGCCATTGTATCCTTTGACAGATATGCGTGCGCAGACTCGTTTGATGTTCGCTATCGCATTACTATGTTTTAATAGCCGAGCCTCCACTTCTCGTCTGACTCTCTTACCGACAAGACCTGTCTACACAGTACTTCTCCGGCAGACTATTCATCCACTGGTAGGCCTACATACAGGTATGCCCATTTTTTTGCTCATTTGCTCATTTTATTGCTCATTTTTTTGCTTATTTGCTCATTTATTTGCTCATTTGCTCATTTTTATTGCTCATTTGCTCATTTTCTTGCTCATTTGGTTCATTTATTTGCTCATTTGCTCATTTTTATTGCTCATTTTCTTGCTTATTTGCTCATTTTCTTGCTCATTTGCTCATTTATTTGCTCATTTGCTCATTTTTATTGCTCATTTGCTCATTTTCTTACTCATTTGCTCATTTATTTGCTCATTTGCTCATTTTTATTGCTCATTTGCTCATTTATTTGCTCATTTGCTCATTTTTATTGCTCATTTGCTCATTTTCTTGCTCATTTGCTCATTTTCTTGCTCATTTGCTCATTTATTTGCTCATTTGCTCATTTTTATTGCTCATTTGCTCATTTTCTTGCTCATTTGCTCATTTATTTGCTCATTTGCTCATTTTTATTGCTCATTTGCTCATTTTCTTGCTCATTTGCTCATTTTATTGCTCATTTGCTCATTTTTATGCTCATTTGCTCATTTTTATTGCTCATTTGCTCATTTTCTTGCTCATTTGCTCATTTTCTTGCTCATTTGCTCATTTTTTGCTCATTTGCTCAATTTTTTGCTCATTTGCTCATTGATTGGTGCATGCTCAAGAGTCATATACCTAACATCCAATGTACGTTAATGGTGTCATAGCGTGGGTACATAGAAGACTGTATAACACTATGCCTATGTCCGTATCTGTTGTCACACCGTGAGTGGATTGTCTGCCTTTAATGATGTCATAGCGTGTGTACATGCAAGACAGTATAATACTATGATTATGTCTGTAGCTGTTGTTGGTAAGATGTGAAAATATAAATTTCAAGGTTCAATTCATTCGTGTAGTAATTTCGTATATGTTCAACGCTCTTCATTCGTGCGCTTGTATTGTTAACATTCATTCATAATGAGTGTCCCTTTAGATCGATAAATAAGTTAAAGGTCATTACATTCCACAGTCAAATCTATTGGTGATCGAATTTGATAACTATTTTATTGGAACAACTAAGAGTATTATTCACGTGAGATCAATGAGTCCAATTATTATAAATAATATATTGCAGTAGTAAGCTATATTTTTATACCATAAAATCCCGAACATATGCAAGCACGAATGACGTAACATTATATAAGATTATATATATGAACGTAATGTATGAATAGGCCGATAATTGGTTTTGTACGGACGAGGCAACATTAGTTGTTTAACTGGTTATTATTACGTAACCCTGTGTTCCCCCCCGCTGAGAACACCTGCAGATTATCTATTTCTCTAAACATCAAACATGTCTGAACCTATCATTGGTACAATAGCAGTGATATAATGTTACATCATCGGTGCTACCTGGAGTTTTCGGCATACAAAATGGTCGTAAGTGTGAATGGAGTGATAAGGGGTTATTACGTAATGTTGTTATAACAATGTCATCAAAGCAATTTCTATAATTGAGTGTCTCACGACCTGACGTAATATGTATGCATGTTTTGGCTAACTAATTATCGTGTGAATGACACAGTTTATCAACCTTAATTGATACTAACTCGTTTGTTCAGACATTAAATCGATATGTTTTCTGAATAGCATATAACTGTGACCGGGGAAATAATATAATTCATTTGGTAAAGCAAAGGTGTGAAAGACACATTGTTACCACCAATGTCGCGTGTGATTGCGTGTACAGCGAATATGACAATTCATTCTGGAGGGTTGTAATTTCACATTACAATTTTCGACCGTTAGGGATTGAACATAGTACATCTCAAAACTTCCAATAATTCACGATAATACACACCTGTCATATGGGATAGAGAGAGTGTAAAGAATAAACGCTCTTTATTATTTATGTAAAAGTAATAGTGTCTATTTTCAGGTATGACAATTATATGAACTGCGTCCGATAAAACACTGGAATGTATGCATTCATATCGATGGTCACAATGTCCAATAAAGCTATTTCTAAACATCGATTAATAATTTCATGAAAAATATTTGAACAAAAAATATTACGAAAGATATTACGCGCAAATAATTTAACATTCGACATTTTAATATCGAGATTATCAGAAACCGAAAACTCGTTATAGATTTTTTATTTAAACTTTTTTTTTAGAGAAATAATTTTGGGGGTTTTGATAATTTGGAAGTTTGGAAATTTTGGGGTTTTGATAATTTGGAAGTTTGGAAATTTTTAAATTTTTTGGAAAAAATAATTTTTGGAAAAAATAAATTTTTGAAGTTTTGAAATTTTTTTTTGGGTTTTGTTATTTTGGGAATATTTTAGTACAGCCAATTTTAGACCCCCAAGATTCTATTTTTAGAAGTGAATCCAACGAGACATCTATTCTTCTCACATCAAGAGATGCAATATTTCACCAGCTCCTCCAAAGCGCCAACATTGCCACTCCATGCATGGTCCATCGGAGATTTAGCAGCCGAAGAACAATTTATAAGTCAACGGGGAGTGTCAAATTATACCAAACATTTCGTCAAAATGGCGACAACAGTGATCACCACGCGATATAAACCAAATTAGTCAATAGCCACACCGGGACACGCGCTCCCTCGATCGTGCAATTATTGCGCCCTCCGGGTGTAAAACGTATCGCTGTTCTGGAGAAATGACAGGAGCTATGGGGATATTTCGCGGACAAGGCATTTCGGGTTTAACACGATGAAAGTTATTTTAGGAAATTGTAGTAGAACGAAGATTAATGTCCTATTCCCATAATATAACACAAAGGGTGACATCCAATGTTTTTTGAGTATACATTTCCAAGATTAGTAATATAATCAAGACATCAGATATCATTTGCATGAGCTGTAATTTAATTTCGGTAATTGTACATCAAACTGTTTTACACGAAATAATACGACAAATCAAAATATAGGGAAACAACCATAAACAGGTAACAACTTCGATAAGAAGAAACGAGTATTCAACAATGTCTGACGTTGCATATTTTCTGCTAGATACATATTATTCCGACGTCTTCAATTTACTGAAGCTTATGCGGATGTCCAGGTAGCTCGAGTAACTTCAGTTGTGTCTCCATGCAGCGTTCTTTAACACGTGGGCCGCGTGACACAGACACAGACACACCCACCCCCCCCAACCCACCCACACACACACTCCGATCGATGCGTGTACGCATACACTGATCAGTTATTAGAGACCTTTCGCAAAACTCACGTTTACGATTACGGATACGGATAGGGTACTACGTCACCAACATTTGTATACTTTCTTATCGTTGTCGTATTTTACTATCCGCAATAACGGTTACGATTTCATGGTTTCTAATAAGCTCAAATAACACCTGAAATTTATTTTCTGCAATATATCACTTTACTCCGTTCGAGACTGTATATGTATATCATGTAAACCATCCAGTTGTATTGAGCTACGACCTCGGTGTGCTGTTTAGATTGGCAATCACTGTACTTCGTCGTCGTGAATCTCGAGCTTCCCGCGAAATAAGATCGCTATTCACAACGGATAGTAATCGCTGGCTGCGACACAACACTTTGCAGTAATATATAGAAGTGCACTATGAAACCAGTCGCCAAAAATACACGACTGACATGGATTTGGTGGTATTAAAAGAATATTTGGCACACCCACCGACATCACCGTGTCAACTTTGTTTCGATTTGATAGGACCAAATCAGAAGTGATGCACATCAGCGAGCACAGCAACCTTATGTCTGATTTCCTAAACCCAAAGAGGTGATAGGCCTGGATAGGATAGGATATGATAGGATATTTTATTTCCAATACACATACACAGAGATGTGGCGACGGGGGGGGGGGGGGGGGGTGTCTCACCCTCCAACTTTGGTCAAAATTTTCAACAGTTGGAAATTTCATACCTGAGAATGCACTTCTTACAAAGTCAAGTCAAATATTTTTAGGCCAATTAATTATCTGATATATGTGAGGCTCACTATATGAGACTCGCATATATAGGATGATGCATTGGCACAGGGTTATCGCGAAAATTCTGGAAGTTCCAGACATGAACAGAGACGTGGCGACAGGGAGGAGGTTTGGTGGCTTACCCCCCCCCCCAACTTTGGTCAAAATTTTCAACAGTTGGAAATTTCAGACTTGCCAAAACATTAGTTGGAAATTTCACACCAACAATAGGTTGAAAATGTTCTTGTAGTTTGATTTTCAAACAACTTATTGTGGGGAATTTATTGTTTTTGGACCAATATTTGCATATTTTCCTTTTTTTGATAAAAAATTTGGACTGAAATGGCCATCAGTTAGAAATTTTCCAACCTTAGGGGTGTCAGGTTGGAAATTTCCAACACTTGGAAAGCTTGTGTCCTGGTCCCTCCCCGTGGCCAGCCAAAAACTTCTAGTTAATTTAAGAAAATAATATTGTCCTACATTTGGTAAAAATTGTCACTGGAATTGTCATCAGTTGGAAATTTCCAACTCTATGAATGCTTGAGGCTAGTCTAGATGACAGGATTTTGCGATTTTCTTGATCACGTTTAAAAAAAAAAATTCGCCCGGTGTGTCCTGGTCCCTCCCCGTGGCCAATAAAAAACTGCTAATGAGTTTAAGAAAACAATATTTTACTACATTTGGTTAAAATCGTTGACTGAAAATTTCCAAACTAAGGGAGAGTATGCGGTTTGAAATTTCCAACACTAGGAAAGCTTGAGGTCAGTCTATGCTAGGATTTTGCGATTTTCTTGTTTAGTTTTCACAATTTTCTCACACCGGGCCGAACAACCATGGTCGACCCGGTGGGTCCTGGTCTATTGTCCGTAGTCGTGTGCCCACCCCAACGGAAACCCTCTAGCCACGTCCTTGCACATACATATTACATAATAATGATGACAATTACGGATAATTCTGTCGTAAATTGTGGGGGATGGCATAATATGGCAAGACTGACTTCCTGCCGAAATCGCATTGAAATGAAATTGCGGACTGAAAGGGTCTTGAAGTGGTGGCGTCGTGGTTGATGTGAGGTCCAAATTTGGGAACCCCTCTTCCCCCATCAGCATAACGTCTATCAGGTCATCCATGATAACAACGAACTGAATTTCCACCACATATGACCTGGCATTTATACCTGTATTGCCATAATATATCACGAGAATCCCGGGTCGTACGTTGTGACTGGTCGAATTATTGACAATATAAACAAGTCATGATTATCGCATTGTTGCAAATGAGACGATAAGTGAAGTATTAAGGGACTGTATACCAAACACACGCTTTGAGTTGTAAAAATGGTACGAAATAATGATGGTACGTGTTCGTCAAAACCCTTATGCGTCGTCGTTTTGCGAAAGGACTTTTTGGCCATACGGATAGACTTACGACTACGAATAGCTATCCGTATTCGTAATCGTAAACGTGAGGATGCGAAAGGTCTCTATTAATGTCCTCGCCAGTTCGGATAGCGTATACTGCACCGGGGGAGTCTGCACCCACAACAACATACATGGGGGAGTCGGGATTTTGCATTCGGATCTTTATTCAATGATCTCGAATGAGACTTTTCAGCCTGACAAACTTGGTATCTGACCGAGTTCGGATTAATGTCAGAATACTCTGAACAGGTTTAGATCCCCGGTCCGCCAGCAAGAGAGACCAGTACGCTACATCTCGGCTACCGACTGCCCTGATGACGATATGATAGATACCGTATAATTATTATAGTATATAAATCGTTACTTGTGTTATTTTTGACGAATACAAGTTATAAAAAAAATATAGGAGGTATGGGGTAACTATATTTATAACGTACTCGCTATATTGCGTACCGGTTAGACTTTTTGCAGGATGTATGTATTCGCGGATGTATCTTCGCGAATGTCTCATTGTTGCAGTATGTAACTTTTATGACCGCGTTAATTGCTTTCGATATTTAGGTCTGAACAATTGCTAGGCCACTCTTGAAGGTTTTATTTCGGGAACACAATGCATAATATAACAGCTAACATTGCTGATGACGTATATCTCAGTTAGAAAGTAGACTAAATGTCGTTTTGCAAAGTATCGGGGCGAATTTAATCCGATTAGTAGATTTTTTGTCTGCATTGAGAGGCTTTCTGGTGTGATGAATGAGAAACCTTCAGTGATAAGCCATAGTTGTTGTAATAATTTGAAGGATTAGTTATTTTATTAGTGTCGCATTCATGAAACCAATATATTTTATATTATATTTATAATTATATAATAATATTATCTTGTGGGCGTTACCATTTCTGACTATGGTTTTCTTGTTTCCATATATGGGCATATTTTCCCTGTAACTTATTGCAAAATTTATCTTTCTAAATTATATGGCCACAATTATAACAATCTATTTCATAGGATATCATGTGTTGCAATAAGTGATTTTAGACGCAGAATGGGCGGGACTACCCGCGTTCTATGGATTTAAATGGACCAATCAATGGCAAATTCAGTGGAGGTGTTCCTATTATGCAGTCAAGAGCGACCTACATGGTTTACCGGAAATGACACTGAAAGCTTGCAACCAGATTACGAATATAATTTATTTCACCATAAACTTCTAGTTTTTGGATTAGAAAAGTCAATTAACCGCAGCAGATGAAGAGTATACGCGATGTCATAATTATATCAGTGTGGAATGACCATATCTGGTATATCAGATGGAATAATCAATATCATTAATTTGTTAGCGGGTATCATATACATGGCTTGAGATAGTGTGTCTGTCATCTGCGGAATGAGGTCCCTGGATGGAGGTGAATTTAGTGACGCTACCCCGCACAGCGGGCTAGCATCAATAAAGTCACCCTCTAGGAACCTCATGCTGCTTAGATCTCATCTTACTGGGAAGTTTCTAGTATCAAATCAACATTATTTTAGTTACTTTGTCCAGTCACTTTCTTGTTATACAGGTTCAGGAATCACATGGGCTCAAGCAAGCCTGCAAATAGTGTGTCTGTTATTAGCAGAATGAGGTCCCCCAGAGGGTGAACTTAGTGATACTATCCCGCACACCGGGATAGCATCACCAACTTCACCCTCTGGTGACCTCATTCTGCTTTGGCCTCATATTCTGTGAAGTATCTATAGTCTCAAATTAACATTGTTTTTAGTTACCTTTCCCTTCTGTTCAGTTTCTATATCCCCTAATTTGCAGAAGATAAAAGACATAATCGACGTGACTAATGGATGAACATCACCAACTTCAATTGGGAATTTCAATCTGATCCTATACGGTCTTCCATAGCAGTTGAGGCCTCATCTGAATGAGGTTCAAAGATGGTGAATTTGGTGACGCTATCCTTCTGTGCGGGATAACGTCATTAATTCCCTCGCTGTAGACCTCAATCTACACATGACAGACACACTATTTCAAGGCCAGCGGGTACAATGCTGTCAGCAAGTCTTGTCAACTGGGCCTACTATGATATATAGGACAAAGCGATGTTGATGATGATGCTCCTGTTTGTGTTGTTGTTGTTTTTTTTCCCTGTTGTTTCTTTGACTTGCTTACGGTGATAGAGATAGCAATGACCACGATAAAGTAATGCTTATAATTATCCAAATGATACAAATGATATTTGCATTGCCAATAACACTGAAGCTCTGTATTTTTAACTTATGAAGCTGAATATTTTAATGATAGTAGTGATGGCGATCATGAAATGGAGGCACGGACTCAGTATGAGAGTTCGTTAATTTCTCAAATGCATGCGCTTGCTTCACCAGATATACGATCAGAGTTCAATAATTTATGTGCAATTAATCGTTTGCAAATGACCGAACAAGATGAGTCTTTGGATATTTTCGATAAAAATCGATGTTGCCTGTAAAGTGCTTATCATGGCGTTTTAACGACAGCCTGTAATGGCCCATAGGTGGATCACTGCTGGCATGGCATTGCCAGCAATGACGACAATTATTGCCCATTTAGTCGACCATTAATGGCAATGTTTACAGCCTTTATTATTTGTTACTATCTTCGGCAATGTTCTATATCATTTCTTTTCGCCGAATCGCTTGGATTTGTTAGTATGTTTCAGACCGTTTTCTCTTCAAGATACAAGTACCGCGACGATTAAAGAATGCATGGAAATTTCTTCAGGGGTCAACGAAGGAACGGACTAGTTTCCGTTTAACCCTTTGTGTACTAAATGTATTCCCCATCCGTCAGATAATAAGTTCTGTTTACCAGTGATTTTCCTGGATCGAGGTGGAAGATCATTTCCGTTTGTATATCACATTTGTGAACCCGTTGGCCTACTTATTCGGATAAATGCCATATTCAAAAACAAATTCTGCTTAAAAAGTTCGACCCAGGTGACCTTTTTGGATTCGACCCAAAAAAATTCGGACCAAATTTTTTGGCCGTTTATGGCCCCGAACTTGTTTCGGACAATTTACGGTTATTTTTGGACTTTTCCTATTATCGAGGCATATTTTAACTTTTGACCCGTATTTATTTTTCGCAGGAAATTTCGTCCCACCTTACTGAAGACGTTTGCCATAGTCATTTGCCACATTTTCCCAAATTGTTCGAATAAGGAATAAGGAATAAGTAACGGAATTCACGGTGCTCTTATATTACGCATCACTGGCATTTTTTGTTTGAGTTCTGAACTTTTCGCAAACTGTTCCGTTATTCAAACTGCGATACTATATATACAGTAAGTTGTTGGTTGCGAATTATACCAAGCATTCGTACACTGCTTTACCAGGCGTTACGGTTCATTTGATTTAGTTTGTTCGAATCCATTAATATTGACCGGACAGGTGAAGTAGAACTTTTAAAATTGAGAGCAACAGGTCATAAAACACTCGACGCTATATATTACAGAAAGGTCAACCCACGATACGGTGTCAGAACATTTCGACTGCATGATATCTCCATTTTTTTCAATTATGTTGGAAAGTCTGAAAAAAATATTGGCAATCTCGATTGGTCTCCAGCTTTTCAATTTCAATCAGAGAATTATTCATATAATTTTGAATGTAGTTAGCTATAGTGATTGATTGATTTCATTTTTGCACTACTCAATGATGGACAAGTTAATGAAACGTGGTGTGCGTGAAAAGCATGACAATGTTTGAGCGTCTTCTTCTTGGCCCTCGCAAGATGATGTTGGAACAAAAAGGATGGCGCGAGAATTTAAAATTAAGTTAATCAAACTGCACTTGCTTCAACGCGTGGGTGTATATATATATTGATCATATATATCCATCACTTGATATCGAATGACACTTAATGTGTGACTATATATGACTCCTTCCCATTACCCCATTAGTCCAACAACGATAATTTGACATATATTCGTCGGTAACTGCCATCGGATTTCCTGAATTACATCCGTGCTGGGACATCACTTAATTAATGAACAAATGCCTATATATATAGTTCTATATTTACCATGATATATCAGCCACATAGGGGCGTGGCGATAGTACACTTATAATGCTGTGTATAATATCCCAACACATGAACAATTCATTCCTGACACAAAATTGATTGGGAATTTCTGCTTGAAGTGTTCCAACGGTCTGATTTTGCCAAACATTATTCAGTGTGAAATTAGACCAAGTATTCTGGATCCACGACAGTTTGTGATATCGGCTGGGATGATGCTGTTTTGGACCGAGTCTCGTCGTTTCAATGAAAAGACTTACTACATGTACATTTACATGTGAACTCCTGAAAGTGATTAATCATCCGGTATTTCCGCGATTAATCGGTCTTCAAAATGATATATAATTTACCGTGATTCAAAAAGGTAAAGTGGTGATACGATCGTTTAATATTTTGTTTACATATATAGCGCGACAAATCGATGGAAAACAAGACTTTGTTTACTTATAAATCTCGTTGCTTTGATATTCAACGGACTTCATCTCATCATGCTTGGGAAAGGCTGCCCTATATTTACATATACATAACGAGTCCGTTTGACCTAATCCGAAGACATACTATTGCAAGATATAGATAGAAACGCATAGCGTCTGGATTTTGACGAAATAATCGCACGAGATTTGTTGGCGGAGCGATACCTCGTGTGCGGGACTGCGTCCCGCACGAGAGGTATCGCGTTCCGCCAACAAATCGAGAGTGATAATTCGTCAAAATCCAGACACTCATGCGGTTCTATTTTTATTACATATCTCCGTATCATAGTAAGTTGACTCACATGCAGTCGTACATCTCCGGTACAGAAAATGTGAATTTAATTGAGTTTTAACACTGAATGAAATAGTTCCGTCGACAGATTGCACTAGTGCGATTCTGAGAATTATCACACGCCTGGAAACTCGTGCGATCATGCGAATTACGTTGATAGATATGTAATAAAACTCCCATCCACGATTCTGGGCGTGACGTCTGTTATAGAAGAGTATAAACTATAGACGGGACTCGGTCCAAAACAGCATCAACCCAACCGATATCCCAAAGCTTTGTGGACCGAGAAGATTTTGTCTAGAGTGAAATATGTTGTATCCCATTTTTTCCG
Organism: Siphonodentalium dalli; assembly: GCA_032622095.1. Taxonomy (NCBI): domain Eukaryota; kingdom Metazoa; phylum Mollusca; class Scaphopoda; order Gadilida; family Siphonodentaliidae; genus Siphonodentalium; species Siphonodentalium dalli. The sequence continues at coordinate 136,095,276 of CP136062.1, read as the reverse complement.
ACAAAAGTGTGCATCATTTGGGAAATTTTCCAATCATTGTCAGGTTGTAAAATTTCCAACAGCTGCATGGAAACACAAGGGTGGTGAGGTGCAAAATTTATTTTACCCGACTTGGGAATTTGGCACTAGTTCAAAGGGGTGAAGTTGTTTTATAATATTAACACCCCAACGGCGACCATCTGACCATACCCCGTGTTCTTATAATTTACCCATTATTTTAATCGACGCATTGATTAAATCCCAAACAGATATCCTCATCTTCCTTGTTTATTATACTCGCTACTCAACAGCTGAATATAATTCGCTCAACACTTGATCACTAAACTTGTTGAGTATACATTTTAGTCAGTGGGGAATTGAGACTAACGCTCTTTATTCTTATAGAGAACGCCCTTATTGTTACACACCGCAAAGGAAACGGGACCCGCTGTTCGCTTTGACGCAATACTATCTTTCGCTTCTATAAGTCTTTCGGGTGTATATCAAGTCAGTATATAATTATTTCATGATTTATCGACATATTTTGATTCCTGGAATATATGAAAGCGAAATCCGTGTACATGTACCAGCCCTCGAATGTCAGGAAATTAAAATTATGTTATCATATGCATAAGCATGGGGCTGAAAATCTAGATCTTTGAATTAGCTTGTATAAATTCGTTCGATGCGTGGCTGCTACACTGACTATAATATGAGAATACTCTGTTGTCCGTGATTCCCGGTAAATATTGGTCAGCACCATATTGATTCGAGATGCATTGCTAAATTCTATATGAATGATACCAGCGCAGTCGCTATAGTGTGTAGGAGCACGTGCTCTAAGGTGTTTGTGTGGGAGGCGCGAACGGTTTAGATATATTAATGGTTCTGTCGCCCGGTTTCCTTCCGGAATTTGATATCGCTCTGGCCACACGCGCTCTACAAACCCAGAGTTGAAGACATAGAAAGATGGGTTTATTTTTGTGACAAACATAAATAGTCACCGTGTGCGCTAGCTGCTTCCTCTTGTACCCAGCGGTTCGCATTAGGAAAATTTTCTAACTAGAAGATAAGTTTAATTTGGACTTAAACATTAAACAGGTAAATTTTATTTTTACGAACATCCCGTTTTTAGTCTATATTATAACTTTTAAATTTCATCATTGTTATCTTTTAACTCGTATATAAAACTACACAATCATAGAGTTTTGGACATTTTTTTTTACATCAATTACATTATCAGTATTAGAAAATCTTAAAGAGCCACAATTGGAAAATATTGACTTTACGTGACCATTTAATTTTGTTTTCTTAATACGAAGGAAAATATTTTAAATAGCAAAGAATAGAAAAGAGGATTATCCCTTTACAATTAAAACTTACGTCCGACTCACTCGCTTATTTAACGAAAAAATTGGATTACAAACCTTGCATGTACTTAAATTATTAGACACTGAAATAAAATGAACAATTGCACATAATAATTTATATTAGTCCTGTAAATTGAAACGTGTGTTACTATACAGTGTGGTGGATAGATGAAAAATCGTGCATTTTACGATAAAAGCGCCAATCTTGGCACACATGTACAAGACAATTTGGATGTCACTTCAAGTTGGAAATGGACATGGATACCATGGCAACCATTTTAGTGGAAACGTCTGTTTTTCTCCTAATGTTATCCAGTATGCATTGATGTTGCCCAGTAACTACGCAGAAAACTGCTCGCTTTGCATCCATTTGTGTTGGACATGTATACCAGGTTGTATATATATCCGTTGACAACTATATCTTTTATATATGGGTAAATTCAAATGGCGGATAAAATGGTCGCAATTTGAGCGAAAATTGCCATTATGTATTGCGCGTATGTCTATATAGTGGTGGAATCGGTGTACATTTTTTTTTTCATTGTCAAATTTGGCTAGACAAAACACTAATCATATGCTGATACATATGCCACTTTCGACAGTACCAAAATGTGATTGTATGCCAGGAAACGCTGGTATAGCGCTCGTGGAGTTCAAATACTGGCTGATTAGGTATATCAATTAAGAGCTTATTTTAGTATGACAAATTATGGATTTTGATGCAACATAGCAAGCGTATTCGTGGTATGAACTGATTTCATCGTTGATTCTCTGTCTTAAAGTTCCATCCATGATGTCCTCCTGTCATTTAGCAAAGATGTTCACACTCCGGTTCCTTATAAAATGACAGACCGATTTGGAACAAAATTCCAAATTGAAACTTTGAAGAAAAACACCAAAAATGTACTTTGGTGACCATTTTGCCCTCCAGTGTGGCCATTTTGTCTGCGATGTTTTACCACCAACAGTAATTTGTACACATTGATAACTCAATACTCGTTCAGTCAGTATCGCCTTCTAAGAATTGTCTCTATAGATGTGGAGACGAATCATTTCATCTCACAAAACAAGTTGTTGGGATTTTGGCGACCATATTTTATCAGAGGTTATACCTATGGATATGCACTTTGCGGGAAAATGCATGTGAATTTACGGCACCATTTTACGTTTTGAGATATCGGCCCAACTTGTAGCAAAACGTGTAAACAATAATCCGGTGGTACAGAGACAGGCGACATGTCCATATATAGTGCGACCCCGATATGCTTAATGATGCACAATCCGATCCGATGATTCCCATAGCATACAGTTACAACATCAACAACGGAATTTCACCAAAAGCTGACTTAGTTCTTCAAATTAGTTTATTACCAATTGATAACTATACTCACAACAATACCAAGCACGGTATCATGTTTGCCGAAGAAGTCATATAATAGCGTTTTTTCTTGGCAGTTAGAAGAGTGTATAGTTTACAACATCCATGTGTATGGTGATGCCCAGTTCAAACTTAATTCCTCAACACGTGCCATCACAAATTTACACACACATATATTTCCATGTGTAATCAGCAGGGTGTTATATAACATGTATATTTGCAGGAATAAAACATGCTGACTGATTAGCAAATACGTATATGTATCCGCATGCCAACCATCACAAGATAACTATTCTGTTGTTGCTGACGATACGTTTCATCGTCTTATATTCCGATAATAATTAAAGACATATTACGGACTTGTTCGGGTGCGTGAAACTTATAAGTTAGTACGCATGGCGCTATGCCAACCTGGGGAATGTTGCATTCTACTAACATCGCCGAAAATTAAAAGAAATCGACCATACGACTCCATGGAAAACGTCGTCTGAACTACGCTCAATTGTAAATATTTACATCAGATTCGGGACGCAACTATTGGCGATAAACTAACGCAAATGATTTCGCCATCGAGAGTCATTGCATTGCATTAATCTATATGAATGACGACGTGTTTTGTCAATTTGGATTAATATTAGTTAAAATAACAACTGTGAGCAAGATTATTCTCTATTTCTATTTGATCACCCTATCGGAGTGTTTCACATCACTTTAAAATCTCCACGCAAAGCCACTGCGAACCGCGGCGTTGCGTGAGCCCGCGACCCCCCGTGCATGCATGACGGTCAGCGCATGTACGTATATTTCCAGAAGATGTCAGTAAAATATATGCTGACCAAAATTCAAGGTGGATAAAATTAACAAATTTCAAAAATCTAAATATGATAACTCTGAGCTTTTTGGGTTCCTCGACTCAAATCAAATAGTTTGTACCCCGAGGCAGAATAAATAGTAATTAAGGGATGTTAAATCGGATTATATATCTTTATTACACTCATATGCGCGATTTACATTGAAAACGCCGTTCAATAAAATGGTAATTTCACTAGTGAATTATTTCTCGTTACGTGATTGACGTTACCTCGCTTACTGATCTTGACTGAAATTTCTGTGGTTAATCTGTCACCACATCGCGACTTTCATGCATTAACTATGTGTGTTTTAATCATATTTGGCGAACCAAATTGACGCAGAAGTGTAATAAATTGAGTAATCAATTAGTTCCGAGAATTACGTAAAATAATTCACTCGAGGTGAGAGACGTTTTGGTAAGAAACTCGTGCGCTAATGCGCACCCGCGTTTCTTACCGACGTCTCTCGTGAATTATTTAACGTAATTCTGGGAACCAATTGATTACTCTCTATTTAATGGTCTTCAATCAAAACACGATCTTTACGCGCGGAGATCTTTTCGGAATATTAGATTATTCCTTTGTGTCATACATTTCGTAGTGCTATACGTTTGACACAAAACTTCTATACGGTTCGACCGTGTACGTGTAGGCGGAATGGTCACGTGGGTCAGGTGACTTTGTTGGCAATGGTAACACACGTTACAAGTTGCAGGTACGTGTGGCCGAACCTGCCTAATATATTGACATTTAATCGCATACTTTTTATTTGTAATTATTTATAATTGATAGCGCTCTTTATTATCTACTACTTTTGGGGGGGGGGGGACGAAAGCATGGTCACTCTTTATGGAAGACGTTCATTGGAATTTTTGCGTTGGAATCATTGGAACTTTCCCTTTGAAAATCGATATCTGACCATCAGAATTTTCTATTAACCCTTTCATGACGGGAGCTGCACTGGCGCAGCATTAAAGATCATGTGCCAGTGCATGCCCTTATATATATATATACGAGTCTCCCATATGGAGCCTCGGATATGTAAGAGAATGCAATGGCTTACAAGGCCAAGGCAAATATTGTTAGGCCAATGTATCCTCTTATATATGCGAGGCTCCCTGTGGAACACTCCATAGATAAGAGAATGCATTGGCACATGGTTTTCGCAGAAATGCAGTAAGCTCCAGTCACGGAAGGGTTAACCGTTAATGTGCTCATTGGTACGATCTAATTATGTTCTGGTTTTGAAAATGTATAAATAGCAGTTTCACGCATGTTGTCAAATCGGACGGTTTATCGTTAACCCTGCCATGGTGGGAGCTGCGCTGGTGCAGCATTAAAGACCCTGTGCCAGTGCATAAATTGTCTTATGCATATGCGAATCTCTCATAGGGAGCCTTGCATACATAAGAGACTGCACTGACTGACAATGTCAAGGTAAATATTGTTAGGCCAATGTATCCTCTTATATATGCGAGGCACCCTATGGGTGACTCGCATATATAAGAGATTGCATTGGCACAGGGGTCTCAGAAAATTTCAGAAAGCTCCAGTCATACATGGAAGGTTAATTTATCAAGTTCTTTCTTTTTTATTCTGCACAACTTTGAACGACTTTGGATTCTATTTCCATTGATGAAGATATGTAAAATACTCAAAACATAATTGCGCGCAAAATTTTCCCGTCGTTTAATTTCTTGAATCATATGTTCGTACATCATATAGTTTGGCGCGAATTCGAACCTGACAAAGTAGTTTCCGTGAAAATTGGTCGGAAATTTGGAACCCGGTTCGTACATTTATAGATTCAGGGTTCCGGAAGCCGAAACTGTTTATATTGTTTTCTTTCCCGAGTTTAAAACTATCATACATCTGTATGGAGCTAATCTGCCAGGACCCATGCAAAAAGCATAAACTAATGCTATATGTCAATATTTATACAATTTATTCATGAGCTGTGCGATTTAGAGGGACCATATATAAAATAAATTAGCCGACAAATAATCATGATAACGGATCGTAATGATTAGCTCAGAAAATGGAAATCGGCTCTTCAGAGAAAACGAGCATGTATGAGTATAATATGGTGACTCCCAGTTGTATGTAAGGACATTGAAGGGCTATTATCATTTCATATTAACGAATCCAATAAAAGGCCGTGTGTGTGTTACGGTTCTATTTCAGATCAATCACGACTGTTATTCAAACGATATCTGCACTTTGGCCCGAATATAGTTTTGTGTGTCAAACGTTTAAAATCCGACAATGGCTGCGGACACACGTATCACAGTAGCGATGGCATAGTAGGTGTGACAATTTATTATGGTGGAGTTTGGTGACAATTATTGGTCGTCATAATTAACATGCCATAGCCAGCCATGTTATCCGCTGAGTTTCCACACAATGAGTCGACTGGACCAATTAACCCATTGCGTTTCACCAAGGTTAATATCTACTCATTGCGTTTTTAGCTCACCTGAGACGAAGTCTCCGTGGAGCTACAGTCATCACTCCTCGTCCGTCGTCCGTCCATCCGTCCATCGTCTTGACGTCCGTCCATCCGTCAACAATTCTTTGAACATCTCCTCTTGAACCATAAGACCGAATTGGTTCATATTTGGTGTGGATGTTCCTTAGGTGACTCTCATTCAGATTTGTTCAAATGAGATCACTGGGTCAAATAGTTGCGAAGCCAGGGCCATAACTCTTTCTAACCATAGTAATTTTTTTAAACATCTTCTTCAGAACGATAAGACCGAATGGTTACAAATTTGGTGTGGATGTTTCCTAGGTGACTCACATTCAGATTTGTTCAAATGAGTTCACTTGGTGAAATAGTTGCGAAGCCAGGGCAATAACTCTTTCCCTCCATAGTAGTTCTTAAAATGACTTCTTCTCAAATACAATCAGGCCATATGGGTTCATATTTGGTATGAAGGATCCTTGGATGACTGGGGTTCAGATTTGTTCAAATCAGGTCACTGGGTCAAATGTGGGCCGGGCCAGGGAGTTAACTCCAATTTTTTATTTTTAGATTTAACTCTTTAACCAAAAAAATTATATATTGAAAAATAAAAGAATATTTAAAAAAAATGTGAAATTGTGCTTTTATTAAAAAAAAACAAAATATGTATTTAACTCCATGATCAATTATCTCATATATATTTTGAAGACCTCTGTCTGTATGTCTGTTTGTCTGTCTGTCTGTATGTCATTTATACAAATCTACGATTCTCGACCGATCGGGACGAAACTTGGTACGTGTGTGTAGTTTGACCAGGCGGTCGTCGTGACGCCCGTGCGGCGCCCGCTTCGCGCATGCGCAGACGAGATCTCGGAAACGGGTGGAGCTATCGACTTGAAATTTGCTATGTGAATGTATCTTGCCCCGGATACGAATTCTATCGGGTCGCCGAGCCCATGCGACGCCAGCTTCGCGCATGCGCAGACGAGATCTCGGAAACGGGTGGAGCTATCGACTTGAAATTTGCTATGTGAATGTATCTTGCCCCGGATACGAATTTTATCGGGTCGCCGAGCCCGTGCGACGCCATCTTCGCGCATGCGCAGACCAGATCTCGGAAACGGGTAGAGCTATCGACTTGAAATTTGGTTTTTGAATAGCCCGGACAACGTCGGGCTCATCGGCTAGTCTAATATATATTTTGGGACTTCTGTCTGTCTGTCTGTTTGTCTGTCTGTCTGTTAGCAATGGCCGGGAAAACTGCCGGACGGATTTCGACGAAATTTTATACCTTGGGTTAATTTTGTCCGAGGAGTGTTTTGGGCGGGCCAAATCGTGATCCAGACCTGATCTTGACCTTCAAAATGGTCAATTCAAGGTCAAATCGGGTAAAACGGACGGATATCGACGAAATTTGATACCTAGGTTACGTTTGTCCGGGGAGTGTTTTCGACGTGTCAAATCGTGACCCCGACTGACATTGACCTTCAAAATGGTCAAATCTGGTAAAACGGACGGATTTCGACGAAATTTGATACCTAGGGTTACTTTTGTCCGGGGAGTGTGTTCGACGGGTCGAATCGTGACCCCGATCTGACCTTGACCTTCAAAATTGTTCATTCAAGGTCAAATCGCGCCTTCGACGGATGAAAGCGGAGGGCAAACAGCCCGGACGAAGTCGGGCCCACTAGCTACATGTAGTATGCAAACATTTTTTGAAAATTGAAAAACTAATGCCATTACATTTCTGAATGTAATGGCCCTTCACTCAAGTTCACTGCTTCTGCCTCCCTGGTCCCAAAAATAATATTTACTCAAATTCTTGACAGAGAATCATTAATAAGAAGCATTTACTTTGGCTCTAACTGTATGCGGGGTATGCCTACACATGTCAAGTGAAATCTGACATTTTTATAAACATTCCATGGAGATCTGCTAGAGGTAATTAATTCCCAATTACAACAACAATCTATCATATAAATAAAGTAAATCACAAGTTTATTAATATGACTGATGCCCAAAAATTCATTTTCATACTGCGAAATGACAAAACAGAAACGTGCAATATCATCTGTAACATGGTCCGTCTCTTTTTCCACAAAAGGTCTGAAACACCAGATTTTTAACAACAAACATGAATTTTTTTTTCCATTTTAATTCTGATTACAATTGTGTATACTTATTGTATCATATATATATATATTGTTATTTATGTTGTGACATCGGCCCCGTGTGGTTGTAATTGTCAATAAACTTATCTTATCTTATGTATTATTCAAATCATTCAACATGACATTTAACACTCCCACATCCACCACCTCACTAGAACATATTTGGCAAACTTGAAAAGTGTCCTTTGAAAGAACCACCAGCTCTATTTAGCTCATATTTAATATTGAGGCTCCTTTGGTGATTGAGATTCAGATTTGTTCAATCAGGGTCACCAGGTCAAGTAGGTGCGAGGCCAGCTACATTACTCTTTCTCTCCATAGAAATTCATGATATGTCTTCTATGCAAGAACCAAATGGCCTATTTTGCTTATATTTGGTATGAAATTACCTTGGGTGACAGATTTGTGAAATGGGATCACAAAGTCAAATAAGGGCAGAGCCAGAGACATAACTATTACACTCCATAGTAATTCTTAAAATATGTTTGCAAGAATTAGTTGGCTTATTTAGTATGGAATGTTCTTGTTTGACTGCAATTCAGATTTTTTGTAATGGGGTCACCTGGTCAAATAGGGGCCAAGTGAAGGACAGTTTCCCTCTTAATATGCTTCCTCCACAAGGACCATCAGGTCTATTTTACTGATATTTAGTATGAAGGGTTCTTTGGTGTCTGGGATTCAAATTTATTCAGATGGGGTCACCAGGTTAAATAGGGTGGGACCAGGGACATAACTATAATGTCTCTATAGTAATTCTTAAAATGTCTTCTCAAGAGAGGTTGGACTATTTAACTTACATATAGTGTGGAGGATCCTTTAGTGATTGAGATTCAGAATTTGTTAAAATGAGGTCAACCTGTCAATAAATGGCGGGGCTGTGGGGAGTTAACACTTTTGTGTCTAATAAAATCATTGAGATACCAAATTCATTAAAACATCTACCTTGGAACCACCTGACTGATTAATCTGACATACATGTATGGTTTTTGGGTCCATGGATAATTGGGCTTCAAACATGTCTAAATGGTTTTATGAAAAGGCGCTTGTGAGATTGAAATTTCCAACAATTGAGAAAGTTTGAGGTGTCGGTTGTGAAATTCCAACCTAAGACTTGGGAGTCTGGAGCCCGGTCGGGAGGGGACTTGTTGAGCTGGAGGAGGGGGGTGATCAGTAGTTTACAGTTGGTAATTTCAAGGTGGATTTTCACCAATCTACATACGTGAAATCTCTCTAGCCACATATTCTGTTTAGACCTACTTCTTTTAAAGTGATTATGAAAAGTTCTGACTGTTGTGGTCTCCAGAGTCCCAGTCTTATCAGTCTTTGCAGTCTGGTGAGCGACCCCACAGTCATTGACTGTCTTGTTATAAATGTATTCGCTTCGATATATATAATTGCACGATCGATCGTCCAGAGTTGTGTTTGACCGTGGCCTGGTGGCAATTCCTCATTGACTCACATATCATGCATGTAGTGAGTTTTGTATATGATCTCAATACATGCATGTTTATCTACTTATATTAATTTCATGAGTATTAAGATAGTTCCACAATTGCGTATTAAGACAGTTCCCCAATTGCGTATTAAGGCAGTTCCCCAATTGCGTTTTTTTATTTTGCGACGTTTAGTTCTACGCATAAGGTTTGATGCACTTACATTTGCTTATAAATTACACGGGCGATTTGTTCTTAGTAATAACAATCGCGGCTGTTGAAAGAAATTGGTTATTCGTTAAGTTATCAAGTGGACTTGTGTGTTAGCAAGGCAAAATATAACACTGCGTGTTGAGTAAAGATCAACGGCGACAAGACATTCAGGTAGATACATCCTTGAGAGATCGACCGTCGCTGGTAGAGCTTGGTAGACTCATTGTGCGAATTTGCAGAGGGCAACATGGCTTGCTATGGCATATTAATTATGACGACCAATTGTCACCGAACTCCACCATTATAAATTGTCACACCTATTATGCCATCGCTACCGTGGTACGTGTGTCCGCGCCAATTGACTGTAGTGTATATATGTCATTTACAAAATCCAACAGGTATATATTAAAAAATAATAGTATTATATAATATATATATATATATATATATATATATATCTCTCTTTTAACAGGAGGTTAAATGACATAGTATACTTAGTGAATCGGACAAGGGTTAGGCAAAAAAAGGCTGTTGTATGGTGCGCCCCCCCCCCCATCAACACACATAAACATACACCCCATATATATATACATCCCACCATGATGCAAAATGGCCTCCGTCCGGGAAATGTCGTCCGATAAATGCATGACTCTTTATTTGAACCCCTCTTGAGGTTGGCCATTTTAGATATGGGTGGATGTGTGGAATATATATGTTTAGGGTGTATTGGGGGGCGTAACTCGGCCGAGGGACCGAGAAATGGCATGGGTCCACTATTTGGACCCCTATGAGTGGCGGCCATTTTACATCGTGGTGGGGGTGTGCGGTGAATATTTAGGGTGTCTTGTGGGCCACCATACAACACTCTTTGTGCATGTGAACAGAGTGTATTGGGACGACCACACAACAACATTTATATAAGGATATGCATGGAAGTCACCTTTTCCCATACGTTGAGTACAAGCGAAAACGGCGGCCATTTGGACAAAAACTATTGCGGCCATTTTGAATATGTCGACCATTGATTCATTTGTCGGAAAAACAGTCTTTTACCATGAACATTCATGCCAAATGACATGTCTGTATCACATTTTCACGATTCTGTTACTATTTGACAATTTGCCGCCCTAATATAATGCATATATACACATAGGAAGGCAGTGTAACTCACGGAAATTGATGAAAAGTGGTGAAAATATCAACTTAATGCATGGTTATTTTCACGTCATGGTCAGTTTGAAACAAGTATCCTTCCAAATATTAGTCATATTACTTCCCTTATAGAACCGGAATAAAGCGGCAATATAATGACTTTCGGTGTAACAGTTCCTACACAGTGTGTGAACTCAATGTTTATAATAAATACATTTATACAACATACAGAGATTGAAACTTAAAATAAGAAACTACTATATATTTCTTTGCATAAAGCCATAAGCATAAACATGCATGGTCTCAACATTTTAAAGATGCTGTAGCTCTTCACGAGAACATTTCCAACAACAATTACAACAACAACAACAACAACAACAAAAACAATACAAAACAATACTGTACCAGAGAAGGGGCTTTTTATGGGACAATGTCAACCAACGGGACAGTAAAGCCTGAACTGTTATAATATAAGCGATTAAGACAGAACTACCCTTTTAGTATACGGCCTGAATGAATATAGTCAATATTTATCCATACACGGTATTGATAACGTCTGAAGACAACATGTGTGTGAAAGGGTGTGGAAATAGATAGTATATTCAAGTTTGCCTTGCATGCCATATTTTCTTATTATATTTGGATAAGTTATATAGCCTGTTCAATTTAATATCCGAATCTTTAACAATTTCAGAGCTCTATACAAAGAATATGCAAGGACAAAATTTACTGCTAGCTCTCATGATCGTGGCGCTTGGTGTCTGCGTATCACACACAATACCATCAGCGTACAGGTAAGAATCTTAAAGGCCCACTTAATTATTGAACGCCCAGATAACATTATACACAACATATCCCATATTATATACCATTTGGAAGAGGAACCAATAATACATATATTCCACCAGAATACGGAACAGCTGTGGCCTTGGAGTGTCCACCAAGCAATAGAGATTCTCAGATTAATTCCAAGACTCCCACCCCCTTGTCAACGCAGAATTCAAACTAAGAGATAGAGTTATTTCCCTTCCATTGAGAGTAATAGACTTTATAGTACAGTCTGGATCAAAATTAATAACAGAACACACCTCAGTACCTCGACAAAAACAATGTTCCCAGATTATTCGACCGGATCAGTTGATAATACAATCTTTTGGAGCTTCCTCTTTCAAATGGTATACAATATGGAATATGTTGTATATAATGTGATCTGGTGATTCGAAAATTAAGTGGGCCTTTAAGTAAGATACATTAAGCCGGATTAGATAATGATGGCAATTGTTTTGAATTGTGCTAACATTTCACGGAAAGTTCTTTTTTAAATGTTCTTTTTGTAGAAAGTTAATAATATGAACTGATCATACCATTTTCGTACAAACAGCCACTTTATTTCGCACCATTTGTTCGTATTAAATTTGAAAATATATATCATGATCTTGCAAATATGATAATAAATATAAACCTTCTTCAAAGCGGGACCTCTTTTGTCATCATCTGGTATATATTAATTTTTTTTAAATGCGTATATATATACACGCATACATGTTATACACTTACAGCAATATAGTTGTATGTTGAATAATAATGTGCATGCTCAAGATATCTGTAATCAATTGTATGTGACTCCACTCAATAATTGTGCAGTCTTAATTGTATCGTCAATTTCCCATTCCCATTTTTTTTTCAGAGAAAAAAGACAAATGGGCGATTCGCGAGCCGCTGAATATTTAGTTTATATCGCTCTCGGTGGACATATTCCACCCGGATGTGCCAGCTACGCGTGCGGATTGGTCGATGTGTATGATGCGTAAGTACAGTTATATATATTTCCTAAATTTCCATCGTACAAAAAACAATTAAGTTAAGATGGCATTCATCACAACATTTAGCCGTAATCGAAATCCAACATAGGCGAAAATCGGTATATATATATACATATATATATATGTTGAACCTTGATATATAAAGCTGAGGGATATATCAATGTTATATTCCGATTGTAACATGGCCATTTCGATATATGTGACCCGCCATATCAAATCCAGTCGGAAGTCGGGATTTTTTTTACCCTGCATGTGCCAATGCATTCTCTTATATATGCGAGTCGATCATAGGTCGCCTGGCATATATAAGAGAATGCATTGGCCTAACAATTTTTTATCATGTTTTTTAAATAAATGTTTCTTACAATTTTTAGGACATAAAATAAAAAGCATCCACCACCCTGCAGGGAGCCCCACACATATATAGAAGCATATAGAAGAGTGTCGTCTGCTCATGTTTGTCTGGGGCTCTGTATGGGTGAAATTATAAAATTGTTAAAGAATACAAGAACAAATTATTAAAATTGTAAAAAATTGTTAGGCCAATGCATTCTCTTATATATGCGAGGCGACCTATGGTCGACTCGCATACATAAGAGAATGCATTGGCACAGGGTAAAAAAATCCCGACTTCCGACTGGATTTGATATGGCGGGTCACATATATGAAATGATAACTTGTTCACGCATACATAAAGCAATGACCACATCATACTGAGTCAGTGCCTGATACAATCTCATATTAATTGTGTATACTGTACTGAGTCAGTGCCTGATACAATCTAATATTAATTGTGTATACTGTTGTGAAACTGGCATCAGAGAGCAATTTCAACAAATACAATATATACTCCAAATTGGATGCCGGACCAAAATATGATACTAGTATATATGATGTTAGAAAAGTGAGAAAAGACACCTTTCGAACAATGAACTACTGCTGATAAGACTTATGAATAGGTTACTACGTCACTAGAATTTGTGTGCTTTCTATCAGTTGTCATTTTGTCATATTCGTACTGGACACCTTAATGAACCACGACAGATAAGAATTACAAATAGCTAATGATAGCCGTAAATTTTGCAGACAGTCCAAGAACTGTTGAAATTGACGACTATATACGAATCCGTTTGCGAGAAACTAGTGCCGTTCAAATATCGTGTCACTCGCAGTAAGGTGATATTATTAAGTGACTGCGATTAGTTAGTTTGTACTTATTCCGCGTGTATAATGTTTCGCTGTTTCTTGGTATGCAGTGGGCGCATGGGCGTTTTATTTATAGAACGGGAATTTTTGGTCGGATTAAAATCGAACTGCGACCCGGAGGCCGAGTCCGGTAAAAGGCGTAGTTGGGAATTTCAATTTCAATTGTCATTCGGATGCCATGAAGAGCAAGGCGATTAATTCTATGAGTTGGTCATTCGTGAAACCAATATATTTTATATTCTATAATTACAATCATGGGTATATAATATATGATCTTGAGCGCGTTACCATTTCTGACTATGGTTTTCTTGTACTTCTGTTGTTATCAAGTTACAGTTAGTGGTATGCTCGATGATTGCACGCACAGATCGCGTTTCCATGCTTGCCTTCTTGAAACGGTAATCGTAACTACGGATATGGCAAAACGACAACTAATAGAAAGTTTATCATGCGAAAGGTGTCCAGTTACAATTACGGATTTGAGTTTTCAACAAAACTTACAAATAATACATCATACATGCATGTCACCTTATATACTGCGAGTGGCAAGAAGCACGATTTACTCACAAACGGACTCTTATAGGCTGCGGAAAGGTTTTTGGACCATCCCAAACATGTATACGACTACTATACATGAGATATTCGTAGAATCGTAGTTCTTATTAGTCGTATATAGTTCATTATGTGAAAGTTGTCTAATACGTTGATCCGCGCCATTTTGTATGCATTTGTGCTTGACGTCGCTTCGTGTTATCATGCATAGTTTCCGTGTACCGTTTGCAGAACTTCAGTGGCAGTGACGTTTCCACAACCTTTGTAGTGTGCCCTCAGCAGTTGGAACGAGTATTTGGTTTAATAATATTTATTCCCAATAATAATTTGTTACAATATAATATATTGGTAATTCATGTTACCATGTTCCTTGTGTATGGGAGTGGATTCGGATGTAAGCCTATATGGCTTATATATGCCGTCTCCACAAGTGACCTTATCATCGGTGGACATAATATAAAATGGTGCGACAAAGCAAGCAATGTTATGCTTGCATTACTCGAGTCGGGTCCCGTCGTGGAGTTGTCGGAGACAGGTAATGAATTGGTATATTCATGTACTAAATGTTTACACCATGTCTAATATATTATAGTATGGGTTTCATAGAATGGGTTCGTAAGAGCAATACAGACACAGGCATATATACAACATGTGTGTGTCACCTGTCGTGTCGGTCATCAGCTATTTTAATATATCCATATATTGGATATTTACTTAATGTAATTATTATTGGACAGCGCCATATAATCTGTATATATGTTAGCTCGAAAAGCGTTCTGTCATGATTATGAATTTCTGGACTGTTTTAAATGTCAAAATATTTTCGCTCAGAGTATTTGAAATCGTGCCGTGAAGTGCGCTCTCAATGGTTGTTCTTTCCAAATTACCAGAAAAACATTCGTTTCTTTGTCTACTGTATACTGGGCAGTGGAATAAGAAATTATTCGCCGTTTCATCGCTTCCACACACACAATGAGGACTTGATCTGAGATAATTTTCACATATATAGGTCGTTAGTATTTGAAGCCGGTATATCAACATTTCGTGTATGTGTCAACCTATATTATACCTCCTTCCAAATTACGTAGCCATGCAGAATTTGGAAGCTCGAATGAGCCATGTCCGTTTAAAGGAACTACTCATCAATGAGTATTTAATACAGACAGGGTTATTTAGTGTCCGTGTGTCAGTGAATGAAACACTACATACAGGGACGTGGCGACAGTGTTTGTGATGTCTCACCCACCCACCCCCAACATTTTTTTTACTGTTGGAAATGTCATGCCTGACACGTTAGTTGGAAATTTTACACCACATATGGGTTGAAATTATTTTCATTGTTCTCATTTCCAAACCGTACAATGTACTCACTGAGGAATTTGTTGTTTTTAGACCAACAACTTAATTTTTTTCAGTAACTTTTGGTAAAACAATTTGTCTGTAATTGTCATTTTCCAAACTTATAGGTGGGTGCATGTCAGGTTGGGAATTTCGAACAGTTTGTAAGTTGTAGGTACCAGTTGAAAAGTTCTACAACCCAAGGGCAAATGGAAAATGGGTGTTTGGTCTAGTTCAGGGAGTGCAGTTGGAAATTGCAAGGTGGACACCCGTCCCTACCCAGCGGAAGCCTTATAATTGCTCTATAGGCACTACACGAATCGTATTCAAACTCTCTTCTTGTAGTGGAAAACGGAAAAAGCGTGATGCAATGATAGATGACGAAGTGCTGGCAGACGACCTCCAAAAATGGAATTTCGCTAAGAAAATTGTCACAGGATTCCGAAACAGACAAGATGTCTTCACGCTGTAGTTTAACAGAAGGTAAATTATATATAGGAAATGTCCAAAACTTAGAATAGGGACATAACCATAGAAACAGAGCGCACATATGGAGAACAATATCGTGTATTTTAATCTGAACAATGATGGAATTGTGTTATTTTTTTTGAAACTCTCCACATATAAATGAGACATACGCTCTTAGCACCACTATAAGTTCACCCTGTGGTGACCTTATTCTGCTTTGGCCTCTTTTTATCTGGAAAGTATCTTTAGTGTAAAATTCTTTAGAAACTTCTTCAGAAAGCAGCTACAAAAAGTTTCCTTTTTTCTTGTTTAGTTTAGTTTCTATATATATCGCCAAATGGCGGACGACACAATGCATAATCGATTTATCCAAATGGGTGCACATCACCATGTGTGTTGTATAGGTCTCCCATAGCAGATGAGACCATGCAGAATGATGTCCCTATAGATGATGAAATTGGTGACGATTGGCGTCACTATAACTTCACCCTCTGGGGACCTCATTCTGCAAATGTCCAGCACCATATTTTGAGGCCTGATAAGTATTACAATGTTCGATATTTGAAGAAGCACTTGCATCAAATATGTGCTAGATTCAATTCAATTACAGTAAATGTGGCGTAATGATTAGATTGCAAACCAACAATAAGAACGACAAAACACGATTTTTATTGGACGTATGTAAATACATGGAGGCCATTCGTTTGCCCTTCTATTTACCCGTAGCCTCGTTTTTTTCCGGAAGTGGGATCTGGAGTGTGAGGACCTTCTGGCCACGTCTTAGTCAATGTATAACACGCATGCACTCCTAATTCCAATTTTTCTAAGACGTGCAACGATGTGTGAGATGAATAACTACAGGCAACGGAACCATTGAATATAACAGTGAATCCATCTCTCTTATGGAGGAACATCAGGAAATGCATAGAATCATCCGAATGGAATCGAGTGTAATATTGAATCGATTCCTCATATGAACCAACATCGGGATGTTAATAGAATCGTCTAAATGGCAATAACCCTTGCCAATTGAATTAAACGTCATCTAATCATTATAACTTGATCAACGGTTGAGAATTTCGGTCACAATCTCATACAAAAATATTTTCTGATGGAAATTAAAGGTCATATGCCTCTTAATATCATCATGTGACATGTGCTATGAAAGCTACCTCGTCGCACCGAACGTATAATTGCGCCACTTGGACTCTTAGCAGCTTACAACTTAGCACATCTCTTAAACGATGTTTATTTGAATGTGTGTTATAGAGTGGCGCCAGGCCTACCAGCACCATGACGTCATCTTCGCGGGTTCTAATTCTCACTCCCTGAAAAATAAAATGGAAATTTCGTGACGTCATCTTCGTGGCTTCGAATTCTCACTCACCAAAATACGGAGATCCTGTTTCTGAGTGAACGCGTTTCAGATTGTCTCCCGCTGACAACACATGCCCCTGGGAAAAATACCAGAATAACCAGATATACCAATATATACTATACCAGTGACAAGGTTAAGATCAGTCCGATTTTGGGAAAAACAAACAATCTATCACATTCCTCATCGATTCTCAAAATCATTCATCTCAGTCACAATATATTTAAATGGCCATGAAATTTTCTTTCTTTTGAAGTATAATTTGACAGTATAAAACGAAGTAAAGTCGAGATATATCGTACCGAAAACTTGCAAAACTACTGGAAATCTGGGAGTAAAACGGGTCGTCAGTTACCCTGTCCGCCTAATATATATGCTCAACAATTATAAAATATTGTCAATTCAGCCACCATCGTCTTCATCGTCGTCATAATGTAACATTTAGGATTTTGTATTTTTGTTTTCATTTATGTATTATCTGGTGGTGGGATTGTTGAATATGTTGATTATATATAAGATATAATTATATATATATAACTCTTCAGTTATGGAGGAAAATAAAGATATATATATATATATATATATATATATATATATATATATATATATATAGGGTATACAACTTCATTTCGTGTGCACTGAAGAAAAAAAGGTAGTCAATATGGTTATTCAACTATTTGTCCACATGATGACTAACTTAGTTTAGTCATAATGACTAAGGCAGAAAATTAGTAACAATGAATAGGGTGACAATAGTCATAACGACTAAGGAATTGTTAGTCAAAACGACTAATTATGCCGTTAGACTACAATTGCATATGTTAGTCAAAATGACCAGGATTGAGTCATAATGACTAACTTTTCTGAGTCACTGAGAAGGTGAACATGTAATTTGGTCGAAACTCAACCAGATGATATATTACCAAGAATCAGAGACCGAATTGAAAGCAGGACAAACTTTCAATCCATTCTCTAAAAAACACAGATTTCAGTACTGCACGGTCTATTGAGAGATATAAGAATAGTTTGTTGTATATGTCTGTTTAACTAGTACATTTTTCCGAGATGTCTGTGGTGTCATGGAATAAGAACCTTTTGTCCTAATAGTGTAGCATCTGGTGTGGGAGTGAAGTTCTGCTATATATGCCATTATTATATCCTCCCATCACATGCGTTCAATTATAGATCCAATAGAACTGCGATAAAATGGAAATTGAATATTTAGCAATGAATACTAAAGATACGGGCGGTGTTGGCGGTGGGTACGCTGTTAAAATATTCACCTCCGTCAAAAACCGCCATAAACAGAAAGAATAGTAAAATATAGACAGATTTTGTTCTTATACCAATCAGAAATATGGCATAAACAGTATGTTATTGTCAAATGTTTTCCTTTGTTATGTAAACAAAAGCAAAAAACCTTACAGAACCTGGCTTTTGTTTAGATCCGGATATGGTAAACATAAAGAGCGTTTTTGTTACTGTTTTCCAGATATGGAAATAATAAAGAGCGTTTATATCATTTGTGTGTGATTAACCAATAGAATTGAGCTTTGTTATGTAAACAGAAGCAAAACGTCTGTAACACGAGCAGGCTCTTGTTTACGTACACCATCGTACGTCCTGACGACAATATACTATTTACGAGCTGATTATGTTTGGCATATGAACAAAACTATATATATTTTAATATTCCTTCTGTTGATGGCGATTTGAACAAATGTGAATATTTCTGCAACGAACGCCGCCCGTGCATTTAAAGGTACTCAACCCGATAAAACTCCTCTCAATTACTATTTCAATGGCTTCGGGGGTCAAAAATATTTGATTCGAGTCGAGGAAGTCACCCATCAAAGCTCAGATTTGTTAGATATCGATTTTAGAAATCTATTATTTTTCATTATCGGGAATTCTTTCTGGCCCAGAAGATAGTAAAAAATTCGTTATTATTACCCACTTGATTATAGAGTTATCCATCCTTGTCTGTTTGAATAGAATTTTGGCGTAAAATCTCGAGCATGTTACCAAATTGACGGCAGTTATAAGTACTCATCTCGAGAACATAAGAATTTTCAAAAATCAATATCTAATGACTCTGAGCTTTGTTTGATGGGTTCCTCGACTCGAATCAAATATTTTTTACCCCCAAAGCCAAAGAAATAGTAATATAGGACCCTCTGATCGGATTGTTGTTGTTGGAATCTGTTGAGATGGGGACCCTCTTTATGGGTTGAGTACCTTTAAGCATAATTCAAGGCAGTGTTGCAATTAGAGTTATTCTTGGCATAACTTAGTCACTATGACTAACACCGGAGTTAGTCATAGTGACTAGATGAATGGTGTGGATCAAAGTGACCCAAATGCTTTTTACTACTCCTAAGTTAGTCATATTAACACGAAGTTTTTCTTTATGTGATATCTAACTTGATGGAGTTAATTGAAGCGAAGTCGACATATCGTACGGGGAATTAGCAAGTTCGGCAATTGTGGTCGTAATAATTGAATTGATATCCGTGTATAATCACTACTTACCGGACAGGAAAACAGACGACCGCTTTTTGTCGGTAGGTTTCGCTAGTTTTCGATGCGATATCTCGATTTACGTTCGTTTGATACTATCGAATTATACATAAGTTAACTGACAAAATTATTAGACAAGCGACCTTTTCCAGTCAGTTTTAAAATCCCGTTTATTTTGAGCTTTTAATTAACCTGGTAACTTTATCACATTTGTTGCGAACTTGGATAACATTATCTAGGGATCTGCGAATCGGTGATTTTGCATCGAGTCGAATCTCGATACCGAATCTCCTTCATGGTATCAACATCGAATCGAATCTCGAATCGAATCAGCTAGTGATTGACATTGTTTACCAGTGTTTATTTCGGTGTCTCATGACAAAAAACTGCAAATTCACTGGATAATATATAACAATGTTAATCTCCTTAAACATCCGTTGGAACTTGTGGGTTTTTTTTTTAGGAAAATCATGACATATAGGCAAGTCACTCTCAATCTCATGAAGGGTTTGGGATAGGTTGCATTGGATTTATATCTAGCTGTGTCATGGCTGTGACACAAGAAGTGACAGTAAGACACTTCAAGAAGTTCAATCAACATATCACAAACCCCATGGAATGGAGGTCACTTGTCTACATTATTTAATGAAGATAATAATGATTTGACACAAGTGGACATGTGTACACCGTTCAGCTTATATGTAATTGTTGTAGTCCGATACCAATGGTAGTTATCTGTTATCACAATAGTTCAAACACCTACATCACATATTCGCAGTAGTTATCTTCACGGAGAGGGTCCCAGAAAACAGACACAACTTACAAGTGTTAAATTTATCAACAAGATTCAGCGGATCGAAACATAGTGCAACTGAAAGTAGGAAATTTATAGAAATTCTGCCGACAGTGTCGCAGATAACTGGTCGCACACGATGACATCCATTTAAGAACGTAATAGACCGATTGTTCTAAGGTTTCTCACCGGTTCTGTTCATTCCAATCTTTTGTTGCTCATAACGACGGCTGACATTGAATTTTAATCATATAATCTGAATTGGATATCTGAAGTTCTAAACATAAGGTAATTGAGTTCCGCATCTATTGGCCATCCTCAGATGATTAGTCCAACGACCAGGCTATAATATGATTTTTTTTTATATCTGGGACATGACTTTGTAGCCACAACTATATCGCCACCTAAATGGATTATCTTAGACAGTTCCCTTCATTTCACCAGAAAATTAATAATTGACCAAAATGTATTGTTAGACACCATTGTATTATTTTTTGAACTCAATGGGAGCCTCTTGAATGTCAATTATGTTGATGCCTTATTAATCCTTAGATCTGGTGTCAGAGTTGGTGTAGTTATGTGGTGTGTTATAACTACAACGTAATATCATTGACAACAATTAGTCATAGCACTATTTATAAAGGTAACTCCACTCTTATAACTAATGTGTAGAAACGATTACGCATCAAATGTGTAAACCCGGTTAATACACATAGCAATGTGTAGTTTTACATACAAATACATTGACCAAATGCCGTTCTACATATAATGTGTATATTTTGTTACACACAATTGTGTAAGAACGCAGAGCATGCGCATTGGGGTGCCTTCAGTTTCATAGTCTGCTACGTGACGGCCATATTGTTTGAGTATATTTTTTGGAATACAATCTACAGCGATCGTAGACAAGGATGTAAGTTCAGAATTCCAAATTTGTGGGTTTAGTATTAATAGTATATATATGAGGATTTATTTGTTAAAACTTTCATGGCGATTACTGCCCTTAGACTCTTGTTATGATTGTTGTAATAATACTACAATTATATGCAATCACGCCTCAACCCTGGTTTGTTCATTCAAAGCAAAAACTCACAGTACAGAACAAAATACTACATACCACTATGCGCCATGAAAGTTTTAACATATAAATCTGCATATATCTTTAATACTATACCCACAGGTCGGACTACTGAACTTGCATTTCTTGTCTACGAACTGTGTGTGTAAGAACCTACACAAAATGTGTAAGGGATATGTGTTGATTTTATACACACACAGTTGTGTATAAATGTGTAAAAATTTACCCATTTATGTGTAAAAATTGTTATACAATTTGTGTACGAATATGAAACTACACATATACTACACAGATATGTTTAAGATCAAAATTGAATAATGATTGTGTAGCAGGTCTACACATTTTGTGTAGAAAACCTACACATTAGTCATAAGTGTATATTAAGGTTCCCTGCTGCCGAAATGGAGAATGTCGCCATGTCCCTTTATTTGCCAAAATGTGATGTCAATAACATTATAAGTTATCGCGGTGGTTTGACGGTAACATACATGGTGTGACATTGATAGCTTGGAGTTTATGTTCAACCGAGCCGCGAAGCGATTGGTTGAACATAGGCTCCAAGCCGTCACTGTCACACCAATTTACTGTCAATCCACCACAATAACGTACAAGAAAACCATAGTCAGAAATGGTAACGCGCTCAAGATCATATATTATATACCCATGATTGTAATTATAGAATATAAAATATATTGGTTTCGCGAATGACCAACTCAGAATTCCGTTAAAATAACAATATAACAACCAGCACCTAATTAACGAACCGGCGGCCGACTCGGCCGTCTCCAACCACAACCATCAGTATATAGGCTGCAGAACGAAAAATGTCTATAAAAGTTGAAATATAAGACTTACAAATTATCTTTTCATTTCTTTTATTTGTAATTGACATAGCTTGTCACAAACCAAAAATCAACATTATTGACATAATAATGCAAAGGACAATAAACGAAATTGAAATTCCCAACTACACCTTTTACCGGACTCGGCCTCCTGGTCGCGAAGTTCGACTTTTAAACCGGAAAAACCAATTATCTATAACTAAAATACCCAGCGGACCACAGCTATCTATAATTTGGAGAACAGTATACACGCGGCGCGCGCTAATAATTATGTTCTGCCGACAGTCCTGGTCATTCATAGCAATTTGACATTTATTCCGATGAATGATCAGCAGAAACTGTAAAAATCTCCTATCGCTCTCTTCATAACGTTCTTCAACGTAAATGACGACATGAAAAAAGTATGGCAGCTGGTCCCCGGACTATAAACCTAGCCACCGCTTAGTCTACTGGAGGCTGAACATAAATAAAATATATAGTATCGATAGACCAGTGGATATGTTGATAATTCTGACACGGATGGAAAGATCTTTTGGACACTATCCAGTTGATTCTTCCAACTATTCAAGTTGTGCATTATAGTTGGCAGAGACATTCGGACAGTGTACATAAGGTCTTTTTCGTGTGTCAGTATTGCATGCACGCAATATAAATTTCACTTGAAACATTCTTATCTATTTGCAGGTGAGTTACCACCTCTAGGAACTAAGACCTGACGCAGTGCGGACTTGTGTCAGTATGATCTCATGTGGTCGGATCACTGAAACAACGGACACGACGTGACGCATATATAGCAGATACAAATACTATATTGCCTTAGCCTTTATGTTTCACAGAACTGCATGGATAATTCTTTCCCATGAATAGTGATGGAATATTTCTAAACTAAAAGCGATTACTGGATATAGACATATGCAACGGCATAAGCACTGAAGCACCACAACTGCAAAAAAATCATAAGACTTTCTTTCATCGTTAGTGCGGAGTATGGCTGGCGTACCAAACAATAAACTATATGTCATGTATATCAGTGATATCGCACCATTGTGTGCTGGAAAATATGGTTGAGGTCTGCATACACAACATGACATAAATAATCACTATATAGTGTGGGATCGTTGACATTCTCGTAAGCTGATTGGTATGGTATCTATGTGTATTGTCGCATATCGATGAAATAATAAAATATAAAACCAACTTTAATCTTTATTCAACCCCGGTACGGCTATCTGCGGGACCAAATGTTCCATGCATGTGTAGGGTCGCAAATTAATGAAAAATAACAGGAAACCAATTGTAACCTCTTGACTTCTGAATGATGCATTGGCATTGTGCTGGGCCGCGTTGCATCGTTATGACCGTTTTCCTGTGGGGAAAAAATATCACACCATACGCACACTGCATGGGGGTTCAATCTTTGGAAGGAGCTATACGATAGGTTGACAAATGTACGAAATATCGACATACCGGCTTCATGTATTCTGAATAAAAGATTTACCGTGCATGGTCACAGTCAGTTTTCGCACATAAATAAAATAAACGCTCTTTGTTTATACCATATCTGGAATAGACCATGCAACACGGAACGCTCTTCTCTGTTCCATTATACCGTGCATGTGGCTGTTTTTTGTTTGGGTCCCAATTTTCCAAATTACATCGTGTTCAAATTTGTATTTGTATGGCTTCAATGCTCTTGCATTATAGTGATCATAGAAAGGTAAATACAGTATATATCGACCAATCTCAATACCGGGAAAAATTCAAAAGCAAATATTATTAGGTGTATCGTGGAGCGCACATCACCAAGTGGTTTTACTAAAGTTCACATAACTATTCAGATTGTCATAAAATATCCAACCCAACTAATGGAATGGAAATGTAATGCATTTTTTTTTGTTTTTTAAAGTAATGGTAATGGTATAATGCATTACATTGCAAAGTAATGGAGCCATCCCGGCTGTGAACAACTCCTCCGTGTTGCGTCGAACATATATAAGGCATCTTAGTGTACGTCCACAGGGCCGACAAATTAGCCAGCCAAACTTTCATGAAATTCTTAATATCTGGCTATCTGTTGCACACTTTCGATTGATAACTTCCAGAATAACAGGATACGTATATTTGTTTGTTTTATTCCTAATTTGGGTAGTGAACTGCCACTAGTTATTGCACAATTGATTCTTTCAATATATTTGAAGGCTAATTTCGAGCAAATGCCGTTTGTATATAATAACTCACGAAATTGCATAAATCTTACTTCGTATATATGTCGTAAACAGTGAGGTATGTGCATTTATAAGTATAGTTCGTCATTCACACCCAGCGAGGAATTGCCTATATTCAAAATTATATGGCAAACTTTAACGAGTGTGAACGTACGCTTAATTTCTCTCTGAAGTATAGTATAATTTGTGTAGGTATATTACGCAATTTACGGACCATGCATACAGCACGGGTAGTGTTATTTATGCCCAATGTTCTCTATTTATGCCCAATGTTCTCTATTCCGAAGGTATCAGGAGTGTTCTTTATTCCGAATCCGAAGGTTATTTTTTTCCCCAATTTTGTTATTCTTAATGTTCTTTATTCCGAAAGACATCAAAATCTATATATTTACCCCCCAAACCCCATGCATGGAATGGAAAAAAACCTATTACCACAGAACATATACATTCCACAGTGAGACCTAGATATTCTAACTTCCAAATTGTTCCACGTACATTTATAGGTTACTAGCAGGGTCACCCGGCGTTGCCCAGGTTAAAATGATGTGAAACCCTGTGTGGATATATGGTGGGAATAGAGAATACTCTTGCTCTCAAAGTGGTACACGTATTCTCATAAATTGTATATCCAAATGGCATCAAAACATGATTCTTACACATGGAATATAAGTAGTGGCTCACCTTGTCTGTCGGAGCGATTATCATTTTGTTTATCGCGTTTAATCCGTCCCACCAATAAAGAAGTATTTATTTATTTACAACTGCGTATACTTCAGAAGTTATAGCATGAAACATGAACATCATAAACACATTAGTTCGAAAAAATAAAAGACGACAATTGTGTTTTACATAGAGATGAGGGTATCACCCCCCTCCCCCCTGAATCCTGAATACGAGTTAATTTTGGGGGGTGAATCCTGAATACGAGTTAATTTTGGGGGGTGAATCCTGAATACATGTTAAGAAATAATACATAGAAGTTACATAGACACATTATGATGCCGGTCGCGTTATGAGGCCGTTATGATACCATTAATGATACTTTATGACCAGGGACGTGGCTAGAGGGTTTCCGTTGGGGGGTGTCCACCTTGGGAAATTCCAACTGCACCCCCCTCCTTGAGTCAGAATCAGACCGAACACAAGTTTTGCATAATTCCATTTGCACCCCCTCCTTGCACCTCAGGGTTTAGGCCTAATATCCTATATCTTCATAAACCATGATTCTATATTCCCGGTATGAGAAAATTCATATATTTTAACCTGAAACATTGCATAAATCCTAACATCTAGTGGTCTAACTCCATACACATGCACACGGCTACGGGCAAGAGACCACGACACACCGAGCTGACCATCGTTTGTTAGGCCAGTGTGAGAAAATTTTGAAATTTGAACAAGAAAATCGCAAATCCTAGCATCCAGACTGGCCTCAACTAAAGCTTTCCTATAGTGTTGGAAATTTCAAACCTCATACTCCCCTTCAGGTTGGAAAATTCTCCAACTGATGACCACAAGTTTGACCAAATGTAGTAAAATATTGTTAAACTTATTAGCATTTTTGTATTGGCCACAGGGGAGAGACAATGACACACCGGGCCGACCATGGTTCGGCCAGGTGTGCGAAAATTTTGTAATCTGAACAAGAAAATCGCTAAATCCTAGCATCTAGACTGGCGTCAAGCATTTTTAGCATGTTTATGATGGCACGGTGGTCGAATATGCCCAAGAAGCTATTATACCCACCCATTCACACAGATAACTAGCCCAAAATATTACTTTGCGCCATAAAAACCTGCGTCCAAGATGTTTTGCTTGAACCCGAATACCAGTTAATTCGGGGGTATGAATCCCGCGTACGGCTTCAAAACACCCTGAATCCCGCGTACCGAAGGGGGGGGGGGGTGATACCCTCAGAGATGTATCAATCAATCAATCTAGTTTATCATATCTTCATGAAGATACAGATGTTTTAAAGATATGTCCATGTGCTCCTCTGTTCTGATGCTATATATACTGGCTAATCATTTTCAGTTTAAAAGAATTGATGTTATGCAAGCATAGCAGCTACATGTGCAAGCCATGACACAGCGATATTTTGAGTTGTTTATGTTAGGCGATGAGTCTGTTTTAAAAAAATCCTCTGTATCTGGCAGATATACCCTTGTCAGATGTCAATATTGGAGGATCCTGAAAAGTCATTTCCTACGGACTGCGTTTTCCTTGATCTCAGAAGTAACCATATTTGACTGCACACTGTGACCACTATTTTTGAACAGGCCTGTTCTACATTTCCATATCTCTTGGTAATTGTAACTTTTTTGTGGAAACTATATTGAATGGGACAGATTCAATCGTGTTATAATATATACATGAGCCAGTATAATATGCAATCCTCTGACAATTCAAGGTCCCTCGGTTTGAATGAATATAATTATGTATCTCTTAAATAGATTGATATAGATATACTTTTAATGCTTTCTTCTATGTATCTGTGTTGCTAGATCATTATAGGAATGCCCTGGTTTCCATCCCCATATAAATATGACAGGTGAGAAGATATAATTGTTCAAAAGTGACTTAATTCGGTCACCATTTGTCCAGATTGTGAAATTGGAATGCCAAACACTCCTTAGAACGACATGGAGATGACCTGGTAGATGACTATATATAACTTTGTTGGATATCGGCGAATTGAACAATCTTATAAATGCTAGTGAATCTCCCCTCGCCATCCATGACCCAAACGACCCCAAATGTGATTTAATTCATCATATCATTAGAGAAAAACGTGCATAAATTTGGTAGAATAAGTGATAAATATATTTGTATCAACTTTGGTGCAACTCCCCTCATGCATGACTTGAACCGCGCCACTTTTGTCATATTTTAACCATGTCTATTAGACTTATGCATGCATTATATAATGGAGATGATTATATATAAGTTTGGTGGTAATCGGCAAATAAACAAATTTGTATCATAGTTATTACCCCCCCCCCCCCCATGTCTCACGCAAACAGTACAAATTTCGCGTCTTTAAATCACACGTTTATATTCCTCGTATCACGGAGAAGAAGAATATATCAATTTGGTCGAAATATGTGATAAAAATAGCCCTTCCCCTGACACCAACAACGTCACTTTAGAAAATTTTAACCCGCACCATTATCTTACTCGTAAAAAGTTACCCCTGTTAGACCGCCTTGGTGCCATCTCGATTGTACCCTTAAAGTTATATATAGAACACAGATATTCGCAAATATTTGATTCATTGTATCATTTGAGAAGACCGTGTATGAGTTTGAAGGTAATTGGCACTAAACATATTTTTTGTAAGTTTTTGGTGACCCTACCGTCCATATTTCGGAC
Source organism: Siphonodentalium dalli (assembly GCA_032622095.1). NCBI lineage: Eukaryota > Metazoa > Mollusca > Scaphopoda > Gadilida > Siphonodentaliidae > Siphonodentalium > Siphonodentalium dalli. The sequence goes on along the minus strand of CP136062.1, from coordinate 136,066,673 downwards.
TCAAGCGGCGTCACTTTTGACATCATGAAACCACACACTTAGACTCATTATAGAGATGAATATATATACAATTTATAAAAATTGGCGAGTATACAAATTCGTATCAAATTTAGGGCCACCATTGCATATATCTCTCACACAAAAGGCACCAATTTGGCGCATTTAAACCACACGATTAGATTATTCGTACCACGGAGAAGAATATGTATCACTCAGGTGGAAATCGGCGATAAACATATTGTTTATCAATGTTTGTGTCCATCTCACACTCTAGGCACCCCTGAGTCGAATGGCCCCACTCTTGACATCTTTAAGTCACATAATTAGACTCCTGATATCATGGAGATTATTATTTGTAAGTTTGGTGCTAATCCGCGACTAAACAATTTTTTTTAATTAAATTTAGTGCCCACCCCACCCCACCCGCATCTCTCACAAAAGCAGCACCAACATGACGTCTTTAAAATCACACGATTAGATTCCTCATATCATGGACCAGAAGTTGTATCAATTTGGTGGAAAATTTTGGTGACCCTCTCAATGCACCCCTGACTCAAATGACGCCACTGTTGACAGCTTTAAGCCACGCAATGAGACACCTCATACCATGGGGATGAATTTGTATAAGTTTCGTGACAATCGGCGACTAAACCAATTCTTGTCAGATTTAGTACCCACCGTCCGCCCCACAAATCTCTCATCCCAACGACACCAATTTGGCGTCTTTAAATCACACAATATGATTCCTTGTATCATGGAGAAGATCTCAGAAAAATGTGCATCAATCTGGTGGAATTCGGCGCTAAAATTATTTTGATAAATTTTGGTGCCCCTCTCCCATTCCGGGCATCCCTGACGCGAACGGCGCGACTTTTGATATATTTAAACCACACCATTAGATTCCTCATATTATGGGGATGCTTATATATAAGATTGGTGGCAATTGGCGACAATTTGTTTTCTGCCCCTCCCACTTTTTTTACCCTGACAAAAACGGCGTCACTTGAGAAGATTCTAACCCTCGCCATTATCTTTCTCGTAAAAAGTTACCCATATTAGACCCCTTTTGTGCCATCTAGGTGGTCCCCTGTGAATTTCTATAGAACACAGACAGACAGACAGACAGACAGACAGAAAGACAGACATTCGCAAATATAGATATAGATTAATAGCAGGAGGAAATAAACGGATATCGTTTATATGGAAACATGTTGAACCGTCATGGTGACTGATTGAAACAGTATTATGGATAAACTCCGGCCGAACTGGCATCTTGAAACATCAAATTAAAAAAAAAATGACACAATTAATTCACTATATACTCGCGTGTGAATGTGTTCGTCGCCCGTCGAATCATCGATATTCTACAATGCTGAATTATTATAGTGTACATGTCTCTTCCTCGTCTCTTATTGCATGTTAATTCATGATTGAGTAGTTAAAGCAATTCAATTCAGTAAGTGATTGAGTCCCAATACTGGTTGCTTGTGATAACGTCGCCGATCGTGCCAAGTGTGCCAAAAGGTCGTTTGGGCGATTGTCTGGCAAAAGATGTCTCAGAAGTTCCCTCTCGATATTTTCGGAATAGCGAACCTTCGGCATAGCGAACCTTCTGAATAAATAACCTATGGAATAAAGACACGATGTAGACTTTCATGTTCGTAATAATTATGGACGTCATGCATGGCACACATCTATAAATCATTTGAATGCGTTTGGTGCCACATCCAGTTCTCGGTATAGTTATAGGCCTATATATATGCGCCCCGTTCTTGCAGTGTGCGTTTCTTTCTACGCTGCCCAGTTTCAAAACAAAAAGGAGCGTATTTAAAAGTAAAGTATTTCTCATCGTCATCAAGCAGACCACTTAAAACCCAGCTACTTTGTTCTACGTCGACTTTCTATTTCTCCGAATAGTCATTTTATACTATAAAGTTATTATACAATGTTGTGTACAGTATGTGTTTTTCTCGTACGAGCCCAGGTTGTGATGAAAAGTCATATTGGACGAGACACGCAGTGTCGAATCCAATATGACTTTTCGCCACAACCGAGACGAGTACAAGAAAAACTCATACTGTACACGACATTGTATAATGACATTTGTATTATCCATCTGTATGTTTATCCAAATTATTTTGGGAATAAAACTTTTCTGGTTATTTTTGGTATTTGTCGGCACTTAATTCTCTATAAAAGCCTGTATTTGATCGTCAGAAAGCATGATTTGGAACAGTAAACACGGAAATGAAAAAAAACTCAATGCAGAAGTGAATCGTCTACTTTTATCCACCAGTGTTGCGCGCGCATCACAATTTCACCGATTCATTTCGCAATAGTTAATTCGTGCATGACGTCACGGAGTCCCGATTAAAAAAAAGTCATATTGCACACTTGGGAGTCCAATATGACTTTCGGAAGTCCAATATGACTTTTTCCGGGATTATCACGTGACGGCTTTTGCCCAATCAGAAATAGTGTTAGTTAAGAGGTGGATGATAATAATACGCTTTATAACACAAGTCGACACTCGTAATCTAGAAAATGTATGCACAACCCGCGAACTCCCATCACGAGGACCTCTATTCGAGAAATAGTCCACTTCTAAAAACCGCACAAAATAACAAACATCTGCATAGTGCTTATAACTCCCACGTAATACAATTCCTTGTCAGTAAAGGCAGCATGTTAATTTGCATACCAGTTGTATATATCTATAACATTCAAACATAACACGTCATCATGAGGAGCGGATAGCTCAGTTGGTTTGTGGGCCGACCTCTGAGCTACACACCATCGACACGGTCGAGGGTTCAAATCCGACAAAATATCGGTCGGACTTTGTGTCGCCATCTGCATTCCCAGTACCACGGGCATCACAAATCAATCATCAGTGATCTGAGAAAGATTCCAGAAGCCAAAGAGTCTCAGACAAAATTTGAAAAAATGCGTACTGGACCTCTGCTCCTCTCGTAATGTCATGACCAGGGATGACACTACAATTGGCACACCGTCGGATCGGGAGTCGACGCTAATGGCTGTCCCGTGTGCAACAATGTGCGCACGTTAAAGATCCCTACCGTGGCGAAGAAGTCACGGGTTCGGAAAAAAAACTTCCTGGAAAAATTATGGATCTACTCCTCGATCCCGTCCTGTAAAAGCCAGCCTTGGTCACTAGGACGTAACAACTACAGATACAGATCATAATAGAGTTACCGTTCTTCTGCGCCGAACGTTATTACTTTGATAATTCGCGAGTAAAAAAAATATAATAATACAGATAATTGCGTCGACAGCATATTTATATTACGTATATATACTGAGTTTTATTATCCATCCATTAACTAACACTATTTCTGATTGGGCAAAAGCGGCCACGTGATAATCCGGAAAAAAGTCATAGTGGACTCCCGAATGTCATATTGGACTCCCAAGTGTGCAATATGACTTTTTTTTATCGGGACTCTATATGACATCACGAATTAACTCTATTGCGATATGAATCGGTGAAAATGTGATGCGCGCGCAACACTGGCGGATTTAGCAGACGTTTCACTTCCGTGTTGAGTTTTTTTCACTTCCGTGTTTACTGTTCCAAATCATGCTTTCTGATGATGGAAATAAAGGCTTTTATAAAGAATTAAGTGCCGACAAATACCAAAAAAATAACCACAAAAGTTTTATTCCCAAAATTTGAATAAACATACAGATGGACAATACAAATGTCATTATACAATGTTGTGTACAGTGTGAGTTTTTCTTGTACTTGTGCAGGTTGTGGTGAAAAGTCATATTGGACGAGACATGACTTTTCACCAAAACCTGGACTTGTACAAGAAAAACACATACTGTACACATCATTGTATAATAACTTTATATTTACAGCGAAAACAAATATTTTATTATACGTTTGCGTATATCGAAGTTTAATTTCGAACAAATATGTACGGACAGCTGAAAATATATCTGCCTGCATAATAATTGTTGCCACGGCAAAATCCACGTGCAAATAACCACTCACATGACCCCTGTCAAGACTTAGGGGCGTGGTTTTGCTGTCAGCCAAGGATTATTTAGAAAAACGTTCGTAAACATCTCATTTATCGATATTTATCGAAAAATTGCATTTGTATCAATGTAATTTCTCCTTGTATATTATAAAACGGTGTTTTAAGTCGGTTAATGGACTCGATACTGAACATTCGTAAACTAAACCTAGTTTACGAATGTCGAGTATAGCTCGTCCATTAACCCTGACATAGTGTTAACAGTGATAGAAATCTCTATTCGAAAAGAGGCAAAGCCTGCTGCATGCAAGAACAGCCTTATATAACCGTCTTAGTAAGTATGCTATATACTGATCGATAAATGGTCATTTCGATAAGAAATATAATTTGTGACCCGCCATATCAAATCCAGTTGGAAGTCGGGATTTTTTTACCCTGTGCCAATGCATTCTCTTATATATGCGAGTCGACCATAGGTCGCCTCGCATATATAAGAGAATGCATTGGCCTAACAATTTTTTACAATTTTAATAATTTGTTCTTGTATTCTTTAACAATTTTATAATTTCACCCATACAGAGCCCCAGACAAACATGAGCAGACGACACTCTTCTATGTGCTTCTATATATGTGTGGGGCTCCCTGCAGGGTAATGGATGTTTTTTTCATTTTATGTCCTAACAATTGTAAGAAACATTTATTTAAAAAACATGATAAAAAATTGTTAAGCCAATGCATTCTCTTATATATGCGAGGCGACCTATGGTCGACTCGCATATATAAGAGAATGCATTGGCACAGGGTAAACAAAATCACGACTTCCGACTGGATTTGATATGGCGGGTCACATCTGTTCACGCTCGCTGAAGCAAGAACATTTAAAGCATCGCACACTAATAATGAGTTCGTGTCTGATCTATCGTCTCCTCGGTGCTATATAATGTTATATAAATATCTAATTTAATTTTTTTTGTAGGTAGCTCGATTTGAAAATTTGACCACCTGGTTTTCGTATATGTGACCCGCCATATCAAATACAGTCGGAAGTCGGGATTTTTTTACCCTGTGCCAGACTTCCGACTGGATTTGATATGGCGGGTCACATATGTCTGCTTTATTTTCACGTGTTGTTTTTATTATATTAGAGGAAACGAAAATCTACTCTGTTTAAATATTCGCATATATAAGAGAATGCATTGGCTTAACAATTTTTTATCATGTTTTTTAAATAAATGTTTCTTACAATTTTTAAGACAAAAAATAAAAAAAACATCCATTACCCTGCAGGGAGCCCCACACATATATAGAAGCACATAGAAGAGTGTCGTCTGCTCATGTTTGTCAGGGGCTCTGTATGGGTGGAATTATAAATTTTTTAAAGAATACAAGAACAAATTATTAAAATTGTAAAAAATTGTTAGGCCAATGCATTCTCTTATATATGCGAGGCGACCTATGGTCGACTCGCATATATAAGAGAATGCATTGGTACAGGGTAAAAAAATCCCGACTTCCGACTGGATTTGATATGGCGGGTCACATATAACTAAATTTCAGTTAGACTCTAAATCAACGTGTAGTCCGACTCTAACTCAACGTGTAGTCCGAATCCGATTAAAGGTCATTAAACGTTGGGTTAGAGCTGTTACCTAAACTAGTTGTGTTAGAAAAAAGTAACCAAACGTTAAGTTACGGTAACCCAACTTTGTAACCAATAACCAAACGTGGGGTTAAATTAACCAAACATTGATCATTAACTAAACCAACCTAACCCAACAATTTAACACAACTTCTAGAATTTGACCCACCCATTAACCCAACATTGGATAACCCAAAAATTTTGACTCAATATGTTTATTTTGGGTGTACATGTATATTCAGGAATTTGTGTTTTGATAGTTGTATAATTTCACCTCAGTTTTTCTCTCTCATTTTCCTCAATTCTGATTGCAATTGACAATTCCTACTTGAACAACGCCTATACTACGTGTTGCTTGTATTTCTCCATAAAGATGCATGTATAGGCCGAATTTACAGAGTCCGTTTAAAAGTAAAAACTGATCGCTTTGTTGCATTTGTTTTCTTCTTTGGCAAAATCGTCCAATAAAATATCGTCCAATCGTTCGAGCTGGATACTCCGGAAATTGTTATTTTTACAACAAACAAATTTGAGATAATTCTTTCTAATATATTGAAATTATTATTCCGGGCCGTAATTAAAAGCAATCAACATATTTTATGTTGCATTTATGGGCGTATAATATTGTAAGCGGTCGAACAAAATATTTTGCACAATTTCACTTCGTCCACTTTCAATTATTGGTTTTCCTCGATTCGACAAACTTGCATCCATACTCTATATGGAACGCAAGCAAATCAACATCCATTTCTTAATTAGATGTAAAATAACAGCCACTATATAATTAAGTTGTGCGAATTAATGACTTACACACCAAGTCAAAAGGCAATTGATAACAATCGTACTTGTATATATTATATGGGCGGTTTTAATGTAATGTATAGTGGGAAAGAACTAAATATCGTATATATTGTAACCAACGGTTAACCCGTGTAAATGATTTAATAATAACACAAATTTAGTAGATGGCACGCAAAAAATAAATGTCTATTCTTCAATCAATATGTCAATTCGCACAACATATTTTGGTTGTTTTTTTACATCTATTAATTTCATTTGACGTATTTTTTATTTTTAAACTTCTTTTATGTTCGACTAGACTTATTGAGTGTTATTTAACACACTTATGTTTAGACCAAATTTAGAATGGTCACCAAGTCGGTACCGTGACAAACATGTCAACACAAGACTGCAGGAGCTTCAAATAAGGTGGCACGGAGTTGCCAATATATAAATTCAACACTGATGATGACCATAGAAACTTTTGCAGCAATTTAATCTTCCAGAATTGAAGCTATATTCTGAAACTTGTGGATTCATCGAAAAGTTAGAGCACTTATCTAGTACAAATATTGATTTATTTTGTGGGGGAAATATCTTATTAAATTAATTTTGGACACTTCCAAACATTTCCTTCAAAACAACACTTCCTGGTTTTCAAAAGAAAATCCCTGTTCTCTACCAAAATGAATCTATATGATATAACAAATCAGTGAGGATACTAGATCGCAATATTAGCTTTGTGTTTCTATTTGCTTTCTTTATTTTTATAAGGATTCAACTATATATTGTTTTTTTCAGTTCAAAACATGTCACCTAATTCTGAGGTATGAATAATCTCCCTTTGAAATTCAACATTAGCCACACTTCAGAAAGGATGTCCAGATTAGTAAACATGTAAATCTGTGGACTAAAACCTTTCCAACTGTGAGCAACTGATATTTCTGTGAGGTTGGATTAATTGGTAACGTAAGTGCCATCGTAAAATAAACTGGCAATGCATTCTCTATGAAATACTTGGCGCACAAAAAACAAACATGCGACATTAGCCACACTTCAGAAAGGATGTTCAGATTACAAAACATGTAAGTTAGTGGACTAAAACCTTTCCAGCTCTTAGCAACTGATATTTCTGTTAGGTTTTAAATAATTGGTCGCTTCTGTCGATTTCGGCGCGCGATTAACGGCCCACTTTTGTGGCTTCTGGCGCTTTCGAAGCGCACCAGAAGCGCCATTAATAAGTGGCCCTCATAGTATTCCATACTCCTTTATATCACATTCACACAAATTTCATCAGATAGGCGAACGTGATCGACGTTGCCGTGATCAGGATTACCGCAAAGCACCTGAATAACAGTTTGTCGACTGCTCGGCTTACGTCATGCCACGTGACTGGGGGCGACTTTGTTTTCACTGGTGAGCGCGTAGTCTTTGTTTCAAGTTCTTGTATTTTGTTCTTACTAACGCACCTCGAGATACATTTACAGATCTTTTGTTTAACAATCCTTGGATCTAGCGCGATTCCCTCTGAACGCACAAGGGCCATCAAAGTCGATGACGTCACCTCGTCCTTCCGCTGGTGCTGTCGGATTATGAAGATAGTGCACAATAATATAAGAACACTGTTCACCACAAGTATGTTCAAGTATAGGCTGAATATCGACGTGAATTTCGCTGAAGTCGGCAGAAATGTTATTACGGCGTTCAGAAACACGATAAAAGAAAGTAAAATCGTCATCGCAATTGAAATTTTTTCTCCTGATTCCACGGGTAACTTGAACACAAACAAATTCAGTCCAGATAGCAGTACTATAGGTAAAATATAGTTGATGATGAAAAATTTCGGTTGGCGCTGCATTATCAAACCATACCTGATGTAATGAACCCCGTCAATTCCAGAATATTTAGTACCACAAAGCTCTTCCTGCGTGAAATTCAGCAAATTCCAGACGCCATTATGTAAAGTGTATAAAGGTTCAATGTATTTGAGATTCAACTTCATGTCACCACCTTTTAACAGACGAGGGCTGAACTCAATCACGCAAAACTGTTCGTCAAATGGGAACAACGTAACGTCAACTTCACAGTGTGTTCTGAATGTTCCACTTGGACTCCATTTGACCAATCCGTTTGAGCTGATGACAACTGGGAGCTTTTCCTTATGCAGCGTTAACACGGTTTCGTAAAAGTTATGAAGTTCTATATCAGGGGTCCATACAATTTCGTCGGTGATGAACAAAGTAGTTATACCAGCGTGTTCAACTGGTTCCCATGATAACATTTCATCCTGCCATTCCACTTCAAGTACACCGGAAGTTGCCAGTGATTGTGTAGTCTCGTCAAGTCCGAGAAGCGATATGAGGTGCAGTCCAAGTTTCACGTTGATTTGATCACTTTGGTTTTTCATTGGACGCAAACGCATGTCGTATGTGGATAGATGTTCAGTCAACAAGCTCCGGACAATGGCATATTCGTCCATATTCGCACAATTGACTTCCCGGCGTTGCCAAAAAACGAGGAGCACGATTATTTCTAAACGGACAAACATTACCATGCAGATGTGGTTGCTGTTTAAACTAGCGTTGTCTCGTTATTCTTGTATGATGATGATGCGGCTGCTGTTGTTGTTGTTGTTGTTGTTGTTGCTGCTGTTGTTGCTGGTGTTGATGTTATTTTTTTTGTTAATTAAAATAACAATTTTGTTTAAAAACGCATTTTATTTCTTGTTCGATGAATCTTCAAGAGCACAAAGCATTACTATAAGAAACCAATAACTCCCGGGTTTTTTCTGCTAGATAACAAATATAGAAGTCATTTGGGATAATATAAATTTTGTTCGGAATTGAAGTCCACGACTGTTATTCTGCAACATTGATGATGCCTTGCAGCAACGATGCGATGAGTTGACCGATTTAGATGTAACTGGAGTCCGTATCTGTTAATCTCCATTTTGATTACAGTATCCGGGTTCTCAAAGTGGCTATAGTATAGCACATTGATGGTGGCAGTCAGCAATCACTGCGTAAACACTTCCGGGTTACATGTAACCGATTTCGGAGTGTCGCACCACGGGTATCTTCTATATAATCAGGTGTGATGTTGTTTACATGTTTTTTCCTGTCCGGGATAAGCAATTAACAATCCACCAGAGCAGGTCTAGTTTCTGTATTAAGTCGACACAATGTTTTGACTTCAACTTAATAGAATATATATATAGTCCGTCTTATTGTGCACGACAGCACACTGCAAGTCAAGTATGTTACGTATCATGCGTTCATTGAGGCGGCGTTGATGTCTATCACTGTTTGAGTTTCCATGGAGAAGATTCTGCTCAAAATAGAAGCTTAGAACGATTTTTTTCCAAACAAAGGAATGATGTTTGACAATGCTTTCGGTGAAAATATCCTGTCAACAAAGAATCTTTTATAAAAGCAATGGTTCTTGTTCCAGTCTTTAATGCCATCGCTTGCCTGTTCGTCTTCGTTTCTTCGATTGTTGAGAAATACATCATGCCGTTAGAAGTGTGCAAATATTTGCACCAATCGTGTCGTTTTGATAACACAATGAACATATAAACAAGATAGAAGAAATCGAATTCGAACACACAATACTGTCATTAAAGAACACATGGTAAAAACACTCTATATATATACTTTATATTATTCAGCATATTGGCCTGAAAAAAACCAGAACAAAAATAAACACAAGAAAAAAGCGGGTTAAATTTACAATAACGAGATGTCGAGACCGACACGAAGGTACACGATTACGATTACGAATACGGATAGCTATTCGTTGTCGTGAGTCTATTTGTATGGACAAAAAGTCCTTTCGCAAAACGACAATGCATAATAGTTTTGACGAACACGTTCAATAGTTATTTCGTACCACTTTTAAAAATTAAAATGTTGGTTTTGTATCCAGTCGTCTGTAACGTTATTTATACATGTACAACACTGAGAAGATAATGACTAGATGCAGAGTTCCAACAATATGAGTATACATCGTGCATATATAATGACCGACCTCATATTTCAGCAAGTTCTCGTGGCAAATGCATAACAATACAGACAATTATATAGGATTGGCATACAGTTTTTAATCATTGGTGCACGTGCTCTTATGCAGCCGTATCGTTTATAGATAGGTGTGTTTCTGCTGACGTTCTGCGAATTTATTTCGATAAAAAAAAACATCGCGCCACAAGGGGGGGGGGGGCGGGGGGGGGGGGGGGGGCTTTACTGAATTTGCAGATGCAGGATTGACGTTTTAGTTTTGGCTAAAAAGGGACGGACCCCCCCCCCCCCCTGTCAAATACAGGTGAACCCACCATTTGGGATTTCCGATTTTTTTTTAAAGGCATAAAGCTCTAGTTTTTTTTATGTGATATAAAAGATCTTCAACTCGTTATGTTGGGATATAAGATTTTTAGTTTCATAAAATCTTATATCCCTATATAACTCGTTGGAAATCCTCTATATATGTCTGATCAGTATTAAATATTTGAAGAAAACAAAACATTTGCCTGTACTACAATTCCAATATGACCACTGTAAATAACCTGACTAATTAAAGAACCTGTATAGTCCCCCATCAACCCATATGCTGCTCATGTGCTACTGAAAAACAGAACAATGTTGTTGTTTGTAAATAGTTTGCAAAAATCCTTCACCACAAAATTTGTAATCACTGGACTCCGAGCTCCGGATGACTCACCACGGCCCTGTGTCTGGACTTTTTCAGCAGACCCCCCCCCCCCCACACTTCCTGTGCGCCACGACCTTTCCTGGCCCATGCATAGTTGATCTTAGTACGATATGGGATCTCCTGACATCTTTCGGATTCAGCAAATGGGTTGTGATTGTATACACTCTATTCCAAGCTGCATGAATGTCCACGACTCGCCGCATCAGCTATTCCCATGCATGTTGCGACAGAGGTTGTCATTTATCCATGTACCCCTCCTAAATTCTGCCCCAACTTTGCATGCTATCGCTATACATTTGAGACCCATAAGACTGTGGTTATGAACAGTTTTGACAATTCAGCTCCTTAATGCTCCTATATATATTTATAATTGTTTACTTGATATGATTTTAAAGAGATCGTTATTCTGTTGTAATTTGTTATCTTGGTTTCTTTTGGATTCTGCAATAGTTTTCACACAGCTGCAATTTAAATCTACGATTTACTTGCTAAATTTGTAGGCCATAAGTAGCATGCAGTTGGATTTTACCAGTGTATATAACGGCGCATATATACCATGCAAAATGTTCAGCAAGAGTGGTGGGGTACACACTGAATTTTCTGATCGGTCATTGTTGTGGTTGTATATGCGCCAGTAGGGATCGACTATGGGTAATTGTTCTCACAGAACGCGATTATCAAACCTTTGAGTACACCGCGAGGTACAACTATTGCTTCACGATCCGACGCGAACTTTTCTGTGCGTTTTACTATGAGAAGGCCATCTGAGCCCACTGAAACTGTGTTCAGGTAACGCTTCAAGTCTCGAACGTCTCTAGCGCGTTTGGATGGACGGGTTCCCTGTGTCAGATGAGCGTGAACTCTGCGAAGATCATGACATTCCAACTGAGTTTGCTTCCACGCATTGCGGCTAGTAAACGGCATATTAATTTGTCCCGAAAGAACGTCTTGCACGGATAACTGGCGAACAACGGATTCCTCTGTCTGAGAAATGAACAAACATACTCGGCACTCTGGTTGGTTACATTTCGGTGGATTCCGGCTCGAGAAGTCAGACGGAATATTGGCATTTCCTGCAAGATGTCTAACAGAGACTTGATAGCGGCTAACGACTGAGAGAAATGTCACCACCCGGGGGCTGGTTGAAAATTCGCCACGACACAATCTTTCGAAAGCCTGCACGCACGGTTTACTGTCAGTGAGTACACATGCATTGTGATGTGATTGGATAATGTATGGACTGAAGTGTTTCACGCTCGCAGCTATGCCGAGGGCTTCAATCTCGCACGGAAGCCATGTTACTTGGTGTTTTTTTTAACTTAGCACTAAAAAACCCTGCAAGTAGTGGTTTCTGATCGCGCACAACATACATTGTCGATCCGATACCGCGATCTTTAACGGCACCGTCTGTCACAATCCACACAGTATCACCGGCACGCGGAAGAGTTATCGTCTTGGTATCTCCTAAGTGTTTCTGTGCACTAACAAACACCGAGCGAAGGTCATCTGTCCAGGAAAGTTTATCATGTGAATCACGTCCTGCGACAAGGTCTTCAAGTGGTGTAAGAAACTGGACAGTGTCCTTGAGTACACGAGACAGAACTTTGAATGCTCCGATGAATGAGCGAAGATTTTTTACTGTTGTCGGTAGCTCACACGATGATAGGGCAGCTACTCTATGGGAACTCACTGTGACTGTTCCCTGTTCCCAGATCCATCCTAGCACGCATGTTGATTTTGGAGCAACAGTGGTCTTTGATGCTGATAGACGCAGGTCGCATTTGTTGAAGGCCTGTAGCACAAGCTTCCAATTATTGATGAGTTATTCTGGGGTGTTGCCGCCACAATAGAGATCGTCAGCTAGTTTGGCAACAACACCTTCACGGCGTAGGTCACCCAGTACACGGCTCATTAACTCTTCCAAGGCCGTTTCCGATCCTGGCATTCCCATAGCTGTCCTTGCGTAAACTCGTGTTCCCCGGAAAGGTGTCGCTACGCCACAGTACAACTGAATAAAGATTGAAACACGTTTTCTATTACCAAATTAAAACAGGAAGTGTTCAAACAAATATAAACGTACTTGACATAAACCGTGCCCTGGCACATATGATAATAATACATGTAGTATATATGAACTAACACATTGGCGATGACTATAGGAAAGAACAGTCGCGATATTTCTTTTATCGGCATCACCGCCAGAGTTGTTTTATTGTTGCACGGCGTAAAAGGTCCACTTAAATTTTGAGCACCCAGATAATTTTATATAAAATATATGCCATACGATATACCATTTGAAAGAGGAAGCTCCAAAATATTGTATTATCAACGTATTCGAAAATTTTCAATGGAAGGGGAAAAACTCTAAATCTTAAAACTCTAAATCTTAAGATTTAGAGTTATTTCCCTTCCATTGGAAATATATTTTTAGTTTGAATTCTGTTCCATTATGGGAGGCAAAACGGGGTAATCTTCTATGATTTCAGCTGTTTTCTATTTCTCTATGGTCATCTTCTGAGACACAGACGTTTCAAATGGTGGTGGTGAATTATAGTATTTTAATTATATTTGATGACACAGATTGTTATTAAAACTGCATATCAAGGCACTAAAAAAAAATAATCAGTGACTCGAAAATTAAGTGGGCCGTTTATCTTGCCCACACGATTCAACACCAAACATAACACTGATATTCGAAGAATAGAGAATATATTTACAGAGTGTGTGCTATATAAGATGTCTCGAAAGAAGTAGAAATAAAATTACTACATTTACGACGCACCAATCATGGACCTGGTAATATATAAGTGGCAAAAGAGGCAAAGCCTGCTGCCAGGAACAGCCTTATATAACATATAAGTAATATGATGATACGCAAGCGTAATTAACGAACCAAAGCTAAAACAATCACATTGGGGTTTCTGCATGTAGCATTCAAAACAATATGTTTGGTGGGGTAATTATAAATAGTTATATATGTTGTCGACAGTGCATGGAACTGAAACTAACCATTATATTACTTGGCGTGCTGGGGGAGCTCTCCGCTTCAGATAATCAGGATGTTCATTTCATTCATAACAATCATGTCGATTTCAACGATAATTGACAAACAACGTCATCGTGTAACTTTCACCATTGACGAATTCGCGTGGAACTGAATGTATCTTCTGCTTTGTTCATAAGTATGTGTTTTCATTCTATTCAAGAATATAGGATATATATGGATTATCAGATGCATGTAAGTATGCAAAGTTATGATAACAATCAAATCCATATTAAATATTATCTTATTTCCTTTCGCACGGTATAGTCTCTACAGAACCATGCAGTATTGATCAACTGCTGTGCATCGGTTGGAAAATAAATATTTGAGATACACGTAGATCGTGTTGAGTTGTGGTGATTTTAGTTTATTTATCATTTGATCCAGTAGAGTGCCGGAGTAGACCCGTTAGAAATTCATTATGGACTTACTTTCCCTTATAAATAAAAACAAATAAATGATTTTATGACGTTTATATAAATAGGAGAATGTTGCACGTCGACTGATTTGGGTTGGCTTCTAGACAGCCGATTACGACATTAATGCTTTAAGCCCACCGATCTACTATGCGACATTCGCGCTCGCGAAATTCAAAACAACAGCGTCGTATTAGATAATATTAGATAATAATTGGTGACATTTAAGCAATATAATTTGTTCACGCTCGCTGAACCAAGAACATTTAAAGCATTGCACACGCATACTGAGTTCGTGGCTGATTTTTCGTCGCCTGTGCAATAATAATGTTCTATATATATCCATTTTGTGTTCCAGGCAGCTCAATTTGAAAAATTGACCACCTGGTTTTTGTATATGTCTGCTTTGTTTTCACCTATTCTTGTTTTAATTTTATTAGAGGAAACGAAAAAACTACTCTGTTTAAATTAACAAGGCGTTTCTGGAATAAGGCTGGTTCTATGGTTACCAGGGTAATCTGATTTGAATTAATAAAATCAGTGAAAACTTGAATTGAGTACTCTGATTAGCATCCCATTATATTTCTCTATAGGACCGGAATCGACACTTATTCGAATTGAATCATGTGAAAGAGTAACACGATTAGTTATGTATCAAAAGTTTCATATTGGTACAGCAGATAACATGCCGGTGTTGCCTTCTTGTGATATGTTGAGCGATTTCTGATTTTGGGGTAAAATAGGCTTTTTCGTGAATGAAACCAGTGAAAAATGGAATCCAGCTACCTAAATAACATGTACGTCTATTTTTGTATGGGAACGCAACTAAACAATAGAGGGGGACATGTTCACATTTTGTAAGATAATTTTGGAGTATGTCAATACTCTAGGGTTCATTTTGGGGGTAAAAACTGTTTATTTTGGTGAAAAATGAGAGAATTCTGGGATCGATCACAACATGATATGCATCACTAATTATTATCTTGCCATTTATAAAAAAAAACAGCTTCGTTTGTCAACAATTCAGATGTAAGTAATAGATATAATAAGGCGTTGTTGGAATAAAGCAGGATCAATGGTTACCAGGGTTTTTTTTAAATTTTATATTAATAAAATCAGTGAAAACTGGTATGCAGCTATCGGAACATCACACCCTTCCTTATTTCTATAGCACTATGGAATAGGCCATTCGTCGGATTTAATTATGTGGAAGAGTAACAAGACGAATAATATATCAACATACTAGTCTTGATAGAGTGCATAACATTTCAAATGAAATGATGTACGATTGTTTATTTTTTGGGGTTAAATAGGCTTTTTCGTAAATGGAAACAGTGAAAAATGGAATCCAACTGCCTAAATAACATTTTCCTCTATTTCTGGTTAGGAATTTAACTAAATAACAAAGTGTAATCATGTTCACCTACCATAAGATAATTATCGGGTCCATCAATTTTCTGGCATTCGATTTTCGGGTTAAAAATGCTGTTTTGTGTGAAACATGAGAGAATTGTGGTAAAGATAGTAAACATGAATGCAGACATTTCTTATTATGGCAATTCCCAGTTTTATCAAATTATAGTTTAAGTTTTTTATATAATTAATAAATATAACAATGTGCTAGTGGACATATGTAGGCATGTTCTGATGTTACCACGGTAATACGTTTTTAATATTAAATGAGTGAAAACTGGAATCCGGGTCTCTGAATAGCCCAGAATTCGGCAGAAGGTTTTATTATACCCCGCAAGAAAGTTGTGGGGGGTATACTGGGATCAGCTTGGCCGTCCATCCGTCGTCCGTGGACACAAATTTGTCCTGAGTTTTTCTCAGTCGTTTTTTTTTATCATTTTCCGTGAAACTTGGCACAGATATCTGCGATTATGACGTCTGTCTGACATTGTTGGTGGAGTTATCCCCCTTTTTCGACTTAGAACATTTTCACAACATGTATAATTTTGTCCGAGCTTTTATTCCTACATTTTTAGGTCAATTTTTTTTAAACTTGGACCAGATATTTATTACCATGGGAACCTGTGCACCTGCAATTATGACGTCTGTGCGACTTCCTTTGGTGGAGTTATCCCCCTTTTTTCGACTTATAATTTTGTTTGCAACATGCGTAATTTTGTCCGAGTTTTATTCCTACATTTTTAGGTCAATTTATTTGAAACTTGGCATATATCTTTAGTACAATGGGAACCTGTGAGCTGCGATTATGACGTCTGCCATAGCTTTATCAACTCTGTCTGGTATTGCGGTTGATAAGTTCAAGATGATTTTTGACATAAAATGTTGGCATTTGGATCGCATTTGAGATACACATCAAGTTCGCTTTTGATTATGGTCTGATATTTGTATGATGCAGTTATCAGTCGGAATTATGCCCCTTTTCAACTTAGAAACCACAATTTTTGGGATGATAACTTGACGACTAACGCTCGACAAAATTTTGATACATGTAGATGGTACGTTATTCATATTTGGGAATACATAGTCATGTCATCTTCTAATTTGGTGATGGTACGTTGATTGTTGGCTGAGTTCTGCCTCTTGCTCGACTTAGAAATCTAGTTTTTTTTTAAGGTTGTTCGATCTTGTATGTAATTATTACTAATTACCGTTTGAAAAAAAATACAGGCCAAGTTCGACCGCAAATGGATCACGGCCTGATGATTTTTGACAGAGTTATGCATCTTTTTACACTTAGAATAATTTCGGTTATCCGCATGATAACTTGAACAGAATTTCTTGTTAGTGGGTAAACGGTTTACAATTCAGAAACACAGGTCAAGTAGGAATGTTGTCATGGTTCAATGATTTTGATGGAGTTATGCCCCTTTGTTCCTCTTAAGAATCATCGTATTGGTGATGCTTAAATGATAACTTGAACAAACTTCAAAAGAAACTTTTGATATCTGTTCCACCTTTGAGAACACACAGGTCATAGTCAAGACGGAATAAAATCTTTCCACAATTCGGACTGTTTTTCTTGTTAGTAGCCAACGCCACAAAAGTCACATCTTAAGCGGACGTGGGCTCACCAATATTTTTTATTTCATAATTTGTATACGCAAATGGGCCACAGTCATCCTTATACATGGCATGTTATTAGTGGGGCGGACAGATGAAAATTCGTGCATGTTATGGTAAAAGTGCAACATTTCACATACATCTGAAACACATGAATAGTAATTTTGGATATCATGCCAAGCTGGAAAATTGTCACGGTTGACATGGCAACCATTTTGGTGAAAACGCCTGTTTTCCTCCCATTTTAAGCCATTGTAAAATGCTGTTGACCAGCAACTGCGAGAAACACTGCTCAGTTTGTAGCTATGTTGGTCGGACATGTATCAGACTCTATACCCGTCGACAACATTATCTTATATATTATGGGTAAATTCAAAATGGGGGATTAAATGGCAGCCATTTGAGCGAAAATTGCACTTCTTAAACACTTTAAGTTATGTATTGCCTGTATCCCAATTGTGGTGGAATGTGTGTACATTTTGTTTTATTTCAAACATAAAATTTGCATAGACAAAACACCAATCAATGACTTTGCCCCTGTGTAGATTCGGACTATTGATGAGTCCCGGCTATGGGCTATGTGTCAGGAAAAACCTGTTTCCATGTCAACGATATCATATAATATGCACATACTAATCCGCTAATATTTTGTTCCAATGACCATTATTGAGGCAACATAACAAGCATCTTGGTGAAACAAAAATTTCAGTCTTTACCCATTCATCGCATATATACTCCTAGTATTTTGAAGGATTGAGAAACCATGCTCGCATTTTATTTAGTATACTCTTTGACAACCGTTTGTATAGAACTTATTACTCTCCTTTAACTGTTAAAGGATGTTCAATGTGAATTTCTATATATAGGGACAGACTGACATTCTAAAATATATAGATTAGTATATCTGAAGTAGTTTTCGACATATTACTATTATGATCGGAGGAATGTCCCAAAATCTATGAAGATTAGAATTGAACTTAATCTTGGCATTTGAGTGCCCATTTAAATGACATTGAAGCCAGTCACCGAATACCAGCGATGCAATAGCTCACCAGCTAAAAGCCTTCCGATTTACATCAGAAGCTCTCGTGAGGCTGTCGTACAAATGTACTACCTTCCTAGCGACCAGCGCATACCTGTTTTGTCTGTAAACATGGTGTTGCATATACATCTAGGTCAAAATGTAACTGACACCATAATGGTGACCATAATGAAACACACATGCACATAGAAAAGGTGACATCACGAAGTGACCCGAGAAATATATGATACCCTCACTTTGATCATTATTTGAAATGAAATCCCAATATAAACACACTGTCTCACAAATAAACTAACGCCGGTATTCCATGTATTGTTGTCTTGGCGTCTTCTCGCAGTATACATTGTTCACCAACAATGACATTATTTTATGAGGCAATTATACAAGCTTTCATAACAGTTTATAGGTTGAGAGTCAGGAATGTGATGCGCATGGGGATCGGTACACAATAATATGAACCTTAATATGCCCCTCTCCCTGGAAAACAGCTGCTAGTAAATATGAATATATGGCTATTTTACGGGAGCTGGAAAATTAACGTGGTGTTGTGTTCCCTTGGAGACGGTGCCCCAAGTTTCATCGATGTGTGGCTTTATAGCTTTGGCTTTGAACCCAGTTTCTGGCGGAACGATGTGAATGTTATGATAAATATTACAACAAAATTGTGATACGGCCTGCAGATAAGTAGGATGATTGGTCTGTCTCAAAATGACGCACATTCAGGTTATCGCTGTAGCATGGGATACCAAAGAGGAAATCAGTTACCTAAACAAAACTATCTATCCGTCCATGTATCGCCAATTTGACTCAATCGTCATTACGCCACACCGTGGTGTTGCTTGGTACGCAGATTTTCATATTCTGTGGTCGATCGATAATCCACTGGGCGACTGTATTATTATGGTTATTTCGTACTGAGTATAAATCGTACCGATAGAGTCACGATAGTACAACAAAGATTAGCACATGTGTTTACGTCACCGGTGTACTTGTGGGGGCATGTTTCTATTATGAAGGTTCGCTAACCCGAAGGTCCGCTATTCCGAAGGTTCTCTATTCCGAAGGTTTTTGTTATTTTTAGGTTAATTCTATATTCTAAAGTATTGAGACTAATTTGAGAGGGTTCATTATCACAAAGATTCTTTTTACGGAGTGTGCGCTCACATCCGAACTGATCCTGCGCGCATACCGATACATATACAGGAGGAAATAACTTAACTTAGAACATTAAATGTGATTTTGTTTTGTTTTCGCGGGTTTTCTTGAGATTTAATGTCATTACGTGGGCCCATACTTTTGAATTCTTGGCATATAATATGAACGTTGTGGTATGTTGTGGACCCTCCCGCATTCGGACATGACACAGGTACAGTTGACTTAAGTGATGTTCTGTGTGGGCTCCAATTTGGAGTTCAATATTTTAAGGGCCAAATTTAGGATTTTATGGGCCCATACCTTTGAACTCTGGGCATATAATATGAATATTGGGGGCATGTCTCTATTCTGAAGGTTCACTATCCAGAATGTCCACTATTCCGAAATTTCTCTGAATGTTCGCTATTCCGAAGGTTCACCAATCAGAAGGTTCGTTATTCCGAAGGTTCTGTATTCCGAAGGTTTTTGTTATTTTAAGGTTAATTCTATATTCTAAAGTATTGGGAGGGTTCATTATCACGGAGATTCTTTTTATGAAGGAAATAACTTAAAACATTAAATGTGATTTTGTTTTGTTTTCGCGGGTTTTCTTGAGTTTAATGTCATTACGTATGACT
The DNA here is from genome assembly GCA_032622095.1 of Siphonodentalium dalli. Taxonomy (NCBI): domain Eukaryota; kingdom Metazoa; phylum Mollusca; class Scaphopoda; order Gadilida; family Siphonodentaliidae; genus Siphonodentalium; species Siphonodentalium dalli. The sequence continues at coordinate 136,046,234 of CP136062.1, read as the reverse complement.
TTATTTCTCATTAAATATTCACGCCAAGCAGCCCACACAATTGCTATGTTTCCATGCGATTTAATGTCATTACGTGTGACCTAATATCTCAATAATCTGAGGCAAGAGTACGCCTGCTAAAGGCGAATTATAACAGTGGGGCTATAACGCTCAATGAATACTGGGAACTATAACAAACTGCGCAGCAGAATATCGCTGATTAAACGAGTATGAGATGAGCCTAACTGCAATTGTGACTTTGATTAAAGGCCCACTTAATTTTCGAGTCATTCATTTTTGTTATAGTATATATGGTTTTAATAACAATTTATGCCATAAAATTTGAATAAATTACTATAATTCATCACCATTTGAAACGCAGAATCCTTCTATCTCCTAGTTTGAAACAACTTTAAAATACCGCGACAAGTCGTGCGTCGTATATCTAGCAATTAGCAACTAACATGTCCTCTTCGGCTTTCCATAGATTTCAACGTAATTTGATACTTATGGGTATTTGTGTCCGGGAAGTGTTTTGGACGGGTCAAATCGTGAGCCCGACGTGACCTTGACCTTTAAAACTGTCAATGCAAGGTCAATTTGGGTAAAACGGACAAATTTCGGCGAAATTTGATACCTAGGGATACTTTTGTCCGGGGAGTGTTTTGAACGGGTCAAATCGTGACATCGGCGTGACCTTGACCTTCAATGTGGTCAATCAAAGGTCAAATCGGGTAAAACGGATGGATTTCGGCGAAATTTGATACCTATGGGTACTTTTGTCGGGGGAGTGTTTTGGACGGATCAAATCATGACTCCGACCTTACCTTGACCTTCAAAATTGTTAATTAAAGGTCAAGTGGGGTAAAACGGACGGATTTCGACGAAATTTGATACCTAGTGGTACTTTTCTCCGGGTGGGGGTGTTTTGGACGGGTCAAATCATGACCCTGACCTGACCTTGACTTTCGAAATAGTCAATTGAAGGTCAAATCGCGCCTTTCGCCGGAAATCAGATGGGCAACATCCCGGACGAAGTCGGGCCCATCAGCTTGTGTAATAAAGAAGACAGTTTGAAGAAAGTAATATATAACACGAGAAACGGGAAAACTTGAAATATAGAAGTATGCAAATTTCCCACATAAAATTTGAAAGCTAGTTCATAGAAAAATTGTATTATAATTTATATTTATGGCTAATAATATGATCTTGGTGGCGTTACCATTTCTGACTATGGTTTTCTTGTTCTGTGTGTGCGTGCGTCAACAATTTGATTGAGCACACAATACATGTTACAGCTCTCAACCAATCGTCACCACGCGTCATATGAATATTCGGTGTGATCTAATATGAATCGTACGTGACACATATTGGAACAACCACACACGCCGAGCCTCGAATTTATAAGAAGATAAATAGCTCTGATAGTTATTGAGGAGAAGTCGTTTTAAGAATTACTATGGAGGGAACGAGTTATGGCCCTGGCTTCACAACTATTTGACCCAGTAACCTAATTTGAACAAATCTCAATGTGAGTCACCGAGGGAACATCCACACCAAATATGAACCAATTCGGTCTTATTGTTTCGGAGATGTTTAAGGAATTCTTGACGGACGGACGGACGGATGGACGGGCGGACGACGGACGAGGAGTGATAACTATAACTCCACCGGAGACTTCGTCTCATGTGAGCTAAAAAGTTATTTCCCCAAAAATCTCGACTCGCACAGATTTTGGTGTGGTTATCTCAGTCTCATTATTGCTTTATTTTAGTGTATCTCATGTTTCGATAATGGTTGACAAGAGTTCATGCATGACCATAACTCTGCACGCAGCTCTTCGGGAACTCCAATTCCTGTTGTCACTGATTTACATGCAACAATTGTGACCTTCAATCAGAATATTGTTTTCCATCTTAAATCCATTTACTACCAAACCGCAGTGCATTATATGTGGTATTTATTACATAGAACACTTAAATTATAGCTATAATATATGAGCAAGCGTAAACGTAATTTGCGAGCACGATTTTCATTGTTATGACTCATGAGGTTAGTGGAAGAGGTGTGTATCGTTTGCATGATTTGGCAAGACTATTTTAACTTACACAAGTATCAAAGTTATATAACCTACACCACAGGAGCCTGGAATTTGGTCAAAACCCCTCTTTTATTGGCGGAACCAGCACCCGGGAACGCAGGTCACGGAAGGAACGAAACAGAAAATTGTTGCCACCCATTTTGAACTCAACTGTATTCCTACAAAAAATATTTGTTCACTAAACCTGTTGGTACCTCTTACACCTAGATGCCAATCTACAACATTCCATAGGTATATTTTTCCAGTTCTTCGAAAATCTCACTGTATTTCGGTAATTTATTTTTAAATTCACCAACGAAGACAAATGTGCCGCATCTCCATCACCCGATGACGAATCGAAAGTAGCGGAAATAGTACGGAAATATGCGCAAACTTTAAAACTATGATCCGGAGATGGATAGTATGAAAGTACCGTTTCTAATTTCGAAGATAGCTGCTGATTATATGTTTATTACATGACCGAAACTGATACCGGTACAATTGACAATACTTATAGTTGCTTATTAACTAAAATTTATGTTAGTGAGTTTATCACTAACTCAAATTTATAAACTAGTTATTCGGTAAACCAGTTTGCATTACAACTTGCAAATGCACAAATAAAACGTATACCGTAAAGAATACGCAGGATAATTTTGTGCTCTTAAATTAAAGAATCTTATTACATTTTGTTACTATATTTGGCATATTAATGGCGAGTTTTTGTACCCTACATTGACAACTTTGCATTTTGAATTTCGCGAAACTAAACACTCGTTCTATATATGCATGGCCAATATCGTTACCTAACTCAAGAAAAGTTCTACTCTCATTAACTAAGACATATATTTGTTCGTCAGAACTAGTAAAAAAAACACCATTTTATGTGGAAATAATTAAGATATTCTGGCAACGAATCTGCACCAAAACACACAAAGGAATCGCTTCATGCAAATGCATATATACCAGGCCTCCCCCGTGACTCTATATATCTTCGTTTTCTTCTACTTCGTGATATTCGACCAGTAATCAGTGGGTTGATTACTATTATATGATGGATATTTTAGGCCTATACAACGGAGCGCGACACAAGATCCTATGAGAGAGAGAGAGAGAGTATTGGTCCTTTTATTGCCAATCATGGCAACAAAAGGCATTACAAAGTCAAGTAGTACATAGGCCTACCGGTACATAACGAACATAAAATAAGAAGAAGAAAAACCAATACCACGTGGTCGTGCCATAAATAGAAATGAATTATATTTAAAATATTTGTACTAATTACCATTCAGTCAAATGAAGAATATCTTCTTGGGCAGTCGTCATTTTCATCAGATGATAACAGCAGACACCGAATATCATGAAATACAAAAACTTTCAGGAAAATACACAAAACATCAGGATAATATCTTCAAAAACGCGCATAATATGACGGAAACATAAACCGATTTAAGTTTTCTGGCGCCTAAGTTCGAAAACCGCACGCGCTTTCAAATATTTTTGAATTTCGCGGGCTTTAAGTTTAGGTTTCGATTTTATTTCGTTCCGAATTTGTTATTCCGGAAAAATGGTTTTGCGCCGTTTGTCATTTCCGATTCGTCATCGGGTGATGGAGATGCGGCACATTTGTCTTCGTTGGTGAATTTAAAATAAATTACCGAAATACAGTGAGATTTTCGAAGAACTGGAAAAATATACCTATGGAATGTTGTAGATTGGCATCTAGGGTGTAAGAGGTACCAACAGTTTTTAGTGAAAAAATATTTTTTGTAGGAATACAGTTGAGTTCAAAATGGGTGGCAACAATTTTCTGTTTCGTTCCTTCCGTGACCTGCGGTCCCGGGTGCTGGTTCCGCCAATAAAAGAGGGTTTTTGACCAACTTCCAGGCTCCTGTGCCTACACATAGATGTGTTCATGTATTTGAGTTTCGGCAGGCAGGTTGTTGGCCTGATATATAGCAAAACTTCACTTAATGCGTGTTTTTCACATTGGTTCATTTATTTCATAAAAATAAGTTTTGGCCTGTTTTACAGAAACAGCAACTGATTGCAACCTGAAAATTGTCATATTATCACGATTTAGAGAAGGAAAAAAAAGCCTCTTTCCACCCTTACTTAAGTTAAATCTTGCCTAAATTTGACCCTCAATTGTAAAATATGGGTTTGTGGATTTCAGCTGAAATTCATGAAATGAAGCAACATCGAACATACAATAATGCGGCCACAAAAATATAGGTTGTCTGTTTAGTTTGTTCACAACAGGCTCACAAGTACTTGACATGCCGGATTTATAGCACAACCGGAATGGAATGTTGGATTTCGACATCCAGACACAATATGTCTCGATGACTCAACATGTGAAGTCACCAAGAAAGGAGAAATCAGTCTGAAACAGTGTAGACAATCAAAAAACCAACCTGGCATATAATAAGCATGATCCGGTACCCATTTATGTACAAAAAAATAGTGTCCATACATCTTTCGTATTTGGACATTGACTCCCCATGTGGCGACTCGATAGATTAGTGATACCTTATGATTTCTCGACATATGCATATGCAGAGAATTTCCTATTTACACGTATAGTGTATCTCTTCCTGACCAAACTATCTTTAATTTGGCTGGGGTAACCCAACATCTCATGAAAACATGTTACTTACAACCGTGACTTGTGAAATACAAAACAATACACCCTGTCCATGCACGGATCCTGCTTAGAACAACCATTTATTTACTCAAATGCCTTTCAACATTCAAGACATCCCCCATTTAACCAATACAAATACAAATGTAGAACCATACTGACACAAAGACTTCCAGTCCAGTCATATATCTATTAATTACATCAAAAGCTTAATTTAATACTCGATAAAAATATGCATTAATTATAAATATATCACATATGATGGATTCCAAAATTCTCTCATATTTCACCAAAATTGAGTTTTACCCCAAAATAAACCACAAACCATTGAATTACGCAACATAACTCATATAACATGTGGACGGTGCCATAAGCTGTCGTGTATGTGAGTTCATAACCAGAAACAAGGTGAAATGCTATTCAGAGCGACGAATTAAAGTTATCACTGATAATAAATTCCAAAAAAAAAAGTTTTTCCCCCAAATTCTATGCTTGCAATATAATTCGTTTCTGGCAGTCCATTTTTCATATTCTACATATCCATGCATCCGTACATTTTGAAATATAATACGTGTCTATGGTCGGCGACATGATTTAATTCGAACGATAAGACCCTTTCATGTCTTATATACTGCACCACTACATGGAGTGTTATTTAGAGAGCCGGATTCCAGTATTCACTCATTTTATTAATAGACACTGTTTTACCCTGGTAACCACAGAACCTGCTTAATTCCACCGGATATCTGCTATATCTATTAATTACATCCAAGACTTAAATTATTACTCGATAAAACTGGAACATTTTATAAAAGTATAATGCATTGATTACAAATATCTTGTTGTGATGGATTCCAGATTTCTCTAATTTTTCACCAAAAAATGATGTTTACCCCAAAAACCAACCCTAGAACTATGACATATCTGAGATTTTTATTACAACCGGTGAACATGACCACCTTTTGTTGTTTAGATAAGTTCCCAACCAGAAATAGAGGGAAATATTATTCAGGCAGCTGGATTCCATTTTCCACTTTTTTTAATATGAAAAAGCCTGTTTTACCCAAAAAATAAACAATCGTACAACATCTCACAAAAAGGCAACATCGGCATGCTATCCGCTCTATCGAGACGAACATTTTGATATGTGTTTCAGTGTGTTACTCTCCGACATGGTTGGACCGATTTTCTTCCGGTCTCTGCTGCTGCTCCACTACTATGACATGTCGGCATATGACATTGCTAGTCTGAAGTGGGCATGATGCATCCGCATTGTGTTCACTTTCAACTAAAGTGACGCTGTATGAATGTATGTGTTTCAAACTTAATTGTTTCCAGAGTTGTTGGCAATTATGAATGCATATAGCCACATTGTATGCAAACACTACATGTATAGTGGACCCCCTATAATGTTCATTCAGTGTGTTCACTGTGTGTGGACGGAAGTGAACGCTGTGTTGTGGTAATCAGCCATAAATAAAAGTCGCTCACCTCAGACTGGCCACGGTACGTATATCTTAGTATTTCCCTCCAATTGTGTAAAAATCCCAGCCCAGGAGGGGGGATGTTATGGTATGTTACGGTATGTGAAATGTATCCATGGTGTATGCTGGTATGTGATATACGTTATGTACTTGATAATATTTACTTCCGGTTTGAGAATGTAGCACGAGGAATAAAACGAATTTAAACATAATTGAATCTTAATTTATCCTCATTAATCCACATTACAGAATGCACAGTCGGCTCCCGACACCAGAACTTCGGTGTTGCGGGGGCATCCGACCCAAGAATATCAAAGGATTCGTCCATCTGAAATATAGAAATGGGGCGTATTTATATATAGATTCAGCGACACGTCGAAATGGGGTCCACCAGGAGCATCGGGAAGCAAGGGGAAGGTCTACATAAATGGGCACTTCATATGAATGGTATGGACTATAACCAATGGAATACACACACGCCAGTTTAATATATATGTATAACTTAACAGCTCCCTGCAAACTCCTTCAATTTTACATGGATTGCATGCAGTATGGTGACAAAATGGCAATCCGTGGCACCTCTCGCTCTCCCTATGCCGAGGTCACATGTTCCATCCACATCCTCACATGCGGTGCCCCCTGGTCCTGTTTGATGGCATGACCCTTCCCGTGAAATATAGGGAATATCCTATTTTGGTGTATGTATTTGTACTCTTTAGGATCCAATTGCTCGACTATACTCAACTCAACCCCAAAATGCCGACTACCGTTTCGAATTTGATTGTCAACATTAAGTTGTAATTTTTCAACTGGGCTAAATAAAAAAATGCAAATTTAGACTAAAACTCCAGTCGGAAAGATCAAGATTCTACTTGTTTAAAGTCTGAATTTTCCAACTGCATGCTGTTAAATTGGAGGGTTAAAATTTCCAAAAATTAGTAGTATTTGATCAATTGGGTGGGGGTACAAGAACATCCATGTTCATTATATCTATTTCGGTGTTCAGAACACAATGCCACTCCATATAAAACCCTATTTTAGCACATTTTTGGCACCAGCTGGAGGTAAAAATAAAACGTTTTATTTGTTGAAACAAAGATTGTAGATTACGACCGTAATATGAGTTCAATTATGCCCACATGTGTTTGTCATTGGTGGTCTATAATCTATTTTAATACTAGCGATCGGCATCACTTCAGTTTTCACTCCAATATACATAAATCATTAAGTGTGTGGCATTTTACAGGGTGTAATCGAAAGTTTACAAGCCGTTCAATACAAATAATAAAAAAAATACCGGCGTTCAATGCTTGTTTGTCTGATTTTACAGCGAGTTCAATTCTGTTGGAGCACCACGCTTTGAAATCGGGCTCGTATATCGAGAAAACACAGGAAACAGGGGCCAAACGTTAAGCGTGGCTTTCAATTGGATTTTGAGGCATCAAAAACATGTCTTTGTTGTTAAATACGACATCGTATAGTTTGAAAAATGTGCTTTTGATCGCAATCGTGACGTGTTTTTAGCACGAAAATAGGAGGTTTAACCTTGATTTACGAGAGTATATACACGACACTGAAACGAAATAAGTACGAAAATGTAGCGGAACATAACCCTCATCGACGCAGATTGGCACCCGGGCTGGGATTTTTACACAATTGGAGGGAAAGACGAAAATATACGTACCGTAGTCAGTCTGAGGTGAGCGACTTTTATTTATGGCTGATTACCGCAAACCAGCGTTCACACACAGTGGTGTTGATTCGTGATTCCGTTGTGGCCAACGACTTTGTTGTGTGACACGTTGTGTTACAAGTCGGTGTGGTCACGAGGAATACCGAGGACGATTCTTGCACTGAAAGAGTTCGATCACAATTTCTGGACATAATAGTTTTAGTATTGATTTTTACAGAAATATTTCCCCTATGCCCCTAATAAGGATTTTATCGCAAAAAGTCACAGTAGTTTGTTTAAAATCGCTATAAAATGAAAAAGCCCCCACGCCCGAGTGGCAAACAAGTAGAAAAAAATGTGTGAAATACATCCGTCTATCGGAAAAACATAGTCGCAAAAATCCTCATAGAAGCGCCATTCGGAAGTGGCTCTATAACTGTATTCCATACTCCTTTATCACATTCACACAAATTTCATCAGATAGGTGAACGTGATCGACGTTGCCGTGATCAGGATTACCGCAAAGCACCTGAATAACAGTTTGTCGACTGCTCGGCTTACGTCATGCCACGTGACTGGGGGCGACTTTGTTTTAACAAAATTGTCGACAAGTTTCACTGGTGAGCGCGTAGTCTTTGTTTCAAGTTCTTGTATTTTGTTCTTACTAACGCACCTCGAGATACAATTACAGATCTTGTGTTTAACAATCCTCGGACCCAGCGCGATTCCCTCTGAACGCACAAGGGCCATCAAAATCGATGACGTCACCTCGTCCTTCCGCTGGTGCTGTCGGATTATGAAGATAGTGCACAATAATATAAGAACACTGTTCACCACAAGTATGTTCAAGTATAGGCTGAATATCGACGTGAATTTCGCTGAAGTCGGCAGAAATGTTATTACGGCGTTCAGAAATACGACAAACGAAAGTAAAATAGTCATCGCGATTGAAATTTTTTCTCCAGATTCCAAGGGTAACTTGAACACAAACAAATTCAGTCCAGATAGCAGTATTATTGGCAAAATATAGTTGATGATGAAAAATTTTGGTTGGCGCTGCATTATCAAACCATACCTGATGTAATGAACCCCGTCAATTCCAGAGTGTTTAGTAGAAAGCTCTTCCTGAGTGAAATTCAGCAAATTCCAGACGCCGTTATGTAAAGTGTAAGGTTCAATGTATTTGAGATTCAGCTTCATATCACCACCTTTCAACAGACGAGAGCTGAACTCAATCTCGCAAAACTGTTCGTCAGATGGGAACAACGTGACGTCAACTTCACAGTGTGTTCTGACTGTTCCACTTGGACTCCATCTGACCAATCCGTTTGAGCTGATGACGACTGGGAGCTTTTCTTTATGCAGCGTTAACACGGTTTTGTAAAAATTATGAAGTTCTATATCAGGGGTCCATACAATTTCGTCGGTGATGAACAAGGTAGTTATACCAGCGTGTTCAGCTGGTTCCCATGACAACATTTCATCCTGCCATTCCAGTGCAGGCCAAGTTTCACTTGGATTTGATCACTTTGGTTTTTCACTGGACGCAAACGCATGTCGTATTTGGATAGATGTTCAGTCAACAAGCTCCGGACAATGGCATATTCATCAATATTCACACACATGACTTCCCGGTGTTGCCATAAAACGAGGAGCACGATTATTTCTAAACAGACAAACATTAACATGCAGATGTGGTTGCTGTTAGAACTAGCGTTTAGTTGTTCTTGTACGATGATGGTGCGGCTGCCGTTGCTGCTGTTGCTGGTGTTGATGTCAATTTTGTTGTTAATTAAAATAACAATTTTGTTTAAAAACGCATTTCATTTCTTGTTCGACGAATCTTCAAGAGCACACAGCATTATATAATAAACCAAGAACTCTACGTATCCGGGTTCTCAAAGAGACAAGCGGCACATTGATGGTCAGTCCATCAACCACTGAGTAAACACTTACGGGTTACATGTAACCGATTCGGAGTGTCGCACCACAGATATCTTCTATATAATACAGGTCTTATTTTGTTTACATGTTTTTGTTCCTGTTCGGGATAAGGAATTAACAATCCACCAGAGCAGGTCTAGTTTCTGTATTAAGTCGACAGAATGTTTTGACTTCAACTTGATAGAATAGTCCGTCCTGGCGTCAACGACTGCACGCTGCAAGTCAAGTATGTTACGTATCATGCGTTCATTGAGGCGGCATTGATGTCTATCACTGTTTGAGTTTCCATGGAGAAGATTCAGCACACACAAAAATGTTTAGAACAATTTTCCAAACAAAGGAATGATGTTTGACAGTGCTTTCGGTGAAAATTTCCTGTCAACAAAGACAGAAAAGACAAAACAAAACTTGTTTCAGTCTCTAGTGCTATCGCTTGCCTGTTCGTCTTCGTTTCTTCGATTGTTGAGAAATACATCATGCCGTTAGAACTGTGCAAATATTTGCACCAATCGTGTCGTTTTGATTACTCAATGAACGTATAAACAAGATAGACGAAATCGAATTCGAACCCACAATACTGCCGTTATACATAGTAAAACACTCTATTTTTAGTAGAGTCGTTTATGTACTTCCGTGGGAATTATTTGAACAAATGTAGAGATCATGATATTATGATAGGGTATCACTTACTTTGTCTGAAAAAGTTTGTTTGACTTCATGGATCCTCGACTAAAGGGAATTATGTCGTCACAAAGATGACGTCAGTGTCAGTTCAGTACATATGCAGGGTTGTTCTAAGAACTGACGAATTCTGCTCATATTTCTTAATTGTTATACATTTTTTTCAGTCAGGGCAATTAATTAATAGTAGTTCTCAAAGTACAGTACCACATTCACGGGAAAATGTTATTCGAGTCGAGATGGCTGCCAAAATGGTACCAGAAAATCAACAATTTAGCGATTTTCAAGAATCTCATGTACATGTAAATGACCTTCCGTTTTTTTTTGTACCGATTGGGAATTGTGGCAATTCAGTGTTTATTTATTGCTTCAGCAATGTAGTGCACCAATTATATTGTACAAAACATGTTCGATCTGTCCAAAATCCACTTTAGACAACATAATTATAGCATTTGTTAAAAAATTATTTCCGATATTCTAGCAATAGATTTAAAGAAATGAGCGGAATTCAGTGAGGGGAAAGAAATAATCGTGCCGGAAATATTATCACACTTCAACAAGACTGTTCAATTTAATCCAAGATGGCTTCCAAAATGCCAGTCAAAGTACAAAAATCAGTGTTCGTTACACCACCAAATGTCGTCCTGGCATTCCATCGTGTGGAATTATAGGTTAATCGGCAGCTAATAAGTAAATGCGCATAGCTTTAATTTCTTATACAAATTAATGGATGTCATATACTGTATACCACAATACGTGTCATGTCTTCAAATTTCCTTATATTAAGTGAGGCGGGAGTTGAAGAGAAAATCCAACTCTATGTGAAATTAGAAAGTGTGTGTAGACCTCCATATTAGCTTGATGGACAAGTGTTACTATACTCTAAGCCGGAGTACTAATTGAGAAATATTGGTGGTTACCATGCATATCAATTGGCAACTGATGATGCGGATAAGCGTCGTTGTGTTAGTTCTTTTCATGCCATCTCCTCAGTAGAAAATTCCTATAGCGTATAATTTTAGGTAGCAATACACCCCTGTTTATTGTGATAGCTATGAAGTGGGGATTGTACTTCTTAGCTATACCATGATTATAGGCAAGCAAGAAACAACACATCCTTGTTTATAAAACACAATAGTAGAATTAATTATATGGCTGTCATTTGGCCTGCTTGTCTCATTGTTAGTTGCGCTGTAACGTTGAGATAAATTTGCATGGTAACACCATTTGAACGTCGTTTAGCTGAACTTTGCAGGTTTAAATCGTATTGATAACCACGGCAGATCTAGAATAGACCGCCATAGGTAGATAATATATTCATATAAGGGGTAGCGTCCCGTATCAAGATTAAAGTGATATATTGTGAATACCAGGTTCTGCAATCCGGGTGATGATATTAAACAAAGTAGTCCAACACGTCCATAGCATACGTGTGTCCTTTTGTGAAGCTGCTATAAGTTATTGACCTCCCAGGTCATGTTCAGTTGAAATGAACATTATCATAGACCAGGCTAGATCCCCGACACCAGACGAAGTGGTGTGTCTGGTTTTTTGGCTTTACTCGTGTTCAGTTAATTGGTGGTAGCCACACAGTGATTCGTTCAACATACGAAAGGTGTATTGGCATTAGCACGGTAGGCTGATATGGACCATTATATACAGCAAAATGATATCCCATATTGATTTCTATGATTTAGGCATATGAAGAGTTTAGTGGGACAATGCATCGCGTTTGTACATCAGTTCAACAGGACATTGATTGTTGGCAATGATTGTGATTGTGCTGCCGGTTCCAAAGAATGGTAAACTCAATAGATACGAACCAGCAATAGACAGGCGATACTTATTATATTACTAATTGCCGTGTTTTGACAAATTGTACGACCACACGGTGGGAAACGGGTGAAGAATCAATTGTATTGATGGGTCTTCTGGTGTCATGTCATGAGTTTGATTTGTTATGTTCAATATACTGAATGGCATAATGGGGCAACGTAGTCCATTAATTTATTACAACACAATGTGAAGTGATAGTTGGAGTTAATAACAACTCGTGGCATGTCATGTTGAATTTGGTTAGAACGTTATCGAGAACCAAAGGAATGCGGAAATTAAGGAAGTTGAATTAGGACGCGTAACTATGGAGGTGGCAATGGTTCACTATAATAATAATGGCATCTTTCAGATCACTTTATATAGACCGATCCATCTATATCCTGGATATAGATGGATCGGCCTATATAATATGATCTGAAAGATGCCAAATATCCTAATGCCACAAACTGTTCTAATTATGTTCGACTAGGAATTATCAGATCAGTCTGGCTATGTCCATAAATTGTATATGTAATGTTGCATTCACGTATCATGACAATCTACCCCAAGCAAGTGGCAATTATATATCAACTTCAGCAGAAATGTAAACGGCCATGACAATGCTATTGTACGATGAGCTCCATACATGTTCACTTGATAAGCAATCCAGTTTGATCAGATAGACATTAGTTTAAAGGTAGTCAATCCGAACAGAGGGTCCCCATCTCAACAGATTCCAACAACAGCAATCCGATCAGAGGGTCCTATATTACTATTTCTTTGACTTTGGGGGTAAAAACTATTTGATTCGAGTCGAGGAACCCATCAAACAAAGCTCAGAGTTATTAGATATTGATTTTTGAAATTTGTTATTTACTCGAGAGGAGTACTAATAATTGCCTTCAACTGCCGTATCTGCTCTGGATATGTACACCAAAATATATTCAAACAGACAAGGATGGATAACTCTAAAATCAAGCGGTAATAATAACGCAATTTTGACTGAGTTCTGGGCCAGATAGTATTCCCGATAATGAAAAATAATAGATTTCTAAAATCGATATCTAACAAATCTGAGCTTTGATGGGTGACTTCATCGACTCGAATCAAATATTTTTGACCCCCGAAACCATTGAAATAGTAATTGAGAGGAGTTTTATCGGATAGAGTACCTTTAAACATTATTTATTCCACGAATAATACAACAATAAGCATTCGTTTCAAGACAGGGTTCGACATCAATTGTGCAGGCTTATGTGAGTCATGTCCGGGAATCATTTTATATTCACCCCACCTAACGAGAGTGTGATGGTCCAAGTACACATTAGCGCTACTTGTATATGAGACAAACTAATTCTCTACATACATGTAGTAATACAAAAATATACTAATATCGCTGTAATACAAGTATATAGTGCTTGAGTTTTAGTTCAAATGTGTCACGATCCCATCTGGGTCGTCATATTAATGCACACGTTGAAATGCCCCGGTACTTAGTATCAACTGGTGACAAGAACCATGCAATTTAAGCCTGAGGCGTTATTTCGCTAAAATCCGATTCAGATTCTGGTTTAAGATTACAGATTGGTCCCCGTACGATTTGGTTCGGCAAAAGAACAGACCAGAAATTGGCAGAATCAGTAAACGAACAGACCGTAATCTCAATTTCGTGGTAATCCGATTGGGATTCGGATTCCGATTACGGACTCAAATGTTCGTAATGTAAACAAACCCAGATTTCGCCACCTCAGAGTTTAAAAACACAATAAAACATAAGAATCCGTCTCTTGTGTACAAATTATTGCAGAATATAAACGATATATATCAAAGAATTTTAAATGCGGAGACAAATTTGTTTTATTGAATGTAAACTGGGAGAATATTACTGAAATTAGCCAAATAATAACGCTATTGATAGTAACGCTGGGGGAGCACTTCGGTTGATGGCGAAGCAATTGCAAATCATTGTTGATTGTCACTTTCATATGTCCATTTCATAATTCCATCCTTTAAAATACCGCCCGAACGCATGTCGATTTCGAATTCGGCGGACACGTCACCATTGACCGAATTCATATGAACCTGCATGGATATGTCTTCTGCTGTGTTCGTTATTATAATGTTTCTTCTTATTCAAGAAATAGTAGGATTATATGGCATCGATGGATTATCAGATACACGTATGTACTATCATCTAGTCTTAAAGTTATAGCAATTTCATGTTTAACATGTTTTGTTTCGTTAAATGCAGTCGTTTTGCACAATAGTCTCTGTATAGACAACAGACACATGTTCTAGGGGCGTGGCTAGAAGTTTCCTCAAATTTCCGGCCAACTGCACCCCCCCCCCCCCCCCCCCATTTAACCAAACATCAATCTCACAGATTCGCAGAATTCAATTTGCTCCCCTTGGAAATATCCAATCTGACAAACACTAAGATTGGAAAATTACCAACTTTTACTGGTTGAAAAAAATCAAACAATGAGAACAATGCCAACCTATATATGGTGTCAAATTAATGTCCAACTAATGTTGTGTCATGCATGAAATTTCCGACTGCTGGAATGTACCAAAGTTTAGTTTAGATATATTTATTTCAAATATATGTCAAATTTCGATAACACATGATATATAACACATACATTTGTTTATACATACAAAGGAATTGGGGGACAAGTACTGACTCACTTAAGGGTACCCCCTCTCCCATATGTTATTACACTGAAAAAAATAAATAATTAGTAATGGCAAAGCAACATGACTACCAAAACAAGTTGAACATATATACAGATCACTGGACACCCCCTCTCCCGAGTTAGTCATAAGTTTGTATATGTATTTATTTAAAATCGGGTTTGTTTGTTGCGTTTGTTGGCTTGTACGTATCATTATTTGAAATAGTTAGTCAAAATAATCCTGATTTTCCTCACGTATGAATGACTGCACAGCTTAGCAAATTGTACCAAAGTTCGGGGTGGGGGTCGAGACACCCAATCAACCCCTGTCGTCACGTCCCTGTTCAAGTTTCGTGTCTTCTTCACAGCATCTTCGGAATTTGATTCAGGAGGCCTAGAGCTGTCACGTTTAGATATGCTTGACATCATCAATAAACACACTTTAACTTTAAAAAAAAACATGCGATTAAGTCGGATTGGCAGCAAATTATGTGCCGTGTATATACACATAGAAGAAAAGCATGACTTTCACAACAAACATGAACTTTATAAATGTAAGATACAAATGATACTTGTGTCAAATACATATGAGCCATGTTTGACGCTGGGAGAACATTAAACATAGTTTCGGAGACCACGTGGATTTCAAAATCTGACCTAGAATCGGGAATTAGCCCCGCCCCCGTAATCGGCTTCGGATTCTCAATCCGGATTTTAGCGAAATTACGACTCTGAGGCAATCATAAAACATTTCTTCCTACTCTATATGTTTGACAGAATGGTAAGAGCGGTGTCTGATAATTTTGTGTCGATTTCCCATTCCAATCACCAAGAGTAGGCCTACCCATACAAGGATTCATTTTACGAAGACTTTTGGGATATTATGTCAGAAAACTTGCGTGTAACTTCGACAGACTATCCAACCTCGTTCATCAACCAAACCTATACCGGCTGTATACAAGTACCATGGTGAAATGGACAAGATTAACACGCCCCGGGTGATCTCCTGGTTTATATTTTCAATTTCAGGCTTCAAATTCCAGTCACTGTTACATTAATATGATTGAGTCTTTTGCTATAGACCTTTTAGTAAACGAGTAGATATACTTCATTTTATACAAGAAAACCTGTGGCACTTACTGGACTCTGACGGCGGAAGCGTTACGTCGTGGAGTTGGACGGAACATTGAGCGGAGTACGAGACTAATCACACCCTATATTGAGTGTAACATAACAACCGGCAACTAGCCAGCAACCAATCGCTGAGTGACTTCGAGATCGGCTGCAGCTTCGGTCATAGCTTATATCGGAAATAAGTCTGCGCATGTCCACATCCGAGGAATCTCGAACGACTATGACCGCGGCTGCAGCCGCAACGAATGCCACTTTATGAATTTCCTGTAATTTAATCATCGAATTTGAGGGTCTGGTCTCATAAACTATATAGGGTTATCTGTTGATCAGACTCCGTGCTGTATATTTTATACTTTAAGAGCCTCAATAAACAATATGTTTTATAGAGGCCTATAGGCATCGACGTATACATATATACATGTAGATCGATGGCCTATGCATATAAAAAAAACATCGAATTAACTCCACCTTTCCAAAAATACTTTCATAAAATTAGATAGATAATTGTTTTAGTAAAACAACCATCGAAACCGAAGATAAAAATCTACATGTATCAACTACACATTCACTTTTTTTCATTCATTCAATCATAATAAAGATTGTCCGCCTTTTTCATTTATTCAGTCAGCCATTTTGGATTTGGTCGGTAGTACGGGAACTCGCAACCAGGATTTGGTGGAAACGTGACGTCACATATCCTGGTCATGGTAACTTCGAGGTCCCAAATCCGGCTGGTACTAGCTGCAGCCGATCTCGAAGTCACTCGCTATCAGTTGGAAGCGTTTAAAGTAAGAGATATATCATTTTTATAATACATGTTTGTCGGTATTGTTTGCAGCTTACGTTTTCGTATGCATGATGTGATCGAAGCGCACAAACGATTCGATGTTAAATTTTAACGATTATGTTGCGTATTTAAACCAGATCATTCCTTTCATATTGACTGATTGTGGCGAGATAATGGCTATATTTGCAGCACAAATTTGTACGAAACTATAGCACATTAATTTTCTATGTAGAAAAAAGGGATGAAACTATTTTGTTTGTCAACGCATCGCGTTATATTGGTTCAGTTACTGGCGTTAAATTCCACCAATTAGTTGAATAAAGACCCCTCGCCAAATATACACAAACACCTGTAACATTATATATTCACTGTCCACAATGGGAATCGATTATATGATGGTTGGGAACATCCATCCAGTTTAACTTTTAAACGATTTCTGTCCCTCGTGTATGCCATATTTTCATGAACAGCATCGCTGCGAGGATCGTGTATTAATTTTGATATTTCCCATTCTTTGAGAAATGTGGATCGTATTGGGTTTGTTCTTAGTTCAAAGTCTTATGAACGCAATTGTGTTTACTGCAGATCGGCCAAACCGCCATCAGATGATTATCGATTTGCGAACCGGTATATATAATGTTTCAGATCGTTTTGTAATACCCGGTGACGACATAAACTGCACCAACAAGAAAACAATATTCGTAGATTTCTATCTTCTGGGTGTGACGTCAGTCCAATCGACGGACCAGACCATGGAAGTGACAGCCTTGGTGAATCTGGGGTGGAATAACTCTGGTTTCACATGGAACTCAACTGAGCATGACCACATATATTCGATCATTGTTGACGATGAAGAGATATGGACACCGCCAATGGCGATCATTAACGAGGTTGGAGGATTTAGGAAGATGGCGTCAGCTGGGTGGCCAACGGTGATATCGTCCAACGGCATAGTATCACGGATGGTCACGAGTGACTTCAAAACGTCATGCAAGATTGACATAACAAAATTTCCCTTTGATACGCAAAACTGTTCCATCCTATTCACGGTGCTCGACTATAACAACGTACTCGACTTGACTACTAACGAGTTTTATGAGTTTGCTTTTCGAGATCCGCAAATTGCTATTTTAAAGGAGGAATGGCATCTCAAGTCTTATGCGATGACGTCATTTATGTTCGAAGCAGTCAATTACACGATGATATCTGTTATTCTGACAATTGAAAGGATGTCTAATTTCTACATCATAACGGTTGTCACTCCCCTGGCCGCTCTGGCATTCGCAAACTTAGCAACTTTCAAGATTCCGGTCGTTTCCGGAGAAAAGCTGTCATTTTCCGTTGCCATTATGCTGTCATATTCGATTTACTTTAGCCTTATTTACGACATTATGCCGAAAACTTCGGGGTCTGTTTCTGTGATGGCATTAGAACTGGATATACTGTATATTATCAGTGTTTTAACAACCATCGTCACGGTAACTGTGCAGATGTGCTATTATAAGGAAAAAACCGAGAAAATTCCACGATGGACACGTTTTTTGTGGACTGGTTCCCCGGATGCGTCTTGGCGTGGCCTGGCACTCTCAATTGACAGACATGCGTATTGGATAGTGTCGTTAATGACAATGGCATCGTTAATTATTTCCATGTTTATTGTTTTGTGTTGAGAATATTGAACTTTTTTCCCCCTGCAATCAATGCCAATATATAAGGCTCGAGAATAGATATATGATGCTGACTTGCTAATTGAACTTCGGAATCTAGGACAAATTCTCAAATCACCCAATTTCCAAAAATATAATTATGTTATTGCATATTAAATAATTACTATACATCGTGCGTGCTATAAAAGTGAACACATACAAGCCTGGCTTGACCATGCATTGAGCGCATTGATAAGGCCTGCTCAGCGTAGTGACTCAATATTCAAAATCATTTAATGTGACTATAATAGTTGACTACAATAATGACTGCATGGAA
This sequence comes from Siphonodentalium dalli, assembly GCA_032622095.1. Lineage (NCBI taxonomy): Eukaryota > Metazoa > Mollusca > Scaphopoda > Gadilida > Siphonodentaliidae > Siphonodentalium > Siphonodentalium dalli. Next base: position 136,027,356 of record CP136062.1, on the reverse strand, counting down.
CTATAGTGTCCACAGGACTGATCTGACAGAACACTAGCGGTTATCAAATCTGATTTTCTCGTCTATTATGTGCATAACCAGGAAATATTGTTGTGCTCATGAACCCATGTTGATAAATTTGTTATATATACTCCTTCAATACGGCGACTGCTTAAAGGCACGGATGGCCTTGGTTGTAGGTTATAATTTAGAAATAAATTATATATTACCAAATTATAAATTTCCTCAAGAATATACTATTAATAGTATATTATAACGATAGTATGGATGCGATATTTATATATAATACCCACAAAACACATTTTGTGTGAACCGAGCATTTGTTTATATACAGCACGTAAGGGTGCATGTATATTTGCTTTATTCTCTGATCCAACTAAATAACTTGAATGGATATTGAGAAAACGAAATTATATACAAAAGATGGACAGAATGACGAAAAGCATTTACGTACAAATTACACAGCGATAAGTGTGCGATAAGCAGAACACTAAACACCGTGGCGATTTTTTGGGAGGATGATTCATGGTGACCCATTTAACATCGAAATCTTGAGCGGCAAATTAGCGAGCGCTACATCGGTAAGTTGTAAACAATATGGTGTTAATTTAAACCAAAGTTCATTAGTGGGGTCCCCGCGGTATTGAGTGTTTTGCGTATCGCACACTATTGACTCAATGTACTGTATCATAATATGGCTTTTGTTTACTAACAAGGCGTACGATCTGGAAAACAACATGCTATTTATGATGGGCATAAGACAAAATATGTCTATATTTTAATATTCTTTCTGCTTATGGCGGTTTTAGGCAGCAGTACACGATTTATCGGATTGTAGGGGGTCTGTAAAATAGAAAAATAAGTATATGGGGGGCATAACAGTCAGTGAAGCCTGTGTTAAATGTGTCATTACTGGTTTGCATGTTTAATTATTTTACAAAACTGGGAAAGTTCACACAAAATTAGATTTTCGTATTCAGTGAAGGCCAATTGTGTTTATATATAGGTTACAGGAAAATAGCCGATTTCTCTCCCCTGAATTCTGTCTTCTGAGCTTGCAAGACATTTTTTTAAAAATTGATAAGATAACTTGTTTCTATTTCTAATATTTCTTAGCTCTAACATAGCTCTATCAGGTGGAATTTACTGACATTCGCTCTGTCGTGGTCTGTTTTGTGTTGAAAATGGTCAATTTGTGTCAAAAAAATGGGTACACATTTGACAAAGAAGCTAATGTACAGACATATGATTACACCTACAATTTATATCGAAATTAAAACATGCTTGATGAGATCTATGCCAAAGATAATGGCTCAGCTTAGATTTTAAGTACAGTACCCCCTCCCAGGTTGGCCAAATCGTGTATTGCTACCTTAACGAAGGTAGCTTTTTAACAAAAATACACACCGCGAAGCCCATCCGTATCTTTAAGCTTGTTAAGAAGGCGGCCCATTCGTGAATTTTCAATAAATCTCACTATCAAACTATCAAAAATCATTATCCATTATAACCAATGTATGCTATATATGGTATTATTATCCATCCCTTAACTAACACCATTTCCGATTGGGCAAAAGCCGCCACGTGATAGTCCGTGAAAAAGTCATATTGTACTCCCGAATGTCATATTCACACCGAATTTCACACCCCTGACTCCCTTAAGGCCACATTCAATATTTCTACTAACTTCATTGTTATAGCTAGCCTAAGACGCCAAATATATAGCCTTTCAAACTCGGGAAACAGCATGGCCTCCTATATACGAATACCCTCTCCGTTCTTACCCAACACTTTGAGCCCGTTATTAAGGGACCAGAAATGCGGCCAACTCTTTCATCGAACCCTGTCAATAGGGAATCGGGTGCCAAACTCATGTTAAAAATGGAATTCGGAAATAAAAGATGACTCCCAATCATGGGACAATATATTTCGGAATCCATTTACTACCACGCCTGACACGAAACTCCAATGGCTCCAATATAGAATTAATACGAGAATCCTATCGACGAACAAATTTCTGAAGATAGCAGGCATAAGAGCTGATGATCTATGTAAGCGATGCGAAAATACTCAAGAGAACATTTCTCACATTTTCTGGGACTGCCCATACACAAATCGGTTCATAACCGAACTTCAGTATTGATTGTCTATACATATAACCAAACCAAGTATGATTTTTAGCGCTAATCATTGTCAAGTGAATTATATAATAAAATACTTCCTACTTCTGCTAAATCAATATATATATAGGACTAAATTTGACCCGATCCAACTTTCAATAAAGGCATTTCTCGCTGAATTGAAATTCAAATATGAATGCGATAAGTACACATCCAGATGCAACATGCGATATCAAGAGTTTAAAAATCGATGGCTACCCTTAGAAAATATTATTAATGACAACACTGATTGACTTGCTGATATCCCACAACAAAACTAACTTTATACATGTATATACCCCGATTAACACAATTATATACATAGAGCCCGGAACCCGAGCTATCTCAAATCTACATTAATCATTTCTTAACTTGATCATCAAAAAGCCGGCAAGAATTTATCTGCGCCAAACTTTACTCTTTTTATAACTGTATAACTGACACTCTTCATTAAATGCACAAACGTGTAGCCAACGGAAAAACTAACTATTTATCTCTTTACAAAAACTACACCAAAACTAACTATATGATTCATTGCATGATTCTATTAATGTCGCCAGTGAGAAAGTAGCCCAAGTGAAATTCAATTGGGAGCGTGCAAAAGTGAGTGCAAGAATATAATACATATCAATATATCATTACTATAATGCTTGTGCTAAACGCATGTCTGTCTGTCTCGTGTTTTTGTTGTATCTACTTCCTCAATAAAAAAAATGTTGTTTTGGTCCTTTACCCGATAAAAATAGTCCTGCGAATGGCTGCCAAAAAAAAAATGAAATGAAGAATGTTTTGTTATTTTCTCGCAGACAGTCAATTTCCTGTCAAACTGTCTATCGACCTACATGAACATGGCTGTTTTTGTTTTTTTTAAACCACTTTTTGTCCATAATTCGAACACATCTCTCTCTCACAGTGTGGGGGTAAACATATGTTGGTGTAATACTATAGCATTCTTTGGTTATAAAGGATAATGATTTTTCCATTCAAATTGATTGTTAGTAATTGAGTTTTTAGAAAATTCACGAATGGGGCGTCTCCTTAATGTCTAGACGCACGCGTTTTGCATACATTCCTGAAGGCAAGGACTCCAGAACATATTCAATAAACAATTGATCTGAGTCTATGCAGTGAAGAATCTTTAATTGCACATATCATCATAAAGATATATATATATATATATATATATATATATAAATACTATAATCAGATTAAGTAATTAAGAGAAGACCACAACAATAGATTTTAATACATTTGAGAGGTTAAATATATATATTTTTGTCTCATTAAATACCAAGAACTATTATACTAATCACTGTGTAGGAACTGTTACATCGGAAATCGTTCTATCGCCGATTTGTGATGGTTCTTGACTGATTTGTGACGGTTCCTGATGATCTAAATTATACATTTTCGCGAGTTTTTGACAGTTAAAACGCATTTTTTTTTAGCCATTTAGGTGATAATTCGATTAGTTTTTCCATTCCCCTCATAATCTATGGTTCCAAACAACGTAAACATAATGAAAATCCTATTGTGTGAGTAATAACAACGACGAAAACTGCGAATTGTGATATCTCGATCGGTTCTCTCCCGATCTAGTCGGTTCTCTCCCAATTTAATCGGTTCTGTCCGGAAATACGATGACTTATCTGGAAGTATACGCGAAAATAACCAAGTGAGCACAACGAAATATCAAGTATGTTGAATTTACACCACTTATGATCAATTACGGTGAGTTACACTGCCTTCTTATATATAATTATGTGTCAACAGTAGTATATAACATAATCGTTCACTTTATTGTGACGCAAAGCATGCAATTTGACATAAATGGTCAATGTGGACTGCGAAGACTGATTTTTCCCCCAACAAACCAATCATAATGGTCGTCTGATTCAAAGTGGCTGCCACTTTTTTTTCAATATGGCCGCCACTTTTTTCAAAATGGCCGCCACTGTTTTTTTCAAAAAGTCTCATTTTTCAGCTTGTATTAAACTTATACGAACCACGTGACTTCAATTCCATATTCGAACATGGCCGCCGCCCATGCAGAGGGGTTAATATAGGTGACCCATGCCATTTCTCGGTTCCTTTATATATTAAGGTCAAACAAAGGGTGCTGTAAGTTGCCCCCCCCCCCAAGACGCCTTAAAGAGTCACCACAAACCCCACCCGATCCAAAATTGACGGCGGTCAACTGAATTTGGATCGGGGGGGGGTGTTTATGGTGTCTTGTGGACACATGTTTTAATTTCATTTAGTCCACAGTTGTCATTTCACCTTGAAACGATAAAGTGAGTGCGAGTCGATTTAGCCAGTCCGTGTACCGGTATATAGTTTGTAATTAAGTTCGTTTTAACTCTATTCTGGGCTTACTTGTGCAACTTGTGTTACTTATATAAATGCTTCATATACAAATTAGAAGCTAAGCATATACGGCGTATTAACATTTTACTCGATGATATTTTGGATGGTTCGAGCGAAATGAAAACTATATTTAATAAAATTAAATAAACACACGTTCTGTCTCAATAACACCATACAAATATGGATATCATTGGAACCGGTTCATTGACCACATTGTGATGGTTACAGTTATGCCCTGTGCCGATGCATTCTCTTATATATGCGAGTCGACCATAGGTCGCCTCGCATATATAAGAGAATGCATTCTTACATTCTTTAACAATTTTATAATTTTTTCTTACATTTTTTAACAATTTTTATAATATTTTTCTACATTCTTTGACAATTTTATCATTTTTGTATGTGTTAAGCCAATACATTCTCTTATATATGCGAGGCGACCTATGGTCGACTCGCATATATAAGAGAATGCATTGGCACAGGGCCGTTCTGTTGGGTAAAGGGTTAACAGAATATCATGACAGTAGATGTCTAATTCCATTGGGTCAACTATGCGGGCGTGCACGATTATATATGATCCTATACCAAACATTACTTTCAATATGTTGTATCTGCCACTCGAAGTGAAGGTAATGCCACTTAATCTTCTGTTATAATAGATAGCTATACTCTTATTTCTTAACACACTTGTTGGATTATGTAGGTAACATCCGCTGCAACCATTACCGGGTTTAAAACGTTTGTTACACACAACTAAATGATCCCAAAGTGCAGATATCGTTCGAATAAATATCATGTAAAGAACCGTCACAGCCGTTATTACCTTGGAATAGAACCGTAACACTCATAAAAGTTGTGATTAGGCGGCTAATGCTCCAAATTACCGACACACATCGGGATATTTCCTCAGCTATTTTACAGAAGAATAACACAGGTACAATTTATACTCAGTGTTCGTCTTCAGAATGCGTTTCACAGTCGGTATGCTACCGAAAACAAAGACATTTACGTTTACAAGACTTGATTTTCAGTGATTACATGTTGATAATTACACGTTAACTCGCTATATCCGAGTTAATTGTGATCTAAAGTTCAGGTTTCGGTAAAACGGCACTTATGCAGCCTATGTTCGTTCAAGAAAGTTTAATGTATTTAAGATATATATATATATGTAATTATGCGTGATTTTGTCCCGAAAATGAAAATTTTTAATCATAAGGAACCGTAACAAATCAGTCAAGAACCATCACAATACCGGTGATAGAACGACTTCCGATGTAACAGTTCCTATACAGTGATTGTAAGATAAGAAATTTGTAACTGTTGAACATTTTGACCAAAGTTGGGGATATACACCAATTAAGCACCCCCTCCCCAAGTCCCCACACCACACCAATCCCGTCATAACATATCAATGATTTAGTTGAACGTGATTTCATAAGTTATAGTCATGTCTGGGCGACAAACATGTGTAAATGTCCCTCAGGCGGACTTCAGATGAGGAAATATGACGTCGCTGGCATTGAAATATTGTCACACCTGGATCTTTCAATAATGCCCAGATTAAGTAAATGAATATAACATCTCATATTCTCTTGAGAGTAGATTTACATTACCATTGGTCATTTATAGGCCCTATAGGCGGGCATGATTATGATACTATACTCATCGGGACTTTCAATATTTTATTTCTGCCAATTAATGTCACTTAATCTCCCGTATTAGGTGCTTATTGTGTTAGTTCTTAATATACCTGTTCTATTATGCAAATTACATAAGCTATAGTCATTATCTGGTTTAAAATGTCAGATACACAAGACGATTTTCGGACCAAAGTGCAGAAATCGTTCGAATAAATCTCATGTACAGAACCATCACAGCCAATGTTGGTTTGAAATAGAACCGTAACACGCACCCGTGTTGATTACGAGGCCACAGCTCCCAATTATCAACCCCTATCGGGATACTTTCTGAGCTACTTTTACAGAAGAATAACACGGGTATACTTAATAGTCAGTGTTTGTCTTCAGAATGCGTTTCATATTTTATACGCCACGAAAAACAAAGAAATTGCGTCCACGTGGCTTGATTTTCAGTGATAACATGTTGATATTTACGCGTTAACTCGCTAATACCGAGTTAATTGTGGTCTAGAGTTCAGGTTTCGATAACACGGTAATTCTGCAGCCTCTGTTCATTCAGGAAAGTATAATATATTCAAGATATCTATAATTATGCATGATTTTGTCACAAAAATTATTATTTTCAATCAGAAGGAACCGTCACAAATCAGGCAAGAACCATCACAATACCGGCGATAGAACGACTTCCTATGTAACAGTTCATACACAGTGATACTCATTAAACATTTCACATAACAAAACACCAAATAGCCTGTTGTCTTAGCTCTGTGAGCACATGCAAACTGCATAATGGCTTATAACGCGCTCACTGCCCCCTCCCCATCCCACACTGCCCGCATGTACCGTTCCTATGTATATACACGCGCCTGCTATAGCCTACGTCATGGTAAGTATACATCAAGAGAGTGTTACTACCATGACGCATAGCAGGTGCGTATATAGAGACGCACGTAAGGACAGTGCGGGTGGTGCAAAGGGGCGGCAACGGAGTGTGTTAAAAGCACATGACTCTATGAGAGGTAGCCATATGCATGCAGTTGTGTCATAACGTTGCGTTTTTAATGGTAGTTGCATGACATAACATCATATGAATGAATGAATGCTTTATTCTCAGCCATTTTTACATGGGACATGAGACAATTATTTACACTATTTACACATTGAACGATAATTAGCGGTTCACAGAAACATTACAAAACAAATATTACATATTCAATATTAACTCTTTCACTGCCACTCAGCACCACAGACGGACTCCCCACTGCCAAGCATACAATACATATATACAATGTATAGAATACATTATGGGTGTATAATAAGTAACATAGGGTATCTCAAGTATCGCTTGGAATAACGTGTTGAAACTTCATATGTGACTAGACATAGGCATCGTAAGTTCATAACAACTCACGCCACCACCATTGAGGTCACGTGACCTTGGCGGCCATCTTGGTTTACACACTAATGGCTGTGTTTGATGCCTATTCATGCATATATGGGTATATATGGGTGCCATCGAAGTAGAAAATTGCCAGAAATTGGTCATTCTCAACATTTATTTCTCACGTTAGTTGTCATCTTTCAGGGAGGGACACATACCCGTAAAAATGTGCTATATATACCCAAATTTGAATAGGTCACGTGACCGTGGTGATTACCATGAACCTATGCGTGAGTGGTCACATATACCATGTACACACATGTATAGGTGTGGGTATTGCATTAACATTTCAATATATCGTAAATGTCTTACTTCTGTTGTTGGACCATATAGACATGTTGATATGTTGGAGCCACATAGGCCACCTCAAATTGGTCACGTGACCTTGGTGGCCATCTTGGATCTACATATAACACTAGTATGGCCGTATGTTTTGGGTATTTTCCGACTTCATCATGTTATAAGTATTTGATGAACATATCATATTGGGTAGGTTGTTGTATTTGAGTTTCCATTTTATATTATTGGTAAAAATGTGATAGCTAGAGATACACACGTGAACTATGAAAAGACCACGTGACCATGACATCACCAAGTGCCCTTATATAACGGTTCGCGTTATATAGTCCTATATACAGAGAATGCCTCTTATCTGCACAATCTCACACGTTTCCTAGTGTTATATAGTCTGGAACTTATAAAAATGTCATGTATGTGCCCATCACTGGAACTCATATGCCTCATATTCACTGGACGGCCATATTTACACCACATGTACCCGTCCTACTGTCAGCATGTACCCGATTTCGACTCAAGTCGCTATCGGCAGTGTATGGGTAATTCGACTGTAGTCGCGATCGGCAGTGAAAGAGTTAAACTGTAACATCGTACAAATACATGTCATTCAGTGGACTAAACAAACATGTAACATTAAATAACATATACACCTAACATATTCAATATATGCAAACGAGTACAGCTAAAAATACAATACAGCCTTCAAAAGTGTGCCCTGATTATAGGAAATGTTTCAAACCTAGTTTAATAAAAATTGCCAAATTGTTCAATATCTCAGGACTGGTTGAGCTAAGAATTTCGAATAAAAGTTCTCTCGACGGTGCGTCATTACATGACTTCGGAATAAATTTCTCGCGCAAATATTTGAGTTGCGGACACATTAATATAAAATGAAATTCATCACATATCAGTGCGTTGCAAAGCGAGCAAGAACTGTCTTTGTTATTAGTTTTATGTTTGCTTTTCCGTTTTCTCCACCTACCGGTCTCAATACCCAATTTATGATTGGATGTTCGTATTTTCTGAACGTGGATCATAATGTCAAATGGCGTGTTAGTATAGTGCCAACTCAATGAGGGTTGTGATTTCAGAAGTTTATAAAACTCCCCTCTTTCCGAGGAACCAAAATCGTTACGCCACTGGATTCTAAACTCTTCAATTATTGTTGCATTAAAACTTCTAAAGGAGCTGCATGATAGAGGAGTTTGGTTATCCCAGTTATCATTAAGATTCGCAGATTGGATAACTCCTGAAATATAATCAATATATCTCACGTGTTTATTTTTATGCATTTCTATTGTGCATATCTCATACGTTACAACGAAAAATGAAGCCGCTATATATACAAATAGTTATTCTTGTGTGACTACAAATACCCGCTAGGTTCCGGCGGGCGTTTGGTGACCTAATACATACTTTATTGAAACTTTCTTCACATATATGACGCTATAACTAATATCAATTTACATACAAATGAAAAAATAAACTATATTATTTTGTATGACTAGTAGGAGGTGTTTTAACCGTTACGTGATCGGAAACTGGACGGTCCATCATATATGCAGTCCGGTGCACTCATTCAGAGAGCAATCAACTGGATGTAGGACATATATATATAGTGTAGTATGTATAGATACCGTGGTCAGCTGATATTTGATTATGGACTTATGACCGAGAACTCATCCCAGCCCAATGTTGCATTGCATTGGCTTTACTTGACAATTCTTTAAAATAATTTAATTGTCGTTGTCTGTCTGAGCGATAATAATTATGAAATTTCTCCAATTAAAAGAAAGTTACCTCTTGTGCACTGTCTCATGAGCTTCGGATATAATAGCATGGATATATATATATATATATATACTATAAAAGCGCTACCACTTGTGAAAATGTTATATTTTGCCTATTTAACAGGAATTGTTAGCACCAGTCCTGAAAACAGTGAAATTAAAAACATATTTTTCTTGGCATAAAAGTAAAGAAAGTAGGCTTATAAATTCCAACTGATAGACGGTTCTTAAAGGTACTCAATCCGATAAAACTCCTCTCAATTACTATTTGAATGGCTTCGGGGGTCAAAAATATTTGATTCGAGTCGAGGAAGTCACCCATCAAAGCTCAGATTTGTTAGATATCGATTTTAGAAATCTATTATTTTTCATTATCGGGAATACTATCTGGCCCAGAACTCAGTCAAAATTGCGTTATTATTACCACTTGATTTTAGAGTTATCCATCCTTGTCTGTTTGAAGAGATTTTGGTGTACACATCCAGCGCAGATTACGGCAGTTGAAGGCAATTATTAGTACTCATCTCGAGTAAATAACAAATTTCAAAAATCAATATCTAATAACTCTGAGCTTTGTTTGATGGGTTCCTCGACTCGAATCAAAAATATTTTACCCCCAAAGGTACTCAATCCGAACAGAGGGTCCCAAAACAATTTTGATTCGAGTCGAGGAACCCATCAAACAAAGCTCAGAGTTATTAGATATTGATTTTTGAAATTTGTTATTTACTCGAGATGAGTACTAATAATTGCCTTCAACTTCGTAATATGCTCGAGATGTGTACACCAAAACACTATTCAAACAGACAAGGGTGGATAACTCTAAAATCAGTGGTAATAATAACGCAATTTTGACTGTGTTCTGGGACAGAAAGTATTCCCGATAATGAAAAATAATAGATTTCTAAAATCGATATCTAAAAAATCTGAGCTTTGATGTGTGGCTTCCTCGACTCGAATCAAATATTTTTGACCCCCGAACCCATTGAAATAGTAATTGAGAGGAGTTTTATCGGATTGAGTACCTTTAAATTTTAATCATATTTACCAAATTTCCCAAATAAATTCCAGACCGATTTTGATAAAATCCATTTTGAAATAGCAATATATTCGGCAAAACGTGCGACTAGACCTTAACATTTCATTAATGGGTCACACGTGGTCTATCAAAATGTATGAGTCGATACTAATCAGTAATTTTGGAAAAGTTTAGGAATCATGGGACAATTAATGATCAATACAACCTGGAAATGTGGCAATGTATATTGCACAGGCATGTTAGTCTGACAACATTCACACTCGTCACATGGTTCAAACGAGACCACATCTGTTGTATCTATAGTATCACGAATATGAGTAGTTGTAGTCTGATTTCCCATTCTACTATCATGACTTTGTTTATATTGGTTTTCTTATAGTCATAGTTAAGCATGTCCATCATGTCTGACCACCAGTGCCCCAATGGACATGGGGATGGCTGAAGCCACCAGTAACTTGTGCATACTCATTTTGTATGTCGATGGACAACAGCCGTTACACTATATGTGTTCATCTGTTTATGTTTACATGATTGAGTATACCATAGTATTCGCAAAAGCAATACTACGCATATGCTGTCGACAGTTACTGTCATATTGTTTAGTGTTTGTCATAACACGTGAGTCGATCGATCAAACGTGGATACACGGAATTTCGGGCTAGTTTGCCAGTTTGGTCGATGAGATTAAAATACTGATCCGATTCGTTTCAGTTAATTAATACAAGGTCACTGACAAAATCGAAAAGAGAATGAAACTGCTTATTATATTTTAAATAATATCAGGACTAGACCAATATGGCCCCAGTGATGCGACGTTCATAAACATATTCTCCCCAACAGTACCGGTGGCTCATGGTGCATGACGCATTATGTCAAAATATGCCGCACAGCGATTGGTAAACAGGTTGGATTTTTTATGAACGAGACGGGATGTAACTTGATTAGGGTCTATTCTCATTGCACACGCGCGTGCGATTAATCGCAGCGTTTTTTAAGGTGGGTGTTAACATAACACAGAGCGATTCGTGATCAATTACCTTCCTCAAACAACCACGTCCTATTCGTGACCAATCATCTTATGCAATCAACCTCGCCATTGAGATAGCCGTTACAGAGAATGGCATGGTTCACTCGGTCACATATACTATCCGGGTACAGTCATTCTCATAACTGATGGGCGATAAAATAATAAATGAAGTACGGAAAGGAAATGGCTTGGAAAGAAGTTTCCAACGTATAGCTAGCATCAGTGGTGATTTTTGTAGAATTCAGTCGAATTATATTACCTGTCAGTCTCGCGCAACACTGTACCCAAGATTGTGAATATATAGATTGATAGTAATGTGCCGTTTAGCATGTGCGATCACTGATGATAAGCCGCCAATGGCGATCAAATTGAAATCAATCGCTCATGCATGCGCGAACAGCGTCCTGGCGACAGAATTCGACCTGAAACGATGCGTGTGTGACTCTTAAGGTCGAATTTTGAGTCCCATCACTTATTCTATTTGAATGGTGGTTCGTCAATTATAGTACCGCGTTGTCGCTGTTACCAGCGGCTATACAAACGAGCACTCGATGATGGGGGAGGGGTCTGAACAAAAACGTTCATACACAGGGTTGAACATAAAAATCCCTCCCAACCATGGGTCTATCATCCTCCCTACATGCAAATCTATTTGTTTTTCTCCCAACAAATTGGAGTCTCATCCCCTCTTTCCCCATAATTTTTACTGGATATCATATGTTTGAGTACAAATGTTTTAAATGAGCTTTATTCAGAAAGACGATTTTTGTCAGACCTAGCTAACTATAAGGTAAAATGTTGAAAGATCTAATTCAACCACTTGAATCGTACACTTTTGTAATCTTGAGTGATAATAACAATTATATACATAAAACTCCTGTAATCTGGGTTGTGATCGTACTATATAGTGTTATATACGTTTCAAGCTGGAATAAAATATGCATATTTATGCCCAACTACATGGAATTGAACCCTCTATTTCTAATTATAATTAGCTAGATATAATTGTATCCTCAAAACTTATGTCATTTTGATGGCATGGCTCGTTATACTCAACTTATACCTGAGTAAATCTAACTGAGGAAAATTAAAGTTAATGTGTCAGCATATATAGGCCTGCATGTGGTCACCCCCAACCGAAAGTACTTTATCATCCTCCAACCTACCCTAGACCTGTGTATGAATGTGTTCGTCAGACCCCCACCCCTATTGGGGGAACTCTTAGCAGTGGGAGGAAGGAATGCCATCGAACACACATATAGAGCCTCTCTACCTTAAAAAACGCTGCGATTAATCGCACGCGCGTGTGCAATGAGAATAGACCCTTAGTACGATATATATGGTTTTCTCTTGCTTCTCGATGCGGGCTTCGGCTATTTCCACAACCAATGGAGTTTCCCCGTGGAAATTGACCCTCTGCGCGGTCTCACCTCCGCCCATAAAACTGTTAACGTCGTAGTATTGCCTGGTGGCTGAAACGACAATAAACCCGATAGACCAAACTAAACCTATTCTTCTGAACAGATCGGTAGGTGGTCCTAGAGGCGGCCATTTTATGAACATTATTGAGCTCGAATGAGAATAAGGTAAAAAGGAAATAATTAATATTCATGGCAAAGCAATATGGCAGATGGGTGATTCTACGGTAACTGAGCAAAACACTGTCCAATGGTCAAAATTCGCCACAAGACAAGCACTGATCATCACGATCTAGTAAAAAGGCATTCATTTTAAAACTGAGAATCCAGGCTTTAATTAGATACCAAAATGAAGTGATTACCACACTCCAATATGGGTCTCATGCATGACGATAACCGGCAAGATACCACGAAACTGCATGTCCCAGAGGAGATACGTCGAGTTTCTCCGATTTTTCTTATGCACTGGCGGTTGTGTTTTCATAACCGAAATCCAACTTCTGGTGTGGAATTTTGCAAGGAATCTAACGCCACCAACATTTTACAGAGAAACCAAAGGAGTATCCTACAAAAAGCTATTTGCTTGTCCCAAAAACGTTGTCCCACGATCTGCAATCATTACACTAACGCGAGCATAAAATGTGTTGGCATGTTTTCCCTTGGCGTCAGTTGTATATCCTATCCGTCGCAACGTGAACGGAAACTTGCATGCTAACAATAAAAAAATATGTTGACTGAGTATTCCTGAAATTTTCAGAGAAATAAACCCTTGAAACACCGGATTTTGAACCGTATATTTATTCACCGTCATTACACTAACGCCGAACACTAGAATAACGTATGTACTGACTGAACATTAATCAGCTGTGATAAAAGCGCCCGAGGTAAGCGTGTTTATAAACTAGTTGATTGGTTTGGTTGACGATATTCAAAAATGTTATCACATGACGAACGCGAAATCGTCATTACACTAACGCGTCATTACACTAACGCCGTTTGTGTTAGTGTAATGACGCTGTGTTGGTGTAATAATTTTTTGTCATTAGGGAACATCTACGCGACAGAAATGAGGTCAGCTGAGTTGCATTATGAAGACAACTCAGATATTTTCAATTCAAAAATCCAAAAAATGCATTTTTTTCTGAATTGCAATAGGTACACGATAACCTCGAAATAGGACTATGTCGAATCACTTTTATGACAAAAAAATATATTGATCGCCATTTTGGATAGTTTATAGGGAGCGTCTAATATATATTTTGTATTATAATAATAATAATCACGTTAGGTCTATATAACATTAAATTGTCAGGATATTTCTAAATTCGAATTATCAATGTAGAAATGTAGCACTGAATTGAGGAGCACTCCGATTGAAGAGTCGAGACTCGAGTCGTCGTCAGTCCGACAACATTGACACTCGCACAAGTCACAGTAAAATGTCGGAATAAAAAAAAATCAAAAGGACCGATTAAGTCATCGATCAGAACGTTTATCTATTGAAAAAAATTATTAACAAAAAAATATATGTATAAAAAAAAATATGTAATGAATTCGAACCCCCGACATAATAACACGACACTGACGCGCTAACCACTGAACCACGGAGACATCGTCACGTTTCAGTGAATTATAATATCATCTAAATTGCTTTGAATGTAATTTTGTACAGTTTTATGTGAAGTTGCATCATTACCAATGAGCTTCGAAATAGTGGATACATTGTTTGGCACATTACTTTTTTTTTGCATATGGACATTTTATATAAAATCAGATTCACTTAATCTTCTCCAACTGCAAGAAGTTGAGCTCTGTGTAGATAAAAAAAAATCAGATTTATCGAACATAATTTATCATATTTATTATTTAACATTATATATCATAAAGAAGAAAATATAAATAAAAAAATAAAAACAAAATTACATAATTGTTCTAAGTAGGATTTGAACCCCGGCTTCCGGCGTGAAAACCTTGTATAGTTAACCCATGCCTAACACGACCTATTAAATTGCGCCCTCTGTCGTTCAAAGTTGTTCCAAAGATTCAGACGACAAAGAACGGCACATTCATTCATTTCTACATTTATCTTGAAAAGAAGATTAATATCTACCAAAACATTTACAGACAAGACAGGTAAGCATTATAGTAATACATGTTTAACATACCCCCCGAATTAGAGTCTCACATTTTTTTTTTCTCGAGATGAGTACTAATAATTGCCCTTAACTTTGTAATCTGCTCGAGATGTGTACACCAAACACTATTCAAACAGACAAGGATGGATAACTCTAAAATCAAGTGGTAATAATAACGCAGTTTTGACTGTGTTCTGGGCCAGAAAACTTCAAAAGTTCAAATATCGATATATGATCACCCTGAGCGTTGATTGGCAGGTTCCTCGACTCGAATCAATTATTGTTTTTACCCCCAAAGCCAAAGAAATAGTAATATAGGACCCTCTGATCGGATTGGTACCTTTAAGGTCTTCTAGTAGCCACGTCCCCTGACTGTGCACACCTCCAATTTGCAAACACATTCGGTGCAATGTTCAGTTCCGAATTTTAACGTTTTCACGACGAGAGCTATATGCTGGTGTAGCATTAAAGACCCCACGGTAAGGTCATTATCTTATATAGGGAGCCTCGCATATATAAGAGAATGCACTGTTTTAAAATATCAAGGTAAATATTGCTAGGTCATTGCATTCTCTTATACATGCGAAGCGCCCTATGGGGGACTTACATATATAAGAGAATGCTTAATTGGCACAGGGTTTTCGCACAATTCCATGTGTCTTCAATTGCGACAGGCTAATTGCACAACAATTCTGTTAGTTCATTCAACAAGAAAATAAGAAGATTTGTTTTATGTTACAACCTTTCATTTCCTTTGCTGAATAATCTAAAGAGTTCTGTCTCTTGTCTTTACAGATGCCTCCAAAGAAGAATACAGTGACCAAAGCTGCCACGCGACAACGACGATGGCTTCAGAGGATAAAGGAAGATCCAGTGAAGCATGCAGCTTATTTGGCGAAAGAGAAGAGGAAGTATACTGACAGGAAGAAGAGGAAAGATATGAATGTCAAACAAATAGGCGAGAGAACAGAGAGAGGCCAACGGGTTCGACGGCGACAATGGCGAGAGAATTCGAAGGCATACCGTGGTCGAAAGAGGGATAGAAGGGAGCATGACACGGTAACACCAGAGAGCACCAGAGGCAGAGGAAGGCCTAAGCTGAGAAATGTGGAGTTATCAAAAGCTCATAGGACAATAGGTAAACTAGAGGACGATATCATAGAAAATGAAAGAAAGATCGAGCGGCTTAGAAAACCAACGCTTGAACAAGAAATGCCCAGTAACTACGCCAAGGAGTAAGACAAGAAACATAATGCGTTCTGCATGTGCTGGGTTGAAGCAGAACACGGCAGTCAGAAGAAAGCTAGTATTTCATCACGCGCTCGTGGAAGACATAACCAGCTTAGACATTACCAGAAAGAAAAGCCTTCTACAATCCATGAAGTCGGGGATCACAAGGAAGTACCGACTGCAGCGGATGATGCGGACAGAGTTAAATTTCAGCAGAAACGTCCAGCAACGACAAAAGCAGAGGGTCCGATTGAGGGACAAATGCAAAAGAATGCGTTCATCCGTGAGAGATTTCATGGAAAGAGACGACAATTCCCGCATATCTGCATGTAAAAAGCATGGGAAAGGGTTAAAACAATTGCGTTTCTTGTTGCATACAATGAAAATGCTACACCACAAATTTTCCATGGAGAGCGACATTAAGGTTTCGTTCTCTTATTTCTGTAAAAATAGACCAAATGACGTAAGGAAACCTACAATAAGAGACAGAGAAATATGTCTTTGTGTCAGATGTGAGAACTTTCGTTTGTGTCTTGAGAGATTACAGCGAGAGCAATTAGCAACAACCTCTGATCCAGAAGAATTCGTCGCATCTATAGTATGTGACACAAGCAACCTTGATTGTATGTATGGGCTATGCGTTATATGCCGCAGCAAGCAGAAAGTCCAATTGAAAGATGCAGACGGTGACAAATCAGTGAATTGGCAGGAATGGACAAAACTTAACCACCTATTCAAAGGCCGAAATGGGAATATGATAGCAACAAAAAAGTCAACAAAAGTGCAGAAGTCGACCACTCTGAAATGCCTGATTGCGACTGTCAACAGATCACTGTCTGCGATGAAACAACATCTATACAGGACATATCACCAATTTACAACTATCCGTGACCTAAAGGCTAATCTCAGTGATGAAGACGTCCTTGTGCACTTTTATTTCTCGGAGAACTGGAAGGCAAAATATTCCCGCGAAACAACTGCTGTACATTTCGGGGCATCCCAAACTCAAGTAACTCTGCACACTGGCTTATTCTATACCTCGGCATGCACACGAGAGGGATTCGCCACATTGTCATCGTCAAATATCCACGAATCCTTTGGGGTTTGGGCCCACCTGAAACCCGTCCTTGAACACATCAGGCTACGACACCCAAACGCCACCAATCTCCATCTTCTAAGCGACAGTCCGTCGTCTCAATATAGGAATAAGTCATCCATGTTCCTGGTGTGCAAAATTCCACAGCAATGTGGCTTCAACAACGTTACATGGAACTACATGGAGTCTGGACACGGAAAGGGGGCGGCGGATGGGATTGGCGCGGCAACAAAAAGGCTCGCTGATCGGATTGTGGCCAGTGGTACCGACATACCGGATGCAGAGACACTGTACAGTGAATTGAAGCAGTCTGAATCAAATATACAAGTGATGCTTGTAACTCCATCGCAGATAGAACACATGTTGGAATGCATTCCCGATGATCTGAAGGCATTCCCAGGGACAATGCTAGTTCATCGGGTGTGGCCCGACCCAACTGCCAATCTTGGAACGGTGAAATGCCGCAACTTCAGTTGTTATTGTCAGCACAGCCATGACGAGAGTGCGGGCACATCTATACAATGTAGCTGTTACAGACCAAAATCTTGGACATTCTCGACCGCGATAACCACAGCAGCAATTCCAAAACTCGCTCTATCTTCTGATATGGACATATCTCATGAAATCACATGTATATCCACTGAAGAGGCATATGCAAACATGAATACGGAAGCTGATTTAAATGTGGAAATTGCTCACCCCCTATGCGTACGGAAGTTCTACGGCACTCGCCAAGCACAAAATCAGGACAGAAATAAAACACCCAGCACAAAGTTGGCAACTTCTGCTGCTGTTAAGAAATCGAAACCGAAGAAAGTTGCTTCGATAGTGATGCAGAAAAAGAATTCGGAAGACGACTGCAAGTGTGCTGTTTGTGGCTCGTGGTATCATGAATCCATTCCCGGGGAACAATGGATTAAATGTTCGGTCTGTGATGAGTGGGCCCATGAGTTGTGCACTTCCTTTATCGCAGAGGATGCCCATACATTCACGTGCGACAAGTGTACATGAATAGATGCATAACGATATACCTGATTGGTGGAATGTCATCGAATGTTCACATGGCTGATGACTGATACATGTACCATATATACAGAACTATTTTCTTATTATTTAAATGAACTCAATCCGATCAGAGGGTCCTATATTACTATTTCTTTGGCTTTGGGGGTAAAAAATAATTGATTCGAGTCGAGGAACCCACCAATCAACGCTCAGGGTGATCATATACCGATATTTGAAGTTTCGTTATTTCTATTCTTTCTGTCCCAGAACACAGTCAAAACTGCGTTATTATTACCACTTGATTTTAGAGTTATTCATCCTTGTCTGTTTGAATAGTGTTTTGGTGTACACATCTCGAGCAGATTACAAAGTTAAGGGCAATTATTAGTACTCATCTCGAGAAAATAACAAATTTCAAAAATCAATATCTAATAACTTTGAGCTTTGTTTGATGGGTTCCTCGACTCGAATCAAATATTTGTTACCCCCAAAGCCAAAGAAATAGTAATATAGGATCCCCTGATCTGATTGTTGTTGTTGGAATCTGTTGATATGGGGACCCTCTGATCGGATTGAGCGAGTACCTTTAATATACCTGATTCCAAGTTGTCTTTTAAAATTCTTGAAAATTAACAGTGTTATCATTTTCATATATATATATATATATATATATATATATATATATAACACATCAAATCAATAATTCGGTTGTTCTTCATATAAGGTTTCTTGGACCAAAATATCCTGAACTGTATCTGATCTTACCCCAACTCTGTTCCGTGGATGTCTCCCACGTGTGTATCCATGCAGTTGTTCATTTTCATCACATGATCTTGTTGGAGATGGGCGGGGTGGAAGCTCAAAATATTTTTCAGCACATTAAGGGAGAAGGCAATCGACATGAGTAATTATCGCGAACACATTTTAATTTGCACTACCTGACTCGACACACCACATTCGTAACCGTCCACCCCAAAAGCTGGCTACGGGATAATCCGAGCATTCTGCTGATGGTCCATGATCGCCACACTAGTCGACCACAGCGAAAACTGTCCAACTGTAGAAGTCTCGGATTTACTACGGGCTCGATACACATCTGCCATCAATACACCTCTCTGTCCATCAAAATGTCCACACTTACGCTGAACGGGTCACACTCACACAAAAAGTGCTGAAGGGTACACATATTTTGAGAATGTGCTGAAGGGTACACAGGTTTTGAAATGTCGTTCTAAATGAAAATATTTAATTTTCGTATCTGCCATGATTTCTGTTAGAGAATAACTGTATATGTTCCAAAGGAAATTAAAATGAACTGAAAACAAACTGCTAATGGGCACCATGCTTTCAGGAACACAGTTAAAGTATCTGCATTCGTCCCGATCACAAACCCTGTGTACCCATCAGCACATTTTCAAAACATGTGTACCCTATAGATAGCACTTTTTATGAGAGTGACCCCTTCAGCCAGACCCCCCCTCCCAAAACACATTTTCTATGGTTCTAATATATATCGTATATGTACATGCATCGTTGGGTCGCGTGAGTATTTCATCACCCATTTACTGTCAAAAATGATGGTATGACGTCATTACACTAACGGTGCGTCATTACACTAACAAAATCGTCATTACACTAACGCTAATGATTATCCGCTGAGATATCTGAAATTCATATCACAATGAATCGCACAGTCCATCGATTTATTCTTCGTGGGTGTGTAATAGAATATGAATCATTATTCCACACGAAAGGGGTTACGTCGGAGAATATTCAAGAAGTGTACAGACGAATTGGTGAAAAAATACACATATTTGTGCCTCAAAAATTCAAATGAAGCTTTAATTTACTAAACTAGATCATCTCCGGCTCTCCGAAAGTTATGAAGTAGCCAAGGAATATGAATCACCATGAGAAATGGGCATAATGTCGTAACTCAACATGTAATGCCTGCTTGAAATGGTGATAACGTGCGTTAGTGTAATGACGTTTCTGGTTTTCACTAACGCTCTAAAACAGACAAAATGAGAAAATAATCAGCATATATTTTTTACCAACCACATTTCTCGAATATATCTGACTAACTGCATATGGTGTGCCCTATCATACACCACAAAACGAAGTTTGCATTTCTGACGTACCGGGATACCAAATTTGTTCACTTACCGTAGAATCACCCAGATACATCACTCCTGCACCGGATATAACCTGAGCATCATATCGGAAAACTCATGTATGGCTGCCATCTTGGAAGCCATCTTACTAAATAAAGGTGCATTATTAAATGTGAATTTGGCCTGCCATATTCATATTGCCTTATTGTCGTGATAATATGTATAGAGGCGGGATATATGATTAAATTAGACCACGTTGGTGTATTTTAAATCGCTATATAAAACTATGAATTCGCTCCGCTATGTCCACGATCTTCATCTAGGATAATTTTGTCGCTAGGAAATTATTCCGAACACCGGCGGCGGTTACCGGAAGTTGGTAATTTGGAAAAGTCCAATATTCTTGAAAGGGGGATTAGATTAATTCCCAGACAGTCAGAGAATGACAATTTTGTCATTGTTCCAGAATTGATTGTTTCACGGACTGTTACACGTGGCGTTCAGCCTTAACCTCATGTTACAATGACAGACCTGAAATCTAAACAAACAGGACATCATAAACTCACCTTGTATTTCTTTCCAACTTCATTTTCTTCACAGAAGGTGACTTTCACATTCAAGTTAAAAAAAAAAGCATCTCGCACTCGCAGTCAACATGACTAGTTGTGGCATCAGACTCAATGACATCATAGTACCATATCACGGCAATGGCGTGAATGAATTGGTGTATAAATTATATTCATATCAGTTCATTAACTGATTAACTCCATTAGTTCATATCATCAGCTGATCATTATCAATATATTTACCATTTTGTGAAACATACACTTATCTGTTCAAATACTGTATGTCCCATACTGCCACAGCGTTAGGATGGACAGGGTCCTTGAGTCACTATGTTTATAAACCTATGAACTACATTGAGACAATGTGGTTCATTATGTAATGAACGGCAACCGGCCAGCTCGTCTCAGGGCCCATTTGGTCCAGACTCCAATCGACCTGGACCAGCTCACCTCGGCTGGCTCGATCAAAGGGATTTCTCTCTCTCTAAGGCAATGGGTTGTCGGGATGTAGATTGAATAGTTGGGTTATGATAATTTATTTGGCAATAACATGGATAGAAACGATGAACAACATATGAACATTTATATAAAAATAACACATAGGTTAAAAATTGACGCATTCTTGAGTTAGATGGCCGCCTATCCTGTGCGATATCTGTTTCTAAGTCGATGGCTAAGACATTCAACTGGACTATCTTTGCTTCTCGCATCAACAGTGGCACAAGTTTGTAGAAGCTAGGTCACATCACTGCCACTACAACCTGCTTATATTGTTTTGATATGAGTCGATCATGGGGACAATAATGGCTTCTAAAGGTTAAATTAACCCAGGGATAGTGATATGGGCTCATAGAGAATCAAAGAAATTTATTCAGAATGTCAAAACAAAATGTCAAAATTGATAGAAAAAACCCTGAAATATATCATAATCTTAACTTAGTTGATCGAGATATTCATATCCACAAATTTAATTCCCGGGCCCACTCGGCCACAAAATCTGGGCCAGCTCATCCCAAAAACTGTCTAGACCAAGTGGGCCTTGGGATCCAAATAAAGACGGTTTCAAATTTCAATGTGGTCATCGGATTTTGACTGCATGAAAAATTCAGCAAACTGGGAGGTTGCTGGATTTTTATCGCGGTCAAAACCCATGACCACAAAGAATCTGCTGTTTATTATTTATATTTATATACTTAAATTCATTATGAACTAGGAGTGTCTGTCTTTCCCACTGTTTATTCAACTTCAATTGAACGCATGGAGTTCAGTTCGGACAGTTTGAATCCTCACTTTTTAGAAAACCAAATATTAAAATTTTGGATCGGTAAAACATTTTATGGTTTGGGCTGTTAATATTGACCCGTTATTTTGCTGATCAAATTGTGGGAAACCATTCACGGAGAGCAGAATAAAGCGATTTTAAAGTAGAGTATACACATACAACAAAATCTCTTGTTTAGCTTGTAATGAATGTAGAAATATCGTCAAGAATGATAATATCTATGGGAGGCCAGGCCGTTTTCACATCTATTATTAAATTGGAGAGCAATTCAATTGCTCTAGCCTTAATGGCAATTAATTGCGCTTTAGCACAATTACTTGTACACAAATGAAATTCAATTGCATTTAACTCTTTCGCTGCCACCCCGCCACACGGACATACTCCCCAGTGCCAAGCATTCTGGGTGTAAATACAAGTATTTTATGTATATGTGGGTAATGCAATGACTATTGGGTAATTATCGGTGTGTTTAGTTGAAACTTCACATGTGGGTATATATGACAATGACCTATCACCTGCCCCGACGTGGAGACCCATTCAATGTCATAGGGTCACGTGCCATTGGCGGCCATCTTGGATTTGCTTTAATTTATGTTTTTCGGTAATTTTTTTCAATTCATATATGATTAAATGTTTGTTTTTTGTTGTAGTGTTCTATCCCATTAGTTAATGCTTCACCAGTTAATCATATTCCGGCTACTATTCCGTATTTTTCACCGACCTCATTCCGACAGTATTTTTGGACGCTAAACTGATCAGCAGAAAGGAGGACGCCAAGTCAATTATGCTGTTTATTTTCCACTCATATATCGCATCCCACCAAAAGTTAATTTGTCAATGGTATATTCTGGCTCGGACTGTACTCATAGAACTTCAGGAGTAGCATGACTTTGACTGACCTTTCTTCTAAATTGTCAGCGCACACCAGCACTCTACATAAAAAATAAATGAACCCCCGTTGTGATGCAACAAAACAATATAATTACGACCCGTAAACCAGGTGAACCCCGAACTCGCATAAATGCGTATTTGGCAGCGACTGGGTAACTCGCATTTATGCGAGCTTGGCATCGAAAGAGTTAATAAGCGCAATTCAATTGCGCTTAAGCGCAATTCATTTAACATTATGTGGGCAGCAATTGCGCTTAAGCGCAATTGAAATCTTAAGCGCAATTGAATGGTGCACAATTATTGATCATCATAAACAAAACCCCCTTAATTCTTATAGAATAATATGCAGGATGACTATCCTGCCAAACCTAATTATGAACCTCATTTGATCTTCAAGGGTGAAAACTTGTTATGGCTATTGCGCTTATGAGCAATCGGGTAAAGATGTAAGTAATTGCACTTAAGCACTTAATTGTATCCACTTTCCATATCTTTGTTATACAATATGTTGGTCACATATATGACATTATATCCCAAAGTTTCATCGCATCATTCATAAATACCACGTCTGAAGATATCCATGAAAATTTAAAAGGGGATCTTACGTTTTTTATGTGTTTAAATTCTGGGGTATAAAATAGTAGATATGAATCGAAGATCCCTGTCCGAAAATGCTTCTATAAATTAATAATGATTTTATTTCAATTTTTCTGGTATAATACATACAACAGTTTGGGACAGTTTTACAGGCTATTTTTAGAACAGATCGACCATGAATGATGAAACTTCAGGCGATCTCAGATAAAGATAGAGTTCTACCGTTTGCTACACTCTGAACATTTGCGCGAGGCTCATGGAAATGTCCAGAGCATATGAAGCGGGACAACTCTTATGTTGTTAGCAATATTCACCAAGCGAAATGTAAGATATTTTGCTGAGCAACCTCAGGAATAAACCACTTTTTTATGCCTTTATAGACAAATAATATACCCAATCTTCAGTTTTTCAGTGATTTATTCACAGAAAAAGATATTTGTAGTCTTGAAATCGGGTTTTATTCAACTTATGTTGTTGTTGTTGTAATTGTGGTCCAGGGCGATAGACCATCTTTATTGTGAGACACAAATGGTGACGAATCAGAATTCTGTTTTCTCAGATCCTGTTTGCATTTTATGAAAAACGAGTGCCGTTCAAGAGGAAGTTGGTTAGTTTATTTGATGGACAGCACATGGAACCATGGTACATCAGCTTGAATCCAGACGGTGTACACGTACCCATACTCCAGTCTGGCGATGACATCATAACCGACCCATCAGACATCATTGAGCATGTTGATAAGTGCAATGGAGGTAACATTCTCATATATTACTTCTTAACCCTTTAATAAAATAACAGAAGCTAAGGGTTGTTAATTAATTATACCCCCAATCTAGAAGATAATGGGGGGTTTACTCTATTGACCTTGTCAGTCATTCTACATGTATCCCTCCGTTTGTCCGTTCGTCCGTCAATCCTTCCGGGCATATATCTCAAACACCAGTTGTCAGATCTGAATGAAATTTGGCACAGATGTTCACTACTATGAGTGCATTCAACGGAGTGTTCAATTATTTTTTCCCGGATTTTCTGTTCTAGAGTTATTCATCTTTGTTGATCTGGAAATGTTGGTTTTTTTTGTCTGTCTGAGCAGATATCTCCACCACTGTTTGACGAATCTCAATGAAATTTGGTATGGATGTTCACTACCTTGAGGGCACTCAACAGAGTGTTCAATAATTGTTTTCTGGATTTTCCGTTCTAGAGTTATTCATCTTTGTCTATCTGGACATTTTGTTTTTTTGTTTTTCCGAGCATATATCTCCACCACTAATTGACGAATCTCAAAGAAATTTGTTCTATCATTCATTTGTAGGAATGTTCAACTGAAGAGGAACAACAATCTTAAACTGTTTGTTGAACACATCTCAATCAATGAGATGGCTCCAATCCGCGAAACATATTTCTGGTGTGAATCTGTATTTTGTTGGGGCTAAAGTAAACTGGAGCTAAAACTCACCAATATATTGGCATTGATTGGAGTGTGAACTAAAAAGGAGATTGGCATGGAAGGTGTCAAGTTCTAACAGTATGCGATGATAATGATTGCACCAGGTCACTCCGGAAGCTAAAACAGGGATCAGGCTATTTGTATCAGTCATACTTGTTTGAGGGCTTGGATCACTCAAAAAATGTTGACTGTGTAATTTGTAGTGGTTGGTGGCAGAGGGGTGACTGGAAGTTAACTGAATGAAATCCCCGTGTGTTTTGTCTGTTTAACCCTTTACCCAACAAACCGGCCAAAACCGGCCAAATAAAGCTTCAACAGCCTAAAATATCTTGGGTCTGTCTCAATAAAACCATACAAATATGGATATCATTGGAACCGGTTCATTGACCACATTGTGATGGTTACAGTTATGCCCTGTGCCAATGCATTCCCTTAGATATGCAAGTCGACCATAGGTCGCCTCGCATATATAAGAGAATGTATTGGCCTAAAAAAAATCTTTTTTTACCATTTTTTCTTACATTCTTTAACAATTTTTAATATGTTAAGCCAATGCATTCTCTTATATATGCGAGGCGACCTATGGTCGACTCACATATATAAGAGAATGCATTGGCACAGGGCCCTTCTGTTGGGTAAAGGGTTAATCCACAATAGTCACACTCAATAATCTTTGGAATCCTCAACATTGGGAACATTCCACAAATTATTCACATATGTGGAAAATTTAGGCAATATACAAGGTTGGTTGAGTTTTTTCTTAAATGTCCGTTCAATTTTCAAATCACCAGATCACATTATATACAACATATTCCGTATTATATACCTTTTGAAAGAGAAAGCTCCAAAACATTGTATTATCAACTGATCCGGTCAAATAAACTGGGAACATGTTGTTTTTGTCGAGGTACGGAGGTGTGCTGATCGCTTAATTTTGATCCAGACTGTACTGGAAAGTATATTATTCTCAATGGAAGGGGAATAACTCTATCTCTTAGATTGAATTATGATGCATTTTGGGTTGACAAGGGGGGAAGTCTTGGAATGAATCTGAGAATTTCTATCACTTGGTGGACACTACTAGGCCTCAGCTGTTCCGTATTCTGGTGGAATTTATATATTTTTGGTCCCTCTTCCAAATGGTATGTAACATGGAATATGTTGAGTATAATGATATCTGGGCATTCAAAAATTAAGTGGGCCTTTAAATGTCCAAGATATTTCAACACACAAACTTCTCAAGATCTCGACCAGTTTCACTCCGAATCAGGGACCAGCCTAGAGGGTGACTTGGGAGATTTCTTCTCCCTAAAATGTGCCACTTTTCCCAATTTTTGACCCCAGGGAGAAGTGACTTCTCATATACCAGTATGTATATTTCAAAACAGCATATTTGAAGTGTATTTACTGATTATAATGGTGTAATTACTGATTATTACTCATTATAATTATAAATGGGGTGTTGTAATGAATAAACTTCTTGGATAACAGAAAGGTGATGTTGGAGATTAATTTTTAAGACTTCTCCCTGATAACAGTCCATTTCTCCCTAATAATATAATGGAGAGAAGTGACTTTTACCAATCTGAATATGCTAGGCTGCTCCCTGCTTCAAATGTGTGAACACTACCAGGATATTGCCTCTCGTTTACTTGACAGGAATTAAATTATGGCAAGCGCAATTAGAATTCCCTTAACTTCCGATCCAGTTTGTTACTACATGGAGATTCTGTTTTATTAAGAAACATATCGTCAGTATACATCAACTTCAAATTCAGAGATAAAATGATTGTTGAGGCAGGTTGAGGGCTGATTATAGCCATATAAGGGCTCTGACGGTCAACGAGCATTTGAATTATTTAGCAGGAAGATGACATCACAAAAAACTCATTAACCTTTGATTGAATGGTATATTTATCAAGTATTTGAGTATTTATTACATGTTGTATAGATAATCATCTTATTAAGAGATTCAGTTTTCCTCTGGGTATGAGTCGGTTTATGCTTACATGTATGTTATATATCATGCTTGGTTATCTGTACAAGATGCGTGCCTTAGTCTGTATTTCTTGTACAGATACCCAAGTGGGTTATAACCTGTACTTATTATCTTTCAGGGTTCATGTTCTTATAGGCCAAGTTGGCCAATGGCCAATTTTTTTCGAAAATGGCCAAAAGATATCATCTGGGCAAACTTACCCCCAAAATCGGTGGTATATTGTCAAGTAAAAATGGTGGGATAAAAGAAGTCAAGATACGGTATTTGAAGACATAATTATATGGAATATTAGATGTTGAATAAAACAAAAATATACATTAATTGTAAGACCAGAAAATGAGGATTTAATTTGGCCAAAAAAATTCAGAAGTTGTATATAAATTGGTCAACAGAATTTTTGGCCCAGTCTGAACACTGTCAGCATCCATTCAGGTGATTTCCTTTATATACTAAATACAGTAATGCCCTAAATAATCGACTCCTTAGTGAGAGCTTTCCAATGAATGGCAACAAGCCATATTTCCGACTAAATCCTGAAAAGTTACCCATAATTCTGCTGTCGATTATTTAGGGCATTGCTGTACTTATTGATCAGTAGTTATCCCTTAGGACATATTCAGATAATAAGGTTGTTTGTTGAACTTATTATCTAAACATTTCCCACCGATGAATAGGAATTCTTCTGCATTTCTATTATCTTTCCGTATCTCTGTCGTCTGCTAAATTTTCTGAACACCCCTACAAATTAATTATAGACAATACACATGCAGGTTAATCAATTTAGTATAGAAAGGTTAAATTGTTTGAAATACCCCCGCATATGAGGAATAGCATTAAAAGTTGATAGTATAGTTATAAGTAGGAATTCCAGTTTGAATGAAGTGTGCATGTGAAGCACGTCGAATCATTTTGGACTCATTATTAGCTCAACTTACTTTGTATGTTTGAGCTATTGCCATGGGTTGGCGTCCGTCGTCCGTGTGTGTGTCCGTGTGTCTGTCAACAATTTCCTTTGGCGCGGGCTACAGGTCGTAACTTTGGTCTGATCTTTATTAAATTTGTCATGAATGTTGACATTGACATGTAGATGGGAACGAGTCATTTTGGCGTCATTCGGCCAAAAAACATGGCCGCTGGCAGCCATCTTGGATTTCAAAATTAAATCCATTGGCGCGGTCTACAGGTCGTACTGTTTGTCTGATCATCATGAAATTTGTCATGGATGTTAATATTGACATGTAGATGGGAACGAGTGATATTTTGGGGTCGTTCAGCCAATAAACATGGCTGCCAGCAGCCATCTTGGATTTTATTCTTTACATGACTAAATCCTTTGGCGCAGGCTACAGGTCATAACTTTGGTTGGATCTTCATGAAATTTGTCATGGATGTTAACAATGACATGTAGATGGGAACGAGCCTTTTTGGGGTCAATCGGCCAAAAAATATGGCCACCAGCAGCCATCTTGGATTTTACTCTTTGCTTGACTAAATCCTTCGGCACAGGCTAGGTCATACCTTTGGTCAGATCATTATGAGATTTGTCATGGCTATTGACATTGACATGTAGATGGGAACGAGTCATTTTGGGGTCGTTTGACCAAAAAACATGGCTGCCAGCGGTCATCTTGGATTTCAAAATTCAATCCATTAGCACGGGCTACAGGTCGTATCTTTTGTTGGATCATCATTAAATTTATCATGGATGTTAAAATTGACATGTAGATGGGAATCGAGTAATTTTAGGGTCGTTCGGCCAAAAAACATGGCCGCCAGCAGCCATCTTGGATTTTAGTCTTTGCATGACTAAATCCTTTGGCACGGGCTACAAGTCGTATATTTGGTCCGATCATCATGAGATTTGTCATGGATGTTAACAATTACATGTAGATGGGAAACGATTCATTTTGAGGTCATTCAACCAAAAAACATGGCCGCCAGCAGCCATCTTGTATTTTACTCTTTACATGACTAAATCCTTTGACACAGGCTACAGGTCGTATCTTTTGTCGGATCATCATGAAATTTGTGATGGATGTTAACAATGACGTGTAAATGGGAAGGAGTCTTTTTGGGGTCATTTGGCAAAAAAAAACATGGCTGCCACGGCCATCTTGAATTTTAATCTTTGCATAACTAGGCCTTTCAACTTTCCACATTCCTAATTGCTCCATTGACTGTAACACATGAAATTATTCCCTTTCCAAGTTGAGCTACAGTGTCATTGACATGTGGATACTGTTGAAATTATGACATGTAGATACTTTTGAAATTACTGTTGAAATTATGGCTGGAAATATTTTTAAATGAACCACTGAGAATCTCTGGGAAATTTCATGGCTTGCCATCCGCACACTGTATATTTACGTTCCATACTCAACTCCTTGACGTCAAATGACATAATTCTCCTCAACCATGAAACTGGAACTATAAAATAAAAGCATCATCGCACATGACTTGACATCATGACATCACACTAAGCCTGTAATTTTAAATGCACAGATTCTAGGATGAGGGACGTACATAAAATAAAAACAGAACGACAACTGTGTTAATGAGTTTTTAGCTCACCTGAGACAAAGTCTCCAGTGGAGCTATAGTCATCACTCTCCGTCCATCCGTCCGTCAACAATTCTTTAAACATCTTCTTCTTCGGAACCATAAGACCGAATGGGTTCATATTTGATGTGGATGTTCCCTAGGTGACTCACATTCAGATTTGTTCAAATGAGGTCACCAGGTCAATTAATTGCGAAACCAGGGCCATAACTATATTCCTCCTTGGTAATTCTTATAACGACTTCTTGTCTAGAACCATTGGGCCGATTTAGCTTATATTTGGTATGGAGGATCCTTGAATTACTGGGGTTCAGATTTGTTCAAATGGGGTCACTGGGTCAAATAGGGGTGGAGCCAGAGACATAACTCACAAAAAAAAATCAAAAATTCAGATTAAACTCCTTGATCAATTTAACATTACCAGAGAGAGAGAGAGAGAGAGAGAGAGAGAGAGAGAGAGAGAGAGAGAGAGTTAATATAAATACACAGTCATCAATTGAGATGTTATCAGGCTGACAGGTGTGAACAAATGCTTAGCTAGCATTCATGCCAGTGTGTGTCATTAAAATCAAATCAAAACAAATTATTGTTCTCAAACCTGAATTTAGTGTGTCTGACATTTGCAGAATGAGGTCCCCAGAGGGTGAATTTAGTTATGCTACCCTGCACAGCAGGCTAGCATCACCAAATACACTAGCCAGGGTCCTCATTCTGCTTAGGCCTCATCTTCTGGGAAGTATATAGGGTCTTAAATTGACATTTTACTTGCATTTTTCCCTTGTTTAGTTTCTATATCCCCTAATTTGTAGAAGGTAAAATGCATAATTGAGGTGCCCAATGGGTGCACATCACCAACTTTAACTGGAGAACTTCAATCTGATGCTACATGTATGTCTCCCATAGCAGTTGAGGCCTAAACAGAATGAGGTCCCCAGTGGGTGAATTTTGTGATGCTAGCCCGCATTGCAGGATTGCGACATTAGATTCACCCTTTGGGGACCTCATTCTGCAAATGTCAGATACTATGTTCAGGCTTGGCTGTTCGAATATTATTTTCTTAACCACCAGTATCCAGTTGAACTCATTATACCCTGATTTTGCAAAGAAAACTTGGGGGGTATATTGAATTGAATTTGTCTGTCTCTGTGTCAGACTGTTCTCCCATCCATCCATCTGTCATAATGTCTCTATCCGTCCATCAATTGTTTTCTTCTCCAGATACATATTAAAGACCAAATGGGTTTATATCTTTTGGTGTGGATGTCCCCTAGGTGACTCACATTCAGATTTGTTCAAATGAGTTCATCAGGTCAAATAGGTGAGAAGCCTGGGCCATATAACTCTTTCCTTCCATAGTAATTCTTAAAACAATTTCTTGATTTTCTTCTCAAGAACCATCAGGCCTATTTAGCTTATGTTTGGTATGGAGGGTCCTTCAGTGACTGGGGTTTAGATTTGTTCAGATTTGGGGTCATTTTAGGAAATTTGAGGAAAATCAGTTCAGTTCAACTCTAAAAATCTACCATCTGAAATTACCAAATGAATGGATCTCATAGATGGGGATTCACGTTTGTTCAAATAGGGGCGGAGATAAGATATTTAATTATCAACCAGCCACCCTACCTGTGCTTTTTGATACTGGTATAATAATGTATAGATTCCTCTTGATTTCTAAGCTGCCTGGGTGGGGGTCAATGGGGTGGAAGTGTAGAGGGTGGGGTTTTGACCCCCCCCCCCTACTTTGATCAAAATTTTCGAACAGTTAGAAATTTCATGCCTGATAGTGTTACATTTGATTTTTCAACCAGTAACAGTCCATATTTTCCTACCTTGGGTTAAACTGTAGGACCAAAATGGCCACACATTTTAACTTTATGGGGGATGTCAGGTTGGAAATTTCCAAGTTCGAAAGCTTGAAATACTTGTAACAGTTGTAAAATTTCATTCTAAGAGGGATGTGCAAAATTTTTTGAACTTAGGACTGTGGTCTGGTTGTCTTGTTTAAAAATGGTAAGGGGTTTGATATTTGTCAGTGGTGTGCAATTAAAAATTTCAAGGTGAAGAGCCTTGCTCATCTGAGAACCATCAGCTATGTCCCTGTTTAGAATTACTTGTCTTAAGTGATTTTGACAATTACTGACTTGTAATCTTCAGAGTCCCAGTCTTCTCAGTCTTTACAGTCAGGTGAGCGACCCCACAGTCATTGACTGTCTTGTTTTATATGGCACTTGTGCCATCGCTGAAGGATAGAACTCAGGGCTGCGCCTCTCGTGTCGTATTAACAAATGCATTAACACACTTGTGTCTTTCTGTGTATACTAGTATATTATCTGAACATCAGATGAGAAATAGCCCATTCCAATGTATAATATTACAAAGGAAAGTGATAATAAATTCACTAATCAAAGAGGTAATATCATCCTGTGGACATCAAAGTTATTACCAATATACTTTTTAGCAATGAATGTCCTGTTTGAATCTTATTTGAGTGCCATTTTTAATTTGCAGATGATCTTCCAGTGCTGGTACCAGATATTAATATTCCGATCGGGAAGAAAGTTGACCGTCTTCGCGAAATATTAGACGGTGTTGAGGTAGATGTTATAACGTATGGTATCATATTTAACCCAGAGCTGTCACCCGATGGATGCAAAATCCCAGGAGCTATACAGCGTAGCATGAAAGGTTAGATTATTTCCCTTTTATTACATGGGAATCCATAGCATGCTTCACATGTTACTTGTACTGCAAAGTTATCGACCCAACAATTGTAGTACCTTGGAGAATTACTACTTCTCAGAATGACACGTTACCAAATATATCAAAACTTTAAACTCTACAATGCAGTTTAATACTCAGTTTATCTGCATAACTCTTTTGAAACTTTGACAAAAATATGAGACAAATTACAAAATAAGCACATCATGCATTGACATGTATGTAAATTTGCCCACAGAACTGATTGTCGAACTCTGTTCTGTGTCATCTTACCATCAGATCCTGGGTGGTAAACTTGAAGCTACATGGTAACAGGAAGTATAAAGGTTAGCAAGAAAAGCCTAACCTTCTGAGTATAGCATACCGGTAGTACACTAGTACAGTGATATGGCATGTATTTATTTCTTCATTAACCCTTTCTATACTAAATGGATTCTCCCAGTCTGTTAAAAAGTGTACATCGGAATGGTCTCTTATTGATTTGGAGGGATGTTAAGGTGATAAAAGCAGACGACAAATAAACAAGAGGTGGCATCAGAGATGCTGTGTCTCGTTTTCGGTGGCTTACCGCCGGTGGCTACTGCCGGTGGCTACAGCCAATTGGTGTGCATCAGTATCGGTAGACTAATTAATAGGTAAAATCGAAAAATGACTAATTAAGGGCCATAACTCTATCAAATTTTATCGGGCCAGGCTGGTTTTCGATCTCGTCCAAAATATTCTTGGCAAGTATGTCTATTCCAAATTTTAAACAAATCGGGGGACGTTTGTTGTGAAGTTATCGCGCTAACGAGCTAAAAATTCACGAAAAATGACTAATTAAGGGCCATAACTCTATCAAATTTTATTGGGCCAGGCTGGTTTTCGAACTCGTCCAGGATATTATTGGAAGACACTTATATACCAAATTTTAGTTGAATCGGATGACGTTTGTTGAAGTTATCGCGCTAACGAGCTCAAAATTCATACAAAATGACTACTTAAGGACCATAACTCTATCAAATTTTATCGGACCGGGCCGGTTTTCTAACTCGTCCGAGGTATTCTTGGGAGACACCTATATATCAAAATTTCAATCAAATAGGATGATGTTTGTTAAATTATCGTGCTAACGAGCTGAAAATTTGTGAAAAAATGACTAATTAAGGGCCATAACTCTATCAAATTTTATCGGCCTGGGCCGGTTTTCGAACTCGACCGAGGTATTCTTGGGAGACACCTACATATCAAAATTTCAATCAAATAGGATGATGTTTGTTAAATTATCGTGCTAACGAGCTGAAAATTTGTGAAAAAATGACTAATTAAGGGCCATAACTCTATCAAATTTTATCGGACCAGGCCGGTTTTCGAACTCGTCCGAGATATTTTTGGGAGACACCTATATACCAAATTTCAATCAAATCGGATAACGTTTGTTGAAGTTATCGCGCTAATGAGCTGAAAATTCGTGAAAAATGACTAATTAAGTGCCATAACTCTATCAAATTTTATCGGACCAGGCCGGTTTTCGAACTCGTCCGAGATATTCTTGGGAGACACCTATATACCAAATTTCAATCAAATCGGATAACGTTTGTTGAAGTTAACGAGCTGAAAATTCGTGAAAAATGACTAATTAAGGGCCATAACTCTATCAAATTTTATCGAACCAGGCCGGTTTTCGAACTCGTCCGAGATATTCTTGGGAGACACCTATATACCAAATTTCAATCAAATCGGATAACGTTTGTTGAAGTTATCGCGCTAACGAGCTGAAAATTCGTGAAAAATGACTAATTAAGGGCCATAACTCTATCAAATTTTATCGGACCAGGCTGGTTTTCGAACTCGTCCGAGATATTCTTGGGAGACACCTATATCCCAAATTTCAATCGAATCAGATAACGTTTGTTGAAGTTGTTGCGCTAACGAGCCTAAAATCAGTGAAAAATGGCAAAGGGCCATAACTCTGTAATAAATGTGCGGACGAACCCGATTTTTTGTCTGCAGCTTACATGCTTACAGCTTTAATCCGTCAATAAACAGTTGAGTTATAAGCAAAACACGCCGCCTGTCCGCCGCCCGTCCGCCGCCCGCCCGCCCGCCCACCGTCCCTCATCAAACTATAAGTCGAGTTTTGGAAAAAAACTCGACTAATAAAGTGCAGAAGGAGTCCTATTTATTTCAGGGAAATGTTCAGATAATAAGTTCAACAAATGAACCTATGGTCCTTTGTTGAACTTATTATCTGAACATTTCCTATGGGATAACTACTCATCGATGATGCTTTGGTATCGAAAGGGTTAAACATCATGTTCAATGTGTGGTTTCAATTTCCAGAGAAAATCACAAAGAGATTAGCTATATGGACAGGACAAGCTACAAAGTAGTCTAATCTTCATCATTATCAGTCTGTGATTTTCATTCTCAGAAAAATGTATCAAATGAATAGCAGTTGTGATGGATCGGGACATGATTAGCCTGCCGTCTTCATTTTGAGAACATTTTACGAATTTTGATGTGGGAACTATTAAGAAAACTCATTACTTGTCTGGTTTTAATTTTCAGAAAATTTTACAAAGAGATTAGCAATTCTGTCGCAGCGAGCGATAAAGCATCCTGATCTCCGAGACTGCTATCTATTAAAGAGTGAAATTGCAGCTCTGAAATATGATGTGATGACAGATAAAGAAAAGGTCATCAAACATCTCATTGATCTTGACAAAATATTTGACACGCTAGAGAATGAGTTACAGCAATCAAAACAAGGTACATTTAGGCCTCGATCACATGCACACGTTTTCATTCATTTAGCTATTTGGATATCCGTTTAACGTTATGCAGATTAAGTTTTTGAAACCTCACAGGGCGAAATGATTCCATATGACTCAACGCTTCATCATAATCCTTCTGTTTTGACAAACTTTCTTGCTTGTTTCCACTTGAGTAGACCTTTCCTCGATTAACATATTGTTATATCATTAACTTTCATTAAATCATCATCGTTGAAACCGAATCATCTGATCGGATATACATGTATAAATATTGTATTGCTACAATGCGGAGTTGTTCATGTGTTACACAGGGATTATGTGACAACTATTGTTATCCCTAAATGATAATGCATATATGTGATCCGCCATATCAAATCCAGTCGTAAGTCGGGATTTGTTTACCCTGTGCCAATGCATTCTCTTATATATGCGAGTCGACCATAGGTCGCCTCGCATATATAAGAGAATGCATTGGCCTAACAATTTTTTACAATTTTAATAATTTTTTCTTGTATTCTTTAACAATTTTATAATTTCACCCATACAGAGCCCCAGACAAACATGAGCAGACGACACTCTTCTATATGCTTCTATATATGTGTGGGGCTCCCTGCAGGGTAATGGGTGTTTTTTATTTTATGTCCTAAAAATTGTAAGAAACATTTATTTTAAAAAAATGATAAAAAATTGTTAGGCCAATGCATTCTCTTATATATGCGAGGCGACCTATGGTCGACTCGCATATATAAGAGAATGCATTGGCACAGGGTAAAAAAAATCGCGACTTACGACTGGATTTGATATGGCGGGTCGCATATATGATCTTACTTAAGTTAACACTTCTGTTACTGGAGCTTCCAGAAATTTAGCGAAAACCCTGTGCTTAAAACACAGTTCAAATTCAAATATGGGTTCCGCACGCCCGAAAAGTTTCCGGATGAGAACTTTATTTTGGGCTATTGGATCGAAACCATATTTATAGTTTCAAATATGGGTTTGGTCCACACATTTTTGCCTCAGTATGGGTCCTTGTCGACTTAGAATTTTCTGATTATTTTGGTTTCTGGATGATAACTTTCGTTTTTGTATCTGATTGTTTTTTAATTTGGTATGTGGATTAACCACATGTCAAGTTCGAATTTGGGTTTGGTTTGCCCATTTTTGCCAGAGCTATGGTCCTTGTCAACTTCAAATTTGCTGATTATTTTGGTATCCGGATGATAACTATACTTTTAGTTGTCTGATTGTTATTAAATTCAACTGAATCTCTTGATATTTGGTATGTGGTTAAAATTTCAGAAGACAAAGGCCATGTTTGAATTTGGTCACGGTCCGATGAATTTTGACAGAGTTAAAAAACTATCCTTATTAAAAAGCCACCTTTAGATGGACACGTGGTCCCAACCTTTTATTGATAACTGAATATTCTCTAATTCTCTATTCAGCCATTTGTAGGGATGTTCAGATAATAAGTTCAACAAACCGCCTCAAGATGTTTCTCACTTGTGGTCTGCTTATATATCTGAACATTGAACAACCATACAATGCATAACATTTAAGGCGATTTATGGGTAACAATTTTTGACAAATTAGTTAACTTATTATTTCAGCATCCCTACTACATCCATCTTAATGCATGGTAATATATACCTTAACCCTTTGAGTGCCAGGTCCGACCCATATACCCTGTGCCAATGCATTCTCTTATATATGCGAGTCGACCATAGGTTGCCTCGCATATATAAGAGAATGCATTGGCCTAACCCAAAAAAAAACAACAAAAAAACAACAATTTCCTTCTTCTTTTTTTTTAGGGCCCTCTACAGACCATAAATTAGGGCCGATGAGATCGGCCCCTGGCACTGAAAGGGTTAAGGCAGGGTTTCTGCTAATGTTGGGGGAAACATATAGCCACTGGGGGAAATCTCAGTCCATCAACAAACTGCAAATATCTATTAGTATTGAGTAAATCAGTCGATATTTAAGCCAAGTTCTGAATGTCTACAGTAATATAAGTAGATAAAGTAAAGAAATCAAAATTTTGTGTTTTATTTTTCTCAATTTGAAGTGTTATTTAGTGGAAAGTGTTGTCAATTGACACTGCATATAAACATTTATATTGTATAGGTACAGTAAATTTAACGACAAACTGTCAAGTTAAATTCACTGGTAAAATAGGTAGATGAAATTGTTAAAATTTGCAATTTATTTCTATGCCTGACTTCACTACATTCATTACAACATGTTGTATCATGAATTATTACTGATCATCCTTCAGTGGGTGACTTCATCTACATACTAAATCATAAATCAGAACAGTGAGTTATTTGAGAACATAATCATGACATACAGTAATGCACATCATATCCAAGTTTAGATGGAAATATATGGACAACTGGCTGGTGATAATTTTGTATACAGTAATGCCCTAAGTAATCGACTCCTTAACCACAGCAGAATTATGGGTAAATTATATTTGTTTGTCACTCCCTGTTGGTTTTATTTAGTGGCAGATATACAGGTGATGTGGACATTAATCTGTGGAATGGGTTTGGGAATATGTCAGAAGGGAAATTTGGGTAAGGGGAAAGGCACTCTAAAATGGACCCCACTGCCCCAATAGAGGAAACCCTGCTTTAAGTCCTGTCTTTGCATACGATGTTGACAAGCACACAAATAAAGAGTAAACCATTCTGATGTTCACTTTTTGAACTGAACGTGAGAATCTATTCAGATGTCAATAGGTTAATCTACATATACACATATCTCATTATCTCTATCTCATTTTAGTTTCTAAAAGTCTCACAGAATACTGGTTATGTGGTAGCCGATTCACTGCAGCGGACATAAGTTTAGCTGTTCTGTTATGTCGACTGACTCTCCTTGGTTTGGGCACAAAGTACTTCCCGGCTAACACGCATCCACAGACATACAAATATTTCGAGAGGATTAAGAAGAGACCTGCATATCAGAACATTCAGCAGGACATCGACAATATTCGTACTACACTCATTTGGGAGAACGCAAAGAGTTGGTCGCCGTACATGCTACTGGGTTCGGGTGTGATTATCGGTTCGGTGGTGACTGTGTGGGTATACAGAAAAATGAGCTGAGACATTGTTTTACTATTGTCAAGCCTTGAAATAATTTGAGAATGCTCGTAAATTAAAGGGACTCAAGGCCTTCGAAGTGCGTTCATGCTAGATATATTATATATTTTGGAACTTCTGTATGTATGTATGTATGTGAGTCATAGACTCGAAAACTGCTTGACCAATCCGACTCAGATTTGGTATGTTGGCCTACTTTGATCCCGGGAACAAATGGGCGTGTCTAATTTCATGTGCGACCGTGTCCTTGACCTCGCTCATATATGCTCATATAGGCGTGTTTCTGGACCGATCGAACAATAGTATTTTTCTTTCGATCACAAATAAATCCCTAAATAGCCCGGACGAAGTCAGGCACATCAGCTAGTAATATATTTTTTATAAAAGTCTAAAACAATTGTCCTCAACAAGTACAATAATGAGATTTTGCATTTTCAAAACCATTATGTAAACATTACTGTTACAGTAGAATTACCAATAAAAGTCCCAATTAGTCCAATAAGATACCAAAGTTTAATCAATACTTGGCAGTAAACTTTGGAAAAGGCCAAAACATCAAAAAACATTCTGAGAGTCATATTCAGATTAAATATTTGAACTTACTACACGATCAGCGTTGTTTGTTGATAAATCATTGTAACAGTTTTTGTTGTGCTTTCAAATAAAATATGAAAGCATTGACAAATATTCAGCAAAACACAAATTTTCAACAAAATGGTTGAATCAAAATTGCCATTTATTGTTTATTTATAGGACTGTAACTGTAACAATCTATTTTTTCACATATTTCTTGATTATCATGGTTTTACAGACTTATATGATTTTGGCACATCTATCCATTTGAAATGCCTTGAGTTTCTTTAAAATATAAAAAGTAGCATGCCACTACTGATGGCATAGTAGTACAGACCACAGGTCCTTGACAAATATTAGTGGGACTGAAACTATCTAAATATAACAAGTTTCTCAAACATACATGGCTCATTCGTTATAATTTGGTATTATACATAATTTGGTAAGATGAAAAAAAAAATTCTGAATATTTTAAACTTGTTGATATAGTTGTGACAAAACGTGTTTTGTTTCTTACAATTTTTGCTAAATTTGAGATAGGTTCATTTGTGTCAGTTACAATTTGTTTAACCCTTTCAGTGCCAAGTCCGATATTTGTATCAACCCATATTTCCTTGATCATTTTTCAAATTTATTGATTATAATAATGTGATACATTGTGAGCTCTTTCCATCAATGTATCACATTATTATAATCAATAAATTTGAAAAATGATCAAGGAAATATGGGTTGATACAAAAATCGGACTTGGCACTGAAAGGTTACGATCATGTAATAATTGCACCTGTAGACCATGGGAGTAAAATCTAGAGCTGTCGTCGCTCTGCAACATTTATGCTACCACATAATTTTGATGATTAAAATGAAGAGAAAGCAGTGTGTAATGTTAAAATAGTTTCCAGTTAAAATAACACAAATTTTTCTTGAGCATTATTTAACTTCCTATTCCGGAACTTCAATGAATACAAATGGTGTAGCAACTTCTGGTAGTCAGAATCCAGTAATCCGTTAAGAGCTCATGAGATAGTAATGTACTGCTTTCCGATGCTTTAGTACAGCTTGGCACTTGTTACCTGGGGGATATCTGGTGATGCTATATTTATCAATGATGTAATCCCCGAAAAGGTATGGTGACACTTACTAGTCTATACTTGCTGGAGCCTTAGCATAGAGGAGGCTGAGTGCAAGAATGAGTCCAGTGCCTTGTCCCAAAACACTGTGTTCAAAGTTGTATTTTTTATGACTTCTGACTTTTATGACTGGAACGTACAGTAATGCACTAATTAATCGACTCCATAACCACAGCAAAATTATGGGTAATTTTTCAGGATTT
Organism: Siphonodentalium dalli; assembly: GCA_032622095.1. Classification (NCBI taxonomy): domain Eukaryota; kingdom Metazoa; phylum Mollusca; class Scaphopoda; order Gadilida; family Siphonodentaliidae; genus Siphonodentalium; species Siphonodentalium dalli. The sequence continues at coordinate 135,986,761 of CP136062.1, read as the reverse complement.
AGTCGAAAATATGGCTTGTTTCCGACTAAATCCTGAAAAATTACCCATAATTCTACTGTGGTTATGGAGTCGATTAATTAGGGCATTACTGTACAACGTTCGTAGAAAGGTATTTCAGGTATTTATTGACCTATTTCGATTCCAGGAAAATTATTTTCTGTTCACATTTCAATGTGTGGTATCATCAGAGAGTGATGCAATGTGATATGATGCATATACAAAATTATCACCAGCCAGTTGTCCATATATTTCCAATCTAAACTTGGATATGATGTGGATTTTGGATGGTTACAATTGTCAAGGACAAAAACAAGCTACTTATTTCAAGCTATGATATTAGTATTAAAAGTCTATTCCAGTTGGAATACAAGGTTGTCCGTATTACCCATTTATTTACTCAACTCTAGTTATTTCAAGTCTTGCCTATTTAATATATAAGGTGCATTTTATACAATTGTATGCAATTTATGTTGTGTTGTATTTGTTTAATGTCTAATGTTTGTGCCATGATATAAATTCATGTTCAGTAATCAAATGGTTTAAGTGGATAAATTATACAGTAATGCCCTAAATAATCGATTCCTTAACAAGCCATATTTCCGACTAAATCCTGAAAAATTACCCATAATTATCCTGTGGTTAAGGAGTCGATTATTTAGGGCATTACTGTAGCTTTAACCCTTTCATTGCCAAGTCCGATGTTTGTGTCAACCCATATTTCCTTGATCATTTTTCAAATTTATTAATTATAATAATGTGATACATTGATGGAAAGAGCTCTTAGAGCTCTTTCCATCAATATATCACATTATTTTTCGAAGTAACTCTATTGCCAAATGAGATTGGTGAAATTGAGATGCATGCGCAATACTCTGTATTATAAATTTATTGTGTTTCGTTAATGAATGGGAAATTTTTTAACATGTCATTGACCTACGATCTCGCTATTTAAATGTAACCAATCATGAAGCAGTGTTTGTAATTGTGTTTGGCTTTTTAAAAGAGACTGGATTCCACCTTGCAATGAGATGTTATGTCACTAAAGCTGCTTTCACAGATCTGTGGCCGACGCATGCAGCCAATGCATTGGGCTATCGGGTTAGGCATCCGATTTAAACAAGTTTTGAAATTGGTTGTGTGTAACTGCGTCAGCTGCAACCCCAGCAACCTCATGCTTTGAAATGTTGCGCTTATAACACGATAGTCGCAGGTCTGCATAAGGATCTTAACCCAAAAATTTCGTATATAAGCTGACATGACCAATGTTTTGTTGGAGTCCCATTAATTAACAGAGAAATGGGTTCTGAATGTGAATTATAGACATAAATCTGATAAGATTATCGTCGGGTGGCTTATTAACCCTTCCATGACTGGAGCTTCTTGAAATTTTGTGCCAATGCATTCCCTTATTGGGAGCCTCGCATATATAATAGAATGTATTGGCCTAATAATATTTACCTTGACAGCCAATGCATCCTCTTATATATGTGAGGCTCCCTATGGGAGACTCGCATATATAACAGAATGCACTGGCACATGAATCTTTAATGCTGCACCAGCGCAGCTCCTGTCATGAAAAGGTTCAAGAGAGTGCTTACTGTTGTAAGTTCATAAAATACAGTGTGTTGCTCGGTGGCATCTACATGCAACCTCATGATTTCTTGGTAAAGCCCCTGATCGCTTTTTTCTGAACCTGACTTTTGTGATATGGCTCTATCTGCTAAAAGAGGCGTAACCATGCCTGAGTTTAGTGTGCCTGTCATTTGCAGAATGGGGTCCCAAGAGGGTGAATTTAGTGATGCTATCCCGCACAGCGGGCTAACATCAGCAAATTCACCCTCTGGGGACCTCATTCTGCATGGCCTCATCTGCTATGGGAGACATAGACATAAATGGTGAAATTTGTGATGTACACCCATTGGGAACCTCGATTATGCATCTGCCAATTTGGGAATATAGAGAAACTAAACTAAAAAAGAAATAGAATCTATGTTAAGAAGTTTCTATAGAAATTTTATAATAAAGAAACTTTATGCTATGTGGGCTAGCGTCACTAAATTCACCCTCTGGGGACCTCATTCTGCAAATGACGGGCACACCGAACTCAGGCTTGCATGCTGTATCATGATATCTATTTTATTCATAGAGGAAAGACCACACAAAAGATTCAAACTAAATTGTAAATCTTTTTGTGAATTGAATCAACTTCGCCATTGCCAGATGGCTTATTGTGCTATGCATCTTACTGAATGAGCAACCTGGGGCTGGATTCTTCGTCTAAGGTCTGTCATACATCTGATCATTCTTTCAGAACTATCACTCTTTTTGTGAATTGAATCAATTTCGCCATTGCTAGATGGCTTATGATGGCCTATTGTGCTATGCGCCTTACTGAATGAGCCACCTGGGGCTGGCTTCTTCGTCTAAGGTCTGTCATACATCTGATCATTCTTTCAGAACTATCACTCCAGGTTCTGTCTTTTTTGTTTTTGACAAATGCTTAGTTATTGACTGATTACTGATGTGTATATATATAATAATGTGCAATATGATTGTTATAGTTTTAATCTGAAAATAAACGAGATCTGATGTTGCTTGTCTTTTTTTTTTACCTTCATCACTGATCGATTTCATTTGCACCAATAAATCAGGGATGTTTGTGACATGACATGGGTTGGGGGGTGTCTATATCTATCCCTAAATTCAATCAAAATGTTGGAATCTCCCTGCCTGACACAACATTAGCTGGAAATTTCATACCAAAAATTATTAAAATGGTTTGATATTCCAATTAATATTTAGTGTGAACTTTCTTTTTTTTGGACTAAAAGTCTAATATTTTTCTAATAAAATCCATCAGTTGAAAAATTTCCAACAATTGGTTGTGTTAGGTCAAGTTAGGTTCAACATATCTATCCCCTACCCAAAAATTTCTCAGCGGGGAATATAAGAATGTGTTCCGTCTGTCTGTCTGTCCATCTGTCTGTCCATCCCGAAAAGTTGTTAGGGTGTTTTTATCCATGGATTTCAAAGATTTTTCGTATGAGTTCACAAAAGGAGTATCTGAAACGAATTTACAAACTAGGCCTAGTCGTCCATTTTTACCGGAATTATGGCCCTTTAGCTGCAATTTTTTTGGCGTTTAGCACACAGGAAAAGTTGTTCGGGGTTTATTTCAAATAATTAACGGATTTGAAAGATTTTTGGTATGAGATCACAAGAGGAGTTTCTGAAACAAGTTTGCAAACTAGGCCCGCCCATACATTTTTACCAGAGTTACGGCCCTTTGATTGTAAATTTTTGGCGCTTAATTTAAATTTTAAGCCCAAATTCAAACACATATTAATTAACCAATCTCAAACAAATATTAACTGATTTAAATTATTTTTTAGCATATTTTGAAAATGCCCATCCCCAATTTGCCCACCTAGGTGGGGGGATACCACAATCTGCGACTCCTTGTCAACAGTTGGAAAGCTTCAGGTAACATGGAAAAATACAACCCTCCACAATGGAACTTAATTTCCTAGACTTAACTATTTTGGTCTGGTTTAAAGGGGTACTGTACGCCATTTTCAATAAATTCCCGGTGATAACAACGATCTATTATCGATACTATATAGAAATATAAGTAATTTGAGTCGAAGATGTATTCTGTAAACGCTCAGGTTAATAGGCTATCTTAAAATTTAATAATTTAAAAGTTAATAATTTAATATAAATTGATTTTATGGCTCCAGCCATAAAATGGCGTCTCTTAAAATTCGAATTTCCGTGTACAAAACGTAATCAAATTATAATTGAGGGATATTGGATTAGGAAAACAATTGCACACACGATCGTTTGAAACATTATGCTTATACGGGGAGAAAACCCAAGCCACTCATTGACTAGTGACGGTACACTAACTTAAATGATTATATGGGACTACTAACCATATAATATAATGTTTATTTGATTCATTTGGTTGAAAACTTTACAAAAATTACTCGACAACGACAATTTGTATGTTTGCATTCCGGTAAATTTGCCATCCGTAACAATACTTCGTACTCAACAAACTTTCAAAAAATGGAAAAGTTGTTACATTATTCTCCGACTCGGGGATTATAGAAACCAACAACAACATCTTGGGTACAGTACCCCTTTAAGGGAGGGGTGGGTTGGAAATTCCAAGTTGGATAATGGACACCCCCCTCCCAAAGGATACCTTCTAACAACATTACTGGAAGTAATATTCTGTGCCATCTGGTAACAAATTCAATCGGGACCAACACAATGCTGGAGGTTATTTTTATTGGTAGGGCCAAGAGCAATGACGAGAACTTCAAGCCAGGTTAAGCTGGTCCTGTTATGATGCTGATGAAATCTACTGTTTGCATGGATGTTTGTAATTGTCCACAAAAAAAATTGGGGGGACTTTTGAAATGAGCAGTGTCCATCCGTACATCCAACCAAAATGTTTTGTTGTCCGGATTTTTAACTTGAAGTTTATGACAGAATTGGTTGACACTTGTTATGCGACCTTCATATGATCAAATCCTGATAAAGGACAAATTTGGTTCTGGTCGACCATTAATGGAGGAGTTATGCTCCTTTTCAACTTAGAATTTTCTGATTATTTTATTGTCCAGATGATAATACAAGATGTTGATTAATCACATGAATATACATGTACAGGTCAAGTTCGATTTTGGGTTGGGTCTGATAATTTTTGATGGAGTTATGACCCTTTTTTTACTTACAATTTGCCGATTATTATCTAACAAAATTTGTTAACAACATATAGACATGTACAAGCAAAATTTGATTCAATGATTGCTCTATTTCTATAAAACAAGGGGTGCGCATCTAAGATGCTTTTGTCGAGTTTTTTAGCAGTCGAACCAAACTTCTGCCAATAAGGTGCACAACTCCGGGACAAAAAGTTGGACGGTGGTATATTATTGCTATAGACCTATATACCAAATATCAATTGAATCCGTTAATATATCATTGAGTTATCGCACTAACGGTGATAAAATTGATAAAAATAGACAAACTAAGACCCATAACTCTGCGGAAAAAAATTCGGACAAACCTGGTTTTCGAACTCGTCCAAGATATTGTTGCAGGAGACTCAAATACCAAATATTGTTGAAATCAGTTAATATTTCATCGTGTTATCGCGCTAATGGTGATATAATTGCTAAAATAGACAAACTAAGACCCATAACTCTGCGAAAAAATTTTGGACAAACCTGGTTTTCGAACTCGTCCGAGATATTGTTGCAGGAGACTCATATACCAAATATTGTTGAAATCGGTTAATATTTCATCGAGTTATCGCGCTAACGGTGATAAAATTGCTAAAAATAGACAAACTAAGACCCATAACTCCGGAAAAAAATTCGGACAAACCTGGTTTTCGAACTCGTCCGAGATATTGTTGCAAGAGTCTCATATACCAATATTGTTGAAATTGGTTAATATTTGCGTGAGTTATCGCGCTAACGGTGAAAAACTTAACTAAAAACCATCTAAGATGGATAACTCTTGTAAAAAAGTTAGGACGTGACCCATTTTCTACAGGCAGTAAATAGTCATTGGGAGCAACTGCCATACAAATATTTTTTTGAATCCGTTCACAAATGTCAAAGATATAAGGCATTCTTTAGGTCCGCCCGCCAACCGTACCTCGTCAAACCATAAGTCACTTGTCACATAAAGCCACCTTATACAGGGGATGTGTAGTCTAGCAGCCTTTTATCTAGATCATGCCAGGAATCTCTACTATGGCTAACGCCTGTAGAGATCATATTCCACCAGTACAAAACCTGTGAACGTTTTGACAGAGAACATTATAAAGTTGAAAAAATAACGTGCGGAATATATTTCTTAGTTAATATCTGTGCCTTAATAATGTACTTCACTGTAGGTTAAAGTCCCAAATTGGAATTGCATGCTTTTCTGTGACTTTTGTGAGCCAATATCGCAATAAACATCAAATTAATTACCCAGGAGAAATTCCATAATTGTAAGCGATGAAAAACAAAATCGCTCACAAAGAACTTAAATCGTAAAATTTTGAGTTGGGACCTTCACGTACAGTGAAGTACATTGTTAACCCTTTGAGTGCCAGGTCCGATTTTTGTATCAACCCATATACCCTGTGCCAATGCATTCTCTTATATATGCGAGTCGACCATAGGTCGCCTCGCATATATGAGAGAATGCATTGGCCTAACAATTTTTCATCTTTTGTTATTATTTTTTACAATTATTTTTACAATTTTAATAATATTTTCTTATATTCTTTAACAGACTTATTTAGTAGGTTTAGTGCCAGGGAATCTTATGTTTTTTTTGGGCATCAAAATTATTACTATGAATACTTGGTGATAGTTTTGAGTTATAACATGCCCCTAAGGTTTTATCCAATTTGTTTTTAAATTCGCTATAGCATGCTTAAGCATACCCAAAAATGCTCTACAGACCATAAATTAGGGCCGATGAGATCGGCCCGTGGCACTGAAAGGGTTAAGGAACAGGTAATCAGGGATGTGGCTAGAGGGTTTCCGTTGGGGGGGGGGGGGGGGGGGGGTGTCCACCTTGGGAAATTCCAATTGCACCCCCGCCTTGAATCAGACACAACTTTTGCATAATTCCATTTGCACCCCCTTGCACATCAGTCCTCAGGCCTAATATCCTATGTATTCATAAACTATGTTGTTCTGTATGCCCGGTATAAGAAAATTCAGATACTTTAACCTGAGAATTGCATAAATCCTAACATCTAGTAGCCTACTCCAGACAAATGCACATGGCTACGGGTAAGAGACCAGGACATTGTGTACGTCCATGTTTGTTCAGCCCGGTGTGAGAAAATTTGGAAAACTATACAAGAAAATCGCAAATCCTAGCATCTAGACTGGCCTCAACTGAAGCTTCCCTAGTGTTGGAAATTTCAAACCTCATACTCCCTCTTAGGTTGGAAAATTCTCCAACTGATGACCATTTCAGTCCACAAGTTTGCCGAATGTACTAAACTATTGTTTTGTTAAACTAATTAGCAGTTTTGTATTGGTCACGGGGAGGGACAGTGACACTGTATGAAATTAAAAAAATTTGAAATCTGAACAAGAAAATCGCAAAATCCTAGCATCTAGACTAGCCTCAAGTCTTCTTAGAGTTGGAAATTTCAAACCTGACACACCCCCACTTAGGTTGGAAAATTTCCAAATGATGACAATTCCAATGACAATGTTGACCAAATGTATGACAATATTGTTTTCTTAAATTTAGTAGCAGTTTTGACTAGCCACGGGGGAGGACCAGGACACAAGCTTTCCAAGTGTTGGAAATTTCCAACCTGTCACCCCCCTAAGGTTGGAAACTTTCCAACTGATGACCATATTCCAACTAATGTTTTGGCAGGTATGAAATTTCCAACTGTTGAAAATTTTGACCAAAGTTGGGGGGGGGGGGGGGTGAGACACCCCCCCCCCACGCCTCCTCCCTGCAGGTAATAACTAAGAAATGTAATCCCTGCATTATTTTTTTGACTTTATAAGGTTTCCTGTCAAAACTTTTAAAAGTTCCCAGGTTTTGAACTGGTGGAATATGATCTCTGCGGGTATTAGTCAGAGTTGATATTCATGGCATGATCTACCTTTTATCCAGTATACCACCCAATCTTCGAGTGGGGAACCACCTGATCGTCGAGTTGGGAACCACCTGATTTTTGAGTGGGGATAATTACGGGATAAACGAGACGAATGATCATTAAATAGTGAAGAACATTATCTTATAAAGACATCAACATTACACACCGGTATTAATAAAGTAACGTTCTAAGCAAACATGTTAGATACACAAGTTTTCTTAAAGTGATGTGAAACACTCTGCTTGTTGAATGAGTGGGAATAGAGAATAATCTCTAACTTCATGGTTATTCTCATATGATCTTTGTATCGAAATTGGCAGCACACAAAGCCATTCTATATATAGATTATCATGCCTGGATATAGTGTCAGTCACAGCATGTTAGCATCACCAAATTCACCCTCTGGGGACCTCTTTCTGCTTAGGCATCATCTTCTGAGAAGTATCTATGCTCTCAAATTAACATTGTTTTTTGTTACTTTTTCCCCATCTGGTCAGTTTCTATATCCTCTAATTAGCAGAAGATAAAATGCATATTCGAGGTGACTAATGGGTGAACATCAATAACTTCAACTGGGGAACTTCAATTTGATCCTAGGTCTCCCATAGCAGTTGAGACCTAAGCAGAATGAGGTTCCCAGAGGGTGAATTTTAAGAAGTGCAGAATAGTGTCACTAAATATACCCTCTGTGGACCTCATTATGCACATGTCAGACACACTATATCCAGACATGACATAATGCCATTCTTATATATGGATTATACGAAGTAACTCTCATTGGTGAAAATCATTGACATTTGTTTATCAGAGAATAATTTGTCCCGAATTAAGGAGAAATTAATTACAATTGTGTGTACGTTGTGTTTTCAGAAATTGTACAATCGGTGTTGTTGGATTTAGAGACACTAGCTAGGGGAGAGCTTTCCAATGAATGGCAACAAGCCATATTTCCGACTAAATCCTGAAAAGTTACCCATAATTCTGCTGTGGTTATGGAGTTGATTAATTAGGGCATTACTGTATGTTAAGAGTATTTTGATTACAGTGATTATGAGTCCTGTTGAAAGATGATTCATCTGTTCCCTGATGTAGATTCGGTGAAAAAAATAATTAGGATTTTCTATTAAAAGATAAGAGAAGTGGCTGCATGTATGTTTAGAAAATTAGTTTTAGATGTTTTGTAGTATAGTACAAAACTTTTGTCTGATGTGTAGAGCATGCAACAATGAGAATACTAGACTTTTTAGCTAAGGAAACAATTCTAACCAATGTCTTCCATTTACAGAATGAGGTCCCCAGAGGGAGCATTTGGTGATGCTATCCGGCACCCTCTGGGAACCTCATTCTGCTTAGGCCTCAACTGCTATAGGAGATGTAATATCAGATTGAATTTCCCCAGTTGAAGTTGGTGATATTCATCTATTAGTCACCTCGATTATGCAATTTATCTTCTGCAAATTAGAGGATGAGAAACTTCCAAGAAAGAAAAAAGTAACTAAATACAATGTTAATTTGAGAATACAGATACATCCCAGAAGGTGAAGCATAGCAGAATGAGGTCCCCTGAGGGTGAATGCTGGGCCGCTATGTGGGATAGCACCACTAAATTCACCCTCTGGGGATCTCTTCTGCAAATGACAGGCACACTATTTTCAGACTTGCTTAGGAAAATTTCTGCTTATTAACACGGCTGGTGCCTGGGCTTCAAATTGTAACCCGCCACTATTGAACAAGCATTAACATGGATCAGTAAACATTGTGAAAATATGCCCGAGGCTTATGTACATGTATATTGCATGACTATATAGAACTTTGCTAATGCTATTTTACAAAAATATATATCTTCACAAATGTGAAAAGCTGTTGATAAATAAATTAATGTATAAATTAGAGGCACACATAGGTGATGGCATCAACATGTAGAGTGTACAGATAAAATTTGCTGAAAGTTCTTCAGTGACATATGCATATCCATATATGGGAGATAAATTCATCGCGATTTATCAATGTTTATGACACTCCCCGAAGTCATGATTGAATACACTCCGATTGTCAGAGAGTCTGCATGGCAAACTATCAAAGGTCAAACTATGTTTACGTTCGTATGCAGATGAGCATCTATTTATACCACAAGCATACATTAGAAAGACAACAGTAGGTTCCACTAGATTTGCATAAAACGGTATCAAGATTCCCAAGACTAGTGCTAAATACTGTAATTGAGAATAGACAGTTTCACCAACCAAGATATCTTTTGAACTAATGAAATCACGGCACTCTGCAGCGACGTCATGAAATATATATTAAGAACAAATCGAATCCTGATTTTAGCTTAATGATGTCATTACTTCATGAGCACTTTTACAAATATGGAATATTGCAGATTTTCTTTGTCTCCGAATTTATAGCATCAACAATCCATTCTTTTAACAAACTCAAACAACATTAAATTGCGCATAATTAATTACCCACCACCACCCCCTAACACCGCCGCATAATTATTTACCCACCACCACCGTCAGTGGGTACCTTGAATGGGATTCTCAGTAAACTTGTATAATACATCTCGGATAGTGAAATCATTTCACATTTCAATGCCTCAGTAAATGCAACCTACTTGCTCGTTGCTTTTCCTGGTCCAATTGCTAGACGCCCTTAAACTGGAATATAGTTATTGTATTATGTATATTTCTACATGCAGCTCACCATTTGTTTAAATATAGTTATTGTATTATGTATTTTTGTACATGTAGCACATCATTTGGTCTTTTTGCAATGTAAATGTCTGAAGCTACACATGTAGCAATGCTGTCTTGCATATCATTTCACGTAACTATCCAAAGCTACTTAACAGCTTCGTCTCACATTAAATTAGTGAAAGTTAATGTCTGAAGCTATCAACGTCTTCCTGCAATTAAATTATTAAGTATAATGTTTAAAGCTAACAATGTCTTCTTGCAATTAAATTACTGAAAGTAAATGCTCGAAGCTAACAGCGTCTTCTTGCATTCAAATAACTAAAAGTTACTGCTTGATGTATGTTAACAGCTCTTCCTGCAATTAGATTGTTAAATGTTAATGCTCGAAGTCGAACATCGTCTTCTTGCAATTGAATTATTACCTGTAAATGCTTGAAGCTATCAGCATCTTTTTGCAATTGAATTATTAAATGTAAATGCTTCAAGTTAACAGCATCTTCTTGAAGTGAAATTAATAAATGTAAATGCTTGAATCTAACAGCGTCTTCTTGCAATTGAATTATTAAATGTAAATGCTTGAAGCTAACAGCATCTTCTTGAAGTGAAATTAATAAATGTAAATGCTTGAATCTAACAGCGTCTTCTTGCAATTGAATTATTAAATGTAAATGCTTGAAGCTAACAGCGTCTTCTTGCAATTGATTTATTAAATGTAAATGCTTGAAGCTAACAGCGTCTTCTTGCAATAAAATTATCGAATGTAAATGCTTGAAGTTAACAGCATCTTCTTGCAATTGATTTATTAAATGTACATGCTTGAAGCTAACAGCGTCTTATTGCAATTGAATTATTAAATGTAAAAGCTTGAAGTTAACAGCGTCTTCTTGCAATTCAGGTCTTAAATGTAAATGCCTGAAGCTAACAACGTCTTCTTGCAATTGATTTATTAAATGTAAATGCCTGAAGCTAACAACATATTCTTGCAATTAAATTATCACATGTAAATGCTTGAAGCTAACAGAGTCTTCTTGCAACTAAGTTATTAAATGTAAATGCTTGAAGCTAACAGCGTCTTCTTGCAATTCAATTATAGAATGTACATGTAACTGCTTAAAGCTATCACGTCTTCTTGCAATTGATTTATTAAATGTAAATGCTTGAAGTTAACAGCGTCTTCTTGTAATGAAATTATTAAATGTAAATGCTTGAAGCTAACAGCGTCTTCTTACAATAAAATTATCGAATGTAAATGCTTGAAGTTAACAGCGTCTTCTTGCAATTGATTTATTAAATGTACATGCTTGAAGCTAACAGCGTCTTCTTGCAATTAAATTGTCGAATGTAAATGCTTGAAGCTAACAGCGTCTTCTTGCAATTGATTTATTAAATGTATATGCTTGATGCTAACAGCGTCTTATTGCAATTAAATTATCGAATCTGGGTAACTCGTCCAATGATAGCCCCTAACTCAGGAGCAATCTGTGGAGTCGTAATCCAGAAATGATTCAAAGAACATCATTTCAATGTTACGTAATAGTGCAAATTAAAATTGTAATTTCATTTAGCAAATTACAGTTTTAAGTTTATATTACAATATATAGAAGTTTGTACCAGCAACTGAGAGCCCCATTCTTTCCCAAAAATATTAATTGAATGAAAACAAGCATATGCATAAATGTAGCTATTCTGTATTCAATGTATAATAAGGTACTGCATGTTGCCAACTCGATCATTTATATTCAATAAATGTTTTTAGGCAAGAATATAATCGTTTGATACATCAGTCATGTACATGGGGGCGAAAATGCATCCTGTCCTTGGGTTCTTCTGTACAAAAATAAATTATGGCTTTCCATATTAATTTACAAGGCTCAATTGTCATACATACTCATCACTGTGGGAGCAAATAAAAAAAGTTGATGATGTTCAATAATCGGATTGCATATGACTTCTGTAATGCAAAATAATAATATCATTCAATCCGCCGAAAATACAAAAAGAGCCTCTTATCAGAATTTGAATAGCCTGGGACTTTGAGGATGGGATGCAGTTGCGCGCTTTGTACATGCATGGTTCCATCTGGGGGGAGATCATAAACAAACTAGACAAGTAGTAAACAATACATAGGTGTTCATGCTATTCAGCCCTCATAATTGGCTACGGCAATCAGCAATGCCAAAGCAATTTGCTGAAACAAACTGGGCCACAGCAAAGGGTTACCTTAACCCTTTACCCAACAAACCGGCCAAAACCGGCCAAATAAAGCTTCAACAGCCTAAAATATCTTTGGTCTGTCTCAATAGAACCATACAAATATGGATATCATTGGAACCGGCTCCTTGACCACATTGTGATGGTTACAGTTATGCCCTGTGCCAATGCATTCTCTTATATATGCGAGTCGACCATAGGTCGCCTCGCATATATAAGAGAATGCATTGGCCTAAAAAAAATCTTCTTTTTTTTGGTGATGGTTACAGTTATGCCCTGTGCCAATGCATTCTCTTATATATGCGAGGCGACCTATAGTCGACTCGCATATATAAGAGAATGCATTGGCACAGGGCCCTTCTGTTGGGTAAAGGGTTAACAGATTGCAGAAGCCAAACAATCTGAATTTAAAGGGCTGGGCTATTTTAATTTTTAACCCTTTACTCATTGACAAGTAGTTCCCTGAGGACATGTTCAGAATTTAAGTTCAACAAATGTAGGCCGTTTTCAACCAATTAAAGGTCATGAGGTTTTTGGCCGAAGCTGCGCTAGTACAGCATTAAAGATCCTGTGCCAGTGCATACTATTTTATATGCGAGTCTCCCATAGGAAGGCTCACATATATAAGAGAATGCATTGGCTTACAAGGTCAAGGTAAATATTGTTAGGCCAATGTATTCTCTTATATATGTGAGGCTCCCTATGGGAGACTCGCATATATAAGAGAATGCATTGGCACAGGGTTTTCGCAAAATTTCAGGAAACTCCAATCATGGAAGGTTAATAACACTAAATTACTGTTCAGCAAATTCTCTTCATAATAATCATCTTATCTAATCGTAATTTCATGCATGCTAATATTTCAAAACATGTCCACTACATTAAACAAACATGGCTCATTTATAGTTCATATCATTATGTACCTAATATATATGTAATGGAGAGATAACGTCACAGATATCTACAGTGAAGAGTTTCAACAGACCGACATTGTCGATCTGCCCATTACATTAAGTTGACAAATGTGACAAATGAAGAATAAATCATTTCACAGTATATGGTTAGAACTGAGCAGGAGAATCCATTCAGTAATCTCTCCATCTACAGTGTACAGGTCCCCAGCACAAAAATTTACCCCACCCCCAGTAATACTAAATCCTTCCATGACTGGAGCTTCCTGAAAGTTTGCGAAAATCCTGTGGCAATGCATTCTCTTAAAATTGGCTTAACAATATTTACAATGACTTTGTAAGCCAGTGCATTCTCTTATATATGCGAGGCTCCCAATGGAAGACTTGCATATATAAGAGAATGCACTGGCAGAGGATCTTTAATGCTGTACCAGAGCAGCTCCCGTCAAGAAAGTGTTTAGTATTACTGGGGGTGGGGTAAATTTTTGTGCTGGGGACCAGCGCTACGTTGTAGTAAATATAACCCTGAGACCAGTTCTGATTAAAATCATACTAAATTTTATGCTCCACATACTGAGTCTGACGAAATCTGCTATATGTCGCATAACTGTCGCTATAAATACATCCAGATGCAACCCCTGTTTCCGTAAACAACATTAGTTTTCGCAAAAGAAAAAACATGGCTTCTTATTCTATTTCAACCCCTATTAAGCCAAATCCAAAAGTGAAATCTATCTCAGATTACAATATTATATGCAGCTTTAGTTTTAGTGGGACATATTTCACATCTACCGGGAAAAATGAACTCGCTGCACATCATATGCTGGAGATTAAATAAATTCACGACATCGCGACTTTTAAATTATTTGGTACTAAATGTTGAATTTCTTGATAATATTCATTGATAATATTTAATTATATTGGACATATTATGTAATATTGGTCAATTCTGGAATCTTTATATATGCTTTTCAGTGTTAAATTGGTTGTAGTAAACTCTGAATTTGTAAAGACTGTGTGAAATTAGCCATGAGACAGAAAAGTTATTACGCTATTTTTAATTATTGGTCGGGGTTTAATACTGGAATCATGCTGGCTGAAGGAATTCGCCATGTCTTGGGGATTCCATGCGACTATCGCCTGATTGGTTACATCGCTTTACTGATGATATTGCGATTGGCTCGCAATTATGTAATTCCTGCTGGTAGTAATGGAACCCCTACCCAAAATCATCAGACTCAGTATGTGAAGTGTAAACTTGAGTATGATTTTAATCAGAACTTCCCTGAGACTTAAATCTATGGCATGACGTCACCATAAACATAGCACAATGATGTCTGCAGTTTTTATTTGGTTGCAGTGATGGCATGCTTCCATTTAATTCTGTCACCTTATTTTAGTTTATATTCACACTTAAAATAATTAAATAAGCAGGTCGAACATGTTAGGGGAAGGCATTTCGCTATAAGTTTGAAATGTGATAATGCGCTCATATAAAGTGGATATCAAATTTAAGGATAAAAAATTAAATTTTTATTTTCTTCAAATTGAAAGCCAATACAAAGACAAAATTACATTATAATAATAGAAGTGTCTATTTTAACATCATCAACTTAAGGGGAAATACGTCACACCATAGATTTAAATGCCAGGGCTATATCTATGGTGCCGTACATGGAGCCACACCATTCATTAATCAGGTTATACTCCAGTTGCAGGCTAAGTGCATAGGGTTACTTGAATGGGAAGAATGTCATTCTTCTGACATTCTTCTACAGCCCAACCATACGAAGCTACTAGGAACATGAGCAAGTATTATGTACAATAGTGAGCAGGGGATAATTGGTCATTTTTGTACATCTGACCCATAAAATTACTGAAAGTTATAAATGGATATGCACATTTGTATAGTAGATAAACAAGTGTCACACATCACGTATGTCGGTTGAAATTTGTCTCAAAGTAAAGTGAAGTAAGCACATTAAGTTTCCAGAAGTATATATAACCTTAGGGATAATTGAGAGCAGTGACTGAAATGCTGTGCAAATCTTAGTGAACCACTCAAGAGTAACTAAGTAAATTCAAGCAAACTAGGTCATTAGATTACTATTGCCTTAGTAAATAATAAAAAAAATTATGATTGTGGTTTCATGCATGTTTATGATAAAATCTCTGTATTTTCCAGTCTGAGGCTTTATTTGGGTGAGAAATCGCATCATTCTAACCCCAGTTACCATGTAAAACAACTCAAAACAATTTAGCTTGTCATTCACTCTCACCTGTACAAAGTAAAATCTTTTCATTGAGAGTTTAAACAATATAATATTGGTTAAAACATACTTTTATATATTAACAAATAATATGCAAAAGGGATCGAGCATGGCACAGATTATTAAATAACTTAGAAATACCTCTCTCCCAAACACATCTCTTCAAAAATGCCTCTCTCCCTATTACTAGTACCAGCATGTTTTCGAGCACTTACATCAAGTTACATGCACCACAATAAGAGCCAATTTTGCATATGCACAAAAATTAAACTTTCATATGTTCTATGGGATAATTACTCATCCATGATGCTTTAGTATAGAATGGGTTAAATATGAAATATGCATGTTGATATTAACTTTCAGCATGTCATAGCTACGGTAAATACACATATCATAGTTAAAGCATCACTGAATGACACCCTATTGACAGTAAGCTTCATGGTAAAAATTAGGCTATGTACATAAACAGTCAATATGGAATATGAATCATATTACCACTAACACAAATACAGTAACGCTCGAAATAATCGACTCCTTAACCACAGAGGAATTATGGGTAACTTTTCAGGATTTAGTCGGAAATATGGCTTGTTGCCACTCATCGGAAAGCTCTGCAACAAGCCATATTTCCGACTAAATCCTGAAAAGTTACCCATAATTCTGCTGTGGTTAAGGAGTCGATTAATTAGAGCATTACTGTAGGTTATCTACAGAATATGGTTAATATATATTATGGTCTATGAAAGGATTAGAAAGCAAACTGAAACAAGATACCCTGTCTTTACAAAATGGATTCTACCATCATATTTATAAAAGTATATATTGGAATCGTCTTATTAATTTGGAAGGGTGATAAGGATACGTAAGCAGACAACAGAATAAAATACTAAAGCAGAAGTGTTCATATTGATTGGTGGAAAATTTTCAGATAATAAGTTCAACAAAAGATCAATTGATGAACTTATTATTGTCTGAACATTTCCCCAAGGGAAATACTCATCAATAAGTCTTTAATATAGAAAGCGTTAATATAAACATAATGGAACAGTTAATTTGAGCAATTATTCATAAATAGGCCAGACTATATATTCAGGGATCCAGGATAAATTTGATCAATTTATATAAATCAATTTATATTACAAGAATATAGCTAGATACACAGTGTATGTATTCCACTGCTCAATAGGAAGAGTGTTTGCAAGATCCTCATCCAGTTAGTTATATATGAGTATGATTCCTTTGGTGCCATATTTCAATATTTATAAATATACAAGTGTGCCAGGATATGGTACTCCCCCCTGAGTATTGTCCTGGTATCGTATAATTATTTTCAGCCATATATATTAATTTTCTAGTATACCTTCTGGTATAGAGAATCTTGTTGCGAATAAAGTTTTGATGAGTAAGGGAGCACTAACAAATAAGCAATCATAATTAATTTTTCACTTATTTTGTAAACAAAGATGGTTGATATGATAAATGATAACATATTATAAATAAATATAACAAATTCCCAATAAACTTAATCGCCAGGCAGGCTTTAAAATCCAACGAGAATCAGAATCATGATTCTCATTGTGATTCTCGTAAAAAGTCCTGATTCACTGTAGAAATGCTATGTTTTGATTCTCGTAAAATTCGATGGATTTTAATGCCTTCCCGGTCTTGGACTCAAATTTAACCCTTTCTTGACTGGAGCTTCTGATATTTTGCGAAAACCCTGAGCCAATGCATTCTCTTATATATGCAAGTATCCCATAGGGAGCATAACATACATGTATATTAGAGAATACATGGCCTAACAATATCTACCTTGACCGTATAAGATATGATATATGCGAGGCTCCTATGGGAGGTTAAATTTAGAGCCAAGAGGTCAACCATTGCATTATTTTTCCTTGGAATGTATATCTGAAAATGTTAATGAAATCAAGTTCTGGATAAAATGAAATAATGTTTAAAAATATCCTTTGACGTCACAGTAATAATTTTCTGAAAGTTTCAGTAGTTTTTAATAGCTTTTTTTAATCGGCATCAAGACACATGGCTTATTAACTACGAAGAGATCAAGAAGATACTGCAAGTACTGGTATCTCAATTGTTAAATTTATAATGATAGATGATTGACTTTGATCAGACATTTCCACGGTAACTAAACACAAATGATAAAATGCTACATACTAAAGATCCTTACACTTGTCAATTGTCAAACAATGTGTGGACGAATTACTGTGAGTCTGTGATCAGACATTTCCATGGCGACGAAACACAAATGATTCAAGCTAAACATTCTTACATTTGCCAATGTCAGACATTGGGAGGTACGGAAATAATTTTAACATGTGAATGATGCCTTCCTCAACAGTGATGGTTGAGGTGTATCCCAGTTTACTGATTTTCAGGTATGAAACCTCGTAGTCTCTTTTATCTTTGTCCACACCACTGTTGGATTCCGTTATACAGCATTCTGGGACATTCGCATTTATCAATTTAGCAACCTGTGACTTTGTCATATTCATTCTTTCATCGCCGACATTGAATGCGTGGCCCGTCATCAAGTCGTAGTTTTCTAAGGCAAATACAAAGGCCCTCGCAGCATCTTTTACGTGAAGAAAGGTTCTTCTGAAGCTCCCCTCATACAGGTCAAACTCTTTGATGGTCAGCGCTTTGTATGTGAGATCATTGATGAGCAAGTCCAAACGAAGACGAGGAGCGAGTCCAAATACAGTCGCTAACCTAAGTCCGACTCCACCAGCCTTCCGAATATGAACCTCGCCTTCAGCTTTAGTACTGCCATATAGTGTGAGCGGGCTAATGGGTGTTTCTTCATCACATACACCTTCAACAGCACCATAGCATGAGCCTGTGCTGGCATAGACGATCTTCTGACCAGGAAGTGCTAGCTCGGATACATTTCTTGATCCATGGATATTGGTTTCGACAGCAATGGCAGGATCTTTGTCGCAAGCGGGATATCCTACAATAGCAGCCAAGTGGATTATACCAGTTTTGTTTTCTATCGCTGCAGCCAGTTGTTCTCGGTTTCTGACATCGCCATTTACGACATGCAGACGGGGATTATCAGCACAACCCAACAGGGAATGAACGCCCCAGGAGAAGATGTCGAAGATAGTGACTTCATAGCCTCGTTCAAGCAGCATTGGAGTGATCGTAGATCCTAAATAACCTGCCCCACCAGTTATTAGTATATGGCCTGGTGACTGTGTTGATTCAGTTTCCATGGTATCAACAGTTTTTGATGATGAAGCCTCGGAATTTTGTCCCTGAAAATCCATTTTCTGAAATAAAACAAATTACGATATTCAGTGGATGTAAATTCCCAGTTGTGAACAGAGGTTTGTTCAAGCCCAGAAATATATTATCCATGTTCCTGGTAAATGTACATGTAACTTGGCTCTATAATAATCACAAGGGTCTGGACCAGTTAGCTCATATCTAAAGTTAATTATAGGTCAACATGTGCCCAATGGGCTTTATAATACCCGCCGGGATAACCACGAGTACATGTATATACAAATATTAAAACTGTTTAAACAGTCCAAAAACCGATATACTGATTTTATGTAAACTTTGTTAAAAACTGTCAGAAAAATTTACAAAGTTGTCAATTTTTCACATCATTGTGTGACAACGCTCTTTATTAATACCACACCAGGAATTGATTATCAGAGAACACTCTATTTTTACTGAAGAAATCCTTTTTTTTTTCCATAGGTGATGGTTTCAGCCTTCATAATTGGCTAAGGCAATCAGCATTGCCGAAGCAATTTGCTGAAGCAAACTGGGCCACGGCAAACAATCTGAATTAAGAGGGCTGTGGTTTCAATGACTGGATCTGACTGGAATGTGATGAAAGAAGGCATTACTACTAGGTATACCGGTAAGTAGAGTGAATAATATTACTTCCGCAGGTTTTGCTGAGTTATCTTTCCTTGGAACAATAGCTTACGAGATGACCGTCTATGCTTTTCATGCACAATTTGGTTATTTATATGTTTATTCCTACAGTATCATATGTTGTTAATAAATTTCAAAAAAATTGAGGAATATACAAAACTTACATGACATCTATCAGGAACATATACAGTAATGCCCTAAATAATTGACTCCTTAACCACAGCAGAATTATGGGTAACTTTTCAGGATTTAGTCGGAAATATGGCTTGTTGCCATTCATCAGATTTCCTATCGGAAAGCTCTGCAACAAGCCATATTTCTGACTAAATCCTGAAAAGTTACCCTTAATTCTGACGTGGTTAAGAAGTCGATTATTTAGGGCATCAGTGTACATGTATATCCAATGAAATTACCATTAAGTAAATTTATAGCCACATGGTGGTTTGTGCTCCAAAATACACCTAATAATATTCGCTTTTGAACTGTTCCTGGTACCGGTATCGAAACAGGTCGTTAACTACTAGATATAAATATATAGTCATAAAAAACACAACTTAAACACAGTGTTTGGATCCCAAACAAACAGCAGCCATGTGCACGACATGGAACAGAAAAGAGCGTTCCATGTTAGTCTATTCCTGATATGGTAGAAATAAAGAGCTTTTATTTCACTAATGTGCGAACAATTTAAATCAGCTGGAAAATGGCTGTGACCATGGCACGTATTTTTCAGAGCATAATAAGACGGTACATCAATATTTTGTGTATGTGTCATTTACCTCCTTCCAAATTATTAGGTAGACACAAATTGGAAGCTCGCATGAGCCATGTCTGTTTAATAAATGCGGAAAGGCACTGATGGGTAAAGTACAGGGTTCGCACTGCCACTTGCCAAATTTGCCATTGGCAAAAATAATTTAAATTTGGCAAGTCACTTTTTAATTCCTCAAGCAATTTGAAAAATACTGGTCAATCAATACCATTAATTAATCAGGATACTCTTACAACATAATTATATTAGTGGTGTTTTATAAGGTTCAGGGAAAGTTAACACCTCTACCAAGATGCAGTTAATCTCATAGCATTAGTACTGATGGTTGGGGGGATTACTAATGATGATGTGCCATTCTCATGGTGAAACCCTTCTATCATTGTATTGTTCAGTGATCGGCATATTGTTGTATGATAAACCACAATAGAGATGCGAAATAAAAAATTGGGCCATTCCATGTCACGTGTTTTTGTGATATTTTCAAGCAGCATTTGGTGTGCATTCAATATAATATAAAATGATTCACTGCATAGTCAAGATAATGACCCCATCATAACTATGTGATCGGCCCTCAAGGCTGTGTAGTAAATGTATCAGTGTACCATGATTGTATATGACTGTCACATGTGTTACAGCGCACAAATGAGAAAAAAAGGACCTCTGTTTTCTATGCAAAAAGTCTGTGAAGTTACTTGTTCGATACATAATTGGCGCTTCTTTCCAATAAGAAAAAAAAACTTCAATGTGCAATTAATTCTTTAATGAGAGTTGAATGTATTACTCTCCCTGAGAGCATATTCACTGTCACGTGTGTTACATCGCTCTGTCATGTGTGTTACGCATGCGAAACCAGTATCCTATTTTCAATCAGTTCATAATCGATTATTTGCCATTTTACCAGATAAAATGAGTCAAACCATGTGTCAATAAAAAATTAAGACCTGATGCATACACCTCATCAGTGCAATTTTAATCCATTTTCAAATTAATATTGATTAATTATTGTATTTTGGATTACTAAGATCTATCATTGAAAAGATGCGACAGTCCACTTATAGTCAGACCAATATCAAGGATCATGTTTCAGATGTGTTTTGGCATAGAGGAGTCTGCAAATCTGTTTTGAGATCAATATTATGAATCTCCTATTGATAATCTGTATGTGGAGGTGTTAGACAGACACCTGTGATGCGTTCAGGATCAGAACAGGTTCTAATGCTTAGCCGTAGATGTCAGGAATTAATTAACATATCCAAATGAGTGTGTGAATCTCGTCTGTTTACAGATATTAGCAACATAATCTAGAAATAGCTTTCAGAAGTCTTGGACCCATGTTTTCAAACACTATAAGCCATGTGTCATTTTTGTAACACCCGTGACATCACGTGTTACAGAAATTAAAACATGCATCTGGACATTAGGTGGTGATCAAGTTCAACAAGTTTTTCCCAAAATTGTCCAAGAACGTTTCTACCTTTGAATATGTAATAATGTGAAACATTGTGCAGTATTTCCAGATCTAAGTAATAAATACTGTTAATTCTGTCATGTGTGTTACAAGCCAAAGGTGAATTTCATGACAATTGTTTTTCTTGATATGCATCATATATCCAAGTAACAGGCATGCCTACAGAATAAGGTGGTCATTGTTTGTAAAATGACATGTGAATCAGTTTCTTAATCGTAACATTTTTTCCTAGACAGTAGTTATGCGGACCGGACTTGGGTGGTCCGGTCCACTGCCAAGGCGGTCCAGTCCAGGCCATTCTGATCCGGTACACATGCCTGGACCGGTCCAAAACGGTCCGGTCCACCTATAATAGGCTATATGTTAATGAATTCTCTGTTTTCTCAAAGTTTTACTCTGTATAGTACAACCTATAAGGTTACTGAGTTCAGTGCATTGCAATGAGTCCATATTGTATGCATCATTGTCGGTCTCTGTGGGATATACTGGGAATGATGCACGATAATAGTATTTCTAGTAATGTGAACATGCACTAATTAAATGTATTGGACAGATATATAGCTAGGGTCAGAATGTGTTATAACCGATCTAACATGGCACTCAACTATTCGTATGCATGATTCGTATCATACTTATTTTCATTAAATTTAAATTTAAACGAAATAACTATACTATTATTATCTATTGTCGTCTCTGTACTATTGTTATAATTTTTTTTTGTAAAACACAATTTTTTTTGTAAAACACTCTCCTAGATGGAGGAAATAAAGATATATATACCTAAGTACAACTACTATTGGATTAATGTGACTGTCTTGTATATGTACTATGTAATGTGGTTTGCATGTTTCTTCGATAATTATAACTGTGAAAAACAATAGAATACTCGATTCGATATCCATCCAAATTGATTAGTTGATGCCATGTTACACTGTTTATGACAAATAGTTCCATACTCATTCAGTTGCATGTTTGTCGCATTGATAGGGTGCTACAAAGTGTTGGCCAGTATAGGATAGTAGTTATTAAAACAATTTAGAACGAAACAAGCAATTTTTATATTTTGAAAATGTTTTCAGAATGCTTAACATTTTGCGACATCAAAGCAGGCGGTCGGAAATCGGCGACATCAAAGCAGGCGGCCGCCCACACTGGCACTTTCATAAGGAAAGTGACATGTACAAAGTACATCTATACATTGTTTTCGTGGCATCAAACGTTTAATATATATTAACCACTTGAATGCGTCAATACATCGTTGCTAATTGATATGACGGCAAATACGCAATAATATTCGCGATAGTTTATTATAACTGAAATAAAATAGTGGACCGGACCGGAGAGTACCGGACCGGCGGCAAAAAGCGGTCCGGTCCAGTGACACCCGGTCCGGACCGCGGACCGGTCCAAAGCGGTCCGGTCCGCATCACTACTAGACAGCATCAGCATTTAAAAATTTATAGGATCAATTGTTTGGCTATAGTAGCCATAAATTTGACCACTGATGCAAGGCATACACATGCACATTCCACATACAAATATTTTTTCCTGATAAATTGGATCAACATTATGGAGAAAAAGTATAAATTGTGACCCTGAGTCCCATTTTTTTGTTTTGTTGGTGGAATGGCCCGATTATAATTAATTATTAACTAACTGCTTTTCTATCGATATTAAAAGTGGTTCAAACCGCGAGTGTCGAAACATTAAGACTTAAGGTTGCAGAAAATGATACTATCGGGGATAGCATTTGGCAATTGCTAAAATAATTCGGCAAAAAATATTTTAATTTGGCAAATTATTTAGCAAAAGTTAATTTCGGTCCAGCGCGGACCCTGGTAAAGTAGATAGCTAGATAGGATAGATTCATATGTAGCTCTGAGAAATCTACAAAAAAAAAAGCTTGAATCCCTATGCCATGGTCAGGAGAGGGCAGGTATGTAGGAAATACATGTGTAGCAACATGACTCTAACACTGAACCAGCAATAATGATATCAAGCCTGCAAATAGCGTGTCTGTCGTCAGCAGAATGAGGTCCCCAGAGTGAGAATTTAGTGATGCTATCATGCACAGTCAAAGTGGGCTATAATCACCACATTCACCCTTTGGGGACCTTATTCTGCTTAGGCCTCATCTTCTAGGAAGTACATATAGTCTCAAATTAACATTGTTTTAGTTACTTTTTTCCTTCTGAGAAGATAACATGCATAATCGAGGTGACCAATGGGTGAACATCACCAACTAGGGAACTTCAATCTGATCCTTGGTTTCCCATAGCAGTTGAGGCCTAAGCAGGATGAGGTCAGCGGAGGCTGAATTTGATGATGCTAGCCCATTGTGCTGGATAGCATCACTAAATTCACCCTCGGAGTCTGGGAACCCCTTTCTGCAAATGACACAACTTTCAGTCATGACCAGGAACACAATGACGTCATGTAAGTATAGATTCTGGTATTTTTGGAGAACGAGACTCCAAATCCGGTAACTGGTCACTGTGTTCCTGGGCCTTGTAAAACTCTGTTATCTTGTTAACTACAGTAATGCCCTAAATAATCGACTCCTTAACCACAGCAGAATTATGGGTAACTTTTCAGGATTTAGTCGGAAATATGGCTTATTCACGGCTGGTAATCTATACATGCACATCCAAATAATGGACAGAATTGGATCATCCTGTTGTGCATGTATAGATTGATTTCTTCACCTCGACAGGTAGGTACCTCATCTAAATTCACTTTTTTTGTTGATTTCTTCATTGTTTTCGCTAAAACCACTCTTACGTTGGGATGTGGGGATGGTTAACGAACGACTACACATAGGTTTCCACGCCGCATGTGTCCCCGATTAAAATATCTCGGCGTTGCCATCGGAATTTTTTATTGTTTTTTTCTTCCCGGCGAAGAAAAATTATCACATTTTGGCATATTTCTACCACAAAACCGACTGGTATAGGTTTACCCATGATGTTATGTGTGATGTGTGGGCTAACGAACCATTTGCAACCATTCCCCGCTCGTCATTTTGCTGTTTACGCGAAAACCAGGACAAATCATTTCACATTTATTGTTGATCGGCATAATTGTTGAGACTGTGTAGAATTGGAGAGGCCATCCTCGCCACTAAATATCGCTATTTTCGACCTCATTTGAACACACGGGGTCCAATTATACATGCCATGTTACACTGGGAAATATGTTTTCAATATACGAACGTGTGCACATAAAAATACGGTCGTGTATAACAGAGACCTGTATTGCACGTACGTAAATATTTGCATATAGACTGTTGTCATTATGTCTGCATTTGATGCGTCGTTGGCTCAACTGTAATATCGACTACCGTGCTGTACGTCGTCTAGAACTACCAATCACAACATGTCAATGAAAATTCGTTCTTTGTTCGTACAATTCTCGAGTGGAATAGCCTGGATGTGAGCGTATGTGAGGAAACAACAGACAAAACAGCTTAAGTCCTCCCAACGGCGCACCTACAGTCGCAAGGCTCCTGCGCTGAGATACCTACAGATACAGATACAGGCAGCAGTGACAATATATATGCAACTGGCCAAATACTGTCATCGTACATTATAATATAAATTGAACTGCTGTATTGAGAAAATTCTAGTTAAAAGATGATAAAATAGATTGTTCCTAGTAAAAGGCAAATGGATTTTCTTCTCTTTTCATCAATTTTTCTAGTAGGTGATGTTTAATGCAAAATTTCCAGTGTTTGAGATCAAATGGGGTACGAGTATGGTATGCTTTATCTAGACCATTCCACAGTTTCGCTCCTGTATAATAGAAACTGTGGATGCCCTTGGATTTTACAGAGGGCAATGAATATTTCAGCGTCCCTGAACGAGTTACATATGTACAATGAGTACTAGCTAATTATACAAAATTATTATCTAAATATGCTGGAGCTTTCTTTTCCAAGATTTTTAGTACCATCAGTATTTTTCTGAAGTCTACCCTATCACTCTGACACTGTAAGCCATTTAACATGTTTAAATTCATTATAACCAATATGAGTCATGCGATCTAGTTTCATGATAAATCTGACAAGTCTGTTTTGAGATGCTTGAAGACGCTTTTTGGTTTTTACTGTCAGACTAGAGAACCAAAAACCACTTGAGTAGTCAAAATGACATTGAATAAGAGCATTAATTAGAAGTTTTCTGCATTTTTCATTCAGATAGTTAGCTTTTCTGTAAAAAAAAATTCAGTTTTGCATTAATTACCTTACCGGTACTTAGAACATGCTCTGCCATCATTTCACCATTAAGCCTCTGATCCAGGAACACCCCAAATATTTAACAGATTTAGTTGGTGCGATTGAATGTTGCCATTGTTGGGTGGGGGTCAATGACTCAATGGCATGTTTTTTTTTAGTTGCTCATGCTGCAGTGACCCGTGCATGTGAGTTTATATTGTGATAACTCGTGCATGTGAGTTTAATAGTTTATATTGTGATACCAAAAAAATAAAGTAAGCAATGTTTGTGGGAGGGGGCTGTAATCGCGCGCGGGTTGGTTAATGGTTTATTATTTCCATTTTAATTTAAATGGATTATAGTCAAATAAAAAAAAATATGTCCTGTCACTCCTCCAGATCACAGATGAATGCAAAATATTCTCCAAAAGATACATATTAATTTCTACATCACAATATGGGAACGCTTGAATTTAGATATTCAAACACTACCATGCATTCAACCAGTTGAACTCGCCATACGTTTATTATAAATGTAGCAGTATATAGTAACTTGTAGTTGTGGGCCTACTTGTAGTTGTAGTAGATCGTAAATAAATAAAATTAATATTGTTGAAAAATACACTTAAACAGGCGTTATTGCATTGCCGTGGTGGTTATTTAAATCGAGCATTAAGTCATTAACTGTCCTTGTATTTGTAAAATAACTACGGAAACAGAGTCATTGTGTCTTGACGATAAAAGTATATAAAATTGACAATTTTTTTTTGTGTCAATACATTTTGACAGTTCGCGAAAATAATCAAGAGTGTTATGCACCTGTTGCCAAGGACGCTTAATCTCAGTACGCTCAGTGACGTCAATTTTCACATAATTGTCAAGCAAACTCATGAAGCGCATCTTGTACATTGTCATGGAGCACCAGAAAGACATCACTGAAAGATGTGGTCTCGAGTTCCCTGACTAATACTAATAGACAAACCTGTGGAATGAGAATGAGAATTCAATCTTCCATGTGCCGAATCTTCAAGATCAAGTTCCCAGAGTGTTAGCCTAACCAAATCAGTCAGGACTCAGGGTAATTTTATGTTATTATCTGTATCTGTATTTGATGCGCGCATGATCCGTTCGGATGTATAAGCGCGTGGTTTTTTTTTATATATTATATTATTTGCTCAAAATAATACAATAAAATAAAACAAAAAATTCCGGACCCCTGTACCCCTAGAGTATATTGCGATAATCGTCAACAGCGTGGTCATGAATCATTGAATGGTCACACCCCAAAAATCGAACACACGGAAGAATCTTTCGGACTTATTATTAATAACTGATCTTCATAATCGATAATATGTTATCACTATTAACGTAAAATATGACAGCAAATTAATTAAAATACCTCAAATAAACGGTTGGTTGATGATAGGTGAGGTCTTATACCCGGACTTTCCACTTCTATGAAAATTTAATTCTGATTTGTTTACACCGTTACTGAGCGCTGTATAAACACGATAGACTCATAGAGGTCGCTCATGTAGCTGGTTAATTAATTTTTCGGATGACGTGAGGCATCAAGGATACTACGAAATTTGTTCCGGGTATGCATGCATGTAAACTGATGGTTGATGAAACGGGTAGACGAAGATGATATCTAAACGGCCAGTAAGGCCCATATATTCCTCTTTCGGGGCAAATATTTTTAATAATTTTATAAAATATGTAAAAAAAATAAAATTTCATGCAATTTAACTTTTTTGTTAACCAGAGCTTTGGTTTAATTTACATTCAATTTTTAAAATGTCTTTGGCTTTAGGAGCATGTTGTTCCTACATATATGGTGAAGTATTATTGAGAATATGTGAAGAGGCTAATGCTATTGATTTGGTATATAACACACCAAAAGACCGTTGGGATGGTTTCATTCCAAAATCCCTGCACATTCGCACATTTCCAAAACTCATATTAAACGACACTGAACTCAAGTTCGTGTCCTCTTATAAGTATCTTGGTCACATACTCAATGTTGATTTTTCTGATAATGATGACATTATGCGCCAGTATCGTTCTATCTGCACACGTTCAAATATACTCATAAGAAAGTTTTACAGATGTTCACTTGATGTTAAGAAATATTTATTCCAAATGTATGTATCACCATTATATTGTGCTCATCTTTGGCTTAACTATACCAGCAAATGTTTAAAAAAACTCACTGTTTGTTTCAACAATGCTTACAGAAAGTTTATTGGGTATGAAAGGTCATGTAGTGCGAGTGGGATGTTTGTAAGAGATAGAATGTTTTCCTTAGCAATGTTGATACGAAAGTAGTAGAGCGGACAAACTCAAAAAGTTCACTAGAAGTAGGAGTTTAGTCCATCGGCACCACACACGGGCTTGTGATACATCATTTTGAAAGTTATGACATTCCGCATCGGATAGGACCCGGTGTGAAGTATACAAATGATGCAAAAGATGATTTTTAGCTGATTAAGTGCCAAAATTCAGCAAAAATCCCTGTTTTTGTAAAATTCGGCAAAATGAGAAATAAAAGTATAGAAACGCGAACGTTTTCCGCTAAAATATTGTAGTCTATATACCTATAGACATTTACTATGAGAGTGGTACGATTTCTCTGATATAAAGAAGATTTTTTTTTTATTTATTGTAAAAATAGACAAAACAGCGCAATTTTCCATTTTTTTTTGCCTCACTTAATGGGCGATAGATCAATATTGTTTTGACCAAGGATATCGTATATAGTCTAGAAAAGTGCGGATATATATACCGCATACGACAATATACCGAATATGCCATCATATTTAACACGTGATGTGTTATGTAAAATTATTTCAACCCTCACCCCAAAATTCAGCAAAAAGTTACTGTTTTAGGGAAATTCGGCACAAATGAATACAAAAGCCCAGATATTCGGGATATGTTTGTGCTATGATATAGCAGGTTACACACTTATAAATACAAAGTAATGAAATACCATGATTGCGGTGATAGATGTAAAAAGTTCTTAAATTTACGTGGAAAATAGACAAAAAATCTTTCATTTTCAGTTGTTTCGCCCCTCTTAATAGGCGATTATTCAGTATTGCATTGAATGGACATCCCGTATATAGTATAGAAACTTGTGGAAATATATACTGCATATGTTTGTAGGATAAAGATGTCATTCTTTGCCATATATCATATGTGGTGGTAGATTGTGTCACCCCCCACCCCAAAATTCAGAAGAAACAAAATCAGTTTTAGAAATTTCGGTATGGCAGAATACAAAAGCACAACTCCGATTATTTCGTGCTATTATATTGAAGTCTACCCACTTCGAGATATACATTCTGATAACGTCATGGTATCATTTACAGATGGCAAATTTCGGAGTTTTCTGATGAAAGTAAACCGAAAATCGTGAAATATAAACTTGTTTGCCCCTCTACATGGGTGATAATTCAATTCCATGTTGAACAATAATCCAGGACAAACTCTCAAGTGTTGACGAGACACATAATGCATATGAATGTTTTCGGATTGTATCATCTTCTGTCGCATTTGTTTGGTTACGTTGTTGTACCCATCGCCCCAACAATACAATACATTGCAAGATGAGACAAACACGGAATATTCCTATACACATTTATGCATTATACACATACCTTATCAAGCTGGGGCGTTTGATAGTTACTTGAGTTGAAGAAATTACATCATTCTATATGTTTACCTCGCATAATATAGCTTCACAGTTGTATAAGATTATACGTATTGGGGGGTTTAGTTATTGTTAATAACCAGGTTCAGCCACAGTACATGTAACTTGTAACGTGTGTTGCCACTACCAGCGAAATCACACGACTCACATGACCATTCCACTTACACGTACACCATCATTCAACCGTTTAGACGTTTTGTGTCAAATGTGCAGCATTGCGAAATGTGTATCAGTGGGGTGTCCAATTTTTATATCAATCGACGAACCTGTACTTAGTGAACTTTTGTTAAATTCTTCAGCAGCGGTGACCACGCCGTTACTTTTCCCAAATGGGTTGTTTGTACGAACTACTATTATAATAGTAATATACATATAAGAATTACAAGTATAGCTTATGGTAGGCGTATGTGTTTCGTTCGGTCTAAACTCATTTTTACAGAATTGACTACTGCGAGTCCAATTGGGAGAAAATAGTGCCGTTCATTGCATTCAATCTTCTTGCCACACGCAGCATTGTGCTATAGTTATGTTTGTATTTAATTCTGTTGTTTACATGATAAAAATGTTAGTTGTACACTAGATGAATGCGTGCAAAACTCGCGTGCCCATATACTTGAGTTTTTCGAAACTATTGAAAATCGACAACTGATAGAAAGAACACATATTCTAGTGATGTACCTGTAGCACCATATGCGTAATTCATGCGTGCAATAGGTTATTATGCGTAAGCTGTCAAGTGCCAAACACAGCAAATAATAATTTACGGTAGGCATGCATTGTAATGCATTGCACTAAATACCACCCGAACCGAAATTGTTCTAGAAAATCCGATGAAAAACGGAAACAATTTGTAAAACCAGATAGCTATAATGGCACAAGATCATGGTTAGATCACCAAGCACACTTTGAAATTTGTTCCAATATAAATGGATTGGAAATTGATGAGATGATTGGCGCAATGAACACTCGGTGACCTACTCCTAGGACAAGAAGAAGACTACAAAGTTCTTGTTGGTGCGATAGAAGGCCGATTTGCTGCCAAAAGCCTGACTGACCAGATCGTACAATTGCGTGCACAACGACAAAGGGCAGGGGGAGTTACCGACGTCTTACCAATATGTTATATCATACTGCAACACATGAATTGAGAGACATCTTGGCAAAGGACCAATTCATTGGTGGTTTGTATGGTCCTGACATACGCTCAGGGCAAAACAAGCAAGACCGGGCTCTCTTGGTGAAAGCATAAGACATACAGTTGAATTAGAGGCTTTTGCCAAGTCTGACAAACATAGGGCTAAATACTATGCTAGGGCAGTAAGTGAAGCAGATTCAACACAAAGCAAAAATATAGAGTTTGAAGAACTCAAAAAGATAAGAGATGAACTGAAGCCCCAAACTGGTTCTAATGGGAAAACTCAAAATAGCTCGCAACAGTCCATCTCTGAGACGAAGGAGATAAAACAAATATTGACTGATGTGAAGAGGTGTAAAGGGGAGATTAACAAAGAATGACAAACTTGGAGAACCAAAACAAGGAGAAAAAGAGTAACACAAATGAGTCCTGGATGGACTGTCGTGACGATAGACAGTGGAGACATAATTATAATGATAATCCTGATTATTACACAAACGAATACAAAGAACGCACCAGATGCAGAACTTCTCACAATCCACGCGACATGTGTCATAATGCCTATCGTGGTAGGGGAGACGAGCAGAACACAAGTGGACATCGTAACTCCAACGAGTTTGTTAGATACATGTACAGCTCTTCTGTAGAGGGGGGCTATATTTAGATTGCAATCTCTATGGGCAGCCAGTGAGGTTTCTGATTGGTACTGGAAAAACAGTTTCCATACTCTCAAAGAAACTGTATGACTACTTATCGGAAGATAAACACCATATGTTACATAAATGATGTAGCACACGAGCTGCTGATTATTGAGTCCAACGAAACGAATAAGGCTTACCGAGTTGTATCATCTAACTCATCGGAAACTCTGCCAGAGATAGTATCTTCTCGTCACTTGTCAGAACACATCAACACAAATTCCACAGAAGGAATTGGAACTTTTGACACTGTGGATCACGAGCCCACTTATACCACGATAAGCACCACGGATCAGGCACCAGCTATCGTAGAGAACACAGATGTTGGCAGAATATGCCATATGTTACTCCTGGAAGGTCTGGACATTCACAAATGCTCAGAAAGCTTAACGAACCTATTATGGGTCTCTATGACCACATGGCAATACAGCAGTAGTTTCTGCTACCGTAAACAATGGGGATGAGTTTCAAAAAGCTGAACCAAACCACCCTATCCTGAAGTGAAACCAAATGCACAGGAGAAATATATTCTTCGTGACACATTGGAAGACATACATGGTCAGAGAAATTCGACATGTAATGATCAAGGCCTTGGAGATATTACGGCATCTGTTCCTCATCATATTCCAAGAAATATGGCCCAACCCAGAAACGGCGCCATGGTACCCCAAGGGGGATTCAAGGACGATAGATAGAATTAAAAAACATCGCAAGGTTGATGACAAGGCTCGATTTGATGGCTGTGACCAAGAAGATCGTGACGCATTAAAATCAAAATACTGTGGGAAGGTCCCCATAGGGCAAAGTCGTGGATGATGACTCCCAGATATGAGAGCCACAGAAATACAGTGTATATACTGTTTGTACAGTACTGTTGATGTAAAACAAATATTCTATTATATGATTAAAGGGAAGTGGCAGCCACGGGGGGGGGGGGGGTGGGCATCACGTCCCGGGTGGCTGCAGGTTCATTCCAAACACGACCCCTTGGCTCAACTTGCAGGGTTGAGCCATGCATATATAGATGTGGTGAGATCGCGAGCTCACCTTAAAGGCTGTGCCGTCTCGTGGGTAGTTCATGCCCATTGGTCGCTAAAAACCCTCTATGTGTATCGAAGAAGAGTAGGCTATGCGACCTCATTGGAGAACATTTCTGCACCCAGATACAAACACACTTTGACTTTCATCGGTCACAGGGTGCAGACGACCTACGGTAACTAAGCACACGTTCGTCGATTGATATAAATATTGGACACCCCTCTGATACACATTTCGCAATGCTGCACATTTGACACAAAACGTCTAAACGGTTGTTTGATGGTGTACATGTAAGCGGAATGGTCATGTGAGTCAGATGATTTCGTTGGTAATGGCAACACACGTTACAAGTAACATGTACTGTGGCTGAACCTGGTTATTAACAATAACTAAACCTCCCAATACGTATAATCTTATACAAATGTGAAGCTATATTATGCGAAGTAAACATATACAATGATGTAACTCAAGTAACTATATATCAAACGCCTCAGCTTGATAAGGTATGTGTATAATCAGGGGGGGGGGGGGGGGGGGTCATCCACTTTTTTCCATACACTAGGCCGGGGTGGGTGGGTGGTTCAGCTGCGAAAAAGTAACTTTTTTCCTGAGTGGTCGCAATTTTTTCCTCTTACAACATTTCTTCAATATAGATGCCTCAAAGTGTTCAGCATCATTGTTAAGGTGTGTATGGCACTTAGGGCAGTGCTTAGGGGGGTAGTTAGTGTGGATATGGGCATGATGCTTCTCAGAAATCCAGATTACGAACCAACTCTCAGGAATTCGCCTTTTACATCCGATCACATTGCCATGTACCAATGCTACTGGTTCCAGATGAAAATGGACAGTTATGTAGCACATGAATAAACTTTAATATAAATAAAATGAAAAAAGCTATTCATTTATCTCATTAATATTTACTCATTATACCTGATCAGATCAGATGACTCAGTCAAAATTGTATCGGAACTTGGCATGGGACGGTAGACTGCAACAACGCATATCACTGAGATAATAATCTTGAGATGGTGGGACCCAGATAAAAGATTGGGCGAGCATACATAGACCTTGAATGTGTAGATATGGAGAAGGCTGCTAAGTGGAATAAACAAAATCAGAACAGATGAGTGAAAAGAAGGGAAAGAAAATATAATATAACTTAATATAATATGCAAGTCTAAAAATAATGTGCTGGTCATCAGCAAAATGATCGAAGTCTGCAGAGGGCGAATTTGGCGATACTACCCGGCATAGCATCAACAAATTCAACCTCTAACGACCTCATTCTATTTTGGTCTCGACCAACCATGGAGAACTAGCTACATATGAGGGTCACATATGGTGAATTTGGTAATGCTATAGCCCACTCTGCTGGGTAGCATCACAAAACTCACCCTCCTTGGAGCTTATTCTGCAGACTGCATATGACCGTCTTATTTTCAAGTTTCTATTTACACGCAGTACATGTATTTGTATGAATGCTTGACCTGGGTCTGGCCTTAGCACAGTACCTAGCCCAAGAACTCAGCTCATGGAAATGAAAATTAGTTTTGTGATACATAGTGGATTTCAGCTGAATACCTGTATTGTTGGAGAGTTAATTGCCAGGTGGTGTTGCCCTAATAATTTTTTCAAAAATCATAATTGACATAAATTCATGTGATACTATGGGACACATCTAAAGTTACACTTTCTGTGATGAAAAGAAGGTACACTAATGCTTTTATATTTGTTTTCATGTATAATGAGCATTATGAGCTACCTTAGACAATATTTGGGGAAGAATCAATCAATAATTTACTGATCAGCACATGTATTCTGTGTGTTATTTTGGGTTTTTCCAGGTATTTTTTTAGAACCTGTTTCGTGTTGTTACAAAAGTTGGAATGACTTAGAAGAACCAGAAATGGAAATAGGGTAACTGTAATACTGACCATCAAGCTTAAATGGTGTGATATTACAGATTTGGAGGTAAAAAGGGGGTGGGTACCCCGCATGAAATTGGAAAAAATATTTTTTCCTTCAAATAGGGGGGGGGGGGGGGTGGTGGGTACCCAAGAGCCGGAAAAAAGTTTTTTCAGCCTAATGTCATGTCACTTTTTTCCGACCCCCCTGGTATAATGCATAAATATGTATAGGAATATTCCTTGCTTGTCTCATCTTGCAATGTATTGTATTGTTGGGGCGATGGGTGCAATATAACGTAACCAAACAAATGCGACAGAAGATGATACAATCCGAAAACATTCATATGCGTTATGTGTCTCGTCAACTCTTGAAGTTTGTCCTGGATTATTGTTCAAAATGGAATTGAATTATCACCCATGTAGAGGGGCAAAACAAGTTTATATTTCACGATTTTCGGTCTACTTTCATCAGAAAACTCCGAAATTTGCCATCTGTAAATGATACCATGACGTTATCAGAATGTATATCTCGAAGTGGGTAGACTTCAATATAATAGCACAAAATAATCGGAGTTGTGCTTTTGTATTCTGCCATACCGAAATTTCTAAAACTGATTTTTTTTTTCTTCTGAATTTTGGGGTGGGGGCGACACAATCTACCACCACATAGCATCTATGGCAAATAATGACATCATTATCTTACAGTCAAATGCAGTATATATTTCCACAAGTTTCTATATTATATTCTGTATGTCCATTCAAAGCAATACTGAATAATCGCCTATTAAAAGGGGCGAAACAACTGAAAATGAATGATTTTTTTGTCTATTTTCCACGTAAATTTAAGAAATTTTTACATCTATCACCGCAATCGTGGCATTTCATTACTTTGTATTTATAAGTGTGTAACCTGCTATATCATAGCACAAACATATCCCGAATATCTGGGCTTTTGTATTCTTTTGTGCCGAATTTCCATAAAACAGTGACTTTTTGCTGAATTTTGGGGTGAGGGTTGAAATAATCTTACATAACACATCACGTGTTAAATATGATGGCATATTCAGCATATTGGCGTATGCGGTATATATATCCGCACTTTTCTAGACTATATACGATATCCTTGGTCAAAACAATATTGATCTATCGCCCATTAAGTGAGGCAAAAAAAATTAAAAATTGTGCTGTTTAGTCTATTTTTACAATAAATCTAAAAAAAATCTTCTTTATATCAGAGAAATCGTACCACTATAATAGTAAATATCTAGAGGTAAGTAGAATACAATATTTTAGCGCAAAATGTTCGCGTTTCTATACTTTTATTTCTCATTTTGCCGAATTTTACAAAAACAGGGATTTTTGCTGAATTTTGGCACTTAATCAGCTAAAAATCATCTTTTGCATCATTTGTATATTTCACACCGGGTCCTATCCGATGCGGAATGTCATAACCTTCAAAATGATGTACAACAAGCCCGTGTGTGGTGCCGATGGACTAAACTTTCTGAAATCGGTTCCGTCCGCTCCACTAAAGGGTGTGTATGCATTTCGAGAGAGTGTTTTACATCTGGTAACGGGTTGTTAAATGCTATATGTCAATCAGATATTATTTACAAGTCTGATTTATTCCTTCATTGGAACCAAATTCTATATATGTAATTGTATGTTTGATTTCCATATATGGGCATACCTTGTCTGAAATAAACAATAATAATAATAGCTAACATTTGCCGGAACAAAGTTTTTTATTTTTGCCCTGGATCATTTTGCCCTATTACACATTTCGAGGTGGTATTAATCAATACAAAATGGCGGCCGTCGCCAACAATAATTTTGGAATCGGCTGACCCTTCATGTCACTATAACCAGAGGTCGTGACACTATAACCAGAGGTCGTGTCATGAATAACTAGAATGCACTCAGAGAGATGCCAACGTGCGCAAAAATGTAATAAACAATAATTAAAAAAATAATTTCACTGTATTTTACTTAATTTATTTAATTTAATTTAATGTTAGCAAAAAAAGACAATTACCATTTCTCATTTCATCACAGATAAAAGACAAATTACTATATTAATCATTTAAGTAATTAAAACCAATTCCATGTTGCCGAAAGGATGAGACTTTAATATCGATTACATTTTTTTCAGCGGCATATTTTCATTTTCATTTTCCGATAGTCAAAGTTGACCAAAGGAGCAATTATAAGAAATAATTAATACCATTTGTGTAAATATTGATAGCAGCCAATATGCAACAATAAATATAAATAATTAATCAATAATTAATCAATAACGATCATTTTATGTAATAATAAACTCTTCAAACGGTGTTTGTGTCAACAAATGCGTTTTGTTTTGTGTTACGTCATTCGTCGTATTTGACCCGGAACTCGGCTGAAGGTTATGCTATTCAGCCAATTGCGTCGAATTACGAAATCGCCTTTTGAATGTCTCTCTTTTCCCGCACGATAAAAAGAGGTCTTCGCACGAACCAAAAATGATAAAACTTCCCAATTATAAGTAAAAATACCCAAATGAAGGAGTCTATGTAGGTCCCGAATGAGTCTATAGACTCTTTGATGTAGAGTTCTGATGGAGAAAATGTAGGTCGATCTATTTTTGTCATAACTTTGACGTATTTTGACCTGGGAGAAAAAATCGAAATCGAGGCTCACTACGAGCATGCCAGTTTTAAATATAGAAACAGGGAATCCCGACAAATGGCGATGTCGGCGACAAACAAATAATCGAAAACAACACATAAAATAAACATAGCAAAAACGCGGCACAGTAAAAATGTCAGAACGCCACGATGTTTTACGTCGTTTTTGGTGACGTCATGGAGTGAAACGGAGTAGGGTGACACCAACCTACGAATCTGTCTGATCGCCATACTGTTGCGCGAGCGCACGTAAATATCGTCCTTTTGAAATTAAACGCCAAAATTTTAACCGCTATATTTCACCCGCTATATTTCACCCCACTGCCACTTGCTCAGATAGGAGGATTATTTCTGACATGGCTTTCTTTTCCGAGCACCGGCTTCGGAACACCAAGGGGCATAACTGTTGTTATGGTGATATGACGCTGAAAATATGAAGAAAAAAAAAAGATAAATTGAACAATTTGAACACGTTCCCTGATATATATATGGACGATTTGAACATGAATTCGCAAAACCATTCATTTTTAAAGATTTGTTGTTCCAGTACTGGCAGTAGCTGAGTGAGTAGGTCCCCGTTTCACGCGGCGTTTGCGGAGCTCCCGAATTCGCGGAAGTCAACTAAAAATCAGGTCTGGCTAAATTGCAGATCTGACTATTAGTATTAGACTTTTGAGTCAAAGCAGTCAGAAGAAGAACAACAACATGATTATTAGTATTATCATAATGTGCAAATCGAGCTCTATCAGTTTATTGAATGACTAATGACTATTCCTATCTTCCCTAAATACCACTATTGTTTGATTGTTTGATGATCTAAATCTAATCCAAATCGTGGGACCACACTGATGACTCAGATGAGGCTAGAACTTTCAAGTCTAGTTGTCGTAACGGTAATAATTTTTACACAGAATGATAGATGCACACCATGTGCATTTCTGTATACACAAATGCACACCATGCATGCAGTCTCGCGTAGCGTCACGTGACAGGGGTCATTGTAGTGTTTTCTACATAAATGATAATTAAATGCACGGGAGCGGGACGATTAGGCCCAGGGCAGATTCAGGCTTGGTTTTTTCGGTCCAGGGAAGATTTGGCAGGGACGATTCGGCCCCTAATCAATTCGGGTAATTAGGTAGCGTGGTATTAATTGTACGGCCTTCTATGTTAATTGCCTTTGATTTGGGAGCGGTCTTTTGATGATAATGGAGATTATAATTTATATTTGTACTTAATTATAATTATTATATATCACAAATATCACAACATCGCTATCAAGTATCATGGCTTTAAGAACAACAAAATTATTCTTTCTTTAGACCTATATACAATTACAAGCCTTTATGGGAGTCCAAATTCACATTTAATAATGAATTGCGCTAAAGCGCAAACGCTTAAGTGCAAATACCACATATTGTGCTTAAGCACAAATTTTAGGACATTTATGCTTAGCCTTAAGCGCAATGAATTGCGCTTAAGCGTAATTGTAACTACAATGTAACCTACCGGTACCCATAAACTACATTGTGTATAGGCATGACCTGGTGTATCACCTAGAAACACAGGAGCATTGGGCTAATATTAACCTGTTTTAAATTATTTAACCTGAGTACCGGTGTTCTGAAATATTAGTATGGTTGTAAAATAAGTATGGTTTTTGGCTTACACATGCGCATAGGACTCAAAATATCTATTGCGCGAGTATTGCGCAGGCGCGCGCTGTGACCTTCACTGTGAGGTCTGTACCGACCGACTGTCAATCATTTCGTCTCTTTTATCGAGTTGAACAGAGAATAACAATCAGACTTCTCGAACTGTGTGCTACAAACGACAACTATATATATGACAACCATATATATTTGTCAGGAAATAAATACATATTTCACAAATTAAAAAATGTGGGGTTGCTGTTTACTCTTAAAACGATTGCAATTATATTCCCAAATCTTGTTTTGGTGAGGTTATCTCGATCAACATCCCTGATAATGCCTCTCCGACCATATACATATATCTGATAACCGTACATCAATATTTGTCAGGAAAAAAATCAATACTTATTATGTAAACGAAATGATGTCAGGCAATTAACTACTTAGAACCGATATATGATGTAGGGGATATAATTAGCCTATGTCTGACTTGTGAACGTGGCCTAATAAACCAGGCAGAAAATAAGGATGCAGGATTCTTTCCAAATGTTCCTTTCGGGCTCGTTTGCGAACAAAAGGATGTCGAGTCAATATCAATATAGCTTTAAACGATTGTAAAATAAAATGCATATTAAGCTTTGTATGCAGTTTTATAGCCGATATGTGTTTGTCATAAATATCAATACTTATTTGCTAATGAAAATGTAAGATCTTAAACAATTGTAAAAAAAAGTATGCATTTCTATGTTTAAATGTTCTTTTTATGTGATAATCTCGACCAACATCGTCCCTGTTAATCCACTTTCATTTCAGTCATACCCATTTCACAGCAATAATTGTTTGTCAGAAAAAAATCAAAAGATGTATGGTATCTTGCCAAATGTTCCTTTCTTATCGATCAAATCATTCATGTAACACTTGTCCAACCAATTAAACATATGTACATACCCATTAGACAACCATACTTATTTGTTACAAAATCGATACTTATTTTGCAAACGAAAAAAAAATGTCATGTCAACGTTAGAAGCCTTAAAACAATTGTGAAATACGTATGCAGTTCTATTTCTAAATGTTCTTTTCGTATAAGAATCTCGACCAATACCACCCCTGCTAATCCGATGTCCAATCATACCTATAAAGCTATTTGACAACCATACTTATTTGTCAAAAAATCAATACTTATTTTGCAATCGAAAAAATGTCATGTTACTGTCAGAAGCTTTAAAACAATTGTAAAATCGGTATGCATTTTTGCTTCCAGATGTTCTTTTAGTATGATAATCTTAAAA
Organism: Siphonodentalium dalli; assembly: GCA_032622095.1. Taxonomy (NCBI): domain Eukaryota; kingdom Metazoa; phylum Mollusca; class Scaphopoda; order Gadilida; family Siphonodentaliidae; genus Siphonodentalium; species Siphonodentalium dalli. The sequence goes on along the minus strand of CP136062.1, from coordinate 135,946,552 downwards.
GATGACTCCCATCATCCCTGATAATCTGCTTTCCAGCCATACCGAGCTATTTGACAACCATACTTATTTGTCAGAAAAATCAATACTTATTTTACTTACAAATTAAAAAAATTATCGGGTCGCTGTTAAGCCTTAAAAAGATCTGTAAACTAGGTATGCAAATTTCATTCCCATATAGTTTTCTTTTTGTGTGATTATCTAGATAAAAATCATTCCTGCTAACCCTTCTCCAGTCTCAAACCATGTCTATATACATATGTGACAACCATACTTATTTGTCAGAAAAATCAATACTTATTTTACTAACAAATTAAAAAAAATGTCGGGTCGCTGTTAAGCCTTAAAACGATTTGTAAAATAATTTGGGAATTTTATTGCAATATCTGACCTTTTTGTATGATTATCTAGATAAAAATAATTCCTGCTAATCCCCCTCCAGTCCAGCCATGTCAAAATACCTATGGGACAACCATAGGGCCTACTTATTTGTCAGAAAAAAATCAATACTTATTTTTTAAACGGAAAGCTGTCAGGGAATTAACTACATAGAACGATTCATATCATCATACTGATATATGATGCAGGGGATATGATTATACCCCCTTTTTGAAAAAAAAAGGGGGGTATACCGTTATTCACCTGTCCGTCCGTCCGTCAGATGTCTGTTGATGTCATAACTTGAATAGTAGTGATCTGATCTCTATAAAATTAGGTATGATGCCATTAAATAGAGGGTTGCATCGTTTTGTTCGGATTTTCCATTCTAGAGTTATTCATCTTCATTTCTCTGGAAATGTTGGCTTTTTTGTCAGTCTGGTGTCTGTTCATGTCATAACTTCAACAGTTGTGCTGGGGATCGATCAATGAAATTCGGTCTGGCTGTTCATTTCCATTCTAGAGTTATTCATCTTTGTTTATTTAAAAATGTTGCCTTTTTGGTCTGTCCGATGTCTGTTCGTGTCATAACTGCAACAATGAAATTTGGTATGGATGTACACTACTATGAGAACATTCAATAGAGGGTTCCATTGTTTTGTTTGGCTTTTCCAACCTAGAGTTATGCATATATATGTCCTTGAACAGGTAGTCCTCGGATCTCAATGAAAGTATGTATGGATGTTCACTATTATGGGGACATTCAATAGAGGATTCAATCGTTTTGTTCGAGTTTCCGTTCTTTATATGCAAATGTTGGCTTTTTGGTCCACCCGATGTCTGTTTAGGCATGTTATAGGTATGCCCACATTAGGTGGTATGCCACAAGGGGGTATATATACCGGACGACAGTCCATCTTTTGTTATGCCTGACTTGTGAACGTGGACTAATAAACCAGGTAGAAAATAAGGATGCATGATTTTTTCCAAATGTTCCTTTCGGACTTATTTTGCGAACAAAAGGATGTCGAGTCAATATTAATAGCCTTAAAACAATTGTAAAAAATGGTAAATTAAGCTTACTATGCAGTTTTATTGCCCATATGTTATTGCCAAACATACATTTTTGTCAGAAATATCAATACTTATTTTGCAAATGAAAATGTAATATCTATGTTAGAAGCCTTAAACAATTGTGAAACAAGTATGCATATTCAATGGCGCGTACACATGACAGGCAAGAAAATATCAGGTATGCCCCATGTGACTAACTTGACCAATAAAAAAAAGTAATACACGAAAATATCCGATGGAGGCAGTGGACGGTTATGTTGTCGCCTGTGTGTGATATGTGTTCACCTTGATTGGTGGTCATCGGCATCCGTAAAATAATCTCTAAGGCATTCGCTGTAACCGTTCACGCACTCGAGTTATGTAACCGTTCACGCACTCGAGTTATGATCCACCAATAGTATCGTCTGTTTCAACAACTGATCTCGTAATTCCATTTTAGATGGGTCAACAGAATCGCTGAAGTATTGTATGAATATATAGAGGCGTATATATATAGAGTGTTTCCGTCAATCCACGTTTGCACCCCTCCCCATCGCCTTTGAATTTCTGACCTGGTATACCTCACATGCCTTGTGTTTTTTTTAACTTGAATGTTGACTGGACACCAGGGAGGGACTCCGGGAGAGACATAGAGGAAACGTCAAACCAATATTTTGACCAAAAGTAGGACGATCGAGATGCAAATGTTGGTCTAAACAACAAATTCGACATACATTACTGGTTGGAAATTCAGGCAACCAGAACAATTTCAACCCACTGTTGGTGTAATAGTGTCAGAAATGAAATTTCCAACTGCATGGTGAACACTTTCTCATTATATACAAGGTCTTTGTGCGTGAGAGCAACGTAGCTACAGGTGGGTGAGTGCCTCATCCCACCGACTCTATATATATATACGGTAATACACGTCAACAGTTGGAAATGCCATATTATGAATTGCCGATATGGACTATAGGTTGTTTACCAGACCCAATTCACTTAACCAGCACGACTAATATAGTGTTCTGATTGAGCTGAATCAATGCCACCAAAACCGCCGCGTTCTCACGGGCTTAATCTTTGCAGCAAGAAAATATAAGGGTACAATTGTATCTGATATTTTCTTGCAGATATTTTCTTGCAGGTACATGTGAACGCACCATAAATGTTATTTTTGTGTGATAATCTCGACCAACATCATCCCAAACCGCTCTCCATGGCAGTCATATCCATTTCACAGCCATATATACTTATTTGTCAGAAAAAAATCAAGACTTATTGTGTATGGTATCTTTCCAAATGTTATTTTCGTATCGATCAATTCATTCATGTAACACTTGCCCAACCAGTTATACATATATATACATACATATTAGACAACCATACCTATTTGTTACAAAATCGATACTTATTTTGCAAACGAAAAAATGTCATGTCAATGTTAGAAGTCTTAAAACAATTGTGAAATACGAATGCAGTTCTATTTATAAATGTTCTTTTCGGGTAAGAGTCTCGGCCAACATCATCCCTGCTAATCCGCTTTCCAACCATACCTATATAGCTATTTGACAACCATACTTATTTGTCCAAAAAAAAATCAATACTTATTTTACAATCGAAAAAATGTCATGTTTATAATGTTAGAAGCCTTAAAACAATTGTAAAATCGGTATGCATTTCTGCTGCAGATGTTCTTTTAGTATGATAATCTTAAAAGATGACTCCCATCATTATCGATAATCCGCTCTCCAACCATAAGGAGCTATTTCACAACCATACTTATTGTCAGAAAAACCAATACTTATTTTACTTACAAATTAAAAAACAAACCAACGACAAAGTCACGACATTCAGATTTGTAAGCCGTTCCATGGGTTGTTCGTGGGGCATTAATTAATAACTAAATTGGATTAACACAGAAATCAGATGCAATTTGTGTATGGAATGATCTATTTTGAACTTCGAATAACACAATAAAGACGAATAAAACACAATTCATTCCTGAAATTTGAAGCATAATATTGTTCATTTTCCATATATAATTCAATTTGTTGGATCTTGTGTTTTAGCGTCTCTGATCACATGCATATATCTGATGTCCCCAGCGTTGTATAAACTTCGTCTGGAAGGGAAGAAACATATAATTAAACATATAGATACATACACACCAAACCTAAAAAGTATACATAACGCGCGATTCCCAAATGTTATTTTTGTGTGATAATCTTGACCAGCATCTTATCTGCTAGTCCGCTCTCCAGTACGTCTACCCATTTGACAACCATACTTATTAGAAAAATCAATACAAAAAAATGTCGGGTCAATATTTTAGCTTAAGCGCAATTATTTGAGATATGCAAAAATAGTTGTGTTTTAAGCGCAGATATTTGTAATTAAGCTAAAATATTTGTGCTTTAACTCATGTAGGCCTATATTTCATGCCCCATCAATATAGATCTTCCCTCAAAAATAAAATAGTCTTCCCCTGTGTGGTGGACTCTAATGTGTGGTGGCCGCGCGCGCGCCGGACTCTGCCAATATCAACAGGTGTGTCAGGTAATGCTTTTAAAAAAATTTAATGTCCTTATTTGCGCTTTGGCTTCCCATAAATATTGTTACAAGCATTAAGACATTTGTAAAATAAGTATCCACTTCTATTCCCAAATATTCTTTTTGTGTGGTAATTTCGACCAACATCATCCCTGCTAATCCGCTCTCGAACCATATAAAGGTACCTAGCTATTTGACAACCATACTTATTTGTCAATCAATACTTATTTTGTGAACGAAAGAATGTTGGGTCAATGTTACAAGCCTTGTGACATTCGTAAAATAGTATGCGGTTTTATTCCAAAATGTACTTTTTGTGTGGTATTCTCGACCGACATCATCCCTGCTAATTCGCTCTCCAGTCACATATATACATAGCTATTTTTACAACCATACTTATTTGTCAACCAATACTTATTTGTCAATCAATAGGACTACTTATTTTGCGAACGAAAAGGATATGTCGGGTCAATGTTAAGCCTTAAGAATTGTAAAGTAAGCTACTATGAGCAATTTTATTCCCAAATGTTTTTGTTGTATAGGCCTACATGGTTATCTTTACCAACATCATGCATCACTGCTAATCCGCCCTCCAATCGTATCCATTTGACAACCATACTTATTTGTCAGAAAAATCAATACATGTTTTGCAACCGAAAAGATGTCGGTTAACGTATATCCTTAGTGGTATTTTTGTACGACCATTGATAAAAAAAATCACTAAACTGCTAACCTCTCTCCAGCAATTAATTCATGCACATTTGACATATGCAAACGATACTTATTTGTCAGAAAAAAATAAATATGTATTTTACGAACAGCCAAATTAAACAAATTTGTCGGGTCAATAGTATAGACGCACATGTATGTATATATCCGTATAAATATATTTATAAATCAATGCGGACGCAGAGAGAGTCTAATGTAGAATATAAAATAATTGTGGACAAGAATGCCATAAATTCTTGTGTTGACACATTAAATTTTGTTGTGGAAATTAATATTTTCACTTGTTTGATGATCGGTGCTTAACACCCACTCTTTGGTGACACTGTTTCCCACCGAGGCGCGACCTACGGTTTGTGGGAGGAGTGAACATGCGCAGACGCAAAAACCATACTTATTTTACAACCATACTTATATTTTAGAACACCGGTACTCAACTGTGAGTATGTCACTATGATTCAAGATTTTATTCGATAACGAAAGCTCCATGTCGGAACATCAAATTTTGTAAATAGTAGAAGAAGAGAAGAAAATATAACAATAAATAATAAAATAATAAATAATATAACTATAATAATAACGAGCACCAGTTTTCTGTATAATGGGGAGTAACTCTAATAATGCCTCAATGTGTATTTCCAATGGCTATGTGCTGATTACACTAGTACAGTATGAAATTCTAAATGAGTAGATTCCTTAAAATTAGTTAATTTCATCATTGAGTAAAGTTAGTTTTACACTAGGGTTATGTTATGGTATTACCCTTACATGGAGCTAGGTACTTGAAGTTAATATCAGATTTATAATATACTGTGATTTATTAAAGATGTAATCATGGTTTCAGAGCTCCAGTTGCAACAGCATTTAAATTTAAGTTTAAAATATGAATACCAAATGGCACATCCTATTCCAAACATCTTAATTTACGACATAAGAAGAATTTAGATGAAATGTAAAATAGGTTTTGTAAAATTTGGTCTGAAACCCTGACCACATGTTTAAGTATTAACCTGTATGAAAATAATTAAATCAACGGAATAGTAGTGGTGAGCCTTAAGTTGTACGATTGGTGTATCGTACATGTAAATCAGAAGTTTATATGCAGTGACTGTGAGCAGTAGTAGAGGCATTACTAGGGTTACTCCCATGGGCATAAGAAGACCATCATGCTTGAGAGAGCCCTGCTAAAAGCAAAGAGAACAAAACCTGGCTATCTTTTTTATATATTTGGGCTCTGTTTTGTTCATTAACCAAATGAGTTGTGTGTAGTAAGCTTCAGTTTGGATACTTTGTGAAAGAAGTGGGACAATTAAATTATTACGTACCATATCATGTTTGGGACATTGTAATAGGAAGTGGGCCTCATCCTCAGTTACTCCAAGATTGCACTTTGTACAAACTCGGTCCTTGACATCATTCTCTTTCGATGAGTATCTGCCTATTTCTATTTGTAATCTATGCGCACTGATACGAAATCTAGACAAACATTTTCTGTCATTAATATCCTTTATTTGATCAAGGTACTCTTCATATTTGAAATCATTTTTGAATAGTCTATATGTTCTTAATTTTGAACTTTTCTCCAAATCCAATTTCCATTTATAAGTGAACTTTTTCTTCAGAGTGACCTGAATAGAGTGCATGACTTTCGGGGTAATAGAATCAGGTTACTGGATAAGGTGTTCAAATCCCAACTTCTTAAGGAAATTATAGATAGATTGGAGCCAACAGTGTTGGTTACAACCTACCATGTTAACATTATCAGTGAGGGCTTCTCTCAGCAGATGGTCTTTAAGGGAACCATCATGCAGTCTTTTCCAATATTTGACCATATTCAATATTATATCTGTGTAAAGTGGATATCTGCCGAGATCACCATAAATTGCAAGTAGTGTTGAGTTTTTGTGAACCCCCAATAGATATCTACACATGCTTCTATTTAATTTCTCAGTGGGGTTGTTTTCAAACATTATATACTCAAGTCCTTTTTAAGGCTCTTAATTGAAAGCATTCCAGTACAGTAATCTCAGATGAGTACAATAGAATCGGTTTCACTGTTTGATCGAATACATGCATGAATTTTCTCGGATTGAACGGCATGTCATTGAAGGTACTTTTAATTTTGAAAAAGGCTTTAGATGCTCTTTGATAAATATCATTGAGAGCTTGGTTGAAATTGCTATTCAGGCAGAATAATATTCCAAGATATCGATAATTTATAACAGATTCAATAATTTGGGTATTCATAGTGAACTGGCTTTTAATTAAACAGCTTGCCTTATTAAAAATCATTGTTTTTGATTTAGAATAATTAATATCTAGACCCTATTCCTGAAAGTATGAGCAACATTTATCTAAGCAATTTTGCAGTCCACTTGAAGTTTCTGACAACAGGATAAGGTCATCTGCATATAATAAACAGTTGATATGTTTCCCGCCCAATGAAACTGGGCTGCAAGAATAATCAAAACAGTCAACAATATTATTCATATAGAGTGAAAATAAACTAGGACTCAAACAATCGCCCTGGAATACACCAACGCTGGATGGGAAACTTTCCGTATAAATGGCATTCCCTGTTAAAAGGACATTAAGATTTATCTTAGAGTACATTGACTCAATGATAGAGCTGAACTTACCACCAATATACCAGCCGTTCTAAGCTTTAGAAACAAACCAGGATGAAGTATAGAATCAAATGCTTTACGCAGATCAATAAAACAAGAATATACATATTGTGACTTATTAAGGTATTTGTCAATAATTGTCTTCAATTTAAATATGTGGTCAGTTGTGCGACATCCTGCTTTGAAACCAATTTGTTCCTCATGCATGATGTTTTTATTCTCTAGGTAGTTTTCCAAACGTTTATTCAGTATATTGTTAAATAGCTTTGATAGACAACTTGTTATTGCTATGCCACGATAATTAGTGGGCTCTAAAGGATCACCAGTTTTGAAGATAGGTGTGATTAGTCCCTCTGCCCAACATTTTGGATAATGACCTGTATTTAAAATTGTGTTAAAAAGTTTCTCAAGACACGGCAGAAGCGCAAGTTGGCCGTATTTGAGCATTTCATTGATAATTCGATCCTTTCCACTACTCTTGTTATTTTTTAGTTTCAGACATGCCTGCGATATTTCTTTGCATGATATAGTTTGATCAAGAATGGAATCAGATTCTGGTTTGGCTAAATTGGAAAACTTTACATCTAAGCCCTGTGCTATTTCCTCTTTTTCCGGGGATACAGTATTAAGAGTTTTGAAGTAGTTAAGCCAATTATCTGCTTCAATAGGAGATGTGACGCTGCCATGCTCAGCCTTCTTTATTTTGTTGATGGCTGACCAGAAGTCTTTTTGATGTCCATGGGGGATAGCGTCCAACTCGTCATATACACCGCAATAATATTTACGCCGCTTTTTTTTCCCGAGACTTATTATATAGTTTACTCATTTGAAAATATTTATTACGCAACTGTCTATCGAAAGGGTGTAAACCAAGTTGTTTACTACAATGATCAAGACTTCTACGTAGTCCTCTCAATGAAGTGTCAAACCACTTTTTGTGTTTAGGTTTTGAAATCAGCTCATTATTATCATTGGGTCTATGTACTCTCTTAGGTAGAGACAACTCTGCTGCTTGGGTGATGATCGAGGTAAACTCATTCACTATACAGTTTGTATGGTTAGCCTCATATGGATTACTAAGAAATTCAGTTATTGATTGACAAATAGATTGGGATTGCAAAGCTTTCTGAAAATCTTGAATTGAGTTTTCTTTCCATATGAATTTAGGTCTCAAACATAAAGACTCTGAATTACTTACCAGCTGTCTTTTGCTACATAAGTTATTAGTGTATTGGGTATAGTTGCAATGGCTGTTGAAATTTGACAGTGGTTTGATAAAGAGCGTTTAAATTTGTGAACTTTCATATACAGAAATTTGTTGTAAATATCTTCACTAACAATGAACTAATCAATAACACTACTGCCTAATGAACAGTGTGAAGTGAGTTTACCTAACATGTCTCCAAACAGTCTTCCATTTAGAATACGAAGTTTGGCACTTACACAGAGTTCAAGTAGTTGAGATCCCCTAGCACACACTGAATTATCTTGTGAGACTCGGGGAGTCGAGGAATAAGTGTTTCTATCATTATCTGGGAAATCAGCAAGGTAATCCAAATTTGATATTTCTGATGTGTAGTCTGGGCGGTTGGCACACCGAGCATTAAAATCACCACACAACATAAGGTGGCCCAATTTGGAAAAATTTTCAACCTCCTCTACCAGATATTCAAATTGGTTACCATTTTTACAACTATATGTTGAGTTCTCAGGAGGAAGATTAGTAAAACATAAGAAAATATCCCTTTGTAAGTTGAAAAAGTCTTTGTGGAGTTTAATCCATTGTAAATTTGAATTACTATTTGGTAAAACAGATACCCCATCTGCTATTGTCTTCCTCAAAAGAATACTTATACCCCCAAATGTCCTATTTGCTTTTTCATTTTGTTTCCTAAATTTATGATAAATTTTAAAATCACCAAGGGGACAAGGGATATTGTGTGTGATATGAGTTTCAACTAATCCAATAATATCATAGCGACTTATTGAATTTCTGAATTCTATGTCCAGATATTTATCAAAATCTTTAGTTTGAAGGCCATCAATGTTCCAAACAGTAACTAGTAGTGGCCTCTGAAATGCCCGCGAAATCGTGGTCCACCTCTTGGGGGCCATGGTCTGAATTGACGTCTGTCCTGAATTGACGTCTGTCTCATATGGTTTACAAGCAATTGACGTCTGTCTCATATGGTTTACAAGCAATGTGTTCAACAATGATAATCCCTAATTACATATTATCAGCATCCCTTATATCCAAATAATTGATGTCCCCTTCCCGGAACTCTAGTAATTTTTTATTGTTTTTTAATGTATTTTTGCACAGATTTGGGCCATTACTATGGTCATATACTATAGCATGCATGTGGTGTCACTGCATGAGGGCTTGCCAACCTCATATGGTTTACTTATTGACTTAAATCAGGGAAAAATATGGGCAGCCATTCGGTAGGAAATTACATGAAATAAAAGTTAATGGTGGTTTGTGAAAATAATAGTCTCTATTTTCAAACCAACAGTCGTTCTTGGATTCAATAAGAGACACTTCCGTTTCAATAGCCATATTTTCTTAATCAATGGCCATCTATTTCAAACTAATAGACTCCATTTCCAAACCAATAATCGTTCTTGGATTCAATAAGAGACAGTTCCGTTTTAACTTTTAATAGATATAGTCTAGATTCGTAATCAATGTTGACCGATGCAAAATTAATGTTCTATTTTAATTTAATAGTATTCACTGTTCAACTAATATCTAATAACACACAATTAGTAAGATTCACGCATATTCAATAAACGTACACTCCGTTTCAATGGCCATATTTTCTTAATCAATAAAGATATTTCAAACGAATAGACGATTTCTCACAAGCAATGATTATCGTTATAAAACTAATAGACCTTATTGTCATTCTTATATTTAAAAGATATAAATTATCACCAATGTAAAATTAATGACGTTCTTTCAATTCAATATCTAATTGCGCAATCTACTATTTCCGGTCAAACCAATGATTAGGAATTCGAAATCAATGATTAAAACGTGAAATAACGCTAGGGTCTCTGATGGCGATGTTTGAAGAAACTGTATTCATGTGACGTCAGAAATATATAAATAAACATGGGAATTCCCAATGTCATGTCGGTGTGACGATTTGCAGTAGTTCACTCGGTGCAAATCAAACGACGATAAATATTCACTATGGTCCACTATAACACAGTGGAGTAGATTAAATAAAAATTTCAAGACAATTATTAAAATTGTCTGACTAAAGCATGAAACTTTGCACATATGTACATATTTACATACGTATTGGTATTAGATATGGAGCCACGCTGGAATTTCACTTTAACCCCTCTTTTAAGGGGTTTTCCAAATTTAAAGAGTGTTTCGTGGTTATACAATTTACTAAATGTCGCAAGTAATCTTACCATGAAATATACGATTTAAAATTAGGCATATATTCAGTACGTATGACTCTGAGAGATATAATGCCACATTTTTAGGGTAAAATTGGAACTCCCCGCCCAAGATGGTCGTCAAAATGACAGCTGAAAGAGGGAATTTGACGTTTTTTCACTAATATCTTCTAGATCAGGTTCTGCTGTATGGAACTGGTTCGGAAATGTGACTTCATTTTGTATTGCTCATGTTAAGAGATAATTGGAGCAATGAATATGTCATTCGTATGATCCAAGTCCCTCCCGATCCCTCAATAATTCGATTATACATAACTCGTTATGAAATTTAACCAAATATCACCGTTATGAATCTAGTCATATTTTAACAAGAATTTGACAGAACTTAGCAAATTATGACATACAATTACTTATTAATTTTTGCGCTTAAGTGCAAATAATTTACGTTTAATCACAAATCATTTGCGCTTAAGTGCAAATAGAAATTAGTGCATTGATCTCCCTGAATTAATTTTAAATGGCATAGGCATAGCCTAACACATCACCTCATTCTGCTTAGGCCTCATCTTCTGGGAAGTAACTATGGTATCAAATTAACATTGTTTTTAGTTACGTTTTCCCATCTGGGAAGTTTCTATATCCCCTAATTTGCAGAAGATAAAATCCATAATCGAGGCTCCAAATGGGTGAACATCACCAACTTCAACTGGGGAACTACAATCTGATCCTAGGGCTGCCATAGCAGTTGAGGGCCTAAGCAGAATGAGGTCCCCAGATGGTAAATTTAGTGATGCTAGCCCACTATGTGGTGTAGCGTCACTAAATTCACCTTCTGGGGACCTCATTCTGCAAATGACAGACACGCTATTTGCAGGCTTGCACTCAAGTCTATATAGGCCCATCATATGAGGGAAGCAATCCCCAGTGATCTCTAGATACCTTTTATGACAATGGAAATGGTATAGATCTGTACAGGATATGTCTCTTTTATAAACTGTAATAGATCTCTGGGATGGAGACACAAATTCTTGGGGACAGGGATGCTGATAATATGAAAATATGTTTTTCCCCTATTTCTATTCAATAAGTACACCACGAGGGAAGCAAGCCCACAGTAACCCCTAATTCCCCCTCTATGACCATGGAAATGGTATATATTTGTGGAGGAGATGTCCCTTTAATAAAATATACTAGAGCTCTGGGAGTGAGGCACCAAATTTTGGGACACCAGAGACAGAGATGCTTTTGACTTTTCAACTTTCGAGTCTGTATGGGCTACTACTATGGGCCTATAATAATATACTATGAGATGGACTCCATCATTCACAATCAGAGGGAAGTAAAGGAGTGTTAGGTATTTGCGCTTAAGCACAAATCATTTACACTTAAGCGCAAATGATTTTCGCATAAGCGCAAACAAATTGATAGACACATATTTGTGCTTAAGCGCAAATGACATTCGCTTAAGCCCAAATGATTTCTGGTGTCCCAAAAATTGGTGCCTCACTCCCAGAGCTCTAGTATATTTTATTAAAGGGACATCTTAAGCGCAAATATTTGCGCCTAATATTTGTGCTTGAGCGCAAATAAATAATAAATGTGAAAGGGCCTCCCATAGTAAAAGGGGACTCTAATTTTCTTGAACATTGAAATTCCCTTTGTTTGAGAATTTGTACATGTTTATATTGAATATTCTCAGTAAATATTTATTCTGTGTGTTTCAAAAGAAATCAGAATAAATTGTTATTGTTTTTATGTATTGGTTATAGATAACAGTTAATTAGATTGACTCCCCTCTTCCCAGATGCATCCTTACTGTGGAAGACGATCGCCCGGCAATTCACCCAGGTCTGTTGGATGGCTCAAACGATTTTTCCTACTATGGCCTGTTTGTACCCTTGATTTGAATGACACATTTAATTGTTTCGTACCATGTTTTTGGTCATTTCACACCATATATTGGTATGTTTTGTTGATTCCCAAAAATGATGATTGGTCATTCGTATGTGCAAAAATATTTTAATTGTGTTAACTTAATGAAAGCGAACATGTTCATGATTTAACGTTCGTGATGATGACAACCCGACATTTACATGTTAACATATTTCTGTCTTTTTTTTGCGAAACAAAATGAACAAATTGAAATTGTCACGACAAAGTTAAAGGTGCATAATACGAATTAACGCTTGAATATTACTATTTCCTTGGCTTCGGGGTAAAACATATTTGATTTGAGTTGAGGAACCCCCCCATCAAAGCTGAGAGTGATCAGATATCAATTTTTGAAATCTATTATTTTTCACCATCATTAATTTTTTGTGGCTCAATAAAAAGTCGAAAGAGGACGGATGAAGATGGATAACTCTAAAAGCAAGTGGCTTTTTAAAGCAAGTGGCTTTTTTTGTGTCAGATATTTGACAAACCCGCAAAATTTCATAGAACAAAATGTTGATAAATAACAGGTTTTGGGCAATTGTATACTATATTTAACTGGTTAGCATTATTTTTGGGGCATTAATCGATTCTGGTAAACGAAGTGGCATTTCAAAAAATGGTGTTGTTGTTGAACGACCATGGTTATGGTATCGAATACTGAAATAATGAAGAAGTCACTGCAGTTGTATATATCATTTATGTGGTCACAATATATGCGTGTATAATGCAACCTGTAAGTTGACATGACCTCTGTTCTAGTTGGCTTATGATTGAGTTCTGAAGTGCTCTTCGCACTGTCAGATTTACTTGATCAATACTCCAGAAATGTTCAGAATCCTATCCCACGACATGCACTCCGCAGCACTCGTATGAAACGTCTAGAAAATAGAATCCATATTTAATAAATCCTTCAGACATTCAGTATTACCGATCGCCTGAATCAACATCTGACTGTTCGAAGCGGTTCCACTCATTGGTTGTTTTTAAGAAGAAGTTGTCGCAATGTACAGTGCTTAGTACGCAGTAGATTGAACGATTATCTTACGGTGTTAGAGATGTTGTTGTTGACATAATCATATTCATACTGCTGTTGTTAGTACTTGTCACACACATCCTAAAGTTCTCCACCGGATTTTGACAGACATTGCCTGCAACACTAGGAACAGTGACAATCACAGTAATACTGACAGTGAGTGAGTTATAGATACTGACAGTGATACATCAACATCAAATTCGGTTGCTTCATTTTCCTTAGAATTGTTTTTTTTAGAATTTTATATAGATTCTTCATTTGTAGAATAAGTTGACTAACAATCAGTTATTATGACAATCGTCGTCAACAATGAATGACATTGATAATTTGATAGTAATATTGTCTGGTTGTATAATTTGATCGATTCAATGATCTGAATCTGATGATTGCTGGCACTGAATTTCTGTCTCGCTGGCCTCGCGACTATCTTCAGATCTTCGTCGGCATTCTGGGTCAATATTAAAAAAAACAAGCTCTCAAATGCATCTTCGGTATCTGCTACAAGTACATGATATAGTCCACAGTCCGTATATCATCGCAGTTTTCATGTTCAGGGTCACTTTCTGACGCGAAAATGTTCGAGAACATGCATTTTTTGTTGCTTGCGGGATCGATATCCCGGGGATATCCCATGTTGACGTCACAGATTTTGCGGTTAGGTGACTCCAGCAAGATTGGTGGCCAGCGCCCCTAGCGTTAATTCAAAAATTAACTAGTAATTCAAGAATTGTTCATTGGTTTGTAAACGGAAGCTATTAATTCTGTAGACTCGTCCATTAATTCTGCATTTTTAGTTATTGGTTTCACCGGAAATAGTTGATTCCGCTATTAGATATTGATTCGAATACGAACGTTATTAATTCAGCATTGGTGATCATTTATATCTATTAAATATAAGAATGACAATAAGGTCTATTAGTTTTATAACGATAATCATTGATCGTGGGAAATCGTCTATTGGTTTGAAATATCTTTATTGATTAAGAAAATATGGCTATTGAAACGGAATGTACGTTTATTGGATATGCACGAATCTTACTAATTGTGTGTTATTAGATATTAGTTGAACAATGAATACTATTAAATTACAAAAGAACATTAATTTTGCATCGGTCAACATTGATTATGAATCTATATCTATTAAAACGGAACTGTCTTTTATTGAATCCAAGAACGACTATTGGTTTGAAAATAGCGCATATTGGTTTGAAAATAGAGACTATTGTTTTCACAAACCACCATTAACTTTTATTTTCATGTAATTTCCGACCGAATGGCCGCCCATAGAAAAAACCCTATTCTCATATTATCAGCATCCCTGTCCCAAAAATTGGTGTCTCATTTCTGGAGCTTTGGTGTCTCAGTCCTCGAGCTCTAGTGTTTTTAGCTCACCTGAGACGAAGTCTCCGGTGGAGCTATAGTCATCACTCCTCGTCCGTCTGTCCATCCGTCCTTCCATCCATCAACAATTCTTTGAACATCTTCTCCTCTGGAATCGTAAGACCCAATTGGTTCATATTTTGGTGTGGATGTTCCCTAGGTGACTCTCATTCATATTTGTTCAAATGAGGTCACTGGGTCAAATAGTTGCGAAAGCAGGGCCACAACTCTATTCCTTCATAGTAATTCTTATAACGATTTCTTTTCCAGAACTATAAGGCCTAATGGGTTCATACTTGGTGTGGATATTCCCTACTAGTAGGTGTCTCCCATTCAGATTTGTTCAAATGAGGTCACCAGGTTGATTAGTTGAGAAATCAGGGCCATAACTCATAGTAATTCTTACAATGACTTCTTCTCAAGGAATATTGTGCTGATTTAGCTTATATTTGGTATGGAGGGACCTTGGTTGACTGGGGTTCAGATTTGTTCAAATCGGGTCACTGGGTCAAATAGGGGCAGAGCCAGGGACATAACTCTAAAAACTAAAAAAATTCATTTTTGCATTTTGACCTTTAATTTTTTTTAGACACATCACAGTCTCATATTTCTCACCTAGATTTTTCTTAGCACGTTCTTCATCTGTATGGATTTTGGTATTGTTTATTTAACCCTTTCCACTCTTGTGTTTATATAGAATTCATCCAAGACAGGATTACTCAAACATTTTTCATCTGATCGACACCAAATTGTTGACACTTATTTACAAATCATGTTCAAATATGGGTTTGATCCGATATATTTTAACAGAGTTATGGCCCTTTATAATTCACACCTCTTTGCTATGAATTTTTAAGAGAACACTGAAGCCTGTATTATTGAAAAAGCCAATTAATCACAGTGTGGACACCCGATACTCTGACTGAAGACTGCTTGCTTGCAGACCCCTTTAACATCTGTCATTACATGACGCAGAAACTTACGAAGAGCGGACAGTAAATCCAGAGAGACGGCATATAGAGCCATGGTAAGAACATCACTCGAATATGGAGCAGAAATATGGGACCCCGCCGCAGTAGGAGAAATAGAGAAGTTAGAGAAAGTGCAGAGAAGAGCGGCAAGATTCATCACCAACAACTATAGAGACCGAGAAAAAGGCGCAGTAACCAGCATGATTGATGGACTACGGTTAGACTCACTAGAGATCCGCAGAAAGATGAAGAGAATAGAACTCTTCGGCAAGGTGGTTGAGGGGATAATCCCAGCCATACACGCACATGATTTACTAAAGGATAAGAAAGGAAGGAAAATTCGAGCAAAAAAGTTTCCAGACCACAAAAGTGATAACATCATTTCGAGCCAAGAGTGTATCAACTCACGATCGTTCGAACCAATAAGAGCCAACACGGAACAATATAAACAATCATTCTTCGTGAGAACGATCAGGGACTGGAACAGCATAGAAGATTACGCATGCTCGGGGAATACAACAGGAGAAACACCAGAGTAGTAGCAACGACGCGACAACAGCCGAGAGGCTCCTGCGCCGGAAATATACAGATACAGATACAGATGACATGACATTAGTTAAACACATATTCTACAACAATAAATAGGAATAGTCCATTGTTCATTTCTTCAAGTCTGGACATAGTGTGTCTGACATTTGCAGAATGAGGTCCCCAGATGGTGAATTTAGTGTTGCTACCCCGTAAAGCAGGCTAGCATCACCAAATACACCCTCCAGGACCTAATTATGCTTAGGCCTCATCTTCTGGGACAAAAACAAATTTTTTAAACATGTTATAAAATTTAAAAATTTGAAAAAAAGTGACACCATTATAACTTCTGCAGAGTTATGAAACTTTACTCTTTAATAAAATTATGGAAACATTCCACCTTCCCCCACCCACCCCCTCCCACATGGCCCAGACCCCACCCTGCCATCAACCAACATCCCTTCCAAGCCATATCACCTCTCAATTTAATTAATACCTCTTCTCACCACAGAAGCATATATTTCTTCAAAGACAC
Organism: Siphonodentalium dalli; assembly: GCA_032622095.1. NCBI lineage: Eukaryota > Metazoa > Mollusca > Scaphopoda > Gadilida > Siphonodentaliidae > Siphonodentalium > Siphonodentalium dalli. Next base: position 135,929,422 of record CP136062.1, on the reverse strand, counting down.
CTGTCATTAATTTAGATTAGAATAATAGATGTCATCTGGCTAGTTTATGTAAACATATCTGTAGCAATTTAAAAACAAACTGGTGCTCCCAAGGTAGGTGATGACTGACATGTTTCCCTGACATTCAATGGTACTGTGAATGGCTTAGAAGTCTGGATATAGTGTGTCTGACATTTACAGAGTGAGGTCCCCAGATGGTGAATTTAGTGTCGCTACCCCATACAGCATCACCAAATACACCCTCCAGGGACCTACTTCTGATAGGCCTCATCTTCTGGGAAGTATCATAAGTATCAAATTGACAGTTTGTTTTAGTCACTTTTGTCCACGTGTTCAGTTTCAATGTCCCCCTAATTTGCAGAAGATAAAATGCATAATTGATGTGCTCAATGGGTGTGTATCACCAACTTCAACTGTAGGACTTCAATCTGTTCCTAGGTTTTTATTGGCCATTGAGGCCAAATCAGATTGAGGATGAATTTGGTGATGCTACCCTGCCTTACAGAATATTGTCATTAAATTCACCTTTTGGGAACCTAATTCTGCAAATGTCAGACATACTAAATTCAGGCTTGGCCATTTCATATTATTTTCTTAATTACCACTTATCCAGATGAAATCATACCACCAATTTTCAAAGACAAATTGGGGGGTATATATTGGATTAAATTTGTCTTCTATCTGTCAGACTTCCATCCGTCTGCCTGTTGAGATGTCTATCCATCCATCTATCAACAATTGTTTTCTTCTCCATATTAAAGACGAATGTGTTTATATAGTTCAGTGTGCATGTTCCCTAGGTGTCTCACCATCAGATTTGTTCAATTAAGTTCATCACATCAAATACTTGTAGGTGCAAAGCCAGGGCCATTACTCTTTCCCTCCTTAGTAATTCTTAAAACAGTTTTTTCTCAAGAACCATTGGGCCTAATAACCCGCCTATATAGCTTATCTTTGATATGAAGGGGCCTTGGGTTCAGATTTGTTCAAATGGGGTCATTTTTAGGAAATGAGGTCCCCAGAGGGTGAATTCGGTGATGTTAGTCCACCTTGCGGAATACTGTCATTAAATTCACCTGCAAAGGTCAGACACACTAAATACAGACTCGGCTGTTCCAATATTAGTTTCTTAACAACCACTTATCCAGGTTAAATCATACCCTGATTTTTCAAAGAAAAATTTGGGGGTATATTGATATTACTAGATGAATGGATCTCATAGATGAGGAGTCACATTTGTTCTAATAGGAGCAGAGATAAGAGATTTAACTCTCCTCTATGCTGTTTGGTACTGGTATAATATTGATTTCTAGACAGCCTGGGTGGGGGCAATGTTTGAGGCAATGGGGAGGGAGTGTAGAGGGGTGGAGATTTTGACCCCCAACTTTGATCAAAAGTTAAACAGTTAAAAATGTCATGCCTGATACTACATTAGTTGTAGATTAGATGTTCACATAAAAAATAAGTTAGAATTGTTCTCATATGTTGGTTTGATGTTCTAACATGTATGTATGTTTTTAAACCATCAGTCCATATGTTCCTACTTCAGGTTAAACTGTTGGACCAAATTGGCCACAAATTTTAACTTTATGGGGGGTGTCAGGTTGGTAAATTTTAAACATTTCAGAACTTGAAGTACTGGTACCAGTCGTAAAATTCAACCTAAGAGGAATTTACAAAAGGATTTTTGTGAACATAGTACTATGGTATGGTTGTCCTCTTTAAAAGGTAAGAGGTTGGAGATTTGTCAGTGATGTGCAATTAGAACTTTCAAGGTGAAGAGCCCTGCTCATCTGAGAACATCCAGCTACATGTATGTCCATGTTTAGAACTACTTGTCTTAAGTGATTTTGTCAAGTACTGACTCTTGTAGTCTTCAGAGTCCCCGTCTTCTCAGTCCTTACAGTCTGGTGAACGACCCACAGTAATCGACTGTCTTGTTTATTAAATCAGCATCTCTTGCAGAGATCTATATTATTTCCATGGTCATATAGTGTGAATGTGGTGTCACTGAGGGCTTGCTTCCCTCATAGGTTGTGCCTGTATACTCGAAAATTTAAGAAAATCAAAGTTGCCCTGACTAATACAGAAAGTAATGCTATCGCGAGTAGCCCCAACTAATATATACAGAAGATAATATAATGCTATCATGAGTCGCTCCAAATAAAACAGACGGTAGAGTCAGCCATTTTGATAAAGAAGTTGGGGTAGCTCCCTACCCATCCAAACCAATGAAAACAAGAGGTGATATGTGAATAGGAGTTAAGGTTAAGTTATGGATAAACCTATTTATTCACCAGGGGTGTTTAGTTAAATATAACCATAAATTGCGCTTAAGCGCAATTGATTGCACTTGAGTGCAAATAGTTACTCTTTAGCGCAATTAATTGCACTTAAGCGCAATGATTGCTCTTAAGCGCAATTAATTGTTAAATGTGAATTTGGCCTCCCATAAGCTGGACACATTTAATTTATAGCCCAGTTGTTGGAAATTTGTGTCAAATCCCCCCAAAAAACAGATATCTGTGGATATCTGTTTTTTCGGGTTTTTTGACACAAATTTCCAACAACTGTGATTTACAGTGAGATAGAAAATATATAGGGAAGATGCCTACCCTTGGCTAGTGTCCGAAATCAGCCCATAGGAATTTGAAGGGGACACAAAACGGTGTTTCCAATATGACAAATCCAAAAGGTTGTGTTTTGGTTTTTATCTCATTTTAAACCACATAATTGAACAATCATGTTTATCGGTCATGATTTGGTTTCAATATGTAATTCAATGAAATTATCAGGGCGTATAATGTTTTGACGTACATTAAAAAACCAAGAAAAACATTCAACTGCGTTAAAGAGCATTCCTGACAATATCTTGAATGTATTCGAGCTCAAACAACATTCAAAAATCTACTAACATTGCCGAAATAGACCATACAACTCCATAGAAAATATCGTCTGATCTACGCTCAATTGTAAATATTTACATCTCGAATCGGGACGCAACTATCGGGGATAAACTTAACGAAACGATTTCGCCATCGATACTCAGTGCATTTAATTTGGATGCATATTCGTAAAAATAACTACTTTGAGGTAGATTATTCTCGATGTGTATTTGATCGCCCTATCAGAGTGTTTCACATCACTTTAAAGTGATGTGAAACACTCTGGTAGGGTGATCAAATAGAAATTGAGAATAATCCAAAGTGACGATACACACCGTTATTCTTATATAATAATTTAATGCAATGACTCTCGATGGCGAAATCATTTGTGCTAGATTATTGCCGATAGTTGCGTCCCGAATCGATATGTAAATATTTACAATTTGGCGTAGTTTAGACGATGTTTTCTATGGAGTGGTATGGTCGATTTCTTTGAAATTTTTGGCAATGTTAGTAGAATGCTACATTCCCCAGGATGGCATATAGCACCTGAGAACTAACTTATCAATTTCACTCACCGGAACAAGTGCATAATATGTCTTTAAACAAACAACTCATCAACTTCGTGATTCTCAACTCAGATCGATCACCGTTGTATCTTGTTCAAACAAAAATGTCAGAAGCAGTTCTGAGTGTAAAAAGCGCTAAACTGTTCAAGGTAGATACATGTACCTATCTATATAGAAACATATGTACAACTTTATTATCAACTTTCTCGCAGACAAATCACAGGTAAGACTATTATATAGGATAACAAAACGTTCAAATCATATCAATCATATCATAAGATCAAGATATATAATATAAACTAGAACAATGATACCCTTTTATACACTTTAATTAAAATTAAATGTTTTATTCTAATAATAAAATAACATACAACAGAAAAATATATATAAACATCCAAATATCCTACTGATAAAAACATTTTTAGGTGAGAAGAATCGGTCCAAACCTTGGGCCGAATCATCCCTGCCGAATCTGCCCTGGGCCGAATCTTCCCCGACCAAAATGCACACGTGATATTTTTTGTAAGTTCATTTTCTTCTGTTCATCGACCAAACAACCATGCAATTATGTCGGTCCCTGTTTAATACTAAGATCAATATGCGACCTATGATCAATTTTATTGCAGTTTCGTCATTGTGATGAAAGAATGACTTATCAGAACTTCGAAATAGTTATGAATTGAAGCAGAACTCAATTATTTACGGCAGCATTTCAATCTCGCGCCGACTGAGACTGGTGTGCATTTATGTATGCATATGTATAAAACATTACGACATCGAACCCATTAGTCACGCTGAGTCAGTCAACTGAGTGAGATTTCCCTGGATAAAATCAGATCACACTTCTAACTTCTAAGGAAATTGCCAAGATGTGCCGAATTAACGACAATGAACTACTTATCCTTTAAAATTAGACTACGGTAATAAAATTAAATTGCTGACTGCGGAAGTGAAAAAAATATGCAATTAAATGGTTATTATTGTAAACTGGGAGTCGCATAATAAACCTTTTATCACAGCAGTGAGTTGATCTGTGTCGTATCAATCACGTCTCGTTGAGATGGGCAGATTACCAGATCAAACTCACTCACTTATCATCAGTTATTATTAGTAGGCTACAAAGGCCATAGTTATTTCTGTCACCTAATGTTTTATTTCAATATGTTGATAAGAGAATATTCAATATTATCCAGCAGGAATAATTTTTTTTAAACCGAAAATGGACTTTTGATGACAATTTTGGGACAATTTTGTAATCTTCTTCAAACTTCATAAAATTTCAAAAATATGTTCTAACTCGCTTCTAGCTCGACCGAACATAAAGTACTTATAAATGGAATAATTACTACAACGAATGCATGATGTTATATGTAAACTTAAATGGACAAACCCAAAGTGTAGCGATAAATATCGTTTGCCGACAATCAGTTATAACAAAGAGACATTATGAAATGACGAATATGATTGTGTTACAATTATTATAAGCATCTCCCAATCATGGGTCGATAGCACATAATGACCCAGTTTGAATGACCAAAACAAACTGGACAACTTTGTAAACTCTTTACCCACCCTGCACACATTGGCGAACATCAATAAATTTATGAAATGGTTTTTGGTAGAAATAGAAAAAATGTATAGCTCCATTTTCACATGAGCCAGACCTGCTAAATTGCTAAAATGGGCAAAAGCAGTAACTTTAATATACCAATAACAAGATTTTGGAGGGTGTTATGTTATGTGTCCGATCGGACATCGTACTGCACACATGACAACAAACCTGGACAAGTGTTGTAATTGGGGTGAAGTCAGCATTTTGCACTTGGATCTTTATTCATGCAGTGATCGCGAATGAGACTTTTCAGGGGTTCGGTCTGTGAAGATTCAGCCGAGGGAAGATTCGGCTGGTTTTATCGGCCGAATCTTCCTAGGTGTATACCTATATATTGGGATGGGAGTTTTTATGTTTTTGTTATGAATTATGTGGACATATTTTTTAATAATATTTTACTTGAAAAAATCGAAGTTCTTACTTTTATGATATGTTTTGTCGTTATTTTGTTTGACATATTTTATGAGATTATTTTAGGTTTATGACAAAGAAAGTTTATTTGTATGTTTTATGAGTGAATATTTTACATGAATAAATCGAAGTTATTACTTTTATGATGTTTTGTCGTTATTTTGATTGACATATTTTGTGAGATTATTTAGGTTTATGATAAAGAAAGTTTTGTGAGTGAATATTTTGCATGAATAAATTGTTATTACTTACAAATTGTGTGGTAAATCCAAATATCACGTTCGGGCACTATAAGGAATTATGATTAATGAAGATGCAAGGAGAAAAAGTATCAAAATGTTTGACAGTTGTTCACACTCTGTTCACGTTGGCACCAAGTGTGTTTACATTACAGTCTGTGGAATTTTCAGAGTGGTCTTTCGGATGCTGATATGATCTCAGTGAGAACTATTCGATGTTTGTTTAGATAAGTTTGCTGAGTACATTTCAGTTAGGACTGATCAGTTGTTTGTTTTACCGCATCAGATCTGCAGACTTTTTGCTCTAATGACCAGGGTTCGTGCTGTCGGTAGCCAAATTAGCCAATGGCCAATCTTTTTCGAATTTGGCTAGTAAAAATTTCATTTGGCTAAACTTTTGGCTAATTTTTTTTACCCCAAATGGAGACGGAAAGCTTTTTTTCTTTATTAGGCAAAAAAAAAAACATCTGTGTTTCTGGTTACCCGACCGACCTGCCGAAATTGGGCCGACCTGGACTTTAAAAATTGTTTTATGCATGTAATTGGCATGTAAACACATCTATATCGCTAAATATATACTATATACTATGTTTACATTAAGCAGCAATAATTTTAGATGGAATTTTCAAAAACAATTTACTTCAATTAAAATACATGTCCATTTGTGGTTGCAGATGAATCCCAATCTCACCAATAAATCTTCAGTCTTTAAAACCTGCCATGTGGTAATCTTGTTTGTTCAACTCCCATGTCTTGTGGGAAGAAGTCTTATCTGTTAGAGAGCAATATACATGTAGAAGACTTTCTATATCAGAATTTAAAGTTCCTCTCCCCAGTCAATCAAGGATTCATATAAAGATGGCTGCATGTCTACCATATCAAACACCCTTCTGGGATGGGCACTTAAAAAGCACATGAAATTATTTACTGGTTTGTGTGGGTGTATAAAACTTACAAGCATGCATATGCCAGTGTGTATAAGGAACTTCAAAGTTGGGGGCAATTTGAATGCTGAGGTGTGGTACCTCAGTCAAGGTGTGGCCTGTGGTACCATTTCCAGTGTGGTGTGGGACTTTATATTTCAATGCAATTGAGGGGTGTCTGAGGAACATTTATACCCTGTGCAATGTGTCTGAGGCTCATGTGAGATATCCTGCCAGTGGAGGCGTGTCTTAGGTCCTGAGGTGTATGACCAAATATTTAAGTGAGGTTTGAATTAATATCAGACAAGTTATGTTATTATAAGGTCATAGAAAAGCCCTATTATGGTGTCCGTCTTGGGCCTGTTATGTCAATGTTGTGCTCTGAGGAAGATGTGCCACCACAATCTAAACTGAGAGAATAATTACAACAGAGCTGCATAGTTGAGTGCCTGGGAGGCATTTGTTTGTCCATAATGACAATACTTACCACATTATTGTGCTACATTAACTGTTTACTTGCAATATACATGGACCGCCTTATAAAGAGTAAGCATTAATGTACTTCTTAACTGTTGGGGGAAAAATTAAAAAATAGTACCAAAAAAAAAAAATCCCTACCTACCAACCTGGAAACAAATATTTTTTTTTTGGCCTTAGGCAGTCTGTAAGATAATTTAGATAACTTACCTAAATGCTTTGTTCCTTACAGACGAGCAGTTCTTAACTCAATGGTTACGTAATGTGTCATTAACTGCGTCCTGTCTAATAACCCGGCTTCACACCATAAAAGGTTTTAATACAATAGATATTCAACAGTTATCACCTTACTATAATAAGCAATAGTTAGGGACCACCGTGGTGTCATCGACATAGAGTTAATACAATTGGTTTAGCAGATTTGTGTGATTATAATTATATCGAATTTTAGTTTCATGTTTGCGATAGCTGTATTCTATATTAATGTTTTAGGAATTGATCTGCCTGTGTGATACCAATGTTCGTATAATATTGTTTTTAAAATTATTTTTGTGTTTTAATTGTTTTTATTCTGAGTAACAAATAAAGTTTAAAACAAATATTTTAGTCACTAATTGTGAACCGCCCAGAAAATGAGGATTTAATTTGGCCAATGTTTTTTTTAATTTGGCCAAAAACCATTTGGCCAAAGTTTTTTTCATTTGGCTAATAAAATTTTCATTTGGCTAAACTATTGGCCACAAGATTTTTCGGTCCAGCGCGAACACTGCTGATGACACGGCGACAGAAAGCAGACTATATCGCTGTACTGACCACCATTCAGGAGAAACTCGACGGCCCACCGATGGTGAAAACTTTCATAATGGACTTGGAATATGGTATGTTTTCCTATCTGTTTTCTCAATAAAACCAAATCTAATTCAAATTAAACACTGACTTTTCTCCAAAAAAAAAGAAAGAAAATTACAACCTAAAATTTAAAAAAATCAATAATTCTTTTCATTTTATTGTATATTAATTATGTATAATAGGATGTAATGTAGCTGTCTTCAGAAAGGTTGGCGACGTCTGACTGGCTACTGCATACAGAAAAGACCAACCAACATCTGACAGTTTTTGGCACTTCCATTCCTACCATCGTCACACATCCGTCCAACATTTGAGAGCATTGCACCACAGCTAGGCCAATTCCACCAAGCTGAAAGAATTTGTGGCATATGTGAAGGATCAGTGGATCGAGAGTGACCGATTCACCATCCCAGAATGGTGTATATTCGAACAAATCATTCTTCATTTCAGCATGGCACCGAAGAATTAATGACAAGTCTGGCAACGCCTATCATTGTACAAGCTGGTACCAATTCTACAACTTGAAGCAGCCCATGTCGAGATTGCCATTGCGGCAAGGCAAAGAAATAAGAAGAAAAAGACCAAGAGCACCGATAACAAGACAAGAATAAATCGCGATCAATTAAAGTAATAAAATGATTTATTGATGTTTGAATATTTTTATGTTTCATATAAAAAATGTTGATTTTAAATGAATTTAATGTTTTTCAAATAAAGAACTCGTGTCCAATTTCACACAAGCGTAGTCCCTGCACAAGCCATAATCCCTCCACTAATTAGCTAGATCAAACGACCAGCGGATTCTTCCCGCGACCGAAAAATACCTGACCGAATCTTCCCCGCGACCGAATCTTCCCGTTTCCCTTTTCAGTCTGACAAACTTGGTATCTGACCAAGTTCTGATTTTTGTCAGAATACCCTGAACAGGTTGCGATCCCCGGTCCGCTAGCACGAGAGACCAGTACTCTACCTCTCCACTACTGACTTCCCTTGTGACCCAATGCAAAATTGCCCACAAATTCAATTAAATCTTGAAATTTTTAGTTGTGACCTTCAGGCTTCACCTACAGTGAATACTGAAGTACATTACTAAGGGGAGATCAAGTGACCAATTTTGAATGGGGATTTCAGGTTCACCTTAAAAATGCAGCAAGTCCTTAAAAATGCAGCAAGTCCTTTGAAATGCAGCAAGTCCTTTGAAATGCAGCAAGTTCCCTATAAATGCACCAATTCCCTCTATTAATATGGAGGGTGGATTAGTGGAGTTGTTGATGAGTTTAATCAGTGTTTTATTATCCATGTGATACATGATCTGTGGCAGTTGATTATAGTTGATTGGAAATCTCTATCCCTTTATAATTATTTAAGATGGGTATTTGTAGATTTTTAACTATAAAATAAAAGTTTTTCAAAGTTTTATTAAGTTCCTATTTCTTTTATTTAATTCACTGTTTTAATATAATTTAATAAATATGATTTATTTATTTTCCATTCCGTGTTCATCTATTCCTGATATCGTATAAAGAAAGAGTGTTTGTTTCACTAGTGTGAGAACATTTTACACCTAATAATATTCGCTTTTACTTTTGTTGCTGTTCTACTATACTCATGTTACTTGTTTGAATTATACGAATAAAAACAAAAAAAACTCTTAATTTTAGGGACTTGCTGCATTTCTAGGGACTTGCTGCATTTAGTGTGACCAGTGATTTCCATGCAAATCTGTGAAGCAAAAGTTTAAACTTTAGAGTTGCAAATACTCATGAGTGTGACTTAATCATTGACGTGATATTGAAAACAATATATAGCTAGTTATCTGGCGGGTCCATTATGTATTGGTATTCTTTGCGAATTGCAAGTAGTCATTATTAATTAGTCCCTGATTTAATCAATATCTAAACTTATCCAATTAATTTGCAGATCATGGGATAGCTGTCAGTGAGAATGTCAGTTGCTGTTTCAGCCAAACCGCCAGATGTCATGTCTAGTGGCAGGCTGTTGGGCCGCATGCCTATGCAGACTCTCTCTGACACAGGCTCAAATCCGAATAAGAAACGAAAGAAGAAAAGAAAGAAATCTAATGCAAGAAGCTGCTCTTCATCATCTCTTTTATCTCGGAATGGAAAATTGATACAGGAGTATACTCAAGTAGACTGGTCAAACAAAATACCAGATGGTAGAGATCAAACCAAGCTGCCGTCTCTTACTAAACAAATGTCTACTCCTCGATTTTTTTCTTATGTTCAAAAGCCAGTTTCTATTGCTGACATAACTCCAGTGCCTGTTCATGAGAGACGAAAAAGAATTCCCCTTCTAGCAGCCATTAAACCAGAGAATGAGAGAGCAGAGAAGGAAAGGTTCATGAGAGCTAACTTTAACTACAATCCTTACTTCATCTATCGTTATCCAGCAGATCCGGAGTTATTAAAAGCTTTCTCTCAGGCCTCATCAGATTTCTTGCCTCAGGTTTGTTTTAGCCTTTGATTGCTGATAGTTTCTGCCATTCGGTTCTGAATGTATACATTGGAATGAGCTGTTCTTTATTTGTAGTGATATTCGGACGATATACGGTACTGTAAGCAGGCAGTCAGGGAAACCCCTTCAGATTTATTTGTGAGGGTACAGGTGTACCACGTTATGTTCACCCCCCCCCCCCCTTTTGGGATGCTAATAATCATACTTGTATGATCTTTAATTTTCTGCAAAAATCCATCCTGTGTTCCCTATCACTTAAATTTAATTTGACTCACCAGCATGAATATGTGCCATCAGTTCACCTTTATGCAAAATTTTGTACAAAAAAAATTAGCAAATCATTATTTGTAACAGGGTGACAATTACTGGTTTCTGATTACTGACTACAATACAGTGCACCTTCCTTCTATGCGTATTAGGTGAATTATAAAACAGGATTTACATTAATTATTATTTTGGAATAAGTTTGACAATAATTTTGGGGAAACCCTGATCGAATCTACCCTGTACTATTATTTGGATTTGTACTGTTATAAATTCAGTTTGAGCTAATTTTCCACCCTGTTCTATTATTTGGTACTGCACTATTTTTTGGATGAAATTGGATCACGAGAGTATATCCTTAGTTCATCTGCACGCTGTATAATTTGTTGTAATGAAGTATAGCTCCCTTTTGTGCAATCTTTTGATAAAATATAGTTCGTTTTCCCTCTTGTGACCAATTTTTATATATTCCTACCAAACTTATTTATTGGCATATTTCACAAATCTTCTTAAAAATGGGCAACATACAACTTAATTTAAAAAAATTTAATTTTCTTTATTTTATTTAAGTCTATATAGTTTATAGGTAGTGAGTGATTCTCATTTGCAAAATAATTTCCGTTTGTTTTTAGTAATTATTTGTTCTTTAGTAATTTAATAATTATTAGTAATTATAATGTACTTTATCTTATTTAATGAAAATAACATGGAAAATAATTAGTTTTTGTATAGTTCAGATTTTGTTTTTCCAGAAGTGTATTCGTTGTACCGATGTCGTTGAAGTTTTGGAAAATAACTATTGAATGTTATAATGTATATATTCTTCAAGTACATGTAGGTGCAGCATCTGAATAGTAAAAAATCAGTCTGGAGTAGTGAAATAAGCACATAATATGTCCTCAAAGATATTTGGGGGGCTAACAAGCTATGGTATGAACTGAATTTGTCTGATAAAAAAATCATTATTTGACATTGTTTGCACACGGCACATATTTTCTTACAAAAATTGAAACTGAAACATTAATTAGTAGTTTTATAATTATGAAAAAGTTAAATTTATCTATTAGCCCATGTTAAATATTATGGGTTGGGAACTTCAGACCAGGGACCCCAACTCTTATATATGTGAGTATCCCATTGGGAGCCTTGCATATATATAAGAGATTGCGCTGCCACAAGTTTTTTTCGCAAAATTGTAGGAAGCTTCAGTCATGGAAGGGTTAATAGATATTCAAACTATGCTGATATAAATTGAGAAATAAAATATAAATGATTTTAATTATGGAAGGCCAAATCCAGTAGATACTGTATACACCCATCAGTATGCCAGAGGGTCTGTGAATTTTTTTACACAAAAACTTGGGCCTGGGCTTATCTTCACAACACCCCACATACAGAATCTTTAGTTTGCATTCATAGTGCTAATCTAATGTCATGTTTTATGTGAATCATGATGTATATTATTTTATTTAATTAAAATAATTTGTTTTGTGTTTTTTTTATGTGAGATAGATATTTAAAATAAGACACAAAAATCATCTTATATATTGTAATGCAGCATTTTGTGAAACACAATGGGGCAGGTAGCATTAATGAGTTTCCAATGGAAATTAGCTGTCCCAGAGCAATGCTATTTTTTTGTGCATGAATTTTTGTCAACGTCATTCAGATACCAATGTATACTTGCCCTCTAAAGTTCTAAAAATGGGGGTGGGCTTATCTACGAGGACCTCCGCATGATTTGTTTTGGGAGCAAAAACATAGACTGGGCTTATCCTCAGGGATTGGCTTACTGACGGGTATATAGAGTAGTCATTTTCCAATTTCAGGCTGTGTTGATAATGCAAACTGCATTGAAGAAATATGGCAGCTATGAATCGTTCGAGGAGATAACAGGAGGCAAAGTGCTTAGTAAAGGACAAATCGTCAACATGATAAAAACTTACCTGAAACAAGAGGATCTAGAGGATGAAGTATGGGTTAACCTCTCCGAGGATCTCATATCTCGGGGGTCAATGACGAGGGTCAAAGGAAAACCTATGCTGAGTGTACGCGTCATCAATCTGAGAGAAGACTGGTGCTCTGGTCTACTCAGGCATGAAATAGGTGAGTACCCTTCAGCCTAAAAAAACTAGGTATGTTTCCAATAACGATGAAAATTTCACAGTCTGTAAGTACAGTAATGCCCTAAGTAATCGACTCCTTAATCACAGCAGAATTATGGGTAACTTTTCAGGATTTAGTCGGAAATATGGCTTGTTGCCATTCATCGGAAAGCTCTCAGTTACCCATAATTCTGCTGTGGTTAAGGAGTCAATTACTTAGGGCATTACTATAGTACTGAATTGGTCAAGTTCACATGTTTCTGTTGATTAGAGAACTCAGGATCTCGTAACATTGATTTGAGTACCCAGAGTATCTAAAATCTTGATTAGGTTTCCCAGGTTCTCGAAACTTTCTCCCAATTGACATGAAATCATAGTCTAAGATACGTCGTCTGTTTCGATTCAATAACAAACAACGTTTATAATGCATGAATTCATGCCCATTTTCACTAAACAAAAAACTAAATTCTCAACTTTATATTAGAAGTTTTGGTCATTAATCAACTTGCATAATTGAAAATGTTATACTGATTTCTAAAGTCGCCACCATCTTGTTAAAATTTTGTCTGATTGATTGAGGTTGTGTCTTGATTAGGTGGGATTTTGATATCCTGGGTAATCATTGATTTGGGAATTATGGGTACTAAAATCAACATTTAGAGATCCTAGTACCTACTCTTGTGTGCCAAATAAAGGTACCTGTACATTAATTAATTTAAAGAGAAAAATCCACCCTGCCTAATGCTTGAAATGAAATTTTATTTGGCCATTTAAAAAAAAATTGGCCATTAATAATACATGTATGTGGGATAATGAACCCTGAATACATCTTCCAATGTTATCTTTAAGGTACACATTACCTGCGCAGCACAAACAACAGAAATCAGTATTGGTATAGTGGGAAGGTGCGGAAAGAAATGGAGCTGCGACCCGTGAATCCTACAGAGGAAGGCCTGGCTTCATTACACAGCGTCATTTTCAGGAAGGATCCATGTCTCTGGCGATCAGCTATGCTCTACTATGCAACCTATCAAGGAGCACTTCTTCCATTCAAAGAGCTGTTTAGAGATCTCGGACGATTCATCCACGATCCGGAAGTACGATGGGACTATTGTATGAGGGTCAAAAGAGGTCAGGACGACACCTCAAAACTAGGTAAGGCCAGACCAATTTAATACAGTAATGCCCTAAATAGTTGACTCCTTAACCACAGCAGAATTATGGTTAATTTTTCAACATTTAGTCAGAAATATGGTTTGTTGCCATTCATCGGAAAGCTCTCAGTGATGAATGGCAACAAGCCATATTTCCAATTAAATCCTGAAAAATGACCCATTACCCGTAATTCTGCTATGGAGCTCCGTGGTCCAGTGGTTGTTAGCATGTCAGACTTGTATTCGCTGTAAACACATCGATATGGGTTCGCAGCTTGTCGCTGGTCATTGAGTCTCCATATAGCAGTGGCTTGGCCGCTTTGAGCGACGTGCAATTGTCGGGATTGCTCGCTGTTTCAAAACCCACGCCAAGTTGTGACCCTTGAGCAAGGTCACTCGTACTGTGTTGGCTTCGCATCACTCTTGCATTAAAAGAGTACCAGTCAGCTTGTCATACTGATGAGTATCAGAGCATGTTCTGATCAAACTAGAGCAGCGTCTGCAATGGCTGCAGCCGGTTCATTGGTTGGCTTGTACAAATGACTGGGGTAATATTGTACCAAGCGTGTTAGAGCAAGTAATTGGTTAATCACTATATAAAACTGGTCATTATTGTTATTATCATTATTATTATTATGGTTGAGGAGTCGATTATTTAGGGCATTACTGTAACTTGATTTTATGAACATGGAGAATGAAAACCTGGAGTAGGAGCTGAACAAAAAGGAATTTTTTTTTTTGCATCTGATTGTGTGAAATTTCGTAAGCAGGGTTGCAGTGTGATAGAGAATAATTAGCCCTTGATTAACAAATGATCATAGGTCATTTGTTGAACTTCTTATCTGGACATTTCCCACTGAATATGAATAATTCTACTCTTGAATTATCTGTTATTCTGTCGTCTGTTGTCTGCTTTTATTACATGAACACCCCTCTAAATGAATTATAGACCATTCCAATGTATACTTTTATAACTGAGTGGGAGAATCCATTTAGTATAGAAAGGGTTAATAAACACAGAACATATAATAACTTTATATCTGAATGTAACAACATTTTAACATAATGATGAATACATGTGTGTGTCCATGTCTGCCAATAGAATATTTACATAAGGGAGGTTTAGATTGGAAAACTTCACTTCTCCTGATACTGTGATGTCTATTTTGAACCACCAAGTTGGAGATAATGTTTTTGTCCCCACTACACTAACTCTGCAATTTCAAGTTTGGTGTGGTTTTAATCAGATCCTCACATTCACATTCAGTATCCTGAGACAAATTCAATCATTCATCAAGTTTCGGAGTCAGTGATGTCAAACACAGCATAATGAGCATATACTGGGAAAACATCACTATCATCAAAACTGCCACTGAAAGGTTATTCATGTACAGTAATGCCCTAAGTAATCCATTTGAATAGTAAGCTCAACATTTTACTTTGAGTTCCAATGACATACAGTAATCCCTAAATAATCGACTCCTTAACCACAGCAGAATTATGGGTAACTTTTCACTGAGAGCTTTCCGATGAATGGCAACAAGCCATATTTCCGACTAAATATTGAAAAGTTACCCATAATTCTGCTGTGGTTAAGGAGTCGATTACTTAGAGCATTACTGTACCCCGAATGTTCCATGCACTCTTAGACCCCTGATGTTTCGTGCTCATACTTTTGACCCTGCTGCCCTGGATGACCAAGGACAAATAATTTTGGGGACCTATAGAAATCAGCGGTGTCCATCCATCTGTCTGTACTGTCCGTGTATCCATCTGTCCCAGATGCTTTCTGGATGATAACTTTAGTTTTAGTTATCTTATTGTTTTCAAATTAGTATGTGGCATGAAAATACAGGTCAAATTCGAATTTGGGTTTGGTCCACCCATTTTTTCCAGAGTTATGGTCCTTGTCGACTTGAATTTGGTGATTATTTTGGTTTCCGAGTGATAACTTGTTTTAGTTATCTGATTTTTTCAAATTTGTGGTAGTTGGATTACTCTTGAAAATACAGGTCAAGTTAAAATTTGGGTTCTGTCCACCTATTTTTTACCGGAGTTCTGGTCGTTGTTGACTTATAATTTGACAATTACCGGTATTTCCATTTCCGGTGATAGCTTTGATTATTGTTATCTACTCAAAAATAGAGATCAAGTTAGAATATAGGTTCAGTCTGCACAGTTATGGTCCTTGTCGGCTTATAATTTGAGAATCTGGGCCCAGTTTGAATCTAGGCTACGTCCGATGAATTTTGCATGACGACTTATAATTTTAGAATACATCTGGTGAATTTTGCATCTGTCATTCAGAAGTAGTTAGCATAGACTGTTGGAAGCAAAGTTTGATTCAAAGGTTGTTCCCAGAATCAAATTTTACATTTCTAAAAAAACTACCGTTCAAACAAAGCCACCATATAGCGGCCTTTTATTGGAACATTCCATTGTGTCCAATTTGATTGCATGTCATGTCAGTTGAGATCAAATATTCAACTTCACTTTAAACTTACTTCTCATGGTTGACTAATATCTGAGACTGAATGTTTCTTTGTGAATGTTTGCGGGGAAGAGCCTTCTAGCTCAAGTGTTTTGGGCATGTACTAGTATGTCAATTTGAGGGTGGGTATTGCCCAGTAGGAATATGGAGTAATGAGTCATTCAATTACCATTAGGAAGAAATTTTGGATCAGCCCTCCAGATTTGGGTCAATTTGAATGATTTTGGGTGGGGTAATGTCAAGACTTTTACTTTCACTCATAAACAGTTTCTCCTGAATAATATAACAATAACGTTATTTTAAGTTATTATGGTTTATTAAGGGTCCTCTCAGAAATTTATGATTTACAGCCTCGGGCTTATTAGTGGTCCAAACATAATCGATTTCCGTTAATAGGCATGAGGGCTTTTAGCCTCTTATTCGTTCCGAGAGAGCCCTTAATAAACCATAATGCCTAACAAGGTCATGTTATTAAAATTATCACCAACTTGGTCATGTTCCGGGTCTGCAGGCCAATAATAAATTGTGCTTTTCATTATCTGCCTGGTGTTCATGACGTTATGCTATTTGGAACATCCCAAAAAAAACTCTGTTAATAGACCAGAGAATGCTCTATAAAGTGATAATATTTATTACATGTAATTATACCCCACGCAACAAAGTTAGGGGGGGGTATACTGGAGTCAGCTGTGCCGTCCGTCCGTCGTCCGTCCGTGGACACAAATTTGTCCGGACTTTTTCTCAGTCGTTTTTTCATCAATTTCCGTGAAACTTGGCAGACATCAACCAACATGGGAACCTGTGCACCCGCGATTATGACGTCTGTCGGACTTTTTTTGGTGGAGTTATCCCCCCTTTTCGACTTAGAAACTTTTCGCAACATGTATACTTTTGTTCGAACTTTTATTCCTACATTTTTCGGTCAATTTTTTTAAAACATGGCACAGATATTTAGTACCATGGGAACTTGTGCACCTGCGATTATGACGTCTGTCCGGCATTTTTTGGTGGAGTTATCCCCCTTTTTCGACTTAGAAACTTTTTTTGCAACATGCATAATTTTGTCCGAGCTTTTATTCCTACATTTTTCGGTCAATGTTTTTTAATCTTGGCACTGATATTTAGTACCATGGGAACCTGTGCAACTGCGATTATGACGTCTGTCCGACATTTTTTGTGTGGAGTTATTCCCCTTTTTCGACTTAGAAATTTTTTCGCAACATACATAATTTTGTCCAAGCTTTTATTCCTACATTTTTCGGTCAATAGGTTTAAGATTAGGGTTATGGTTGTACACCTGCAATGGGAACTGTTATTTTATTATTTTAACTAAATGTTTACTGACATGTGAAACATCTTAGTATTTTAAAAACAGGGGGGTATCCGTAGTCCCATTGGGACAGTCACACCTCTAGTTATATCAGATTAGATATCGTATTTTTGCCTTGAACAGCCTATTATTGACCTCGGCTGATATTTCCATAAACTCGACTGGTAACATTTGTATCATCACCAATGGAAGCACAGTGTAACTGTTATTCGGGGGATATAATCATAGTAATAGTCCAATATATATATATTATAAATTGACTTGAAGTAAAGATGAATTAATGATGCCATTTCAAACTGATGTACAGGTATACTCCCTAACTTCAATGGAGCTACAATTGTGAATTTCCTTAGTACTGAAAGTGACAGCTCTTCAGTATGTAATTCAAAGGTAAATTGTAAATGTGATTCTTCCTGGTGTCCATTCAATTGTGAAAGACATTACATCGGAATGACTAGTAAAGGTATTACAGTATAATTGATCTAATTATTAATAATGAAGTTTTATTTTTTGGTTAGTTTGATGTCGGTAATTATACCACCACATTTTCGAAGAACAATGGGGGTATATTGGATTGACTTTGTCTGTCTGTCCAGCTGTCAGTCAGTCCGTCCATCTGGACATATATCTCAGCCATGGGTTATCAGATCTGAATAAAATTTGGTATGGTGGTTCATCATCATTACTGCTGTAAAGACAAGGATAAATGACGTTCACGTTTTCCATTCTAGAGTTATCATTCTTCATTTATCTGGCAATCTGATTTCATATTAGCCTCAGATTGACACAAAGTTACCTCAGTCTAATATCTTGGCTGATATCAAAGTTTGATAATCAAACTAACCAGGCCATAACCTCTAATTATTTTCAAAATATTCCAGGTGCCTTCTGTAAAGACCAAGTCTACCTGGATGGTGCCTTGAAGATTCTCAAGTTCAGAAAGACGATCGACTTTGAGATGTTAATGAGATTCGGAAAGATTTCATTTGAGGATATTGATATACTCAGGAACCATGCTGATGTGGAGGGGACGAGGATACCAGCATTCATGAATGATATGGGGATATATCGACAGCAGCTAGATAGAATAGTCGACTTGAATGGATTAACAGATGATGTACTGTCATCAGTTAGACTAGATAGTTAGATTCATTGTTTTATCAGGTACAGTAATGCTCTAAATAATCGACTCTTTAACCACAGCAGAATTACGTGTAATTTTTCAGGATTTAGTCGGAAATATGGCAACAAGCTATATTTCTGACTAAATCCTGAAAAGTTACCCATAATTCTGCTGTGGTTAAGGAGTCGATTATTTAGGGCATTACTGTATACTTTGGTAACGTGCAAGCCTTGAAATAGTGTGTCTGTCATTTGCAGAATGAGGTCCCCAGAGGGTGAATTTAGTTAAGCTATCCCGCATGGTGGGCTAGCATCATCAAACTCACCCTCTGGAAACCTCGTTCTGTTGAGGCCTCAACTGCTATGGGAGATCTAGGATCAGATCGAAGTTCCCCAGTTGACATTGGTGATGTTCACCCATTATATATTGTCACATCAATTATTCATTTTATCTTCTGCAAACTAGGGGGATATATCTGTACATCAATGCGTCCATTTGAGCATAATTTTGGGGTATCGTTGCACCTGCTCAGCTCAACAACGCATCGATTTGTTTTCAAGTGTCAATGAAATTTTGTATGGAATTTGTCTATGACAAGGTCTTCCAAAGGGAGGTCAAAGTAAAACAATTTCACATGCCATATGCTGGTGTTATCCCTTTTTGATTATTGTAAAATGTTGATTTATTAATTACTAATTGATCACTAGTACTTACTGGCTCAGTACTCAGCAAAGATATATCAGATCTAAATGAAATTTGCTGTGGAGATTTACCAAGAACTGATACATGTATCTTCAAAAGGATGATGTGTGACAATTTGTATTCATATTTTCTATTCTAGAGTTATCATTCTTTGATATTCTTGAAATTTTTATTTCTGAATTTTATACTTAAATATCTGGCTTAGCAACGGGTTATCAAAGCGATCTCTTGAAATGTAATTTAGTTAGACCATTAGGGATTCATTTTATGGTCGAAATCCACAATTTACAACTTGGGGATTGTATATTAACAATTGTGAAAATTCTTGTTAAAAATTAGTAAATATCCATAAAATATCTGTGCTTTGCAACCTCAGAGGTTCACATCAAATGTAGTTAGTATTTACAGTCATCACCAGGATTGCACTTATAGGTATATTATTGATTATGCAAGAGGATTAGTCAACTGTTAGCAGAGACCAGTGGGTGTTAGAGATTTGTCAAATATCTCAAGCTATTTATTAGATGGAAATTCATTAGATGTGATTTTAAGGGTTATTTGGGTCACTAAACATTTATAATACTCATCAGAAATTTTGATCCGTCCCTATCGTTTATTCACTTATTGAATCTTATCTGCCACTTACTACCTCCTTTACCTACATAAAGCATGCTCAATAAATGGGAAGTTTATTACTGTATAAACCATAGGTTAATTATTAGGTATTAATGTAACTATATTAGTTTAGTACTACTTTCATGACATAATTATATATCCAAAGTGTGCAGGTAACTGGGGACAACGTCACTCGGTTGAATAAAATAATTTTTATTGGAAAGATTGTATTTGTTATTATCAAAACAAGTTAAAACAAGGAAATATGGCTTGTTGCCATTCATTGGAAAGCTCTCGTTACCCATAATTCTGCTGTGGTTAAGAAGTCGATTATTTAAAGCATTACTGTACTTGACTACATGGCCATAGCCGTTTGGTCAAGGATATTATTGTTTTAGTGGTAGAGATAGTCAGCGGAGAGAAGTAACTTGGTAACTTGGACTGATAAAAGAGAATTCATGGATTCTAAGACTTGACACATGCAATGCTTTGATGCATAAGAACCAAGTGTCATTTAGTGAAGTATCTTTGTAGTATGTAGCTGAAAATGTATTTTTTATCACTGTATGAGGAAGGCCAGTGGTTGAAAGCTTTGATGTTTGAGCAGCTATTATATATTAAAGGCTGATTTAACTACATGGCCCACTCTGATTATTGATCCATCCACAAGATTCCAATGGACCGTTTGCAACTAACTGACTAGGGGAATAGCTATAAAATCATGCTGCATTTTTGTCCCCCGACGTTCTGAAAGAAAAGGGGACTATAGAAACGGGCTCCGTCCATCACACTTTTGAGTACCTTCATGGTGTAATTATCTCCTCCCAGAGATTTTAAACTTCAGAATATTGTTGCCAATATATTGAAGATGTGCAACATGTATATATATTTTTTGACCGAGTTATTAACCCCTTTCGACTTAGAAAATTTCAACATTTTTTATAATTTTCTGTATGAAGGTACCTTCATAGTGTAATCAGCTCCTCCTACAGTTTTGATCGTAGATATTTGAAACTTCAAGGTATTGTCACCCATATATATTGGAGATGTTCAACATGTATACAGATGATGGAAAAATTATTTTTTTACGGAGTTATTAACCCTTTTTGACTTAGAACATTTCAACATTTTTTAAATTTCTTTAACAAAGTGGCATTGACTTGCCACGTTGTCAGGGGGACACTGTGGTCGCCGACCTTTTATTTATATAACATCGCTTTGATGAAGTTACTTCCAGAAAAACGCATGTAACGATAACTACTTTTTAATTCCCCCGCCAAATATTCATGCTAATTTACCTGACTGCCAACAGTGATGGCACACAGTTATCCACTGAGCGATAACTACTTTTCTTAGAAGAGAGTTTGATATACCTATTAGTCAGGGGAGATAATACTGGTCATCAATGTTAACTCTGCTAGTCACAAATCGTCCATCATAGAAGTTTGTTTTGAGCATGTCTCTACTCTGTACCTAGCAATCTGAAGCCAATCGTGCATGCTTGACAAGTCAACGTTTCATTTTCATCGCTCAGTAGACAAGTTTAATCGACTGAAATTCCATAAACATTTTCTGTCGTATTAGAATTCTTAAATCATAACAAAGCAGCAAGTTGGTATAATGACGGTTCAAACAAGATGTGTGGTTTTAAATTCTCATTCATTCTCATAATTAAGCTGTGATAGAAGAGGTTCACAAAATCACAATGACATGTTTAGTTACACCAAACAACTCTCTCATTTTATGTTATTCTGCTATAAAACAAAAGGGCTGATTCATGTGTATTTTCAAGGGCTTTGATTCAAAATGATATCAATGCATTACAATTTGTTTTTCTGCATCAAACGTGAATGCCTGATATGATGTATCACCTCAACATTTATTTCCAACATAGACAAGCCTGAATTTAGTGTGTCTGACATTTGCAGAATGAGGTCCCCCAGATGGTGAATTTAGTGATGCTACCCCACACAAGGGGCTAGTATCACCAAATTCACCTTCTGGGGACCTAATTCTGCTTAGGTCTCATCTTCTGGGAAGTATCTATAGTAACAAATTAACATTGTTTAGTTTAGTTTCTTTTTTCCTTCTGTTCAGTTTTATATCCCCTAATTCGCAGAAGCTAAATTGCATAATCGAAGTAAATAATGGGTGAACATCACCAACTTCAACTGTGGAACTTCATGTCTCCCATAGCAGTTGAGGTCTAACAGAATGAGGTTTCCAGAGGGTGAATTTGATGATGCTAGCCCACTGTGTGGTATAGCATCACCACATTTATCCTTTGGTGACCTCATTCTGCAAATGTCAGACACACTAAATTCAGGCTTGAACATAGACACCAATTTCATTAAAGGGATGGGTGGCCTTCATTGTAGGTTATAATTTAGAAATAACATTTATCAAGTTATAATTTCCTCAAGAATATACTAATAGAAATGCATAATGATGATATCAATGCGATATTATTCACAAAACACGCTTTGTGTCAGAGAAAATGTAGGTCGAGTGTTGTTTATTTTAGCACAAAAAGCGCAGTGAATTGTTTATAAGCAGTCACAATATTGCATCATTTCCTTATCTGGATTCGCATGCATTATTCATCAGTAAAACCCCTAATTTGGTGCGTCTACAACTTACAACACACAATAGTATCATAGTAAATTCCTTATTTGGTATGTATCACTATATATAGTTTAGGAGAAAATACTAACTGGATTGAAAAAGATTCATATCTTTGCAAGAACAATTCTATTTAGTACACGTTTTCTGTCTGATCATTTCCCAATCATGAAGTAACGTGGATCAGCTGGATTTTGAACTGACAGTGGGTAAAATGGGCCGATTAAAATTGGTGTGATTTGAACGTGATATTTGATTGCGCCAGTAACTTTATCTTGGCTTTCTACAGCACAATGGAACATTTTCGTTGGATGATCCAGTAGTTCCGAGCATTTGTCTAAGCAAATGGTTCTGTCATGTCTTTGTTTTTTTTACATAACAAATCATACAAACGTGACAATAACATGCAATCTACCCAATATTTATGATTTTTATAAGAACAGCATCTGTCTATTATATAATATTCTTTCTGTTTATGGCGGTTTTAGCAGATGTGACTATTTTAACAGCTATACCCACGGCGAAGGCCGCCCGTATCTTAAAATGAGAGGCTCGAGATTCACTAAATTAGTTTAGCCTTCCTAATAGCAGGAAACACATTGAAGTTGCCATGTAGATAACAGGCAACTTCATTCCTAAAACACATGCTGAATTAATCCACAGTGGCAACTAGCAATTCTGCATCATGATACGCATCGCATTGTCACAAAAACATCGCGATTCACATTGCATTGTCACAAAAACATCGCGATTCACATTGTAAAATTCTGCAGTCTGAATGTTTATTGAGAATTTTCAGCAATTGTTGGTGGGGGCATGACATTTAAGAAGTAAATGAATTTGAATTATTTCACAGAATATCTCCATTCACCCTCTATTTACCAAATATATGTAGTCCATTGAGTTATCATATGGAAGAGTCCATTGTTCATTTGTAGGGAAGTTCATATCCTATCAGAAGATGGCAGACAGATAAATCCCTTTGTATTTGTTTGTAGGTATAAGCAGCTAATAAGCTTAACAAACAGCCTGGAAACTGTTTGTTGAACCTATCAGCTGAACAAACGTACAAATGATTGAATAAACATATCTAAATTTGTGATTTTGTGAAAGTTCTTCATAAGTAATGATCTCTCTCACTTCAAGACTTGTATCATTCACAATTATGTATTTACAGTTTTAGAGATGACCAAATATATTTACATGTTTCATGTTGTTTTGCGAATACTTCTTGTTTGTTGATATACATGTACTTTTCAGAAATATTAGACTTTATGATAAATATATAGTTTCTACATATTGTCCTCATATTCCTTGTAACAAAATCCCAAATGGTTAAACAAGAATTGACTTGTTCTGAAGCAAATGCATCACCTAAGACATACTGGGACCCATGTAATTTTTTATTAAAATGTAACATTTTTTATCAGAATAGGCCCATTTATTAATTAACTCAAGATTAGGATAATAATATTTGGTGGAACAATATTGTGGATTATTTGTACTCTATAAAGATGATTTTTTTTCTTCTTTTTTTTCGAGGGACTACAGAAATTATCCTTGTGTCCAAGATGGTTTCTGATTGATATCTTCAGTAATAATGAAATTAAATAATATTTGGTATGTAAGCTTATTGGTTAGGGACAAAGGTCAAGTTCGAATATTGGTGCGGTCCGCCCATTTTTACTGGAATTATGGTCCTTGTTGACTTAGAATTTGTGGATTATTTTGGTTACTGGATGATAACTTTAGTTTTAGGTATCTGCTATATGGATTATATACATAAAAACACAGGTTAATTTCGAATTTGGGTTCAGTCCACTTATTTTTACCGGAGTTATGACCCTTGTTGACTTAGAATTATTCAATGACTGGCGGAAATATTGCCCATTTGTGTGCTTTGCACACGTTAAGGGGGTGTTTATACATTAGCCGGATAAGATCATATTAGCTTTAGCCGGTTAGCGATAACAAATAGTGTTTATGCTTTGCCGGGTAAGAATTATATCTATCCGGATATCAGCTATTCGGTTTTCATTTACTGGATTAAATTATTCAATACAAGCAACTTTTTGTCGTTTAGATTCTAATTCGCTCTGCATTTAAGTTAGATCTTTATCTGGTGTCACGGATGATTGCCTTTCAACAATTAACTTGAGCAATATTGTTGTGTTAGCACTGATAGACCAGTCCGCTTTTTGCCTGTGTATATGGGTCAGTTTGATTGTCTCTAATCAGCTGTCCATTGGTGGTCACGCACTGTTAGTATAAGCTATTATTATAAATTCTAACTGATGATGGTACACGTACTCTGTTTGTGCATGGTACATTTGTTTGAGGGAATTAAATGTGTGTGTTCATGTACATGTATGTTCATATATATGGAAGAAATGGGATGGTACGTTTCAATGGATTCAAACTTAATGGACAATTAGTTCAATAATCTAAATCTGAGTGCGCCGTGGACATATATACACAGGGACGGGTCGAGAGGGCCTGATTTGGAGGTGTGGTACTGTTCATCTTTGGAATTTCCAACTGCACCAAATCTTGAATCTCACCAAACTCACAAGTTCACATAAATCCATGTACGCACCCCGTTGGGCTTTAATCTAACTTTCCACTCACAGTAATCCTCTAGGCGGCCCCGTATTGAGCGATTTCCTTTAGATCTGAACCTGTGTCCAAACCTGGAAATTGCCCAATCCTAACATGTTTAGTGGTCTTACGTCAAGCAACTTGAACTCTGATTTGATTCAGTTAAATAAGATAGCTGTTTAACTGACAACGGGGGCGGGACCAAGACATAATATTATCGACCGACCATGGTTATGGCCAGCTGTGAGAAAATTTTGAAATCTGAACCCTGAAAATTGCAAAATCCTAGCATCCAGACTTGCCTTAAGATTTCCAATTGTTGGACATTTTCCAAACTTGACACACTTCCAAAGGCTGGATCATTTCCAACTGATGGCCATTTCAGTCCAATAATTTGGCCAAAAAATAAGCAAATGTTGGTCTAAAAAAAATCACCACTAATAAATTGTTGGAAAATCAAACTACGAGAACAATTTCAACATATTGGTGTCAAATTTCCAACTAATGTCGTGTCAGGTATGAAATTTCCAGCTTTTGAATATTATGATTAAAGTTGGGATGAGACACCCCCCATCGCCACGGCCCTGTATACATGGACATGGTGAACGCCCAAATATAATGAAAAACATATTTTATTGTATAATGTGCAAACGGAAAATGCGTCACATGTGATTCGCGATGTTGAAACTTATATATATAATATAAAATCAAATCCGAATGATTAGACACCAATTTGTAGATGCGACGAAAAGATCTCAAAACTGACAATGACCATGCTTTTGGCAAGACACTCACTTCACAGATTGTCTATGAACTCAAACCTATAACAATGTTGTTTAAATATCTTTAAAATTACCAATAGCAATACCTGAAAGTTTGAGTTGGATATTAATAATTTCGGTATTTCCATTTTGAAAATTTTTCACTTCACTATACTGCCCAACCATACCTCTAGCTGGAAGCGGTTAGATGTTTACAGGTGTACAGCAATATCATATTCCAGTTTAGTGAGAACTAAAAAGAAAACTATTAACAAGTAAAGGAGACACATGAATATATGCGTATCTTCGCCGGCGATGTGTAAACACTCTGCAGTAACTTTCGCCAGTTAATGTTTTCGCTGCTTAGATCGCTCACCGGCCATGTGTAAACGGCACCTAAGATCTATTAAACATTTTGTTTAAATTTTTTTTTTTTTTAGATTGAACTTCTTACTCAATTTAAACATGGTCTATCTCTTCCCATAACAAGTTTTATGTAGTTTCCTGGGTATAAAATAATAAATATGAATTGAAGACTCCTGTCCGGAAACTCTTCAATCAATTGATATTGATTTTATTCAGAATTTTCTGGTATAATTACCTAAAATCATTTTGGGAAATTTAAATGCTCACGGAGCTGTATCTCTATTGATATTGCCTGAATGGTTTAACACGGCCTGTTCTAAAAATAGTAACAAAAAAATGTCCCAATTATCGCATTATATAAGAAAATATCAACATATAATCAATATTAATTGATGGAAGGTTTTCCTCGACTCATATTTATTATTTTATACCCCAGAAACCCTGCAGAAACTATATAAAATGTACTTTGGAAGAGATAATCCATCGTTAAGAAAAAAGCCCATTTTTATTTTAAAATAATTTTTTTGACAAACTAACACCGTTAAAACATTTGTCAGGGTACAGACAGTCTGAGCACAGTGAGCAGCAAGTATGAGGGACCCCATGGTGTTTAGGATTCCACTTCCGTTATAGTCACTGTGTAGGAACTGTTACATCGGAAATCGTTCTATCGCCGGTAGTGTGATGGTTCTTGCCTGATTTAAATTTGTTACGGTTCCTGATGATAGAAAATAATCATTTTTGTGACAAAATCACGCATAATTATAGATATCTTGAATATATTAAACTTTCCTGAATGAACAGAGGCTGCAGAAGTGCCGTGTAATCGAAACCTGAACTCTAGACCACAATTAACTCGGTATTAACTCAGTAAATATTACCACTGAAAATCAAGCCACGTGGACGCAATTTCTTTGTTTTTCGTGGCGTATAAAATATGAAACGCATTCTGAAGACAAACACCGACTATAAAGTGTACCCGTGTTATTCTTTTGTAAAATAGCTGAGAAAGTATCCCGATAGGGGTTGATAATTGGGAGCTGTGACCTCGTAATCAACACGGGTGCGTGTTACGGTTCTATTTCAAACCGATCATGGCTGTGACGGTTCTGTCCATGAGATTTATTCGAACGATTTCTGCACTTGGGTCCGAAAATCGTCTTGTGTATCTGACATTTTAAACCAGATAATGACTGTAGCTTATGTAATTTGCATAATAGAACAGGTATATTAAGAAATAACACAATAAATACCTAATACGGGAGATTAAGTGACATTAATAGGCAGAAATAAAATATTGAAAGTCCCGATGAGTATAGTATCATAATCATGCCCGCCTATATAAATGACCAATGGTAATATAAATCTACCCTCAGGAGAATATGATATGTTATATTCATTTACTTAATCTGGGCATTATTGAACGATCCAGGTGTGACAATATTTCAATGCCAGCGGCATCATATTTCCTCCTCTGAAGTCCGCCTGGGGGACATGTACACATGTTTGTCGCCCAGACATGAATATAACTTATGAAATCACGTTCAAATGAATCGCTGATAGGTTATGACGTGATTGGGGTGGTGGTGGGTGGTGGTGGGGGGGGGGGGGGGGGGCTTGGGGAGGGGCTTAATTGGTGTCTATCCCCAACTTTGGTCAAAATGTTCAACAGTTACAAATTTCTTATCTTACAATAGATTGGTTTGAAATTTAACACCAACAATATGTTGAAATTGTTCTCTTAATTTGATTTGACAACAATTTCAATTTAATAGTGGGGATTTTGTCGTTTTTAGACTAACATTTGCAAACCAAAGCCCAGGCCTTGTGCATGAGTTTGGTCTGTTTCAAGGGGATGGTGCGGTTGGAAATTCCAAGGTGGACGCCCCAACATTGGATACCCTCCAGCCCACGTCCCTGCTCACTTGACACGTTAGTAGCGAGGAATAATAATGTGCCTTGTAATAGCCAGGTTCAGACACACATAACACTAATTTTTAATGATTCATTTGTATGAATGTTTAGCTAATAATTCAAACAATCTGTTACTGCATGTTGAATTTAATAGCTGAGCATTCGTACAAATGAATCAATAGGATTCAAGTAGCTGCTCTTTATAGCACATTTAGTCATCAAAGAATTGACATCCATATAATATTTGTAACTGCATGATTCTTTTCTCTTTTTTATATGTTACTGCTTGTTGAACTTAATAGCTAAGAATTCCTACAAATTAATCAATAGGATTCAAGTCAATTCACATTACAGCGCATTTAGTAACCAAAGGTTTAACATCCATATAATAATATTTGTAACTGTAGGATTCTTTGCTTTTTTATATCTTCTATTAAAAAATCAGAGATCCCTAGTCAATCTAAAATATAATTAAATGGAAGATTACCGTGCTTGTATATGCTTTTATAGCTGCATATTCTAGAATTTAACCTAGATAATCAGCATCCGGCAAGCGGATGCCCAACATAAACTTCATAATCAGAGCATTGTATGGGTGTCAACTAACTTTTAACGTCTTATTTTTGGCTTTTTGTTGAGTAAAATACGTCTACGAAAATAGACAACACTAGCCGATGTGCCTGGCCCTCTTCGTCCGGGCTATTAAGGATTTTTTTGTGATCGTCTCCGCCTGGGCAAACTATTGTTCGATCGGCCCGGAAACATGCCTATATGAGCGAATATGATCAAGGTCAAGGTCGCACGTGAAATTGGACCCACCCATATTGTTCCCGGGATCAAAGTAGGCCTACATTATACCACATTTGAGTCGGATTGGTTGAGGTCCAGAAAGATGACTATATGAGCGAGGTCAAGGTCAAGGACACGGTCGCAATTGAAATTGGACCCGCCCATATTGTTCCAGTGATCAAAGTAGAACCAGCTACCAAATTTGAGTGGGATCGGTCGAGGTCCAGAAACATGCCTATATGAGCGTATTTGAGCAAGGTCAAGGACACGGACGCACGTGAAATTGGACCCGCCCATGTTGTTCCCCGGATCAAATTAGGCCTACACACCAAATTTGAGTCGGATCGGTCGAGCAGTTTTTCGAGTCTATAACACAAATACATACATACAGACAGAAGTTCCAAAATATATAATAGATAAAATACAAGACAGATAACTCTATATATCCCGTCTACGCTCACGCTTTACGAAGTCCAGCGCAATGAAATTTCACTATTGTTAACCGGCTGTTGGCTCATGGAAATGTCAGGCCTGCAAAACGCGTTATTTTTCAAACTAGCTGGCGACTTTGTGAATTTTGATAGGCGTAACACAGCTTATTGGATAAGCATAGAAAGGCAGTGTAATTCGTCGAAATTAATGACAAGTGGTGCAAATTTCAACTTAATGCATAGTTTGTTGTGTTTATCTTTGTATACTTTCACAAAATTGGCAGTTTGAACCATGTACCATGACAAATATTAGCAATAGTTTTACCCGTATAGAACGATTAATGGGGATAGAACCTACTCGATCAGGAGAGAACCCAAACAATAATCAAAATTCGCGGTTCTTGTCGTTGTTATGACTCGCACAATGAATTTTTCGTTATTAACACGCTCATTGGTGCCACAGATTGTTATGGGATCGAAAATAACTAATCGAATTATCACCTAGATGCCTCAAAATTGCGTTTTAACTGTCAAAAAGTCGTGAAAATGTATAATTTCGATCAGCAAGAACCGTCACAAATCAGGCAAGAACCATCACAAACCGGCGATAGACGATTTCCGATGTAACAGTTCCTACACAGTGGTTATAGTGGAAGTTTTCATGTTGGAGAAAACTTGTTGGTTTCAAAAAGTGTGGGATGGAATTTAGTTGAAAATTGATTGTTGTTGTTCACCAGCTGATAGCCAACGAATCACTTTCAAATGGCAGGAAATAAGTCGTCCGCTAAAGAAAACAGTTCCCAAGAATTATCACTATAAGCAACACATAATTATAACTTCTGAGACAGTTAATGGAAGGTTATAAAACCAAGTTCAGTCCAGTCTTCTAATTTCCCTAGAAATGTGTCCCAATAAACCCTGTCTATCTCAAAATTATCGCCCAGTAAATCCATATTTAATATGTAAATCTAGCATTGGATTGTTTTGGAAAATTGCATTTAAAGTTGTAAAGCAGAGGAAAATTGAATAACAATGGAGGGATAGTAACTCTATCACTCGCATAGAGACTTTCACTAAGAGGTCAAAGAGTTCAGAATGACTTGGGTGTTCATACAGGTAGCTCCATCGCACATTGATATAAGTTCAGTATTATTCGAGATTTTACCGGAAGTAAGTGACAGTGAAGATATCATTTTTGAATAACAAAATGATATCTTTACTGTCGGTCAAGACACTAAATAAAATATTTACTTTGCGGCAATTTCCCACTATTTAATGGGGAAGCATATAATAAAGTATAATATTAATGTAATGCTGAATTTTGCATCCATCCAACACCAATTGTCCACACTAGTCCACATTCCAAGACAATGCTAACACAATGTAATCAGAGGCACCATTCCCCCATATATACCCAAAAAAAAAAAATACAAATGTAAGGCCAAAAAAAAAAAAAAATTGGTTCTCGGGCAATTTTTTTTCCAAATCAATGAGGGAGGGAGGTTTTTCTTTTCTTTTTTTTTCTGAGCATATTAAGCATGGACAAAGATACCTTCCACTGTCTAGTAATAACCAGAAAGGTAGAGGGAACTATAGTCATTTAGTCTTATATAAAAATGACATTGTACTACCAGTGTATGACTGGGATTATCTAACAATATATAATGCCCCTGACATTAACTACTGTAATTGTTGTCTAAAAACTGATAACTCCCCATTCTAATATGTGATCCTGAATTTAGTCCTGTGCCTTTCAATTGTATAAAGTTACAATTAGTGTAAGTTGTTCACAATGACTAATTGTAAGAAGAGCATGAGGATCAGCTAATCATTTTCTTAATTGTAGTCATCTACTTCATGTTGTAAGCCTGCAAGTCACTTTTTAACACATTACATGTTAGAGCTCAATGAACACTAATATTCAACACATATCTGCTCAAACTCCATACAGCGCCCTCTACGCTATCGCTGTGATATGACACTGCCATAAGGTTGTTACTTTGCAGATGATAAATCTATTTTTACATATCGTCGCGGAACTGTATTTAGTCACATATTATCTTGTTTTGACCACCAAATTTGTTTTAAAGTTTGCAATAATGGTAATTCTTTCGGTATTGATAAGAAAAATATGAACTGAGCCAGACATAGACAATTTTAATCCTAAAACATAAGAACTAAAAACACGTAAGAATTCCTTACAAATTAATGTACTTATGGCAGTGGTATCTCAGCGGAGCGATGGGAGATAACTCTGCCTGGAGTTTGATATCTGCTATGTACATGTTTTCATAACATCAGGCATTGCAATAAAAAGGCCTAATGCGGCCCTTTTTATTCAATGCGGCGAGGCCTGAGAACCAAAATCTTTTTTTTTTTGGCCTAAGCAATCTTGAATGGCATATCCTCATATCGTCAAATCACATCACCGAGGGTTGGGTGACAAAAAATCAGTATTAAAAGAGTCGAAAGGCATCTGGCCAAGGCCACATACATGCAAATACCATTAAAAGTGAAAATCAGAAATAAATAAGGACTAACTCTGTGTATGGAATCATGAAATTTATTATAGAATGTAACAAATGAGATAAGGAAATAACTGGCATGCCAGAAGGCATATTCATAAATAGGAAATACGTATATAGCAGGTATCTTAACAGAGGACATGTATATCCATGCTTGAACATCAGTTGACATGGTGAATTTTCAGTTAATTTGCCAATCATCAAGATGTCATAGGGTTCTGATATTAGCTCTTGGCATATAGCATGCAGATCAGTAATACTTTTTTTAATTATCTTCATCACATTTATAGCACCTGATTGTTATTGAAACAAATGTCATTAGTTGAATCTCCATTAAAAAAAACCCCTTTCATGACAGGAGTAGTGCTGTGCAATATTAAGATCAGGTGCCAGTACATTCTCGTATATATGCGAGTCTCCCACAGGGAGCCTCGCACATATAAGAGAATACACTGGCTTCCAAGGTTAAGGTAAATATTAGGCCAATGCATTATAATGCATTCTTATGTATGAGATGCTCTCTATGGGAGACTCACATATATTAGAGAATGATAATGCATTGGCACAGGGTTTTCGAAAAACTTCAGGAAGCTCCAGTCATGGAAGGATTAAATT
The DNA here is from genome assembly GCA_032622095.1 of Siphonodentalium dalli. NCBI lineage: Eukaryota > Metazoa > Mollusca > Scaphopoda > Gadilida > Siphonodentaliidae > Siphonodentalium > Siphonodentalium dalli. Next base: position 135,896,577 of record CP136062.1, on the reverse strand, counting down.
AAGCAAAAAAGGTTTTTTGTTATCGATATTTGAACAACATGTATGATCTTTCTTCTGTTACTCTTGGTTGGTAAACCGGGTGTCTTTCCAGATATGTGATGGAAGTTTCAGCTTGATCGATACTGCATGTTATTGATCAATTACACCTAAATTCTGAAAACATTTGAAGGTGATTTTCATCAGTCTTTAAACGGGACACCCTTAATTTGCAGCATTTGGATTCTGTATAGTGATGAGCAGGTAGCTATTATCTGAAAAAAAAAATCACAATATTGTATACCGTTATTTTCTGAAATTCTGAATGATGATCGAAGACATACATGTTGACTTAACCCTTCCTTACTAAATGGAGTCTCCCATCAGTTGTAAATGTATACATTGGAATGGTTTATTATTCATCTGTCCACAGGGATGTTCAGGAAATATAAGCAGATGACAGACAGACAAATAGATAATACAAGTGCCAGTTACGGCAATCAGCAATGCCGAAGCCATTTGCTGAACCATTTGCCATAACGGATTGCCGAAGCTAAAAATCTGAATTAGAGGGCTGATTAGTGCAGAAGGATTACTAGCCTATCTATTGGTGGAAAATATTCAGATATAAAAGTCAACAAACGGCCTGACCATTGTTAAAATTTGTATCTGAACATTTCCTAAGGGAACTTACTCATCAGGGAAATTTCCAGGGCTGTTTTGATAGCTGTTACAGGTATGAGTGCCCAAACTCGAGAAGCCCAAATGTCGCCAAATTCCTTGTGGACTGTATTGAGTCAACCTGAATTTTTCAAGGCAATTCAACAATATGCTATGTAAATAAAAAATCTGCAGTTACAATAGACCCTTTATTTGCATGTTTAATTTTAAAATTAGAAATATTATGTCATATTTATAATATATGTAAATGTATCTGTGTTGGTTCGGTGCAGAAGCGTTATTAAGTCATATGGGAATAAATGTATCCTCTGCTGGAAACAGGTGTCCCCAAATTATATATGGGTCAAAATCTAGATTCCAATGATATAAAATGACTCATTTCCCTCAGATACCTTGGGTCTCACTGTCGAAAATAGACTAAACCAGCTTCGAGTCTTGTGATATCAGTACTAGTATGTTGCTTTCAGAACAAAATTATAGGCCAACCAATATCACAAGCCGGTTTTATAGTCAAAGTAAACTTGGACTATTAATCAAAATATTGTATCGGTACCATACATGTATGTCAACAATATACCGGTAGACACTCATAGCATGCATTTATCATAACGGTATCTGATATGGAAAAGTCTTAACAGGTAAGATGCAGGCTGATTTTCTTTTTTTCAAATCTGTCCCAGGGAAGTATCCAGAGATTGTTTGGGGGACACCTGTTTTAGTTCCACAAGAGGATATCCCATGATATAATTTGATTTAATTATAAATGCACAATTGAAGATGCAAATAAATGCTATATTGCATATGCAAAGTTTGATTTGCAATGCAGTACGCCAGCCTTCATAATTGGCTACGGCAATCAGCATTGCCGAAGCAATTTGCTGAAGCAAACTGGGCCACGGCATACTATTGCCGTAGCGGATTGCCGAAGCAAAACAATCTGAATTAAGAGGGCTGAGTACGCTCATGTGTCAAATACATGTAGAAGTGCAGGGCAGAATATATGTACAGGGTGGAAACATATGACAAAATTAATAATAGTGCAGGGCAGAATAGAATGCATGTTATCAATTCTCACAAAAAAGGAAATAATTATTCAAATGCCTGGAAGTGCAATAACAACAATTCCACATGTTCATGTAAAAATACTTTAAGATGTTTGTCTTGTAATCACCACTTTGAGAACCGGTATTCTGGTATTTTATTTGCACATTACAGCCATTACGTACTTCCACTATCGAGCCATCAATTTGATAAAAAAAAGTGCAGAGCTGAATAAGCATAGTGCAGGGTGGATTTTTGTTTTTCAGAAAATTAACAAACGCACATGTATGTTTATTTGGCACACAAGAGTATATTGTTGAATTAGGGAATATTACCTTTAAAAAAAAGTAGAAAATTCAGGTTGACAAAATATATGTACTGTTCACTAGGAATTTGGGGACATATGGGCTGCTAGAGTACGATAATGCTCTAATTAATCGACTCCTTAACCACAGCAGAATAATGGGAAATTTTCAGGATTTAGTCGGAAATATGGCTTGTTGCCATTCATCGGAAAGCTCTCGGCATGAATGGCAACAAGCCATATTTCCAACTAAATCCTGAACAGTTACCCATAATTATGCTCTGGTTAAGGAGTCGATTAATTAGAGCATTACTGTAGAGTATGGGTGCCCACACCAGTAACAGGTTTCAAAACAACTAAACCCTGGATATTTCCCTGATTTGTCCATTAACAATATTCTGTTATCTACAGAAATACCCCTGCTAATACACTTAGACAGGCCTGCATATTTAAGGTGAACAACTATTCAGTTCCCATGGAGGTTACCTAAAATGAAAATGCCGCTAACGAAAAACAGGTGGCACCAAATTTTTCTGAAAGTCTCGCGATCATTGATTATCACCTTAATTATTGGTCAAGCAATTCCCAAAATGAGACATTCAAAATTATTTGTTCAATGAGTTGCCCATTAGTAGTTAATAATACCACCAGTTGTAGTGATTATAACAGCAAAAGTAACTCTTTCTGTAATCTATAGGTTACCTAAAGCAAACCAGGCAATTGAAAAATAGGTTACATATTGAAATCTGCAGGCCTGCTTGGAGAACATGTGCATATCTTGAAATATTCTATTTAGTATAGATCATTTTCATTCTCAGGTTAATTAGGGTCATGCAGCATGTCACTCTCAATTTAATTGTGGACATTTGGAAATATAAGTGGGCAGTCCTTCCCAGGAGACGGGAGCGATTGCTCTCGCACCTGTATGCACTAGCAATTATTAATTCGCGGGTGCTAAAATTCGCACTCGTCCAGGGGGTCGCCCCTCTTGTCAAAATGTTCATGGTCACTGTAATCATTGGTTCAATATTGAACTATTTGATGGTATATAATAATATTTAGAACTTTTCCAATCTCAGCTAAATTATGGACATGTAAAAGTGTAACTGGATATGGGTCTATCCCACAATGACATTTTGCTTGAGCAAAACCCAACTTACCTTTATACTACGGGTGCAATTACACCCGTCTTTTGAATTGCAAGAGCAAATAAGTGCTCTCGCTGTGTTTCCCTCGTGGGAAGGACTGTAAGTGGGCACTTCAGGTATCCTATAATGACACTTTCTGAGAGAAAACCCAACTAATGAATATATCATGGGTTCACTTGCACCCGTATCCTGAATTGTGGGAGAAAATAGTTTCTCTCGCTGTGTTTTGCTCATGGAAAGGACTGCAGACAATCGGGCACAAGATTTATCATTGTCCTATCCCGATCAAAGTCACTGGCTGAAGAAGATTAAGGAAACTTTGTCAGGACTGTCCAAATTATTAAAATTACCTGGGGCCACCAAAATTTCATGTTTCTTTGAGCGCATTCTGAAGAAGACGAGATCATTCTGTGGATCTATGTCTCGGACAACACTCCGGGCCTTTGAGTAGACAGTCTGGACTAGACCAGCATACTGAACTGTCGTAGAATTATCCATTGTTGACCTGATAGGAATTCCTGAAAGTAATGGGCATATAATTACTAGTATAGTTCTGTACATTTTTCACAGGATGAAATTCACGACAGTATATGATACTTATTTAACCCTGAATATGTATTGTATGCCTTTCAAATCACTAATGTATCGACCTGTTCATTCTTTGGTCTCTTCAACTATGGTACCAAATGAAACTAAATGAAAAGAGAAAACTTCCAACTTTGGAATTAATGTGACACTCAGAAATAATACGAAAACATGTGGTTGCAATTAATCCATTTAAGAATTTGATTTTGATTTTGAAGTGACATTTTGTGTGGAACGTGATCCATTATTTATATTTACTCTCAACCGAGTCAACCGGCAGATTAAAAGAGCATTTAACGACCATTTCCAACCTTATTCACACAGCTCATTGCAAGTTGCGCCTACACAATATGAAATCAAGTAAGCAGTGTTCATGCGGTCATAGGCCAACTTGGACAATCACCAAATTGGCCAATCAGCAATTTTGTTCGAAAAGTTTTGTTTACCCCAAATTTTGAAATCTAATTCAAAAACCAAAATGATTTTGTAACAGGAGCAACATGAGAATCAAATTGATAGTATGATCATCTGCTAAATTACCAGAAGTTTTAACTTACATGCATAAAACAGTAAATAAAATGATTGTTCTTCATGATATGTTTGCAAGATATAATAAGTGACAAATAATTTACAATGCTTTAACAATGACTGGGTTAGATCATGCCATGAATCTCTTCTCTGGCTAACGCCCATAGAGATCATATTCCACAGTACAAAACATTGGAATTTTTTTAAGTTTTGAAAGGGAACCATATAAAGTTGAAAAAATAATGCAGGGTACATGTATATACATGTATATTTCTTAGTTATTATTTGTACCTTAATATGTTAATAATGTACTTCACTGTAGGTGTCCCAACTAAAAATTGCATGCTTTTCTGACCTTTGTGAGCTGATATCATAATAAACATCAAATTAATTACCCAGGAAAAATTCCATAATTGTAAGCGTTTGCAAAGCAAAATTGCTCGCAAATTCACTTAAATATTGAAATTACAACTTGGGACCTTCTAATATATTTCCTGCATTATTTTATTCAACTTTATAGGGTTCCCTGTCAAAACATTAAAAAGTTCCAATTAAGGTTTTGTATCCATGGAATACATGTAGGATCTCTACATGCCTTAGCCAGTAGAGATTCATGGCAAGATCTATGACTGGGTCAGCTAATTGATTAGGTGATACAGCTTAAAGGGTCATAAAATACATCAGGGAAATACCGTGGCAACATGTGTGCCACAGCATTAAAGGTACTCAATCCGATCAGACGCTCCTAAATTACTATTTCTTTGGCTTAGGGGGTAAAAAATATTTGATTCGAGTCGAGGAACCCACCCATCAAAGCTCAGAGTGATTAGATATCGATGTTTGAACTTTGCGGTTTCTATTGTTTGTGGCCCACAAACTGATTGAAGCACGAGGGACTCAAACGGACGGTCTTGCAGATAAAGATGGTGTTGTGAGGTTTTAGAATTTACATTTCGGTAAAAAACCTCGGTTTCGGTTTTAGTAAGCAATCACTTAACATAATAGCAATTAGTCCAACACAACTGGACAAAACAGGCACTACCAGTTACAGAAGATCATAATAAGTTGGGGACCTACTGGACCATTTCCCACGTGGTATAACATTTCTTTTCGTTCGCATTATTATTTTTACAACGACATGCTTCCTCATTTCAGTTTCGTTTGACAACTCAATGACGCTTACGATATTATAACAACACATGTCATATCTGAGACGAAATGGACACATCCTGATATATAATTGATCAGAGAGGTCGATTATTTGACAACACTATCTCAACTAACAAGTCGATTCAAAAATAAACATACAAAAAAAAAAAACGTAATGTCGGTTGCATGGGGCAGAATCACGTCGGTCAGTATTTTTTAAAACCGAAACCGAGTTGTTTTCTCGGTTAACCGCACAACACTAATGGATAACTCTAAAATCAAGTGGTAATAATAACCACTTGATTTTAGAGTTTTCCATCTTTATCTGCAAGACCATCCGTTTGAGCTCGTGTTTCTGGTAATCAAACAATTGAAATCACAAACTTCAAAAGTCTATACCTGATCAATCTGAGCTTTGACGGGTGGGTTCCTCGACTCGAATCAAATATTTTTTACCCCCGAAGCCAAAGAAATAGTAATTTAGGAGCGTCTGATCGGATTGCGTACCTTTAAAGTTGTTGTATATGTAGGACATTTTTCCTAAATTTGAGGGCTAGAAACCAAAACATTAATATTATACCTTCAATATTGATAACGATCAGACCGATCACTCCCTTGTGAGACTGTATTCTCTTCAGAGTTTCTTCTACGTCACACTGCATATAAAAATACAGATCTAAATTACAAAATTGTTTGTCGACTAATCAGCATACACATGATACATTATTTCCTTAGAAATATATCACATTATATAACTTTCATTAATAATAACACTGAAGATGCAATGTCTTTAATTATCACTAAATATCAGTTCCGGAAATAGTAATCTGGTGCTGCTTAAATGCAATTTGATTGATGCTCTAAAATTATTAAATAGTTGAAAAGGGGGACATCTCTTAAGCCTGAGATTAACCGAGCGAGCAAAACTCACCACTTTAGCTTACCGGCATTACCACACACTACTAGATGGGTGATGGTTTATCTTTAAAATCCTTTCCAGACAGGAGAATATAGATGAAATATGTCGTCGCCTCTGTGCTAAAATGTTCTACAGGTATATCCATTTTGGTGGGAAAATGAGATAACAATAGCATTCGCCATTGAGTATAGCATATATATCAGATATGAATGACAGGCTATGCAAATATGTTCCATCTCCCGAATTAGTTTTTATGTCAGTGCTGTAGTGTTCCATCTCCACTGTTGACCAATGAATTGATTTATTTTGTACCACGTGATCACATAAATTTCAGTGCTATACATAATAAATGTTCTATCTCGAAACAACAATGGTAAGCAATGGGATCTATCTCCAAATACATGTCAACGAATTACAATAATACTGACCTTTAAAAAGCAAGACAATTTAAACAGATTAGTTTTTTTATTTTCTAGGATAAAATGAAAACAACATATGGTGAAAATAAAGCAGACTTATTCGAAAACCGGGTGGTCAAATTTTCAAATCGAATTATAGCACCGATGCGACGATGTGACATAAAAATTGACAATTTTCAAATGGTCATGCTGCTACCAGTTGGTTGTTTCTATCTTATCGAATGGCCCATTCAAATATCACATAGATCTGCTGACAGTGTCGAGTGATTTCGTTACAATTCCATCAGTCAAGATTACAGAATGGAACAAGTTCACTGCTTCTCAAACTATAGGATAACAGGGGAAAATCTGGGGAATTTCTCCCACCATTTACTGAGAGGCAAGATTTAATTAAAGATACTTAATCCGATCAGACGGTCCCCATACCATAAAAATACAACAACATTTCTTCAAACTACGTTTTAGTTATCAGAATTTATTTATTGCAACAAAATAATGCCAACTATGGTATCAAATTTCCCAAAACTTGTTATTCATCAACATTTTGTTCAAGAAATTTGACCGTATTATCACTGAAGTATCAAAAAATTTGACCGTATTACCACTTGATTTTAGAGTTATCCATCTTCAATTTTGTCCGAGACCCTCCGTTTGACCATGTGTTTCTGGGCCACATATTATTACACCTCTCGAGAAATAACAAACTTCAAAAATTTATATCTGAGCTTTGATGGGTGGGTTCCTAGACTCAATCAAATATTTTGTACCCCTGAATTAATCCAAAGAAATAGTAATTTAGGAGCGACTGATCAGATTGAGTACCTTTAACTAATTTTAAAAGATTAGATGATATGAGAATGAATTTGAAATTTTGGTGGTGTGTCCAGTTCTGCATGCATGGAATTGCCCTATAAAGCTATATCACTAGACCAAAATTAATAAATTGTTTGTTTGTCCACACCCCTACCCAAAAAATATCAGGTGGGTAGGTTGGTAGGGATTTTTGTTTTGTTTTTTTTGCAAGGTGGAATGGCATATTAAGGGTCCCCTCCATGGTGCAGGCCGAGGGTATCAATATTAATAAATAGTCAGGGATTAATTTGATAACAAATTAAAAATTTAATAGTTGGAAAAACACAAGAACAATAAATAATTATGCTGTTCAGTCACAGTTGCTGGAGTTTATGACCGAAAATGAGCTTCTCAGACAACATACCGGATGATACCGGTACCACTACTGAAAAAAGAAAAAAAAAAAAAAATCTCAATCTCAATCTCAATAAAAGAATTTCCAGTCGGCCGTTAAAATCGAGTCGGTCGGGGCGAGGACAAACAAATACCTTTTTAATTATGGCCCTATATGACTTTCTGTTTTACAAGTGATTCAGTTCACGTTTTAACAAAAAAGAGTCCCCCGAATATTTATGTTCACCTCCCGCCGTAGTAAGTTTTCACACAAAATCAAAATTGTTGTGTCGATAAATTGCAATACTAAATTTGATCATCATGATCATGAATTTGATGAGCAAATCAGCGCTTCTAGATCTCTCTAGTTTATTTAATATAATAACAGCCAGTTCAAGAGTACTGGTAGAATATATACATGTAGCTGAATTCAGTAGTGTAGGTTACCTGAATACAGCTATTGTATTCACATTTGCCAGACCTGGTAAGTAGTAGTACTACAATTCTAAATGAGTTTTTCAAATACTTTTGAAAAGATAGGAACTTGGTAGGTCAACATGACCGCTTTCGAAGATTGCAACGTCCAGGAGAAGGGTGCGCACTACATTCATGACTGGACTAGGAATTTGGTAGTCAAAAATCTACAGGATAATGATATCCTGTCAAAATTTCCACGCTGCCTGTAATGGGATAGGTCGCTTAAAGTCTGGAAAGGATGAATATGACACAAGGCATGACCAACAGGGACGCCAGAAGCACCAAAGGGCAGGGGGGGGGGCAAACCAATCAGGTGCATACTTTTCGGGTGCACACAGGTCTTCCCTGGGCCAGGGCAAGGGAGGCAAGTGCTCCCGCATCCCCCTTCTCTGGCATCCCTGATGACCAAACTGTGATTTTCCCCCGAAAATACATATACAAATGTATAAATACCTTGACATACCATTTACCTTCCTTTTCCAAAAAAAATACATAATTCAACGAGCCTTTTTGAATAGGTGATTTGGGTCTGTTCAATCAAGTTCTAGGCATACATGTACTGCGCAGTATCGTGGGGAATATATGCCCGAAACTTGACCGTCCAGACCCAAACAATGGCCTCAATACTTCACAGGTCATTTGCTTGATTGAGAAAAAGTCTCGTTTCAATTTTTGGAAAAGGAAGGTACAACCGTACAATGTACCATAAATCGTAAATCATATCATATGTCAAGGTCAGTCCTTCCTGGCATGAGACGGGAGCGATTGCTCTCGCACCCGTATACACTCAGAATTTTTAATCCACGGGTGCTAAAATTCACACTCGTCTCTGTTGTCAAAATGTTCATAATCATAGTCACTGTAATCATTGCACATGCAATTGCGCAATTACACCCGTCTTTTGAATTGCGATAGAAATACTAGTAAGCACTCTCGCTGTGTTTTCCTCGTGGGAAGGACTGCAAGGTGAAGGTGAGGCATTAGTATGTGTTTGGTCCTGAACTACTAGTACCGGTAGGAACACAGATGGAATGGAAGCACAGATACAGCCTTATTTTTGTCCCCCGATGTTCTGAAAGAAAAGGGGGGACTATTGAAACGGGCTCCGTCCATCCGTTCGTACGTCACACTTTTGAGTACCTTCATGGTGTAATCATCTCCTCCCAGAGATTTGTACTAGTAACTTCAGAATATTGTTGCCCATATATTGAAGATGTGCAACACATATATAGATGACGGGAAAATTATTTTTTGACGGAGTTATTAACCCTTTTCGACTTGGTGTAATCATCTCCTCCTACAGTTTTCATCCTAGAGACTTGAAACTTCAGAATATTGTAGCCCATATATTGAAGATGTGCAACATGTATATAGATGACAGGGAAAATTATTTTATTATGGAGTTATTAACCCTTTATTAACCCATGTGCAACATATATATAGATGATGGAAAAATTATTTTTTGACAGTTATTAACCCTTTTCGACTTTCAACATTTTTTATAATTTTCTGTATGAGGGTACCTTCAATATTTTCTTTCAAAACTGTAGCATGAGTTGATTACACCTTACAGTTTTGAAAGAAAAGGGGGGACTATAGAAACGGGCTCTGTCCGTCCGTCCATCACACTTTTGAGTACCTTCATCATAGTTCATGGTGTAATCATCTCCTCCTACAGATTTCATCATGATCCTGGGGCAGAGCCAGAGATTTGAAACTTCAGAATATTGAAGATGTGCAGTGAAGTTTAACCATGTTTAATCAGAGACACACCACCTTATAACTAAAATATAAGTTGTATCATAAATGATCTGCAAAAGATTTAAGAAATGGATGTTTGATTTCTGAATTTCCATGGAGTATAGACAGTATACCGTACTAGTAGTCTAGACTAGATGACGCAAAAATATTTTTGACAGTTCAGGACAGTTACGAAAAAATATTTTTTGACAGAATTATTATAATAATATTATAATAACCCTTTCAACAGAACATTTCAACATTTTTTTTGAATGGGGGGGGGGGGGGAAGGGGACACTGTGGTTTGTTGACTTTTTATTTTTATTTAGAATTTTTACAAATTACAGTAAGTGTTGCCAGCTCTGGCTCATGTGCAGATCTGACTATAAGTATATAGTCAAATTTGCACATAATGTGCAAATCGGGCTATATCAGATTATAATCAAAGTTTATAAGTACAAAGATCATACTTCGATTCATAGGTATTTCTGCTCAACTAAGGTTTGATTTCAATATGCTGATATGAGTATATAAAATATTTTCCAGCAGGAATATTTTTTTAACCGAAAATGTACATTTGATGATTAGGCCTACTTTGTGACAATTTTGTAATCTTCTTCAAAGTTATCAAACATAATAAATTTATAAAATCACTTTATTTTTTAAACTAAATGTCCCTGGCATCAATAATTTCAATTGTTGCCCAAATATTGAGAAATAACCAATTGGATTTCAAAAGAAATGGTATTTGGTAGAAATATAAAATTTCATACCAAAACTATATAGGAGCAATTCCACGAAAATGAGACATGGTAGCTAAAAATCCAATCATTTATTCAAAGCATTCGTTACTTTTTTTTTCAAAGGACAGTATCTGAAGAGTAAGAATTCACTAAAAAATTTCTTGGTAATTCTTTTGTTCCAAAATTACAGATGGGGTAACCTTCGTCCAGTATTTAGTATTTCCAGGTTAATAATGCTATTTCCTGTAATACTGGTATGTTTACATAATAATAGTGGCCACGTAATGTTACTTTAATGTTTAATTTCACAAATAATATGCTGAGTGTTTACAAAAAAATGTTAAGTTTGATGGTTCTTCTCTGTTGTTGTTGTCGAAGAAAATTTATTTATCGTTCATGGAACTTTCATGTCCCATTAGTCAAGAAAAATTGTCCCCTCTTTTCACCAAAAAGGTGAGAACTTTCACATCAGTGAGATATCTATTTTCAGTCAGAGTCTCTATAAATTATCTCTCTATATGAAGTCAATTTACTACATCAATGGAAACTGGATTATGGCAAACAGAATTTGAGAATAGTGACTTGTGAAATTTGTCCCGTTAGTCACGCCACCGTAATTGTCCAGTTAGTCACGATTCTGAATGGCATAAAAAATAACCAATTTTTTTTCTAAAAAGTAATATTTGTCTGTAAATATAGCTGTTATATAGTTTCATTGCAAAAGCAAAATTTCATCTACATGTGTACATATATAATGCTCATTGTGTCTTTGTGTGTCTATGCACACATCCATCAGACAATGTCTGGATGATAGCCTTAATTTGGGTGATTGGGACCAAATTTGGTATGGAGTTTACCAGTCAAAGGACAGGTCAATTTCGATTATGGGGTTTGTCAGATAATTTTTACCAGAGTTATGGCCCTTTTTAACTTAGAATTTTATCGTTTTGAGGTTTGATGATAACTTCATTCCAGATTGGGTCATCAGAATGGAACCAAAATTAGTATGCCAGTCCAAAATTCAGGTCAAGTTCGAATATGGGTAATATGAATCTAAATTTTCTCTCTTATATTTGTTCTGGTTTCAGATCAGTCACTACAATAACACTAATACCACTTTTCAAACAGGACACATTTATTATATCTGCAGCAGCCCTTGAATTTGTCATTTTTATTCTACAGCATTTCTTAAGAATTACATGAATTATTATATTGAGGTCTGTCTGTAGTGTCTGGTTTGTCCCAATGTGTGCTGGATAGCTAAATCCTCTGATTGAGTCAGATTGACTAGGAGTGGTTTAACAAGGAAGATCCGACCGTGGTATTAGGGGGGGGGGGGGGGTTTGGTGGGGGGTTTGGTGGGGGGTGTCTCACCCCCCCAACTTTGGTCAAAATTTTCAAGTTGGAAATTTCATACCTGCCAAAACATTAGTTGGAAATGTCACACCAAAAATAGGTTGAAAATGTTCTTGTAGTTTGATTTTCAAACAATTTATTGGGGGGAATTACTTGTTTTTGGATCAATATTTGCATATTTTCCTATTATTTGTCAAAATTTTGGACTGAAATGGTCATCAGTTGGAAATTTTCCAACCTAAGGGAGGTGACAGGTTGGAATTTCCAACACCTGGAAAGCTTGTGTCCTGGTCCCTCCCCGTTGCCAGTCAAAAACTGTTAGTTAATTTAAGAGAACAATATTGTCATACATGTGGTCAACATTGTCATTGGAATTGTCATCAGTTGTAAATTTTACAACCTCAGTGGGGTGTCAGGTTTGAAATTTCCAACTCTAGGAATGCTTGAGGCTAGTCTAGATGCTAGGATTTTGCGATTTTCTTGATCAGATTAACAAATTTTCACACACCGGGCCGAACCATGGTCGGCCCATTGTGTCATTGTCTCTCCCCCCGTGGCCAATACAAAAATATTAATAAGTTTAACAATATTTTACTACATTTGGTCAAACTTATTGACTGAAATGGTCATCAGTTGGAGAATTTTCAAACCTGAGGGGGAGTATGAGGTTTGAAATTTCCAACACTATAGGAAAGCTTCAGTTGAAGCCAGTCGAGATGCTAGGATTGAGGTGCAAGGGGTGTGTGTGCAAATGGAATTATGGAAAACTTGCGTTCGGTCTGATTCAAGGGGGGGGGGGGGGGGGGGGGGGGGGTGCAGTTGGAATTTCCCTAAGGTGGACACCCCCTGAATGAAAACCCTCTAGCCACGTCCCTGCATATGAGGTCTGTTCTTGGTAATCCCCTTAATATAATCCATGAGGCAATCAAAACACTGGACATCTCGGGGATGACATTGCATTCTAGTAGCAAACTTGGTTTTAAAAGTGATCAAAGGCTTCGAACATTTAGATTCAATGTAAAAAATATAAACATGTATATCTTGACCAAATATTTGCTACACTGACAGTGTAGTGTTGTGGATTGTGATCCTCCGAGCAAAATAGCTTGATAATTAAGTTTAGGTATGTGTACTGAGTTTACAGACTTCCCCTTTACTCTCAGGTGCCTAATAATCGTGATGGCCTAATAATATTGATGTGTGGGGATTTAGGCTGAAATTAATAATAGTGATGGCGATTTCACTCTATGTCTCAATTCCAAATAATATTGATCGTTGGGAATTTTCTCCAAAATTAATAATCGTGCTGACACTATTATTTGGCACCTGAGAGTAAATCTCATGTTTTAGTTAATATCAACAGCTGATTCAAGATTGTTTCCTGTTTGTGTTATGAAAATATTTTAGTCAAAGTTAATATTTTCTTCTTATTATTTGCAAGCTACAGACCCAAATTCATATATAAAAGTTGGAAAAGCCTGATGCACTTTTTGTCCCGTTAGTCACAATTTTGGATGTCCCGTTAATCACGCCACTGTTTGATTATTTTTCCGCGTTCAGACGCCGTGGTGCAATATCTGTATCAGTCCAGATAGTGAGGGTTTAACTTTAAACTTTTTATCATTTGAGATAAAACATTTGTTGTTTATTTCCAGCAGTTTAGATAAATTTGTATACCCCCTTACAGATATAAAATATCATGTCCACTTTCTGTCCCGTTAGTCACGGTCTGTTTTTAGACCGTATCATACAAAAGATTAAGCCAAAACAATCGATCTGCCATCAGTAAAATATAGATCCCATGTAGTACCCATACCATCATGCAGTTCTTCCCACGAGACGGGAGCGATTGCTCTCGCACCCGTATGCACTCGCAATTTAGAATTCACGGGTGGTAAAATTTGCACTCGTACATCTTGTCAAAATGTTGATGGTCACTGTAATTGTTGATTCATTATTGAACTAATTGAAGGTACATTTTCCATCTCACTTAAATTATGGTAATGTAAAAGTGTAACTGGACATATGTCTATCCTACAATGACATTTTGTTTGAGAAAATCCGAAATTAAAGTTATATTATGCGTGCAATTACACCCGTCTTCTGAATTGCGAGAGCAAATAAATGCTCTCGCTGTGTTTTCCTCATGGGAAGGGCTGATCATGAGAAATTATCAATTATATCATAGTACCGTACTCTTGAGTGCCTAATAAAAGTACAGGGTGGAATAATAGTGCAGGTTGGAAAATGTTGCGTAACTGAATAATAGTACAGGGCGGAATAAACGTACAGACTGGAAATATTAGTACCATACATCCCCACAAAACGCACCATCTGATTGGTTTACTGATGCCATGTGACAGAAATAGTTTCGATGGATAGCCAGGTCTGAATCTACAGTGTGCTGATAACTGTTTGTCAACAATCAAAGTTCATTTCTTTATGAATAACACAATTTTAGATTGGTGAATTATTTCTTTTGGTTAATTTAATAAACGTATAGGCCTGGCCAAATAACGATCGTACAGGTGGGAATTTTACCTTGATTTTAATAATCGTACATGTATGTTTATTAGGCACTCAAGAGTAAGCTCAGGGTACCACAAACATGGCAACAGGTTGTCCCGTTACTCGTTAGTCACTATGGAATTGCTCATAGTCAGATTTGCACATGAGCCAGACCTGGTTTAGTGGTTACAGAAACTGTTGTGTCTTTCAGGTCCGGCTCATGTGCAAATCTGACTATATATAGTCAGATTTGCACATAAATGTGCAAATCGAGCTATACAGTTTTGGTATGAAATTTTATATTTCTACCAGATTGGCAGATACCATTTCTTTTGAAATCAAATTGGTTATTTCTCAATCTTTTGACAACAATTGATGCCGGGGACAATCAGTTTCCAAAATACTAGTAAAGTGATTTTATGATATTTGAAGAAGATTTACAAAATTGTCTCAAACTCAAAGTAATCATCAAAAGCACATTTTCAGTTAAAAGAATTATTCCTGCTGGAAAATATTGAATATACTCATAATATCAACATATTGTCATTGAAAATGAAATCAAACATTAGGTGACAGAAATACCGTTTGATGAATTGTTATCAAAAACGGGCCGTGGATATGTCGTCATACACGTGGCTACATCAAACTTTCAAACTATTTGTTGTGGAATAGCCTAGAATACATGGGTAAGTTAATGCATTGATTCGCCGATACAATACATTACAATAAATACACCGAGGCCCCGTACCACAGCTTCTGCAGGACATGTGCCTGTATTCGATCATTCATTCAATGATTCATACATATAACTAGCACAAAATATTATTTTGCACCATCAAAACCTGCGTCCAAGATGTTTAGCTTGAACCCGAATACCAGTTAATTCGGGGGTATGAATCCCGCGTACGGCTTCAAAACACCCTGAATCCCGCGTACCGAAAAGGGGGGGGGGGTGATACCCTCTGGACTGGAGTCTGGTATGGAATATTTTCTTTTTATTGTACTTTGTGATTTAAAATACAAATAATTACTAATACTATGCTATTCTATTTTAATTTTTATGCCTTGTGTCTTGCTAATCTCCTTCCAATATCATAATGAAGCTTCCAGCATTCAAATCACACCTGACATGTATATATACATGGGAAAGTGAGATTTCCACACACACAAAAACAAAAATCAAAATTTCCCGCTCGCCCGCACCTATATTTTTCAGCTCCGTTACGGCGTTAGGGGAAACAAAGGTATATTACTATATATTTTTTTAGGCCTTATCACTATCAGTATCATTGAAATATTAAACTTAAAGAGCACGCAAAATCATGAAATTTGCTGCAGTATGTGCATACAAAAACGGCTTTAAATGAATCTCACCATTTTGTTTTAGTTCCCAATTTGCTGTCGTCTGCCGGAAAATGTGATATTGTACTGATGTTGCTATGCAAACTGTTTTGACTTCCGCTAATTAGCCTCTAGGTAAGAAAAAAAAGAGTATTATTGGATTACTTGATAAGAATTTGAATACTTATCATTAATAGTTAGATCATAAAATAAAAATATATATTATTATCGAATCTGGTTTAGGTAGTTTCAGTTTTTTTATTTAAAACTAAACTAGGCCCCCAACAATATTTAGTCTTTGTTTAGAGATTTTAAATAGCCGGTGTTCTGAAAATAATCCCTTAAAATTTTGACTGACCCAGTTAGGAGCCTCGACTTCAATCATTTACCCTCCTCATTCTTGTTATGAGCTTCGCTTTAATTCATATATTTTACCTAAAACACATTTGTAAGTATGGTTTACAGATTACAGAATCTAAATTCTGTTCACTCGAGGAATTTATGTCACAATCGAATCTGATTCTAACTAATAGTAATAATTTTCGTTCACCAGCACTGGCACTGTGGCAGCAGTCATCTTTCTGAAATTTCACTTTCAAAGACAAAGTTTCAACTTTCATCAAGAACTTCATTCAATTTATAAATTTCAATAAAATAATATATTTCAATTACAAATTCCTGTAACATTAACAATTATGCTGGTACTTGTGCATTTGCCTGACTTTTGCGCATCCAACATCACGAAGCTCTGAAAAAGAATAAGATCCTCTCTGATCTGCAGCATGGCTTCCGGGAAAGAAAATCATGTGAAACACAACTCGTGCAACTAGCTGATGATCTCTTGACACGCCTTGCTGCAGGTCAGCAGACCGATCTTATCATACTAGACTTCAGTTAAGCCTTTGACAAGGTCAATCATGGCAAATTGCTCTATAAACTTGAACATTACGAATTTACGGCATTGGTGGAACCACATTAAAGTTAAACTGGATCAGAGCCTTTCTCAACAACAGAACCCAAGTTGTTGTCCTGGAGGGGGGTGCCTCCTCTGAGGTCTCAGTAACATCTGGGGTACCACAGAGCTCTGTCCTGGGCCCCCTGGCCCCTGATGTTCCTGATCTACATCAATGATTTACCAAACCACATAACCGCTCAAACACGCTTATTTGCTGATGACACCGCACAATATATAACAATAAATAGCTCAAAAGACTGCGAACAATTACAAAACGACCTAAACAAACTACAGACATGGGAGCAAAAATTGGGATATGGCCTTTACTAGTAACCCCTCAAAATATCAAGTCCTCAGTAAGCCGCAAAGCAAAACCCATAATTTATGACTACATCCTACACTCTCAAGTACTTGATCATGTCAATAATGCGCGATATTTGGGATCGACCTCACAAGCAATCTCTCATTCAATGACCACATACAACGAACAACTTTAAGTGCAAATCAGTCCCTGGGATTCCTAAAAAGGAATGTCAAAACACAAAAGAAAGCACTCAAGAAAGCAGCTTATCAGGCCATGGTTAGACAAAAGTTAGAGTATGCCGCTGCAATTTGGTCCCCTCATACTTCAGAAAACATAACTAAAATTGAACGAGTACAAAATCGGGCCATCCGTTGGATTTTTAATGACTATTCAAGATTCTCAAGTTTGTCAAAAAATGAGGGAAGAATTAAAACTGAAACCCCTTGTCCTTGAGGACAGAAGAACCATCTCAAAATTATCACTCTTCAGTAAAATAGTCTATAACCAAGTAGATGATTACTACTCTTGAGTACCTAATAAAAGTACAGGGTGGAATAATAGTACAGGTTGAAAAATGTCGCGTGACTGAATAATAGTACAAGGCGGAATAAACGTACAGACTGGAAATATTAGTACCATACATCACAACAAAACGTACCATCGGACTGGTTTACTGATGCCATGGGACAGAAATAGTTTCGATGGATAGCCAGGTCTGTGAAACTACAGTATGCTGATCACTGTCAACAATCAGAGTTCATTTATCTATGAATAACACAATTTAAGATTGGTGGATTATTTCTTTTGGTTAATTTAATAAACGTACAGGACCAAATAACGATCGTACAGGTGGGAATTTTACCTCGATTTTAA
The DNA here is from genome assembly GCA_032622095.1 of Siphonodentalium dalli. NCBI lineage: Eukaryota > Metazoa > Mollusca > Scaphopoda > Gadilida > Siphonodentaliidae > Siphonodentalium > Siphonodentalium dalli. The sequence goes on along the minus strand of CP136062.1, from coordinate 135,878,345 downwards.
TAATCGTACATGTATGTTTATTAGGCACTCAAGAGTATTCCAGATTACATTCAGAAAACACTCAGACATAGCAGATATAGCAACGCTGACACTTATTGTCGAATTCACACTGGGCCAAATTATTTTAGACACTAATTCTTCCCAAGCACAGCTACTAGTATACTCTGGAATCAACTCCTGTCTGATCTGATTAAGCTCTCTGACCCTGACCAGTTCAGGAGGAGTGCTTATCAGCTTCAACCATGAACCCAACAGCAACCTTTGTATTTAACATGCTTTTATCGGTACATATTCTTTTAACTGACAAACTTGTCACCACTATCAACTATTTCCCACTCACTTGCACTGACTGCGCCTGGTGATAACACCCAAATGGGGGTATACCAGTATCAAGAGATACATGTAGACATAATCAAACGCTGATCATCTCTCCATCAGCATTTACTCATTCACAACACATCCCAGGGGACGGGTTGTTTCAGGATTTCCCCAACAACTATTGGGCAGACCATTGCAGTTTTCCCAGATGGACAGCTAACCCTTCACGACAGGGCTTTAGGCCCTCCTCACCCCCTTATTGCCACCCTTGTGCATTCCCTAGCACTTAACAGTGTGGATCTCTGTAAAGATGTACGTTACACAGTTGTTTATTGACATTAATCTAGTCACTAATGACAATTAAGATCAGTCAAAAAATATCATATTGGTCCCGTGTATATTTAAGAGTTAATTTGATGTCAATAACGCTGACTATGTCCTCATGATTGACTGACAATTACACGGGTGTCGGAGAGAAAATAATTTATAACAGACTGAGGCACTTCTGGCATTATTTTCGTATTCAATCTGACACTACTATTTAGACCCCGAAGCCACGACAAATAGTTTTCATGGCTGGCTCAACCGATTTTCGTGGCTGGTTAGCTAGCTAAGCCGGCTCAGTCACGACGTTCGTGGCTGACGAAATATGGCGGCTGAGCCGGCTGAGATGTTGTCATTCAGTGTATTCTCGTTTCCGAAATGTTCCTAATCCCCTGTTACCGGTTATAGACGCCGTTTTTTTTAGCGTTTGTGGTGAACCCGTAGAATTCCAGACCACACGTAATCTTTTGATGTTGGGCTTTTCCATTATGGCGAAAATTCACGAAGGACTGGTATGGATATACTATGTAGTTTCCCATCTAATCGGTATAAGTAGTTACATTTGGGACTTCTGTCGACTTCAGACTGCTACCATCACTGCCATCTTGCGATACATTGTATATGCATGCATCATTGAATGATGAACCCGATAGTAATGATATATAATATTTCAAACTATTTTCTATTCTTATGTGTAATATATATTGACAAATGCCAGCAATGTCCGAGACTGGGTGTTGTCGATATAAACAATTTATATTTTAACCCTTTCAATACCGAATTGATCCGCCAATTCATTTATATGAAAGCATGCATTGGGGTAGTCTATTCCACACTAAGAGGCCCGGTGTTCTGATAATATAACAACCATGCCGTGTCCATGCGAGTATATGCCAATATTAGGAAATGCGGTTTAGTTCTTTGCGATTCACAGTACAGTTGTGCTTGACATATAAGCCCATGCACATGGCTCAGCCATTTTACAATTCTGGTAGCGGAGATTTTTAAATGTGGCTGGCGTTAGAGATAATATGGCTGGCGACGGTTTGTGGCCAATATGGCTGGCGGCGGCGGCGTGCGATGGCGGCTTCGGGCTCTACTACTATTGCATGCTAGTTAGTATTTAAATATCTTTAGTTAGTTTTTAGTCCAGGCACATGAGGCGTGAAAGGGGAAAAGTAAGGAAATAAATAGGGGGATGCTGATTTTTTTATATTATTTAGGCCATAACATCGCGGGTGCGTCACGAAAAGTTCCCTAAATTCCGAGTTGAGCTTTCTGAGTTAAACCATTTTTTCCATATAAAAAAACAAACTTTTATATTTCACAATCATGGGAATAATTGGATGCTATATCAATTTTTCAGTTGAAACATATACCAAATGTACTCAATATTGTTCAATACACAATTCTCGAACCAGATATACCAATTGAACAGGGGGATTTGAATGAATTTCGCAGATATGGACAAAAATAACTTAATGACCCCAAAAAATAAAGATTTTTTCAGACAAACTGTCGTAGTCGATGTCAAATTTCTCGGGCTACTCATTACGTAGGCGCAAGCAATTTGTTTTAAAAACTGCACATACATCACTCCTTCAATATAATATGCGGAATTAGCGACACACTGCGGCTCCACCGGCTAACTACAGTTGGGCCGCGGTGTACTTGTCGTTCGGCCATGGTGTACATGTAGTTCATTAAACTGAAAAAAGACGATACAAACCATAAATCTAACCACGGTGTACATGCCGTTCAGCCACAGTGTACTTGCTGTTTGGCCGCGGTGTACTGCAGTTACAAACTCTGACACCGCGGGCCGAACGGCAAATACACCGCGGTGCCAATGGACACTTGTTTTGTCCAGTGGGGTATATAGGCCATGCTCATGTGCAAGCTCCTATAGACATGTAAATGACCCATGCCAATGTATTGACATATATGTATTTATGGCATGGATAGGAAGGACACACAGTTAGTTCCTACCGTTTAGCAACTGGTGGGGATTCTACCACACCATGATATAGTGTTCTGCATGGATTCCATTGTCAAATGTAGTGTGAATGTCGGATTCCATGGGGGGGGGGTGGTATTGACATAATTTCACATAAATGTTAGAGCTGAAACGGTTAGACGGTTAACCGGTTAGCATCCGGTTAGCGACGTAACTGGTTAGAACAAAATGAACCGGACGTAACCGCATCCCGTTGTCAGTTGAATGTGAACGTGAATAATCCTCAAAATATTAGGTTAAATGATGCAAAACTAATACTAAATCCCGTGTCACCGATAGTAGAGTGCAATGCAAGCATTAATTGGTACACGCGGTAGTATCAGATACTTAGTAGCAATTCTTGAACTGTCTGGAAGTGTCGGCGACCTTCAATCAATTCCGACCCTTTGAAGTTTTCTTCCGACAAAAGCACGTGTGCAGTCACTGTGTATCAAGTCTGAATGCACACAAGGAAGTGACAACGTAAAAGTGGCGTTGTGTGGCAATGCGTGCTTTCGTAACTTAATAGTTAATACTGCACGAAGCAACATGGATTCAAATTGGAACCACACCACGACATACTATATATAAAACTGTTTTACAGTGGGGTTTATAAAAACTATGTAAGTCGACAAAGTTTGAAGATTGAGATCAGCTGCACAATGTCTTCACTCTTCTCGTTCTTCCTCCCTGTTGTGATTTAATATTATCAATTCAATTGAGTGACCAAACAGACATCGTATATAGCTGAAGCAACCCAAAACTTCTTCAATAATCTTCCCTTTTATCAAGGAAATTGATGTTCCATGCTACTCTGTAACTGGTTGTGCCTGTGGGACTAATTAACTCTCAATTTGGCAGTAATTTCAGCTACTACTTCTCACCTAGGTTTGTCCCTGGAGCATGGCATAATGTTGACATAATTAGTGTGAGAGAAGTCCGCTAGAAATTTAGCAGTTAACCGGTTGAAATCCGGTTAACCCCGATGGTTAACCGGTTAGAAGAATGGGTCAACCGTTTCAGCTCTAATAAATGTGGGTCAATATTTTTTACATGTCTCATTAAAATGTATTCCAACAATCGATTGATGGAAGATACAATCATAAACTCCACACAGGTACCCTGCTGGACAAAACAAGTGTCCACTCAACCGCGGTGTGGTTAGTGTTGTCACCGCGGCCGAAATGCAACTACACCTCAGCTGCACCGGCTAACTACAGTTGGGCCGCGGTGTACTTGCCATTCAGCCATGGTGTAGATGCCGCGGTGTACGTTCATTAAACTAAAAAAAGACAATACAAACCAGAAATCTAACCACGGCGCACATGCCATTCAGTCACGTTGTAGTTGCCTTTCGGCCAAGATGTACTTGCCGTTTGGCCGTAGTGTACATGCTGTTCGGCCGTGGTGCTCAACTGAAGTTACAAACTCTGACACCGCGGCTGAATGGCAAATACACCGCGGTGCCAATGGACACTTGTTTTGTCCAGTAGAGTATGTCATTTTGATAAAAATAACTGAATAGTCTGTCAGTTTTAAGTAGATTTGTCAATGGTAGGTGGTTACCTAGCAACATTGAAACCTCAATACCAATCTGCCACATGGGAATCACATGAGAATGCATCAGTACACAATACAACAACCTTTAGTGATGCATTATTGTCAATATAAGCATAATGTGGCATATTATGAAACAATTATATCATGTAAATTGCCCGAAATGCATACCATATTCTGAAACAGTTATATCAGTTAAATTACCAGAAACTCATACATACAAGTATGGTATGTTTTCAAAGGTGGATATGTCCATAGCAACCATTACACCATAGGTAACGAATGCAGCAACTTTACTGTCATGTTCACGCATACAATTATAATAATTGTTTTCATTATATGTATGTTACATGTACATGGCGTAGTTTAGTTTGTTTAAACTACCATTATATCAGTCATGAGTGAATTTTTCAATTTTTGGTATGTCCCTAGCAACCGTTACCAGAAATATATAGTAATTGTTTAAGTCGAACCCACACTAATAACAACAACTATTAAAGTTGTTTCACCATAAAATGATAATGACGTAGTTTATATTAGTTTGTTAAAACTACCATAATATCAGTCAGTTCGGCATTTTTCTATTTCGGGTATGTCCCTAGCAACCGTTTCCACCCCAGTAAGTAAGAAATATGGTAGTTTTCCAGCCAGATCCACTCTAACAACAACTAATATTATTTTCATCATATAAATGCTGTATGACATAGTTTAGATTGTTAAAACTGCCATAATATCAGTCATATTTGTATTTCTTCGATGTCGGACAGTTGCCTAGCAACCGTTGCTAACGAAGAACCTGCCGCGATGTCTACACATCTGAAAATGATTAACATTGTATAGGGAACCTATGTGCCAAGTTTCATAGTGTTATCACCATTTGCACAATTGTTACGCCAAACGCCAGGACTATTATGTGGTAGTTTGGCCTTTTAGACACTCGAAGCCATGGCATACAATTTAGGGGGTAGCACTTGTTAAGTTTCCTGCTATAAAATCTTAAAGATGATGGTGATAGTTCAATATATCTTATCACTCTCCTTTTCTGAATTAACCACTGGTCTAATATAATGGTTCATATTTGAGCTCATTGTCGTCTGGATACCTTTATTCGCCCTCTTTTATTAGGAAAATGTTGAATCATCATGCGATTTATATGCTCTCTTCGGCAATAAATGTCATCACAATTATGGAATATCGACTGTTAGTAAGCTCTAGTATCAATAACTCATATCTAGCGACACCTGCTCCACGATGGATGGGTATGTGTGAAGATTGAGTCCGTAAATTAGCCTGTACCTTTACGAAAAATCATGATATCTCAAAAAGCTCAACTCGGATTCTAGGGGACTTTTGCCATATTGTCCATAAACATCTTCTTAGTAATCCCTGAAAAATTCAGCTTTCCCATATTTTTTGCCGTAGTGAAACCTAATGTGCCTGGACTATTTATTCAGATAATCTTTAAATTATTTGAAATTTTCTGATTATTACGCGACAATTGTGCCACACGTCACATTAGAGATATAGAAATTTTCATCTTCTGTGAAAACAATTCTCTGAATTTACTCTTGTTGGTGCTGAATCAGCTGATATCATTTAAAAGCTCAGAATCTCACAATCATCATCAAGAAAGAATTCCCTCTATTCTTTGTTTAAAATTGTTTTATGACTAATTTTTCCAGGTTGTATATTAGGCTATGATAGAGGCGAAATTAGGTCCAATTCCTGAAATTCCTAACTTATAGAAAGTCTCTTGTTTTCTGAACAAAAGACAGGACTTCCCATTTATTTTATGATGATTTTCAAGTCCTCTCATCCTATTTTCATTAAATAGGAATAAAAAGTATAAATCAACAGCCCTTTAATTCAGTTTGTTTGGCTTCGGCAATCTGCTACAGCAATCCTTTGCCATGGCCCAGTTTACTTCAGCAAATGGCTTCTGCATTGCTGATTGCTGCAGCCTATGATGAAGGCTGAAAACAAACTCCATGTTGATTAAACTGGAGTTTCACAATGAAAAGGACTATGTTCCATATATTTACCCTTTCCCAAAACAGGTAGAAAAATCCCTGATTCAGGAATAAATGAGCCATAATGTCTCCGCTTTCTAATATTTGCCATTAAAAAAAAAGAAACAATCGTATCAATTTAATTTAATATCGTGATTTTTTGATTGTAAGGGGATTAGGAAAGCTTATCGTCGCATCTGAACTAAAGTGTTCGATCTCCATATATTCTCCTTTTTGTGGGCTATTGAGTTTAAATATTTGACACCCCGGTTCACATGTTCTCATTTGGTTTTGGAAGATAGCTAGGTGGATGTGGTGGATGTTCACAACTATGAGGGCATTCAACGGAGTGTCCGTCAACAATTTCCTTTGGCGCGGGCTACATGTCGTATCTTTGGTCTGATCTTTATGAAATTTGTCATGAATGTTGACATTGACATTTAGATGGGAACGAGTCATTTTGGGGTCATTCGGCCAAAAAACATGGCTGCTGGTGGCCATCTTGGATTTCAAAATTAAATCCATTGGCGCGGGCTACAGGCCGTACTATTTGTGTGATCATCATAAAATTTGTCATGAATGTTGCCATTTACATGCAGATGGGAACGAGTCATTTTAGGATCAATCGGCCAAAAAACATGGCCGCTGGTGACCATCTTGGATTTTACTCTTTGCATTACTAAATCCTTTGACACATCCTACAGACCACATCTCTGATCCGATCATCACCAAACTTCATATGGATAATCGGGGTGACCTCTAGATGGGAACGAGTCATTTTGGGTCATTTGTCCAAAAACATGGCTGCCATCAGCCATCTTGGATTTTACTCTTTGCATCACTAAATACTTTCACACACCCTACAGACCACAACCCTGATCCGATCATCACCAAACTTCATATTCATCATTGGGTGGCCCCTAGTTGGGCACGAATCATTTTGGGGTAATTCGGCCAAAAAACATGGCTGCTGGTGGCCATCTTGGATTTCAAAATTGAATCCATTGACGTAGGCTACAGGCCGTACTGTTTGTCTGATCATCATAAAATTTGTCAAGAATGTTGACATTTACATGTAGATGGGAACGAGTCATTTTAGGATCAATCGGCCAAAAAACATGGTCGCTGGTGGCCATCTTGGATTTTACTCTTTGCATCACTAAATCCTTTGACACATCCTACAGACCACATCCCTGATCCGATCATCACCAAACTTCGTATGGATCATCGGGGTGTCCTCTAGATGGGAATGAGTCATTTTGGGGTCATTTGGCAAAAAAACAAGGCCGCCGGCAGCCATATTGGATTTTACTCTTTGCATCACTAAATACTTGATGGGAACGAGTCATTTTGGGGTCATTCAGCACAAAAATATGGCCATTTTGAATTTTACTTTCAGTATGGCTAAATATTTCTACAAAATTCATTAGCATGGGTTATAGACCGATCTATTTGTTTGATCTTCATGAAAATTGTCATGGATGTTGACATTGACATGTACTAGTAGATGGGAACGAGTCATTTTGAGGTCATTCCGACTCATTCGGCAAAAAAACATAGCCGCCGGTGGCCATTTTAGAATTTACTCTTTGCATCACTAAATCCTTTGGCACACCCTACAGACCACATCCCTGATCCGATCATTATGAAACTTGTCATGAATTTGATATTGACATGTAGATGGGAACGAGTCATTTTGGGGGTCATTCATCCAAAAAACATGGCCGCTGCCGGCCATCTTGGATTTCAAAATTGAATCCGTTGACGCGGGCTACAGGCCGTACTGTTTGTCTGATCTTCATAAAAATTATCATGGATGTTGACATTGAGATGAAGATGGGAACGAGTCATTTTAGGGTCATTCGGCCAAAAAATATGGACGCCAATGGCCAGTTTGGTTATTACTCTTTGTATGACTAAATATTTCTACAAAATCCATTAGCATGGGCTGCAGGATATTTATTTTTTGGTCTCTCTTCACATTTACATCTTGTCTTACTTAGACATTTCAATTAGCACCTTTCCTAATTCCTCCATTTACTGACAACCATTAAATTATTCCCCTACCTAAGTTGAGCTACCGTGTCATTGACACTTTCATTTCCATTTTTTTTCGGATTTTCCATTCTAGAGTTATTCATCTTTGTTTATCTGGAAACGTTTTTTTTTTGTCTCCGTGCGGATATCGCCACCACCGGTTGACAAATCTCAATGAAATTTGGTATGGACTATGAGGGAAATCAATTGTTTGTTCAGTCGTTTATTTCCAGTTTACCATTCTAGAGTTATTCATCTTTATTTATTTGGAAGTGCTGGATTTTTGTCCGTATCTCCACCACCGGTTGACAGATATCAATGAATTTTGGTATGGATGTTCACTACTATGATGGCAATCAATTAAGTGTTCAATCATTTTGTTCATGTTCCTTTCTAGAGTCATTTATCTTTGTTTATATGAAAATGTTGGGGTGTTTAGCTCACCTGAGACGAAGTCTCCAGTGGAGCTATAGTCATCGCTCCTCCGTCTGTCCATCGTCCGTCCGTCCGTCAACAATTCTTTGAACATCTTCTCCTCTGGAACCATAAAACTGAATGGGTTCATATTTGGTGTGGATGTTCCCTAGGTGACTCTCAGATTTGTTCAAATGAGATCACTGGGTCAAATATTTGTGAAGCCAGGGCCATAACTCTTTCCCACCATAGTAATTCTTACAACGATTTCTTCTCAAATTTCATTGGGCCGAATGGGTTCATATTTGGTACAAAGGGTCCTTGGGGGACTGTTATTCAGATTTGTTCAAATGAGGTCACTGGGTCGAATATGGGCAGACCCAGTGACATAACTCAAAAAAATAAATTTTAAATTCAGATTTTTGGAATTTTCACATTGCTTAATTTAACAAACAAAAAATTATTTTTCAAACTTGTTATAAAATTTGAAAGAAGTGACACCATTATAACATCTGCAGAATTATGAAACTTTAATCTTTAATGAAATTAGAGAAATATTCCATTACTCTCAGGTGCCAAATAAACGTGCCGGCACGTTTATTAATTTGGAGCAAAAATACACACAATCACGCTTATTGTGACCCATCACGTTTATTATTTTTTGGGGGTAAATTCATCACATACTGTGACATTTATTCTTTTTTTGGGTGATAAACAAACGAATATAAGAATGGAACGAATCACGAGTGTGCTAATGTTAATACTAGAAGTCACAAACCACTAAATAAAGTTGTTTTAGTAGACTGAGATGCGACATCGCTTCGATATAAAACCTATTTTGAGAGTCACGGTTCGCCCAATCTTTTACTTCGTCTACTTTCGGTTTGTAATAAAGCGCAAAAAGTGAACTGGGCCGAGGTCACAGGACCCGAAACGATAGAAAAGATGGCCCATGGATCACAGGACTTATTCTACAATTAAAATGTTTTTGTTAACTCCAAAATCAGTTCCATAATCACAATTTATAATGAAAAACGATGTGCCTCGAAAATAGGCAACGCGAAACCCAGAAAAAGCACTAAAAGTTACCAGTTTGACTGAGTGTTTTATGCATACAAATAATTTCATGAGAAGCATTAAAGTATATTCCTTTAATATTAAGATATTTAAACAACACAGTTTCATACTTTTTCTGTTTTAATGCATTATTTGGTGAGAGAAATGTAAAATTGATCGTAAATTCTTCACAAAAAAAAATCAAATTAGGCTTAATGTCAAATTGTAAACTGAGTATGATTTTGGACAAGAACTTCAATCTACTAGTACACAAGTTTCAACCTAAATATATTAATCAATTGAATTATACAGTGAGTGAGTTACTTGAGTTAACTATCACTCTTTGATTGATTGATTGTTTGTATTGGCAATGATAATAACACATATATAAAAACAATAGATTGTTGATATACATAACTTAGGAGCAAACACATAGCATTGTACATAGTTTGTTCAGCATTAGATATCCTTTTATTTGTGATGTTGAAAAGGGGTTGTTTTGTGCAACACAACTGAAAATCATATTTAACAAACAGCCTTAAGTTTTCCCACCCCTGCTTGTATTCCGTATGGCTAATCCCTATATAGTATACAAAGTGGTGAAATGGTGTGAAATTTAGGTTTTTTCTGTTTTGTTTGATTCATTATTCCGATCCCAAATTATCTAGTATTCTAAGCCATATAGAAGGTATCGGAATATTGAAATAGTCTGAATTATGAACCCTCATGGAAAAGCGGAATAATGAACCCTCAGAATAATGAACCATCGGAATAATGAACCATCTATACCCGAAGACCCCCAACCTACAAGAGAACAAAAAGTCATGTGCAGTGTGTACTGTATAATACAACAATCAACATGTAAAACAATCTATTCCAGCTTTATATCATATGAGTAATATGTAATTTCACGCATGGTCTTACAGAATGTATGAATGGGGTAAACAAGATAGTGAAGATATATAATACCTAAATGTCACATCCTCCGCACAGGTATGATTCCCTGTACTATATAAATGTATGCATAAGCCTTCATGGCTCGAGTTTTAAGCATACTACCATGAAAAGTAAAATCCGTAACCCAGCACATTTATTGTGCACCAGCCCTATTATACTTTTTTTGGTAAAAATGTCACCCAGCACTTGTATTTGGCCAGCACTTTTATTTGGCACCTGAGAGTACCCATCCCCCCTCCCACATGGCCCAGACCCAACACCCCCCCCCCCACCCTGCAGTGGCCTGCACCCAACCAAAATCCCTTCCAACTGATATCATCTCCAGCTTCCAACTTTAATACCTGTTCTATTGAAGTTGCAGATATATCTTTGTGGATAGACAGAGAGAGACACAGGTCATTAATCTAGATTAGACTAATATGTCATCTGGCAGCTTGTGTAAACATTACTGCTAGCAATTTTAAACAAACTGCCTGAATTTAGTGTCTGATATTTGCAGAATGAGGTCCCCAGAGGGTGAATTTAGTGTTGCTACCATGTACAGCAGGCTATCATCACCAAATACACCCTCCATGGACCTAATTCTGCTTAGGTATCATCTTCAGGGAAGTATCTTAAGTATCAAATTGAAATTTTGTTTTAGTTACTTTTTGACTTTTTCCTTTCTGTTCAGTTATTATGTCCCCCTAATTTGCAGAAGATAAAATGCATAATTGAGGTGCTCAATGGGTGTGCATTACAAACTTCAACTGTAGAACTTCAATCTGTTCCTAGGTTTCCCATGGCTGGTGAGGCCTAATCAGACTGGATTAATCTGGTCATGCTAGCCCGCCTTGCAGAATATTCTCATTAAATTCACCTTTTGGGGACCTCATTCTGCAAATGTCAGACACTATATTCAGACTTGGCTGGCATATTATTTTCTTAACCACCGCTTATCCAGATGAAATCATACCCAGATTTTTCAAAGAAACATTGGGGGGGGGGTATATTGGATTGAATTTGTCTTCTGTCTGTCAGGCGGTCCTTCCATCTGTCTCTCTGTTGGGATGTCTATCCATCCGTCTATCAACAATTGTTTTCTTCTCCATATTAAAGACCAATTATGTTTATATATTTCAGTGTGCATGTTTCCTAGGTGACTCACAATCAGATTTGTTCAAATAAGTTCATCAGATCAAATAGATGGGAAGCTAGGGCCATAACTCTTTCCCTCCAAAGTAAATCTTAAAATAATTTCTTCTCAAGAACCATTGAGCCTATATTAGCTTATTAGCTCAACTTTACTTTGTAAAGTTTGAGCTATTGCCATGGCTTTGTCGTCCGTCGTCCGTGTGTACGTGTGTATGTGTGTACGTAAAGGCGTCAACAATGCAGGCTACAGGTCGTACCTTTGGTCGGATCATTATGAAATTTGTCATAGCTGTTGACATCAACATTTAGACCAGAATGATTAATTTTGGAGTCATTCGGAAAAAAAACATGGCCGCCAGCGGCCATCTTTGATTTCAAAATTCAATCCATTAGCACGGGCTACAGGCCGTACTGTTCGTCTGATCATCATGAAATTTGTCATGGATGTTAATATTGACATGTAGATGGGAACGAGTAATTTTGGGGTCATTCGGCCCAAAAACATGGCCGCCAGCAGCCATCTTGGATTCTACTCTTTGTATGACTAAATCCTTTAGCACGGGCTACAGGTCGTACTGTTCGTCTGATCATCATGAAATTTGTCATGGATGTTAATATTGACATGTAGATGGGAACGAGTAATTTTGGGGTCATTCGGCCCAAAAACATGGCCGCCTGCAGCCATCTTGGATTTTACTCTTTGTATGACTAAATCCTTTAGCACGGGCTACAGGTCGTACCTTTAGTCTGATCATCATAAAATTTGTCATGGCTGTTGAAATTGGAATGTAGATGGGAACGAGTCATTTTGGGGTCACTCGGACAAAAAACATGGCCGCCAGCGGCCATCTTGGATTTCAAAATTTAATCCATTAGCACGGGCCACAGGTCGTACTGTTCGTCTGATCATCATGAAATTTGTCATGGATGATAATATTGACATGTAGATGGGAACGAGTAATTTTGGGGTCATTCGGCCAAAAAACATGGCCTCCAGCAGCCATCTTGGATTTTACTCTTTGTATGACTAAATTCTTTAGCACGGGCTGCAGGTCGTACCTTTAGTCTTATCATCATAAAATTTGTCATGGATGTTAATATTGACATGTAGATGGGAACGAGTAATTTTGGGGTCATTCGGCCAAAAAACATGGTCGCCAGCAGCCATCTTGGATTTTACTCTTTGTATGACTAAATCCTTTAGCACGGGCTACAGGTTGTACCTTTAGTCTGATCATCATAAAATTTGTCATGAATGTTAATAATGACATGTAGATGGGAACGAGTCGTTTTGGGGTCATTCGGCCAAAAAATATGGCCGTCAGCAGCCATCTTTGATTTTACTCTTTGTATGACTAAATCCTTTAGCACGGGCTACAGGTCGTACCTTTAGTCTGATCATCATAAAATTTGTCATGGCTGTTGAAATTGGAATGTAGATGGGAACGAGTCATTTTGGGGTCATTCGGACAAAAAACATGGCCGCCAGCGGCCATCTTGGATTTCAAAATTTAACTTATTAGCACAGGCCACATGTCGTACTGTTCGTCTGATCATCATGAAATTTGTCATGGATGTTAATATTGACATATAGATGGGAATGAGTCGTTTTGGGGTCATTCGGCCAAAAAATATGGCCGCCAGCAGCCATCTTGGATTTTACTCTTTGTATGACTAAATTCTTTAGCACGGGCTACAGCTCGTACCTTTACTCTGATCATCATAAAATTTGTCATGGATGTTAACAATGACATGTAGATGGGAACGACTCATTTTGGGGTCATTCATCCGAAAACATGGCCGCCAGCAGCCATCTTGGATTTTACTCTTTGTATGACTAAATTATTTAGCACGGGCTACATGTCATACCTTTAGTCTGATCATCATAAAATTTGTCATGAATGTTAATAATGACATGTAGATGGGAACTAGTCATTTTGGGGTCATTCGGCCAAAAAATATGGCCACCAGCAGCCATCTTGGATTTTACTCTTTGTATGACTAAATTCTTTAGCATGGGGTACAGGTCGTACCTTTAGTCTGATCGTCATAAAATTTGTCATGGATTTTAACGATGACATGTAGATGGGAACGACTCATTTTGGGGTCATTCGGCCGAAAACATGGCCGCCAGCAGCCATCTTGGATTTTACTTTTCTCTTCATGTCTATAAACTAGTATTAGACATTCAACTTTCCACATTCCTAATCGCTCCATTGACTGTAATACATTAAATTATTCCCTTTCCAAGTTGAGCTACAGTGTCATTGACACTTTCATATTTGGTATGGATGGGCCTTGGGTGACCGGGTTAAGATTTGTTCAAGTGGGGTCATTTTTAGGAAATGAGGTCCCCAGAGGGTGAATTCGTTGATGCTATTCCACTTTGGGGAATAGTGTCATTAAATTCACCTTTTGGGGACCTCATTCTGCAAAGATCAGACATACTAAATACAAACTTGGCTGTTCCAATATTATTTTCTTAACAACCACTTATCCTGGCAGCCTGGGTGGGGCAATGTTTGAGCCAATGGGGAAGGAGTGTAGAGGGGGTGGGGTTTTGAACCCCTACTTTGATCAAAATTTAAACAGTTGAAAATTTCATGCCTGGTATAACATTAGTTGTAGATTAGATGTTCACATCAAAAATAGGTTAGAATTGTTCTCATAGTTTGGTTTTATTTTCCAACATGTATGTTTTTATACCAACAGTCCATATGTTCCTACTTCAGGTTAAACTGTTGGACCAAATTGGCCAAAAATTTTAACTTTATGGGGTTGGTAATTTTCAAACGTTTGAGAGCTTGAAGTACTGGTACCAGATGTAAAATTCAACCTAAGAGGGATGTGCAAAATGATTTTTGTGAACTTAGTACTGTGGTATGGTTGTCTTCTTTAAAAGGTAAGAGGCTGGAGATTTGTCAGTGGTGTGCAATTAGAAATTTCAAGTTGAAGAGCCCTGCTCATCGGAGAACCTCCAGCTATGTCCATGTTTAGAACTACCGGTACTTGTCTTTTTAAAGTGATATTGTCACGTACTGACTCTTGTAGTCTTCAGAGTCCCAGTCTTCTCAGTCTTTACAGTCTGGTGCGCGACCCACAGTCATTGACTGTCTTGTTTCTGTCAGAGCAGATATCATTTCACCCATACTGTGTCTGTTATAATTTGCCACCATGGGGGATAAGCTAGCTGGCGTCAGTTCATTATTAGTCTGTGTAGTTCAACACATTATGCGTATCAATCAGTATCTTTATTACATGTATATATTAAAACAGTAACAAATAACGCTCTTTATGTTTACCATATCCGGATCTAAACAAAAGCCAGGAAACGTAATGTTTTTTGCTTTTGTTTACATAACAAAGGGGAAAATATTGACAATAACATACTGTTTATGCCATATTTCTGATAGGTATAAGAACAAAGTATGTCTATATTTTACTATTCTTTCTGTTTATGGCGGTTTTTGACAGAGGTGAATACTTTAACAGCATACCCACCGCCAACGCCGCCCGTATCTTTAACCCTTCTCTTATGAACCATAAATTACAATAAATTTGTTATTATATTCATTTGTCTATTCCACTTTAGTACATAACAGTATACTCTATAATTCAACACCAAATCTCTACTAGTAGATAGCTATCATATATTATATTGCTATATACCATGTACTATACTTGCTATTATGCATTGCTATAAAACCTAGTTATAATTTGTTCATAGGGTCATGGTTGAGTGAATTTTATGTAGAGGTGCCACGATTATTGATTTTGATAATCGATAATCGGTCTCCAATAATCGACTATAATTGATTAATCATACCTAATATTAATAACATCAGTGGAAGTATTCTGTAATATGGCCTATTGGCTGGTTAACTGCTATCGCTGGTTGTTTGAGATATTGGCTGGTGTAATTTGTATGTTAATAAGGTGCATAATAAACCACCGGTAATGACTAATGAGCACAATGTATTCGATACCAGCACAGTTCTCGGCAATGTCATGGTTATAACATTTGTGAGTTCATTGGAACGAACATAGCGATTAATTTCAGTGTTATGGATAGCCAAACATACAAACAATATAAAAGTAGGAATGCACGATGGACCGACAGTGGTTCCTAAAAAAGGAATATAATGAGCGTGGATAACAATCACAAAGGTGGGCCCTCACCCGCAAATTTCAGGATTCAGAACAAGTTAAGTATTTGCTAATAGTCAATTTCATTCTGCAGTCCTCACATGATAAGCGATAGCCTGTACTAGTAACATCTAAGTATACTTATAACGGAGAACATCGCTGATTAAAATACAGTAGGTTTCCTGGTTTCGAGAGAATGTCAATCAACTCCCCTTTGGTCCAATGAGATTCAAGGGCGAGTGCATTCAGTTCATTGACAGTCAGCCCATTTCAAAGACATAGTGCCGCCATTCTTGTAGAAATATACGATGTCGCCATAAGTTAAAAGCTGCAGTGCCGCAAATTTGAAGAATATACAACGACCGGAAGAGTAACCATGTCGCATCATCAAATGAACTTTTTAGAGTCAGGGTTTGGGGTGGGGGTAAGATGTCCAGGTCAGGATATCTCCCCCCCCCCCCCCCCCCCCCACCCAGCACCTACATGACAAAAAAATAATCTTATGGTTTTATCGCTTGTTTTGCTTTATATAGTCATGAAATGGCGAGAAATTAACTTCTTCTGAGGAAAAGTTTTTAGAGTCAGGGTTTGGGGTGTGGAGGGGGAGATGTCCAGGTCAGGATATCTCCCCCCCCCCCCTCCACCAAGCACCTACATGACAAAAAATGATCTTATGGTTTTATCACTTATTTTGCTTTATATGGTCATGAAACAGCGAGAAATGAACTTCTTCTGAGAAAAAGTTGTTTCATTCAGGGTTTGGGGGGGGGGGGGGGGGGGGGGAATGTCCATGTCAGGATAACTCCCCCCCCCCCCCCACCCCACCCCACCCAGCACCAACATGACAAAAAATTATCTTATGGTTTTATCGCTTATCTTGCTTTATATAAACGAAAACATTTTTCTGGCCATTTCAGGAACAAACAACCAAATGCGTGAAAAAAATATTTGGCACTTTAAAAGAAAAATAAAAAATAAATTTCAATCTCAAAAAACATTTTTCTGGCCATTTCAGGACCAAACAATATCAAATGAGTGAAATTATTTTTTAGTCGTACATGGGGGGGGGGGGGGGAGATATCCAGGGTGGGGGGGGGAAGATATCCTGTTACACAGGGTCAGAGAAACAGGGAAATTGCGTTGGATGGCCTACCGGTATATGATCATTAAAATAATGTCTGAAAACTATGTGTGCCTTTAAAACAGGTGTTCTAAGTGTGAAATGAGAATGATAAATTTCTTTCTATATTGGTAAGTGGCTCATATGTGTGAGCTTTTGTTTTAAATCCCAGACAGATTCATCATGCGAGGGCTTTGATGTCTGAGTTATTTTTCGTCCAGACTTCAATTATGGATGCATTTTATCTTTCTACTATCTTGTTAGTAATATATAAGCAGAGTTGGAGTGACTTTATGCCATTAGTTAGCTGATATTTATCTCATCGAAAATTTCTGGTAAATTTCACCCCCCCCAACATTAGTTGGAAATTTCAGACCACAAATAAGCTGCAAATATTCTGAGAGTATTGATGAAATGGCCATCTGTTGGAAATTTCCAACCATTTGGGGGGGGTGTTTGGAAATTTTTGCGAATAGAATATCCTCGACTTCTGATTTCAGTCTGGTCAGGCGGGGGATGGGGGATTGGAATGTAGACACTCTAGTCACGTCCTTGGTTCAAATCATTTGCATAAGTATGCCTGTGTTCCCATGGGTTGTCGTGCATGCATACGTGCATGAATCCAACGGCCATCTTGGATTTCAAATTTGAATCTATTGGCACACCCATCTCGGATTTAACTTTTTGCATGAATAAATTCTTTGGCACATCCTGCAGACCACATCCTCATCCAATCATCATCAGACTTAAAATGGATCTTCGAGGAGACCGCTAGATGGGAGACATCAAACTTTTCCAAATTTCGTAGAAAAACATGGCCACCAGTGGCCATCTTGAATTTTACTCTTTGCAAGGCTAAATCCTTTGGCACACTCTACAGCCAGGTGACTGGCCACTTCCCTTATCTGATCATCTCCAAGATTATTATGGATCTTCGGGGTAACCTCCATATGGGAGCCTTTATACATGTATATACTCTGCATGACTAAATCCTTTGGCACCTCCTTTATATCGTACCACATTCATGTTTATTAAAAAACGTGGAGGCAGCCATCATTGATTTCACATTTCACATGCAGCCCACATTTATTGGAGAAATGTTTAAACTTGTTAAGAAATGGCCTTGAATTTATAAAGGCTTATTAAATTGCTTGCTCAGAACATAACTTCACAAGATAAGCAATAGTAAATCTTCACAGAATAAAAACGGTCAATAACGCACTTGGAATTGGTTTTTGGCTCTGTTTCTAAACGCTGATGTGAATTTAATGTGTGACTGGATGATCGAATCTCGTTGTCGGTCCCGAAATAGTGTGGCTTCTGATCAGTCTTCCACTATTGATCATCCGTCTAACAATTAAAGTAAATAGTAACGTTTGAAATCATTTGTTTATGTTGAGTTTGATCGATATAGCTAGTACGACTTGATATACGGCAGGCAGCCTAACACATTAACTACTCTATGGTTTCTTGAAATCAATATAAAGTACACATTGGAATGGTGTATTTTTAATGTTGCTGGAATGTTTAGATTTTTTTTATGCAACAGGCTTCTACCAAATAAAGTATTGTAAATCATACTCTTTGAAATTATTTATTTCTGTTCTGTTCGATTGATGTAGCATGACTTGATATAAGGAATTCATGCAGTCTAACCCATTGACTTTTGAAGGTGTTCTCGAATTCAGTTGTAAAAATATTCATTGGAATGGCGTACAGTATAAATTTATCTTTTGTTGGGGTTGGGATGTGAGGATCATCCAACAGTCGTCTACCAATTAAATCTATGGTAAATAGTCAATTGAGTTGTAAATCCATACATTTGAATCATGGAATGGTGTATTTTTCTTAGCTGTGATGTTATGATTATACAACAGATGTCTATCAATTAACATGTGGTAGATCATACTGTTTAAAATAATTTGTTTATGTTGAGCTCATTGGATCTAGCATATGACTGATACAAGGAATTCATGCAGTCTAACCCATTAACTTCTGACGGTATTCTCCAATTCAGTTGTAAAAGTATACAGTAATGCTCTAAATAAACAACTCCTTAACCACGGCAGAATTATGGGTAACTTTTCAGGATTTAGTCAGAAATATGGCGTTGCCATTCACTGAGAGCAACAAGCCATATTTCTGACTAAATCCTGAAAAATTACCCATAATTCTGCTGCGGTTAAGGAGTCAATTATTTAGGGCATTACTGTAGCATGATCCCATTTAATGCTTTCTATACTAAATGGATTCTCCCACTCAGTTAAAAAGTGTACATTGTAATGGTTTAATATGGATTTATAGGACTGTTAACTCATTCAGTGTCAACTTTCGGTGGGTTTCCGCTATCCATGTGCCAATTTATATGGCCATATCATGTTTTATTAATAAATGTTTCATACGATGTTGCAAATGTTTCCTGAAAACTCTGGGGATCTCTGTAATGAATTCCTGACTTTCTCTGATTAGCACAGTTTTACTGTCGGAGTTCACACAGCCAATCAAGCACAAATCCATTGAATTGGTGGTCATTATTTTCACATGTGATGACCAACTTAGACTGTCAACACAAGGTGTATCTGGTTAGGCCAAAACAAAAAACATCGGTGTTTCCGGTTACCCGACCGACCTGCCGAAATTGGGCCGACCTGAACTTTTTTTCTTCAAATTTCAACCCAAAAAAATAAAAAATACGTATGTCCATTTGTGGTTGCAGATGAATCCCAATCTCACCAATAAATCTGCAGTCTTTAAAACCTGCCTGTGGTAATCTTGTTTGTTCAACTCCCATGTATTATGGGAAGAAGTCTTATTATCTGTCAGAGAGCAATATACATGTAGAAGACTTTCTATATCAGAATTTAAAGTTCCTCTCCCCAGTCAATCAAGGATTCATATAAGGATTAACTGTCATGTGGACTGTTTTTATGGAGATGTAACGGTGAGGTAAGTGGACATAACTTGTGTAAAACCCGAAGGGTTTTACATACAAGTTATGTCCACTTACCTCACCGTTACATCTCCATAAAAATAGTCCACATGACAGTTATTCCTTATATTTATATACATTTAGCGAAAAAGCCACTTTTGTAAATATATTTAAATCGAAAAGTGTATCGTGACAAGATCAGCCCAAAATAACCAATAGCACCCTTGGCAAAAGATAATAGGAACAATTTCTCTTCATGTTGAAACCCGATGATGTATTAAGTCAATCCTGCGCGATTCAAAATGCGCCCAAAGCATTACGCGTTTGTCTTTCCAAACCTAATGACGTATCGATGGTGTTATTAGCTTGGTGTTATGAGGCGATGCGCATTCACCGAGAAATAACTGCAACTAGCCACGTGGGCGCCGACCAATCAGAATGCTGGATTTAGTGATGACAACACTTAGTGTGTAAATATATAAAGATGGCTGCATGTCTACCATATCAAACACCCTTCTGGGATGGGCACTAAAAAAGCACATGAAATTATCTACTGGTTTGTGTGGGTGTATACAACTTACAAGCATGCTTATGCCAGTGTGTGTATAAGGAACTTCGAAGTTGGGGGCAATTTGAATGCTGAGGTGTGGAACATCAGTCAAGGTGTGGCCTGTGGTACCATTGTCCACATTGACAATACTTATCATATTATTGTGCTACATTAACTGTTTACTTGCAATATACATGGATAGCCTTAACACAAGTATAATGAGTAAGCATTAATGTACTTATTAACTGTTCGGGGAAAAAAAAAAATAATAATAAAAAAAAAAAATCCCTACCTACCTACCTGGAATTTTTTGGCACCGTAATAAGAAACAAATAATTATTTTTTTTTGCCTTACCCTGCAGTGAGACAAAATGTCTGATAAATGTGTTTTGGACAATTATGTCTTTGGATTTTACATGTATATCAAATTATCAATGGAATATTTGGAAACCGGGTGATCAGTAGTACATGTAACAAATATTTTATTACTTAATATAAAAAATCAAGGTCTGACAATCTGGCGGCCATATTAAAATTTGGTTTGGCGCCTTGGCCGGCGGGGGTTAATCTACACCAATTTAATTCGGGTAAACGGCTAAATATACAATAACTTACGTATACAAACAGGATAGTATGCGATGACCACTTCATATGTTGCTTATTTCCTTATTCCAATAAAAAGTGTTTGTATTTTATATATTAGATGATTTTATATAAGTGACTAGACAATATTTTTTCTGTAAATTCACAGTGAATTGTAGCTGTCAGCTGATTGGCTGAAATAAAAAAATACTTCTTTATGTTTTTTCCGCATGTCAGATGACTGTTGTTTATCAATAAGACGGCATGCTGTCAAAGGTGGATGTTCGAAGTTGCAACCAGGAAGTAAGTTCAAATTTCCCGCAAATAATCCACAAATAGCTCGGCCAATGTGGAATGTGGATGGATCCCTGATCAATCTCCAATGTTTTGTCATTGAAAACAGTTATTAATACCAAATATTGTCGAATTCAAGAAGAGAGAGGGCACAAGGTTGCACAATTCGCATACTAATCTGTTTGTTAACGTAATTAAGTCATCAAACATTTTGCCATTTATCCGAACAAAATCGGTGCACATTAACTCCTACACGGCCGCATCAACAATGGTTACTCAATATCACCCCCACAGTGACTCGCCTATAGTGTTATATATATAAAAAAAATGTTACAAGCACCTGTGGGTAAGGGTGTTGATAAAATTGTAACTTGGTTAATTGTAAGCAATTATTGCAGGACACGGATTCAACTCTATATAGAGAAAAAGAACTGAACAAGCATGGTTTAAAATTGGTGTTCTGGTAGTGGGGAATGACCACAGCAATATCATGCACTCTGCTTTGGTTTATACTGTATAGAACACTCAGTGATAACAAATTGGTTGTCCACCATGTCAATACAAATACAATTAAGTCACCTCAAACTAAGCTTATCTCATTATTATGTTCCATGATTTCTCTGATTCTGTGGACCTTATCAGGACCTGCTAATGAATAACATTTCCTGCTTGTCCATATAAATGGGTTGCCATTTATGTCTGCTAATGTCAATGAAGTCAAACTTAGATCTATGCTGGTTTTAATTGTGTCTGGGTTATTATCCCACACAAAGTTTGACAGGGGGGTGGGGGTTTTGGTGGTAAATGGGGGGGGGGGGGTGGTAGTATGTTATAGAAATGGTTCCATCCATGAGTCTACCATCCATCTGTCTGTAGCAACTTTGGAGCTATGCTCAAGAAACACTAATAATTTCCACTTGGAACGACAATCGCCCATCCATTTTTGCAGAGTTATGGCCCTTAGAAAGAAAATGCATCTGTGCCAACTTTTTATCTCCATCTCAGACTGTCCTCAGTCATCATAGGACATGCTTGAATGTTCTTTTGTGTACTCATAAGGCAGCATGTGGAAGTACTAGTATATCCACATGCACCTGCAGTACATGCAATAGGATTTATCCATTTACATGTACTTCTTCTGCTCTTTGATTGCCAGATATGTGAATACCTATCCCTGTAACTCCATCAGATGGAATTTTAATCATCTTTGGTACAGTAACGCCCTAAGTAATCGACTCTTTAACCACAGCAGAATTATGGGTAACTTTTCAGGATTTAGTCGGAAATATGGCTTGTTGCCATTCATCGGAAAGCTCTCGGGGAATTCTGCTGTGGTTGAAGGGTCGATTACTTTGGGCGTTACTGTATATTCGTGAACCACATTCGGATGAAGGATATCCACATGCGGCAGGTTTTGTCCAGTCATTTTCTCTAAAATTACGACACTTAATAGAGCATTCACCAATTTCACCTTTACATGTATGTACAGGTACAGTAATGCCCTAAATAATCGACACCTTAACCACAGCAGAATTATGGGTATTTTTCAGGATTTAGTCGGAAATATGGCTTGTTGCCATTCATCGGAAAGCTCTCAGTGAAAAGTTACCCATAATTCTGCTGTGGTTAAGGTGTCGATTATTTAGGGCATTACTGTATGTACATGGAAAGTTCTTATCTCTTAATCATATAATTTGTAGTTATTACATACAGTAATGCTCTAATTTATCGACTCCTTAAACACAGCAGAATTATGGGTAACTTTTCAGGATTTAGTCTGAAATATGGCTTATTGCCATTCATCGGAAAGCTCTCCCCGAGAGCTTTCCGATGAATGGCAACAAGCCATATTTCCGACTAAATCCTGAAAAGTTACCCATAATTCTGCTGTGTTTAAGGAGTCGATTAATTAGAGCATTACTGTACCCTGCTGGACAAAACAAGTGTCCACTTAACCGCGGTGCGGTTAGCGTTGCCACCGCGGCCGAAATGCAACTACACTGCGGCTCCACCGGCTAACAACAGTTGGGCTGCGGTGTACTTGCCATTCGGCCATGGTGTAGTTGCCGCGGTGTACGTTCATTAAACTGAAAAAAGATGATACAAACCCGAAATCTAACCACGATGTACATGCCATTCGGCCGTGTTGTAGTTGCCTTTCGGCCATGGTGTACTTGCCGCTCGGCTGCAGTGTACTTGCCGTTCGGCCGCGGTGCTCAACTGCAGTTACAAACTCTGACACCGCGACCGAACGGCAAATACACCGCGGTGCCAATGGACACTTGTTTTGTCCAGCGGGGTACATGTGTACTGGATTGAAACATCTTTCTTTAAAGGTGGTTGACCAGCAATATGCAACTTGATAATAGGGCATTCAAATCACAATAAACAGAACAATACTGCTACAATATGCACATCTAGATACTGGATCTGTCTGTTCATCTCATGATACAGAATGTATTGTACTTCATTACAAATTAAAAACTCCCCATTGATACTAGTAGGTAGTCAATAGTCACGTTTTCCAATCTCCATTGAAACATGCATGTTGGAGGTCCAATTATAATTGTCATTAAATTCTATCTATCATAGCATGATCTCATTAGCCAACCAGCTGTTCATTAGAAAACAACACTGATAAGTTTGCTCATGCTGCGATTCTGTTGCGTCAGTTGGCAACTGAATTAGCAACTTTGTAAGAGTATGCCCTGTTTATTAGCGTTGGCTATCGGCTAAGCCAAAACCAATGCTGAGGCAAAAGGAAATTTCATCAGCTATTTTTCGCCGAGGCAATATTTCAGAATCTGCCAATATTTTGTATAAAATTTAAACCAATTAATGCAGACATGTATTTGTGTACCACTGTGAAAGTCTGTGGCAAAAAAAAAATAGACAGCAAAAATTTATTGTTGAATACTGAGGACTACTGAGATAACAAAGACTAATTTGGTAATCAGCAATTTTAAACCAAACACAACCGAATTCTACCATGATAATGGACAAAGTTCAAATTTTAAACTGATGTTATACAGTAATGCCCTAAGTAATCGACTCCTTAGCCACAGCAGAATTATGGGTAACTTTTAAGGATTTAGTTGGAAATATGGCTTGTTGGCATTCTCACAGAGCTTTCCAATGAATGGCAACAAGCAATATTTCCGACTAAATCCTGAAAAGTTACCCATAATTCTGCTGTGGTTAAGGAGTCGATTACTTAGGGCATTACTGTATATGTGAAGAGCATGCAACTATTTCTGACAACTTTCTGACCAAGGCAATTTTTTAGCCAAAGCAAATTTCTTCTAATTAACAGGACTGAGTAATGGTGGACACTTAATATAGTGAATATACACATGTATTTCAAAATGAAACTTGTGATAGAGTTGATTTGATTTGTGTTTACAGTGAAATACATGTGCTCTTGAATAATAGATATTTAGGATTTCAGATCGAGATATTACTCATCAGAGCGGTGAAATAAAAAAAATACTGCAAGTTGATATTGTCGTCTTGTATACTCAGTGGTTAGATAGTCCAAGTTAATTCTGTCTGATAATCATGTTTTCTCCTGAATGCCTGGAAGTGTCATTTTGCCCAATTGCTGTATATTGAATCCTCACAGATGTTAATTTAGTAGTGTATCTCACTGATGTTTGATTTGAGTCTGCTAGCATTACATGTATGATATAGAATTGAACTCTAATGTAATGTGTACATGTATATTAAGCAAATATCTGCTAATAATAGGACACATCATTGTGCTCTTTCATTTGTATATAGAGATATGGTGTTTCTACCGACTATTCGCACCTTATGCCATGTCAGATAGTTGTATTGGCTAATGACAGATTAGGCCAATTTTTTTTTTTTATTTGTTTCCTATTACGGAGCGAAAAAAATCCAGGTAGGTAGGTAGATTTTTTTTTTTTTGGTAATATATTTTTATTTTTTCCCCGAACAGTTAAGAAGTACATTAATGCTTACTCTTTATACTTGTGCTAAGGCTGTCCATGTATATTGCAAGTAACTGTTAATTTAGCACAATAATATAAGTATTGTCAATGTGGACAAACAAATGCCTCCCAGACACTCAACTACATGTACTTGTATGTTATTAATTCAATCCTCACTTAAATATTTGGTCATACGCCTCAGGACCTAAGACACACCTACACTGTCAGGATATCTCACATGCGCCTCAGACACACTGCACAGGGTGTAAATGTTCCTCAGACACCCCTCAATTGCATTGAAATATAAAGTCCCACACCACACTGAAAATGGTACCACAGGCCACACCTTGACTGAGATACCACACCTCAGCATTCAAATTGCCCCCTACTTTGAAGTTCCTTATACACACTGGCATATGCATGCTTGTACGGTGTATACACCCAAACAAACCAGTAGATAATTTCATGTGATTTTTTAGTGCCCATCCCAGAAGGGTGTTTGATATGGTAGACATGCAGTCAGCTTCATACTCTCTGTATACATACTAGTAACTATGCATGAACACTACACATCCTTGATTGACTGGGAAGAGGAACTCTAAATTCTGATATAGAAAGTCTTCTACATGTATATTGCTCTCTAACAAATAAGACTTCTTCCCATAAGACATGGGAGTATCAGTTGAACAAACAAGATTAACACAGGCAGGTTTTAAAGACTGCAGATTTATTGGTGTTGAATGTGGATTCATCTGCACAACCACAAATGGACATGTATTTTAATAGAAGTAAATTATTATTGAAAATTCCATCTAAAATTATTGCTGCTTAATGTAAACATAGTATATAGTATATATTTAGAGATATAGATGTGTTTACATGCCAATTACATGCATTAAACCAAATAAATTTTTTGTTTTTATTTTTGTTTAAATTTTTGGTTCAAGTTTGAAAAAAAAAAGTCCAGGTCGGCCCAATTTCGGCAGGTCGGGTAATCGGAAACACAGATGTTTTTTTTTTTGGCCTTACCAGTCTCTCTGTCTCAAAATTATTGTCTGATTCAATACAGAAAGTTCAGGGAATAGATACGCCATCATTAAATACTGCCTGTGTCTCTTCTTCATGGAGATAGCTAGTAACGCCCTGATCATTTCAACACCTGCGGCCCAAAGAACCTAAGCCTGTCTGTAACTAGAAGACCTGTGTCACTTTGTGACAGTCCACAAAAAAATTATATGCCTTAGGATTCTCATCATATACAAGAATAAGTACATGTACATTCTCATCAACACATAGGCCAAAAATATTTTTAAATATGTTTTCCCTGATCCTACATACCCTAAAGAAACCTTCCGACTCAGCATATGTTATTAGCTTCCCAGAGAATTTGTTTTTTATATTTTTTATTCAAGATTATAGACACTTAAAGGTATTCAATCTGATCAGATGGTCCCCATATCATCAAGATACAACAACAACAACATTTCTTCAAAATACGCTTTAGTTATCAGAATCGAGTAATTGCAACAAAATAATGCTAACCACTGAACTATGGTATCAAATTATCCAAAATGTGTTATTTATTAACATTTTGTTGAGTGAAATAATGCTGTATTATCACAAAATTTGGCCATATTACCACTTGATTTTAGAGTTATCTATCTTCATCTGCAATTGTGTTCGATACCGTCGGTTTGAAGACTGTTTTCTGGGCCACAAATAATTGCGCATTTTGAGAAATAACAAACTTCAAAAATTGATATCTGATCACTCTTGAGATTGATGGGTGTGTTCCTTGACTCAAATAAAAAAAAATTTACCCTCGAAGCCAAAGAAATAGTAATTTGGGTGCGTTAATTATGAAAATGCATCTTTAAATAGCTTTACAATAATTTTAAAATGTAATAACAACTTTTTTTTTATCTTGAACATAGCTTGAAAGATAAACTTATAAGCTACATACATGAGTTTATGTTATGATATTTAGAGAAATACACTGTAGATCAAATCAACTTTTTAATCTCAAAAGAAGTTATTGAACTCATCCAGTCCATTAAATAGTTGTAATACAAACAGAAAATTAGTTCCTTATTAACTAACCGTAACAGTAATGCCCTAAATAATCAACTCCTTAACCACAGCAGAATTATGGGTAATTTTTCAGGATTTAGTCGGAAATATGGCTTATTGCCATTTATCGGGGTGAGAGCTTTCCAACGAAAGGCAACAAGTCATATTTCCGACTAAATCCAGAAAAGTTACCCATAATTCTGCTGAATTTAAGGAGTCGATTATTTAGGGCATTACTATACTCATCTTGAAACTGGGTATGGTCAGGGGAAACAAAGATATTCTTTAATGTGGCCTTAATAATTACTTATTCAATTATTGTCATTGAGTCAACTGAAGGGATGCTCCATTAGTACTATATATAACTATTGTGTTAGATGTAACAGTAATTAATGCTGTGTCCTGTGCTGCCTGGGGCAGACACACCTAGGTGTTGTCTATTATTTCATGATTAGGCAAGATTAAAATATATCTACCCAATGTCCCTTGATTTCGTACCTGTCAGTGTTTGAATGAAGCTGCAGGTACAGTAATGCCCTAGATAATCGACTCCTTAACCACAGCAGAATTATGGGTAATTTTTCAGGATTAGTAAATCCTGAAAAATTTGTAAAGTTTGAGCTATTGCCTTGGGTTGGTGTCTGTCGTCCGCCTGTGCTTGCATCTGTGCGTGCATGTGTCCATCAACAATTTCCTTTGTCTCACCCCACAGGCCGCATCCCTCATCAGATCATCACCAAACTTCATATGGATCTTCGGGGTGACATCTAGATGGGAGCCATTGATATTTTCCTACATTCATTAAAAAACATGGCCACTGGCAGCCATTTTGAATTTCAAATTAGAATCCATCAGCACACCCTTCAGCCTGTATTTATTGGAAAAATGTTTCGAAAATTTACAGGCATGTTTAGGTTCACCTCTAGTAATCAAATTTTAGTGATTTTCGATGAGAAACATGGCCACCAACAGCTATCTTGGATTTTATTCTTTGCATTACTGAATCCTTTGGCTCACTCTACAGGCCGCATTCCTCATCCGATCATCACCAAACTTCATATGGATATTCAGGGAACCTCTTGATGGGAGCCATCAATTCTTTCCGAAATTCGTTAAAAAACATGGCTGCCAGAAATGGCTTCTGGCAGCCATTTCAATTTGAATCCATCGGCGCAGCCCCCAGCCATATTTTGACAGATGAAATTGTTTTTTTCCAAATTATTTTACTCAACCCATGTATTATGGACGTCCCTGGATTTCGGTTGGAATAGACTTGTCTAACATGGCAGCAAGTTAATTTAGAAGTTCCCAAATGATATCGGACTGAAATTTAGGGGTTTTGTTAAAAATGAATTCTTATGTGTTGTTGTCTTAGGCGTTTGGTGTAAACAATAATTTATTTTAACAGAACATTGTAACAGTTCATAAACATAATTAATAGTTCAATAGGTCAAATCAGTTATATCAAATTAATTATTTCGTGGCCATGAATTAGTATTTCGTGGCCACGAAATAAAAAAAAGCCCCCTGTCCTAAACCAGCCACGGTAGCTTATGAATCATTCTGTATTAGTATTAAATTTGGAGAAACCCGACCAACATCAATGTAACAACTACAACAACTCATCTATGCCAATGATATGTTTAGCCATACATGTGTATAGGGTGGTATACTTATATTGTTTAAAAAATTTAAACAATGTTAGCATGTCCATATGTATTGCTAAATATTGCTGGGCATATATAGATGGTTGTTCTATAATTCCTGGTCGGGTTTAAATTGGGAGTTTAAATTATGTTCTTCTGACGATAAAGAAGGCACTATCTCCGTCCACTCGATACATCCCCCGGGATACATGTTTCACATACTAAATTAACATCTTAGTCAACATAACAAATCACTCCCTCAAATCCTGTGCCACAAGAATAAAAATAAATTGTCAGTATAAATAGGCAAGACATCTCTGGACACTTTCTAAGAGATAATTTATTGATAAGAAGATATATATATATATATATATATATATATATATATATATATATATATATGTGCATTATGTGCTTGGTCTCATATATAGTACAGCACAGTAAGATGCAAGTGGCACAGTGCGGGGACAATACTGTATCGAAGAACATAGTTGAGGGGACCCTTCCATCATCCTTCATAATGTATCATGACTCCATCTGTTGTGAACAAACCATCGACTTAGGATTAATGGATCGCCCCCCAATAATATACTTGGCTTTGAACGGATCAACACTCTGGGCCGTGGTATTTCCCCGTATAGTGTCTATAGTCGGATGGTATTGGTTATGTTCAATTCGTGTCAGAGGACAACAATACAGACAAGTATCAAATAAAAACAATAATGTAATGTAATCACATCGTGAACAGTCTTGTTGTGAATATTTTCGTTTGATTCAACAGGCTGCATATTATCGAAATTACAAAACCATTCGACACTTACTTTTGCCAATTACTGTATCTTGAGGCATAACTATATCATATATTGCGTCTATTAAATCACGGATAGTTACAGTGGGTCAAACACGAGTGTTAGTCTACATATATTGTTGCGCATGATTGCCAATAAGTGATATTACAATCAACGTTTGAGCATAACACAAAATTCTCCATAGGGTTAAGTGTTAAATTTTGATCGCAACTGTTGCCAGCAAGAATCATCTGATCACATCCATTCTTTTTAAAACTACGTCCGTGTTTCATCGTTAGTATATTTTAGGAATAACAGTACGCGCATATAATCATACGCAAAATGGCGCCATTTATCCAAAGTAATAGAATTTCCATAGGGCTCAGTGTTAAATTTTGATCACAACTGTAGCCAACAAGAATGAAGCGATCACATAAATTTTTTCAAAAATACATGTAACGGTCATATCTAGTAATTTGGAGAAGTTTCAAATCGTACCGATCACCATACGCCAGATGGCACCATCTATCGTTTTCTGTAAATACGAAACGCTCTCTAAATTATGTTGACCCCGATTTAGGCCGACCTGCCAAAATTCAAGAATGGAAACAAGTCAATCCTGAAAACACACCTACTAGGCATACAGAATCCGTTTTCAGATCGCTTTTAACAAACCAAAAATGAAAAATGACATAAGGAATCCCACTATCTATTATATATTTTGGAAGATCTGTCTGTGTGGTGTATCTGTCTGTGTGTGTGTGTGTGTGTTCGCGATGAACTCGAAAACGGCCGACCCGATTTTGATGAAATTTCGTATGTGAGGGTACTATCGGTCGGGAAGTGGCATAGGCATATTAATTTTCAGATCCGAGGTCAACTTTTCACGTGCCGAGGTCAAATTTTTTTTTACGCTGTGTTACGGGACTTTCATTTGAGTTCGGTGCTTACAAATCGATTCGAAACAGCGCGAATAATAAAATGCCAGTCATAATAATGACACTGTGAGAATCTTTCGTGTTTCCTCTTTCCAACGATATATAATGCGTACGTATCCGTTTTAGTTATCTGCCTCAATTATCAAGAAGAAGTGGTACTATCTTCCATCAAGATAAAAACAATGCGTAACTTCTATGACGTCGTTAGAGGTCATAACGTTAGATCACGTTAACGCTTAACCTGCCGATGCATTTGACTGTTTCAGACGTCTTGGCGATATCTCGGGCACCGATGGTAATTTATCTTTACGTTGAAACTTGATAATTAATGAGCGTGTGTATATGAGGCGCGTTTATATACTTGAGTGGAAATCAAATCGGGTTAAACTGGCGGATTTTTACGGACGAAATTTGATGCATAGGGTATCTCGGTATCCGCTGGGCCGATTTCCCGGTATCCGCTGGGCCGATTTCCACCATTTTTGGGGTGTTCGAAAACGGCCGACCCGATTTCGATGAAACTTCGTATGTGAGGGCACTATCGGTCGGGAAGTGGCATAGGCATATTAATTTTCAGATCCGATGTCAACTTTTCACGTGCCGAGGTCAAATCTGTTTTACGCCGTTTTGCGCTAATATATTTCAGTTCGGTGCTCACAAATCGATTCGATATAGCGCGAATAATAAATTGCCAGTCATATAATTTGCAATCTGTGGCGCTTCCTCTTTCCAATGATGTATCACACGCCTGTGTACGTTTAAAGTTTCTACCTTAATTATCGGGAAGAACGCAGGACCATGCTTCGCTCATCGAAAAACATTCCGTAAATATATTACGCCGTCAACAGATCGTGACGTGATTGCGTTTAACTCTTAACCGGCCGATGTCGCGTTAACTCATCACCGGCCGAGGTATCCGCAAATGACATTGGGCAATAAATATATCTCGGAAACGGCTGGAGCTATCGACTTGAAATTTGGTATGTGAATGTACATGTATCTTGCCCCGGATACAAATTTTATCGGGTCGCAGAGCATGCGCAGACCAGATCTTGGAAACGGGTGGAGCTATCGACTTGAAATTTGGTTTTTGAATAGCCCGGACGAAGTCGGGTCACCTTCCAGTGGCATGGGCCTATTAATTTGTCCGTGCAATGTGACCTTGACCTTGAAATCGGGTCATTCCAAGGTCAAACGCCCGAATATCACGGGATTTCGATGAAACTTGGTACGTGGGGGTACCTTCGGCCGGGGAGTGGCATAGGCCTATTAATTTGCCTGTGCGACTTGACCTTGAAATCGGGTCATTTCAAGGTCAAATGCCCGAATATCACGGGATTTCGATGAAACTTGGTATGTGGGGGTACCTTCGTATGGGGAGTCTCATAATCATATTCATTTGCCCGTGCGACGTGACCGTGACCTTGAAATCGGGTCAATTCAAGGTCAAATCGCCAATTTTGATGGGATTTTGACGAAATTTTATACACAGGGTTACTTTTGTCCACTGGGTGTTTTGGACAGGTCAAATCGTGACCCCGACCTGACCTTGACCTTCAAAATAATCAATTCAAGGTCAAATCGGGTAAAACCGGATGGATTTCGACGGGCCCGTTTGTCGGGTACTTTTGTCCGGGCAGTGTTTTGGACTGGTCAAATCGTGACCCCACTTGACCTTGACCTTCAAAATGGACAATTCAAGGTCAAAGCCCGGACGAAGTCGGGTCACCTTCTAGTATATATATATACACTATGTTCAAATGTTATTCAATAAAAATATTATTAAAAAAAAACGGGCAATATGATGTATCATACTAAAAAGAAAGTTCCCATCTTCAATTAACCCTTTACCCAACAAACCGGCCAAAACCGGCCAAATAAAGATTCAACAGCCTAAAATATCTTCGGTCTGTCTCAATAGAACCATACACATATGGATAGTGATGAGCCGATTGTCAAATAGAGCCTTGCGCCGATTGCCGATTATTTGAGATCACAATCGGCCGATTCAGGTGCCGATTCCGATTATTGTAATAATTATACAAGAATATGTTATATGTGTTACATAATACTTAGAATTAGAAGCAAGCAACAACCGTAGTAATATGCCAGTACACAGTATACATAAGTATACGTTTGGTTAAGTATATAGGTAGGTATATGGGTGGACTTGTGATCGAATACAGGCACATGTCCTGCAGAGGCTGCGGTACAGGGCCTCGATGTATTTATTGTAATGTATTGTATCGACAAATCGACGATGCAATGCATTAACTTACCCATGTATTCTAGGCTATTCCACAGCAAATAGTTTGAAAGTTTGATGTAGCCACGTGCATGACGACATATCCACGGCCCGTTTTCGATAACAATTCATCAAACGGCATTTTTCTTTGATAACAATTCAAAGACATCACATCAAAGGAATGTAGACCGATTCCGATTGTCGTTCCCGATTATTGGCTCATCACTACATATGGATATCATTGGAACCGGCTCCTTGACCAGATTGTGATAGTTACAGTTAAATGCCCTGTGCCAATGCATTCTCTTATATATGCGAGTCGACCATAGGTCGCCTCGCATATATAAGAGAATGCATTGGCCTAAAAAAAATCTTTTTTTAACACTTTTTACCATTTTTTCTTACATTCTTTAACAATTTTATAATTTTTAATGTGTTAAGCCAATGCATTCTCTTATATATGCGAGGCGACCTATGGTCGACTCGCATATATAAGAGAATGCATTGGCACAGGGCCCTTCTGTTGGGTAAAGGGTTAACAAATCATTCAGTCAGTAACTTGTCAGTATTATTGCTTTCAGATTGATGAGGAGATCATTTCAAAACATGGAGAGCTGTTACACGAAGAAAGCTGTTAAAATAAAATAAACAGATTCAGGTTAGTAGTAATAAGTATTATGAGAATAATACTGGTAGATATACTGGGGTTATAGAAACTGAACAGAAGGGAAAAGTAACTAAAACAAAATGTTAATTTGAGGCTTTCGATACTTCCCAGAAGATGAGGCCTTAAGCAGAATGAGGTCCACTGAGGGGGGATTTGGTTATGCTAGCCCGCTATGTGGGATAGCATCACTAAATACTAAATTCACCCTCTGGGGACCTTATTCTGCAAATGACACACACAATTTGCAGAATTTTTTCCTTTCATCATGATGTGCATGTAATGGTACTAGTTGTGTCAGATAATATCTAAGCCCAGGTACATGTACCCATGCCAGTTATATTATAACACATAGTGTTTTGTTTTGCATAATATATACAATATACATATACATATTCAGTCAGAGAGTATATCAAAATTGTGAAGATTGTCATATGATATCAATATTTTAATGATAAATCATTTTTATGTTTACCCATACCATAGTATGGTAAACATAGTGTCGTTGTCCGGATTGACCACTCATCGTGCGTCCGTCCGTCAGTCTGTCTGTCCGTAGACACTTTACGCATGGTGCGATAACTCAAATAATTTGGTATGTGAGTTTCGCAGCCCAAATTACAGATCAAGTTCGAATATGGGTTTGATCCGACTATATTTAACTGAGTTATGGCTCTTTTTTGAAAAAATATATTCACTCAAAATAAAATTTGATTGAATTCCTTGCTCAATGACTGAATAATTAAATTAAAAAAATATATAATAAAATATTTTTTGTTTTAAATAATTAAAAAAAAAAATTTTTAAGTTAACAAAATTTGAAAAACTAACACCATTATAACTCTGCCAAGGGTACCCCGAGTCACCACACCAAATTTGGTTTAAATCGGTCCAAAATCTTGTGTTATGTACTGGTAAATTTGTTTGGAGCGACTTTAAATCCAATTCACCAATTACATCCCATGCCTTAGCTATTGATAAGGCGATTTTATTTTCTGATGTCTCTTATGCCAATGTGTAAATATAGAAAGCTATCTATATCACTGAGTACATGTATATCACTCACAGATGGCCTGAGGTCATTATAAATGTTATTTGTTTAACAGAGATGCAAGCATCAATATAAACAATGTGTGATTTGTTGACAGCTCTGCTATATAATTGATATTAATGGGTCAGCAGTGAGGTGATATTATCTTGATGGGTGTTGGTAGAATTTGATACACTATTGACTCTCTTAACCCAAGTATTCCATGTCCAGGTCACCCTTTTCACATTTAACCCAAGGCTGTGGTGGTGCAGCATTACATATCCTGTACCAGAGCATTCTCTTATATACATGCGAGTGACCCATAAATTCCAATAATTTGTGTTATGTACATTTGTCTATAATAGTACATAACAGTATACTCTATAATTCAATGTCAAAACTCTCATTTATGATTCCGATCATAGTAATTTACTATCGCCAAGGGATGGGTTAACATCTGCCGATCGTGATCGGCCTCTTGTTAATATGTGGTTTGTAATTTTTGTAACTTTCAATCAGAGGTATAAAACATAATAAAAACTTTCAGAAGTTCAAGTAGGTCTGTTCGATATGTTATTCAGTTCACAATCACACTGTCACGCCGAAAACAACGGAAAATTATTAACACTGCCCAACTGACTCCCGAGGCACATCGCGAATCATCGGATCTTAATGGGAGATGTCATTGTCCAAATTATCATTACCAATTGTCATTTTCCCTTTTTTTTAGCCTTCGCCAGCCTTCGCCTTCCATTTTGAGAAGTAGGTCGCCAGTACTAAATTCCATTTTGAGAATGTTTTTAATTGTGTAGTCTTTCCTTTAGCGACATAGGCGAATTGTATCTGAGAATAAAATAGAGTAATGCTGTAATCTTAAAATAACAAAGGTGGCAAAAGAAAGATCAAACGATGCTGTGATGCGATTGTGGACAAAAAATCTCCACAGATGAAACAGTGACGATTCAATTGCACAGATCAAACAATTGCCTCATGTCCTGTATATTTCACACCTGCCAAATGCATTGCAGTGAGTGCTGATTACGTTGTCTGATGAAAATGCTTTGATATGGATGCGCCAGTCACACTATATTAATATTGATGATTCCAATGTCGTTTCTTTATTCTTGAGGTGAAGGAGAAGATCCATTTTTAGCTCACCTGAGACGAAGTCTCCGGTGGAGCTATAGTCATCACTCCTCGTCCGTCGTCCGTTCGTCCATCCGTCCGTCAACAATTCTTTAAACATCTTCTCCTCTGAAACCATCAGACCAATTGAATTTATATTTGGTGTGGATGTTCCCTATGTGACTCTTATTCATATTTGTTCAAATGAGGTCACCAAGTCAAATAGTTTTGATGTCAGGACCATAACTATTTTTCCACATAGTAATTCTTAAAACGACTTCTTTTCTGAAGTTGTCAGGCCGAATGGGTTCATATTTGGTATGAGGGTACCTTGGGTGACCGTGGTTCAGATTTGTTCAAATGAGGTCACCAAGTTGATTAGTTGAGAAACCAGGGCCATAACTCTATTCCTACATAGTAATTCTTAAAATGACTTCTTTTCAGAAAACATTGGGTCGATTTAGCTTATATTTGGTACGGAGGGACATTGGGTGACTGGGGTTCAGATTTGTTCAAATTGGGTCACTGGGTCATGTATGGATTTTGGTATTGTTTATTTAACCCTTTCCACTCTTGTTTTTAAATATAATTCATCCAAGCCAGGATGACTCAAACATTTTTCATCTGATCGACACCAAATTTGGTATATGAATTTCTGACCCCTAAATACAGATCAAGTTCGAATATGGGTTTGATCCGATATATTTTAACAGAGTTATGACCCTTTATAACTCATCTGTTTGTCATGCGCTATGAAAGTGTTTAAGAGAAGATTTCTCCACTGAGCACCCACTGTGTTATTGAATGAGATGATATAGCTACCTGACACCTGATCCTAAGGCCACAATGTTATTTCAAGCTTGTCTGTCTGCCATCAGAGATACTATATACTGCATGGCCATGCTATAATGTCTACTGTGTATGAAATGGGACCTTATCTTAGCTGACAGCTGTTGATAAACACATCACAGATAATGTTTATTTGTGTCATTCATTTCAATTTAAATTATATTAATTCCCATGTGCTGTATTCTAGGCAAGTGTTATATTATGTTTATCTAGGCTATTAACTTCTTTTCATCTGTGATAATGATGTGTGATATTTATGATTTCAAGGAACAATTATCAGAGATCAATGAATCTCATAGATTGGCATTTACATTTGGTTCAAATAGGGGCAGAGATGGGAGATTTGAAACTCCTGCACCCACCCTGTCTATGCTATGAATTCATGTTTGGTACTCATAATTTTGATATAAACTGGTATTATCAGTAAGGTTTTGATAAATTTCCAACAGTTGATGATCTTTTGTTCAGATAGGGTCAAATAGGGGAAAGGCCAGGGGAATACTTTCCCTCGATAGTAACCCTTGAAAAGTTTTCTTTGAAAGAATCGCCAGGTCTATTTTAATAGCTCACATTTAATATTGAGGCTCCTTTGGTAATTCATGATATGTCTTTGCAAGAACCAAATGGCCTACATGTCTTTTGCTTATATTTGGTATGAAATGACCTTGGTGACAGGAATTCAGATTTGTGAAAATGGGATCACAGAATCAAATAAGGGCAGAGTAAGGGACATAACTATCCATAGTAATTCTTAAAACGTGTTTGCAAGAATTAGTTGGCATATTTAGCATGGAATGTTCTTGTTTGATTGGAATTCAGATTTGTTAAAATGGGGTCACCAGGTCAAGTAAGGCCCAAGCGAAAGTCTGTTTCCCTTCATAATAATTCTTAATATGCTTCCTTCACAAGAACCATCAGGTCTATTTTACTGATTATTAGTATGAAGGGTTCTTTGGTGACTGGGATTCAAATTTTGATATAAACTGGTATTATCAGTAAGGTTTTGATAAATTTCCATAGTTGGAGATCTTTTGTCCAGATAGGGTCAAATAGAGGAAAGGCCAGGGGCATACTTTCCCTCTATAGTAACCCTTGAAAAGTCTTCTTTGAAAGAATCGCCAGGTCTATTTTAATAGCTCATATTTAATATTGAGGCTCCTTTGGTAATTCATGATATGGCTTTGCAAGAACCAAATGGCCTACATGTATTTTGCTTATATTTGGTATGAAATGACCTTGGTGACAGGAATTCAGATTTGTGAAAATGGGATCACAGAATCAAATAAGGGCAGAGTAAGGGACATATCTCTCCATAGTAATTCTTAAAACGTGTTTGCAATAATTAGTTGGCTTATTTAGCATGGAATGTTCTTGTTTGATTGGAAATCAGATTGGTTAAAATGGGGTCACCAGGTCAAGTAAGGACCAAGTGAAAGACTGTTTCCCTTCATAATAATTCTTAATATGCTTCCTTCACAAGAACCATCAGGTCTATTTTACTGATAATTAGTATGAAGGGTTCTTTGGTGACTGGGATTCAAATTTATGTTTTGGTCTCCAGAGTCCCAGTCTTATCAGTCTTTGCAGTCTGGTGAGTGACCCCACAGTCTATGACTGTCTTGTTTCTACCATCCCGGGTGCTTCGCGCCCAACTACTCTCTCTCTCTCTGTCATTTCTTGTTGGTTAAAATTGGCAAATTCCTGAGGTGATTTTGATACACCTTGTTTGAAAGCCGGGCGCGTGAGCATTATTCCGTGCCTCAATTTCGAAGAACTGTATTATGAGTTTAATATTCATACGAAGGTCTAAAAATCTAATTCAAATTAGAGGGCCTTGAAAAATGTTGAAAATTGCTGCAAAATGGTTTTATTAATGTCCTTGAGTTTCAGTAGTTCTGACCTATGGGAACCCTGACTTTATAATATTTGTATTTAAATAAAATTTCTTTAAAAATATTTTGCAGAAACTTATTTTTTCTCTGGCTGATAAAATAAGGAGAAGTTAGCTAAAAAAAATTGTATCTCTCAGTCGCCTGTTAGGCTGAGGCCTGATAACCCATACATAAATTGAAGTAAACCTTCACCTGTTTCTGCTGGTCAGTTCATAGCCTGAGGGCCTTAATAATGATCAGTAGATAGTAATTTGATTCATGGTCTGATGGAAATGCACCACGCTTCTATGCTTATATGATTTTGTTGATTGAACAGACCTGTTGGTATTGTCTTTCATAAAAAGGAAAACTCTTATACCTTAACCCTTTGGTAAGTAGAACGACATATATGTCGCTGTATGGTTCGCGAGTGGAATGACATATACATGTATATGTCGTTTCAGGAAGTGTCATTTTTATGTAGACATAACTTCAATTAATCATCTGATTTATAAATGAATTGTATAGGAGATATTTTGATTAATATATTGTCCCAATGTATAAGTGCAATTTATTATAATAGCACACGTAAACAGAAAATACACATCAATTAAAACAAATTATTGGACCCTTTTGACAAGAATTTGTTAACAAGTGTTGCTATGACGTTGACGTTAAACTCATGCATGATGTCATGTATATGACGTTATAAATACTCTCCAAAGGGTTATAGAAGTAAGACTAGGACCTTGCAAATATTTGTTTTTGTTCACCTTTTCTATACTTTATACTTTTATAACTGAATGGGAGTAACCAGTTACATAGTTTATAGTACTTATTTAGTAATACTAAATGATTTCTTAGTTTATAATACTTAAATACTACATAGTTACTCCCATTCAGTTATAAAATTATGAAGAGTTCATTTGGAGACATGCTCAGGAAATATAAGCAGGCGACAGATAATACATGTAGAGTGCAGAAGTAATCATATTCATAGGTGGGAAATGTTTAGTCAGTTGAGATAATAAGTTCAGTAAATAACATAAATGTATGTGAACTTATTATCTGAACATTTCACATAAAGGGAACTACTCGTGAATGAGTATTTATTAAAGAAAGGGTTAAACACAATAGTTAACCCTTCTCCCCCCCCCCCCCACCCCCGGCCCCCACCACAACCCTGCTAATAGAATCAGTATCAAAACAAACATAAGTCCAGAATCTTATGACAAGATCAATATTGACTAACTTGTCATATCAGAATCTAAAAGTCAACTACCCCGCTGGACAAAACAAGTGTCCATTGGCACCGCGGTGTATTTGCCGTTCGGTCGCGGTGTCAGAGTTTGTAACTGCAGTTGAGCACGGCGGCCGAACGGCAAGTACACTGCAGCCGAGCGGCAAGTACACCATGGCCGAAAGGCAACTACAACGCGGCCGAATGGCATGTACATCGTGGTTAGATTTCGGGTTTGTATCATCTTTTTTCAGTTTAATGAACGTACACCGCGGCAACTACACCATGGCCGAATGGCAAGTACACTGCAGCCCAACTGTTGTTAGCCGGTGGAGCCGCAGTGTAGTTGTATTTCGGCCACGGTGGCAACGCTAACAGCACCGCAGTTAAGTGGACACTTGTTTTGTCCAGCAGGGTAATATTATTTTGCTAATGGGAAGTGTGTTTATTACTCCGCCTCCTGTGATTTGATGTTACATTTCTACTATTGTTTTTGAATTGTCAATCGGGCTCCCATACTATACCTTACATTAGCCCCTTCTTGACGGAGTTGCGCTTGTGCAGCATTAAAGATCCTGTGCCAGTGCATTCTCTTATGTATGTGAGTCTCCCATAGGGACCCTTGCATATAAGAGAATGCACTGGCTTACAAGATGAAGATAAATATTGTTAGGCCAATGCATTCTCTTATATATGCGAGGTTCCCTATGGCAGACTCGTATATATAAGAGAATGCATTGGCATAGGGGTTTCGTAAAATTTTAGAAAGCTCCAGTCATGGAAGCCAGGAAGGGTTAAATGGACACTAGCAGATATAATGTGTAATATACCAGAAACCATGCTATATAACATTTTGGGGGACTAAAGAAATCAGCAGTGTCCGTCCATCTCAGATGGTTTCTGGATAATAACTTTAGTTTTAGTTATCTGATTGTGTTCAAATTCCATATACATGTGTATTACCCACATGAAAATACAGGACTCGGGAGGTCAAGTTCGAATTTGTGTTTTTCCAGAGTTATGTTGATTAGGTCAAGTTCAAATTTGGATTTTGTCTACTGGAGTTATGATCATTGTCAACATAGAATTTGCCAATTATTTTGGTTTCAGGG
This sequence comes from Siphonodentalium dalli, assembly GCA_032622095.1. NCBI lineage: Eukaryota > Metazoa > Mollusca > Scaphopoda > Gadilida > Siphonodentaliidae > Siphonodentalium > Siphonodentalium dalli. The sequence continues at coordinate 135,837,391 of CP136062.1, read as the reverse complement.
TGATCACTTTAGTTTTAGTTATCTGATTGTTTTCAAATTTGGTCTATAGCAGTCCTTCCCAGGAGACGGGAGTGATTGCTCTCGCTCCCGTACTGACTCGTAATTTTCAATTCGCAGTTGCTGAAATTCGCACCCGTCCCTCTTTGCAAAATACTAACGGAGACTGTAATTGCTGGTTCAATATTGAACTATTTTAAGGTTTATGTAGATCCTTTACCATCTCAGTTCAATATGTATGGCATATTAAAGTGTCACTAGACATAGGTCTATTCTACAATGACTGTTTGGTTGAGCAAGACCCCAACTTACAATTATAGTATAGTATGGGTGCCATATTACACCCGTCTTCTGCATTACGGAAGCAAATAAATGCTCTTGCTGTGTTTTCCTCATGGGAGGGACTGCTATAGATTACTCATTTGAAAATACATGTCAAGTTCGAATTTGGGTTCCATCCAGCTGTTTCGTCCACCTATTTTTATCAGAGTTATTGTTCTTGTTGACTTATAATATGATTATTTTGAGGTGATAGCTTTAGTTACCAGTATACAAACTACTGGTATACATGCAGTTATCTGATTGTTTTCAAATTTGGTATGTGGATTAATCATATTAAAGTACAGATTGTGTGGAATTATTGGAGATATCTATAGAGAATGGTGAAGAATGTCCAGACTTATTATTTGAGATGATCAGATGTTTTTGTACCATTATTTTCTATCTAAAATAGAATCGATGGATTCAAAGCTTCTACGGTACTATAGATTATTGATGAATATACTCTACTGGTAGTGTAAGTAAAAGAAAACACTCATGTAGCAACAATATCCAAATAGTGCTTATATATGATTTTGTTTGATTGTGTTGGCATGTTGATGAAGGTTAGCTTTCTTTGGTCTGGAAAATAAGTAAAGTTCAGACACATTAAATAGTAGGAGCTTTGCCAGGATTATATTGACTGCTGTCTAATCTAAAGAATTCTAGGGTCTCTGATTATGTGGAATTATTCAATGTGGTTAGGTATTAGAAGGAAAATATTTTTTTCTTTTTGGAGACCAGAATATAGGTTTAAAGTGTTGGATGTGAATAGAGTGTTGCCTGAGGCTGAGTGACAAATTTTCAAGATTTTACCTCCGCACTGCTAAATGACATGATATTATGTGCTGGGCCATTGACATTGTGGCCATTTCCATAGCAAAAATGTCTTGCACCACACAGGTTTTTTCCAACTGAATTTGCTGCACAGAGAGCCATTCTATCATATAAATTACATACATTTATATATGTATATGCAATGATGCTTGTTGGGGAAATAATTTCCATTTGTTTATAAGTTTAATTTGGGACAAATTACAACTTAGTTTAGGAAAAATTAAAGACTAAATATTTACAATTTTGCATAGTTTAGATGTTGCGTTTTCAAAAAGAGTACAACGATGTTGTTGAATTTTTTAACAATAATAGTTAAATCCTATATTCTGTTTAAAGCAGGTTTAGTGGCTGAATGGTAAAATATAAGTTTGGAGCGCTCAATGAAAGGTAAATATTGTTAGGCCAATGTACTGGTATTCTCCTATATATATGTCAGGATTCCTATATAAGATAATGCAGATATAAATAATGCATTGGTACAGGGTTTTCGTTAAAAAATTCAGGAAGCTCCAGTCATGGAAAGGTTAACAAATACTCAGTTATACTAGCACCAATACCACTCTTTAGATTGAAGTAAATGATTACCTGTATCTGATATGGGCTGGCTGGACACTGATAGCCTGAGGGCCTTGATAATTAGATAAAAAAAAAAAGAGTAATTTGATTCATGGTCAGATGGAAATGCGCCACGCTTTAATGCTTATATGATTTTGTTGATTGAACAGACATGCTGGTGTTGTCTTTCATAACTTGCATTTGGAGAAAAACGGAAAGTTCAGACACATTAAAGGAGTACTAAAGCAGCATCTAGAGATATATTATTGAATGCCCAGCTCAGATATACTTTGCTTCGGCTGCATAAAATAGTTTTTTACTTATTGACATTGGAGAAGCACATAGAGAAGGTAGGGAATTTTTTGTTTTGAAACTTTAACCCATTCTATACTAAATGGATTCTCCCGTTAGTTATAATTATACATAGGAATGGTCTATTATTCATTTGGAGGGGTGTTCAGGATACATAAGCAGATGACCGAGAGTTAATAGTACAAGAGCCAAATGATTCAAATTCATTAGTGGGAAATGTTTAAAGATTGTCGTTTGTTGAACTTATTATCTGAAAATTTCCTGAGAACTACTAGTCATTGAGTATTTGGTGTAGCATGAATGAAACAAGATAATAGATAACTTCTGTTTTCTATTCCCAGAAAACCCCCTGTAATTTCAAATAAACACTACTAAATAAATGATAAAATATATTATTAATCAGATAACAGTATTAGTAAATATTTATTCAAAATCAACTTCTAATTGTAACATCAATGCTCCTAGATTGGAGAGAAATAATTCAGTTTTGGAAACCAATGGCGGACAATCCGATAGGAATGACGTAATTCTTCAGTTTATGTTGGGGTAATTTTAATCAATAAATACACTCGCATTTGACTACTCATAAAATGTGTTTATTTCCATTAAATGCTCATGAGTATCACTTTATTTATTAAAACGGCATATTCTTTGCAAAAATATATTTTTTTAAAGAGATGACATTGATTTTTTGTATAGATACATGTATGACATCTGGAATCATGTCCGATGAGATTGGACTTGGCACTTTGGCGATGTCCGATCTCTTTTAGATAGGTATCCATTAAGGTAGGTAGCCCAACATAGCTTGAAATACCTGCTGCTGAATGTCATTGAAAACCACAACTGTCCCTCAGCACCATGGGCAGTCTGCGGTGAGAAATTCCAGTCATTATATGTTTTATATTCTGCTGAAAAGCATACCTTATTAAATTATTTTGACATACTGTAGCAATGTTTCTCTTTGGTGTAAATTTTATTTAATCATCCCTATTAAGAATCAATCATGAATTTACAAAAATATCATACATTTTTGTGATGAAAAAGTATGAGAGGGAAGAAGAGTATTTGGCATCAAGCACCAGGCGCATTTTCCTCAGCCTTTTAACTAGGCACTGCCTAGTTATTATAGGCTATTTACCTTGCGTTGAACCACACACGGCCCAGTCACGCATCCTGTGTCCAGTATAGGTTTAACTGTGTCCAGTATACTGGTAGATTTGAAGCCAGGTTACACTTTATTGATTTCGCAATCTCAGAATAGGTGATTGTTTTGCATTTTGTTTGCAATCATCAAGATGTTTGCACTTGTGTTTGATACTTAGCTGTTTACTGGAACTCTCCCCTGATATTTGAATATCTTCCCTCAGTGAGTTGATGTTTGTGTTGAGTATTTGATACAGGCTTTTAGTGATTTCATGGAGATGCTGGTTAATATCATTCTGTGGATACATTGAATTGTGGAGGTTTGTTTTAGTATATATAGCACAATGACATTGGGCTAATTTCTTTGTGCAATTGAGTTCACAGTCAAAGTCCTTTACCATGTAGTGATGGGAGAATTGTTCTTGCAACTGATTTTTATTGCAGTTTAAACTATTTCAGCTAATTTGTCACTCTGTAAATTGTATGAAGTTATTTTAATACTGCCAACAAAGGTGGATAATTGTTGTAATTTGGTTGTTAACCCTTTACCCAACAAACCGGCCAAAACCGGCCAAATAAAGATTCAACAGCCTAAAATATCTTCGGTCTGTCTCAATAGAACCATACAAATATGGATATCATTGGAACCGGCTCCTTGACCACATTGTGATAGTTACAATTATGCCCTGTGCCAATGCATTCTCTTATATTTTCGAGTCGACCATAGGTCGCCTCGCATATATAAGAGAATGCATTGGCCTAAAAAAAATCTTTTTTTTACCATTTTTTCTTACATTCTTTAACAATTTTATAATTTTTAATGTGTTAAAGTGATGTGAAACGTAAATTGAACCTCACAATTGAGTTCCCTGCGTTATTCTGTGGAAAGACTGAATAAAATAACCCCCATACACGAAATGCCCCAACCAGATATCAGTTTGTACTAATTATACGGCCACGTAACTAACTATTTACTTTCCCTCAATCGGGACGAATAATTCCACTGTAAACGCGAAATAAATACACTAACGAGTTGTCGTGTGCAGTCGCGGAAACACCCGAACACTTCCGACTTGGTCGGGATTGAGTCGGCTTTCGTTCTCAGAAAATAGCTTCCGTGGAGGGAGGCCGTTTGCTGGAATAGCGTAACATCAGCTTAATAAAACGAAAAACAAGCGGTATAGTCAATTCGAATGGGAGGGATATAAAAGGAATTATTGCCTGAAATCACCAACGGAAGAACATTGACCGAGTTATGAAAGAATTATAATCAAAGTGGTCATGATCGAGCAATGAACAACGGTAACAGTTGAAAATGTTACTATTTATAGAAATTTGTAATCGTTGCAGATCGTTGACCGATTTTATGATCGATATACAGCAGATACAGTCTCGTGCAGAAAGAGATGTCTTACATGTGTATTTCAAACTGTTTAATTACCTGTGCAATGCTACATGTGTGCCATATTGCTATTCACTATTCTAGTACAGACCGTATTTGTTTGGGACAGCGATGGTGATATAGATATCCATATGGAATTATGTTTTCTTCAATTTTTGAGTTTATATAGGCCCAAATAAATATACCATAAGATGGACTCAATCATTGACAGTTAAAATTGGATGGAAGTAAAGAAGTGTTGTGTATTTGCACTAAGTAAGCGCAATTGCTTTATGCTTAAGCGCAAATATTTGTATGCAAATAAATAATAAATGTAAAAAAGACTCCCATGTGATTTGCTCTAAACTCAAATTAACTCAGGCCATAAAACATTACTCAAACATAGGTGAGGACTCCACCCAGATCCCATACTAAGATGGATATTCAGACTGAGGAAACCAGTTGGAGATAGGTACATGTATTTGCTTAAGCATAATTCATTTCAATTACGCTTAACTAAGCTTAAGTGTAAATGAAATCCACTTAAGCGTAAATGAGTTGCGCTTAACCGTAATTCATATACACTCCCATTGAACTCCACATACTCAAGCTGAAATGGATGCAACCACATTACTAATGCCAGTAAGTTAACATACATCAGATTATACAAATATACATATAAGGTAAGACAGCCGATGAAATTATTGCTCTTAATATAATTCCAATGTATTATGATAACGCATAAGTCAATTATGCTTAAGCGTAAATGATTACATTAAGAGAACTGATTTATGCTTAAGCGTAAATTATTTACGCTTAAATGCAATTAGTTAATATAAAATGTGAAAATGAATCATTTGCGCTTAAGCGCAAGTATATGTCTATCAATATATTTGCGCTTAAGCGCAAATACCTAACACTCACTTACTTCCCTCTGATTGTGAATGATAGAGTCCATCTCATAGTATATTATCATGGACCCATAGTAGTAGCCCCATATAATACTGAAACATTGAAGAAAAATATTTCCATATGCATATATCAGCATCTCTGTCCCTGGTGTCCCAAGAATTGGTGCCTCACTCCCAGAGCTCTAGTATATTTTATTAAAGGGACATCTCCTACACAGATATATACCATTTCCATGGCCATGAATATGGAATTCGGGGTTACTGGGGACTCGCTTCCCTCATATGCTGTACTTATTGACTTGAAATTGGGGAAAACCCCAATTTTCATATTATCAGCATCCCTGTCCCCAAGAATTTGTGTCTCCATCCCAGAGATCTAGTATATTTTATAAAGGAGATATATCCTGCACATATCTCTACCATTTCCATGGTCATAAAAGAGATATTGGGGTTACTGGGGGGTGCTTCCCTCATATGGTGGGTCTGTGCCATTTAAAATTAATTCAGGGGGGTGATATCAATGCATATTAATTTTTATTTGCGCAAATGATTTACACTGAAGCGCAAATGATAGATGTTATTTTGCGAAATATTTGCGCTTGATCGTAAATGAATAATAAATGTGAAATGGGTATCCCATACATGAAATGCCGTATCTATATGCTATAGCGCGTATATCATACAGGTCTGGGTGAACCACCGATCAATCAATAACAGCCCGATCGGGCTAAAGTAGACCGATCAGGCTAAAATAGACCGATCGTTCTTTCACAGCCAGCTTGAATCTTGGATAAAGGGAGTAGGCCTACTCTAAATTGTTCTTTCAAGTGAAATAGGCCTCCCATACATGAAACGCCTTATCTATATACTATAGCGCGCATACCCTACAGGTCTGGGTGAACCACCGATCAATCAATAACAGCCCGATCGGGCTAAAGTAGACCGATCAGGCTAAAATAGACCGATCGTTCTTTCACAGCCAGCTTGAATCTTGGATAAAGGGAGTAGGTCCACTCTAAATTGTTCTTTCAAGTGAAATAGGCCTCCCACACATGAAACGCCTTATCTATATACTATAGCGCGCATACCCTACAGGTCTGGGTGAACCACTGATCAATCAATAATAGCCCGATCGGGCTAAAATAGACCGATCGGTCTTTCACAGCCAGCCTGAATCTTGGATAAAGGGAGTAGGCCTACTATAAATTGTTCTTTCAAGTGAAATAGGCCTCCCATACATAAAACGCCTTATCTATATCCTATAGTGCGCATATCCTACAGGTCTGGGTGAACCACCGATCAATCAATAATAGCCCGATCGGGCTAAAATATACCGATCGGGCTAAAATAATCCCATCGGTCTTTCACAGCCAGCATAAATCTTGGATAAAGGGAGTAGGCCTACTCTAAATTGTTCTTTCAAGTTACAACCATTTTTTTGTAAAAAAATTATTCTGATTCATTTTTAAACTAATGAAAGACAATTTTGAAACTAATGAAAGACAATGTATAATTTTTTGCTGGTATATTCATCATAAATTTGAACAAATCTTCAAGCAAACAAAATTTCAATATTCAAGAAATCTCTTACAACAGTGTCAGGAAGACCAATCGATCTAGCTCAGCACGATTGGTCTATTGTGATGTCAAATATTATTGAAATATTGCTTATAATTTTCATTTACAGAAGTCAATAATTCGCATGCAGATAACTTCACCTTGTATTCGGCCAAATATGTTGACGTTAGATTAGAAGGCAGAATTCCCAGATTTGTTTATTATTGGTGAACCTGGATAATTTCGGAGGTGTGTCAATCGTCTTTTGCACACTGTGAATACGTACTCATTCTCTCCTAAATTTGCAAAAATCCATATATATATAAATATATATACAGAGTGTGAAAACGTTGTTAGTTGCCAAATAATTGTCGACATTTTACTTAGAAAACTTGAATGCAAAAACTATGATAGGCCCCCTATTATTTTTATGTTTTTTTTCTCTTTTTGTTGAATCTACTTTCGTTATCGACATGCGGCCTTTGTTTTGGCTGTTCTCCCAGTCGTGCGTGCCAGCCGATCGTCGTTATTCGGGTGCTTCCGATTTCCTCCGAATATAATTCCATGAGACTCCGCGCGCTGATTCGCTCTGAAAATGTGTTGGTATCTGAGAAGATTTCTTACTCTGATTGCAGTTTTCAACAATTTAATACAGGGCGAGTACCGCACTAATAATATGCCACATTGGGGTTTTCTTTCTAGTTTTTTATGACCTTTCTTGTGGTATATCGGGCACAGTTCTGTCTGACATCAAATATATGCCCACCGGGAGTGAAGCTAATGACTTTAAGCCAATGCATTCTCTTATATATGCGAGGCGACCTATGGTCGACTCGCATATATAAGAGAATGCATTGGCACAGGGCCGTTCTGTTGGGTAAAGGGTTAATAGCTGTGCCTTGACTGCCTTCATTTCGAATGATGATTGATGAATTTGGAAAGTTTCAGTTTATTCTGACAAGAATTTACTTTATTTTTCGTACTGATTCAGTAGACTTCAGATGCACATACCGGTACTCATGTACGTTACTCATGTACGTTACTCGTATTTAACCCTTCGATGACTGGAGCTTCCTGAATTTTTGGGAAAACCCTGTGCCAAGGCATTCTCTTATATATGCGAGTCTCACATATATACATGTAAGAGAATACATTAGCCCAGCAATATTTACCTTTACATTATTAGCCAGTGCATTCTCTTATATATGTGAGGCTCCCTATGGGAGACTCACATATATAAGAGAATGCACTGAACAGGATATTTAATGCTGCACCAGCGCATCCCCCGTCATGAAAAATATAGCACCAGCGCATCCCCCGTCATGAAATGGTTAAATAGGCGCAGTACTATTTTTAGGTCCACAAATTAAAACTCATGAGTTTATAACAAGCAACAGGAAAAATAAGAGGGTTGTTTTAAAGATAACAGTGATTGATATTAGACAATTATATTTACATGTGGGTATAACCAATCTCATCACCATTACCCTTATTCATATTTATTACATTCCTATGTGTGATTATCTTGATTTCTCGAACAATTATTAACAATAATTTCACTATTAAATTACGTCACTTTAACTAGCGAATTTAATTTTTTCGAGTTCAATTCAATGATGTCTATATTATTAAACTACATTTAAATATCAGAATGATTAACTGGACCATATAAACACCCGTCTTCACAACAAACTTATGTTGGGGTCTATTTGATGTAAATTTTCATTGGATGGTCTTTAATATACACATGTACAGTGCTGCTCTAAGTAATCGACTTCTTAACCACAGCAGAATTATGGGTAACTTTTCAGGATTTAGTTGGAAATATGGCTTGTTGCCATTCATCGGAAAGCTCTCAGGGAAGTCGATTACTTAGAGCATTACTGTATCTTCAGGGACGATTAATTAAGATCTGATATATTCATGAGATTAAAGAATTTAAAGAAATTATTTTGTTAGTTTTGAATTTTTACAGCATGGTACGCTAATTAAAAGTGCATGAATTTAAAACTGAGCGAAATATAGTACTGCCCAAATTTAAATATGTGTACTAAAGGTACACTATCTACCGTATACTAATAAAACTAAATTTGTGTTTGTTTGTTTGTTGTCCGCTTATAAGTGACCAAATGGCTTGACGATCGGAGCTGATCATTTGCATATAGGTGTAATTGGACCCAGGAGCATTATGAGATAGGTCCCATTCACTGCAGATATCTTAAAAGGGCAAAGCTTTTGTTGAACTTATTATCTGAACATTTCCCAAGGGAAGAAAGGGTTAAATCTGCTCCACCATGGTTAACCATAATGCTTACAAATCAGTTATACAGGTTAGAACGCCCATGTACCCATAATTGTCCATGACTTGAACAAATATTGAAGAAAGGTACTGGTATTGACTGGTTAGTTGTTTGAATTAATTTTCCTGTCTCAAGTTACTGTAACTGTAGATATACTAGTAATATGCAAGTCTTATCGTATTAAATATCACTTGAATATAATTCATTGCTTATTCCTGTAGAATTTTAACATGAATTATTCATCACTTGAGTTCCATTAACCCTTTGATGACTAAATACTCATTGACTCATCGAGTCCCAGTGGCGATTCCATTCATTACACTCGGCTACAATGGGTAAATTACCCTGGGCAAAAGTGAATGGAATGATTTTTAGTGACTGGAGTAATCTAAAAATAGCATAGTTATAACTGCAAACAGAACTTATTTTTTTATTCAGGAAATTTGACAAAACTCACACTGGGCATGTCATTACAGATGAAAACTTAAGTAAATGAGCAACAATATCTGATATTCACAATGAAACTATTTAAACGAGAATTTCGACTTTTATCAAACAAACAAAATACCTAATAACCTAATAACCTTGACACTAAGTATCTAAAACTTTGGATAAATAATTTTAACTGTCATTCATTCAATTGAATTATATATTTCTGAATTAAATATTACATATTTATGACAAATTATTAAAAATAAAATTCATTTAATCCATTATATAAATATTTTCCATGTGCTTCTCAGTTGACACCCGATCTTTTCATGGAAAGTGACGTCATATTACAATACGCTCGAAATTACACAACCTCGGCCGTAGGTGTAGCCAGCTTACTTGGAGTATTCCGCTGAATTAACGCTCGATCATTCCATTCATTGTCCATTCTAATTTCATTACTCATTGTAGCCGAGCGTAATGAATGGAATCGCCCCCCCCCCCCCCCCCCCCCCCTTGTAGTTCACTTGGGTAATGATTAGATAATAAGATATGAGCAGTTCACTTGGAGGCTGTTTGTTGACAAGCCTTTAAATAAAGTATCCGTCATTTGCAGAATGAGGTCCCCAGAGGGTAAATTTAGTGATGCTACCACGTACAGCTGGCTAGCATAACTAAATTCACCCTTTGGCGACCTCATTGTGCTGAGGCTTCATTTTCTGGGAAGTATCTAATAGTCTCAAGGTAACATTGTTTTATTTACTTTTTCCCTTCTCTTCAGTTTCTGTATCCCCTATAATTTGCAGAAGATAAAATGCATAATCGAGGTGAGTAACTTCAACTGAGGAACTTTAATCTGATTCTAGGTGTCCCATAGCAGTTGAGGCCTCAGCAGAATGAGGTTCCCAGAGGGTGAATTTGGTGATGTTAGCATGCTATGCAGGATAGCGTCACTAATTTCACCCTCTGGGAACCTCATTCTGCGAATGACCTTACACAAGGCTTGTTTGATGAACTTACTAGCTAAACCCCCATGTGTGGTCCTTGAGTGAGCATGATGACACATGCTTAATATAGTCTTTAAGACTTGCGACATGTTCCAGCATGGAGTAAAGAAATTAGAATAGTGAAATGGTAGTCACTGTCTGAAGTAGGAGTCTTGTAAATGTTCTTGGATTAATAAACGAATGCAGTAGCCTGAATTTAGGCCCCTTCTTATAAAATGTATGTCAAGATACAATAATGCTCTCAGTAATCGACTTCTTAACCACAGCAGAATTATGGGTAACTTTTCAGGATTTAGTCGGAAATATTGCTTGTTGCCATTCATCGGAAAGCTCTCGGGGAGGTCTGATGAATGGCAACAAGCCATATTTCCGACTAAATCCTGAAAAGTTACCCAAAATTCTGCTGTGGTTAAGAAGTCGATTACTTAGAGGCTAGAGCATTACTGTACTGTATGATAGTAAATCTTTTGAAAGTGACATTAAACCAGGTCTCAAAATATGGTGCTGGACATTCGCAGCATCACTAAATTTATCCTCTGGGACCTCATTCTGTTTGGATTCATCTGCTATGGGAGACATTAAGACACATATTTAAGTTCCCTGATGGTGAAGATGGTAATGTGCACCCATTGGGCACCTCGATTATACATTGTGTCATCTGAAACTAAACTAAAAAAGTAAAAGAAACTAAAATCTTGTTCATTTGGTAATAAAGATACTTTCCAGAGAATGAGGCTTAAGCTAGCAGAATGAGGTCACCAGAGGGTAAATTTAGTGATGCTAGCCTGCTGTGCTTTCTCACAGACCTCATTCTGCAAATGTCCAACACAATATTTTGAGGTCTGCATTAAACCCCAACTTACAGTAATGGCCTAAGTTATCGACTCCTTAACCACAGCAGAATTATGGGTAACTTTTCAAGATTTAGTTGGAAATATGGCTTGTTGCCATTCATCGGAAAGCTCTCGGGGAGAGCTCACTGATGAATGGCAACAAGCCATATTTCCGACTAAATCCTGAAAAGTTACCCATATTTCAGCTGTGGTTAAGGAGTCGATTACTTAGGGCATTACTGTACTATCATCTAAACATCCCATCCAAATGACTGATTAGGAATCCTATGCCTTCTGCACTGAATCACCCTCCAAATGAATAATAGACTATCCCAATGTATACTGTTATAACTGAAAGGGACAGTCCATTTGGTTATGAAATTGTTAACACATTACAACCAATATTGAATGGATCCTCCCACTCAGTCATACATTGAAAGATTTCATATTAGTATTCTTTTCACACTGGTCCTGGTATGCCCATTTTCTAGATTATGCCATGATTCTCTTCTCTGCCTATGTGACCTACATGTATGTTCGCAAGACTGCAAATAGCGTATCTGTCATTTGCAAAATGAGGTTTCCAGAGGGTGAATTTAGTGACACTATCCCGCACAGCGGGCTAGCATCACCAAATTCACCCTCTGGTAACCTCATTCTGCTTAGGCCCTCAACTGCTATGTAGACCTAGGATCAAATTGAAGTTCCCCAGTTGGAGTTGGTAATGTTCACATATTGGGCACATCGATTATGCATTTTATCTTCTGCAAATTGGGGGATATAGAAACTTCCCAGAAGTGAAAATGTGACTTAAAACAATGTTAATTTGAGACTATAGATACTTCCCAGAAGATGAGGCCTATGCAGAATGAGGTCTCCAGAGGGTGAATTTGGGGGGTGATAGCCGCTGTGCGGGATAGCGTCACTAAATTCACCCTCTGGAGACCTCATTCTGCAAATGACAGACATACTATTTGCAGGCTTGTATATCGGTAGAGATAATAATCAACCAGTTCAAAACCTGGGAACTTTTTGCTTTATTGGAATTTGCGCTCAATTTTCAAATCTGTGTGATAACTTTAGTTGATGTACACTGAACCAATCATATATCCTTGGGGCAGAGGATGCCATTCACATACTAGTAGGCTTATCCATGGGAAGGGACTGTCAATCAGATGACTGGGGATTGTCTACCTACCACATACATATATGTAGCTTCACTGTAGGAGCTGCCTATCACATACATGTACATGTACGGTGCATGGCTACATGTATGGGGTAGGGTTGCTGATCACTTGGTCATGGGGTAGAGGATTCCAATCACATCCACATGAACAGTAGATGTAGCCATATCACATACATGCAGCTATGTGGCAGGGCTGTGTTTCACATGTAGGCATTATGTAGGGCTGCTTATCACATATATGTATAACCATGGTGTTGGGCTGCATATCATATGTAGCTATGTGGGAGAGCTGCATATCACATACATGTAGCTGCATTTGTATGTGGTAGGGCTACATATCACAAACATGTAGCCATGGATTAGGGATGTGTATCACATGTTGCTATGTGTTAGAGATGGCTATCACATGTAGCTGTGTGGTAGATCTATCACAAATGTAGGTATGGGGTAGGGGATACCAACTACATACCGGTACATGTAGCTGTGAACATTCTATGCTACTTGTAGTATATTATCACAAACTAATGACAAGAATATCGGTAGTGTAGAGTTAAATGTAATTTCACATTGGAATGCATGAAACTGTTTGGTGTGGTCGTCATGTTTCAAATTTAATATACCCGGTAATACATGAGACGTCTTCCGTCAAATATGATAGCATGAAGAGAATTTTACACAAATGCAATGCAATACCAATGGAACAAAATCCAAGCACAATATACTATTCACTGCCGTAGTATTAGCATTTAGTCAATTAGGAAATCTGTGCAGATCTGAATTGATCCCTTTCATGACGGAAGCAGCGCTGGTACAGCATTAAAGATCCTGTGCCAGTGCATTCTTTTATATATGCGAGTCTCCCGTAGGGAGCCTCACATATATATAAGAGAATACATTGGCTTACAAGGACAAGGTAAATATTGTTAGGCCAATTCATTCTCATATATGAGAGGCTCCCTATGGGAGACTCGCATATAAGAGAATGATTTGGCACAGGGTTTTAGTAAAAATTTCAGAAATCTCCAGATATGGAAGTTATCAGTTCCTAATGACTGTTATTTTGATTTAATTACTACAAGATAGAATCTATTCATTCCCACCAACAAATTGGTTGCTCTGCATAAAGTAATGCCCTAAATAATCGACTCCTTAACCACAGAATTATGGGTAATTTTTCAGGATTTAGTCAGAAATGTGGCTTGTTGCCATTTATCGGAAAATGAGAGCTTTCCGATGAATGGCAACAAGCCATATTTCCAACTATATCCTGAAAAATTACCCATAATTCTGCTGTGGTTAAGGAGTTGATTATTTAATAATAATAAATTATTTTATATAGCGTAAATACATTGACATGCTCTAAAACGCTTACAATTATTTAGGGCATTACTGTAACTAGTGATAAACAAGTAGTCATAGGCGAGATTTGTTACCAATTGCACACTGGTACATGTGGTGTACATGTATGTCAGATTAAAGTGTTATTATAAACTAATGACAACTATATAGGTACTAGTAGATAAAGTTATTAGACTTAAATTGTAAAATTGTTAATTGTGGTATCACATTTCAAATTTCACTTAATACATGAGATGTTTCCGTCAAACATGATAGCATATAGAGAATTGTACACAGATGCAACATATGATACCATTTTTAAATCCAACCATCTACCGGTACTACTCACTGCATAATATTAGCATTTAAGAAAGCTGTGCAGATAAGAGGTGATATTTATCAGTTCCTAATGATGGATGTTTAAATGTATACAAGGCAGTATCTGTTCATTCCCAACAAGTACTAGTACGATAACAAATGGCACAATCTGAATTTCCATAACTAGCGATAAGCACATAGCCATGTGCGGACTAATGCTACCAATTGCACACTGTTGCATGTAGTGTATGTCAAATTATAAAATTATTATATTAGAACTGACAAGAATATAAGCAGGTTAGAGCTAATTTCAGTTGGAACACATATAACTATTAATAATGTGTGGTCATCACATTTCAAATTTTGTTTAATACATGGGATGTTTTCCATCAAAAATGAAAGCATATAGAGAGTAATACAATACATAGATGCAACATTATACCAATCTTTAAAAATCCGTCCACATATTATTCACATATAAATATTAGCATTATTACATGGATGGAATAGAATACCAATCGCATAAAATCCAAGAAGATACTATTCACTGCCATAACATTAGCATTTAGTCAATTAGGAAATTGGTGCAGTTCTGAATTGATATTTAACAGTTCCAAATTATGTTTATTTTAATGGGCTACAAGATTGACTATTCATTCCCATCAAGTACATAACAATTTGTTGCTCTGCAACCTGTCTATTTTGATAACAGGCAATACACAAACCTACAATTACTGTAAGCTACTATAGCTCTTGGTGAGATGGTTTGATATTGCAAAAAATAATGGCCATGATGGGAAGAGGGTAAAGAGCTGTTTCATATGTAGCAATGATACTCTAGCCATTCTGTAGATCATGTCATGAATCTCTTCTAAGTACATTTTAATGAATGATTTTCATCTCAAAGTTGATATAACTACTTAGTAAATGAAAATTGCTATCTACATATAGCTGTCATCTGTCATTGTATTTGGGACTCTCCTGTCTGTTTATTTGTGTGCACTCAATGTCTCTTGTTGAATAGACTGGTTCCTTTGTCAAAAGCTGCACAAATCTGAAAACGTACTAACCTGACCCTCCAGCAATACTTATTGGATCGTTGTAGGGTGATGTTGGGGTATAAATTGAACTTTGCTACTCCCTGATAACTGTCCACTTCTCCCTAATAACCAAACAGGGTGAAGTGACTTCTCCCAATTTGAGACCTCTAGGCTGGTCCCTGGGGTTAACTGCTGAAATGATGATAAACCCCAAACAAGCTAAACCATTTGTAGTTTGAATTCTTATACTACATAGTTTAATCCTTTCTATACTAAATTGATTCTCCCACTTTGTTATAAAAGTATACATTGGAATGGTCTATCGGGAGGGATGTTCAATAAGGACAGATAATAGAAAGTGCAGAACAATTCCTATTCATTGTTGTTCAGATACCGTACTGACCCGCGTTTAGGCCCAGGGGGCCTTTGTTTTATTTTAGCTCAAAAATCCAAGTGGGCTTAAACTCGAATATGACCCTTTGCAAACCAAAAATCCCAAGAAATCGGGAGAGTAAAACTGAAGAAATGGATCCAAAAAATAAAGTCGATCCAACAGAGATTCGGGGAAATATACACGGCTTCCAGATTAAATAAAGTTAAGTATAAGTTACTTTGAGAAAGTATTTTTTTCATTTTGATGTGTATATTAAAATATTACTTCTTGTCTTGTTTTATTGCCCAAAATTCCCATAAATGACAGTTTGTAAGCATCATGGGTCATCGCATTTCTGCCATTTCAGACAGCTGGGTAAATCCACTATCTATAGTCTATATCTATAGTTTATATCAATGTTCAGATGTACCGGTACATGATCCCCACAACAATATAATTAAAACACAACTTTGCCGTCGTTTTCGAAGCCAAAGATAATAATTAAAAAAGGTCTGAAAATTGTACAGGGGAATATTATGCAACATATAAGAGAGTGACTTAATCCGATTAGGATAACAATGAACCCACTGTTACCCAGTGCTCTATTCATGGCCCGTTGTCTACAAAGAGTTACAATACAATAGTGACGGCCCCAGTGAGTCTAGTTAATTAACGAAATTACGATGTAAATACGTATGCAAAAAGAACACGTGTTTGAATGTTTGGAGTTAGCCTATCGCTTCCAAACCGTTGACACAGATTAATATTTATACTATAGTCTATATCGTAAAACGTGAAAAATAGAAGTTTTTTTAATAATGATTATTTACCGGGTACCAATACGACATCGGTATCTCTTTTTTTGAAGGCATCTTGTGCTGTTGGGGTGTTGTGGATGACAAGTCCCCCTTCTGCCCCATTATTATACCCACCGTGTGTTTACATAACCAGGGAATGAGTTCTTTTTGTGTTTGGCCACATGTAGGAACATACCGACATACAAAGAATATGTTTTTACAGTACTGTTGTTGACATGTGCGCGATGGACGCACGTGACTTTTAAGTGACTGATGTTTACCGCGTTCTCAGATATACGCCGTTAGCGAGTGCGTTCTTTTGTATTTGATTTCCCCCAGGAAGTATAATTGAATAAACAAATGAGATTTTAAGATTAACTTTATTTTATTTTATTTATTATCGCTAATACCTACGAAGTATAACTTTCCATTTTTCGTGGCATTCTCGCCGTCACCGATCGTTTGTGAATATACTTCCCGTTATATTGGAATTATTTATTTGGGAAGTATCATTAGCAAATACTTACTTACCACCGCTGAAATTGAACAAAATTTGGGGTGGGCTTAAACACGAATATACCCCTGTGCATGGAATTTGGCCAAAATATATGGGTGGGCTTAAACACGGGCATGGGCTTTGAACCGGGTCAGTACGGTAATATGTTCAACAAATAACTACGCATCCAATGATTGTTTAGTGTAGAAAGGGTTACACATGGGAGCATGAGGATACTAGAACAAGCTACCATACCTAGTCTTAGATCATGCCATGAATCTCTACTCTGGCTAACGCCTGTAGAGATCATATTCCACTAGTACAAAACGTGGGAACTTTGAGAAGTTTTGACAGGGTACCTTATACAGACGAAAAATAACGCGGGGAATATATTTCTTCATTATTATCTGTTCTTAATAATGTACATGTAATTCACTGTAGGAAATGTCACGATTTAAGTGAATTTGTGAGCGAATTTTCTTTGTGTCGCATACAATTATGGCATTTTTCCTGAGTAATTATAATTTGATGTTTTTTTGCGATATCAGCTCACAAGTCACAGAAAAGCATGCAATTTTGAGTCGGGACCTTCACCTACAGTGAAGTACATCATTAAAGAACAGATAATAACTAAGAAATATATTCCCCGCATTATTTTTTTCGACTTTATAAGGTTCCCTGTCAAAACTTCAAAAAGTTCCCAGGTTTTGTACTGGTGGAATATGATCTCTACGGGCGTTAGCCAGAGTAGAGATTCATGGCATGATCTAACCTATCTATGTTTCACCAAAAAAAAATCAGAGACAACATGCACCCTGTGCTCCTAGCTGTGCTGTTAATTTTCTACTTAAAGATCTTTACACCTGCAGGTCGATGCCAAGTGCATTTGCCAGTTTAATTAATTGTAACTAGTGTGTGTTATGTTTGTTTTGGGTAAGTTGTACCTGTGTGTTCTTGAGTCTCTTGGACGAGAATAGGTGGCAGGGAAGGGCACTTTGCAAACACTTGATTTGGGACACATCAGGTGTGATAAGCAAGCTTCTACAGGTACACTTTTAGACATAATGTTCAAACCAAATTAGTATTGTAATTTTCTTGTGCTCTTCCTGTGCTGCGGTTTTGTTTTATGTCGCAGAATGTTTTTCCGGAGTTTTCAGATCATCTCAGTTGACTGTTGTCTGGGTTTGTAACTTTTGTAATTTCTTCCAAAATAGAGACCTACTGTCACCTGCAGTATAGTATATATATATATATTATCCACCGCTCACTACCTCTATTGCCTACATAAAGCCTGCCTAATAAACGTTACGTTTATTACTTCTTTAGCTTTATTAGTTCAATGTAGCTTTATTAGGTTAGTACTGCTTTCATGAAATAATTGCATATGCAAATTGCACAGGTAACTAGGGAATTCAACTGACCTAAATGACCCCATAGTGATTTTGGGATGCTTTCATCATCCATAATTTACAGCAATTGATACAAAATTTGTAAACGGATATGTGTTTTTTGCTCTAAAACATCTATAAACCATCTATAGTACAAGGCCAGCTTAGAATAACTATAAAACAAACCGAATGAACTATTTCGCTCTAAGCTGCACTCCATTTTTTGCACGTCATGAATGCTAATTAGTTTGCTTGACCCAATAAATGCAAGGGCGTCATCAAAATAAGGAATGTAAAACTGAGGAAAATGACAGATTTACTTCACAAAAGGCAAGTTTTGTGTGATGGATAAATAAAATATATAGCTAAATGTTGTCGTTTAAACTCACCCTATAGATGCTAAAATCTCCTCACGGACATAAACAGTTTAAGCGACGACACTACCATAGCTACATATTCTATATATATTAACCCTTTCTATACTAAATACTCATTGATGAGTATTTATCCCTTAGGAAATGTTCAGATAATATGTTCAACAAACGACGATGTTGGGTAACATTGAGATATGCCTAATATCTTGCTACATGTAAGTACACCCTCACTGTACTCTATTTCTATCTATATGTTGTGCTATTGATTCAAACATATGAAACACTGCATGTACTTCAGTGAATAAACCGTTTTGATTTTGATACGGAATATGAATCGCAAGCACAGGGAACAGCCTCGAGGTTTCAAATTGGGAGAAGTGACTTCTTCCAATTTGAATAATAAGGAGAAGTTCATGTAGACTTTTATCAGGGATCAGTCGTGATAGCTGAAGTTTAATTTTAATACACACCACCTTATATGATCCAATATATTAGTATACTATGCAATAACCCATTTATAATGCCGTTTTAACCCTTTACCCAACAAAACGGCCAAAACCGGCCAAATAAAGCTTCAACAGCCTAAAATATCTTCGGTCTGTCTCAATAGAACCATACAAATATGGATATCATTGGAACCGGCTCCTTGACCACATTGTGATAGTTACAGTTATGCCCTGTGCCAATGCATTCTCTTATATATGCGAATCGACCATAGGTCGCCTCACATATATAAGAGAATGCATTGACCATTTTTATGTTTACCCATACCATAGTATGGTAAACATAGTGTCGTTGCCCGGATTGACCACTCGTCGTTCGTCCGTCTGTCTGTCTGTCTGTCTGTCCGTCTGTCTGTCTGTCTGTCTGTCTGTCCGTAGACACTTTACGAGTAATGCGATAACTCAAACATTTTCTATCCAATCGAAACCAAATTTTGTATATGGGTTTCTCAGCCCAAAATACAGATCGAGTTCGAATTTGGGTTTGATCCGAGATTTTGTTACAGAGTTATGGCCCTTTTTCAACTTAGAATTCACGCATTCTGCCATAACTCAAACATTTTTTATCTGATTGGAACCAAATTTGGTATGTGAGTTTCACAGCCAAAAATACAGATCGAGTTCGAATATGGGTTTGATCCGATTTATTTTAAAGGAGTTATGATCCTTTTTTCGAAAATAAAATAAATTTAAAAAAAATCCGATGCTCTAACCGAAATATTTTTTTGTCCGATTGTGTTCATATTTGATATGTAGGTTTATGATGACACACCCCTCACCTGTATAGTTTTTGGTATTGATTGGTTGATCAGTTTAGAAAATAATTAACCCTTTACACACATGCTATCCAATGCAATAAGTTGAACATATTTCTTCTGATCTGCCTCATATTTCTTACCTAGGTTTTTCTTAGCACGTTCTTCATCTGTATGGTTTTTGGTATTGTTTAATTAACCCTTTTCACTCTTATGTTTACTTAGAATTCACCCAAGCTGCTATGACTCAAAACATTTTTCATCTGATCAACACAAAATTTGGTATATGAATTTATCACCCCTAAATACAGATCGAGTTCGAATATGGGTTTGATCCGATATATTTTAACAGAGTTATGACCCTTTATAATTCAAGTAATTACTGCTGGGAATTTGAAGAGAACATATATCCCACAGCAATGTGTGTTATTGAAATGAGTTAATTATCACTATGACATTAGATACTACATGCTATAAAGCATGATAGTGGTACCACTGGCTGGCTGGACTTGTTATCATAATTATGTCAAACTGTGATTGATTACTCACTCTCTGGTGGAGTTCTGCTTTCTGTGCAATATGAAGTTAACCCCTTTGTTGAAACAGGTTTATTACATTAGCTATATGCACACACTATATGACACCTATTCTAAAATAATAAATTGGAATAGTCCATTGTTACTTTGTAGTGTTGTTTTACAGACATTGTTCTTTACAAACACTGTTGTCTTATCTTAGACAAAAATTTATCCACACATTCCTTAGTTCCATAACATGATGTCATTGAAAATGATTAACCCTCTCCACACATCATATGGTTTTGATGCTTTTCATTTAATCATTCTCCTATGTTATGTCCAGGTTGATGGTGATCCACTTTTGATTTGCATGGATTTGGGATTAAAATTAAACCATTCCATAGACACATATTATGCGATAGACAGATATAATATTATCCCTTTCACTTTGAGCCAGGTTCAGTAAGGGTTTCAATACATCACCAATTGAATATTCATCATTAGAGGAAATGTCTTATTTTGAAATTCCCTCAATTGCATTTGGGCTCCAGGATAATATTAATGGTGCTGGTATTCTTGAGACTGACTTATTGTATGGGGTTCTAAATCCAATGACATGCTTTTCATAGACTATTTTGTGTTTATCAGTTCATTAGTTTGGGTAAGATTAACCCCATTCTATCCGATTTGATAACTCAAATATTTCCATTGATTATGTTTATAGTTCTTGGCATAGTTGACGATAACACACCCCTAACCTGCATAGTGAGGGTCATTTGGTTTATTTGCTTAAAAATATTAACATCCTCCACCAATCCTGTTGACACAATGTGATAACTAAATATTTTTCACACGATCACTATATAAAGTGTGAATTGTTGAAACTTTTGCACTCATGAAAAGGTTGGTGTAAGGATTTATAAAATTTATAAAAATAGCTAATCGCTATCGCCCATGTATGGGTTAAACATCTGCCGATCGTGATCGGCCTCTCGTTTCTTACATTCTTTAACAATTTTATAATTTTTAATGTGTTAAGCCAATGCATTCTCTTATATATGCGAGGCGACCTATGGTTGACTCGCATATATAAGAGAATGCATTGGCACAGGGCCCTTCTGTTGGGTAAAGGGTTAATGAGTAAGTACAATGTTAAAATCCGTAAATATACTTCGAATATTCTGTTTGGTCATATACATACTTGTATGTCAGTGTTATAAGGATCTAAAACGAGTCCCCAGTTTATAGCGGAATTTACAAAACGAGTCCAGTAAATTAGGTCTGGATAAACCTTTGTCGAGGTCCAGACTTAATTTACTGAATGAGTTTTGTAATTTCTGCTATAAACTGGGGACGTCACGAGTTGTGGATTCTATTTATTACATGATCCAAAACCTCGACAAAATATACTTAAATCAACATGTGATGACGTTTCACGTAACTATACGTCGTTTTCCCACGTAAAGAAAGAGTCCCAGATAAATAAAGACTCTTTGACTTATTTATTGGCATATATTTAATGGCATAACTTTTCAAACTCTTCATTCGTTATAGCTTGTTGGAAATATATTGGAAGCCATAGTATTTTGAGATGTACATGTAGGATACGGAATGTAAACGTGACGACAAATCAGAAGTCAAAGGTTACCTGGCACTATTTCCTGTTATTAAACAAACGTTTAAAATCACAATTTATAGAATGGGTTTATTGAATGGAATAAGGGTAGGATCGTGTAATAAATTGCAATAATGGACGAGAGACTGGACATTTAGAAAATAGAAGTCTAGCCCAAAGGACTCCAGTCGCAAGTCCATCAACTGGCTTAAAACACAGTTTTTTTAAATATACAAGGATGAACTACTTGCATACCGATGAACAATTCCTGTAAGTCTGGATAAATGTGATATTATAATAAGAAATTTCTCTGTGTAAAAAGTAGACACACCTCGACTCAGTTCATGTTTTTCAAGTAACGCTTGTGTACTTTGTCACTGAGCATGCTGGGAATGCAAATGTAGTTCGCATAGGAGATTCTGTTCTAATCCAAACGTTGACATGCTTAGGCATACAGTATCATCATTCACTTTTGCGCTGTTTGAATTACATTTCCGATGAATAGCAACAAGCCATATTTCCGACTAAATCCTGAAAAATTACTCATAATTCCGCTGTGGTTAAGGAGTCGATTACTTAGAGCATTACTGTAGATGAGAATAGTAATCAGTTTATTTAAATTAATTTACATTTTTTTTAAAGGTTATTATTGTCAAAAAGATGTCTAATGTATCAATAGATGCTTACTGTTGATAAATAGGTTCAAAGAGCTCAATAATAAGGGGGGGGGGGGTATCAAACCGCACTTCTGTGTACAATTAGCTGGTTTGGACTGGGACTGTCTTATAGAGGCACTTCCCGCATCATGTAGCATCACTAAATTCACCTCTGGGGACCTCATTCTGCAGACACTATTTCAGGGCTTGATCCTGCAAAAACCACTTAATGGATCCTCAAACTGGTTACCCAGGATTCATATTCCTCCTGGTTAAGATAGCCTGCCACAAATCTATAATTCCCTGTGGTTAGAAGCCTACATTAGGAATACATGTGCTCAAAAAGATCAATGAAATCTTCAATATAATTGTTGTCACCTCAACAATAGAAATTAAAATACCATAGGCATAGCAGATAGGCCTGCTGCTTGGTATTTAAACCTATTATGTTATGGTTTTTAAAGATATTCTGTCAGCTGTGAAAAGATATGTAGTGCATTTCGTACACTGTATTGATCTTGCTTTCCATTACCAGTCTGGAGCCATGAAGCTAGGACTTATACGGTATCTGACATTTCTTGGAAATCTAAGCTTAGAGAATTATTATGTGCTTATTTCACTAGTCTTTTGTAACCACTGTGTGTGGACGGAAGTGAACGTTGGTTTGCCGTAAACTGTTGTAAACAAAAGCCACTCACCTCAGACTTACTACCGTATGTATATTGTTATGTTTTCCTTCAACTGTGTAAAAATCCCAGCCGTGTGCCAACCTGCCTCGATGAGCGGTGTGTTCCAGTAGTTCCACTACATTTTCGTACTAATTTGGGACCTGCCCTGCATATTAGTGTAATACATTACTCTAATGCATTTCAGACCCGACTGGGACAATTGACGTTTTAATAAACATTTGTTAGCACAAGTAGCAATATACTGGTTGTGGAAATGTCGAAATCAACATTTGTGGCATATGAAAAAAAGTTAGAAATTGCAATCTGATTTTACCGGCCGTAATAGGCTGTTTGCAGGGTGTACTTGAAATTTTACCAGGCATTCAATAAAAATAAGAAAGAAAAAATACCAGGCGTTCAAAGCTTGTTTGACAGATTTGACCAGGCATTCAATTTTGGTGGAGCACCACGATTTGAAATCGGGCTCGTATATCAAAAATCACAGGAAACATGGTCCAAACGCTACGTGTAACTTTCAATGGGATATTAATTAACCCTTTGAACCCGAGAGACCGGTATACCGGTCCAATCCTTATATTCCTATATCCCGGGAGACCGGAATACCGGTCCGGAAATCAAACGATATTTGACATGAAATTACAGCACAATAAACGCACATATCAACTAGAGTTGTACTTTGCACACATGCGTCACATGTTTACCCACGTGACTTTGATAGACAAACTGATGACAGAGGGTCTGTTTCTTTGCGCATGCGCAGAGGCCTATTTTGAGAACAAAAATCGCTTTTATCGTCGGAAAAGGGGAAGTATTTCGTTAGAAATTTCGCAATCAAAGCCCAAATTAAATAAAATTGTGCTTATGCTTTGCACGAGTGGGTCACATTCATGTTCATACATCTGACTTTAGCAGCCAAATTGGAAACAAGGGGTCTGTTTCTTTGCGCATGCACACATGTGCATTTTGAGAAATGCCTTTTATCGTAGGAAAATAGGAGGTTCAATCTTAATTTACAAGAGAACCAGACACGACACTGAAACCAAATTAGTACGAAAATGTAGTGGAACACACCGCTCATCGAGGCAGTTTGACACCATGCTGGGATTTTAACACACTTGAAGGAAACAAGCCTTGAAATAGTGTGTCTGTGATTTGCAGAATGAGGTCCCCAGAGGGTGAATTTAGTGATGCTACCCCGGGCTAGCATCACCAAATTCACCCTCTGGGAACCTCATTCTGCTGAGATGTAAGCAGAATGAGGTCCCCAGAGGGTGAATTTGGTGATGGCATCACTAAATTCACCCTCTGGGGACCTCATTCTACAAATGACAGACACACTATTTCAAGGCTTGGAAGGAAAACATGAAAATATATGTGCCGTCAGTCTGAGGTGAGTGGTTTTTGTTCACAACAGTTTACTGCAAATCTAAAAATATATTCAAAAATTATTAAATTCAAAAAAAGAAATGTGTTTCAAATTAATTTTTTTTCGAAAATATCAAAATGTTGTAAACGATCAAGCACACAAAGAGGCTGCTGAATAAAGGGTCTACCTAAGATCAAAATATGCTTGAAGGCCCCTCATATGGTGAATAAAGGAAGCCTAGTTTAGCTAGTGATTTATATAAAAGAAAGACGTTCTGTGTTGCCTATTTTTATACAAAATTTATGAAAATAACCTGTTCTGACTCAAGTCACCCCCACCCCGTGTCCACGCCTATCTGTACTTTTATAAATGAAAGGGAGAATCCATTCAGTAATTAAAGCCAAAAGTTAACTGATTTGGAAATCTACTGTTATTATGAATGAACAGAAGAGAATTTTAGTGTAAATTTCATGGCATGTGGGTGTTCTGTTCTTGCATACGGTATGTACTATACTTAGTTTGTGAAGTCAACCTTACACGATTCCCTTTATTCTGCAAACACTTTTCCCTGGCAGTGAAATTAACCCTTTACCCAACAAACCGGCCATAACCGGCCAAATAAAGCTTCAACAGCCTAAAATATCTTCGGTCTGTCTCAATAGAACCATACACATATGGATATCATTGGAACCGGCTCCTTGACCACATTGTGATAGTTACAGTTATGCCCTGTGCCAATGCATTCTCTTATATATGCGAGTCGACCATAGGTCGCCTCGCATATATAAGAGAATGCATTGGCCTAAAAAAAATCTTTTTTAAACACTTTTTACCGTTTTTTCTTACATTCTTTAACAATTTTATAATTTTTAATGTGTTAAGCCAATGCATTCTCTTATATATGCGAGGCGACCTATGGTCGACTCGCATATATAAGAGAATGCATTGGCACAGGGCCATTCTGTTGGGTAAAGGGTTAATATTTCCTAGTTTATCGGAAATTTTGTGTGGATGAATTGTACTTTCTTTTAGATGTGGCCTGGATGTTTGATAGTCACAGAAGAGTTGAAAATCCTTCCTGTATTTTCCGGGTAGGGCTAATACATGTACCTACATGTATATGTCAGTATACGATGTATCCCTCCTGTAATTTGCAGAAATTTTCTTTAGTTTTCTTTATTTGTTAATTCTTTATTTCCTTTACAAGGAAAGTATGCAACATTAATAGAAAGCATTAATTCTCAGAAAGTTCTTTTCACTTTATAACCCTTTCTTTACTGAATGGAGGATCCCTATGGGAGACTGGCATATAAGGGAATGCATTGACACAGGGTTTTCACAAATTTTCGAAAGCTCCAGTCGTGGAAGGATTAAAGCCCTGAATAGATATACCATTTCAGCTGTTTTTTGCTCTCTATACATCTTCATTGACATTACAAAATTACATTTCCACTTGAAATGTCCTTGGTGAGTCCTCTTGAGATAAAATCAGAAGACTTGTTGGCAAGCTTTAATAAATCTTCTGCAGTCAATGAGCTATGTCTTTGGGAGATCCCTCATCAAACTATTAGGCCAATTTTTTATTTGTTGGTTTACGCTCTTCATTCGGAGCCTCGCATAATAATAATGTATAGCATTTGTAAAGCGCCTTTCCCATGAGGCCCAAAGCGCTCAAAGTTTTTACAATTATTACCCTGATGAGCCTGAACATTCAGTAACCATCTACTGCTCCCCGGGGACAGGGGGAGGTACAGCCTGGAGTATGCGAGGATACCATATGGCTAGCATACTGACAAGATCTTTCACTGCTCATTATCAGGTACCCTTGTAATGCATGGGTGGTGCAAAGCAGACACAGTACGAGCGACCTTGCTCAAGGGTCACAACTTGGCGCGAGATTCAAACAGTGTACAATCCAACAATTGCACATCGCTCAAGTCGGCCAAGCCACTGCTGTGTGGAAACTCATAACAGACCACCAGCCAGCCGCGAACTCGCCTCGCTGTGTTGACAGCGAAGACAAGTCCAACGCGCTAACCACTGGACCACGGAGCTCCACATATATAAGAGAATACATTGGCACAGGATATTTAATGCTGCACCACCACAGGTCCCATCATGAAAGGGTTAAGCCTCAACATGTCCAAAACTTAAACTAAAAAAAAAACATCCTTTTTTTCTGTTGGCTGTAATTAAGATTTTGAAAAACAACTGAAGTGCTAGTATATTAATTCTTACAGTAAGGCCCTAAATAATCGACTCCTTAACCACATCAGAATTATGGGTAATTTTTCAGGATTTATTCGGAAATATGGCTTGTTGCTATTCATCGGAAAGCTCTCAGTTAGAGCTTTCCGATGAATGGCAACAAGCCATATTTCCGACTAAATCCTGAAAAGTTACCCATAATTCTGCGTGGTTAATGAGTCGATTATTTTGGACATTACTGTATACTCATATGCTATTATTTAAACACATGTTATTCGGTGTTTACATGTATTTAAACAGTCACTTCACGAATTTCGTCTAAAATTTATTTCATTGCAGTCAATTTATTATTAATTTTTGTCATCCTAACTGATTTTTTGATGAAAGATAAGATAAGATAAGATAATTTTAATGCATGAAACACCCGTAACATAGGCAGTATGCATACAATGATTATATGATATAAATGAAGAGTAATGGTACAAAAAGAGTATAAAACATGAAATGTATATATGAATTATCACGAACTTTTATTTTGTAAAAATATTGTTCGCTTGTGGAAGTATTGACGGATCACGTTGCAGATCTTTCCACAGTTTTCGTTCTCATTTGTCATAATTTTAATGAATTTACCGTTTTCATCCAATGAATCGAAGTTGTCACAATATTGTTTCATTAGCAAAAATAATTTATCCCTTAAATCTTGAGTATAATGGACATTCCATAATTACATGTAGTTCATTTTCAACCTTTATTGGGAGTGGAGGGCAATATATGCATTTCCTATCATTTACATCTATTTTCGGTTGATGGTGGCGGCCGTTCTCAATGGACAGTTGGTGGTCACTAATTCTAAGTTTTGTGAAACGCATTCTGTCTTCCGCGTTATGAGTACCATAAAGGTATGGTTCTATGACATATTCAGATTTAAATAGTCGATATGTTCTTAGTTTATTATCACCGTTTTTCCGAGCATCGTCGAATATCGAACGTTTGAATTCTTCCTCATGTTTACATTTCAAGGAAGCTTTAAGTTTGTCTACAATATTTGAGTGATAAAGCTTCCCACCTGTTTGAATGTTTAGTCCGATATTTTGTCCGATATTTTGGAGAGATTTAAAGATGGAAAGTGATTTGACCTTGCGCATTTGTTGTTAAACCGCTTTAGTCAGAAGAAATTTGTTTGACTCAGTCGACACTTTAATCGCATAATTAGCCATTCTGTAAATCTCATCTATGTAACATGGGAAGCGACCGAGTTCCGCTCTGACAGCATGATTTGTTGTAAATTTTCCGACATTCAAAATTCGTTTGCAATATTTTGTATGAACTAGTTCACATTGTATTTGGTATATTCTGCTCAGCGTTATTTCTGTACCCCATATTTCACAGCCGTATAATATTATTGGGAGAATAAGTTTATCAAATAACTTTATCAACTTTTTTATTGGTGGAAAGACCATTTCTTTGAAAGCACTAAATAAAGCATACATTGCCTTTTGACCTTTCCCACAAAGTTGTTTCTGTGCATTTTCAAATTTCCCTTTGTGCGAAAAATTTATCCCTATTAAGTACGTATAGTCGTTGACATTTTCAAGTTGAACACCATTGAAGTTAAATGTCGGTTTGTATTGTAACAGATGGCTCCCGAAAACAAGACATTTCGATTTTCCAATATTAAGTGTTAGCCCATTTGACTTTGTGTAAGTGTTCAAACCGTTCAGGCAGTTTTGTAGGGAAATAAAACAACAAAAATTGGAACCAATTTTATTTTTATTTTTTTCACACTATTAACTGCCATGTTTATGAAATTCTGTCTGAAATTCTGTCGGAAAGCTTTGATTCTGCAGCAGTCAATAAGCCCTTGCCTGTGGGAGATTCCTAGCCAGACTATTAAATTGTTACATTCTCCATTCTGTGAAGTTAAATTGTGCTTCTGACTGCGAGCTTCCTAAAAGGTTAGCTCAACCCGCAGGGCTTCCTGGAGCTAGCGCCGAGAAATGTTTCCTTGATTACTGGAAGTGAGCTGACATTCCTCCCTTGGTAAATGATGATATACTCTGGTGTCCTGGATCTTCATTCTTTGATGTTGATCTGGTGTATAAAAGTCATACTTGTGTTTTAGCACTTGGGTTCTTTGTCAGACTTACTGTTTTTATTTATAATAATGTCTTAACAGGTTGTATCATTCTGTTAAAGGCATATATAGTGTTCAGACAATTTTGTATGCACATTTAAAAAAAATGCTGTGTGTTATGTTTTTGGTCTGTCCATCTTTCCATCCACCCTGATCCATCTGTTCATTTTTTGTCCGTCCGTCCGTCACACTTTTGAGTACCTTCATGGTGTAATCATCTCCTCCTACAGATTTCATCCCAGAGATTTGAAACTTCAGAATATTGTTGCCCATATATTGAAGATGTGCAACATGTATATAGATGACGGAAAAATTATTTTTTGACAGATTTATTAAACCTTTTCGACTTTTTTTATAATTTTCTGTATGAGGGTACCTTCATGGTGTAATCAACTCCTCCTACAGTTTTGATCGTAGATATTTGAAACTTCAGAGTATTGTTACCCATATATTGGAGATGTGCAACATGTCTATAGATGACGGAAAAAAATAATTTTTTATGGAGTTATTAACCCTTTTCAACATTTTTTTTTATTTCTTTAACAAAGCGGCATCGACTTGCCACGTTTTCGGGGGACACTGTGGTCGGCTGACCTTTTATTATCTCCAGATGCAGTCCTCGAAATTGGCCATGGCAATAAGAAATGCCATGGAAAATGTTGTGGCAACATGTGGAATCTATGTCACAGCATTAAATTTTATGTGGGACATTGTTCCTAATTTTGAGGGCTGCAGATGATAAGTTTACTTCTACTGAATGTAAATTTTTAATGTAGATTAACCAACACAACCACAGACCATATTCAATTGCTGGTTGCCAATTTTTTTCAGAGATACAAACTTTTGTTGTAATTTGGGCTCAATTTTTATTTCTAGATGATAACTTTAATCTATTATATATTTTGGAACTTCTGTCTGTATGTGTGTATGTATGTATGTATATGTCTGTTTTAGACTCGACCGATCCGACTCATATTTGGTCTACTTTGATCCCGGGAACAAATGGGGGGGGGGGGGTCCAATTTCACATGCGACTACATGTA
This sequence comes from Siphonodentalium dalli, assembly GCA_032622095.1. Classification (NCBI taxonomy): domain Eukaryota; kingdom Metazoa; phylum Mollusca; class Scaphopoda; order Gadilida; family Siphonodentaliidae; genus Siphonodentalium; species Siphonodentalium dalli. The sequence goes on along the minus strand of CP136062.1, from coordinate 135,807,005 downwards.
TGTCCTTGTCCTCGCTCATACACGCTCATGTAGGCTTATTTCTGGACCTCGACTGATCCGACTCAAATTTGGTATGTAGACCTACTTTGATCCCGGCAACAATATGGACGGGTCCAATCTCACGTGCGACCGTGACCTTGACCTCGCTCATATACACATATAGGCATGATTCTGGACCAATTGAACAATAGTTTGTCCAGACGCTGTATATTCTGCCTAGACGGAGGCGATCACAAAGAACTCCCTAAATAGCATGGACGAAGTCGGGCACATCAGCTAGTAGTATATAATATGACTGAATGGAATGAAATTTTGTATGCAGATTTAATATCACAAAAAACACAGGTCAAGTAGTTGGAGTTGCAAATTGGCCAGTTTTCACCAGAGTTCTTTCTTGATTATGTGAATTGAGAGTGTCTTGATTCCTCAATTTCTGATTGGAAAATTAAGACATTTTAGACTCAGAATTGGGGAAAATATGCTAATTTTGCATTTGAAGAGAGGCCTTTATTTCGCCCTTGGTACTAATTGGTGCTAAAAAAATCGCTATAAGAGATTTAAATTGCAAATCGAACACGCACACATCATACATAAAAAACACATGTGGATCTATTCATCAATTCCAGTTGAAATGCAAACATTTCAAACCTCATTAATCCAATATTGAATTATTCACCTTAATCGTCCTCCAAAGGGAATAACTGGAGAAAAAAGTTTTGTAATCAATCGTCACAGCAGTCGGTGTGAATATTTGATGTACCCTATCGATCCATTTTTATCATGGTTCGTGGAGCTGAAAGAAGCAGGATTCCTTTGTTTGATGGTAGACGTAAAATTGGACCCTGAGGGAACAATCCAATCAATACGTATCATAGCACAGGGACCTGTAAATTGTCATCCCTTGTGTCATATGGCCCGAGATATTGATCTCTGATCTGCCAAAGTCGCTCATCTATTCCCTTATTAGGATGTTTCCACCAATCATCATGGTCCTACGACTGCATCCAGTTCATGTCTGGCACAAGCTGAGTTCAACTTTGTTAATAGTTTTAAACAGTTGGCTCATTTCAACCTCCAAATTTACATAATGTTTAACAAGGCCTAAAATAGGTTGATAAATTCATGATGTATATGTTTTATATTCTCTGAAAAAAACTTGCCGTGAGTCATGGCAATTTTCCATTTTTTTGCACAGAATTGAGAAAAATGCTCATTATTTTTTACCATACCAGAAAAAGACTCAACAGGAACATTCTTTATTGCTCCATGCTTTAATAAAAGTCGGGACCAATTAAAAATTCCAAAACCGGACCTGGGTGTAACTAAAGCATGCATAATTCAAGGCTGTTTTGTATGCCACGCATAACCTTCATTGTGTAATCAACTCCTCCCACAGTTTTTAATGTAGAGATTTGACTGACACTTTAGGACTTTTACTTCATTTATCTCCCATAATTACTATTTCCATGGATTTACTTTGGCTAAAATCAACTCGCCCAGGTGATGCAGAGCATAACCAGCCAATCGGCTTAGAGAATAAAAATCATGCACGCGACTTGCGCTCTCATTCCACATAATACTTTACTTTTCTACTTTGGCTCTATTAGTCAACATGTTTATGGTCAGGTGAAATAAATCGTGATGACTGAAGCTGGGTTGCGTGAAAATATGTCACATTCGGAGGAAGAGGTGTATGTAACACCTCATGGCCAAAAGAAGAGAGCTTCTCGCTATGAACTCCTCGATGACTGATGCGACAAAATTCTGACAGAAATGTCTAACAATTTTAGATGCATGCAAGCCTTGAAATAGAGTGTCTGTCATTTGCAGAATGAGGTCCCCAGAGGGTGAATTTAGTTATGCTACCCCGCATAGCAGGCTAGCATCACCAAATTCACCCTCTGGGGACCTCATTCTGCTTACACCTCAGCAGAATGAGGTTCCCAGAGGGTGAATTTGGTGATGCTAGCCCGCTATGTGGGGTAGCATAACTAAATTCACCCTCTGGGGACCTCATTCTGCAAATGACAGACACACTATTTCAAGGCTTGAATGCATGTTCAATCAAATGGATCAGTTGATGGTCTTGATCACACATAGATCTGATATCTCTAACCAGTCACAGACTGTTAAGCTGACTGATTGCCCAATAGGTCCATGACATGCAAGGTCAGTGGCAACGGTTAGTGATGTTGCTGTTAACATAAGTTTTGCATGCCCCAGATACTGCGGATAGTGAATCTGGGTCGGACGATATCGTTGTCACAAAGGACACTTGTGTTGTTAATAAAACACTGACTGATATTTTTGGGACACAAAGTTTCCAATTCAATAAATAGTCTATGACACAGAAGACTTGTTGTCACAGCCTTTAATTTTTTTTAAATCTGTGAATTAAATAAATGTGTGCATAATTCAAGGATGTTTGTCCACCACAAATTATGAGTACCTTCTTTGTGTAATCAACTCCTTCCAGAGTTACGAATGAGATTTAACACTATACATGTAGGACATAGTTACCAAGATTTTGCTGATGTGCAAAATGTATATGGGTGACGAAAATTTTTCTTTTTCACTGAGTTATTCCCCTTTCTTGAATTAGAAAAATTTGGACCTTTTGTCTGTTCGTGTGTCCATCACACATTATGGGTTACATTCACTGTGCTATCAAATCTTCCCACAGTTTCGAATTTAGAGATTTGAAACTTTAGGATATTATTACCAGTACATGTACATGTATATGGCTGATGTGCAACATGTCTATATGGACGACAGAATAAAAAAGTAGACTGAAATTAACACTCTTGATTGTTCCAACTTTATAGTGGAGGTTGTCAGTGTGTTTGAAAAATATGGAGGAAAGTTTGCAAGGAAGTGGGGCAGTGGGTCCCTTATTGTGAGAATATTTTTAGGACTCCCCTCTCCTCATTGTTGTATGTATAAGTAATTGCTCTATCTACGGTTACTATTTCTCTTAATTTGTGAATTTACTCGAAGTTCCCTAAACATGGTAATTCCTGACACTCTCTGATTATTCCCAATGATGCAGACAAATGGCTTATATGTAGGATCTAATTGCTAATTTCCTTCATGAGCCTGTTACATGATGGCCTTCGATGCAGACAGTACAATCCCATTATTCTACGTCTTGCCTGTTCGTTGCCCCGGGGAGTGAAGGGGATCATGAAGCTTAATGGTTGTCGCTTCAATCCGCCTGCCGTTTCACGCCGCAGCCATTTATCATTGTCCTCTGAGGGTCTGGAACCGAACTCATCTCTATTTTACTTATCTTAACCCTTTCATGACGGGAGCTGCTCTGGTACAGCATTAAAGATCCTGTGCCAGTGCATTCTCTTATATATGTCAGTCTCCCTTACTCTCGGGTGCCTAATAATCATGATGGCCTAATAATATTGCTTGGTGGGGATTTAGGCTGAAATTAATAATAGTGATCATTGGGAATTTTCTCCAAAATTAATAATCGTGCTGAAATTATTATTAGGCACCTGTGAGTTGTGAGCCTCGCTTATATATAAAAGAATACATTGGCACAGGGTTTTCGCAAAAGTTCAGGAAGCTCCAGTCAAGAAAGGGTTAAGTTGCTGCGGAAATGGCTAGTTTCAGCATTTATAGCGGGGACCAGCCTATAAGTTTCAAATTTGGAGAATTCATGTCTCCTATCTATTTATTAGAGAGAAGTTATAATGTCTTAACCCTTTACCCAACAAAACGGCCAAATAAAGCTTCAACAGCCTAAAATATCTTCGGCCTGTCTCAATAGAACCATACAAATATGGATATCATTGGAACCGGCTCCTTGACCACATTGTGATGGTTATAGTTATGCCTCGCATATATAAGAGAATGCATTGGCCTAAAAAAAATCTTTTTTTACCATTTTTTCTTCCATTCTTTAACAATTTTATAATTTTTAATGTGTTAAGCCAATGCATTCTCTTATATATGCGAGGCGACTTATGGTTGACTCGCATATAAGAGAATGCATTGGCACAGGGCCGTTCTGTTGGGTAAAGGGTTAAGTTCAATTTACACCCTAACATCAAAATTCTATGATCTAATAAGTTTTATGCAATGAAAAATCCCATTTATAAAACCACTATACTGATTCAATACACTATTATAATCAAGAAACAGATTTTAAATATGCTGTTTGGGCATATGCAAACTAATATATGGGAGAGAAGTAACTTCTTCCTAAGGCTAAAAGCCTAAAATAGGGAGACGTCGCACAATGAGGAGATAACTTAAGATAAATGGTGACCCACTTGTTGTTAGATCCTCTTCCCCCTCTTATATTCTAAATTGTCATATAAATTATCTAAATCATATTGTTCTATGTCTTGTTTGATGTAAACATGTATTAATTGTATAAATGTATAAATATTGTTTAAACCAGAAGTGGCACAATTTAGGGAGAAAATATCTACGAAGTCGCCTTCTAAGATGATCCCTGAGTGATAGCTACATGTATGCAAGTTTTTTTTTTTTTTTAAATATTCAGAACCAAATCTTCATCATAAAACTGGTGGATTAATTGAACAGCTCGAACACTTCACTTGTGCTAGAGCAATTAACTAGTGGAAGAAGAGATTATTTTATTTAAAACTGCATGCTCTTAGCTTTATTACTTGAAGGATTTAATTCCGAGTTTGAAACTAATCCACATGTCAGTTTTTTGTCAGATTTTATGTCTCCACGCTTTCATCAGATGGATCAATGGATGTAATATCATGCATTCATAGTTTCTCTGTAATTGAATTTGCTCCTTTAGGGGCCAGGCGGGCTTTGAACTTGAGCACTGAACCACCTGTGGGGAAACGGAGACATATATGGAGGAATCTATATGACATATTGGTTCTCTAAAACACACTAGCTGGTTTTTACACACATGTATAATGGCTATATATTTTTATCTGGTTATTACAACCAAGTTAACCCTTTATATACTAAATACTCACTGATGAGTGGTTGAACTTATTATCTGAAAATTTACCACCAAAGAATATGTATGAATTCTTCTTCACATTTATTATCTTTTCATCATAATGTCGTCTGCTCATTTTTCCTAAACATCCCTCCAAATAGATAATGGACTATTCTAATGAATACTTTTAAAACTGATGGGAGAATCCATTTAGTAAAGAAAGGGTTAAGATACTCAAATCATAAAACTTGATAGAAAAATACCATGTTAAGAATATCACTCTTGATTAAATTACATGATATATTCTATGCATTGCCATCAAGATTAAAATTATTGAATTGAGGCTTGTGTACACAAAGCTTCATCATTGTTATTAAATTGAGTCTTCACAAATTGAATTACATAATTTACATTTTACCCACTAACCCTTACAACAGAATTTTTTTTATGAAACTCGTTTTTAAGACCAGTTTGTGTTGGTATCACTGAAAAATGTGATAGAAACATCTGGCGTCATTATATTCAATATTTATATAAAAGTAGTTAAAATGACAGATTGACAGATTATCATTTAAAAATGTCTGTATTTTAATTATTATTTTTTTTATTATTTCTTACTTCGGAATCACCAGTATATGAAATATCACAGGAGGTAGGCCATATTTTAAAGATGTTTTTAGCTCACCTGAGACGAAGTCTCAGGCGGAGCTATAGTCATCACTCCTCGTCCGTCCATCCGTCAACAATTCGTTGAACATCTTCTCCTCTGGAACCGTAAGACCGAATTGGTTCATATTTGGTGTGTATGTTCCCTAGGTGACTCTCATTCAGATTTGTTCAAATGAGGTTACTGGGTCAAATAGTTGCGAAACCAGGGACATAACTCTATTCCTCCATAGTACTTCTTACAACGACTTCTTGTCCAGAACCATTGGGCCGATTTAGCTAATATTTGGTATGGAGGGTCCTTGGGTGACTGGTGTTCAGATTTGTTCAAATGAGGTCACCCGGTCAATTAGTTGAGAAACCAGGGCCATAACTCATAGTAATTCTTAGAATGACTTCTCAAAAAACATTGGGCCGATTTAGCTTATATTTGGTATGGAGGGACCTTGGGTCACAGCTACCCCCCCCACCCCCCACCCCACCTCCTGTCCCTGTCCCTGCCACACCACGCTGTACCATACCATATATCTTCCTTGTTCACCCCATTATAATCCTTGTTTTGATCACAGTTGTAGGACTAACAATACACAGCTGTTTATCCAGTCTAATTGTCTCAATGTCTCACAGACCAGTGATATTGCATTCACTGTGGAAGCTAACAGCAGTTTACTGCACCAGTTGACCCTATCAAGCCATAAATGCTTGATTAAGCACAAAGCCATGAGTGTTTTATCCCTTTACAACATCACTGCACAGGCATAGCATGAATGAAATTTAATCTCATGTTTTATCTCAGATACAAATTATTTATTAAAATATTTAAAAAAAAATTGTATTTAACTCCATGGTCAATTATATATATATATAGAGGATCTACAACGAGTCCCCAGTTTATAGCGGAAATTACAAAACGAGTCCAGTAAATTAGGTCTGGACCGAGCCTTTGGCGAGGTCCAGATCTAATTTACTGGACGAGTTTTGTAATTTCCGCAATAAACTGGGGACGAGTTGTAGATTCTATTTATTACATGATCCAAAACATCGACAAAACATACTTAAATCAATAAATGGAACGAGAAACTAACATCGGCTTCTATAAGACATGCGATGACGTTTCACGTAACTATTCGTTGTTTGCCCGCGTAAAGAAATAGTCCCAGATAAATAAAGACTATTTGGCGCTTTTAATGGCGTATATTTAATAACATAACTTTTCAAATTCTTCATTCATGATAGTTTGTTGGAAAAATATTGGAAGTCATAGTATTTTTGAGACGTAGCGTACGGAATGTTAAAAGACGGCAAACCGGAAGTCAAAGGTCACCTGGCACTATTTCCTGTTATTAAACGAACGTTTAATATCACAATTTATAGAATGGGTTTATTGAATGGAATAAGGGTAGGATCGTGTAATAAATATTGTTTAACATTTTTTGAAAATTGAAAAACTAATGCCATTACATTTCTGAAGGTTGTGCCCCCTGGCCCTTCACTCAAGTTCACTAATTCTGCCACCCTGGTCCCAAAAATTAAATTTACTCAAATTCTGGACAGAGAATCATTAATAAGAAGCATTTACTTTGGCTCTAACTGTATGCGTGGTATGCCTACACATGTCAAGTGAAATCTGACATTTTTATAAACATTCCCTGGAGATCTGCTAGAAGTAATTAATTCCTAATTACAACAATCTATCATGTATTGTTCAAATCTTTCAACAGGGCATATAGCATGCCTGTCATTTGCAGAATGAGGTCCCCAGAGGGTGAATTTAGTGATGCTATACCACACAGTGGGCTAGCATCACCAAATTCACCCTATGGAGACCTCATTCTGCTTAGGCCTCATCTTCTGGGAAGTATCTATAGTATCAAATTAACATTGTTGTTAGTTACATTTCCCTTCTAGATAGGAAGTTTCTATATTCCCTAATGTGCAGAAAATAAAATTCATAATTGAGGTGCCCAATGGGTGAACATCAACTTCAACTGGGGAACTTCAATCTTATCCTAGGTCTGCCATAGCAGTTGAGGGCCTTATCAGAATGAGGTCCCCAGTGGGTGAATTTAGTGATGCTAGCCCACTCTGCTGGATAGCGTCACTAAATTTACCCTCTGTGGGACCTCATTCTGCAAATGACAGACACACTATCACACTTTTTCAAGGCTTGATTGTATAATACATTGTGTTGCCCGAGGCCAGGCACATACAATGTAGGAATAGGCACACTATTTGCAGGCTTGCTCCTTTTGTGATTGTGATTCAGATTTGTTCAATCGGGGTCACCAGGTCAAGTAGGTGCAAGGGCAGGTACATTACTCTTTCTCTCCATAGTAATTCATGATGTGTCTTCTATGCAAGAATCAAATGACCTATTTTGCTTATATTTGGATGACAGATTTGTGAAAATGGGATCACAAAGTCAAATAAGGGCAGAGCCAGAGACATAACTATTTTACTACATAGTAATTCTTAAAATATGTTTGTGAGAACTAGTTGGCTTAGTTAGCATTGAATGTTCTTCCTTGACTGCAATTCAGATTTTTTGTAATGGGGTCACCTGGTCAAATAGGGGCCAAGTGAAGGACAGTTTCCCTCTTAATATGCTTCCTTCACAAGGGCCATCAGGTCTATTTTACTGATATTTATGATATGTATGAAGGGTTCTTTGGTGTCTGGGATTCAAATTTATTCAAATGGGTTCACCAGGTTGAATAGGGTGGGACCAGGGACATAACTATATGTCTCTATAGTAATTCTTAAAATGTCTTCTCAAGAGAGGTTGGACTATTTAGCTTACATATAGTATGGAGCATCCTTCAGGAGGATCCTTTAGTGACAGAGATTCAGATTTGTTAAATGAGGTCAACCTGTCAAGAAATGGCGGGGCTATGGGGAGTTAACACTTTTGTGTCTAATAAAATCATTGAAATACCAAATTCATTAAAATATCTACCTTGGAACCACCTGACTGATTAATCTGACATACGTGTATTGTGTTTTGGGTCCATGGATAATTGAGCTTCAAACATGTCTAAATGGTTTTAGAAAAAGGCGCTTGTGAGATTGGTAATTTCCAACAATTGAGAAAGTTTGCGGTGTCAGTTGTGAATTTCCAACCTAAGATTTGGGAGTCTGTAGCCCGGTCGGGAAGGAACTTGTTGAGCTGGAGGAGTAGGGGGGTGATCAGTAGTGTACAGTTGGTAATTTCAAGGTGGATTTTCACCAATCTACATACGTGAAGTTTCTCTAGCCACATATCCTGTTTAGAGCTACTTCTTTTAAAGTGATTATGAAAAGTCCCAGTCTTATCAGTCTTTGCAGTCTGGTGAGCGACCCCACAGTCATTGACTGTCTTGTTTAATAAATGTATTTACATAAGTTGGGATTCTAATGTGAAGACTGTAAAGGAGTCAAGACATAAATCAAGATATTAAGGCACAGTTACTATCTGATATCTCACAGCAAACAATTCTTAAAAGCATGTGCGAGTGTGGTTCTTACTAAATTGTTTTTATTTCTTTCTTGGGAATTGTTTTTAGGGGACTATAGAAATCAGCGGTGTCCGTCCATCCATCCGTCCATCCATCTGTCCATCCCGGATGATAACTTTAATTAGTTATTTTAGTTACTAATGGCTTTTGTTACCCCTACAGTCCATAAAAGTTAGTTGATAGATTCCAGGTGTTTATTTTGTAAAATTTCACCCAATAAATGATCATCAATTTGACACATTTTTAACTGAGTTTGCAGACATATAACATGTTTAACACAATTTTAAAACATAGTTACCAATTACAGTAATGAATCGGAAATTTTAATTGGGGAAAACAGGTCTGATCGATCTCACTTCTATGCACGTTTGTAGAAAAATATACCATAAACATTTTCCTGACAGATTGAACAAATAAAAATGTTGCACGACAATTTTCCTAACAAATTGAACAAATAAAAGGTTGCACAAGCAGGGTGTCGGGACCATACGCGAGGGCCTGAGAATTTGAAATTTTACTTTGCATGGCCTAAAATACCATCTAAAAGACGAATTCAGGGTTACAGACTTGCAACAACTTTGTTTATTAAAATGTAATGTTACATTACCAGTCATCAGTGACTTTGTTAATTGCAATATTTGGCACAAAGCACACACAAAGTAGGTTTATTAATTCATAAACAAAGTCAAAAGTTTTGCCAAATTAATTTTATTGTCCCTCTAATTCTTTGAAAATATATTAGATTGTAAATAGTTGTTGGACCCAATGACCAAAAAAAAATCATGAAAGTTGATTTTATATTCCGACTTATTGTAAGAAGACACCAGTTCGGAAAGTTACATAAGGTATCACTTCAATCATAATCATATTTGAAATGAATATTTCACTCATGTTCATATATTTTAATCTGTGCTGCAACTTTACCATGAACTCTGACCACTATATTGAGTTTAATTGAATGGCATCGGCAGTTAATGTGTTAATTTTGCAAATTATCACTTTTCACCTTGCAATGAATTCAGCACGCTGACATTAGCACCAGTCAAAATTAATGGTGCTAATGGGAGCATGCCCAGTTAGCTTTCCATACTGATGTCTTGTTATAATAAGTCGGGGATATTAAATGAACTTTTGGGTTTTCTTTCAGTCATTGGGTCCAATAACTGTGATCTAAAGCATTAAAAGTGTTGTAAAAGTTAGCCTGAAACCCTGGATACACCATTAACCATTTCTATACAAAATACTCATTGACAAGTAGTTCCCTTAATTTGGAACTTTTCAGATAATAAATTATAAATTATTATCTGAACATTTCCCACCAAAGAAAATGAATCCTTCTGCACTTTATATATTATATTTTTGTCATACTGCTGTCTGCTAATTTATACTGAACATCCCTCCAAATGAATAATAGATCATACCAATATATACTTTTACAACTGACTGGGAGAATCCATTTAGTATTAGAAAGGGTTAAAAATATAGCAATCATGTGCAATCTACTAACTAAAATGACGTGATATAACTGCTTAATATTTTATGCATTGCCATGTAAATTGACTGTCGAGATGTTACACGCAGCCTCATCTTTATCAAATTGATTCTTCACAAATTTAATTACGCAATTTACATTATTTCCATTTCAGAATGTTAATAAACTAACGGCCAATCCTCAGCCGTGTTGCCACAGCGAGAGCATGCAACTAGCTGGTTTTGACAACATCGCACAGCATGAGTGATCAGATCAGAAGATACTTCTATTACAATAATGAGTTTTGAAGAAGCAGCCGGTCCCTTTTCACCACCACTGCAGCCGTCAAGAGGGCTCTCATTTCAACTAATGCTTATGCAGATTCACAAGGGAGAAAATATCACTCGAGATCCCGCTACCAACATCGCATACAAAAATACCATCGTGGCATTACTTTGACGAAGTACTACGTTGACGCGACACTATATTGAGCGAAGAAGAGACGCAGAGTCACAAAATTACATGGGCAAATTGTCTCTTCTTTTGTGTCTTGGTGAGAGGATTACAATGTGCAATTGACGCCCAACAGATTTATGTATGGAAAGACAATTGGGTAAACATTTCTGAATCAAAGGCTGTGCATGTGCTTGGAGAACTCCATTACATGGCAAATATTGTCTTCACGAGTGATAGGATTATTCTGTGATTCACACCAATGGATATACAGATTTGAATACAGTTGGGTAAATATTTCTGAACCAAAGGCTGTGCACAGTGGGTGCATGCTTGGAGTACTTCCTCCTATTATGAATGAGCCAAAATAATTTAATGGATGGTTAACTATAAAAAGAGACACAGCCAGTGTATGTACTGTCACTTCACTAGATAAGAATAGCAAACACCAGTAGGTTGAATTCTCAATTGTCTACAATCAGTGTGCAGTCTAGTCATAGGTGAATGATTTTGTGTGCAATTATATAAAAGGAGCATGGACAATTCTATACAGTGCTATCATTTGACAAAGGAAACTTACTAGTGATATATATTGAAGGTGACCTACTGTGAATGATCTACTTCCAAGTTATTTATAAGAAGAGTTACAACAAGTGGACATACAGTTCTAGTTTTCGTCAAAGTACTTAGTGGACTAGTTGAAGGTCTTTATCATCCACGCCCAACTGAGCTGAATATTCTCGTCTAGTCTAGTAATAATAGAAATCAATGCTGCATATCGTTGTGTCTCTGCGGTCATGATGCATTGATGTGTGGACTGTGTCTACTATAAATGCAATTAAACTTACTATTAATCGCAGGGAGACTTAACTAACTGTTCAAATATGCCTATTGTTGTGTTCGTCACCCTGGAGTGCTTATATAATGATGCAAAACAATCAATAGAACTTTGATAAAGTTAATACGTTATCTGGATATGATTGTTATTAAACAGGTTGACAACATCAGATCAGTGTTATCATATCTAATAGGAGTTTTGTGAAAAGAATCTGTGAACGTTAATTTATATTCATGCTACTAATGAATCTTTCAATAATGAGGTTCCACCTCAAACGATGTGTTCGGACCGTGTTTATTTTCGTCGTTTTCTTGTTCATTGTTCTAAACATGCAAGTGATGATGTATATATCAGATGAGCCAAGCAAGAGTCATCGATATTCAATCAACACGGGTCAGGACCAGCCACATGTCCAGTTCGGATTATACAACAAAAGCACGGTAGCTGTAACAAATTCTAGTCTACTTCATACCAAAGATGTCTTCATTTATAACTCATCATTATATCATGATAATACAACAAGAATTCAGATAAACATAACTAACATCACGGCTATAAGAGAAGCTATAAAAATTATTAACCGAGAACAGCATATATTCAACCTAAAAAGGTTTGGATTAAGACTTGACCCAGAGGGCACTGTAATTGTCGTCCAGGCTCACGATCGGACAGAATATTTGAAGATTCTTTTAGATTCGTTGAAGAAGGTTCGGAATATTCATAACACTCTGCTTATTATTAGTCATAATTATTATTCGGAGGAACTCAATGACGCTGTTAGATCTGTTGATTTCTGTCCGGTAAGTACAATTTAATTTAAATTTTTTTTTTTAATCTAGAACAATAATGGTTGATGCCATGATATACATACAAATTATTACAAATATTTGATGTTTTTTATTTTGGAAAGAATGAGTGAAAGTCCAAATAGTGGAAAAGAGAGAAAGTTAGAGAAGATGAAAACACTGGGCGAACGGCACCCAAAGAAACGTGGAACGTGTCTACAAGAAACTGGGATCATGTCTACAGGAGGCCCGGAAGAACTTAAGAACACCGGATAAAATGTTAATTGAAATCAGGTTTCTTGTGGGCACTGTTTCTGTGGTTCTATTGTGGTCCTGGTTTCTTTGGGTGCTGTTAAGCTTGCAAATATGGTGTCTCTCATTTGCAGAATGCAGAGGGTGAATTTAGTGACACTATCCCGCACAGTGGGCTAGCATCACTAAATTTACCCTCTGGGACCTCATTCTGCATAAGCCTCAACTGATGGGAGACCTAGAATCAGATTGAATTTCTGCAATTTAAGTTGGTGATGTTCACCCATTAGTCACCTTGATTATGCATTCTATCTTCTGCATATTAGGGGATATAGAAACTTCCTAGAAGGGAAAAGTAACTAAAAACAATGTTAATTTGAGACTATAGATACTTCCCAGAAGATGAGGCCGAAGCAGTATAAGATCCCCAGATGGTAAATTTGGTGATGCTAACCCACTGTGCAGGATCTAGCCCGCTGTGCGGGATAGCATCACTAAATTCATCCTCTGGGGACCTCATTCTGCAAATGACAGACAGACTATTTGCAGGCTTCAATGGTACTGTTCTTCAAGTGTGATGGATGTTTGTAATGATTCACAGAAGACAGGATTCCTATTCAGTCATTTGGAGGGACCGTTTAGATAATAAATTTAACAAATGGCCCAATGAACTTATTAACTGAATGGTCCTGAAGTGAACTACTCTTCGAGTATTAGTCACCAAGGTGTTAATTATAAGATACATATTGTTACCGGTATTTATTATTGTTAAAGTAAAACAAAAATTGTCTATGAAATTCAATATATTTTATGAGGAAAATCAATGAAGCTACATTTGATCTATATTTCTCGGAAGATAATGAACTAACAATGGGTGAATGGACAGCGATCAGCTGTTGGCTTCAAATCATTGATTCACTATGATTGTGTGTCAATTTATCATTGGGAATGGTCAATTTCTTCATAAACAAGTATTTTAAAAAGCGACTGTAACAAATTTTACTCGATACCAAAACTTATCTGAATCGTGACTGAGACAAATTATAATTTTTCGCTTGCAAAAAAAATAAACATTTCTGTTTGTCATAATCCGTGAAACATAACAAACATCACCAATATAAAACATTTATTATTCAATTATCTCATCTCATTCCCAGCGTGTGATTGATTGTGTTCTTTGCATTTAAATGGGATATTTGTCACGAGCAGTGATCGAACCAATTAACCCTCTGATTCCTGAATGGATACTCCCATTCAGTTCTTAACCTTTCGTTATGGGAGCCGCACTGGTGAATCATTAATGATCCTGTGCCAGTGCTTTCTCTTATATATGCGAGTCTCGAATATATAAGAGAATGCACTGGCTTACAAGGTCAAGGTAAATATTGTTAGGCCAATGTATTCTCTTATATGCGAGGCTCTCTATGTGAGACTCACATATATAAGAGAATGCATTGGCACAGGGTTTTCACAAAATTTCATGAAGCTCCAGTCATAGAAGGGTTAAGGCACTCAAACATTCAGCTCGATGTGGGTACATGTGAAATAACTAAAGTCTGTAAAATCATCACTATCATAAAGAAAGTGACAAAAATAGACATTCTTCGTTCTTATTTTCATTATCAATAATCCCCCATAACTAAATGTTGCGTGTTGAAACCCTTCTTATGTAAATACAAGAGGTGGCATCAGAGATGCTGTGTCTCATTTTCGGCGGCTTACCGCCGGTGGCTACTGCCATTGGTGTGCATCAGTATCAGTAGACTAATTAATAGGTAAAATCGAAAAATGACTAATTAAGGGCCATAACTCTATCAAATTTTATCGGGCCAGGCTGGTTTTCGAACTCGTCCGAAATATTCTTGGCAAGTATGTCTATTCCAAATTTTAAACAAATCGGAGGACGTTTGTTGAAGTTATAGCGCTAACGAGCTAAAAATTCACGAAAAATGACTAATTAAGGGCCATAACTCTATCAAATTTTATTGGGCCAGGCTGGTTTTCGAACTCGTCCAGGATATTATTGGAAGACACTTATATACCAAATTTTACTTGAATCGGATGACGTTTGTTGAAGTTATCGCGCTAACGAGCTGAAAATTCGTACAAAATGACTACTTAAGGACCATAACTCTATCAAATTTTATCGGACCGGGCCGGTTTTCGAACTCGACCGAGATATTCTTGGGAGACACCTATATACCAAATTTCAATCAAATCGGATAACGTTTGTTGAAGTTATCGCGCTAACGAGCTGAAAATTCGTGAAAAATGACTAATTAAGGGCCATAACTCTATCAAATTTTATCGGACCAGGCCGGTTTTCGAACTCGTCCGAGATATTCTTGGGAGACACCTATATACCAAATTTCAATCAAATCGGATAACGTTTGTTGAAGTTATCGCGCTAACGAGCTGAAAAATTCGTGAAAAATGACTAATTAAGGGCCATAACTCTATCAAATTTTATCGGACCAGGCCGGTTTTCGAACTCGTACGAGATATTCTTGGGAGACACCTATATCCCAAATTTCAATCGAATCAGATAATGTTTGTTGAAGTTGTTGCGCTAACGAGCCTAAAATCAGTGAAAAATGGCAAAAGGCCATAACTCTGTAATAAATGTGCGGACGAACCCGATTTTTTGTCTGCAGCTTACGTGCATGGATATGTACTCACACACCAAATTTTTTAATCCGTCAATAAACGGTTGAGTTATAAGCAAAACACGCCGCCCGCCCGTCCGCCCGCCCGCCCACCGTCCCTCATTAAACTATAAGTCGAGTTTTGGAAAAAAACTCGACTAATAAAAGGTACTCAATCCGATTCGATGGTCCCCATATCATCAGATTCCAACAACAACTACATTTTATTAAATGCCTCTTCAGTTATCAGAATAGATTAATTGCCCAAAAATAATGCTAACCACAGTCAACTATAGTATAAAAATGCCCAAAACGTGTTATTTATAAACATTTAGATCAACGAAATATGGCCGGATTGTTAATGTATCTTAACACCTAAGCCACTTGATTTTAGAGTTATCCATCTTCATCTGCAATTTGGTCCGTGATTGTCGCCTTGACGATTTTTTTTACCATACCACAAATAAATACACATCTCGAGAAATAACAAAATTAAAAAATCTATATCAGATCACTCTGAGCTTTTATGGGTGGGTTCCTTGACTCGATTCAAATATCTGTTTACCAAAGAAATAGTAATATGGGAGTGTTAATTCGGATTCTGCATCTTTAACTGTTACAGTAAATTGCCCCCTCCCCCCATGAGCATGATGGCACATGTTGATAGTCAAAGACTTGGACGTGTTTCAGTTCTCTTTTAAGGTTCCTTTCCCCTCACTCAAATTTCTGAAGCAACGAAAACAGCAATGCCTGCTGCAAATACCAGAAGCAACCAATGTTTATATGCATTTGAGCCAAATTGCTTCTGGAATTGTACTGATGTCTTTAATTGTTGAGTTGGCCACTGTGTCTCACCCATGGAAAATGGTTAATACAAAATCATAATGTCTTTGACTGGGTGGATGCTAGATTACATGTTTTTTATTTGGCCTTAAAATGTCCAGTAGCTAAATATTCCTATACAGATTAATGAAACCACTGATCACCAGTTATCAAAGGTTTAATCTACCGGTACATTTTAATTATTGATTACCGTAAGTCCAAAATACAAATAGGTGTATTTCCTTTAACATGGCAATGATTTCACTGATCAGTAGGTCGTGACAAAATTAAAATTATTTCTAATTGTTTTCTGTGAAGCTTCTTGTGTAATTTTTGAACAGTTGTTGAATTTATTTTCGGGTGAATGATCAGAAAAATGAAGCTGTTACCTATATTTGACAAGTCACTCTAGCATACACTCAACTAGATACCGAGACAGTTTGTAGACACCTTTTTGCTGTTGCACTGAAACTTCCAGCCTGTAAATAATAAGACATTGGTAGTCACTTCCTGAAGTAGAAGTATTCTAAAAGTAGGAGGAGTAATAAATGAATGCCATAACCTGAGTTTCGTTCTCTTCTTATGTCACGATATGACCATATATCTGTTTAAAGTTACATTAAACTCCTATCTAAAACTAAGTATATACAAATGATAAATTAATTACCACGTTACTATCTCTGCTGTGTACTTGTCCTTGATCACTGCTTTTGAGCACCGCATTCCAATGGCAAGTTCACCGCAGATGAACAGCAGGTGTGTGACTAAAAGGTAAGTACATTAGTACCACATTGGTTAATTTATGCCAGTATCTTAAGTTTAACACACTGAGTGCCGACTCCCATTCAATTACATGCAAAAAGTATGAGATAGCTTGTAGTTGGCACTCAACGTGTTAAAACAAATATTTTATATAAGCAATTAATTAGGAACATTTTTCTTTCAAGATAATAATATAAAAGTTTTGGTATTTGTTATATTCCTATGAGTGAAACGATAATTTCACTGGTAAATTAAGTCACTTTAACTCCCGCGTTACATAGTCATACACGCTACCTATAAAAATTTATGCGTTATGGGTTTAATGGCAGTATGATTCAGATATCTGGTAAATCAGATGTTTAATATAATATAATAAACAGAATAATTTACTCTTGATTGAACTGGTAATGTGAAATACAGTAAGGTCATCGACTCCTTAACCACAGCAGAATTATGGGTAACTCTTCAGGATTTAGTCGGAAATATGGCTTGTTGCTATTCATCGGAAAGCTCTCGGGGAGAGCTTTCCGATGAATGGCAACAAACCATATTTCCGACTAAATCCTGAAAAGTTACCCATAATTCTGCTGTGGTTAAGGAGTCGATTACTTAGGGCATTACTGTAATTCAAACGAGGCAGGGACTATTTTGTAAAACACTCGAGTGCAATGTGCTCTCTTGTTTTTGCCTCTCATGAATTATTTCAAGTCACCAGTTCATTCAAGCGATTATTCTCTATATATAATTTTGAGCTCATGATCATTATGTGCATGCTTTAGCAACCCATTATGCATGTTAGACTATGTTGCCACAGGCATATGCATTTTTAGAAATTCAGAAACTTTCCACTCATTTACTGTAAGATTGCAAATCTCCTGTCTGAGCCATCTCGCAGGTGAAAATAGCTTTATTAAAAGAACATGAATGACGTAAACCTTGACATTATTGACCATAAAATATTTTGCAGTGCAACTGAATAGTTGTGTTGAACTTAGCAGTTTTGCCATGGCGGAAACGTTGAATTCACTAGGGTTATGTGAAGACTTATTTGCTGCGTGGGGTACTAGTATGGTACATGTAACCATGTAGCCGCCATGGGCTCCTAGAAGTTTTCAGTTGTTTTTTAGGGGTTCCAGAGGCAGTTGAAGGGGGTAGGATCCATCTGTCTGTCCTCTTGTTCAGTTTTGGATTCCAGATGGATAACTTAGATAGTCTCAACTGAATGGAATGAAATTTGGTTTGTGGGTTTACTAGAACAAAATACAGGTAATTTCCGAATTCTGGTACTGCCCGCCAATTTTCACCAGCATTATGGTCCTTTTTTGTTGGAATTTGCACTCAATTTTAATTTCTGGATGATAACACATTAGTAAGTCTGATCTGAATAAAATAAAATTTGGTATGTGAGTTGGGTCCGTGAAGATTCGGCCGAGGGAAGATTCGGCTGAGAAGATTCGGCTGATCGTATTGGCCGAATATTCCTAGGTTTAGACCTGTTTTGGGGAGGATTTTTTTGTGGATTTATGAAATTATGAAATTATTTTATGTTTATAAATAAAGTTTAATTGTATATTTTATGAATTATGTGGACATATATTTTGAATAGTTTTTACATGGATAAATCGTTATTACTTACACATTGTGTGGTAAATCCAAATATCAAGTTCGAGCACTATATAAGAAATAACTATTAATAAGCATATTAAGCATGCAAGGCAAAACTTATAATTATAAAAGAATTTTTGATCGGTCGTTCAGTTTTTCGCACTCAGTTCACGTTGGCACTAAGTGTGTTTGCATAACTGGCGACGGAGTACACACAATGTCCTTCGGATGCTGATATGATATTGATCAGTGAAAAATACTCACTGTTAGTTTTTATGTGTCTCCAAATGGTGTATATTTGAACAATGTTCTAACAAACAACCACATAGAAGATAAATACATTTTTAATGGATCATAAAAACTATATTGAGAAACGTTCTTTATTCATGTCTTAATTATCGCAAAATTAATTTTTTTTATAAGAAACACTCTTAATACATCGCAATATTTCATTAAAACAAAAACGGAACTTCACAATGACAATTTCGTCGGAATTCATTCAAGAGGTTGTAACCAAGATACGCATAATCGACAAGCAAAGAAATAGAAACGCCATGCAATACTAGCGGGACAGCAAGAACCCAGATAGCACACCTACGTTGAGCCAACTATGGCTGTTGCCGCTGGCTCGGCGTCGGCTCGACATCGGATCCCGTCGTCGACTCGACGGTGATTCGTCGAACCAACGGTGAATTCCACTATTAATACGACATTGGGACAACGTTGGGCAAACGTTGTGTTTGGGCGTTTACAGGGACGGATCAAGGCTCCATTCGTAGGGACGATTCCCCTCACATCAGGGCGTCCTTATAAAATTAACATCCGCTGAGATACAACATACAAATAAATTTAAACTCCCACATAATGTTTGCAACTTCAAAGTATTATAATTGGAAATAACATTCAAATTCACAAATATAAAACCAGAAGTTCTAAAATGAAACATATATACGGTAGAAAAAAATTAATGCCGATTTAAATAAAGATAAAATGACATGTGATTAGTTATTGAATTTAAGAATATTGACCATCCACTCACTCTAAGAAAAATATTGTTTATTGGTCTCCTGAATAAAGTTATCGAAATATGTAAACATTATGTGGCTTTAGATTTTGGTCAGGTTACATCTTCTTCGAACATCATTGTTCTGGAGGGTGATCTAATGTAGATGTGCAAAATTGAAACAGCCCAAAGTGCATATGATTAAATTAAACCTAGTAATTGCTCGTTTACGTACCAGTACTATTATAAAGAGGGAACTCTGTGCATGGTGATAGAAATTATTCACATCAGAAAGGATATCAAGATTTTTGCATGCCGTTTTCTAATTAGTCCATGATACTGTTCTGAGTATCCAGCAATTAATTTGACCTGTTGACATCTTATGAAATGAGGAATTACTAAGCTTATTTGTATCTATGCACATGTATGCCGCTTCTTGCATATGTTGGGATGATTTATCTGAGAGAAATTAAACTCGTGGATCCATAAAGATTAATTTATGTATACAAAACCCAACATATATGAAATATAATATTTCCATGATGTGTCATGAACTGGATTCAGTGTTCTCATGGCTCATGCATATAATATATAATGTAATCAGTAATCGTAATGGTAATCATGTAAATCAAAAGTAATTGTAATCGTAATCGATTACATTGTCATGTAATCGCCCCAACCCTGGCATACCGCTATACTTAAAGTAATTGACCACCAATAACGTGGTGTCACCCCGTTAATATGGCGGTACTATACCGCGGTATCCTCCAATACCGCGTTACTGATACTGCTTGTTAACGCGAACAAGTATGTGTGAGTAAATACCTCCCCTAAAAGAGTTCCATAAAAATCACCGCGGTATTCAACAAAATTAATGCGCTGCCCGCTAAAAGACCACGGTATCATTATCGCCCAATACCATAACTCCACGCCATGACCGTCTCGATACCGCTACTGTTTATTACCGGTATGACCGCGGTCATGACCGGGGTATCACCCCGTTTTTCTGGTCAATTACTTTGAGAATAGCGGTATATGTATGCAGGAACTTGGCTTGTATTCATGAAGCAACTGTTTTGTAGGACATTGATTGACAATTCTTCCGAAGAAATCATATCGCGAGAGAAACCATTTTATATTCACTTCCTTGAATATCTGAAATTTACCATTTGCATGGGTTATCATTATGCTTATCAGATGTAACTGCAAACAACAAGAAAAACACACATCTTTTCATTGCCGATTATTGATACACCGACGAATGCCAAGTTTTGGCATATCATTGAATGCACAACACAGGCCAAGTAAGAATTTCCATCCAAGTGAATAACCATAAACTGATGAATTCATGTCATACATGGTTTTCTGTTGGTCACGTCAATTATATTCACAATATAACGATGTGCAACACAATATAGACCATGCCGGAATACTGGTACATGTAAGTTCCTGTCCCCAAGCCGTTGATGGTTTCGAAAGACGAGTAGACTTTGATCGAATCCACTTGTAGTACCGTAGCTTATGTATACAACATTTCCAGATTCAGATACAGGATAGCATGAAGATTTGACGAAGTCCAGAAAGAAACCGAGAATAACGTTACTCCAATAGATTTTCTGTGTGCAGCTTGACATTGTCACATACTGTACACCTCTTGACAAGAAAACAAGTCAGAAATGATAACGCCCTCAAGATCATATCATTTGCCATATATAAAATATAACAACTTTAATGTGGGGATTGTGAAACATCTGTATATAGGTAACGCTTATGTAGTTGATTATACGTGATATTTTTTTCTAATTTCATTTGAAATAGTGGTGTGAGTAGCGCATGAAATAGCATGCAGATTAATAATCGGGCAAAAATTGCGATCTTCGAAACATGGTTCAAGTACGAGCACGTTTCTATTCACATTCAGTATCCAATTACGCAGATACCGAGTATGTTTTTATCACATTTAGTCCACCACCTTCTGGGACAGGGTCAGATATACTTGCCAATATACACCATATGAGGGCGTAATGCTGATCTAAGAATAGCCTCAGGTAATGCACTCCTGATAAGACCTCTCATAAAGGATTAATTAAAATACATCTATGGTTACACGAGGGTAAATTAAAATATCGTTACACCCAGAGAGGGTTAATTGAAATATTGTCCAATGAGGGTAAATTAAAATATGGTCTCATTACGGTAAATAAAATATGGTCCCATGAGGGTTAATTAATATATTGTCCAATCAGGGTTAATAAAAAATATGGTCCCATGATGGTTAATTAAAATTGTACCTTGATTGTTAATTAAAATATTGTCCCATGAGGGTTAATAAAAATATGGACCCATCAGGATTAATTGAAATATGGTCCCATTAAGGTCAATTAAAATATGGTATAGTGACTTAATTAAAGAATAAATATATGGTCCCATTATGAGGGTTAATTGAAATTAAAATATGGTGTCATCAGTGTTGATTAAATCTACGGTCCCACTGGAGTGAAATACAATATAGTCCCATGAGGGTCAATTAAAATGTGGTCCAATCAGGTCCAATGAGGACTAATTATAATATGCCCCCTCCCCCATGAGTATCGATTAAAACATGGTCCCAGGAGGGGGGGGGGGGGGGGGGTAATTTCTGAACATTCTTCAATTCATATAGCATTCTGATATATCCTCGGTACACATAAATAAAAATTATGTTTAGAATTAGGCCACATTGTATATAAAACAACTAATGTGAAGGGTTAGTGTTGGAACTTTTCTTAATAACATCTCTATTCATAGCTCTGATATATTCCGCATATATACAAAGAAATGAAAAGTCAATATTTACAAACAGCACGAAGGAGTAACCATCCCAATTCATTTAGAATATAATTTAACATGCCGATATTTGTCGCGTATAACTAAATGAAAAAGTTCACTAAACGATATTAAATAACATGTTAAACACCGATATAAACAAACACCTCGGATTCATGTTAAAATTAAAGTTCTTATACAATCGTCAAATCCCCGTGCATTATAATAGTAGATAGCATTCCGATTTATGTCACGCGAAAATAAACGAAAGATGTTCAAATAACAATGCAACAAAGCAGGTTAAAGATAATTAGAAACACATAACACGCAGCGTGCTAATGGTTAATGCGCGAATTCCCATTAGAATTAATCGCCTTGCACTTTTTGGCATCCGTATAACAATTAAAAAACAACTACAACTTTTACTGGGCTCGGGGTCGCACTACAACTTTTAATGCGTCCCAAAACAACCGGACTTGGGGTCGCACTACAACTTTTAATGCGTCCCAAAAAAAACCCATATCTATAAATAAAACGCCCATAGCCCATAGGTATCAAGAATTTCTACATTTGGATGCTATCGGGTTATGTTGCAAACCAGTCCTTCGAATTTGGAAAACGTAGGTGCGCGATATATCGATCGGAGCTTTTGGGATTTGCGCGCGCCTTTTTTGAGGGAGCGCAATTCAAATTAACATCGATGAAATGATTACTGAATAAATACAAACACAAGTATAATGATACACACGTATAATTCCAAGTGTGAAACAGAAATAAAAACATATGTTTATATTGTACAATAGTCCACATGATAATAACATCAACAATCCGGCAATCCCGGTGAATCTGATCACGGTAATTAGTCGACTTCCGTGTCTGAGAGCGCATGCTCATCAGACTCTCTTAAAGCTTCGAACTCGGAAGTGGAATCCTAATCGTTACCGCAATCAGATTCACCGGAATCTGACGAGTCAACCCTATTTCGCTTTGATAGTAACAGAGTTTCGTTACCAGGTTCGTAATCAATGTCATCACTGCTGAGAAAGATACATGGTGAATAGTCTTGTCGGCGTTTAACCATTGGTGTGTTGTTTGTTAAAATCTCGTTCACTGGTTACAAATTCCGAGGTGGAATTTTCGGCGTGCGCATTTAATAACTCGCTGGTTTTTAGATCCTTGCAGGGCGCGCAAGCACAATTGCACGCCTCAAAATCGAAGGACTGTTGCAAACACCTGTTGTGAATGAATGCATATATGAAAACACGTGATAAATGGATGAGATATACGTGATCATTTCCACAACAACTAAACGAGATGATATCGGGTAATGTTGTAATGTAATGTTGTAACATATGTCGTGAATGAATTCATATCTGTTCCTGATAAAAACATGACAAATCTATTATATATACGTAATCTTTTCCACATAAACTGAATGAGATGCTATCGGGTAATGTTGTGAACAGACGTCGTGAACGAATGTATATTTCGATGAAAATATATTAATAACAAAATCTCGTTTGTACGTACGCAATAACTGGAGAGTATATGCTGTCGTATTGCACATAAACTTGCACCATTTTGGCAGCATTCATATAAAAAGCATATTTACCAAAGCTAACGACATGCGAAGTAAAATTACGGTAGTTCCAAATGTAACTGTGCTACTAACACATTGCCATAAAATACCAGGATGGTTGATTCTATCGAGATATTAAATTGCATGCTATTTAGAGGGAAATGTCAATAGCATCGCTACTATGTGAAACACATAGTTTTTACTTCGTATGTCGTTAGCTGTGGTATAGATAGATTTTATAAGCATCTGTGCATTCGGTTCCGTCATATTGTAGCATGCTATACCAAAATGCCTTCCAGATATTGCCTGGCAAAATGTTGAGTATATGAACGTACTATAACGGACTGGCATGAGTTCGCCAAAACCGGTTGTCTATTGAGTCTCCCGCGATAGTGGCTTGGTCGGATTAAGGACATGGCGCATGTCACAGAGTTATCTTCTTCCAAAATATTGACTCAGCTTTGGGTCAACAATCATTATAAAAGCTTTGACCAAACATGCCAGTGCACTGTTTTATTAGCAAAGTGCTTCTGGTGGATATGATATATCTAGACCCAAAACATTACATTTTTGGATTGGTTGTTTTTGAGTTAATGAATATTTCTTGACCCAGAAGTCAATAGTAAAGCGAAATCAGACATGCATGTACATGTACATATAAATGGAATTACGTATAATATCCACCCAAGATTATCACTGGGACCTTATTTTTCACAGAAACTCACCAGGGCTGGAAACGAAAACAGTTTCAATGAGTTGAAATATGAAACATTATATATAACTAGAACAGAGGTTAGATCAGAAAATGTCAAAAGATATATCGGAACATCACCACTCTTAAGATTTTATCGAAAAATACTTAAAACTACCCCCTTAAAACGTACACCATAGCTTCGGGTGTCTGAAACGCAAAAAATACCACAATAGTCCTGGTGTTTGGTGTAACAATTGTGCAAAGGGTGATAAAACCATAAACTTGGCACCTATGTTCCTTATACACTATACATACATGTATATATTGATAATTTTCAGATGTGTAGGCATCGCGGCTGTTCCTTCCTTAGCAATGGTTGCTAGGCAACTATCCGACATAGAAGAAATAAAAATATGTCTGATATTATGGCAGGTTTAACTACGTTGTATAGCATTTTTAGCTCAACTTTACTTTGTAAAGTTTGAGCTATTGCCATGGCTTTGTCGTCCGTCGTCCGTGTGTACGTGTGTGCGTGTGTACGTGTGTACGTAAGGCGTCAACAATGCAGTCTACAGGTCGTACCTTTGGTCGGATCATTATGAAATTTGTCATAGCTGTTGACATCAACATTTAGACCAGAATGATTAATTTTGGGGTCATTCGGTAAAAAAACATGGCCGCCAGTGGCCATCTTGCATTTCAAAATTCAATCCATTAGCACAGGCTACAGGGCGTACTGTTTGTCTGATCGTCATGAAATTTGTCGTGGATGTTAATATTGACATGTAGATGGGAACGAGTAATTTTGGGGTCATTCGGCCCAAAAACATGGCCGCCAGCAGCCATCTTGGATTTTACTCTTTGTATGACTAAATTCTTTAGCACGGGCTACAGGTCGTACTTTTAGTCTGATCATCATAAAATTTGTCAAGAATGTTAATAATGACATGTAGATGGGAACGAGTCATTTTGGAGTCATTCGGCCAAAAACATGGCCGCCAGCAGGCATCTTTGATTTCACTCTTTGTATGACTAAATCCTTTAGCACGGGCTACAGGTCGTACCTTTAGTCCGATCATCATAAAATTTGTCATGGCTGTTGAAATTGGAATGTAGATGGGAACGAGTCATTTTGGGGTCATTCGGACAAAAAACATGGCCGCCAGCGGCCATCTTGGATTTCAAAATTCAATCCATTAGCACGGGCCACAGGTCGTACTGTTCGTCTGATCATCGTCATTTGGCCAAAAAACATGGCGGCCAGCAGCCTTCTTGGATTTTACTCTTTGTATGACTAAATTCTTTAGCACGGGCTACAGGTCGTACCTTTAGTCTGATCATCATCAAATTTGTCATAGATGTTAATATTGACATGTAGATGGGAACGAGTAATTTTGGGGTCATTCGGCCAAAAAACATGGCCGCCAGCAGCCATCTTGGATTTTACTCTTTGTATGACTAAATCCTTTAGCACGGGCTACAGGTCCTACTTTTAGTCTGATCAGCATAAAATTTGTCAAGAATGTTAATAATGACATGTAGATGGGAACGAGTCATTTTGGGGTCAATCGGCCAAAAAACATGGCCGCCAGCAGCCATCTTGGATTTTACTCTTTGTATGACTAAATCCTTTAGCACGGGCTACAGGCCGTACCTTTAGTCTGATCATCATAAAATTTGTCATGGCTGTTGAAATTGGAATGTAGATGGGAACGAGTAATTTTGGGGTCATTCGGCCAATAAACATGGCCACCAGTGGCCATCTTGGATTTCAAAATTTAATCCATTAGCACGGGCCACAGGTCGTACTGTTCGTCTGATCATCATAAAATTTGTCATGGATGTTAACAATGACATGTAGATGGGAACGAGTAATTTTGGGGTCATTCGGCCAAAAAACATGGTCGCCAGCAGCCATCTTGGATTTTACTCTTTGTATGACTAAATCCTTTAGCACGGGCTACAGGTTGTACCTTTAGTCTGATCATCATAAAATTTGTCGTGAATGTTAATAATGACATGTAGATGGGAACGAGTCATTTTGGGGTCATTCGGCAGAAAAACATGGCCGCCAGCAGCCATCTTTGATTTTACTCTTTGTATGACTAAATCCTTTAGCACGGGCTACAGGTCGTACCTTTAGTCTGATCATCATAAAATTTGTCATGGCTGTTGAAATTGGAATGTAAATGGGAACGAGTAATTTTGGGGTCATTCGGCAGAAAAAACATGGCCGCCAGCAGCCATCTTTGATTTTACTCTTTGTATAACTAAATCCTTTAGCACGGGCTACAGGTCGTACATTTAGTCTGATCATCATAAAATTTGTCATGGCTGTTGAAATTGGAATGTAAATGGGAACGAGTCATTTTGGGGTCATTCGGACAAAAAACATGGCCGCCAGTGGCCATCTTGGATTTCAAAATTTAATCCATTAGCATGGGCCACAGGTCGTACTGTTCGTCTGATCATCATGAAATTTGTCATGGTTGTTAATATTGGATTTTACTCTTTGTATGACTAAATTCTTTAGCATGGGCTACAGGTCGTACCTTTAGTCTGATCGTCATAAAATTTGTCATAGATGTTAATAATGACATGTAGATGGGAACGAGTCATTTTGGTGTCATTCGGCCAAAAAACATGGCCGCCAGCAGCCATCTTGGATTTTACTCTTTGTATGACTAAATTCTTTAGCATAGGCTACAGGTCGTACCTTTAGTCTGATCGTCATAAAATTTGTCATGGATGTTAACGATGACATGTAGATGGGATACAATCATTTTGGGGTCATTCGGCCGAAAACATGGCCGCCAGCAGCCATCTTGGATTTTACTTTTCTCTTCATGTCTATAAACTAGTATTAGACATTCAACTTTCCACATTCCTAATCGCTCCATTGACTGTAATACATTAAATTATTCCCTTTCCAAGTTGAGCTACAGTGTCATTGACACTTTCATTATGGTGGCAATAACAAAATAAGTTGTTGTTAGTGTGGATCTAACTGAAATATTACCATATTTCTTACTTACAGGGGTGGTAATTGTTGCTAGGGACATACCAGAAATCGAAAAATGCACATCTGACCGATATTATGGTAGTTTTAACAAATTAATGTAAACTACGTCATTGTTGTTTCATTGTGAAACAATTGTAATAGTTGTTGTTAGTGTGGATTAGACTGAAAAAATACTATAATCTTCTCAGTTACATGAGTGGTAACCGTTGCTAGGGGCATACCCAAAATAAAAAAATACAAATATGACTGATATTATGGCAGGTTTAACAAATAAACTATGTCATGTAGCATTTTTATGGTGAAAATAACAATATCAATTGATGTTAGTGTGGATCTGACTGAATTATTACCATATCTCTTAATTACAGGGGTGTAGTGGTTGCTAGGGACATACCCGAAATCGAAAAAATGCACATCTGATATTATGTGGTTTTAAGAAACTAATATAAACTACGTCATTGTCGTTTTATTGTAAAACAACTTATACATGTAGTTGTTGTTAGTGTGGATTCAACTGAAAAATTACTATATATTTCTTAGTTACAGGAGTGGTAACGGTTGCTTGGGACATACCCGAAATGGAAAAATGCACATTTGACTAATATTATGGTAGTTCTAACAAACTAAACTACATGTACGTCATGTAACATTTTTATATTGAAAACAATTATAATAGTTGTTGTTAATGTGGACATGTGGATAGTGGTTTCACAAGGCTTATAGGGACCTCCATCCTATAGGGTGTTGGTCGAATATCTGTATATGGACGTATGTGCATAGCATGCATATAGATTCATGCACATGTAGGTATATTGTCTGTGACTTACCCATATGGGTCTAGGGTCCATGTGTCTCCTATATATGTGGCCAAGTCCATCGCCTTCCAGCATAAGTGTGAGTCTATGAGCTTACTAATGAGGCCTGTTCCGTAGCTTATAGTTAGGGACCCGAGCCCATATCATATATATAGGCACCTGGACCCTGGGTATTAGCACTACGTAAACGTGCCTGTGTCCTTGGTGTAGATATACATTATCACGTATAAGGGGGTGGGTCAATTTCCCACATATATAACAGGCCCTATTCATGCCTGGATACAATGCTATGGCATACCTATATCAGCCTGGGTCCATGGTCTACATGTATGGGCATGTGTCTGGCCAACATACAGTGCCTTGTGTGCATGGACTATTTATAGGTGCCTCCATCCATGACCATATATATATTTCATTTGTCTAATATACGTCGCCGGCACTGAATGAGTATTATGGGTAACTTTTCAGGATTTAGTTGGAAATATGGCTGAGAGCTTTCTGATGAATGGCAACAAGCCATACTTCTGACTAAATCCTGAAAAGTTACCCATAATTCTGCTGTGGTTAAGGAGTCGATTATTTAGAGCATTACTGTATTTTGAGTATTCATTCAGTAATCAAAGGGTTCTAGAAGAAGATGAGCACTTGATAACTCTTTCTCCACCCTAACACCTGTAGCTATTAGAATACATTAATTCTTTCATTTGTTAAATAAAGGTACCACTGATCCTTTGGCACCTGATAGTACAATTGATAACATCCCGAATATGTAGATCAAAGCATAATATTACTAATTCATTTTATTTTAGTATGAATGCATTTTTGCTATATGATAGGTCAAGAAATTTTTGGCAGTTCATCTGGTGTAAAGCGAGTTGTTTGATTGAAAAAAATTAAATATTGAAATTCATACTGGTTTGTCTGCTTTGGATACGAATTTGGCTAATTTCATAAAAAAATATTCAAATGTATGCACATAGAATTATAACGACATACTTTGGAACACCTGAATAAAATTTAACCCTGTCAGTTCATGCCTTCCATCTTCCTTCTTAAAATAATTATAATAATATAATGTTGTATCATGTGCACTTGGCTTACTACATCTTTGTATATTTGTATATTGTCAGTATACGCATTATGCATGCAAAAATGTGTTGTACCTGCAGTGCTAAATTCATTTTAGAAGACCACGGACAACATGCAAAGAAGCAGAAATGCTACTCTTGGGATCCAAATAAGCATATATATCAGTATATTATTAATTTTTGGAAATTTTTCCATCCTGTATTTGGGAACATATGTTTATTAAAAATTTAGGATGCTGGCTATACTGGCCTGGAGGGCTTCCAGAATTGCTTGATTCCGAATTGGAAATGTTCAGATACATGTACGAAGTTCAACAATAAACTTATTATCTGAACATTTCCTATGGGATAACTACTCGTCGATGATGCTTTAGTATAGAAAGGGTTAATACCAAACAACAATGAACATTGTGTCTGACACAACATTGATGCACATTTCAGTTAGTAGTATAGTTCCCAGTCTAATATTATTATTTGTTGTTGTAACCCTTCCATGACTGGAGCTTCATGAAATTTTGCCAAAACCCTGTGCCAATGCATTCTCTTATATATGCGAGTTTCCCGTAGGGAGTCAAACTTGGTGCTGCGGTCATTTGTTTTGGAATTATGTTTCATGGAAAATTATGCCCTTAATTATGAAGAAAATTCTTTGTTATAGGAAGAAATACTATTATATCAACAGTTGTCCATTTATTAGTGGGGGTGCATTTATTAGTTGGGGGTGTGCATTTATTAGTTGGGTGTGCATTTATTAGTTGGGGGTGCATTTATTAGTCGGGGAGTGTGCATTTATTAGTTGAGGGAGATTGGGTGTGGTCATATGAAGATGCCCAATTCATCTGTGGAAAATGTGACTCCTATCTAAAGCAGAAAAGTAGCTTGCACCATTTCAGGGTGTTCATCTGATTTTCCAAATATGGGTATGGCTTTATGCCATTCCTGAGCATAAGTTGTAGAATTACATTGAAATTATGTAAGCGGAATACATTAACAACAAATACATGTACAACTGAAAGTACTGACTTACATTGGTAGAAAATATGTGACAATAAAATGAAAAGTTGGTTTGACTCGCCCCCTGTGAGTTGGTGCACACTAGTTTTCTACATTAAATGCGATACTTTTGAAGAACACTGAAGCAAGAGACGCATAGGTGAAAACTAATATCGGCATCCGCCATGCTGGCGATGACCTTCAACTTATCAGAAAATCCAGTAGTTGTCTTCCTATTGTATTTATATGTACTTGATCTGTAGTGTACCATATACATCTCTTTTCTAATTGTCCGCCGACCCAACGGGTTCGGAGGACTATTATAATCAGCCTGTGCGTCAGTGCGTGTGTGCGTGCGTGCGTGCGTCCGAGGTTTCCGGATGATAACTTTAGTTAGAGTAAACCAAATTAAATTAAATTTGGTATGTGGGTTTACTAGCAGAAAAGACAGGTCAAGTTCGAATTCTGGTTCCGTCCGCCAATTTTCACCAGAGTTATGCCCCCTTTTCCTCTTAGAATTTGACCGTCTGTTAACATTTTTGGTTTTCGACCGATAACTCCAGTTTGGATTATTTGATCTGAACCAAAGTTGGTATGTGTATTTCCCAGCTAAAGATACATGCCAATTTTGAATATGGGTTCCGTCCAATTATTTTTACATGAGTTACGTCCCTTTTTCGACTTAGAATTTGACCGTCTGTTAACATTTTTGGTTTCCGACCGATAACTCCAGTTTGGATTATTTGATCTAAACCAAAGTTGGTATGTGTCTTTCTCCCAGCAAAACACAGGTCAAGTTCGAATTCGGGTTCCGCCCGCCAATTTTCACCAGAGTTATGTCCCTTTTTTACTTAGAATTTTTGCCAATTTGAGGTTTCCGGATGATAACTTTAGTAAATGTGTACTGAATGAAATTAAATTTGGTATGTAGGTTTACTAGCACTAAAGACAGGTTTTTATGCGCAAACAACGGTCGTATCAAGCCGACACTTAGAGGCGGACATGAGGTCTACCGACCTTTTATTTATATTTGTTTACATGTCTTCATTAATATTCCCATTGATTTTAATCCTTAAACCGAGTAATACAAAATAAAATGTGTAAATATAGCAATATGTAAATGTGAAAAAATCTAAAATGTTTGTAAAACCATGATCACTAAGAAGAAAGTGGAAAAAGAAATAAGACTATTTTTATTTTGTTATTATTTATAACTACCCACTGACGAGATTTTGCATGTTGAAACCATTGTTATGAAAAAGTTACTGTTGCAGTGAAAGTCATTCAATCAATGAATGTCACCAAATTGTCGACCTTCATGATTTGATCAGAAATTGCTCAACTGTATGTTGATAAAATGACTGGCACTGTAACAGTAATGTTTACATAACAAAGGTTTAACCCTTTCAGTGCCAAGTCCGATTGTTGTATCAACCCATATTTCTTTGATCATCTTTCAAATTTATTGATTATAATAATGTGATACATTGATGGAAAGAGCTTGGAAAGAGCTCTAAGAGCTCTTTCCATCAATGTATCACATTATTAAATGATCAAGGAAATATGGGTTGATACAAAAATCGGACTTGGCACTGAAAGTGTTAAACATGCGACGAAGCGTTATTAATAATAACAAAGTCTATCTATATTTCCGTCTTCTCTTTAGTGATGATGGTTTACAGGCATTTATCATATTTCAAATTTACCCATTGCTAGTACCCCTTTAATACATTGGTAAGACTGACCAATATCACAGCACCAGTGTACCAGGCTCAGACTAATTTGAAAATCATCTGGCTGTCAAATAGAAATCTTAAACACTTATAAATGACTTTGCTGATTTTATTTGCAGGTGATGCAGATATTCTTCCCATATTCCTTACAAACTCATGCAAATGAGTTCCCTGGTTTTGCCGAGAATGACTGCCCTAGAGACACCAAAAAAGAAGAGTAAGTTCTTATTTACTATTAATAATAATACAATGCTGGATGTTAAACTTGAGGAGTCAAAACTATTTAACCATTGGACCATGATCAGGGTTCGCGCTGACGTTGGTCAAATGCAAAAATAATTCACATTTTGCAAAAAATATATTCATTTGGCAAAAGTTTTTGCAAGGTACTTCTTTTTTCCTAGAGAAAGTTGAAAAATAATTATCATCACTCAATACCATTCACCGCAGGAAACTCTTCCAATTTGTGGTGTTATTAATATAAAGGTTAGGAAAGGTTAACATGTGTATCAAGAGGCAGTTAATCTGATACATGTAACATTAGTATCAACCAGTGGTAGTGTTTACCTAGCTAATCCTCTTTGTTTCGATGTTTTCCTTTTGATGAAACAATGCTTCTACAATTTTATTGTTTAGTGATCGGTTTATTTTTATATGCCAGTTTTTTTCAAAACAGAATGTATTATGTTATTGGTCCGTCCCATCGGTCTAGCTGTCTATCTGTCTATCTGTTTGCTTTTTTAATTTCTGGATGATAACTTTAGTATGTCTCAACTGAATGGAATGAAATTTGGTATGTGGGTTTACTAGCACAAAATACTGGTCAAATTCCAATTCGGGTTCCGACTGCCAATTTTCACTAGAGCTACAGCACTTTTTGTTGGAATTTGCATTCAATTTTCGTTTCAGGATGATAACTTTAGTAAGTCTGAACCGAATGGATAGAAATTTGGTATCTGAGTTTACCAGTCAAGTTCGAATTTGGGTTGCACCCGCCAATTTCCACCAGAGTTATGGCCCTTTATTGAAATTACCACGGGCGTATTTTACCATTCCAGAGTGATGCCCTTCTTAATAATGTAAACTACAGTAGAGAAGTGAAAATTTTTAATAATTAAAGAAACAGATGGTATATAGGTATTGCTGTCTGCTTATTTTTCCTGAACACCCCTCCAGATGAATAATATACCATTCCTGTGTATACTTTTATTACCAAGTGGGAGAATCCATTCAGTATAAAAAGGGTTAAATACAGCATGTTGAGTGTCAAGATTACAGCCCTCATAGTTGGTTACGGCAATCAGCAATGCCGAAGCTATTTGATGAAGCAAACTGGGCGACGACAAAGGGTTGTCGTAGTGGATTGCCGAAGTCATACAATCTGAATTTAGTGGGTTGAAATTAAGATTTGCAGAACTTATCAGCATTCTGAAATAATACTACTAAAATTAGAATATTCCCAAATTTTGTTAATGATTGCTTCAAATGTTCCTGGGAGAAAATGATGAAATTAGTCGGGGAGAAAATGATGAAATTACTTTCATGCACAACTCATATAAAAAAAAAGCTAATAACGTTGTCATTGTGAGCCGCTAATAACTTGCATCCCAACATGAATACTTCAATATGGAATCCTGACAGCATTGCATCCAATCTCAATGATAGAGTCCTTGTCTTCGCTAATAGCTAATTTACACAGGACATAGTAACACCGACAGTTCTTTGATTATATTATCACTTGCTGTCATCGTAATGGCAATTTTATTCATATGCCATGACTCCCTGGAGTAACTGGCTCAAAAGCAAAGCCATTAAGGTTTAGCTCAGTTGATCCCTCCGGCTTTCAGTGTGTATATAGATCAGACAATGCTTGACATTGCCTGATAACAGTATGGTCTCCTGGATTCATAATGGTCCATTTATGATGGCGCAATATACATGTACCGGTATCCGGTATACATGTACCGGTATTGGAACAGTAATGCCTCTAGTTAATATTTTGCCATTTCTGAAATCACTCTAAAGGTAGTAGTGAAGCAATAATCAGGGACACATTATTTTACATAGACAAGCTGGGATATCTATATCTGTATATTCAGTGACGTAGGAGGTTAATTAATGGGAATTTTATTCGTATAGCAATGACGTCTCCGTGGAGTTACTGTCTCACAAGCAAAGCCATTAATGTTAACTTCGTTGATCCCGCCGTCTTTCTTTGTGTATATATAGCAGACGATGCTTGACATCGCCTGATATTAGGTCGGTCTCTTTGATTCATAATGGTCCATTTATATTTATGATGAGCAAGCTCCTGCTCTGTCAATTCACCCTGGGCAACCAGTCCTGGATATTTTGTCGGACATTTGCATAATGAGGTCTCCAGATGGTGAATTAAGTGACGCTATTCTGCACAGCGGGCAAGCATCACCAAATTCAAGCATAGGAAATTTGGCTAATTGTCTAGTGATGTGGATATTTACGATAATAACAAAAGTTCCATATACAAATTGTTCGCTCCTCTCAATTAGTATATATATAACATACATTTGTACACATGACTCACATTAATATACTGATTTGATATTGAGGATAATGATCGCAATCGCAGATATGCCAACTCATTATTCATCTTCTGAACCTCCCGGTCTTAGCATTTGGTATATATCTGATCAAACTATTGACTGACTGGTCTGTTGATTTGCTTCTCCAATTTAGGAGAGGAGAAAATAATATAGTGTTATGTCATGTTCCT
Source organism: Siphonodentalium dalli (assembly GCA_032622095.1). NCBI lineage: Eukaryota > Metazoa > Mollusca > Scaphopoda > Gadilida > Siphonodentaliidae > Siphonodentalium > Siphonodentalium dalli. The sequence continues at coordinate 135,771,783 of CP136062.1, read as the reverse complement.
GTCAAATAGAATTGGTCAGCTGGATCATAGAATAATTTTACTATGTTTTCATTAACTTCTGCCAAAATAAAAATTGTATCCACGCTCCTGGAACCCCCTAAATGCTATCCTACCCCGAGGGGTTTAATCCTACTCCAAACAATGATGGACTATTTATCCCAAGCTCGCGAACAAGTTCTGAGTTTCGTTTGTTGAAATCAATGAATGAAATGACGTCATTTTCTTTATATGCAGATAGTATCATTTTAATGGAAATGTGTAGTCAAGTAATAGTAAAAAATCATGAATGAATGACATGATTTACCTTATTTGGATTGTTTTGGTATCCTTTCAGATAATTTTTATGGAAACAGGAGGTCATTTCTCATTATCTGAAACATTCTATAAATGCCTTTTATTAAAGATATAGTATTAAAGAGTTGGCAGTCATTATTGCTATTAAAATAGTCACATCCATTAAAACATCCATGAACAAAGAATATTGTATTGTAGACAAATTGTTTTCTTATACCAGTCATAACTATCACGTAAATTGCATGTTATTGCCATGTTGGTACGCTGCTTTGTGAACGAACGCCATGTTATGTAAACAATCAGAGGTAATGAATATCCGATAGGCAAAACACTCAACACCGGGGAGACCTCACTAAGTGAACTGGTTAGAAAGGGCCACCAAATTGTACACAACATACCGGTATAGCGCTCATTAATCCTCGCCGCTCAAGATTCCGGTGTTGAATGGGTCACATTGAATCACTCTCCTAAAAAATTGCCAAAACAAACGCTTGGTTCACAATAGTGTTTTGTGGATAATATCACATTTGTACTATCATTATACTATACTATTAGTATATTCTTGAGGAAATTTTAATAATTTGGTAACTTTTATTTCTAAATTTTAACTTATAACGAAGACCATCAGTGCCTTTAAAGTTTGGTCATGACATAATGTTGTGGAAAAATATAATAAACACAATAGTTGACTGTCCTCCATGAAGAATGAAGTTTCTCCTCTTGTGAGTTGCGAGGATTGCTTTCTCTTGGCTTAACACCTTTTGAAAATAATCCGGTCCATCTCACTTGAGGAGAAATTTTGTTGGTCACTAGGGACAGTTAGCTATTGTTCATTTAGTCAATTAGTAGGTCTTCAGGTATATCTGTGCGTGTCAGGTTAGGTACTAGTCTACTGGTATTAATGTATCCGATGCTGAGATGGCAAATATATACTCATATATATCTACTATGTGCAGTGGGCGGTGGAAGCCGCCATTTCTTTTTAACATCCCTGAAGTTAGTTGTTCAATGTCATCATTTTATTCCAGAGCAAAAAGAAGAAAATGTAATAATGCTGCTTATCCAGACAAATATGGCCACTACAGGGAACCAAAATATTGTCAGACGAAACATCACTGGATATGGAAGGTAAATATATAATCTTGAAAATGTATTTAGGGTTCCAAACCTAGTTACAACAACATACTAAAGAGTACTTCCCTCAGGAAATGTTCAGATAATAAATTCAACAAACGTATTCACTTGTATTATCTTTTTGTTTGTCTGTCGTCTGCTTCTTTTATCCTGAAAACCCCTCCAAATTAATAATAGACCATTCCAGTGTATTATTTTAAAACTGATATGGAGAATCCATTTAGTATATTGAATTATTGATTTTTATAGTGACATGCATGAATTTGCAAATAATTAACAACATAAATATACAAAATTGGATCACGCCCGGCCCATAGGACCTATATGTCACTTCATATAGAAAGAATAGAAAAGATTAAAATCCTCATTTGCTATAAAATATGTTGTAGTGTTCTAAAAAATAGCAACAATTCCTGTCCCAGTTTGTGGGAAACAAAATTGGAAAAAAATATTCCCAAGGGACGAAGTTTCTGTTGACTGGTCTCTCTGGCTTAAAATTATCATTTTATATTTCTGAATCCACTCAGAAAGTTGATGGAAGATATACCACATTGAACCCTTTCTTTACTAAATGGATTCTCCCACAAGATTATAAAAATATACATTGGAATAGTCTATTATTCATTTGGAGGGATGTTCAGGGAAAGTGAGCAGATGACAGACAGGCAAAGCGATAATCTAAGCATTGCTTTTCATTGGTGGGAAAGGTTTAGATGGTTGTTTGTTGAACTAATTATCTGGACATTCCCTAAGGCAACTATTCGTCGATGAGTATTTATAAAGAAAGGGTTAAATTGTAGCTCTTGTTTTGAAGCCTCTAGGCTGGTCCCTGATTAATGATGCGTGACATATTACTCCATGCATCAACAACAGTATAAATATTCTATTATATCAAGGGGTAATTTTAGATGACAAACATCCATAAGCAAGTCTTATTAGCTCAACTTACTTTTGTAAGTTTGAGCTATTGCCATGGTTTGGCGTCCGTCGTCCATGTGTCCCTGGGTCCGTCAACAATTTCCTTTGGCGCGGGCTACAGGTTGTACCTTTGGTCTGATCTTCGTGAAATTTGTCATGAATGTTGACATTGACATGTAGATGGGAACGAGTCATTTTGGGGTCATTCGGCCAAAAAACATGGCCGCTGGCAGCCATCTTGGATTTCAAGATTCAATCCATTGGCGCGGCCTACAGGTCGTACTGTTCATCTGATCATCATGAAATTTGTCATTGATGTTAATAATGACATGTAGATGGGAACGAGTGATTTTGGGGTCGTTCGGCCAAAAAACATGGCTGCCAGCAGCCATCTTGTATTTTACTCTTTGCATGACTAAATCCTTTGGCGCAGGCTACAGGTCGTTGTTTTGGTCGGAAGTTTATGAAATTTATCATGGATGTTAACACTGTCATGTAGATGAGAACGAGTGATTTTGGAGTTGTTCGGCCAAAAAACATGGCCGCCAGCAGCCATCTTGGATTTTACTCTTTGCATGACTAAATCCTTTGGCGCGGGCTACAGGTTGTACCTTTGGTCTAATCTTTATGAAATTTGTCATGAATGTTGACATTGACATGTAGATGGGAACGAATCATTGTGGGGTCATTCGGCCAAAAAACATGGCCGCTGGTGGCCATCTTAGATTTCAAAATTCAATCCATTGGCGCGGGCTACAGGTCGTACTGTTCGTCTGATCATCATGAAATTTGTCATGGATGTTAATATTGACATGTAGATGGGAACGAGTCATTTTGGGGTTGTTCGGCCAATAAACATGGCCGCCAGCAGCCATCTTGGATTTTACTCTTTGCATGACTAAATCCTTTGGCGTGGGCTACAGGTCGTAGCTTCGATCGGAACATCATGAAATTTGTCATGGTTGTTAACAATGACATGTAGATGGGAACGAGTGATTTTGGGGTCGTTCGGCCGAAAAACATGGCCGCCAGTAGCCATCTTGGATTTTACTCTTTGCATGAGTAAATCCTTTGGCCCGGGCTACAGGTCGTACCTTTGGTCTGATCTTTATGAAATTTGTCATGAATGTTGACATTGACATGTAGATGGGAACGAGTCATTTTGGGGTAATTCGGCCAAAAAACATGGCCGCTGGCAGCCATCTTGGATTTCAAGATTCAATCCATTGGCGCGGGCTTCAGATCGTACTGTTTGCCTGATCATCATGAAAGTTGTCATCGATGTTAATAATGACATGTAGATGGGAACGAGTGATTTTGGTGTTGTTCGGCCAAAAAACATGGCCGCCAGCAGCCATCTTGGATTTTACTCTTTGCATGACTAAATCCTTTGGCGCGGGCTACAGGTTGTACCTTTGGTCTAATCTTTATGAAATTTGTCATGAATGTTGACATTGACATGTAGATGGGAACGAATCATTGTGGGGTCATTCTGCCAAAAAACATGGCCGCTGGCAGCCATCTTAGATTTCAAAATTCAATCCATTGGCGCGGGCTACAGGTCGTACTGTTCGTCTGATCATCATGAAATTTGTCATGGATGTTAATATTGACATGTAGATGGGAACGAGTCATATTGGGGTCGTTCGGCCAATAAACATGGCCGCCAGCAGCCATCTTGGATTTTACTCTTTGCATGACTAAATCCTTTGGCGCGGGCTACAGGTCGTAGCTTTGATCGGAACATCATGAAATTTGTCATGGATGTTAACAATGACATGTAGATGGGAACGAGTAATTTTGAGGTCGTTCGGCCGAAAAACATGGCCGCCAGCAGCCATCTTGGATTTTACTATTTGCATGACTAAATCCTTTGGCGCGGGCTACAGGTCGTACCTTTGGTCTGATCTTTATGAAATTTGTCATGAATGTTGACATTGACATGTAGATGGGAACGAGTCATTTTGGTGTAAACATTATTTATTTAGTATCCCAGATTTATACAACAATTTACAAAATGATGTTAATATATATATATATGTAAGTATGATAAGTCTGAGAGAGAAGAGGATTTGACATCAAGCGCCAGGCGCTTATATGGAGCCATCTCCTCAAAGCAGCCATCTTGGATTTTACTCTTTGCATGACTAAATCCTTTGGCGCGGGCTACAGGTTGTACCTTTGGTCTAATCTTTATAAAAATTTGTCATGAATGTTGACATTGACATGTAGATGGGAAACAAATCATTGTGGTGTCATTCGGCCAAAAAACATGGCCGCTGGCAGCCATCTTAGATTTCAAAATTCAATCCATTGGCGCGGGCTACAGGTCGTACTGTTCATCTGATCATCATGAAATTTGTCATGGATGTTAATATTGATAAGATGGGAACGAGTCATTTTGGGGTCGTTCGGCCAATAAACATGGCCGCCAGCAGCCATCTTAGATTTTACTCTTTGCATGACTAAATCCATTGGCGCGGGCTACAGGTCGTAGCTTTGATCAGAACATCATGAAATTTGTCATGGATGTTAATATTGATAAGATGGGAACGAGTCATTTTGGGGTCATTCGGCCAAAAAACATGGCCGCTGGCAGCCATCTTGGATTTCAAGATTCAATCCATTGGCGCGGGCTACAGGTCGTACTGTTCGTCTGATCATCATGAAATTGTGTTGGTATGAAGTTTATGAAATTTGTCATGTATGTTAACACTGACATTTGTCATGAATGTTGACATTGACATGTAGATGGGAACGAGTGATTTTGGAGTCGTTCGGCCAAAAAACATGGCCGCCAGCAGCCATCTTGGATTTTACTCTTTGCATGACTAAATCCTTTGGCGCGGGCTATAGGTTGCCTTTGGTCTAATCTTTATAAAATTTGTCATGAACGTTGACATTGACATGTAGATGGGAACGAATAATTGTGGGGTCATTCGGCCAAAAAACATGGCCGCTGGCCAACTTGGATTTCAAAATTCAATCCATTGGCGCGGGCTACAGGTCGTATTGTTCGTCTGATCATCATGAAATTTGTCATGAATGATAACAATGACATGTAGATGGGATCGAGTCGTTTTGGGGTCATTCGGTCAAAAAACATGGCCGCCAGCAGCCATCTTGGATTTTACTCTTTGCATGACTAAATCCTTTGGTGTGGGCTACAGGTCGTAGCTTTGGTCAGATGGTCATGAAATTTGTCATGAATTATAACAATGACATGTAGATGGGAACGAGTCGTTTTGGGGTCATTCGGTCAAAAAACATGGCCACCAGCATTTTACTCTTTGCATGACTAAATCCTTTGGCGTGGGCTACAGGTCATACCTTTGGTCTGATCTTTATTAAATTTGTCATGGATGTTAACACTGACATGTAGATGGGAACGAGTGATTTTGGAGTCGTTCGGCCAGCAGCCATCTTGGATTTTACTCTTTGCATGACTAAATCCTTTGGCACGGGCTACATGTTGTACCTTTGGTCGTACTGTTCGTCTGATCATCATGAAATTTGTAGGTCGTAGCTTTGGTCAGATCTTCATAAAATTTGTCATGGATGTTAACAATTATACGTAGATGGGAACGAGTCCTTTTGGGGTCAATTGGCCAAAAAAAATGGCCACTAGCAGCCATCTTGTATTTTACTCTTTGCATCACTAAATCCTTTGGCGCAGGTTAGACATTTCAATTAGCACCTTTCCTATTCCTCCATTTACTGTCAACCATTAAATTATTCCCCTACCTAAGTTGAGATACAGTGTCATTGACACTTTCATTGTATATGCATTTGTAGTGCACAACACACCAGGATGTGAGAAGCTCATTCCCTGACATTTAGAAATAAATGTCACGCTAACTATAGATAATTAAGACAGTGATGGAATCATCTGATAAGTTTATAATCATCATATTTAGGATGTCATATGGTTGATATAAGTGTGCAATTGTATGTGCATCTTCATGACAGCTACTCGAGACTACTATCAATTATTGTCAACTGGAGCCTAGAGGGCATACCTTCTCATGACTGACTGTTGCACTGGTCCGCACTCTTAGTTCAGGTTTTACAACTGAAAATAATTGACCCATTCAAGCCATAATAACACTACGGTTTGTTTGCTGTCACCCCACCTACTGGCCTCAAAAGGATCCTACCCAAATCATTCTTTTTACCCTCTCAATAATTTTTTTTTTTTTATTGAACAGCTGTTGTATTGCAATGTAACAGGCATGTATACAAAATAATTGCGCTTTATATCTGCATTTTGATTTCTGCAACGACAAGCTGTCGGTATTTGAGTTAAAACATAAAGATACATATTAAAACTCCAAATTTTGTCACTCAACCTCAGGCTACACCCTGATAAATATCCAGATCAACACTTCAAAGGCTGGTCTCTGCATATTCAGCCTTTCAAAAAACAAAAATCCGATAAACGAGACGGTTCGCTTTCGGCGATAAACAAGATTTTCTTCGTGTTTGGGCATTCAAACGGAATTGCCGTGACAAATCAGGTTTCATATCATCATATCGTTATTTAAGTTTACTAATATCCATCAAAATCTAGACGCTATATTGACTAAAGCCAAGAGAATAGCCATTTAAAAGTCACGCGACGGTTCGTTTCCCGATAAAAGACACGCGACTGTTCGTTTTTATCGGAAAACGAACCGTCGTGTGACTTTTAAATGGCGATTCTATTGGTTTTACTCACTGTAGCGTCTAGATTTTGATGGATAGTAGTAACTAAAATAACTATATGATGATATGAAACCTGATTTGTCACGGCAATTCCGTTTGAACGCCCAAACACGAAGAAAATCTCGTTTGTCGCCGAATGCGAACCGTCTCGTTTATCGGATTTCCACCGTCTCTTTATCGGAATGCCACCGATCCTCACGTCGCAGTTCTTCCCCCTGTGATGGTGTATGAAATTCAGCTTTGCCCAGCTAACAAAATTTTTTTTCTGTGCCAAGATGCATGAAGCTTGTGTATTATACACATGTGTATCCAGGAGATACATGTATATACAAGTAAAACTTGTTCATTCTTTTGTGACAAGAAATTATGGGTGTATTCTCATGTCGCGTTTTTTGGGCTATCGGTCATTCGTATCAGTATCTATATCAATTTGATCACCTACCTCACAAAACCCTGCTGAGGCCTGCTCTAATGTTGAAATTTACCGGCTATGAATAACATTTTATCACTGCAATAACATACAGGCTTCTATGGCATTTCTTTAGAGCTGCCTGAAATTCTATATTGGCTTCCACAGATTTTTTTTACTTTTTACTGCATTGCCTTTTGCCGTAGCTAATTTTTAGGTGTGTGACCAGGGACCAGCCTAGAGGGCGACTTGGGAGACATCTCCCTAAAAATAAAATGTGCCACTTCTTCCTATTTTTGTCCCAGGAAGAAGTGACATCTCTCTGATATGCCATTATGCAGTATACGCTACCCAACAGCATAGTTAAAGAATATTTAATGATTCTAATGATGTTGTTACTCACTATAATAGTTTTATAATTGGGCTCTTGTGTTTCATAATATTTATTAGATCATAGAAGGGTGATGTTGGGGTGTAAATAGAACATCAGCCATTGTTACTTCTCCATGATAACAGTCCACTTCTACCTAAAAACCAAACAGAGAGAAGTGACTTCTCCCAATTTGAAACTTCTAGACTGGTCCCTGTGTGTGACATATATAGTATTTATTTGTATTGCAGCTTCACTTTGTGTTTGAGAGAATCCATGTAATGAAGAACTATCAGGGAAACATTCTACTGCTGGAAGAGGACTATTACCTGGCTGAGGACGCCATCTTTAACTTACAGATGTTACATAATTACCGCAAAAAGTAAGCTCCATATGTCATTTATATTCATTAATAAAATCCAATGATTTATTGTAAAAGAGGATTAAATTCACCTGTGTTGTTTGATACTGAACATGTGCGATTGATAATCAATTTGGGTTACGTAGTTTGTCAGAATTAATCCTGTGTTCTATTGAGCCACGAGTGCCATATTGACATATTTTCTAATTGGTTCAATGCATTAAGCTCAGAAATGGATAATTTGGAACCAAATTTCACAAATCTGATTGTTGGCTTTGTTGGTGATGGCCGAGAAGTAGAATGCTGGCTTTATGTCAGAGAGAGAATATTTTCTCATGATCTATTAGTCCAGGAACATTCGACCAACAAGAGGCAAACTAAGGACATGAATACCACTGAAGAGTTTTGTTGTCTACTGATGCAAAATAACATCAGACACTATACTAGAAGTCCCGAACATCAGACGTGAGCATTTTGAGCTATGTGACATTTTTGGTATTCACTCGATTCCACAAAAAATAAGCTACAAATTAGTGAAGATTCATGGAATATAAACTCCCTTATCGAATAGACAGGAAAGGAGAAAACCCCAAAATATTCTTCCCAAAAGTATGTATTGTTCATTTTGGTGAATGTACCATACATGACCAAAGCATTACATTTAGTTATGATAGTGGTGATTGTCTGCATTGTTATACAACTATCGCCTGTTTAAGATTTAACATTGGCCATGGAGGAAATGCAAGGCAGGGTGATTAATGGTATGAAATTATAAAGACTCACTCCACTCTACATAGAAATAACTAACTGATTGTGAGTGACTAAATAGGTCACACAATATAGTAGACCAAGTTATCTCTGTCCACAACAGACTGGGATATCGGTTAGGATGATGATGTTTTGGACCGAGTCCCTCCTTGTTGCTCTTCTATAACGGACTTTCATTCAAAAGACATACTACGTGGAGCCCGAGCACATGGAGCCCTGAATGTGATTAATCATCTAACATGTCCGCAAATAATCTGTCTTCAAATTGATATATCATTTACCATGATAGAAAAAGGTATAGCGGTGATACGATTGTTTACTTATAATCTCGTTGCTTTGACATTTAACAGACCTCTGATATATGCATGTTTGATATCATCATGCTTGGGAATGGCTGCCCTCCATGTTCATATACGCAAAGCTCCCATTTAACCTAATCCGAATACATACAAGAAAGATAACTCCCGCCCACGATACTGGGCATAAAGTTCGTTATAGAAGAGTAACTGGATGGGACTGGGTCCAAAACAGCATCAACCCAACTGTCATCCCAAGCTGTTGTGGACCGAGAAGACTTAGTCTACTATATATATTGTAGTTAACCCTTTACCCAACAGAAGGGCCCTGTGCCAATGCATTCTCTTAACACATTAAAAATTATAAAATTGTTAAAGAATGTAAGAAAAAAATGGCCAATGCATTCTCTTATATATGCGAGGCGACCTATGGTCGACTCGCATATATAAGAGAATGCATTGGCACAGGGCATAACTGTAACTATCACAATGTGGTCAAGGAGCCGGTTCCAATGATATCCATATTTGTATGGTTCTATTGAGACAGACCGTAGATATTTTAGGCTGTTGAAGCTTTATTTGGCCGGTTTGTTGGGTAAAGGGTTAATACTACTGTGGTAATGCCAATTGTGTAGTGTCCTTTATCAATGTACCACCATGGTTGCATTGTATATTGTACTATGGTATTCTACCATCTACAGTTACCAAATAACATGGTATATCGGGTGCCATGATTCGTGACATCATTGTTCCAAAATGGCGCCACCCAGTAAGCCGCAGACATGTAGACAAGTTTTTGGTTGGAACTCACTCTTATTGCTGCACATTCTATCGCTAGGCTTGATTACCCTCTAATTTTACTTAAAAATCAGTTTTTTGGGGTTTTCCGGATGTTGTTAACTCGAGAAATATTCAACATAATTTCTTGATATTTGATCAATTTGGTACCTGGTATATGAGTTCAATTTTGGTCATGGTCCGACGATTTTTGTTGGGAGTTATGCCTCCTTTTTATGTTTACCCATACCATAGTATGGTAAACATAGTGTCGTTGCCCGGATTGACCACTCGTCGTTAGTCCGTCCGTCCGTCCGTCCGTCTGTCTGTCTGTCTGTCTGTCTGTCTGTCTGTCTGTCTGTCTGTCTGTCTGTCTGTAGACACTTTACGCATGGTGCGATAACTGAAATATTTTCTATCTGATCAGAACCAAATTTTTTATATGAATTTCTCAGCACCAAATACAGATCGAGTTCGAATATGGGTTTGATCCGAGTTTTTTTAACTGAGTTATGGCCCTTTTTCGACTTAGAATTCATGCATGCTGCCATAACTCAAAAAAAAATTATCTGACCATAACCAAATTTGGTATGTGAGTTGCTGAGCCAAAAATACATATCGAGTTCGAATATGGGTTTGATATGATATTTTTTAATGGAGTTATGGCCCTTTGACTTATAATTTATGAATGCTTCGATAAATCTAGAATTTTTTCACTGATAGGAACAAAATTTTATATGTGAGTTTCTCAACTCAAAATACAGATCAAGTTCGAATATGGGTTTGATCCAGAACTTTTTAATGGGGTTATGGCCCTTTGATTATTTTATTCATGGCTAAAATATATCAAAGATACACAGGTGGCACTGTCTAGATAATATCTAATAAATCAGTTTCACAATGCTATGCAGACACAGAGATAGCATATCCAGTTACAATGCCATGAAGTTCTCTCTCTCTTGTTAACTAAGAATTGAACAGATTTGAGATTTGCTTAAAATATATAACTGTAGCAGCTTACAGCTCTGGTATCAGTAATGGAGACTAGAGATAATCTCTATTATTGATAAAGAAATCTGATATTCACTGCTGCACTTTAATAGCTATATGTTGTTTATTGCATTTCCATAGTGTGTTGAGAGTGACTTCTCAGGATTTATCCACTCCAACATACTAGTAGCTCCCTGGTCTTGCATGGATTTTGGGATTAAAATTAACCCATTCCATAGACAAATGATATCTGATAGGCAGATATTAAATTATATCTTTCACTTTGAGCCAGGTTCAGTAAGGATTTCTTAAAACATTAGAGGAATTGTCTTATTTTGAAATTCCCTCTATTGCATTTGGGGTGCAGGATAATAATAATGTTGCTTGTATTCTTGAGACTGACTTATTGTGTGGGCTTCTAAATCCATATACATGCATTTATAGACTATTTTGATCAGTTCATTATAGTGTGATTAAGATCAACTCCTTGCTATCTCATTTAATAACTCAAATATTTGTCATTGATTATATTATATTTCAAGTCATAGTTTATGATAACAGACCCCTAACCTGTATAGAGAGGGTCATTTGGTTTAATTGCTTTAAAATATTAACAAAATTAACACACCCATTCCATAGACATACAGTATGCTATCCAATGTAATGAATTTAATATCTTCAATCTCATATCCCACCTCTAGTTATCTCATAATTATGCATTAAAGTATGTTATATCCAATCATTATCAATCATATTTTACTAAAAAAAAATAATATCTTTAACTATTATGTACGGTTCTTCTGTCTGACCATTGTCTGAGCTCTATAAGACTATATATCTATTTTAAACTGACTTAATGGATTGGAATCAAATGCCATATCCATGTTCATATGGAAGGTGCCCAATAAGGCTTATGCCACTTGTGAACTTAAAGGTACTCAACCAATTTGATGGTCCCCATATCATCAGATTCCAACAACAATTCCGCTTCAGTTATCAGAATTGATTAATTGCCCAAAAATAATGCTAACCACAGTCCACTATAGTATAAAATTGCCCAAAACCTGTTATTTATCAACATTTGTACAATGAAATTTTGCTGCTTTGTCATATATCTGACACAAAAAAGCCACTTGATTATAGAGTTATCCATCTTCATCGACTTTCATACGGCCACTAAATATTCCAGGTGGTTAAAGATAATGGATTTAAAAAATTGATATCTGCTTACTTATGAATGGGTTCCTCGATTTGAATAAAATATTTGTTACCCCTGAAGCCAAATAAATAGTAACTGAGGGGTGCTTAATCGGATCGAGTAGCTTTAATAGTAAGGTGTGAATTGTTGAAAAGGTTGGTGTAAGGATTTATGAAAATAGCTAATCGTTATCGCCAAGGTATGGGTTAAACATCTGCCGATCGTGATCGGCCTCTCGTTATATGCCTGTTTTGAAAAAATGGGACATATGTTATTGGTCCATCTGTCTGTCCGTCTGCTTTTTTCATTTCCAGAGGATAACTTTAGTAAGTATGAACTTAATGGAATGAAATTTGGTATGTGAATTTACTAGCCCAAAATGCAGGTCATATTCAAAATTTGGTTCCGTCCACCAATATCAACTAGAGTTATAGTCCTTTGTTGAAACTACCACGGGCATAATTTGCCACACCCTAGCAATCCTCTTGTTGTTTAACTTGATGGGAGAATTCATTTAGTATAGAAATGGTTAATGGAAATCCAGCAGATAATCATCCGTGTGTATTCAATTATCAGTCTTAATTAGCCAACAGCAACATATTCAGACTTGAGTGTTTCAAAAGGTTTGAAAGGCACAAATTTCTTGATTGAAACAACAAATAATTCTGTAATTTCCTCACCACAGAGAGTGTAAAGAGTGCAAGATTTTAGCTCTGGGTAATTACGACAAAAACCAGAACTTCAAGGCCAATGCTGGGAAGGTGAGTACCATTCTCAGTACAATTTAACCCTTTCATGATGGGAGCTGTGCTGGTGCAGCATCAAAGATTATGTGCCATTGCATTCTCTTATAAGTATATGCAAGTCTCCCATAGGGAGCCTTGAATATATAAGAGGATGTTCTGGCCTACAAGGTCAAGGTAAATATTGTTAGGCCAATGTATTCTCTTATATATTCAAGGCTCCCTATGGGAGATTCGCATATTTAAGAGAATACATTGGCACAGGGTTTTCGCAAAATTTCAGGAAGCTCCAGTCATGGAAGGGATGTATTCAAGGTTTCCTGACCTCCAGTTACAACAACAACATATTTTCATCCCTGGTTAAGTGGTCCTTCTAATATGTTATGGTGCTGTTAAAAACACTGTTGTGTGTATTAAAGTGATGTGAAACACTCCGGTAGAAATGGAGAATAATCTTGCTCAAAGTAGTTATTTTTAGGAATATTAATCCAAATTTACAACACACACACTGTAATTCTGATATATTAATTAAATACAATGACTCTCGATGGCGAAATCATTTATGTTTGATTATCGCTGATAGTAGCGTCCCGAATCCAGATGTAAATATTTACAATTCAGCGCAGTTCAGATGATGTTTTCGATAGAGTCGAATGGTCGATTTCTTTGAAAGTTTCAGCGATGTTATTTGAATGCTACATTCCCCAGGTCTGAGTACTAACTTATCAGTTTCACGCACCCGAACAAGTCCATAATATGTCTTTAAACATTCAAAAACATATTTCATAAAAATATTTAATAATGAATTGTGTTGATTGTTGCAAACCGACCATAATCAAGATTGCTATTACTGTCATTTTTCAAGCACCAGCACTGCCATTGTTGCATTATTTAAAAATATATCAGTTATTGAATGTTTCATACAGACACCAGGTTTTCTTCGATTTGTTCAGATATTAAAGTCAACCACTGCAAAAATGACATTTAGGAAATATAACAGTACAGCTTCTTAACAGCATGCCTACCAGCATTATAGAAATTCAGAAATTTAAAAAAAAAAACGGGGCATATTATGTTATTGGTCCGTCCATCTGTCAGTCTAGTCATCTGTCCGTACGTTCTCTTTTTTCATTTCCATTTGATAACTTTAGTAAGTCTGAAATGAATCGAATGAGATTTGGTAAGTGAGTTTACTGGCCCACCCAAAATACATGCCAAGTTCGAATATAGGTTCCGCCCGCCAATTTCCAACATAGTTATGGCCCTTAATAGTTGGAATTACCACTGGTGTATTTTGCCTCACCCTGGCAATGCTCTTGTTATTAAATTAATTCTGTAATTGTTAGTGTCCCTCTAAATAATGGAAAATATGTAACACATGTATAATATGTACACAACAAACAGATATAACTATCATAGCAGTGTCTCAGACATACTACAACATCTAAAATGGTCCTCTCTATAACAGTGGTGCTTATATACATCACTCATCCTATTCTACAAAATAAAAAACAACATTGTTAACATACGAGATGCTGCCCTCTCACGACACCTAGAGGCCATAAGTTTGTATGTACTGTATTACATTGGACCAAACTACATCTGCACCTCTTTTATCCTACTTGCATCAAATACTCTTGAACTTGCTATTGAAACACTCACAGTTTGGACCAATTCAAATCTGCCCTAGACAATGACCACTTCAAACTTCTATAATCAACCTGTACCCAATCAAGAGTTTTTATCATATTTTTAATAATCACAGAAAATAAAAAATATATAATGTGTAAAATGACACATAAAAATTGCATATGCACCTCCTTTAATACTTCAGCTTAATGAAGATAAGGAATAACCTATATATATATATGCATATAAGTTATATGATTATTGCCATTTGTCTTTAATTTTATGGGCTACTGTTTGGCCTAAATTTTTCAAACTGTGATTCAAGCTCACAAACTATTCTCTGTCAAGCCAAATGCATTCATATTTGCCATAATTGTTCAATGTTCTCAAATTTCAGGTGGAAAGTGGTTTGTGGATATCATCAAAACACAATATGGGAATGACATTTACTAGGCAGTTCTGGAATGAAATAAAAAAACACGCAAAGGTAATATATTGATAAAAATATTAAATGTCCATTTTTAAAGACTGAAGTCAATAGTTTGCGAGTGTTTGAGGGTAAATAAAACCACAATATATTTATAAAGCAAAATCATGTGCAGACTGAGATTTAAACCTTTCTATACTAGATGCTCATTGATGAGTAGTTCCCTTAGGAAATGTTCAGATAGTAAATTCAACAAACAACTATTTCAACTTATAATCTGAACATTTCCCATCACTGAATGTGATTTCTAATGCACTTGTATTTAACCCATCCATGACTGGAGCATTTTGCAAACAACCCTGTGCCAATGTGTTCTCTTATATATGCGAGTCTCCCATTGGGAATATAAGAGAATACATTGGCCTAATAATAATTACCTTGACATTACAAGCCAGTGTATTCTCTAATATATGCAAAGCTCCCTATGGGAGACTCGCATATATAAGAGAATGCACAGGATCTTTAATGCTGCACCAGCGCAGCTCCCATCATGAAAGGATTCTTTTCGCCAGGCTAGTGATAAACTGCATAATTATATTTGCACACTCACTTAACTGTACTTTGAAACAATTTACTTCAATTAATAAAACATAATCAAAATATACATGTATATAACTTATAGAACCGGAGAATTGCACATGCAATTCTATTTTCTGTGTAACATACTTAAACTTAAATTTGATGCCACTGTATAGCAATAAAATCTGGACTGACTTTGAAGTCCTACGTTCTGGACTGGTAGCTAGCTGATTGGATTCGAGATTCGATTCGATGTCGACATCGGTTTTCCGATTCTATATCTGATTTTGAATCTGCAGACTAGTGCAGGGCATGAATCAGTGAAGAGTGTGCATGGTCAGTATATTCCTCATATGGTGGCAATAAAGAGCATTTCACTCACATCTGTGAGCAAAATTGAAAACTGCTGATAATCTTATATATATTTGTGAATGTATGTCTGTCCACTATAGAAATTATTGAGGGACCATCTGGAAAGCTCCAAAGGGGTCTAACAGGTGTATGATTCAAAGATACATCAGTTGCGCCACTCGAGTCAGCGATGGGGGGGTTCGTGGAGGGGCAAAAAAAAATTTGTCTCCAATTTCCACCATACATATATCTTGTTATCTCCATTTTACATGGAATCCATGGTGTGATCCAAATTGCTACTAACGTGATAGCTCTGGTTTCAGGGATGAGGATTGAGGGATGAACACAAAAATTTATAACAACATTTTTATCACCGATTTCCTCCAAATGTAGATACATGTCATGTCCGTGATATAAGAAACCTAATGGTGCAGTTTAAATTTTCTGAACTGGCACCATTCGGTTGAGGAATGGATGATCGGCGAAACGTGTATAAGCGTATCCATGATATGATGAATCAAATTCATGTATTTATCAACCAATATTGTCACTACTTCCAAATTACTTATACATAATTTTTTATGTTTAAATGAGAATGTTCTTTTATTCAGCGTAGGCAATGTCTGATTGCTGTTTCAATTTCAGGACTTCTGTTCCTTTGACGATTATAATTGGGACTGGACCTTGCAACATTTGAGTGCCAAAGTAATGAAAGAAAAGCTAAGAGTGTTAAAGCTGATGGCATCCCGAGTGATTCACATGGGTGACTGGTATGTTAATAATTTTAGATTATATCTCACCCAGTTTGGGTAAATCCACTTACCATATCTGAACAGTCTGATGCCTTGTGCCAAATAAATATAAATACTGTGTTCTCAGTCACCTGCCTTATCACCAAAAAGTGGGCCTCATCAAACAATTTTATTTGCAATTTTATGCAGAAATGTAAAGAATTCAAAAATTATTCTCCAGTTCATCCACAATTTGAAATTTAGATAGGTTTCTGTTGCAGAGTTAGTGGTTAAAGATGCACTATCCGAATTAACACTCCTAAAGTACTATTTCTTTGGCTTTGAGTCGAGGAACCCACCCATCAAAGCTCCGAGTGATAAGATATCAATTTTTGAAGTTTGTTATTTCTCAAAATGTGCAATCATATGTGGCCCAGAAACACGTTGTCAAACGGACGGTCTCAGACAAGATTGCAGATGAAGATGGATAAATCTAAAATCAAGTGGTAATTAGGGCCCGATGAAGCTTCGAGATTCGATTCGATTTCGAATCTTAAATTCCGATTCGATTCGATTCGAAACCGGTTGTGTGATGCGTGATATTTCGAATCGTTGTATAGAAGTCCTTTATCACCGATAATAGACTGCATTATATATACAAAACATTCATTATATGATTTATATCCCCAATACTTAACCTGAGGCTCCTTCCGCGACCATCGGGGACCTCCGTGGTCCAATGTGTATAGGGTAAGTTGTCCAATAGCCCACTGCTTATATATATATATATATATTGGCCTCCCAGTCCCAGCGCTGGTTACTCGTGGCAGGTCGGTGGGTTACTCGTGCAACCTGCTGCATGGTAGGTCTGTGGTGGTTCACATGTTCATCGGTTGTACCATAATCGTAGCGCACACGGGTTTCCTCCACCACACAAAAACAGCAATGTCGCGATTTTGCCCGGCCCCAGCTGCAGAAGCGAGTGAATTTCTTGTGGGACATATTTGTATATCGGTATTTGACATTCTTACTAGCAAAGCCTATATTGCGTTACTCAGCTCAATCAAATAATATATATTTTTTTAATTTAAAACTTAATACGATATAAATATATTAAATAAACATTTTGGGCTCTAACATGTCGTGTCTAAATCCGATCAAGATCTTTATACAGAATATGTTATCCGGGAAATGGAATATGGTTGACTATTTAGCTTTCATGACAACTCAATTGATCCGATGGACAGGCCCAAATTGGGATACTATATATAGTTCCTGTAATCCTGTTTGCGTATGCGCCATTCCCAAGTCACGATGCGCAATTTTGATATCGCGCGTGCCTGCTGTGCGTGACAGGGTGAAGCGTACATGCGCAGAAGAGCTTCCAGTTGCAATGACTCGAATCAGACTCCATTGACTCCAAAGTTCCAAACTGCTTACTTTCACGAACTTCACGCATAGTGGCAGTGCCACAAAATATGAAATGATGTCGTGCCATTCTCATATATTAAACTGTGATTAAATTGTTGATATCATGTCATAGAAGTTAAGTTTAATGAACCTCCTTCGTAATCTGAGTTATCTCACTGACGTTATAAAATCATTGGACTTGCCCCATTTTTGCTCGTACCTTCCACTGATCGGTACCGCCAATCTACTAAAGTGTTTTAAAAAGATTCGATTCGATTTCGAATCATTATCATGATTCGATTCGAGATTCGATTCGATGTTGAAATTGCCGATTCGTCGGGCCCTAGTGGTAATACAGCCAAATGTTGTGATACTCAAGTGGTAATATGGCCATATTTCGTTGAACAAAATGTTTATAAATAACACGTTTTGGGCGATTATTTTGGTGTTGTACGGGACATTTTGAAAACACTCCAGCTTCTGGCGATTAATTGATTGAAGTTTGCAGACAATATTTAGTGTTTAATTATCACTCATTCCTAGGTCAAACTCTTGGAATCATAGTTCATGACATTGAGCAAAGAATTTTTCTATAATATGGCATAATAGTTGGGTGTCGTACGGGACATTTTTGTGACATGATTATTAGGGTACTCAACTATTTAGCAATATTTCTGTTAGATGTGCATAATTAAGTCCTTCAAATTATAAAATGTTAAGATAGGAAAGATTGCTCTTTGAAATGGAAAACATGATTTTTTTCAAAATTCAGATAAATTGGCATGGTAGCAAATAAACAGCGGTGTTGTACGGGACAAAGAAAATATGTTGTACGGGACATTTTTGTCACTGCTCCACATTTTGCCCATTTCTAATAGTAAAGTGTGCAAAACTAATGCATATGTTAAACATTTTGGTAAATAATGTTCAACAATAGAAGTGTTAACTAGATTTCTATGTAAAATACTATTTTACTGTTTTTTGTTGAATTAGTGTTGTACGGGACAAATCCAGGTGTCGTACGGGACATTTAGCATATTTCTCAAATTATATCAACTGTAATACATAAAAGCTTCAATTTTCTCTCATTCCTTTCATGGCAAGAATGCAAGAACTGATTTAGAAGGATTTAGATACACTGCAATGATGTGCGCTTTAGAATTCTAGATACACTGAAATTAGTGGGTATGAATACTCTGTATTATTGAAGCTATGACTGAGTGTGATATTGGAATATTCGGGCAATAATTTAAATTCAAGTGCCTATTAAATACAGAAATTAGAGATGCCACAAACCTGGCATAACATAGATCTATAATTATATACATTAGAATTTAGTATTTAAGCTTGGCATTATGTTTTATTATATTGTCTAAACCCTAAGTACTGCTGCACTTGTTTAGTTTTAATAGCAGATTCCATTCAATGAGAGAAAGTTGAAGATATTATGTAACAATATAGCCTATACTGTAGAAAATAACCAATACCAGATCATATTCAATTAAACAATTTTATTTGATATAACAAATGTAACTCTAACAATCAACTTAAAAATTAATTCATTTGGATATAATTATCTATAGTTATTTCAATAGTTTAAATCATTTAAATCAATTACTAGGTATATGATACTAGTGTGTGCTTTCACAGCAAAATGTGCAAAAAGAGAATAAATCGTTTTTTTGTTTTTTTTTTTACATTTTTGACTAAAGTTAGGTCTATGCATCAACATATCCAATTCAGATAATGTGATATATCTAATGAAAATGACAATTGTTACGGTTCCCATGAAAGCACACTACATGTAGCTCGCATCTGGACTGACTGAACAAAGTAATTTAATAAAATTAGCAAATTACAGATGTTTTTTCATTTATAACTTTGTATAATGTTTATAAATTTTAACTAAATACATGCAACTTACGTAATTGTAGAATGAGAACAAATTGTTTTGTAGAATAATATCATCAACATAATATTTCATTCAATACAGATGCAGTACTCTAGTACCATATGAAAATACAATATTCATTATATTATATTATATTTCATCGTCAAAGGCGAACTGCCCTCTTGAACCGACAACTTTTGGAGCTTTTATTTTCTTGACAATGTCATTGCATTTATAGTAGATTTTGTCCAATTTGTTCGGCCACTTATAATTATTTCCACTTGGGTGCATAACTGATACCTCAATATCTTGACCATGGACAACCGTAATCTCACCTGGAAAATGTGCATCATCATATTTGACAACAACCCAATCTCCAATTGAAAATGCTGGATGCGACACATTACTATTAATGGCACTACATGCTTCATTTGTTGACCCAGAGTAATACATTAATTCTATTAAATGCTGAGACTCTAAGGAGTTTTCCCAAAGCTTTACCACTTTGCGATCACAATCAAAATTGATTATATGCATGTTTCGTATGCCTTCGACACTACACACATCCAGCCATGGTTGTAATTTAGATATATGCGATTCAATGTCAAAATTGCCAACATGGAAAATTTCGGTTTTGTGCATCAATGTTGACGCTGCATTACAGAAATCGCGAGATGATTGTACCACAACGGCGTCATCTTTCTTGCTCATGACTGCCGTTCTTATTAAACTTTTCGCCCTACCACCCACACCATCGACGATGCCCTTGCCATGACTAGTGGCGAAATATTTCCAGGTGAAATTTTTGTTATGTTTTAATGACAAATGGCACAAAAGCTTAACCATATAGCGGTTTTTGAATTCGGAAGAAGGGCCATCAGTCCAGATGTCTTCATCAAACTGGTTTCTTTCGTTTGGGTCAGTCTCTATTATGCGATCATACAGCAAATCAGTAAAAGTAAAGACAGCATCTTTACCCTTGTCCTTCGAATCTGAGCATATAAGGTAAGTTTTAACATGCTTGTTGTTGATGACAGCCGCTGTATATAGCATGACACTTTGTCGACTCCAGAGTGCACTTTGTACCTCGTGCTGGTACTCGCATGAGTAATTCATTGCAAAGTCCATTTGCAGAACACGGACACCGGGACTTGCTTTGTCATCCTCGAAATCTTGGGCCTGGATTCGTTTAACATTAATATGAATCACAACATAATCCATATTTTCGCGGATTCGATCAATTAAAAATCCAACACATTCTTCATAGAATACTAGTTTTAGTGTATGTATCTTCTTCCCATTCTCTGCAAGTGTTTCAACCCTTTCCCACTCTTTCCATGTTACGGGTTTGTCAATATCCAGGTCAGTCACAAACTTCTTGCCACCAGCACACTCTTCACATTCAGTTCTCCAACATTTAGAGTTTGGGGTGTTGTCGCACAGGATGTTGTTCCAGAATGAACTTGACACATACGTTATCTTCAACCCTTTGAGTTGCAGCATCAGGTTTTCATGCGTTTTGCATTTACACTGATCTGCAGGTGTATCTTTCAAAAGAAGCACATTCTTTGGTCGTAGGGTGCAGAATTTTGAGTAACTTATTTTATACTCTGGGTGAATTTCGCGGAATAATGAATGCA
Source organism: Siphonodentalium dalli (assembly GCA_032622095.1). Classification (NCBI taxonomy): domain Eukaryota; kingdom Metazoa; phylum Mollusca; class Scaphopoda; order Gadilida; family Siphonodentaliidae; genus Siphonodentalium; species Siphonodentalium dalli. Next base: position 135,750,163 of record CP136062.1, on the reverse strand, counting down.
CTTCTCGGAGAAACATTGTGAGGTAATATTTCCTCTCTTTCGTTTTTTTACCGTTTATCCAAAATGTCATCTCATCCTTCATCCCGGGCATGGTGAAAACAATATCTGGACGGAAGTAAAATCCAAGCACAGATTCTGTTAAATCATCAGAGAATTGGGAAGGACTGCACATTGAATTATCCATATCCAATTGGCACTTGACACCAATTCGCTTAGCTAAACCTCCAACAACAGCTTTCTGCTTGTGTGGTGATGAAGGAAGAGCACGGAAGCATCTGGACACTGCCTTCCCGAAAGTATTCTTGCTATTGTAAGGGGTTTTCAACTGTTCATTTTCAACTGATGTCGAAGGCTGCTCCTTAATTTTCCTATATATGTATTTACGTCTGGTCTCCTGCTTTCTCTTCAAATATTTCTCTTCTTCATCCATAACCAACTTCTGTTTTATTCTAACATTCGCAATTCTTTCTCTTTCCTTTTTTAAAAAATCAGGATCTTTCTGTCTAAGCTTCTCTCTATGTCTTCTACACTTCTCGGAATTACTCAACCGTTTCCTTTTTGTCGGAGAACTATCCATAATAAATCCTGAATCAAGTTACTTCAGATCAAATGCCACCTTACTCAAAGTAGGCCAGAACTCCAAATGAATTCAAATTCCCAATTTCAGTCAAGTTTGCCATGCATAATTGCTACACAGTTATTTATCACTACATGTCAGTTAACCATTGCAATGCTATGGCTGGTACTTTCATATGCCAGTTTTCACTTAAAAGTGAACTGGTCTACTCCTATTGTATTACACAGATTTGACACAATGATACATAACTTATTTTCCACCCTGGGGTTGACATTTTGTCAAAATAACCTTATTTTGGGTGATAAACATCAAGGCTGAAAATGTAGGGGTTAATTTCATTCAACATATATTGCTACACTGTCATTCTGTTGAGTCAGCAAGCTAGTTAACCATTGAAGTGCCATGGTGGTTAATTTAATATGCATTATTTTCTAATGCATGAATTGATATCCACTATTATATGATCGCCCAATGTGTACAGATATCTTTTACCATACCAAATTTGACATGTGGTATACTATTATAGTTGGACCACATGGATATTAACCCCAGTAGTGCCTTGGTCAGTTGTGTTAAATACAAATAATTACAAACTACTTACCATTGTTATATTAACAACAAGTGTACATAATGTGAGATGCATTTGTTAGTATTTGAAAATTGACATTTTAGTAAATGGAACGATTGATTTTTCCTGGTGTTGTACGGGACATGTCCCGTACAACACAATAGATAGTGTTGTACGGGACATTTTTAAATGTATAATAATCTTATAATAATGCCAGTATAATGGAAAATGCTCTTAATACTATGGTTTGCACCTTATGTGGCAAGAGGATTTGATCTGGTATGGATTGTTGATCTGTTGTTTGAAAACAATGATAACTTTTGTTTATAAAAGTGTTGTACGGGACATTGGGGGTGGGGTGGAAAACTCATGCGCCTGAAACAGGAACTGATAGATAATTTTGATGTAATGTTTTTTAAAACTCTTAGATGGGGTCTATTTGTAACATACGTGTAGGATAACACATATGAATAGTGGACAACTGACAAGTTCTGATTATTTGAAATTAAAGTAAAAAAAACAGAGCATTACTATAAAAAATTATACCATGTCATCAACAATTTTTTTTAATACAACGGAATTAGTTACAATGACAAAATTTTCAGATTATTAAATTTGGATATCTCATATAACTTAAATCATACAAGAACATGATAGAGGCAGAGTTTTATTTTTTTCAATTTATGTCACATTTTCAAAGAATCGCCCTTTTGGGAAATTTGATACCATAGTTGACAGTGGTTAGAATTATTTTGTTGCAATTAAATGATTCTGATAACTAAAGTGTATTTGAAGAAATGTTGTTGTTGTTGTTTCTTGATGATATGGGGACCTTCTGATCAGATTGAGTACCTATAAAATGCCAATCTCTACCATAGCACACCAGTCATACTTCCTTTCTGACTCTGTCACCGGCTGGGTACTAGTTTCCGTTTCTATATTTAGCGCTGGGTTTTCCGAACAAAATGGCGAAAACCGATCGGCCCAGTCAAATTTCCTATGTGCTTTGAGAACGATTTCCGCACTAAAAACTTAATGACAGAATGGAGGATCAGAGCGGTAGTTTTGTTGACGATTTTCACAAGCAACTCGTCAAAATTTGAGCAAATTAGAACTCTTGTGTCTGACTTGCCATGCGTGTTGTCGTGACATTGTCGTCCATGTGCGTTTTGACTTTTGTGTTGATAAAATAATCGGAGAACCGAATCACACCGTTTCGAAATATAGTTCTGCGGTTTTAGTGGGACTTTTCAAACTTAAGGTTCAAAATTTATACAAATTTTGTTCGATGTTTTGTATGCTTAACAAGAGCAGCATGTTGCTCTGTTCGCTTAGTATATATCTTATTTTCGCGGAAGTCCACCAAATGTGGGTGAAATGTCGCCGGTTGCAGCGGTATTACCGAGTCAACAAGGGAGGTAAACCCTGCATGGAATTTGATCAAATGCATTGGAGGATAGATTTTATACATTGCTTGGAAAATTTTGTTTACCATAAAATCACCCATACATCCATTAATTTATATAATTCTTGGAAAAAATAAAAAGTCCCTCCCTCATACAATTTCCCATATGTAATTGCCTGAGAACACAGGTATTAATTTTAATGGCCTAATGGAAAAACATATTTATAACATAATGGAAATTGCCTGCAGAGCGTTCTGTGATGCTTTGATCACTTCCATCAAAAGAAATTATTTCTATTTTTTCAAATATCCACCCGAGGTTTAAACCATACGGTAGTATTGTGTGATGATCCGAACTTCAATGTCCTGAGATCAGACTGAACATACTTTGATAAATTGGATCTCATTGGACAGAGCAAGTGTCATGAATGGAATATTATTGTCCCCTGACAGCCTTGTAATTGCACACCCCATTTTGCTCCAGTACCAGTGACAAATAATGTGAATTACAATAATAAAATGTTAATTTTATTTCAGCGGTATTCACCATAAGAACAAAGGAAAAAAGTGTGATCCACAAATGAAGAAACAAAGTATTGAAAAATTGCTCAGTGACAATAAGCAGTATCTGTTTCCCAATGCCCTCGTGTCAGGATCAAAGTCCGGAATGCGTCTACGAGAGCCGAAGCCTAATGGTGGCTGGGGAGACCTAAGGGACCATAAGTTGTGTGCTAGTTTCATGGACGGATCGTATGATCCAGATAGTTGATAGAGACTGTATAATATGGCTGACTGCTGTTTGTTTCATTTCCAACTGGAGGGATTGATAATATCAAATTACAAATTATTCTTTCGGTATCGTCATGTGGAAAGAGAAATTTATTTCCATGTGCACTAAAGCTTTTGTTTCCTGTTGTCAACTTGGAACTTTAGTGCAAAATTATTTTAACGATTGAGGGGGCCTCGGTGGCTCAATCGGTTAGGGGTACCACTCCAAGCCGTTTCGCCCTCCAGCGCTGGCGATAAGGGTTCAAATCCACATGTTTCCATCGCGGACTTTGTAACTCGAAATCGTTATCTGGTGGAGTTGCCAGTTAATCGCCGATGGCCGGTGGTTTGTCGCACATGGTTGACGAGTTTATCAGCCATTGAAATCACTATTAGATTAGTCGCAAGTGTACGGATTTCCTCCACCACTAAAACTGGCAATGTCGTGATATGGCCTTAGTTGCTAAAGCGACAATAAACCCCAATCAATCAATCAATCAATCATTTTAACGATTGGAATTAGTTTTTTTTTCAGAGTATATAGAGCATGTGAATTAGTATCTCATGTGCTAATCGACATATCTTATTGCTCCTTCCAAATGTTTTGGACACAATTCAGCCATGTCCATTTAACAATTGGATTCCTTAATGGATTTTCCCACTCAGTTCTAAAAGTGTATGCCATATTGGTATATTCTTCATTATAGGGAAGTTCTGATCATTTACACCTGTCGCATAATTAACTACTACTGATAAGAATTACAAATTGCTAATAGTAGTCGTAAATTTTCTGGACGGTCCAAAAACCTTTTCACAGAATTGACGACTACGAGTCTGTTTGTGAGAAAAATGTGCTGGTCAAACTTCTTGCAACTCGCATCAAGGTGATATGATTCTGTTTGTCTTGATTAGTTTTTACTTAATTATTTCGTTATCATGTCATAGTCAGTGATAGGCTCAATAATTGTATGCAAAGCTCGCTGAAAACCCAAAACCATAATCGTAATTACGGATATGGCAAAACGACAACTGATAGAAAAAACATAAATTCTAGTGACGTAGTACCCTCTTTGTAATTCTTATCAGTAGTATTTCATTATGAGAAAGGTGTCTAATGCAAGCAAAGATGGAATGTGATTGTTTTGTTTCTTGAACTTATCTTACAGTAATGCCCTAAATAATTGAGAGCTTTCCGATGAATATCAACAAGCCATATTTCCAACTAAATCCTGAAAAATTACCCATAATTCTGCTGTGGTTAAGGAGTCGATTATTTAGGGCATTACTGTATCATAAAATGAATGGTGGTAATTAAATGACTACCCACCAGTGAGATTCCAGTTAGAAATAGTTAAACCATCTTGTACTTTGTCAATCCCTCCAGTAAACTTGAGTGCAGTTCACAATGAAAGAAACCTGTGATGTTATTTAACAATATTTTGAATGGGTAAATAGCTTGCATATACTAAACAGTGTATCAGAAACAGATAACTGTAAGGCAATCTGAATTGAAAACCCTCTAGGTTAAGACGAATTGCTCAAGTTGTAAAATGCATTCAACACATGCGCAACATGCTGGTATCTTTAGGAACCTGGTATGTTGTCACTGTATAATATGTATAAGCATTACCCTTCAACATACATACTTCCAACAGCCATTCTGTCAAATATGTCCCCATTCACTCACATCAAAGAATAATGTAGCATTCTATTACTTTTCTCTGTAAATTTAATGTTATTTTTTACAAAGAAAATGAAAAATCCTTGGAACAATTTGACATTTTTTCTTCAGAAATTTTTGTCAGATAGATCCAATCTCTTTTAACCCTTTCATGACAGGAGCTGTGCTGGTGCAGCATTAATGATCATGTGCCAGTGCATTCTCTTATGTATGCGAGTCTCCCATAGGGAGCCTCACATATCTAATTTAATACACTGGCTTATGGGGACAAGATGAATTTTGTTAGGCCTTGTATTCTCTTATATATTTTGTTAGGCCTTGTATTCTCTTATATATGAGAGGCTCCTCATGGTAAACTCGCATATATAAGAGAACGCATTGGCACAGGATTTTCGCAAAATTCCAGGAAGCTCATGGTTAAAAAGCAGACAATAATCAGTTCACAGTCTCTAGAATTGTGATGCTTTTACCATATCCACAAAATTAGAGGGCTTCTCCATGCAATATTGCATTCATGAAATCAAACACTAGAAATATCAATTTTTAAAACGTTTGATTGACAGGGAATGCTTTCTGTTGTAATTCCTCTGCAATTTGGAGAAAAAAAATATGATATTTGATTTATGAGACTTTCACCAAATGGGTTAGACAAATAATTTCTGCCTCTTAGTCTATAATACGTCTCAGCTATGTTTTGTACTCTGGTGTATCAAATGAACATGTATGCATGTTTATTAATTTCATTGAAAATGTCCCAACATTCTTAAAGCTTTTTTTGGGTCTGCAAATTTATTTTATTGGCTTTCATCCAGTAAACATGATTTTTATGTTTACCCATACCATAGTATGGTAAACATAGTGTCGTTGCCCGGATTGACCACTCGTCGTTAGTCCGTCCGTCCGTCCGTCTGTCTGTCTGTCTGTCTGTCTGTCTGTCTGTAGACACTTTACGCATGGTGCGATAACTCGAACATTTTATATCTGATCGGAACCAAATTTTGTATATGAATTTGTCAGCACCAAATACAGATCGAGTTCGAATATGGGTTCGATCCGAGTTTTTTTCACGGAGTTATGGCCCTTTTTCGACTTAGAATTCATGCATGCTACCATAACTCAAAAAAAATTTATCTGATCAGAATCAAATTTGGTATGCAAGTTTCTCGGACCAAAATACAGATCAAGTTCGAATATGGGTTTGATCCGATATTTTTCAATGGAGTTATGGCCCTTTTTCGACTTAGAATTCATGCATGCTGCCATAACTCAAATTATTTTTTATCTGATCGGAACCAAATTTGGTATGCGAGTTTCTCAACTCAAAATACAGATCGAGTTTGAATATGGGTTATATCCAACATTTTATACCAGAGTTATGGCCCTTTTTCAACTAAGAATTGAACAGATAACCATAGCAGTCTACAATTAATTACCAGTGGTATCAGTTTAGCTCTGAGAGCAGTAAATCTGTATTATGGGAATTAGAGTTATTTTTTACTCCCATGTTTATGATGACACACTCCTCACCTGTATAGTTTTTGGTATCGATCGGTTGATCGGTTTAGAAATTTTTAACACTTTGCATCCGTACATAGGCATGAGCTATCCGATGCTGTAACCAAATTATTTTTTGTCCGATTGTTTTCATATTTGATATGTAGGTTTATAATGACACACCCCTCACCTGTATAGTTTTTGGTATCGATCGGTTGATCGGTTTAGAAAATAATTAACCCTGCACACAAATGCTATCTGATCCATCTAAGTCAAACTGTTTTCTTCTGATATGCCTAATATTTCTTACCAAGGTTTTTCTTAGCACGTTCTTTATCTGTATGGTTTTTGGTATCGTTTAATTAACCCTTTTCAAACTTATTTTTACTTAGAACTCAAAACGTTTTTCATCTGATCTACACCAAATTTGGTACATGTGGTCCTCACCCCGAAATACAGATCAAGTTCAAATTTGGGTTTGATCCGATATATTTTAACAGAGTTATGGCCCTTTATAATTCAAGTAATTTACTACCTATTGTATATGCCCTGTGAGAATTTAAGACAAACAACTTTACACAGTAATCTGCTTTATTGGGATCAGAAAATGACACTGGATACTCTTTGCTAAACCACTGCTGCTCCCAGAGCTGTCAAATTTAAGTGATTGATGATACTTTACTCCAGTTTGTGTGCAATAGTAATTTAACCCAACCTGTTGAAACATGTTCATGGCATTAATACAAATAGTCCATTGTCCATGTGAAGGATGTTCTGGAGCATGGCTGTTTAGAGAATTGTTGTTTACAGAGACACTGTTGTCTTATCTTGAGAAAACAATTTATCCACACATTAGTTCCATCATATGATGTCATTGAAAATGATTAACACTCTCCACACATCATATGTCCATTCTCCTATTCTATGTCCAGGTTGATCGTGATCCACTTTTCACTTGCATGTATTTCAGGATTAAAATTAACCTATTCCATAGACACATAATATCTGATACGCAGATTTTAAATTATCTCTTTCGCCTTAGGCCAGGTTCACTAAGAATTTCTATTAATTATAAGCCACCAATTGAATATTCATCATTTGAGGATATATCTTATTTTGAAATTCCCTCTATTGCATTTGGGCTGCAGGATAATAATAATGGTTCTGGTATTCTTGAAGCTGACTTTTTGGTCAAATATTTTTCACCCAATCACTTTTATAATCTCATTCAGGTTGATTGTGATACATTCTTCATGCGTATAGATTTTGGTATTGATTGAATGGTTTTGAGAATATTAACCCAATATTTAATAATATTTCTGCTGTTACAGACATTGTATCTTTCCAATGATCAGCTTAGAATAAAATTAACCATAGGTACATGTATACTGTACGCGATCCAATGTTATGACTCTAATATTTTCAATTTGACCCTTCTCATATCTCTCCTTTAGTTATCTGATAATTCTGTATTAAAATATTTTATATCCAACCATTATCAATCATATTTAATATCAAGGTCTATACACCCCTCACTTATATAGATGTTCAGGTGTTTGTTGGTCTCTAATCTCAATCATCCCATAACTTTTACTATGCAGCTAACACAACAACATAATCTGTTATGACTCAGGTTCCATTGTAAGAATTAAATAAATAGAGTTATTATGATGTTAATATTGTAACAATTATATCTTTAACAGCTATGGTGCATCTGTCTGACTGTGTTTGGGTATAATTATCTTTATCAATCTATCACACATACATGTATCTCTGTTGGAGTGACCGAATAGGTTGAAATCGAATGTCATATCCATCTTCCTATTGTGTTTAAATGAGCAAGTTGCTCAAAATGTCTGATTCCACTATGAAACTAATAAATAATAGTACGCTGTGAATTGTTGAAATTCTTGCACTCATAAAAAGATCGCTATCGCCAAGGTATGGGTTAAACATCTGCCGATCGTGATCGGCCTCTCGTTGAGAAGTGTATCTGAATGGAAATAACAGCAAATATGAATTTTTTGAGGGTTCTAGTAGCCTGCTGTCACCAAACACTCACCTAAATAATTGTTTTAAACACATTTGTTTTATCTTTTGGCACATGTATAGAGGAACAGATGTAATTCTAAGGTCTTCGGCAATATTTAAAAGCACATGAGATGAATGGCAACAAGCCATATTTCTGACTAAATTCTGAAAAGTTACCCATAATTCTGCTGTGGTTAAGGAGTCGATTATTTACGGCATTACTGTAAGTCGTTGCAGGCCTTATGATTTAATAGATTTGACAGAGTGGCTGATTTGTTGATATATTCTTTGTTCAGAGTTGTTGTGTTTATTATCAATTGTTTTTGTGGTTGTCAAATTTCAAGGATGTTCTGTTATTCAGCATTATTTGGGGATGTTTGTTAAATATACATGTAGCATCCCAACAGTAATTGAAACCTGCCAATTTATGAAGAACCTGTGTGACTATGCAGTCTCTTTAACGTGAAAAGCTACAACACAATAAATTGTGTTGAGCTAAAAACCCAAGGACAATCTTCCACAAATACTTCTCTATATCTCCCATTCAAATTCCATTTCTAGGAACAACAGGGTATTCACAAAGTGATGTAACAAATCAATTCCAAATACGGAACACATGTCTTTCGCAGTAAACTTTTATATTATTTAGTATTATTTATAAAATCAACGTGATCTGAACAAATGATCAGTAATAAATTTTGTTGGCTGGAAGATAATGTCTAATAGATTGCGATGAGTTATTTTTTAAGCATTCAGTTATGCATATGCCACTTGTATAATGTACTATAACCTTTGCTAAAAGTTGGAAATTTGTAAAGATGCCATTGACCTGCAATCTCACAATTTAACCCTTTCAGTGCCAAGTCCGATTTTTGTATCGACCCATATTTCCTTGATCATTTTTCAAATTTATTGATTATAATAATGTGATACATTGATGGAAAGAGCTCTATTATAATCAATAAATTTGAAAAATGATTAAGGAAATATGGGTTGATACAAAAATCGGACTTGGCACTGAAAGGGTTAAATATAACATATGATGAAGCTGTGTTTGTATTTACAAATGGTTTGTCAGTTAATGAAATTATGCAATGACACTGAAGAAATAGAATTAGAATGTGAGTTCTAGAGAAATAAATCTTAACAAATGTCATCATGTAGACTCTGTGAGATTTACAAATACATAATTTTGTTTGCTTTGTTAGGATTTCAATTTAACCCTTTCATGACAGGAGCTGCACTGGTGCAGCATTAAAGACACTGTGCCAGTACATTCTCTTATATATATGCGAGTTTCCCAAAGGGAGCCTCGCATATATAAGAGAATGCACTGGCTTACAAGGTAAATATTGTTAGGCCATTGCAGTATCTTATATGTGCCTTATGGGAGACTCGCATACATGTATATATAAGATGATGCAAGCTCCAGTCATGGAAGGGTTAATCCATGGCAGCTTGGGATATCAGCATTATTAGGTAGCTGTACTCCATTTTGAGGGTTATAGGAGGTTAAACAAATTATGAAATAAGTACCTGGGGACCACTACTGTGAGTGTGGACTGTTATATTTGGCATTACTGGTTTTTGTTTTAATTATTTTACAGAGCTGTCAAAGTTCAGAAAAAAACAAGAAAGTTGGTTGCGTAAAGTGATTATCGCATTCAGAGCAGGCCAACTCCGTGTGTTTGGCTATAGGAAAATAGCCCGATTTCTCTCCTGCAAAATTTTGCATCTGCGCTTGCAAGACAATATTTTAAAATTTCTACGATAGCTTTTTTCTATTTCAAATATTTCTCAGTTTTTCCATCAGGTAGAAGCTTATTTACTGATATTCGCTCTGTCATGGTCTGCTTTTGGATTGAAAATGGGCAATTTTAGTTTAGTTACAGTAATGGTCTAAGTAATCGACTCCTTAACAACAGCAGAATTATGGGTAACTTTTCAGGATTTAGTCGGAAATATGGCTTGTTGCCATTCATCGGAAAGCTCTCGGGGAGAGCTTTCCAATGAATGGCAACAAGCAATATTTCCGACTAAATCCTGAAAAGTTACCAATAATTCTGCTGTGGTTAAGGAGTCGATTACTTAGGGCATTACTGTATAACATTGTTAAAGCGTTTTGTGTGTGCAACACAAGGGGCATAACACAGTGATTAATGGTAAGAACAAACCTAGGTACAGACATAACTTATGCTTACCATTCCTCTCTAAAATAAATAATGATTCATGGGGCTTATGCCAAGGTAATGGCTCAACATAGATCTGAAGTACAGTACACCTGACCAAGTTGGCCAAATTTCTGTATTGCTACCTTAGATGCTGAATTAGAATGAAATCTGACCCTTGCCTCCTCTAACGCATTGTTGGCTAGCTAAGGTTTATCATTATACCCCCCGCAACGAGTTGTTGGGGGGGGGGGGGGGGGGGGGGGGGGTATGGTATACTGGTATCAGCTCGTCTGTCTGTTCGTCTGTGGACACAATTTTGTCTGGAGTTTTTCTCAGTCGTTTTATGATCATTTTCCGTGAAACTTGGCACAGACATCAACCACCATGGGAACCTGTGCACCTGCGATTATGACCACATGTATAATTTTGTCCGACCTTTAATTCCTACATTTTTAGGTCAATTTTTTTTAAACTTGGCACAGATATTTAGTACCATGGGAACCTATGTACCTGTGATTATGACGTCTGTCCGACATTTTTTGGTGGAGTTATCCCCCTTTTTCGACTTTAGAATTGTTTTTGCAACATGCATAATTTTGTCCGAGCTTTTATTCCTACATTTTTGGGTCAATTTTAAAAAAACTTGGCACAGATATTTAGTACCGTGGGAACCTATGCACCTGTGATTATGACGTCTGTCCGACATCTTTTGGTGGAGTTATCCCCCTTTTTCGACTTCGAATTGTTTTTGCAACATGCATAATTTTTTTTCGATCTTTTATTCAGTCAATAAATTTAGGATTAAAGTTTATAGGGGTTAGGGTTAGGGGGTTTAGGGTTAGGGTTATCTGTTGACATAATTTCAGTGCAAAATATATGATAATGGCTACTTCATTCGAATAACATTTTGAATACGGGGGGGGGGGGGGGTATTACTTAGTCCCATCTGGGACAAGCCCATCTCTAGTTGTTTCAGCCATTACACCATAATAATGTGACATCAGATTTATTTCTAATAAAATGGTCTGTTATTCATTTTTGTATGGGTATTTTGATAATACAAGTGTAGAAGACATAGGGATTCCTAGTCAGTCATTTGGAAGGAATGTTCAGATAATAAGTTCAACAAACAGGCCATTTGTTGAACTTATTATCTGAATATTTCCCAAGTGGAATGCTCATCAATTAGTATTCATTAGAGGGTAAAACTATTCCTGACCATGGCCGGCAGCCCCTTTGACATATAAATACCTTTATATAATGTGCATAACCAGATGATGTATTGTGACAATCGATAATTATCGGATCAGAATCATATTTTTTATTTTCTGTGAGCACAGCATTTATAATACAGATGCTCTATTTTTCTTCTGCATTTATTTATTGATATAATGATGAGTTGATTTTGTTGATTTATTGTCTTTGTTCCACTTTCATGCAATGGAAAGTAATATATAGAGAATATGAATTGATTCCTTCTCTCAATCAATCTTTCAGAAGAGATATTTATTTTATCATATGACTTTCGTTATTTAGTTAGTATGCAATAACAACTTCCCCATTAATCTTATTAGTTAATATTTGCACTTGTCACGCACTTTTTCTGTCAAAATCATGTGCAAATAAATAGAACTATTTCAAAATATCAACGATTAAAAATTTATCCCTTCCATGACTGGAGCTTCCTGAAATTTGGCGAAAATATGTGCCAATGAATTCTCTTATATATGTGAGTCTCCCATAGGGAGCCTCGCATATATAAGAGAATGAATTGGCCTAACAATATTTAGCTTGCCCTTGTGATCCAGTGCATTCACTTATTTTTGTGAGTCTCCCTAAGGGAGACTCACATATATAGGAGAATGTACTGGCACATGAATTTTAATGCTGCACCAATGCAGCTCCCGTCATGAAAGGTTTAATCTCACTCCAGACACAAACAATAATTAGGCAACCCATACTGCAGTATAAATCCAATGACATGTGTTAGGAAACAATAACTAGACTGAAAACAGAACAAAGTGTTCTGTGCGGTTGAACTTCATGCATATCTTAACGTCGTGAAGAATCCGTGTCAAACAAATTCTTTGAAGACGAACCATTCTCTGGCGTGACAAGACACTATTTCGCACGAAAATCACACCAATAGTCATATGATAAACAAAATTAAATCTGCATTTCAGGGCATATATTTATGAAACTTGTCTGGAAGTTTGTTTTTTCTTTGGCAAGACAAAAATCCGAAAATTTAGGACTCATTTCATAAATATCATACGAGAGAAGGAATCATTTCATATCCTCTATATCTCTTAGTCCAATGACCCGATAAACAAAAGGTCTCAATCCAGATTCATATTTTGCTCAGTAAAAACATACAAAGTCAAATTAGCATTGCTATTGGCTTTTGTTCCATTTAAAGGTACTCAATCCGATTCGATGGTCCCCATATCATCAGATTCAAACAACAACAACAAAAGTTTTTGATATGCCACTTCAGTTATCAGAATTGATTAATTGCCCAAAAATGTTAACTGCAGTCAACTATAGTATAAAATTGCCCAATATGTGTTATTTATCAACATTTTGTTCAACGAAATTTGGCCGGATTGTCAAATATTTAACACTGATAGCCACTTGATTTTTGAGTTATCCATCTTCATCCGCAATTTGGTCCAAGACTGTCGCCTTGACAAATTTTAAAAATTGATATCTGATCACTCTGAGCTTTGATGGGTGTGTTCCTTGACTCAAATCAAATATTTTTTACCCCCGAAGCCAAAGAAATAGTAATTTGGGAGCGTTAATTTGAATTATGCATCTATAAAACAAATGCTGAAACCAAATGTAAAATAAAACAGATGAATACTGAATAATGTGATTTTGTTGTTGAGAATTTAATGTGATAATTATGAACAACATTCATATTGCTGTCCCCACTAAATCATTGAAACTGAAAAAACAGATAGAAATGCCTAAATCAACAAAAACATTAACCCTTTCATTATGGAAGATGCGCTGGTGCAGCATTAAAGATCCTGTGCCAGTGCATTCTCTAATATACATGTATGCCAGTCTACCATATGGAGCCTCACATATAAAAGAGAATGCACTGCTTACAAGGTCAAGTTAATATTTTTAGGCCAATGTATTCTCTTATATATGCGAGGCTCCCTATGGGAAACTCGCATATATAAGAATGCATTGGCAGTTGGCACATGGTTTTCGCAAAATTTAACCAATCCATGACTGGAGCTTCCTGAAATTTTGCAAAAAAACATGTGCCAACGCATTCTCTTATATATACAAGTCTCCCACAGGAAGCCTTGCATATATGAGAATGCATTGGCCCAACAATATTTAACTTGATCTTGTAAGCCAATGCTCTCTAAGGGAGACTCACATATATAAGAGAATGCTCTGGCACAAGATTTTTAATGCTGCACCAACGTAGCTCTCTTCATGAAAGGGTTCAGGTGGTGCTGGCACGACAATTATTCCAAACTCCAAGCCTTGAAATAGGGTGTCTGTCATTTGCAGAATGAGGTCCCCAGAGGGTGAATTTAGTGATGCTACCCCGCATAGCGGGCTAGCATCACCAAATTCACCCTCTGCTTACACCTCAGCAGAATGAGGTTCCCAGAATGAGGTCCCCAGAGGGTGAATTTGGTGATGCTAGCCTGCTATGCGGGGTAGCATCACTAAATTCACCCTCTGGAGACCTCATTATGCCAATGACAGACACCCTATTTCAAGGCTTGCCAAACTCGCCGAAATATCAGGTCCTCACAGCTAGAGATGTGAAAGGTTTGAGTTCACTGAATTGCATTTATATAGTAATCTGGACATCATTTCTGAACTGTAGTTAATGTTGAATTTCAAAGGGAGATAATATGGCTTATTATAGGGAGTTGGCTCTATTTTTATCATCTGATGATTGTCAGATCCTCTTCCTCCCTGCTAGTCTTCTATACATACATGTGTCCACGGTGGGGAATCACCTGGTTCGAGGTTGGTGAGTACCATGCATTCAAAACGCACAAAAAATAAAACGTAATATATGAGGAATTGACACAAAACATAGCATTTTGACTGTTACGAGAATATGCTAGATTTTTATTAAAAACAAGTTGATACCTTATTTGTTCGGAAATACTGAATAGTTTTCTAAAACAATCTTACCAAAGTTTCCAGTTGGAGGTTCGTGAAATACAGTCAATACATCTAGGAGAATCCTTCGACTGACAACTTTGGTCAGAATGTTAGAACAAACGACTTGAGTTTGGACAAAATGATGTATCAGCTTGTTTGAAAAATAATATAGCATATGCTCGTAGCTGCCAAAATATTACCTAATATATTATTATCCTATGTTATTACCCTATTCATCATTTCTGGTCGCGTTTGCAGTCACCTCGGCCATTTTGAATGGGTGATACTCATCAATTCGAAACCACGCGATTTCCCACCGTGTGTGTCATTTCAAATTTTTTTGGGGAAGAAATAAATATTGTTTAAACCAAAAGGAGATAATTTATACCTCTGAATTAGGTGTCATGTTTTTTCACCAATGAAATATTTCTGAAAACGAAATTAAACTGTATTTTTTCATCTTTATGAAAATCACAGAAACAGAACGTTAATATTGTGATATAGTACTCAGATTCATTAGTTCAAGTAAGACATTCGTAGAGAACATGGATTTTTTTTTTCTTTTGAAAACCAGGAAGTGTCATCTTGAAGGAAATGTCGGGAAGTGTCAAAAATTTCTTTAACCGTTCATGACGGGAGCTTCCTGAAATGTTGTGAAACCCTGTTCCAATGCATTCTCTCATATATAAGAGAATACATTGGCCTAACAGTATTTACCTTGACCTTGTAAGTCGGTGCATTCTTTTATATGTGAGGCTCCCTATGGGAGACTCGCATATATAAGAGAATGCACCAGCACAGGATCTTTAATGCTGCACCAGCGCAGCTCCCATCATGAAAGGGTTACAATATGCTAATACTTGCACTAGCTTTATGATGAATCCAGAAGTTTGAGGATGTTGATGAAAAAATTTACCATCTATGTTGAATCTATTTTTCTTGGCTGCTTGCTGGACAATTTTATGTACATCATCTCTGCTTTAACATTTAATAATGTGCACTGCTGTATTCTGTACTCAAAGATGCCTAACAAACTTACACGCGCGAGCTTACAGAACAAGTATTGTGTGACCGTCTAAATTTGTGATTCATCATTGTTTAAATATTTTTATGAGGAATACAGTTAACATTTTCCATAAACTGGTTTATTGTATTGTACCCCATGCCACTGGGGCATATTGACCTGCTTTTGTGGAGAGTGATTGATGCAAAAATTGATGGAACAAATTTTGGGCTCTGGTTGTTCTTCACATTACAGGTACTCAATCCGATCAGATGGTCCCATATCAAGATACAAGAACAACATTTCTTCAAAAATATGCTTTAGTTATCAGAATCGATTAATTGCAACAAAATAATGCTAAGCACTGTCTACCATGGTATCAAATTTCCCAAAACGTGTTATTTAACATTTTGTTCAATGAAATATGACCATATTATCACTTGAGTATCACGAAATTTGGCCGTATTACCACTTGATTTTTAGAGTTATCCATCTTCATCCGCAATTTTGTCAGAGACCATCAGTTTGAGGACTCTTTTTCTGGGCCATCCATCCTGTGTAAATTAATGTAATTTTTGACGGGACAGCTTGTTACATACAAGAGAATCAAATGATATCTCAGTGTTGTATCTCTCCACCATCCAATGAACAGGTTCACTGCCGACTACATGTTATCTCATACCATATGATTGAATGGGCATCGGATGCAATTGAGTGCTAAATTATTGTAATTAGAAAGTTTCAATAATAAGCAATGGCAGCCGAAATTGGCCCCCTCGAAAATAGTTGCGTCAATACTCCCAATATGTCCGACGTGTATGTGCAAAAAGAAAACTACCGAACATGCAAATTGAAAATACCAGATTATCACACCTAGAGTGAGTGAACCTTTATCACAGTATGGACTACGTTGCTGTCCATATGCCGGTCTCAAGAGCGCATCAAAGAAATCAACAAGATATATTCTATTTTCTTTATTCAACAAACAATTGGTATATATATTTTTTTTCTCTCAAAACTTCATTTATCATGTAAATAATTTAAAATACACCTATCTAAAACGACATCAAACATTTTTATAGAATCTGTAATATACCTTTTAAATGGGTAAACATGTTTGCTCCATACAAGTCTGACCTAAAAATAACCACCAAAAAAAACTAAAATGGTTTTGTCTATGTCTAAATAATGAATGGACTGTACTCATTCTGTAGAAACCATGTAAGTTGATATGTACAGATTTGAATAATTGAACTGTTCTTGCCTCTTTCAGTTGATGCCTTAATTTCCTTAAAGTCAGAGGTATCTCAATACATATCTACGCGGAAGATTTCTGAACAAACTCATCAATATAGCACTGAAAAAACGTGTTTATCGTCTATTTTTCGATAAATTTGAGATTGTGTTTCGTTTGTGCAGGTTAAAGTTTTTTAATCAGCGGTCAACCGCTGTAAAAATTGCACCTGCAGATCATGAGAGGAAAATTTGGAGGTGTCGTTGCTATGTAAATTTTATGCTACTACATAATTGTTATGATTAAAATGAAGAGAAAGGTGTGCGTGAAGTTAAAATAGTTTCCAGTTAAGATAATGCAATATATGTTTTCCGGACAGTCGAGTATTATCCGTTTCAAATACAAATGACGTAACAAGTGTTCGGATATTGAACATTGTGTTCAAAGGGGGTATTTTTTATGAGTCAATGCGCCTTGCAGGCATGTTTGTAGAAATGTACTTCAGATATTTATCAACCTAATCGATACTGGGAAAAATTCAGGTGTTGGAGCGCAAATCACCATGTGGCTTTAAAGATAAATCTACCATTAGCATTTGAGCTCTTTATTATATCAGGTTGAAAATTTCCAAAAGTTGAAGAGCTTGAAGTACAAGTTGTAAGATTCCAACCTAAGAGAGATATGCAAAAGGAATTTTGTGAAATTAGGTCTGGTTAAGGTAGGGCGTTTGGTCAGTGGTGTTCAATTAGAAATTTAAAAGTTAATACCCCTGCTCAACACAGAACCTCTAGATTTGTCCTGTTTAGAACTACAAGTACTGACTTGTGGAACAGATATTGACTCTTGTTTATATTAATTTGTCAAATAGCTTCTTCAGGCCAAACTTGCTCAATGGTTAGTTTTTTGTCAGACTTGATCAAGAACAAGAAAACCCAGTCATAGCGCCTGCGTTAGATGATTATAGAAATGAATAAATTGATAAACAAAAAAAATATGAAAAAGCTGTTGATGGGTAGATTTAGTGAAGGAAAATGTTATAAATCTTGAACAGAGAGAAGTGCAATGAATTGTATCTTCATGTGAATTTCCTGGGGACAATTCCATTCATCACATTGGACAACGCTGGACTTAGCTGCCCATGACAAATGAATGGAATGATGTGGCGTAATTTCTCTGGGCTACGCTCTCTACACCTACCCAGAAAGAGGTGTAACTGCATGAGCTTGGTCGTAATGTGACAGCATCTGGCATGAAAACCAGTCAGAGAACATAGATCACATGGAAATGATCTATGTTTTTATGAAAATTACTATTTCTCATAATTTGCCAAGATTTTATCATGAATCATTCAGAAATGATTCAGATAATTGATAAGTTGAAACTATATATTTAAAATATGAAGGTGCATGGTGTCAAGATTTGTTTGTTCTAAAATTAGGTATTTTTGCTTATCGGTAAGAGTCATAATTCAAGTTAAGTTTCATTGTGAATGTCAAATATTTATATTCGTTGGGTTTTGTCAAATTTCCTCAACAACAAAAAAAGAATTTTGATTCGCATGCTATTTTTAGATTACATCGGTCACCAAAACTCATTCCATTCATTTTTGCCCCGCCTGTCCAGGCTAATTTGCCCAATTCAGCTTATTGTAATATATTGAATCGGCTGAATATATGAATCAGTAAGTAGTGGCTCTGCATGGATGAGCTATGTCATAATTACATCAAATAATACAAAATATAATTTGACAATATCAATGAATACAACTATAATAGTTGAGTAATCAGCGTAACCATTTGATGAGGTTCATGTGCTGGTGCAGCATTTAACATCTTGTGCCAGTGCATTCTCTTATATATGCGAGTCGCCCATAGGGAACCTCGCATATATAAGAGAATGCAAGGTCAAGGCAAATATTTTTAGGCCAATGTATTCTCTTATATATGCGAGGCTCACTATGGGAGACTTGCATATATAAGAGAATTGGCACAGGGTTTTCACAAAATTACAGGAAGCTCCAGTCATAGAAGGGTTAAAGGTCCATCCAATATTATGGGAATACAGGGCAGTGTCTATTATGTCAATAGATTGCTCAATTGTTTCAGCATCTTGGCCTCCATCAGCATTTAATTTAATTTAACAAGAAAGCTTCATGAATATGCATCGAACCACATCAAAAACACAAATATGTTGATATAATAATTAAATCTAGATTGTGCCAGACCTGAGAATAGGCAGTGTATACAAATCTTACATTGAGGAAACAAAGGAAAGACTAGGAATCATTAGGCAAAGGCTAAACAGAATAACTAATGGGATTAAGACATACAGTAATGCCCCAAATAATCGACTCCTTAACCACAGCAGAATTATGGGCAAATTTTCATGGTTTAGTCGGAAATATGGCTTGTTGCCATTCATCGGAAAGCTCTCAGTGAGTTGATTATTTAGCGCATTACAATATATCCAAATGGGCAACACATAGGGTTCAATTAATGCCTATCTGTGTCATCAGATTTTAATTTCAAAGAGCCTATCAGAGAGAGTATCAGCATATTGTTTCATCAAACTGAAGTATCATAATGTTGGGATAAATCCATTGTACAAACAAAATAATGAACAGACATCTTCTGATCATTGCACATTAAATTTACATTGTCATGGTTTTGAAGTCTATCAATTCTAAACAATTAAAATCCAAGACTGCCATGAGTGACTTTTACAGAAATAGTTTTGCCTGTTTTGAGCAGTCCAATTAAACAGCTACGTGTTCGATAGGCTGAAATATTCTGATATCCTTCGTATTACGTATTACCAAGCACTAGAAGAGCTTTCCCTGCAGTGTGACATCATGTCCACACTTTGCATTCAAAATTCTACATGACTATCTTGTTTGGCTGCAGCTGGTCCTGCCGCAAAATTCCCATGGTTTGTGGTTGGCTGACACTGATGCAATACATTTTATATGCCCGTTTTGAAATAAACGGGACGTATTATATTATTGGTCTGTCCATCCGTCCGTCTGTCCATTCGCTTCGTTTCATTGCCAGATTATGACTTTAGTACATCTGAACTGAATGGAATAAAATTTGGTATCTGGTAAATTTACTAGCACAAAATACAGGTCAAGTTTGAATTTGGGTTCCACCCGTCAATTTTCACCTGAGCTATGGCCCATTGGTGTATTCTTCCTGAAATTTTGCGAAAACCCTGTGCCAATGCATTTGCTTATATAAGCGAGTCTCTCATAGGGAGCCTCGCATATATAAGACAATACATTGGCCTAACAATATTTACCTTGACAATGCACTGGTACAGGATGTTTAACGTCATGAAAGGGTTAAACAGTTAAATGTAAAAATTCCACGTGACTATCTTCTGATTGACTGCAGATGGCCAATTTGTCTTATGACAGCGTGAACCCTGCTTCCATGACTGGAGCTTCCTGAAATTTTGCGAAAACTCTGTGCCAATGCATTCTCTTAAATATGCGAGTCTCGCATATACAAGAGAATACATTGGCCTAACAAATATTTACCTTGACCTTGAAAGCCAGTGCATTCTCTTATATATGCGAGGCTGCCTATGGGAGACTCACATATATAAGAGAATGCACTGGCACACGATCTTTAATGTCAAAGGGTTAACTGCATATCGAAAGTAAACAGATTCATTCTGAGCAATAAAATAGTACTGCACACATTTAACCCTTTGAGTGCCAGGTCCAATTTTTGTATCAACCCATATACCCTGTGCCAATGCATTCTCTTATATATGCGAGTCGACCATAGGTCGCCTCGCATATATAAGAGAATGCATTGGCCTAACAATTTTTCATCATTTGTTATTATTTTTTACAATTTTTTACAATTTTAATAATTTTAAAAAAATCTAAAAAAAAAAAAAAAATTTATTTTTTTAGGGCCGATTTTACAGACCGTAAATTAGGGCCGATGAGATCGGCCCCTGGCACTGAAAGGGTTAATACGAATGAGGTATTAGTTTGACCAATCTCTGACATTCAAACCGGGCATAGCCCTTTAAACATGAGTGACGATAAACTCAGGCACTAAACAAAAGTAAACAGCTTGTTATTGAACAACATAACATGAACAAACAAAACATGATATATATATCTCTATTTGTGACCCGCCATATCAAATCCAGTCGGAAGTCGGGATTTTTTTACCCTGTGCCAATGCATTCTCTTATATATGCAAGTCGACCATAGGTCGCCTCGCATATATAAGAGAATGTATTGGCCTAACAATTTTTTACAATTTTAATAATTTGTTCTTGTATTCTTTAACAATTTTATAATTTCACCCATACAGAGCCCCAGACGAACATGAGCAGACGACACTCTTCTATGTTCTTCTATATATGTGTGGGGCTCCCTGCAGGGTAATGGATGTTTTTTATTTTATGTCCTAAAAATTGTAAGAAACATTTATTTAAAAAACATGATAAAAAATTATTAAGCCAATGCATTCTCTTATATATAGGAGGTGACCTATGGTCGACTCGCATATATAAGAGAATGCATTGGCAGAGGGTAAAAAAAATCCTGACTTCCGACTGGATTTGATATGGCGGGTCACATTTCATGAGAAGAAATAAAAAAAGAACAAAATTGTGAAGTAACAACAATGATGCTCATTAGCATGAACATATTTAGCAAAAAAAATAATATGAATAATGATGTTACCTAGATTACCCAAAATAATTTATAATAGAGGTGAATGAGTGAAGACTAGGGACAGCACAGTGAAGGCTGAAGCATTGTTTTCAGTTTCCACTATGGTCCCACGCAGAAGTTCCAGTTGTTTTTCCCAGTTTTTAAAAGAAGATTAATATATTATAATCAACACTCCAGTATTGTGTAAAATGATTGTGTCAATAACACTGTAGTTCAATTTGGAGAGGGGATAATGTCAGACATCAGGGTTCCTGCACACATTTCCATATGAAATTCCAGGGTTTTTCAGAAGTATAGGGATACCAGTATATGCCTTGTATTTCCAAGACACACATTCTATACTGTGCCCTAATTAATATATTGTATTGATTAACAACGTGATTACTTAATTGGCAGCTTATGTGGCTTAATGTTAATGAAAACTTTAAGACAAGACAAAGACTTAGAAGCTATCAGACCACATGTTATTTTTACTGGCATATCCTATTAATACGGCAAAGAACTTTTTTCTCAATGCAATTTGCATGCTTTTACATGGAAAGCATGATATTAGACTCAGGGACTGAAGATTGAACAGTGTACTCTGTTTACAAGCTAACTTTGAAATACTCAACCAACTTGGTGGTGGCTTCAGACCATTTTATCAGTTATTGATGATTTTATCCCGATTTAGAAATTATAGGGATGGGACATGGATGTAAACCAGCCGATTTCACTAGCTGGTTTATGACTTGCTCTTGATTGAAAAAGTTTCAGATGTTTCGTGAATGGTGGGGCCCAGTGAGCCTAACTTGTTTCTAACTGCGAGTCTGCAAAATCTCTCTAAATATCGAGAACTGTATGAAGTTGGAAGCAATTCTCCATATTCTCATGTCAGACAGCTATCTAATAAAATAATGATCGAGAACTGTAAGATGCTTGAAGCAGCTTTCAATCTTCTCGTGTCAGAGAGCCATCTAATAATATAATGATCGAGAACTGTAAGATGCTAGAAGCCGCCTTCAATCTTCTTGTATCAGAGAGCCATCTAATAATATAATGATCGAGAACTGTAAGATGCTAGAAGCAGCTTTCAATCTTCTCGTGTCAGAGAGCCATCTAATAATATAATGATCGAGAACTGTAAGATGCTTGAAGCAGCTCTCAATCTTCTCGTGTCAGACAGCTATCTAATAATATAATGATCGAGAACTGTAAGATGCTAGAAGCAGCTCTCAATCTTCTCGTGTCAGAGAGCCATCTAATAAAATAATGATCGAGAACTGTAAGATGCTAGAAGCAGCTCTCAATCTTCTCGTGTCAGAGAGCCATCTAATAAAATAATGATCGAGAACTGTAAGATGCTTGAAGCAGCTCTCAATTTTCTCGTCTCAAAGAGCCGTCTAATAAAATAATTGAGAATAGTAGTATGCTTGAAGCAACTGCTCATGGAGTTATTGTGGTAAGTGATGTGAAGCTGACTAGCTGAATGATTATAATGCTGATAATGATGGCAGCTCTCGAGATATAGAAGACAACAACAGCAAATGTTTATACTAGAATCTGCAACTGAAAAGAAACAAAAACAGACAATCATTGATTCATAATATAGCCATGCAAAGTCAAATTCCCATATCACAGGGTCACGCGCATGGTCATGAAAACCTGCACATGGAACTTTTTTATTCACATTTAAAGGTACTCAATCTGATTCGATGGTCCCCGCATCATCAGATTCCAACAACAACAAAAACAATTTTAAATGCCACTCCAGTTATCAGAATCGATTAATTGCCCAAATATAATGCTAACCACAGTCAACTTTAGTATAAAATTGCCCAAAACCTGTTATTTATCAACATTTTGTTCAACGAAATTCTGCTGGTTTGTCAACTATCTGACACAAAAAAGCCACTTGATTTTAGAGTTATCAATCTTCATCCGCAATTTGGTCGGAGACCGTCTTCTTGTTGGCCTTTTACTGGGTCACTAAAAATTAGCTGTGGTGAAAAATAATAGATTTCAAACATTGATTTCTGATCATTCTGTACTTTGATGGGTGGGTTCCTCGACTCGAATAAAATATTTTTGATGCCCGAAGCTAAGGAAATAGTAATTTGCAAGCGTTAATTCGAATTGTGCATCTATAAAATTTTAATCGGTATGAATCATTTGTGGTATGTTTTTTTACATGCAAATGTGTGGAAGTTATATCGACCAGACCAATTTTCCAGTTCAATTTCTGATTCATTACTGTAATTGGTAACTATCTTCAACTATGTGTTAAAACGTGAAGTAAGACTGCAATCTCAAGTGTTGGTGATGCTTGATTGGGTGATTTTGACAGGACATGAAATTTAGGGCAAACATAAAAGTGATGCTGACAAGGTCGCCTAAAATTTCCATGGTGATCCATTTGTACAAGTAAACAGGAGTGAGCGCCCCAGGCCGGGGGAGGGGTGGAGTGGGGATTTGTGGGGGGAGGGGCCCACCCAGGACCCCAGCAGATGTAGCACCTTAGATTTTGAGACCATTTCCTGATGACAATTTTCTAGAACTTGGAACTTCTCTATAAACATGAGTTTTAATCTGGAAATATTTTCTCACTCAGTCTCCCACATTTTGATTTGAAAATCTGATCACCCCAAATTTCCTGCCCTGTTTTGGAAGAAATAATCACATGGAATCTATCAACAAACAAATAATCTCCACTGGGCAACTGTAATTAGACCCAGAGATAGCCAATACGGAGGTGGAATTCTTCAATGGTGTGTGTCTCAAAACATAAATAAAATTGAGTGTGAACATACTTTTTCAAAAATTATTTGCAGACACCTGTTATCCTTAACTCTTCCATGACTGGAGCTTCCTGAAATTTTGCAAAAACCCTGTGCCAATGCATTCTCTTATATATGCGGGTCTCCCATAGAAAGTCTTGCATATATAAGAGAATACATTGGCCTTATAATATTTACCTTGACCTTGTGAGCCAGTGAATTCTCTTATATATGTGAGGCTCCCAATGGGAGACTCACACATATAAGAGAATGCAATGGCACATGAATTTTATTGCTGCACCAGTGCTGCTCCCTTCATGAAAGGGTTAATCTTTCAATGACTAAATTGAATAAGGCTGAAACGGTTAATGGGTCACCATGGTTGCATGACAAGTTAACCTTAAACAGACAGTACAGTGCTTAAACACCAGCATATAATTAGATACATGTAGCAAAATGCTGGGATATCAAGGGTTAACACACCTCAGTCAAAGTGAACTGTTTGGGACATGTTATATTATATATATATGACAACGCGAATCGGATAATAATTATGATAACATGGTGTATCAAGTCGGTATTATTGCTGAATTCTGTTACATCAAAACATGTAGCTGCATCGGCGGATGTCTTTGATCTTCATGCCAGTGTAACTAACTAAGATAGTCCGTGTCCAAGGATGTATGATCAAAGAACGTGCTACAGAGGGTCCCCTTGCACACAAAATTGAAACCGTCACAGGTTATTTAATTAGATGCTGATGCAATAGCCCTGATCTTGTCAATTGCAAATAGCATATCTTTCTGGCAAGTTGTGCACATGTATGCCGGTAATCCTACTATAACTTACTTTATTAAACATATGTAAATACCTGTATATTATATTTATGGTCCTATATAGTGGCCAGAAAAAAGATCGCGTGATAACTTTAAATAAACTTTAATAAGTCAGGGCAAGTGAAATATACTGACTGAGCCATGTGTTGCTATAAATATTAAACCTACCTATATCAATGTCCCCTTATATACCTGAATGGTATATTACACTGCAATGGGTATAATAGGAACTCCACAGGTTAGAGCATTTGCAGTACGGAAATCGCCAAGGTTTGCCGATTCCCCAACGTCGCACAACATTCACAAATTAGCAACAATTTCCGCGTTTGCTTTCCATTTATAACTGAGCATGTCGGCCTTTGTTTGACTTAAGTTGAATGTGTATGGCCAAAAAAAAAGGGTTTTGATTCTCGGGCATAGCCTCGTCTGGAAAAAAGGCCCGCGTTGAAGCGTTTTATTACGATTTTCAAATGATAACACGAAAATGGGAAACTAGAAAAGAGAAATTAGTTATGTTTCAAACATCGAATATGATGGTCATACAATGGTGTATGTGTTGGTATTCAACAACAGACACTAGGCAACGATAACTACCAGGTATACTGTCACCACAAGCTGCCCAAACCCCAAGTTTATTAAGTCAAATTGTTTCCGTGCTGTAAACAATTATGTGATTTCCAATTTCGGGAACGCAAACCGGAAAGAAATATGGTGCGTATTGGCGATGTGTATGCTGGTTTAATTTAATAGTATTTGAAGTTTTTATGGCTAGCATGTATAGTTACTATAGTATAGATGGATAAATATTAAAGTATATAGATAGATATAAAATGTATAATCCCGATTTAAACTTTGATTGTTTTAGTTCCGTTTCCGTCTTTGTTGTATTCCGTGTTTTATATACGCAGTAACAGAGAACGAGAATCGAACGGACCCCAAACAAATCTGTCCATGCGTATTCTCTTTATTTAAGTTTAAATTCACCGATGTTACTGAATATATTTGTATAAGGTGGCCCGCCCACCACCCCATCCCGCCACCCATAGTATATTATGTGCCACAGGCGCCCCTATGTCATTAGAGTTTTTACTCGAGGAAGCAGACTGAACCCATCTCCCATAGTGTCATATGCGCCACAGGCGCTGGAGACTAATGCTACTGCCCACATAAATAATATGTATAAGGTGGCCCGCCCACCACCCATCCCGCCACCCATAGTATATTATGCGCCACGGGCGCCCCTAGATCATTAGAGTTTTTACTCGAGGAAGCAGACTGAACCTATCTCCCATAGTGTCTTATGCGCCGCAGGCGCTGGAGACTAATGCTACTGCCCACATAAATAATATGTATAAGGTGGCCCGCCCACCACCCCATCCCGCCACCCATAGTATATTATGCGCCACAGGCGCCCCTATATCATTAGTTTTTACTCGAGGAAGCAGACTGAACCCATCTCCCATAGTGTCTTATGCGCTGCAGGCGCTGGAGACTAATGCTACTGCCCACATAAATAATATGTATAAGGTGGCCCGCCCACCACCCCATCCCGCCACCCATAGTATATTATGCGCCACAGGCGCCCCTATATCATTAGAGTTTTTACTCGAGGAAGCAGACTGAACCCATCTCCCATAGTGTCTTATGTGCCGCAGGCTCTGGAGACTAATGCTACTGCCCACATAAATAATATGTATAAATTATATATTTGGCGACAAAATTATCCGAGAGCACCATTTTATAGTGTGCAAATATATTTTTAATCGTTGTATTTTGGCTTGTTGGAAATAAAGCATGATCCATAACCGAAAAATCGTAATTTTATTCCCAATGATTCAGTGATTTTAGAAATTAGAGACACTCGGTAGTCGGTGTCAAGGACGTTAATTGTGCATAGATCATAGATGTACTAAACTGTGAATACTACCGAAAGGGTGTGCCTTTGAATGCAGAAAATCAAGAAACAGGTAACTGAGGTGTGGCAGATGCAAACTAAAATTAAATGCAACAAACAGTCTATGACATTTAAATAAAAAATATGAAGTGTTTTCCATGTTACTGACATTGAAATAATCTCCCTAATTTTCACTAAATCTCCCTATTTCTGAGGACAAATCTCCCTATTTCCAATTATGAAAGTAAACAGGTCTGATATAAATAGATATATACTATAAAAAGGTACATACATATATCAAATATACCAACAATATATATATGATGTACGGGTAGTATAATGTGATAATTGGTCATTCTTTATAGTGGAATACATTAGTTTATATCAAAACAATGTTCTCCTTAGATTTTCTTAACCTGGGAAGGTATAATAACCCATGCAAACTATGGGCATTATCCCCATAACAAAAATAAAAAATAAAAATAAAACCCTCGCTCCCTCATCGATTCTCAAACCAAATTGCCCGAGAATCAAAACCATTTTTTTTTGGCCTATAATAGACATCGTATTATGATATAGACATCATAAGTCAATATAGGCCTACATCACCATGGTTAACCTCGGTTAATTCAAGTGGATAACCAGTCATGAAAATCCCGTAACCGTTTCAGCCCTAAAATTGAAGAGTAGTTCCCTCCAAATGACTGAATAAGAAATGTATGTCTTCTGCAATTTTATTATCAAAACACCCCTCCAGTGAAGAATAAGTCATTCCAATTTATACTTTTACAACTAAAATGGGATAATCCATACAGTAATGAAAGGGTTAAATGAACATTAGATTAACTTACTGAAGACAAAGCTGAACATAAATACTGCATTACTCCTGGTCACTCTCGCCATCGCTATAGGGTTGCGCTGCTATCGTGTTACCCTGATTGTGGGCGGGAACCACCTGAGATCGGTAATGGTCGAGCCACTCATTGATCATTTGACGCACTAGAAGCGGCTTTTTGCCGAGTCTCTGTTTCGCAACAAGCAGCCCACTCTCTGTGTAGCAGCAATCGAGCCAGGTTAACAGTAAATTCTCTTCTTTACCAACCTGAAAAAATAGTCAGCATATAGTCACTCTTTCATCTCCGAATATACGGATATACATGTAGTTAACCCAGAACCCTGGATTTACAGCTTGCCTAAAGTAAAATTATTCCTAAATTCCTAAAAATCGTTGATGCAATACTGCCAACAGGTGAGATGTTTGGTGTCACATTTTGATTTGGTATATCATTGTTTATCAGAAACACATACCAAATACCTTAATATTAATTTTATGAAATAAAGATTTTGTTGACCTGTATAACAATGTTTTATTTGTGGTATCTGTCTATTTTCTCCTATTTTCGACACAATGTTTAGAAAATCAACAGTGCGACTTCAATAATAATAGTTGCGATTGCATGTTCTAAACATGATAGCAACATTCATAATCATTTTGGGAACCCGACCAGGACAATGGCAGTTGTTTTATTTAGAATGTTATCAATATATATCTGTATATTCAGGGATGAAAGAGCTAAACCTGGTTGTGATGACACCCTGCATGGTTTCAAATATTTGACTATTCAATTCATTGAACCTAACTGCTTTAACAAAGGCGAGAACAGACCTAGTATGCCAAAAAAGACATAATTGACCGAAATAGACATATATGCCAAGAATACACAACTGATAACAAGCCAAGTATAACAAACATCGGCAAATTCACTGTAAACATAACTGGATTAGATGTGAATTGACAGGGCTTAGTGAATAACACTGCTAATCAATTCATCCTTTCTTGGGTGTCAATCAATTAATTATTCACAGCTATGAGTAATCAAGTCCAACGGTTGCTGCAATGAAAATTTTCATGCCATCTTTGAACACACGTTCCATCGAAAATTCTGAGGCCGCCTTTGTTCACACTAATTTTGACATCTGTGCATGCTTTCATTGTTAAATGGGCTATTTTCAAACAACTTTATTGTAGTCAAATCATATTTAACTGAATGCATAATTTTTACACTGATGTTGGAAATTTAACCAAGATAATAATAGTGTCCTTCATTTTTCATCAGACTCATAATTTTTTTCATATTTAAAGACGGATTTCCTCCACCATTAAAACTGGCAATGTCGTGATATGGCCTTAGTGGCTAAAGCGACATAAAACCCCAATCAATCAATCAATCAATCATATTTAAAGACGAGAACAAGTTATGTTCTTGCATGAGTTCCAGCATAGCTATGAGCTGTAAAATCAGATAATCTATATTTTGCGTCTCCATGAAACGGCTATGTGCCTCCTACTATAACTGTCTGTGGATTCATCCATTGACATCTCTAGTAACCTGGAGATTATTTCACGCTCCTGCTTGGCCAGTTATCTGAACTGTCAAATAGGATAAGTATGTTTTGTCCCTACTTAAAAAATTTGACAAAATTAATTTGTTATTCTTGTGGACATTGTTTACGTAATGATTATTATTAAACAATCAGGTTATTTTCTTGACCGATGAGTCTTTGGTGTTGATATATTTGTTGATATTTATAGTTTCTAATGACATCTGTCATACAAATTAAACAATTTAAAATGGTCGACTTTTGAATATTTATTTCTATAAATGTTCAACAGATGACTCTCAGTTTAGAGTAAGCCCAGAGTCAGCTCAAGTCCAAGTTTCCTTCGATGTAAACCAGCTAGTGAAATCGGTAAGGATAATACTGGTTTACATCGAAATACAGTTGCCTTACTCTCAAGCCTGCAAATAGTGAGTCTGTCATTTGCAGAATGAGGTACCCAGAGGGTGAATTTAGTGAACCTACCCCACACAGCTGGCTAGCATCTCCAAATTCTCATTTAGTCCTCATCTTCTGGGAAATATCTAGTCTCAATGAACATTGTTTTTAGTTAATTTTTCCTTTCTGGGAAGTTTCTATATGCCCTAATTTGCAAAAGATAAAATGATTAATCAAGGTGACTAATGGGTGAACATCACCAACTTCAACAACGGAACTTCAATCTGATCCTAGGTCTCCCATAGCAGTTGAGGCCTGAGCAGAATGAGGTTCCCAGAGGGTAAATTTGGTGATGCTAGCCCATAGAGACCTGGCAAATTGGCAGTTTGCGCTCGAATCGAATAGGCCAAATGACATCGAATAAAATTTTCGAATTGAATCTTATCAAACCTGATTCCGATTACTAATTCCGATATGAAACAATGTTATTGTAATTAAACATCGATTCAATGATTTTCACCATGTAAGATTATCTCGCCAGAAAAAAATATTAGTCAAATAATCCATACCGTAACCAACCAATTGAATGTTAATACGTACTACATAGTGGTAGCACATCATCAATACATTGCTGGCTAAAGCCGTTAAAGTTGTGTTGTATCTACAAAGAGGGTTTATTATGATTGGGAGCTGGGACTGGTGCAGTGTTCACGCTGTCGGTAGCCAAATTAGCCAATGGCTAATGTTTTTTGAATTTGGCTAATAAAACTTTCATTTGGCTAAACTTTTTTTTACCCCAAATGGAGACTGAAAGCATGGAGTCAGAAAGCTAATTAATAAAAGCGCTCAATAGATCGACATTCAAGACGAAGTTAGGTGACGAAAGTATTTCATTATTTTCGTACTTATGAAATATCGTTCCGTAACAGCAAAAGGTAAGCTCTAACAATTAGTGTACAGTAAACATATTTTTATTTCCAAATCTAACATAAATTTTGGCAAGTGGGTTTTCAATTCTGTGATATGAACAATCTAGTCCGAAAATATCGAAAGTGGGAATATATTGCCGACTGTACAAAGGGAAACCCGATCGCGGACAGTACAAAGGGAAACCCGATCGACAACTCTATCAACCAAGCGATCACACAGTGATATGCAATCATCTTTAGTTTTCACAAGACGGACATTAAAAGACGCATGGACATTAAACCGACCGTGGTTGAATCATGACAATGTGAAGAAAGCAATATTTTATCAAGTGTGCATTGACGCTGGTATATAAGCAATTTGTTCGTAACAGGCTGTTTTAATCTGGAGAAAGATTACGTCACTCTGCACGAAACAGCAAAAGGTTATTATTTTACATTTAATCCCCTAATCCCCCATTGTCTGTCTGGTCACTCACGGGACTCCCGCACAATGCATGTTTATGATGACATTGTATTTATGACGGTCGAGGTTTATGAGCACCAAGTGTAAGACAATAGCTTAATCAGCCAAATGTGAATCACGACAGATATTTTGTGGCTATTTGTCGTCAATACCGATACAGTCAAAATAATATGCATGCTTTTATGACAGATTGTAATTTGATAATGGCGTAACAATATTAAGTTATTAGTTTCCAGATGTCACTTAGATATTTTCGCAAGGATAAATATTTAATGATTTAAAAAAAAATATTTATATAAAACAAAAAAATAATAACATTAAGAAGGACAATCCCGGGTTACCCCCCCCCCCCCCCCCCCCCAAATCACTCTTTCACATAAAGATTAATAAATTTTTAATAAATGATATATATAAAAATACTCATTTTTCATAAAAATTCAGTTCATAAAAATTATTTAAATTATTGTGTATTTTACCTGTGTCTGTTAGATTTTACGTTTTAGTCATCAATTGTGAACCGACCAGAAAAAGATGATTTAATTTGGCCAAAGTTTTTTTTAATTTGGCCAAAAAACATTTGGCTAAAGTTTTTTTCATTTGGCTAATCAAATTTTCATTTGGCTAAACTTTTGGCTAAAGTTTTTTTCGGTCCAGTGTGAACACTGGACTGGTGATGATCAGTGTGCAAATTCAATACAATACAAGTATTAGTAATTTCAGTTCGGCCATTTTAAGTTGAAGGTTACATGTATGTGGGCAGTGCTCGGCTACTCGCAGAAATGCATTATGTTTCCTATTGATTTATAACTTATATTTCTAATTCTATAACGAGTAGGATATTAAGCCTTAGGGTACTTGAATCAGTTGATACTTTATTAGAAATATTTATGACCAAACTCGAGATTTTCCCACATAACACTTGACAAAATTGACTGTACGAATATTGTATTGTGCTATGCCTGCAATGATGCTCGCTATAACTGAGAATTGGGAATGCACTGATGCAGTTATCACATTGAATAACATTGTGAGAAATAAACTGCCAACTGGATAGTTTAATAGCATCAACGATTAATATTTTAACATCAAATCAAATTGAATCATCGGGAGTATATCGAATCAAATCAAATGACAGACAGACTATTTGCAGACTTGCTTACTCTTCTATAGCAGTGTAAGTGTAAAGTACCGCTCTCATATAAAATCACCAAATGACGGTAATAAAATGTCACAATTGTGATAGTAACCCAGTTTATTCTATAGAAAAAATTATATTTGTTCTGAACTCTACAAGAATCGTCAACTGAAACTAGTAATTTAATGTGATAAATAATTTTATCACAATGTTTACATAATTTCACAAGAATACAAACTCATTTGACCTTGTGACTTTGTAACAGTTCGGGTCTTATCTGAGCATAAACAAACACAGATTAAACGTGAGTTATTCCTAATTACACAGCATTTCTGTGCATAATTTAACATAAATGTTAGATTATAATACATCATTATGACCGTAAGATCATTTTTTCCGAAATAAATAGTATTTTGTATTAATTTGTATGATAAAGTCGATTAAAATTGATGTAAAATCCCACCACTGGATCTGGGTCCAAATTGCCTATAGAAGAGTAAGGCATTCGTACTTCGACATAAATCACTATTGATCCCTAACGGTTTCTCTAGCTGGTTTAATTTGAAGGAAACTTGGACAGACTGAGCTCAAGCTTTGTCTTAACCCTTTCATGATGGGAGCGGCGCAGGGGCAACATTAAAATTCTGTGCCAGTGCATTCTCTTATATATGCGAATCTCCCATAGGGAGCTTCCCATATGTGAGAGAATGCATTGGCTTACAAGATCAAGACAAATATTGTAAGGCCAATGTATTCTCTTATAAATGCGAGGCTCCCAATGGTAGACTCGTGTGTACATGAAAATGCATTGGCACAGGGTTTTTGCAAAATTTCAGGAAGCTCCAGTCATGGAAGGGTTAAGGGAACTCGGTAGTCTAGTGGCTAGTGTCTGGCTAGTAGCGCTGTTAAAACAGTGATATGAGTTATTCGCTGTTCAATTCTCATGCCAAGTTGTGAGCCTTCAGCAAGGAAACTTATCAAGGGAGCAAACTTAATAAAAGCCCTTGGGCTTGTTGTTTAATCCCCTTTCCAATCAATCGATCATCTGTATTCTATTTTACTGTAAAATGTTTGTCAAATGTTTAAATATGTTATAATGATTGGAATAAATATGTTTATACCAAGGCAACTCATATTGTGCTTGCTTTGTGATGCCTGGACATGATATAGGCACCTGGATTGTTGGGTGAGCGAGCGTAAGTTGGCGTCAAGGGTTGTGGATGTGCATGTGAATTTCACCGCTCTAATGAAGTACCTGTAAAATGGCAGAACGCATCAGACTCGGCATCGATCAAAAACAGGTTAAATGCTATATAAAAACTACCCATTAATTTGAACAATATTTATTAGAAGGAAAAGTTGGGTACCTCAGACCCTGTGAGGAAATGGATTGGCAGGAGTTTGTTTTCACTGTCTATTAAAGGAAGATACGTCATCTGACATTCATCGTTACTCTCTGGGTGGGCGCCAGCACCAATAGTTATATCACAGTCAGTTTCCATGGGCACTAAGGCAGAAAAATGGCCTCGGGTGTAACCCAATGTGATTGGGTTTTTCCAGCAGAAGCTCTGCTCCCATAGTATTGGAAGATAGACACCTGCAAAATAAATTTACAGTTTAACTCATTGATTAGTGAATGGAATTTCCCATTCAGTTACAAGAAAATATAACAGAATGGACTATTCTTCATCTCCAGTAGAATGGTCCATTCTTCTACATCTGCAGGGCTTTTCAGATAATTGAAGCAAATGAGAAGGCAGAGAAATATGTTTTGATTCATTTGTAAGGATATACAGCCTTTTTATAACCAGTTATTGTCCTGAGTTGGACTATTTTCACCATCACTGTCCAAACTAAACACTAAAATGACAGCGAACGTAGTTGAAATTAGACCAGAAATTTAAACAGAAGAGATATTCAGCCTACACCAAAGCTGACATACAAAAGAGTTCAGCTTCAAGTATAGGATAAGCAAAACTACCATCAGCCACATTTAAAAAAACTGTGAATCAATGTAAAATTGATCATTGCCATGTTTCATGTCTTATCTATACATGTATTATATCTTATTATACCATATTTTATCTATTGTTATTTATATTTTATATCATAATTTATTCAATAAAGTTTAATTAATCAATAATTAAAATGTTTCTGTCTTGATCACTCTTTGTAACAGCAGCAATATATTCCGATGGTAGCATGATTTTCTGTGAATCGAACACCTCCCTCAACCGAACAGATGGGCCAGTCCAAAAGTTGTCCAGTATAGAGAGGTTCTACTGTAACAGCAAAGCTTAAATTGCAAGACCACCTAATTTGAACTAAAAGACTGTTCCAGGTTTATAGTGATGCTCAAATTAAAAATTTAAATCCATGTATCAAATCTCCATATATGCCGCCAATGTACAGTAATGCTCTAATTAATCGATCTCTTAACCATAGCAGAATTATGGGTAACTTTTCAGGATTTAGTCGGAAATATGGCTTGTTGCCATTCATCGGAAAGCTCTCGGGGAAATATGGCTTGTTGCCATTCATCGGAAAGCTCTCGGGGAGAGCTTTCCGATGAATGGCAACAAGCCATATTTCCAACTAAATCCTGAAAAGTTACCCATAATTCTGCTGTGGTTAAGAGGTCGATTATTTAGAGCATTACTGTAGCTGTCCAGAGATATATTTTTATACCCCTGAATCTATACAGAAAAGCCAGGAAAGAGATACCACATCTTTACTAGCCATTCAATGTCTGATGCCAGCATGACATACTAACCTTGAAATCTTGCATATCCAATGGTTTCACCTCGGAAGCTCTTAACATACTTCACACCATACACTATGATGGGTCTGCGTAATATGTGGGCGAGGGTGAAAATATGCATTTGCTCCAAGGAAGAACCTGGAATTAACATTAATTTAGTGAAACATTGTTTTCAGCAATAGTTCAGAGACTGTTATATGCATTAGGTCAATGACTAAAAAACAGACATTGTGATAAGGATCTAGTTGCAGAGGGGTGACTAAACGTGTTTCCAAAATGATGTTTGATCAGAAAAGATATATATATCTAGGAAACTTTTCCGAGGTAGACAACATGGCAGTAATATGTGGCGAGGGTGAAAATATGCATTTTTTCCAAGG
Source organism: Siphonodentalium dalli (assembly GCA_032622095.1). Taxonomy (NCBI): domain Eukaryota; kingdom Metazoa; phylum Mollusca; class Scaphopoda; order Gadilida; family Siphonodentaliidae; genus Siphonodentalium; species Siphonodentalium dalli. The sequence goes on along the minus strand of CP136062.1, from coordinate 135,714,451 downwards.
AAGAACTTGGAAATACAAATTTAAAGTGAGACCTTGTTTTCAACAATATAGAGTCTAGACTCTAGATAATGTCGTAGAACAAGAGGGTCAAACATATGCACACAAAAGGTCCAAATCAACAAGATAGTCAATGATATGCACACAAAAGGCCCAAATCAACAAGATAGTCAATGACTGTGGAGTCATTTACCTGATTGTAAAGACTGAGAAGACAGGGACTTTGAAGACCACAAAATCACTTTAAAACAAGAAGTTCTAAACAGGGATGTAGCTAGACAGTCTCTGTTGAGTGTGGGGGTGGGGCGTCCACCTTGATATTTTAAACTGCACACCCCTGACCTCCCCTTAATAGTGCATAGCCCGATCCCTACCTACCAACCTTTCCCCAACTGTTGGAAAGTTCTAACCTGACACGCCCCATTTTTGTTACTGGCCAACCCCAATTAAATATATTTGAATCCCAACTATCCATGGACCCTGCACACCAAATGTCAAATTAGTCAGTCAGGTGGTTCCAGAGAAGAAGAAGTTTTAATGAGTTTTATATATCTGCGATTTTAATTGACCTCACGAAGTGACATCGGCAGTTTCCGGTGAAAATATTCGCACCACGCACAGGATGAAGAATTTTCCATTGTACATATATAACCGTAATTTTGTGTATCATATGGTTGCCAATAAATAAATATAGTAAATAGTAAATATCTAAATCTAAAAACTTAAATAGATTTCGGACATTTATTATGCTCCGATAATTTGAAACATTACAAACACAGCCAACATCCGATTAAACATGGGTGCCGCCATCTTGTTTTTGTCAGCAAGCTGAAATTCTTATCGGCTGAAACAAACTCTGAACTATGCTGAGTGTCTTCAGGACACTTCGGCTCTCAGTTTAAAATTAAACAAATCGTTGTTAATCCTAATAAACCAGAATATTCTATGCTTAATTTAACATGAAAGTTAGATTATTATACATCATTATGAGATGTCACACTTTCCGATATATATAGCATCATGTATTGATTTGTTGGGTAAAATCAAGTAAAATAGACATCAAATCCCACAACCAGGTCTGGGTGTAAAGCCGCTTTAAAATGCCTTTGCAAGTATAAAATAGCATCTCGCTATCCCAATATCTTAGCTGGTTTACGAGCAGACTTGGACTACAAGTGGTTCTGATTGGTTAAATAAATAAACTCAGTAATGATTGCCACTCACATTTATCTGATTACCTGGCTGTAGCTAGCCTTAATAAAACAGCCCAATCATTATGATATGAATATTTATGTGATAACCTAGTTAACAAGATAGACCCAATCAAGAATTTAGTGACACAATCCTTCACGGCAGCATAGCATCACCAAATTCACTCTCTAGGGACCTCATTCTGCTTAGGCCTCAACTGCTATGGGAGACCTATGATCAGATTGAAGTTCACCAGTTGAAGTAACCTCGATTAATATGCATTTTATTTTCGGCAAATCTAGGGGATATAAAAAATGAACAGAAGGGAAAAAGTAACTAATAACAATGTTAATTTGAGACTTGGTATTTCCCAGAAGATGAGGCCTAAGCAGAATGAGTTCCCCAGATGGTGATTTTAGTAATGCTAGCCCCGTCGACTAGCTAGACTCAGCAAAACAGCCCAAACACTAACAATTATCTCATTACCTGGTTGACTAGCAAGACTCAGTAAAACAGCCCAATCGTGATGCCACTGACATTCATCCAGAGTGAACTGTAGCATTTCAGCTTGCATTGATTCATACTCCTTCCATCGTGGATAAAAGCTGTAACAAAAAACATTTACACAAATGACATATTCAGTTTCCGACATGATAACAATAATCTTGATATTATTAATTATCACACTGACTAAATTTAAAATGGCTCAGAGTTATCATATAAAATTCATTACATTAGTATGTCAGATATAAGCAGTTTCAAACCTGCAATGTTGAACACTTCAAATTTATATTTCCCCTTTGTTCGATTCATTTCGATGAATAATAGAAATGCCCTTGAAATAATTATTCCAACTCAAATCATGCAAAAAATAGAAGCAACATTATGAAAATTTAAAAGATTTATTAACCTATAAGAAAGACCCAACTGGAAGAACTGTGTTCACAGAGATTGGAATAATAAAAATATTGATGGTGAATTTTCCACATATGAATATGGAAATAAAACATAATGCATTTAGCGGCATGGGAGGAAAAGTAGATTGCCTTCATGGTCATTGTGAACAAAGAATTCACAGGTAGGGTCTTAGTTGCGGAGCAACCAGGTCAGCTGGTCATTAATATTTAGCTGGTGCCAGAGAGAGTTTAGAAATGGTTCATTGTAATAAGAAATGAACCTCAGTTTCTATAGCATTTAAATCACATTTGGAAAATATTATGATATGTAGGGAAAATTTTGAATTGGGCCTAGCGATGTCTCCATTCTCGTGTTTACTAGTTTCATCATACAACATGTGTTCTCAACCATGGTATGGGTACTAAAGTCACAGTTAGAGAGTGGTAGAGGAGCGCCCAATTTTAGAACAATCTTAGAAAATAAAGCACTACTTGAAGGTACAAGCAGGATGTACTTATATTTCAATCCACTTCTCGAACATTCCGTCTGGGTTTCATTTCTTAATTTAGCTCCGGCAATTGACATACTCCATCGTTTGATCAATGTAAACAAAAGTTCACGTAGTTGAAATAAGATGAGACATCGATGTTTCTGGGACATAATGCTCATTAATATTAGTGGTAGGATAGCCTCCCCTCTCTATTTTTCTATGCTCATTGCTCAACAAAGCCGACTTATTCCTGGTTCGGATTCTTTGAATGTTTTGATCAATTAAGAGTTGATGAGGTTTCTGAACCCCTATGATATATTATAAACTTATCATTTGCGACAGGCGTGGTTACCCAAAAATTGAAAGTAGCAAGATTATTCCTTTATTTAAAGCCAAAGAAGCTAATTGAAAATTATCAACCCATTAGTATACTTCCAAATTTCTCAAAAGTAGGTATTTACAGTAATCAATGCGCGCCTATTGGATTACTTTAGTGATAAATTTTACAAAGACAGATATGGATTTTAAAAAATCATTCAAGAATACATCCATAAAAAATAATTGGGATATTCAATTTGATTTGATATTTTCCAACTATTTGAGATTCGATTCGAATGAAAATAAGTGATTCGGAGGGTCCTATTGAAATGCTAGGTTGTTAGCTTGACAGTGCGGAAATTAATGTGCCCCAAAAGCATTGAAATTTATCAACCCATTAGTATACTTCCAAATTTCTCAAAAGTAGGTAATCAATGCGTGCCTATTGGATAACTTTAGTGATAAATTTTACAAAGACGAATATGGATTTTGAAAAAATCAATCAAGAATACATCCATAAAATATAATTGGGATATTCAATTTGATTTGATATTTTCCAACTATTTGATATTCGAATGAAAATCAGTAATTCGCAGGCCCTATTGAAATGCTAGGTTGTTAGCTTGACAGTGCGGAAATTAATGTGCCCCCAAAAGCTATGTAGAATATCGGTAGATAAACGGTGGCGAACAGCAATACTGATAGCATGAGCATGCTATTTTCTAAGTACTGTGTGGATAAATAATATGACCTCATGATGTCACTCACTCTGACTGTCAGACTGATAATAATAAATGAAATTCACCACCTTTTGAAAAAACTTTTGATGAAAATCTGGCAAATTTATTATTGTGGCCTTACAGACAATTACACTTACGCCATAGCACCTTCATTGAGACAATCAGCAAGAGTTGACCTCAGGAAGTTATCAATGTCGAAGACACCCCATGTTGACTGTAGAACGGAATCGAGGAGACAGTCGCCAGCTGTTCTGTTCCACAAAGCATATAATCTCGTACCGAGTCGTTCACTGATCTCCATGCTCCAATTGATTATCAACTCTTCTTCAAGCTCTGTGAGGAAATCATTGAACAAATTAAATGAGGCATCTATAAAGGATCAATTAATTATGGTATTCAAAGATAGTTATTAATCAGTATTTCTGCAAAAATTTGGAATATGACATATATTTTATAATCCTTAGCATAAATGGCTCAGTTGAAACTCCAAATTGTGAATACGTAACTTGGGATGAGAGATATCATGACATACAACAGCGGAATATTTTCAAGAAAACTCATTGAAATAGCATTTTGAAAAAATAGGCTTTCTTTATTACTAATTACTTTGTGAAGTTCACGGAAAAGGGGAGTGGAGGAAAAAAAGGTCCTTTTCTGTCTACAAAGAGGTAATTCTATTTACTTAAAAATTCGCTCCAAAGTATACCACTATAAAGTCACTATAAACACATTTAAACAGTGGATTTGCCAAATTCAATCTACTATATGCTCAGCCTTGAAATAGTATGTCTGACATTTGCAGAATAAGGTCCCCAGACGCTATCCCACACGGCGGGCTATCATCACCAAATTCACCCTCTTGGAACCTTATTCTGCTCAGGCCTCAACTGATATGGGAGATTTAGCATCAGATCAATGTTCCCCAGTTGAAGTTGGTGATGTTCAGTTGTTCACACATTCATCACCTCGATTAATATGCATTTTATCTCCTCAATTCTCCTGCATATTAGGGGATATAGAAAGAGAAAAAGTAACTAAAAACAATGTTAATTTGAGACTATAGATACTAGTATTTCCCAGAAGAGGCCTAAGCAGAATGAGATCCCCAGAGGGTAAATTTGGTGATGTTAGCCCACTGTGCAGGATAGCATCACTAAGTTCACCCTCTGGGGACCTCACTATGCAAATGTAAGACACAATATTTAAAGACTTTTTGAACCAAATTACCAACTGGTTTAGTTTCTTAGCTTAACATTGATTTTAGGATCTCGAGATGGAAGATAATACAACATAATATTTGTTAGATTCAATTTAACCATCCTCAAAAGCAAATGAGAAGTTCTATTTCACTAATATCATCTATAATAGGACAGGCAAACATATGCCTACTGAAACATACCATTCTGAACATCTTTATCTAATACTTCATCCAAAAGCTGGGCTTGTATGGATCTGGGAAAGTCTAAAATATCTAGAACCAAAAAGAAAAACAATTCTTATAAATCAAGATAAATCTTAATGTTCGAGGGCAAAGAAAAGATTATTTGTGGTTGTTCATTTCCCATCGGCTTTTAACATGTTGAGTTGACTGCCAACTGTGAGTTATCTCAGACTTTTTACATGCTATTGAATGGCTAGCAGCACTCAACATGTTAATTGACATCCCCACCCAGAAGATGTTTTTTTACGTTAGCAAACTTTTCAATTTTTTCTCAAATAACAAATAAAACAAAGTAAAATTAAAGAACACTGTTTAATGTCTTTAACTTATCGGATGTTAATTTCTCAGATCAATGAAATGTTGTAGAATAACTAGACAATACAATTATGTATGTTTAAATAAACAATTGTTAATGGGAATTCCTTGATATTGAAATCAAATTTTGAATACAATTTCTAAAGAAGTGATTAAATCTGAAAAATTAGAGATTCCTTTTTCAAGAGTCTGATCACTATGTGGGGCCTTCCAATAAATGATTCGTAAGTGAATCATAATGTTCAGGCCACAAATTAAAATGAGTAATTTCTTGCTTTTGTTATGATTAAAATAGGTTGAAATGTGCATTAAATAATCTATGTATTCATTAGAAGTTTTCAAATTTCTGCACAAATAATATTTTTTATTACCATATAAGGTTTAATCAAATAACCAACACTCTTTAGATATTGTTGTGGAAAAAAGAATAGTTATTATTTTTTCTGCAGCAATAATCTGTATCACTTGAATAATTCACCCCCCCCCCCCCCACCCCGAAACATATAAAAACATTGCATGTAGTTTGTATATGTGTATGTCATGTACCACCATTTATTGATGATTTTTTTTATCCTTGGCTAAAGCAATCAATAACTACATGTAGTTTTAATTTGAGGTATGGAATTTTGAGTCGTTTATACCAACCTGAAGGGAATGAGAAAGTGACTAAGTCTGTGAGATAGTAGCATGAGAACTCTCCTTTTCGTTGCCGTACTGACGTAGAAATCTCTCGGCGTATCTCTGATGCTATGTTTGGACTAGTGTGGGCTGGGATCCGCTTCACGGCTTTCGATGCCACATCATTGACAGTCAGCAATGCTGCCAGGATGTCATCTCTCTTGAATCGTAAAGCAAGATGAACTAGAGCGTACCCGACCTTGAAAGCACCTGGTCTATTTAGTAGAGTTATCTCATCTTGGGTTAGCTGTCGTCTGGGGTCGCCTCCAGCTGAGAGATAAGGCTCAACAGCTCTTGGGTCGCCATCGACAACCCCAACACAGGCATTCAAAAACAACCAATCCCTGTCTTTCAATTTTCGTTTCAAAACCTTCAATTTCCTTTCATCAGCTCTCTGTCTTTCTTCCATTGTAATACTGGAAGCAGTGGCACCTTCCTGAGAATCAGAGTCTGGGCTCCTGCAAGGAGGAGAGCTACGTTCTCTTCTCTTTCTTTCGGTGGATCCACTTGCTTCACAAATGTTCTCCATAGAAGATTTCAGACTTCGAGACTGACCGCAAATGATACATTTCTGGCTTCTTGGCCAGTTTTCATATGTGCAACCTTTACAGATCCATTTCAATGCTGATTTGGCAAACGCCGCGACCGCTTTGTTTATTTCGTTATTACTAGGTGATTTAGCTGCCTCTGGTGAGTTTGGTGATGATTTTATACTGGAATTTTGGCTTGAACTTTGACTATCACATAAGTTGACATTCACTGAAAGTGGCTGCTTATAAGTTTCTTGGGGCGATGGTGTCGATGCCGGCGATGACTTTTTTCTGACATTCAAACATTGAATGCATCTGACGGCTCTCGGTGCGTTAAGGAAGGTACACATGGGACAAGCCCAGCGTCCACTACTGTCATTAGGTCCCCTGCTCGGACTCGCTGAATCACTTCGTGGAGAACCATTTGACATTTGGGCAGCCATCTTATAGATGTCCTGGTCATCATTTCTGGTGTCATTGATGACATTTCTAGGTCGTGCAGCTCGACACAGGGTACACTTGTTAGATGCTTGGAAGTTCTTATAGGTACAGTATTCACATGACCATTTTTCAGAACTCATAACTGATTCCGGTCACTATTGGGAGAAATATCTCAGGTGTGTATTCAAATCTGAAAAAATGCAACAAACTCAAATTAAATAAATGTAGATATCTTTAACTTCTTAACCCTATGATGGGTCAATACGCCTTATGTGACATCACACTCGTGAGTGAATATATTTTTCAAATAGATTGATTAAAATTAAAACAAATAAATCATTCAAAGATATTTATGAACTCAGTGTAAATAATGAACTTCATCACATCAGAGAAGTCGTATTTCCCCTGATGATAGTGTTAAGAGTTGCTATCGGCCCGTTATCCCCTCCATCAATCCAAATACAGTCATACCCCATCTGATAGCATTTCAGCTAGCAGACATACCCCTACTGATAAACAGTTGTACACTGCCTATTTCTATAATCTCAGAATGGATGAAGCCACTTTATTAGCTATTCAGTTCCACTAATCTATTTACATAGCGAACACTATGTGCTAACTGAATAAATTCCAGTGTTTATTCCGTGTGGACTGCTGAAATATTTCTGACATCTAGAAGATCCATATGATGTTTAGTGCTGATCGGATAAGGGATGTGGCCTGTACGGTGTGCCAAAGGATTTAGTCATGCAAAGAGTAAAATCCAAGATGGGCGCTGGCAGCCATGTTTTTCTACGAATGTCGGAAAAAATTAATGGCTCCCATCTAGAAGTCACCCTGAAGATCCATGTAAGGTTTGGTGACGATCAGATAAGGGATGTGGTCTGTATGGTGTGTCAAAGGATTTAGTCATGCAAAGAGCAAAGTCCAAGATGGCTGCCTGCAGCCATGTTTTTTATTGAAAAGTTTTCAAATTCGATGAATCCCATCTAGAGGTGATCCTAAACATGCCTGCAAATTTTCAGAACAATTCTCCAATAAATGCGGGCTGCAGGCTGTGCCAATGGATTCAAATTTTAAATCTAAGATGGCTGCTGGCGACCATGTTTTTTAACAAATTTCAGAAAAATTCAATGGCTCCCATCTAGAGGTCACCCCGAATATCCTTATGAAGTTTGATGATGGTTGGATGAGAGATGTGACCTGTAGGGTGTGCCAAAGGATATAGTCATACAAAGAGTAAAATCCAAGACGGCTGCTGGGGGCCATGTTTTTAATGAATTTCAGAAATAATCGATAGCTCCCATCTAGAGGTCATCCCCGAAGATCAATATGACGTTTGGTGGTGATCAGATGAGGGATGTGATCTGTAAGGTGTGTAAAATTCAAGATGGCTGCCGGCAGCCATGTTTTTCATAGAATTGTTTTCAAATTTGATGGCTCCCATCAAGAGGTGATCCCAACCATGCCTGTAAATTAAAAAAAAATATCCTCCAATAAATGCGGTCCACAGGGTGTGCCGATGGATACAAATTTGAAATAAACTAGAGGTGTGACTGTCCCAATGGGACTAAGGATACACCCCGTGTTTTTAAAATACTAAAAGGTTTCACATGTCAGTAAACATTTAGTTAAAATAATAAAATAACAGTTCCCATTGCAGGTGCACAACCCTAACCCTAATCTTAAACCTATTGAACGAAAAATGTAGGAATAAAAGCTCGGACAAAATTATGCATGTTGCGAAAATGTTCTAAGTCGAAAAAGGGGGATAACTCCATGAAAAAAGGGGGATAACTCCATGAAAAAATGTAGGACAGACATCATAATTGCAGGTGCACAGGTTCCCAAGGTACTAAATATCTGTGCCAAGTTTCAAAAATATTGACCAGAAAATGTAGGAATAAAAGCTCGGACATTTTTTTTCCACGGTACGACGGACAGCTCGACAAGCTGATTCCAGTATACCCCCCACAACTCGTTGCGGGGGGTATAACGAGAGGCCGATCACGATCGGCAGATGTTTAACCCATACCTTGGCGATAGTGATCAGCTATTTTCAGTTCTGACACGAAAATCCATAAGCCATAACTCTGTTTAAAATATAAAAAAAATGGATCAAACCCAAATTCGAAATCTATCTGTATTTTGGGCTGAGAAATTCACATACAAAATTTACATACATCTCAATAAAATGAGATATATCAGATGAAAGGTATTTCTGCTAAGTACAAGGAATGTTGAGAATTAAGGGTTCATTTTAACCACAAAAATCCATACAAGTGAAAGGGATATAATAGAATGATTACATGAAAAATATTCAAAAGCATAAAATTGATGACAAGGGTTAACAATTTTAACTCAATAAAATTAGGTACAGGTATGTCACTGGAACACTGCATTGATATCCTAAACCAGAGAGCTGTATGGAAATACAATAAACATTAAACAACAGATGGTTCTCTGTCCAATTACACCTTCCACTGTGCCCAGGACAATATGATGGCTAAAAATAACTCTAATGTCCAATAATACAAGTTAATCTATTCTCTCTCTCAGTGCTAACTGATATCACAGGGGTTAGCTGCTATGGTTCTACATGAGAAGCATAAAAATATCGAATCTGTTCAATCCTTAGTTAAAAAGGGCCATAACTCTGGTATAAAAAATAGGATCTAACCCATATTCAAACTTGATCTGTATTTTGAGTTGAGAAACTCACATACCAAATTTGGTTCCTATCAGACGATAACTGGTTGAGCTATCGAAGCATGGATGAATTCTATATCAAAGGGCCATAACTCCATTAAAAATAATCTGATCAAACCCATATTCGAACTCGAATTGTATTTTAGATAGAGAAACTCACATACCAAATTTGGTTCTCATGAGATAATATTTTTTTAGTTATCGTAGCATCCATGAATTCTAAGTCGAAAAAGGGCCATAACTCCGTAAAAAAAACTCTGATCAAACCCATATTCGAACTCGATCTGTATTTTGGGCTCTGAAACTCGCATACCAAATTTGGTTCCGATCAGATAAAAATTGTTTGAGTTATGACAGCATGCGTGAATTCGAAGACGAAAAAGGGCCATAACTCCGTAAAAAAAACTCGGATCAAACCCATATTCGAACTCGATCTGTATTTTGGTCTGAGAAACTCATATACAAAATTTAGTTCCGATCGGATAGAAAATATTTGAGTTATCGCACCATGCGTAAAGTGTCTACGGACAGACAGACAGACAGACGGACGGACGGACGGACGGACACACGACGAGTGGTCAATGCGGACGTCGACATTATGTTTACCATACTATGGTATGGGTAAACATAAAAATGGCTGTTGGAGGCCATGTATTTTAACGATTTTCAGATAAAATACCGGTAGATGGCTCCCATCTAGAGGTCACCCCAAAGATCCATATGAAGTTTGGTGATAATCAGATGAAGGATTTGGCCTGTAGGGTGAGCCAGAGAAAATGTTGACGAATGGACAAACGCACAGACATACACACACACAGAAAATGGACGCCAACCAACGACAATAGCTCACTGTACAAAGTAAAGTTTAGCTAAAAAAAGTAATCCACTCAAAGGAAAAGGTGCCGACTGATTCTCTATACAAAACATCAGATTAGGCCAAAAAAAAATAATGCTATGTTTCCGTACATCGGCCGACCCTAATAATAACCCGCCGACCCTAATCTTTTTATTGATATTTTGAGAAAAAAAATGGTCATTGGATGGTCATTAGTGTTCAAAACACATGGTTTCTAACATATCCCTGTGAAAAGTGACCATGAAGTGACTGCTGTCTCAGCGCCCCCAGGTGTGTGATGGGTTGTTGACTGATGGGCATGCATTTTTCAGAGAGTGGATCTCATGCCTGCTTCATGCCTTGTTTGGGTCTTATGGAACATAGGAACACTATCAACAGACATGGTGGGTGTTTATCTGTATATATACATGTACATGTATAGAGGTTATCACCACATGTTAGGTGTACATGTATAGCTACTGTTTCCAAAAACCAGGCATGCTAGGTTGGGTGTACTCATGACTACCTCCAGACAATGGGATGTAGTAGTCACAATACAAGTACGGTATAATGGCGGTATTATGTGTAAAATTCTTATAAAAAGTTAGCGACATGAATTTCGTACCAAGTTTATAGCCAAATTTATGAAAATATGGTATGTGAATAATAAAAAACATATAAGTTATAAGCATGAAGTAAGTTTGATCTTTTATCAATCTTAATGTATATTTCCACAGTGTTGATCAAGTAATACTTTCCCCTCAACCCGAGTTGGCATTTTATGTCATTTCGGTCGAGGTAGTTCAATATTTCTGAAGCTGGATAGAAAATATCAAAATAAATTTAAAAAATATATATTTCCCTACCTACCTACCCTAATTTTTTTGCTCTGTTATCGGAAACATACAATCTTTTTTTTTTTGGCCTTATGGATAATCAACAATTCTGTTGCAACTACAGCAGCTACAATAGTTCTAGGATTCGATAAAACGTTAAATCTTGGCGATGTTGACCTTTATACCATCGGTTGTTTTAAACATCTTGCTGTAACCAGAAGGAGTATCATTCAGCACCCAATATTCCCAGGACCAGTGTTTCTCCGTGGCACTTCAGATTTCTCGTCATGATATGCCAATTTTTCTCCGAAATTGCCCCGCCTTGGATCATGCCTCATGTTTGTTATAATTTATGTTTTTATTTTAGGCATTATGATTAAATAAAATGATCATTTGAAAAACATTATTTTGTCTACTATGTCTCACTTTTTGAATTATTATTTAGGCCAAAAAAATATATACCTGTGTTTCCGGTGACCCGCCCGCCCCTATTTCGGAGCTCCCGACGGTTTTTCATTTTGTTCATTTTGCAAAATTTGTACGCATCCCGTTTTATTTTTGTGCCACCTGGAAAAATTCCATGTATAAATATGCAAAATCATCTCCCATTTTCTATTAGTTGCAGTCATTAATTTAATTCAATGAGTCATTAGCATAATTAAGTTAATTAACTGTGTAAATCATGCTCACAAAACACATCCAAAAATGGGAATTTCATTGCAATATAACGGACTACAGTTCGTATTCCGTAATCAGCCCTGGGAATTAGCGTCGACAATCGACATTGCCCAGGTAAAAGCCGAAATCGCCGTCACCATTGACCAGAAGATAGCAGTTTCCAATATAAATTGCATAGGCATCCTGGAGTATTCACAGTAACTAGAGCTTAACCCAATTTAAATAAAAGGTCGCAGACCACATGTCCCCCGACTCGAGTGGTAAACTTCATGATTGGATTTGTTAGAAGGATACTATTTGCAACAATGTTATACAGTATATAGATGTTGCAAACCACCGCAAAATTTCTTGGACAAAACAACCTGATGAACAAACGCATGCAAACGCGAAAAAAATGATATTTTTGTATTAGCTATATAGATGTTGCAAATCACCAACATGTTAGGAACAATATCCCAGAGTTTCAAATCTCTACATTTAAAACTGTAGGAGGAGTTGATTACACCATGAAGGTACCCAATCTCATCCAAAAGGCAAAAATGTTCCAAATTTTCTAATTCGAAAACCCCCCAAAAATATGGAAAAAATGATATTTTGTATTAGCTATATATATGTTGCAAATCACCAACATGTTAGGAACAATATCCCAGAGTTTCAAATCTCTACATTTAAAACTGTAGGAGAAGTTGATTACACCATGAAGGTACCCAATCTCATCCAAAAGGCAAAAATGTTCCAAATTTTCTAAGTCGAAAACCCCCCCAAATATATGGATTTTTTTTTTTTTTGATTAGCTTTATAGATGTTGCAAATCACCAACATGTTAGGAACAATATCCCAGAGTTTCAAATCTCTACATTTAAAACTGTAGGAGGAGTTGATTACACCATGAAGGTACCCAATCTCGGACGCACGGACGCACGGACAGACGGACGGACGGACAGACAAAACAACCCGATGAACAAACGCATGCAAACGCGAAAAAAATGATATTTTTGTATTAGCTATATAGATGTTGCAAATCACCAACATGTTAGGAACAATATCCCAGAGTTTCAAATCTCTACATTTAAAACTGTAGGAGGAGTTGATTACACCATGAAGGTACCCAATCTCATCCAAAAGGCAAAAATGTTCCAAATTTTCTAAGTCGAAAACCCCCCAAAAATATGGAAAAAATGATATTTTGTATTAGCTATATAGATGTTGCAAATCACCAACAGGTTAGGAACAATATCCCAGAGTTTCAAATCTCTACATTTAAAACTGTAGGAGGAGTTGATTACACCATGAAGGTACCCAATCTCATCCAAAAGGCAAAAATGTTCCAAATTTTCTAAGTCGAAAACCCCCCCAAAAATATGGAAAAAATTATATTTTTGATTAGCTATATAGATGTTGCAACTCACCAACATGTTAGGAAAAATATCCCAGAGTTTCAAATCTCTACATTTAAAACTGTAGGAGGAGTTGATTACACCATGAAGGTACCCAATCTCATCCAAAAGGCAAAAATGTTCCAAATTTTCTAAGTCGAAAACCCCCCCAAAAATATGGAAAAAATTATATTTTTGATTAGCTTTATAGATGTTGCAAATCACCAACATGTTAGGAACAATATCCCAGAGTTTCAAATCTCTACATTTAAAACTGTAGGAGGAGTTGATTACACCATGAAGGTACCCAATCTCATCCAAAAGGCAAAAAAAAATGTTCCAAATTTTCTAAGTCGAAAACCCCCCCAAAAATATGGAAAAAATTATATTTTTGATTAGCTTTATAGATGTTGCAAATCACCAACATGTTAGGAACAATATCCAAGAGTTTCAAATCTCTACGTTTAAAACTGTAGGAGGAGTTGATTACACCATGAAGGTACCCAATCTCGGACGCACGGACAGACGGACGCACGAACGGACAGACGGACGGACGGACGGACGGACGAGGGTCATTTCTATAGTCCTCCGACGGAAACGTCGGGGGACAATAAACAACTGCCTGTTATGAAGGACACACTAAGTGGGTCACTGTGTCATACAACAAACACATGCGGGTCACGCGAATCAACTCAGCGTAACTATTTAGGGCAGACTCTTTGATCTTTATACCGACTTAGTAGCAAATACTAGTAAGATAGAAACAACTCACACTGTATGCACATATTAAACACGCATTTCTGATCATCTGATGTCCAAACATGTACATGTACTGTAGGTGATAACTTGCTGTTAATTGCACTGAAAGATAGCAGGTAATAAATTCTGCTAATTAAAACTTTCCGGGGTTGACACGAAATAGGTCGGAAATATGTGACCTTGAACAACAATACTATTTAGTGATTTGACAATATGGACAAGTTGTCATATAAAAATAATGATCTTCTATGAAGAGAAATATGAGGGAATGAACATACGACATATTTGATTGAAATGGCAAGTATTTATTGCATAAAACATTCTCCCTTTCAACACCAGCACCACCTGGAAAATTGCGTGGGCACAACTGAATAGGATGGCATAAAATGTGTAACCTCAAGCCCATGAACATCAGACAGATATTCCATGCAAGAGGAATAACTCTAAACCCATGGCCATAGCCAATACCTCGGTTCTTCACACAGGAGCTCATTCTAGTAGCAAAAATATACATTGTAAGTTGTCTCTGAAAGTTTATTGGAATCAAGTGAACTGATATACCTGTACACCTGCTTAAAGGAAAATGACAAACCTCACTAAGTATGTGATATTAAAAACTCTTTAATGCATGTTAAAGGGGTGCACTACACAATTTTATCGCTTTCAAATGGCTGGTTAAAAAAAATCCCTGCCTGGAAAAATTTCCCTGTATTATCAGAAACAGAGATGTTTTTTTTTTTGGGCCCTAGTATGGATGCAAACATTGAGCATTTGTGGGAGGGTGGTGATCTTTTAAGCAGGTTGAATATTGTTCACAAACAGGGAACGTTTATAGCTTTTTCATGGCAAATATCGATCTCTATTGTAAACATCATGTTTTTCCATGTTTTATTCAATAAAACAATAAATTACACTATATTCTAATGGAATCTACTTAGTTTTATTATTTTATAAGTCAATTACAAACAAGGAGAAGTTGGCTTGGGGGTCGCGCGACATTCATATTAATTTTGAGCAAAGATGACAATAAAATGAAAAGAATGAAAATCCACCCCCCCAAATAAGCCAATAGTCAGAGACAAATCTTGAGAGACCTCCAGAAAAGTGATCGTCGATAGGCCTACATGTAAGTGACTGGGTTCATGCTGGTCCAAAATTCTCAGTTGCCAATTTCATAAATTTTTAGCCACTCTTCATTTCCTTTTGCTACTTTTTTTCCAACCCATATATTTTGGGTAGAGGGGTAATGTTGATAGAGCTATACTCATCCTTGATCTCGATCAATGATATACTCGTAGGGCGCGCATCCATAGTCTCAAATCGACTCCACCCACACTGCATGTGCAATTTGACTTATATATCAAGATGTTCCACCCACTTTGGTGTTCTACATGTAGAAACCTGTTATGGGCCGTTAATTCGTAGAAAATAATGTGACTCCAATTCTGAGGTGAAGGTCGAGTATAGCTCTTGCAACATTACCCCTCTACCTATATTTTGGTGCTACTTTTGAATTGAGTATTTCCAACAAAAAAAAAACCCTTACGAATAATATTTGCTGTTTGTGAAAGCTGAGTTATGAAGCTTGAAGGGCACATATTTTTGATAATTTATCTCACACCACTATCAAAACACAGTTTCCTAACGAGTTAGACTTCAGGAACCCCATTGTGTGACTGTAATGTTTGTCAAATTGCAGTCAATAGCCTACGGTACTACTGTAATAATCAATTAGAAATTCGAAAGCCATTCACTCCAGCATTATAATAAGTCGATAGAGATGGGCGGTACTCGGTATTTACCGTGCGGTATCGGTATCAGCGTAATACCGATTTACCGTACCGAATCAGAACTAAAAATACCGAATTTTCGGTACTGAAATTATTCATGTGTTGCCAACTTGTGTGTCTTCGTATTGAGTAAAGTTTCTCAGTAAACAGTTTTGATTCGGTACCGGTACTTTAATTAAAATTAATTTCAGTACTATACACATCCATCAAACCATCACAAAGACCGTGACCTTTTATCAGTTTGACAGGCCTTGCGGCGAGCAAAAGGAATAAAAACTCACAGATGGCTGACCTAGTTACGGGCCTAACAATCAATGTGCACAGTTGTTAGAAAATGCAAGCGGCATAAACAGAAATAAGGTCCGATTTCATTTATACAGTGAATCAGAATCTACTTTCAATTTCTAAAAAATAGTACAGATCCATCTATTGATTACGATTTGTGAATTCTATTCACTCGCGAAAATGTGACGAAATTGACGATATCGTAGCCATGCAATCTCTTATTCTTTTCAAAAGCGGTGCGACGACCTGCGTATAAATGATTAAAGAGATGTGTGAATATCACTTAATTGAATAATTGTTTGGGTCATTGTGTTGCCTCATTTAGCTATTGTCGCGAATGTAGTATATCCGTGGGCATATTTCCATGTTTATTGTTCAGTTAAAAACTTCAATTTACCGGGAATTTCTGCTCTGGTTTTGTGATTTAATAGCAATTCTGCTTACCGTACCGATACCGCGGTAAATTGACGAAAATTTACCGATACCGAGCTTAAAATTTAAAAACCGCCCATCTCTATAAGTCGATGTGACATAAGCTGCAAATCATTTCTACACTTTCAATTGGGACCAAATTAGCAATTGTTGAAAATAGTAGCAATGAATATCAATCAACTGTATGAATAACCATGACAGACCGTCGCAGTGCCTTTGAAGGCAGAATCTCCAGATAAGTAACAGGTAACAGGTAATGGCACGACCGAATGGCAATGTTTGTTTTGCTTCTGACCAATTGACTGCAAGCTTATTGCTGCCTTTGACTGATTGGGATCAATTTCCAAAAGTAAAAAAGATAGGTTCCAATTTCTGTTGCAAATCAGAATGTTATTGTTGCAATTTTTTTTTTTTTTATAACAATTCGCTAAATTGGCAATCGGCAGCGTGAACCCTGCCTACTAACAACGTGGAATCTTTTTGGAACCCTACTGAAAATGACAGGGCCATAATAAACCGACTGTTAAATGTAAGTAAGTTTATTGTAATATAACTTGAATGTTGACCAGGAACAAATCTTCCCGTTCACTAAGGTCTAGCCACCAACTAACGAAGGTAATGATATTGCTAACTTTAATTTAAACTAAAGTTTCCAAAAATATGATGGACTGGTCTAACTTTAACTTAATTTAAATACTGTCTATGGACTGAAACGAATAATTAATAAACATACTATCTTAACCACATCGGCCATACATGTAGTAAGATTTTTGCATTTTTTTGCAACCAGTAATGGTGTATCCATTCACAGTTTATTGTGCAAAGAGTTCAAAGACAACAAAAAGACTGAGTGAAAGTGTCAATTGTGCAGCCGTGGAGACGATCTCGACAAAACTTGTCCAAATTTTCAAGCATTCTGGGGATTTGCCTGGGATTAAACAGTAAAAAAATCAAAACGAGAGTTTGTTATATACCATGACGAAACGGAGATGATATAATTCGCAGTATAACAATGTATATATGACCTCAGAAAAATCAAAACAAATAATTAATCGCCCATGTTGCTCACGAATTCACGGAAACAAACGATTTTTTCCGTCAACTTCCGCATTTATGGGGTGCACTCAATTTCCACTCCGATCATGCACGGACTTCTTGGGTTAAAACTTTGGAAGCTCGGAATGGCGGGATTTCTAAAGAGACTCGATCTCATATGAGTTTTATTATGTTGGTTTAGTGCTGTTGTTGATTGTTATCCATTTCCCAATCACATTTTCTCCCTTCTGCCCATTGTTGTATAGATTATTATTTGTCGCGTTTGTGAGTGTTGCATGAAACAGTTGGTGGTGTGTTGCTGGTACACTGTATATAAAAAAAAAAAAATTAATATTATAATATTAATTGGTATATGTGAGCCTGTTTTCTATTGGAGGCATTTTTCACATTTATTAAATAATTGGACTTAATCGCAATTCAATTACTCTTAAACGCTAATTCAATTACGTTTAAGCGCAATTACTTCGTTTGATAGCCAATTGCACTTAAGCGCAATTGAACTTAAGCGCAATTGGATTGCATTTAACTTTAAGTGCAATACATGCCAATAGCATAAAAAGTATTCTCGACGATCAAATCACATGAGGTTCATAATCAGGTTTGGCTGGATAGTCATCTTGTAGACTAATCTATAATAATTAAGGGATTTTATTTATGATTATCAATAATTCCGCTTAAGCGCAATTCAATTGTGCTTAAGCGCAATTGAAATTACATAGTTTTTACATAGTTTTTAATTGCGCTTAAGCACAATTGCTGCCAGCTAGCATGTTAAATGAAATGTGCTTAAGTGCAATTGTATTGCGCTTAAGCGAAATTGAATTTCATTTGTGTACAACTAATTGCGCCTTTAAAGTGCAATTGATAGGGCCTAATGCTTAAGCGCAATTCAATTGCGCTTAAGTCCAATTACTTAATAAATGTGAAAACGGCCTCCCATAGTTTTCACATTTATTATTAATTGTCTTAAGTGCAATTGAATTGCACTTAATAACTGCAATTCAATTGTTCTTAATTGCAATTACTCACAATTCTACCCAATTATGCATATAAAGCGCAATTAAATTATGCTCAAGTGCAATTTAATTGTGATTTTAAGCGCAATAGTGATAACAAGTTTTACCCCTCGAAGATCAAATGAGGTTCATAATCAGGTTCAAATGGCTAGTTGTTTTATGTTTTGTTAAAAAAAATATCACCTGTTAATCATTTTGCAGACTATTATATAGGAATTAAGGGGGGATTGTTTATTACATACAGTAATGCCCTAAATAATCGACTCCTCAACCACAGCAGAATTATGGGTAATTTTTCAGGATTTAGTCGGACATATGGCTTGTTGCCATTCATCGGAAAGCTCTCAGTATTCAGTATTCAGCATCTGAGGGAAGTCAGTTGGACGAGTTGGTCTAAGGTAATTTTGCTTTACCGCAAATAAATTGATAATAAAATATTTGCGCTTCAGTGAAATTTTTTTCTTGTGCTTCAGCGCAATTGAGTTACACTTAGGCCTGTTCAAATATGATGTATTTCACACAGTATTAATGCTTCAGGAGAAATGATTTTCTCTTCAGTGCAAATGACTTCTGCTTCAGCATACATGATTTGCACTTCAGTGAAAATATTTGTGCTTCAGTATAAATATTTGCACTTCAGTGCAACTAACTCCTATTATTTGTGCTTCAGTGCAAATGATAAATGATATGCGCTTCAGCGCAAATATTTTCCGCTTCAGTTCAAATGAAGAATAAATGTGAAAAAGACCTGCCATACAAATGCATTGATTAATTTGATTATATTAAACATGAAGTGTAAAATTGTTTGTGCTGAAGTGCAAATCATTTGTGCTGTCCAGCACAAATATAAGTACATATACAGTATATCCGACTAAACTCAAATTGACTCTGGCCATGACAAAATATCTTTTAAACATAAATGATGTTGTCAAGCATGAATCCTTAGAAGCAGACTCCACCCCAGTTCTAATTAAAAATTAGACTCTCGAACAAGCTACGGTATGTGTTTCAGTGTCTAAACAAGAGAGCGGGGTATTCAATTGACTCCAAGAAGTACACATTCCGACTGGATGGTCCCCATATCATCAAATGCCAAGGACAACATTTCTTGAAATGCTGCTTCAGTTATCAAAATTGATTAATTGATAAAAAATATTGCCAACCACTGTCAACTATAGTATAAAATTTCCCAAAAAGTGTTATATATCAACATTTTGTTCAACACAATTTTGTATCGAGAGTATGTCGGTCGGCAATCGTCGATTATTAGCCAGGCTGCCAAATATTCCAGGTGCTAAAAATAACAGATTTCAAAAATTTATATCTGATAACTCAGAGCTTTGATGGGTGAGTTCCTTGACTCGAATCAAATATTTGTTACCCCCGAAGCCAAGAAATAGTAATTTAGGAGCGTTAATTCGGATTGTGGATATTTAAACACTTAAAAAGTGTCTATGAAAAGTCAAGTAATTGACCAGTAATACCAATCAAGAAGAATAGAAGTAAATCATGAAGGAATAATCTCACGTTTCATAATGTTATATATATTAATATTATACAGTTTGAAGACACATATATATATATATTTTTTTTTTAAATATTTTTATTCAGATCATTTTTAATTTCATCATGTGACAATAGTCTTATTCAATAATTGTGCTGAAGCGCAATAGAATTGTGCTGAAGCACAATTATTAATAAATGTGAATTTGGCCTCCCATATATTCCTGCAACTTTAATAAACATCATATTGTAAAGTAACAAGTTCATTTGTTTCAGAATTTTGAACCATGTCTTCTATCAGAGAACAAACATCAGGAGTTTTACGGACCGTTGGATCGTTCTTGGGAGTGGTGGAGCAGAACAGAGAAGAGAATCAAGAAGCAGAACGAAGGAATGAGATTAGAATAAGGGTATTTGACACACATAATTTAGTAGAGCTGTCACATTTATCAGAATTCATTTAATCGATTTGTTAAATAAGTATGACAACTGGTATGCAGCTCAAGAGGTCCAACAAACTCTGTAAAATTTGACAGCAAAGAAGGGAATTTCATTGGATGGTTGGGTTTGAGTTATCATTGTTTCAGTCGCTAGCCATATATGACACTCAAATTATTATTCAGATCTGAATTTGAAGTTGCAATAATATGTGTGCCTTTACCGTAATGATATTAACCATTAATCAGTATAGGAAAGCTTTCTTCCTTTGTACCGAACTCCATGCAGCGCCCTCTCCATTATCACTGCGATAGATCACTCTTGGAATGGTGGTACTCTGCGGACCAATACATATATTTCTACGAAAATTTACGTATCGTCGGAACTATATTTAGTCACCTATTATCTTATTTTGACCACGAAAGGTTGCAATAATGTTAATTCTTTCGTTATTGATAAGAACAATATTAACTGAGCCAGACATAGACAATTTTAATCCTAAATTATAAGAACTAAGATCATGTCAGAAATCCCTTGTTGCAGTGATATTTCGGCGGAGCGATGAGAGATATCTCTGCCTGGAGTTTGCTTTGTGCCTGTATATAGTTTAAGGTTTACTTCCTTTGTGCCTCTAAATAGTTTAACCCTTCGATTATTATACCTCATTATTACTAAATGTTAAGATGACTACCCCACTACATTATACCCACTAATTGTAAATTGTAAATTTGTTTGACATTCTCAGTGGTAATCACAATTGGTCAGTGTCTGCATGAATTATTTTAATGCAGAATACATACAGTAATGCCCTAAATAATTGACTCCTTAACCACAGCAGAATTATGGGTAACTTTTCAGGATTTAGTCAGGGGGGTGGGGGGTCGGAAAAAATGTTCAGGCATGTATGCTGATTTTTTCCTTTCGACCCTTGTTGGGACTCATCCACCCCTGCATCCAAATTTAGTTTTTTCCATTTCCTGCAGTTTTTTCTGACCATTTTTGGACACCCACCCCCCTTTTAACACTAAAACAGAGATTTGCGGGGGGAAATTCACTGTAAACAGCTGTATATGAATTTCTGTGCATACTATTTGTCATGGATGTTAACATTGACATGTAAATAGGAACGAGTCATTTTGGGGTCATTCAGCAAAAAAACATGGCTGCCAGTGGCCATCTTGGATTTCAAAATTCAATCCATTAGCATGGGCTACAGGCTATACTGTTTGTCAGATCATCATGAAATTTGTCATTTATGTTAATATTGACATGTTGATGAGAACGAGTAATTTTGGGGTCATTTTGATGTAATTGCGGAAAAAAAAAATTGTTGGCCCCATCATCGACTACCCTTATTATTGTGAGGTGATAACTGTTGAATATCTATTGTGCTCAAACCTTTTATGATATGAAGCCAGGTAGTGTTAGTAGACAGGAGGCAGTTAATGAATAATTACGTAGCTGACATGTCATTGAGTTAAGTACCGCTCGCTTGTACATCCAATTATCGAACAATGCATTTATGTATTTTATCTTACAGACTGCCTAATCAACAAAATAAAATACATAACCAGTGTAAAGATTAAGTGTTTTGATGATTAGTGTTTTAAATCCAATATTATTTTAAATGGCTGGTTAAATGTTAGAGCTTACCTTCCCCTTTGTACAGCCGTCACAAGTCAATCAACGCTCCCGTTACAAAATAAATTTGGGTTTTCATGGTAAATACTTTCCAAAGTACGAAACCCGCGTTTTCCAGAACGGCAATACTTTCATCGCCTAACTAACTAATCTATTCAGTGCTTTTGAATTAGCTTCCGTCTCAATTTGATATCAATAAAAGTTTGGCCAAATGAAATTTGTATTGGCCAATTTGAAAACAATTTGGCCACCGACAGCACGAACACTGACTGTGGCCATGTAGTTAAACAACAAAATAATATTTCATTTCTAATGGTCTGATAACATTTTTCTAGTAGGGGCTTTTTTGGGTAGGTAGGGAGTGGGCAAACAATCAAATATTTTATTTGGCCTTATTAACATTAAGTATATTTTTATCTGCAGACATGACAAAAGCATGGGATTATGAGGTTTAATTTCAGGCATGAAGATTAATTGACACTAGCTAGCTTTAACCCTTTCAGTGCCAAGTCCGATTTTTTTGCTCTTGGAGCTCTTTCCATAAATGTATCACATTATTATAATCAATAAATTTAAAAATGATCAAGGAAATATGGGTTGATACAAAAATCGGACTTGGCACTGAAAGGGTTAATATTAAACGTTCATGTTCTTGACTGAAGCGATTAACTTTCTCTTGAAATATTTGGTAGATTAAATTGAGCCTTTTTATTTCTAATTATGACAATATTTAATAAATTTCATTTTTTAAATAACAGGATGGGCAGTTTGGACTGCGAAACATTCGTAACAAGGACCACATGCGGGAATGTAAAATTCATAAAGAGATAGATGATATATTAGCACAGCTTTCACAAACAAACTTGCAACAAATTACTGAATTACAAGATAGTTTCGAGGATACCTTACTTGATGTTCAAGAACCAAATATAACACAGGATTCTACATCATCTGCTGCCAAGGGCAGCCAACCTATGAATGAACACAGATCAAAGAAAAGACCAGTGTTTTGGAATGAAGAACTCACTCATAATCTTGAACAAAACTCTGAAACTAGTTTTCATCAGTCTAATCGAGAGAATGCATTCAAGCCAGCCATTGTTGACTCATTAGCAAGGGGCTCAGTCGATAATAATAATCATGCTGGAGAAAAGAAAAAACTCAAAGGAGGTCAGCTTACCATGTCTCCTACTGAATCTGTTATTCTCAAAAATAATCCTTCGTCATCACGTTTTGATGAAATTCAGATGCAATCAATGCCGAGAACTAAGCTCTTAAAGTTTAAAAATAGGCATGCATCTTCGCATGGTTTATCACAACACGATTCTCAACATGGAATATTAAGACCTCATGGGATAAGTCAAGTTTTAAGTGACTTGGAATATATAAAGCGCTCAAGTCAGTTGAGTTTAGCGAATCAAAATAGTTCTGTTCTCCCAGTGGCTTCAAATGGAATAAGCTCTACAAAGCCAATAGAATCAGTTGAAGGCAAGTCACTCAGCAATAAAACAAATCATGACAACACAGAAAGGAGTGAAATAGAAGAAAATAGTTCCAATAGAATCTCAGATAAGCATCATGTAGTTGATACATCCAGCAGAGAAATTAATGAATGTTCTGTAAGCTCTCCCTGTAATAATGCAGCTGTTTGTGCTGGTTCAAGCATGAGCGAGGCACATGACACTAAAGAGAAGATTACTTCAAATGCATGTTTCAGAAATAAGGTGGTTCCTGAATATGACGGTGAAATTGCACAACCTTCTACTGATACACCTGTGTTTGGTATCCGTAATCAGCTTTATGATGAGCTCAGTGATGAAGATCTAAATGACAGAGATTTGGTGAGTTATATATCTGTTTATACCCGCAATTGTAAAGTGAACCGAGGGTACACTGAATTTCCATGCATCTGGTTCTTTATCCAAATGTCCAGCTGTCCATCTGCAGAGTACTAAATGACACACAGCCCATATATGGTTTGGTGAAAGATTTTGTGATTGAATCCTCTGCTGACCCATATTATTGGGGATGCGTATAGTATATAAGTAGGTAAAAAAAAAAGTTAACATTATCCAAATGTGGGGGAAGCATTCTTTCAACAAGTCTGTCCATCAACATTTTGGTTTCTGGATGATAACTTGAGTTTGGATTATTTGATCACAACTAAACTTGGTATGTCGCTCAGTCATACCAAAATACAGATCAAGTTCGAATTAGGGTTCAGCCCAATGATTTTTGCCAGAGTTATGTGCCTTTCTAAACTTGGAAAATTATATTTTTACATCAATATTTTGGTTTCCAGATCATAACTTGAGTTTGGGATTATTTGATCACCACTAAACTTGGTTTGTGGCTGTCATACCAGAATACAGGTCAAGTTTGAATTGGGGTTTGGTTCGATGATTTTTCCGGAGTTGAGGGCCTTTTCGACTTAGAAATTTTCTATATTATTGCCTTCCAGGTGATATTTTGCGTTATTCTATTGGATTCATTTTATATTTTGTATGTTAGTTTATTACCTCACAATACAGGTCAAATTCGAATTGAGGTTTTGGTACCTGATAGCCAATTTTGTTTTATAGTAATTGATAGATGACAACTATTTAATTTGAAAATGGGCATATTAATGCACGCCTGGTGGTGCTCTTGTTAGAATTATAAATTGTTCGCAACATGCAAAATTTTGTCCGAGCTTGTATTCCTTTTTTTAAATACAAACATGTTAATATGGCTATCCTTAATGTACTCCAATTGCACTGTGGTGGGTATCCTTTAATAGTCATACTGGGACAGTCTCACCTCTAGTTCCCCTTGTTTTGAAGGTTGATGAGTTTATGCAGGACTTTGATCATGAGGATACAGAGTTGGTGTATGGCACCGAAGCTTATGAGCAGTACAAAATCTTAAAAGAGGTATGATATATACATTAACCCTTCCATGAGCGGAGCTTCCTGAAATTTTGCGAAAACCCTGTGCCAATGCATTTTGTTATATATGCGAGTCTCCCATAGGGAGCCTCTCATATATAAGAGAACCCATTGGGCTAACGATATTTACCTTGACCTTTTAAGCCAGTGCACTCCCTATGGGAGACTCGCATATATAAGAAAATGCACTGGCACATGATCTTTAATTCTGCACCAGCTCAGCTCCATGGATCTTGTATTGTGACCAACACATCTCTTGTTTTATTTTAAGCAATTATTTTAAATATACATAAATGGAATTAATATATTGTGCTGCCCACTGAACAAATACAATAAATTATTATTTGTCTTTCATATTACCCTAGACCTTGAACACCATATTACCCTAGACCTTGAACACCATATTACCCTAGACCTTGAACACACATGTGCATGTATATGGCAAGAAACGTGGTATAAATTATGTTTGTACTCATATATTTAGGTGCTATGTGCTATGTCACTGTGCATCCGAATTAGGAACAGAGAGTTATAAAATATACAGGAGTATATATCATAATGGATATGAATCGAGGACATCTTTCGAAAAGTTTCTATCAACTAATATCAATTTTATTTAGAATTTCTTATAACATCCGTAGGACGGTTTTAGGGGCTATTTTTATAACAGAAATTCATGCAAAAATGTTCGGAGCATACTTTAAGGCATACTTGAAAGAAGGAGAACTTTATCTTGTTAACACCCTCATTCATGGCAAATTGTGATTGAAAATAAACCAATTTATTATGCCTTTATAGACAAACAATATACCCAATCTTCAGTTTTATCTGTATTTTATTCAGAAAATACAGTAATGCCCTAAATAATTGACTCCTTAACCACAGCAGAATTATGGGTAATATTTCAGGATTTAGTCGAAAATATGGCTTGTTGCCATTCATCGGAAAGCTCTCACCGAGAGCTTTCCGATGAATGGCAACAAGCCATATTTCCGACTAAATCCTGAAAAGTTACCCATAATTCTGCCGTGGTTAAGGAGTTGATTATTTAGGGCGTTACTGTAGCTATTTGTTGTCTTAAATTTAGGATTTATTTAAATTATGTTGTTATAATTGTGACATTGAAGAGAAAGACCATCTTTAAAACTAATGACTGACATATATATCCACATTTTCTACTTTTATATAATCAAATTATGGAATATTAACAGGTTGAGAAAAAGGCAAAGATTTCCAAATTGATAGAGAGTAAGAAAAGGTTATATGAACATTATCGATGGAGATTGGATGCAGTGAAGAATGTCACCAATGTAGCAAAAGGTAGTTTTACCCCTTCCATGACTGGAGCTTCCTGAAAATTGAAAGCCCTATGCCAATGCATTCTCTTATATATGTGAGTCTCCCATAGGGAGCCTCACATATACATGTATTAGAGAATGCATTGGCACAACAATATTTACCTTTACCTTGTCAGCCAGTGCATTCTCTTATTTATGCGAGGCTCCCTATGGGAGACTCGCATATATAATAGAATGCACTGGCACAGGATCTTTCATGCTGCACCAGCGCAGCTCCCGACATGAAGGGTTATTGAGGCCAATTGAGGGATTTATGATGAGTCTGAATCTTGAGTCTTAGGCCAGAATGAAATGTATCTGTTTTTCTAGTAACTGGTCCATAGTAAATTCAGGCCATTGGTTGAATTTTCTTTTGAGTGATATTTTTCATTTAGGCAAACTGGCAAAATGAACTCTGTGAAATGAGAAATTATTTTTGAAAAAATTAAGAAAACTAAAGAATGGATCAATTTAAATAAAATTCATATAGATAAGACAGGTCAGGAGAATGTAAATTGAAAATTAGAATTTCATCCTAGAGAATTGTTGATGATCAGCGAAAATAAAAATCATTGCCGAAAAAAAGGAAAATAGTTTTGGGCACAGTGTTTGAGTTTGGGGCAGGCGGTTTGCCAGAAAAATGTATCCCGTTAATTTTAGCCTCATCACTTGGTCTGAGGTACTTTTTGAGGCCTAGCTATCAATGCAAAAAAGTTATAATCACCAGTTTCAAGAGAGAATTTCAGAGAAATAATTTAAATTTGTCACACACTTTTTGGTGTTCAACTTAACAGATATCCAAGTAAAATAATATATACTGTGTACAGTAATGCCTTAAATAATCGACTCCTTAACCGATGAATGGCAACAAGTCATATTTCCGACTAAATCCTGAAAAGTTACCCATAATTCTGCTGTTTATTAAGGAGTCGATTATTTAGGGCATTACTGTATACTGTTATATAATAGTGTGAAAAAATATGGAGTTGACATCTTTGGTATGAATATGTGTAGATGTGGGATGAGTATATATCTGATGGCCTCAAAATCTCATGGAGATATGACCCATATATATATGATTTTACAAAGTTTTCAAATATGAGGTTAATGAAAAAGACAATATCTTGATGAATAAACTGCACACTGTATGGTTATTATAATGAAAGTTATAATTTCATAATCGCAATATTATGACAAGTTGTATGCATGGCAGGGGAAAAGTCACCTTTAGTGAAACAGCAATTTTCCTTTCTAAACATAGTCAGTTAACCCTTTACCCAACAGAAGGGCCCTGTGCCAATGCATTCTCTTATATATGCGAGTCGACCATAGGTCGCCTCGCATATATAAGAGAATGCATTGGCTTAACACATTAAAAATTATAAAATTGTTAAAGAATGTAAGAAAAAATGGTAAAAAGTGTTAAAAAAAGATTTATTTTAGGCCAATGCATTCTCTTATATATGCGAGGCGACCTATGGTCGACTCGTATATATAAGAGAATGCATTGGCACAGGGCATAACTATAACCATCACAATGTGGTCAATGAGCCGGTTCCAATGATATCCATATTTGTATGGTTTTATTGAGACAGACCGAAGATATTTTAGGCTGTTGAAGGTTTATTTGGCCGGTTTTGGCCGGTTTGTTGGGTAAAGGGTTAAAATATATCCACATGTTTTATTAACTCTTCCATGACTGGAGCTTCCTGAAATTTTGCGAAAACCCTGTGCCAATGCATTCTCTTATATATGTGAGTCTCCCATAGGGAGCCTCGCATATATGAGAGTATACATTGGCCTAACAGTATTTAACTTGACTTTTAAAGCCAGTGCAATCTCTTATATATGCGAGGATCTCTATGGGAAACTTGAATATATAAGATAATGAACTGGCACATGATATTTAATGCTGCACCAGCACAATTCCCATCATGAAAGGGTTAACGACTCCTTAACCACAGCAGAATTTTGGGTAATTTTTCAGGATTTAGTCGGAAATATGGCTTGTTGCCATTCAACGGAAATCTCTTACTGAGAGCTTTCCGATGAATGGCAACAAGTCATATTTCCGACTAAATCCTGAAAAATTACCCATAATTCTGCTGTGGTTAAGGAGTCGATTATTTTGGGCATTACTGTACGCATTTGTGTAGCCCATATTAATGGTTAAGGGTGAGCAGAGGTTATCAATAGACTGTTGTTTGACTATTGTATTTTCCAGAGTATTATATGGACCCAAAGGCTAAAATGGCAGAGAAGTGGGACAGGTTACGTAATCAGATTGACAGCAAGCAACTTGGTGACCACAAAAGTCGAACACATGTTAAAGTTCAGCTGGCAGAGCTTCCGACCTTTATACCCTGGTTCACATATATACTTATCTTGGTTAGTTGGACACTCCAGTGTTAAATCATGTATACCTTAATTACAGTAATGCTCTAAGTTATCGACAGCAGAATTATGGGTAACTTTTCAGGATTTAGTCGGAAATATGGCTTATTGCCATTCATCGGAAAGCTCTCGGGGAGAGCTTTCCGTTGAATGGCAACAAGCCATATTTGGGCAAACAATTTTTTGCAGCTCAAAACAAAATTTCCTCCATATTTTTCAACTATTTTCGGCCTTAAAAACTTCAGAGATAATGTAATTTTAACCTTAAAATTGCCTATATTAATTACTAAATACCCGGTATATGTCAGTAAATAATAAAAATAATATATATCCACATTATATCCATGAAAAGTTTCCATTTAGGAGATGAGTTTTCGAAGTTATGATACGGTAACATAATATTACCATAAAACTACTGTCAATGCCATACATGTATGTTGTCTACCCGCCAACCGTAAAACAACATAAATATCGTTCTACCTGCGAAAGGGTTAAAACATCATGCGGTGTCTGTGCAAGAAAAATTAGACATATTGCCCAAACTTGGATATCAATGGACGTCCATTGTGTTTGCGTGAGATTTCATCAATGTTCCTATGGATCGGCTGTTGCTATTATTTTTCAGAAAACTATGGAATTCAACTCACATGTATAGGCACCACCACCATTTATTCATATTTATTAATTTGGATGTCCAAGTTAACATGACTTTATAAGTCATTAATGTGCTACCCACAATGCTCAAATGTACTGACTTGACACTAGGTGAATTTCGGTGAGTTTCACACAGCACGTATTTTAGATGTGGTGGGTAAGTACATGTACATCCGTCAGATGTCTGTTCAGGTCATAACTTGAACAATAGTGCTCAGATCAATGAATTTTGATTTGGATATTGACTACTATGAGGCCATTCAATGGAGTGTCTTATCATCGTAATAAGGTTCACTGTTCTAGAGTTATTCATCTTTGTTTATCTGGAAATGCTGATTTTTAGCTCAACTTACTTTTGTAAGTTTGAGCTATTGCCATGGTTTGTCGTCCGTGTGTGCGTGTGTCCGTCAACAATTTCCTTTGGCGCGGGATACAGGTCGTACCTTTGGTCTGATCTTTATGAAATTTGTCATGAATGTTGACATTGACATTTAGATGGGAACGAGTCATTTTGGGTCATTCGGCCAAAAAACATGGCTGCTGGCGCCATCTTGGATTTCAAAATTCAATCCATTGGTGCGGGCTACAGGTCATACTGTTCGTCTGATCATCATGAAATTTGTCATGGATGTTAATATTGACATGTAGATGGGAACGAGTTATTTTGGGGTCAGTCGGCCAAAAAACATGGCTGCCAGCAGCCATCTTCGATTTTACTCTTTGCATGACTAAATCCTTTGGCGCGGGCTACAGGTCGTTGCGTTGGTCGCAAGTTTATGAAATTTGTCACGGATGTTAACAATGACATGTAGATGGGAACGAGTGATTTTGGAGTCGTTCGCCCAAAAAACATGGCCGCCAGCAGCCATCTTGGATTTTACTCTTTGCATGACTAAATCCTTTGGCGCGGGCTACAGGTTGTACCTTGGTCTAATCTTTATGAAATTTGTCATGAATGTTGACATTGACATGTAGATGGGACTGAGTCATTTTGGGGTCATTCGGCCAAAAAACATGGCCACTGGCAGCCATCTTGGATTTCAAGATTCAATCCATTGGCGCGGTCTACAGGTCGTACTGTTCGTCTGATCATCATGAAATTTGTCATGGATGTTAATAATGACATGTAGATGGGAACGAGTGATTTTGGGGTCGTTCAAAAAACATGGCCGCCAGTAGCTATCTTGGATTTTACTCTTTGCATGACTAAATCCTTTGGTGCGGGCTACAGGTCGTACCGGTAGCTTTGGTCAGATGGTCATGAAATTTGTCATGGATGATAACAATGACATGTAGATGGGAACGAGTCGTTTTGGGGTCATTCTGTCCAAAAACATGGCCGCCAGCAGCCATCTTGGATTTTACTCTTTGCATGACTAAATCCTTTCGCGCGGGCCATTTTGGATTTCAAAATTCAATCCATTGGCGTGGTCTACAGGTCGTACTGTTCGTCTGATCATCATGAAGTTTGTAGGTCGTAGCTTTGGTCAGATCTTCATAAAATTTGTGATGGATGTTAACAATGACACGTAGATGGGAACGAGTCCATTTGGGGTCAATTGGCCAAAAAACATGGCCGCCAGCAGCCATCTTGTATTTTACTCTTTGCATCACTAAATCCTTTGGCGCAGGTTAGACATTTCAATTAGCACCTTTCCTATTCCTCCATTTACTGTCAACCATTAAATTATTCCCCTACCTAAGATGAGCTACAGTGTCATTGACACTTTCATTGGGTCCTTCTGCCTGGTTATAGGAACGACCACACTAGGCGGTATGCCACATGAGAGGTATGCACCGGCTGACAGTCCATCGTGAAATTATGAATTAGCACATGATCTTTTTGTTGCTTGCACTGGCACTGAGAGCTTTCCGATGAATGGCAACAAGCCATATTTCCGACTAAATCCTGAAAAGTTACCCATAATTCTGCTGTGGTTAAGGAGTCGATTATTTAGGGCATTACTGTAACTCTTTTCAGTGACAACTGTGTGAGGTTTAGAAAATATTTCAACTGAAATATTAAAAAAAATTATAAATAAAAACGAAATCATTATCTTACCTGCCGAACGTAACCTGACTAAGTTCCATTAGCAGAAACACAGATAATTGTTTTTCTAGGCCTAACTATATATATAAAAAAAAAGTATTTAACATGAATTAATTATAGACTGAAGTTATAACTATGGTGACACTCTGTGCTATGGGAGGTCTATCACCTGTAGCCCTGGAAGCTAGACTGAAACTCATAAATGGAATCAAGACGTTCATTGGGACAGAGACAGTCCATAGGTGGGAGGTTCCGAACATATGGATTGGGCCAAACTACTGGTTTATGATTGGTAAGTGAGATTTCAAAGGAATTATTTTGTAAAAAAAAAATATCCCAAACATTGTCGATATTTTAGGTAAGCTGATCAGAGCACAGTCACATGACTATATCATCTCGAAACTATCACTTGTTTTGCTAACAGAGTGAAAGTGGCATTTTAGAATTAGCTGACACTTATGACGTCATCAGAGGTGGCATAATAAGCTCTGGCTTCAAATTCCCCCCACCCCAGAGAACTTACAGTAATGCTCTAAATAATCGACTCATTAACCACAGCAGAATTATGGGTAATTTTTCAGGATTTAATCGGAAATATGGCTTGTTGCCATTCATCGGAAAGCACTCAGGGAGAGCTTTCCGATGAATGGCAACAAGCCATATTTCTGGCTAAATCCTGAAAAATTACCCATAATTCTGCTGTGGTTAAGGAGTCGATTATTTATGGCATTACCTGGCATTACTGTACATTTTATCTCTCTCAATTAACCCTTTATTTATTTGCTGAATGGATTCTCCCATTCATTTATAACAGTATACATTGGAATGGTCTCATTTTAATTATTCATCTTATTCGGAGGGATGTTCAGGCATTATGGGCTGACGACAGACTGACGAACAGATAATACAAGTGCAGAACTATTCCTATTCATGGTGGAAAATGTTCAGATAATATGATCAACAAATGGCCTATCAAGCATTTGTTGAACTTATTATCGGAACAATTTCTAAGGGAACTACTTGATAATGAATATTTAGTAAAGAAAAGGTTAACCTGCATATTCACATTGCTTCCACTTGTTTGGTGGCAAAACACAAGACCTTCTTCACAGTGATATATATGTTGAAACATTCATGGTGGGGAATCACATGGTTTCGAGTTGATGACTGATGTGGAGAATATTTAGGAGACGAATACCATTTAGTTATTATATGCAGTCATTTGGATGAAATCAGAAAACAATATATCCCT
The DNA here is from genome assembly GCA_032622095.1 of Siphonodentalium dalli. NCBI lineage: Eukaryota > Metazoa > Mollusca > Scaphopoda > Gadilida > Siphonodentaliidae > Siphonodentalium > Siphonodentalium dalli. Next base: position 135,681,445 of record CP136062.1, on the reverse strand, counting down.
GAATACTTTTGGAAGAACCCTATGAGAGAGAAATTCCATAGTCTCCTATCTCTTCAAAATATAAGCCTCATAAAAAGACTATGCATATTCCTAAGGTGTGCCTTTAAGAAGGTGTCTTATTCTATATGAGCGAAATCATTTATTGTTAAGGGTGATCACATGTAATTATCATACTTGTTAAGTTTATTGCCTATTATTGTGTAATCTAATTTAATTACTGCTGTATATATAAACATGCATGTGTATATGAACAATGATGAATGTGATATCCGAATTTGTGTACATAGTGTATATACGTTTTGCTTGTTTCACTGTTATGTGACTTGTGCAATAAATCAATCATCACTACCATGCATTCAAAATTAGCGAGGCGATCATAAACACGACCAGAAATAATGAAAAAGTAATAAACTAGGATAATGATGTATTACATAGTATTTTGGCAGCTTCGAGCATATGCTATACTATTTTTCAAACAAGCTGATACCTCATTTGTATCCAAACTCAAAGTTGTTTGTTATGACATTCTGACCAAAGTTGTCAGTTGAAGGATTCTCCTAGATGTATGGACTTGTGTATTCCAGGAACTTCTGCCTGGCAACTTTGGTCAGAATGTTATAGAAAACCACTGAGTATTTCCGAACAAATAAGGTATGAGTATGTTTTAAAAATAAACTAGCATATTCTTGTAACAGTCAAAATGCTATGTCTTGTGTCAGTTCCTCATATATTATGTTTTTGTGCATAATTGTACTTTTTGAATGTGGTACCAACCTCGAAAGCACGTGATTCCCCACAGTGACATTTTTTTTGCAAGCTGCCGGAGCTCTTTATGCACCATGTATGAGAGATGACATCAACATCAGGATAGCCTACTCAAAGCAAAGTTACAGAATCGATTCTGTGCTCGGGTGTTGTGAAATTAAGAAGAGAAATACTGCAAGCACGACTACTGAAGATGAATGCACATCTCTATCCAAAGGTATGTATACAGTAATGCTCTAAATAATCGACTCCTTAACCACAGCAGAATTACAGTGAGAGCTTTCCGATGAATGGCAACAAGCCATATTTCCAACTAAATCCTGAAAAGTTACCCATAATTCTGCTGTGGTTAAGGAGTCAATTATTTAGAGCATTACTGTATACTTTAAATATGCTGCTGGGACTTATGCATACAATTATATGACAGAGATGTCACTTCTCCCTGAGACAAAAATAGGGAGAAGTGGCACATTTTAGGGAGAAGATGTCTCACAAGTCGCCCTCTTGGCTGGTCCCAGGTACAGTAATGCCCTAAGTAATCGACTCCCTAACGACAGCAGAATTATGGGTAACTTTTCAGGATTTAGTTGGAAATATGGCTTGTTGCCATTCATCGGAAAGCTCTCCCAGAGAGCTTTGGCAACAAGCCATATTTCCGACTAAATCCTGAAAAGTTACCCATAATTCTGCTGTTGTTAGGGAGTCGATTACTTAGGGCATTACTGTATAGTTTTGATTGTCCCTGACATCCCTATAGAAAATATCTCTAATTTATTATAATAATTTAAATGGAAATAACTTCTTTGAACCTCCAAATTATACGTATGTAATTTTTAAGAAGAGATACCTCCACTGAATATTTCCATCCTTAATTTTAGACGTGTTTTGTTCTGTTTCTCTTCTTATTAAAGATAACTTATTTTTAACTTAAGATCGTTCCGTTTCCATAAAGTCAGACCTATCGTTTTATTTCTTAAACGATTTGCGTGCATTAATTATGATTGCTACAAATTATTAATACCTAATTTAGAAGTAGGAATATTGATCTTAAAGCATAAACATGAAAATGGAGAAGTGACAGCTAATTCCGATCCAATCCTCATTAGATCACCGAATTTAATTAAGCCACATTCATTTGTTACAACATTCAGCTATATATGAATAGATTCAACAAATAGCCCAGGTCCATACAGTTCTTCACTGCTACTTGCTGTATGATCTTATTTCATGTTAAGATTCCTACAAATGAAGAATGAATCATTCCATTGTATGTACATATACTTTTATAATTATTTTATAGGAGAATACATTCATCATTCCATTGTATGTACATATACTTTTATAATTATTTTATAGGAGAATACATTCATCATTCCATTGTATGTACATATACTTTTATAATTATTTTATAGGAGGTTACATTCAGCATTCCATTGTATGTACATATACTTTTATAATTATTATGTAGGAGAATACACTCAGCGTTCCATTGTATGTACATATACTTCTATAATTATTTTATAGAATACATTCAGGCATTAACCCTTTCTATATTAAATGCATTCTCCTACTCAGTTTTAAAAGTATACACTGGGATGGTCTTTTATTCATCTGAAGTGGTTTTCAGAAAAATAAGCAGATGGCAGATATTACAAGTACAGAAGGAGTACTATTTATTAGAGGGAAATGTTCAGATAATAAGTTCGACAAATGTATGATCGTTTTGTTGAACTTATTATCTGAACATTTCCTAAGGGATAACAACTCATCAATGAGTATTTAGTATATATAGAAAGGGTTAACATATTGACAATGATCTATTCTATTATCACTTTCAGGCACTGCAGTTTGGAAAGAGGGTGTTTTGTGCAGTAAGCGAGTTTCTGGAGAGAACAGTGTAGCACATATACTGAAGCCATGTTGTGTGGATATCAGAGGAACATGTGAACTACTATCTCATGAGCATTGTATTTTCATTGGTGGCATATTCCACTTCAGTGGAGCAGAGCACTGCACACAGGTAACGATACTCTTACAGTAATGCTCTAAATAATCGACTCCTTAATCACAGCAGAATTATGGGTTTCAGGATTTAGTCGGAAATATGGCTTGTTGCCATTCATCGGAAAGCTCTCACTGAGAGCTTTCAGATGAATGGCAACAAGCCATATTTCCGACTAAATCCTGAAAAGTTACCCATAATTCTGCTGTGGTTAAGGAGTCGATTATGTAGAGCATTACTGTACTTAAAAGTTTGAGGGGGGATACTGGATTGCATGTGTCCGTCTGTCTGCATGGTCATGCACCCATCCGAGAGAGTCCCATCAAGCAGATGTCTCAACCACTTGTATGGATCTGTCTTTCGATTTTGAAAAAACAGAGGCACGGTATATATATAGTGCTCGCTTACGGCGCTGTCAAAGATAAGCTAAAACATTAGAAAAAGTTTCAAAAGAAAACTAAAGTGATGTGAAACACTCTGGCAGGATGATGAAATAGAAATGGAGAATAATCTTGCTCAAAAGTAGTTATTTTAACAAATATGATATCCAAATTTACAACACACATAAATCATTCTTATCTATTAATTAAATGCAGTGACTCTCGATGGCGAAATTGGTTTTGTTAGTTTATCGCTGATAGTTGCGTCCTGAATCGAGAAGTAAATATTTACAATTAAACATAGTTCAGACAATGTTTTCTATGGAGTGTGGTACAGTCGATTTACTATTTTTTTCAGTGATGTTAGTAGAAAGCTACATTCCTCCAGTTGGTACTCAATAGTTTCACTTACCCGTATAAGTCCATAATATGTCTTTAAGCACCAAATAACATGATGAGTGGACAACCCAACTTATATACTAACATAGATTTTGTTGTATGCATCAAGTAAAGGAAACCATCATACTGGTCATTTGTGCAAATTAAACTTGCTCATATTGAACATGTCAACATATAATAAGGTTACGTAAGTCCATATGCTGTGTCCGAGTTTTATCATGAGATAATTTTTGCTCATTTGATAAACGCCGAGGGGAGTTATTAACCCTTTCTTTATTAAATACTCATTGACAAGTAGTTCCTTTAGGAAATCTTCAGAAAATAAGTTCATCAAATGACCATAGATATTGAATCATTCTGCACTTGTATTATCTCCTCATCTGTCTGTCATCTGCTCATTTTTCCTGAACACCCATCCAAATTAATAATAGACCATTCCAATGTATACTGTTATAACTGGATGGGAGAATCCATTCTATAGAAAGGGTTAAGACACAAAAGATGAAAATTGTGAGAGCGATAGTGTGCAGGGGCGACAATTTTTAACTGACCTCAAAATCAAAGGATTTTACTGATCTTAAAGGATTGTACTGATCTCTATGAAATTTGGTATGAATGTTCACCATCAAGCAAGCCTTGAAATAGTGAGCCTGTCATTTGCAGAATGAGGTTCCCAGAGGGTGAATTTAGTGATGCTATCCCGCACAGCGGGCTAGCATCACCAAATTCACCCTCTGGGAACCTCATTCTGCTAAGGCCTAAGCAGGCTCACTATTTCAAGGCTTGACATCAAGACATCTATTGTTCACATTTCCTGTTCTCTAGAGTTCTTCTATGTTTATCTAGAAATCATTTGGTCCGTCCAAGCAAATATCTCAGCTTCGTTTATCGGAACTCAATGAAATTTTATACGAATGTTCGCCATTTAATCCTTGCTATACTAAAAGGATTCTCCCAGCCAGTTAAAAAGTGTACAACTGAATGGTCTATTATTGATTTGGAGGGATGCTAAAGTGCAAAAAGCAGACAACAGATAATAAATATGCAGAAAGAACCCTATCTATTCAGAGAAATGTTTAGATAATAAGTTCAACAAACGACCTATGGTCTTTTGTTGAACTTATAATTTGAACATATCCTATGGGATAAATACTCATCAATGATGCATTAGTATAGAAAGGGATAAGGATGTAAAATGGTGTTCTCCATACTTTCTGTATTATAGTTATTCTTCTTATTTCTTGATTAAATTGAAATGTTTATTTTTTTTTCTACCCTACCCGTTTCAATTTGGCCATACTTTTGTGCAGCCTCTTGTTTGTGATCCTATCTCATGACATGGTATTTGTATATATCCTCAGACTGATAGATCGGAATTTATTTAAACAGGTGAATTGTCTGAAGCATATCTGTAAAGGCGGAAGCCTCGAATCTGATCCGACAACTCCCTGGATTCCTGATCACCCAGCACAGTGGTGGCGACTTCCACTCTCGCTCATCTATCATCATGGGATAGCTCATATGTTGTTGGTCGTTACCGTCCAGTTCTTTCTGATGAGACCGATTGAGAAAGGAATTGGATGGCTCAGAGTTATAGTCATATTCCTTATAACTGGGATGGCTGGAACAATTGTAAGTACCTGTTTTTATGTCATAACAAGCGTTTACCCATTGAAGAATGGTCTATATTCCCATGCAGGTAACACTAATAACAAATATTTCCAAAAAACTTGTTTCAAAAACATTTTTGTATTCCTGAAAATATCCCGAAATCTATGAATTGGTTATATTGGTTGGTTAATCAGCCCTCATAATTGGCTACGGCAGTCAGCTATGCTGAAATTATTTGCAGAAGTAAATTGGGCCACGGCAATGAGTTGCCATAGCGGATTGCCAAAGTCAAACAATCTGAATTAAGAGGGCTGTTAACTCATAATCCTGCACACACTTCCTGGTAACATGGACCTGATTCTTTCCAGGACAAATGAGTCAGGTCCAAGTCTGGAATTGCAGGATGAGATCCCCCAGAGGGTGAATTTAGTGATGCTATCCCGCTAGCATCACCAATTTCACCCTCTGGGGACCTAATTCTGCTTAGGCCTCATCTTCTGGGAAGTATCTATAGTCTCAAATTAACATTGTATTTAGTTAATATTTTTCCTTCTGGGAAGTTTCTATATCCCTTAATTTGAGGAAGATAAAATGCATAATCGAGGTGACTAATGGGTGAACATCACCAATTTCCACTGGGGAACTTCAATCTGATCCTAGGTCTCTCACAGCAGTTGAGCCTAAGCAGAATGAGGTTTCAAAAGGGTGAATTTGGTGACACTAGCCCACCGTGTGGGATAGCGTCACTAAATTCACCCTCTGGGGACCTCATTCTGCAAATGTCAGACACACTAATTCCAGACTTGGTCACTAATATTCTAACATCAAGATGTCTGTGAAACCTGGCACAGACATCAACCACCATAGGAATTTGTGCACCTGCGATTATGACATCTGTCAGACTTTTTTGGCAGAGTTATCCCCCTTTTTCAATTGAGAACATTTTCGCAACATGTATAATTTTGTATGAACTTTTATTCCTACATTTTTAGGTCAATTTTTTTAAAACTTGGCACAGATATTTAGTACCATGGGAACCTGTACACCTGTGATTATGACATCTGTCCAACTTTTTTTGGCGCAGTTATCCCCATTTTTCGATTTTCGCAACATGCATAATTTTGTCTGAGCTTTTATTCCTATATTTTTTGGTTAATTATACCCCCCGCAACGAAGTTAGGGGGGGTATACTGGAGTCAGCTCGTCCGTCCGTCCGTCCGTCGTCCGTCCGTGCACACAAATTTGTCCGGAGTTTTTCTCAGTCGTTTTTTGATCAATTTCCGTGAAACTTGGCACAGACATCAACCACCATGGGAACCTGTGCACCTGCGATTATGACGTTTGTCCGACTTAGAAATTTTTTGCAACATGTATACTTTTGTCCGAGCTTTTATTCCTACATTTTTCTGTCAATTTGTTTAAAACATGGCACAGATATTTAGTACCATGGGAACTTGTGCACCTGCGATTATGACGTCTGTCCGACATTTTTTGGTGGAGTTATCCCCCTTTTTCGACTTAGAATTGTTTTTTGCAACATGCATAATTTTGTCCGAGCTTTTATTTCTACATTTTTCGATCAATGTTTTTTAATCTTGGCACTGATATTTAGTACCATGGGAACCTGTGCACCTGCGATTATGATGTCTGTCCGACATTTTTTGTGTGGAGTTATTCCCCTTTTTCGACTTAGAATTTTTTTTCGCAACATACATAATTTTGTCCAAGCTTTTATTCCTACATTTTTCGGTCAATAGGTATAAGATTAGGGTTATGGTTGTACACCTGCAATGGGAACTGTTATTTTATTATTTTAACTAAATGTTTACTGACATGTGAAACATCTTAGTATTTTAAAAACAGGGGGGGTATCCGTAGTCCCATTGGGACAGTCACACGGGTTGGTCTCACTTTGCAGACATGCGGCAGGGGATTAACTCAAGGTGCGACCCACTGTGTTGTTACAACGCTGGCAATTAGGCCGATCCAAGTTAAGTGTTGTATCCAGGCCCCAGGCCAACTTGTCAAAACTAAGGCCACGATAACTGTTGTCATTTGTATTTCACGCATATGTAAGTTACACTAACTAATGTTCATTGTGAATATTTAGTGTTGTGTCCAGGCCACATTAAACGTGTTTATACTGTTGACACTTGTAAGTTATATTTGATTTGATTGATTTATTGCTCCACCAATAACACATGGTATATGACAAGGTACATACTATGAATATAACATACATTAGTCAACAATATATATACATACTAGCCGATGAGCCCGACGATGTCCGGGCTATTCAAAAACCAAATTTCAAGTCGATAGCTCTACCCAGCCCGACGTTGTCCGGGCTATTCAAAAACCAAATTTCAAGTCGATAGCTCTACCCGTTTCCGAGATCTGGTCTGCGCATGCGTGAATCTGGTTTAAGAGTCCGTACATAGCCCTTGTTGCAACCGTGCATGTTTTCTTCACTGCTTGACAAAAACGTCCATTAAGAAAAAATAAAACACCAAGGTACTGAAACTCAAAAATCAATTTCGTTGTTGAAATACACTCTGAAACGGGGTGATCCAATTATTCCAGTTTATGTTTATGAAGGAAAACGTGAGACACAGTCTCACACAGATAGTACATGCGAGAATACGCCTTGGTTGTAGTGATTCAAAAGCACATAAGTTTGAGCGATTCCTGACTGATGATCCAAAATGTATTTGTGGGAACATGTATGAAGATACAGAACATTATTTTATGAGTGACCCCACAGAAGAGAAAGTATCGTGCCTTAGAAAATTCCAGACGTCATTTCAAGATAGTGTACCAGGCGAGATAGATGAAGTATATTTCCTGGATGAGATGGCCAAGTTATGCGGTCATTGAGCATGTTGTTGTCATTTATTAGTTTCTAATTCATTAATGTTTTTACCTCATTGTTTTTGTCATTATTATTTGCATGTATTTTATATTATCCATAACTAATAAACAGTCATAAAGTCAACCCAAACCTCGGTTCTTTCTCATAATAAAAAGGGCAGAAAAAAACCGAATCCAATCAAACCAACTAGGAAGGGCCTAAGTAGTCATTAAGATAATTATTCACACCTTTATCCTAACCTACCGAAAACAATAGGTGTCTGCAAAACGGGATGACCCCAGTCACACCTCTAGTTATTTTAGGATTAGGGTTAGGGTTGTGCACCTGCAATGGGAATCTGTTATTTTATTATTTTAGCTTAATGTTTACTGACATCAGTGTTCGCGCTGGACCAGAAAAAACTTTAGCCAAAAGTTTAGCCAAATGAAAATTTTATTAGGCAAATGAAAAAAACTTTAGCCAAATGTTTTTGGCCAAATTAAAAAAAACTTTGGCCAAATTAAATCATCGTTTTCTGGTCGGCCCACAATTAAAATGACTAAAACGTAAAATTTAACAGACACAGGTAAAATACACAATAATTTAAATATATTTTTATATATATCATTTATTAAAATTTATTAATCTTTATGTGAAAGAGTGATTTTGGGGGGGGGGGGGGGGGGGGGGGGGGTAACCCGGGATTGTCCTTCTTAATGTCATTATTTTTTAATTGTCAAATTACAATCTGTCATAAAAGCATGCATATTATTTTGACTGTATCGGTATTGACGACAAATAGCCACAAAATATCTGTCGTGATTCACATTTGGCTGATTAAGCTATTGTCTTACACTTGGTGCTCATAAACCTCGACCGTCATAAATACAATGTCATCATAAACATGCATTGTGCAGGCGCGTCGTGAGTGACCAGACAGACAATGGGCTGAATGGGGGATTAGGGGATTAAATGTAAAAATTAATAATGACCTTTTGCTGCTTCGTGCAGAGTGACGTAATCTTTCCCCAGAATAAAACAGCCTGCTACGAACAAATTGCTTATATACCGGCGTTAATGCACTTTACAAAACATTGCTTTCTTCACATTGTCATAATTCAACCATGGTCGGTTTAATGTCCATGCGTCTTTGAATGTCCGTCTTGTGAAAACTAAAGATGATTGCATATCACTTTGTGATCGCTTGGTTGATAGAGTTGTCGATCGGGTTTCACTTTGTACGATATAAGTACGAAAATAATGAAATACTTTCGTCACCTAACTTCGTCTTGAATGTCAATCTATTGAGCGCTTTTATTAATTAGCTTTCTGGCTCCATGCTTTCAGTCTCCATTTGGGTTCAAAAAGAGTTTAGCCAAAAGTTTAGCCAAATGAAATTTTTATTAGCCAAATCCGAAAAAGATTAGCCATTGGCTAATTTGGCTACCGACAGCGTGAACACTGACTGACATGTGAAACATCTTAGTGTTTTAAAAGTACCATTGGGACAGTCACACTTCTTGTATAATACTGAACCAAAGTTAGTTAGGGATTTTGGATAAACTCTCGACATTCTCTATTACGAGGGGATTAGCTGCTTAACACTTTTTGCTGTTGATATTTTACCTTTCCTAATTAATGTTTTATAATGTTAATAATCTTTGTTGTGAAATATATTACGTCAAACTCTTACAATTCCCCCATGAAATGCAAGACTGATTCCAGCTGACCATTTCATGAAATTGCCAACATTTTAACGATTGGGACATAACAGTTGTGCTATTCTCATAATCATGTACAGTAATGCCCTAAATAATCAACTCCTTAACCACAGCAGAATTATGGGTAATTTTTCAGGATTTAGTCGGAAATATGGCTTGTTACCATTCACTGAGAGCTTTCCGATGAATGGCAACAAGCCATATTGCCGACTAAATCCTGAAAAATTACCCATAATTCTGATGTGGTTAAGGAGTCGATTATGTATAGAATTATGGTACATTTACACTTCATTGTATTCTTTCTGATTTTTTCACTTTAGTGGTTCAACAATATTAGAGTTTGTTAATCTACTAACAATCTCCTATATTTTTTTTCAGTTAGGAGCGATGTTCTCTCCATATGTTCCACATGCAGGAGCGACTGGTTCACTTGCCGGCTTTCTAGGCGTACTTGTCATAGAATTAATACAGTTCAGAAGCATCATAGAGAAGCCGTCACTGGAGATAGTGAAACTATGTGCTGCATTACTCATATTCACCGTTGCTGGGACACTGCCTTTTATCAGTAACTTTTCCATCATAGGTGGCTTTATTTCAGGAATTCTGTTCGGACCGTTGTTTCTACCTCACGTCACCTTTAAAAATTGGGATAGACGCTTGAGATTTGCATTGTTGATACTTATTCTTCCATTGTTATTTGCCTCCTTTATTGTTCTCATTTATATATTTAATAACGTTCAAACTGTTGATAATTGTGAAGCTTGTAAATGGCTGTCATGTGTTCCATATTCAGAAAAAATGTGTATTCTATAATTATACTCTTTCTTGCGACCCAATTGTGACCCAGTTGCAACCTATTTGTTGTGTTCCATATTCATAAAGATTTGAGTGAATGCTTTGCGAATTACTTTTTTATTTTTTATTATACCCAAATACCCGCACCCCCTTTTAAAAAAAATGGGTGGTATACTATAGATTGACTTTGATCATCTGTATGTTCCGGCATATATCACAGTCATGGGGTTGTCAGATCTGAATTAAATTTGGTATGGAGGTTTTCCATCATAACTGCTTCAAAAGAGGGATCAATGATGTTGTTCGAATTTTCTGCTGAATCCGTTCTAGACTTATCCTTCTTTGCTTAATTGGATATATTGGTTTATTGTCTGTCCACTCATATATCTGAGCCATGGGTTATCGGATCTCAATGACATGATTTGGTATGGAGGTCTCCCATCGCTAGTACTTTCCAAAGAGTGCCCAATGACATTGTTTGCATTTTCCATTCTTAAGTTATTCTTTTTTATTCCTAGAAATAATGGATTTTCACTCAACTTGACAAAGTTTGAGCTATTGCCATGGGTTGGCATCTGTCTGGGCGACATGGCAGACAGTATAAAATCATCTTGGATTTCAAATCCGTCGGCACACCCTGCAGCTAAATCCTTTGGCACACCCTACAGACCACATACCTCATCCGATCGTCACCAAACTTCATATGGATCTTTTGGTGACCACTAGATGGGATTCATCAATATTTTTTCCGAAATTCATTGAAAAACATGGCCACCAGTGGCCATATTGGATTTTACTACTTGTATGACTAAATTCTTTAGCACACCCTATCCCTTGCATTTTCTTTAATTTTAACCATTGACCACCTAATGATTTCTCCCATTCATTTATTAAACATATATCCATTGGAATGGTAATAATTAATTTGTAGGGATGATCACATATACTATAAGTTGGTAACAGACAGATATTTATCCTTAGGATGTTTGTTGAAATTATAATAATGTTCCTACAAATGAATGAATGAAATCCATGCAGTTGCCTATTGTCTGCTATGTTTTCTGAACATGCCAGCAAATGAAGATCAGCCCATTCCATTGTATACTTTAGGACAGAATGGAGTAACATGGTGACTCTGTGTTGTTGATCCCGAGTAAGGAAAATGTGCCTTATGATGTTACAGTAATGCCCTATGTAATCGACTTCTTAAACACAGCAGAATTATGGGTAACTTTTCAGGATTTAGTCGGAAATATGGCTTGTTGCCATTCATCAGAAAGCTCTCCCCGAGAGCTTTCCGATGAATGGCAACAAGCCATACTTCCGACTAAATCCTGAAAAGTTACCCATAGTTCTGCTGTGTTAAAGGTGTCGATTACTTAGGTCATTACTGTATTTGAAAATAGTACTCTGTTTTGATGATTATTGTTTTATTGTTATGATTAAATATTTTTGAGATAAATCCAAAGTACATGTACGTGTTATTCTTTGAAACTCGGACTCCGTAGATAATCCCGATAGCCAGATAGTTTCCCCGCTACAACTCGTCACTATTTTATGCCAACTATGTACCTTTCAAATTTTAGGAAAATCCTCATTAACCCTTTCACGATGGTTGCTGCACTGGTGCAGCATTACAGATCCTGTGCCAGTGAATTATCTTATATATGCAAGTCTCCCATAGGGAGCCATGCATATATAAGAGAATTCACTGGCTTACAAGGTCAAGGTAAATATTGTTAGGTCATTGTAATCTGTTATATATGGCACAAGTTCCAGGAAGCTCCAGTCATGGAAGGATTAAAGGCCCACTTAATTTTCGAGTCATCGATTATTTTTTTTATAGTGACTTGATATACGGTTTTAATAATAATCTATGCCATAAAATATGATTAAAATACTATAATTCATCACTATTGAAACATCTATGTCTCAGAAGATGCCCACAGAGAAATAGAAAACTGCTGAAATTATAGAATGACTCCCCCCCCCCCCTTTGGATCACAAAATGTAACAGAATTCAAACTTGTTCAATGGAAGGGAAAGAACTCTATCTTTAATATATAGATTTATTCCCCCTGCATTGAAAATAATACTGCTTTTTACTGAAATGTAGATGACAAAACACGTTGGCGACTCAACAAAACAACATGTTCACAGTTTATTTAACCGGATAAGTTGATAACACAATGTTTTGGAGCTTCCTCTTTCAAATGGTATATAGTATGGCATACATTTTATATAATGTTATCTGGGGGTTCGAAAATTAAGTGGGCCTTTAAGCAGAAAATTATTTGGTTAAATTGTTGACCATTTCTGAATTTGTTTTGTCATTTTTCAGAAACTGGTCAAATTGAAAACAAAAATAACAAACAAAAAAAACAAGGCAAGAAAATAGCATTGGCACAGGGTTTTCGCAGAATTTCAGGAAGCTCCAGCCATGAAAGGGTTAACAATTTTGTGCTTTTTAAAATAATCACTATCCCAACGCAAAGAACGCTCACTCCAGAATACTACTACTCAGCAGGTTAATCGGGATGTCATTTCTTAAGTCTTGAGATACTGCATGACTTTAACCCTTTACCCAACAGAAGGGCCCTGTGCCAATGCATTCTCTTATATATGCGAGTCGACCATAGGTCGCCTCGCATATATAAGAGAATGCATTGGCTTAACACATTAAAAATAATAAAATTGTTAAAGAATGTAAGAAAAAATGGTAAAAAGTGTTAAAAAAAGATTTTTTTTAGGCCAATGCATTCTCTTATATATGCGAGGCGACCTATGGTCGACTCGCATATATAAGAGAATGCATTGGCACATGGCATAACTGTAACTATCACAATGTGGTCAAGGAGCCGGTTCCAATGATATCCATATTTGTATGGTTCTATTGAGACAGACCGAAGATATTTTAGGCTGTTGAAGCTTTATTTGGCCGGTTTGTTGGGTAAAGGGTTAATATTGTGATGCTTTAGATAGGGAGCAATATATGAAGGGTGAATTTACTATGTTGAGGTATTCGTTTTCCAGTTTAATTTATCATGGTTTCAGGACAAGCCTTGGCTGGAATTTGAGTGGTTCACTCCCTACAAATGATGTTTATAACATTAAATTATAAATGCAGAGTTCCAGAGTAATATTTTAGAACCAATTCCCCTCTTCATTTAAGAATATAGTCTGTAAGAGAACATATATTTAAGATGAGAATTGCCAACTGGTAGAGAAGATGTAAGATATATTTCCTTTTCATTCATTTAGAGGGACAGTAAAAATTAATTTGTCAACAATAATAATATCAGCATATTGGCATCACAATATATATTGTATACGACATATACATCAACATTCAACAATTTTATCATTTTCAAAAAAAAAAAGTTCTTAGAAGGGTACCGGTATTCTTTTCTTTTTTGTGTGAACTCAGTTCTTAGTTTGTATTGAACAACATTTCCTCATTTCACACCTGAGCTGTCAATGTAAAGGTAAAAAACATTATCAAAATAATACATTTTATGTTGTTATTGTTGCAACTAAAGTTTTGAACGTGGCGTGCACACAAATAATAATAAAATCAAATTTAAACCTTGCTGAATGGATTAATTTCTAAATGAATTTTGGTGGTCTATTCTTCCTTCATATGTTGTTCATGCAAGGAGCCTGGATGAGGCATGAGAGAAGCATCCTATTCAGGGGCGCCGGAAGCACCAAAGGGAAAGGGGGCAATTTCCCCGGGCAAACCAGTCAGATGGGCACTTTTCGTGTGCCCACTGGTCTCCCCTGGGCCAGGGCAAGTGCCCCAGGCCCCCAGTATGCCCCCATTCTCCGGCATCCCTGGTCCTATTGGTTCCATTTATTTGTAGAGATCAAATAAGTTTAGAATGGCTGAATGATAATCAATTAACTACAAAATAATAAGTATTTAGTTATCAAAGATTATGTTCAATGTCCCAATCTTGGAGGATTGGGACCTTGAATGATTGGGACCAAAAATAAAAGATAAATTTTATTTAAGATGATGACATTTAGTTGGAGGTAAAACATACAATCACAAGCTCTGAAGACGTTGTGGTCTTACAATATGGAATCAAGAACCCAATCGACCAAAGTCCCAATCATTCGAGTTCCAAATCGGGATACCTTTACGAAGCCGTATAATATATATATGCGGTACTAATAAAACTCAATATTGTTTATTTGTCTCGGGCTATGCATGGGTGACCAAACGGTTGGACACTCAGATCTGAAAACTTGTATACAGGAATCAATTGACCCGGGGCGTGTCATGGGATAGGTGCTATTGACGTCAAATGTATTAAAATGGCAATTTAATAATTTAACTAAATAATTAATTATATACCCAAAATTATTGGAATTTGGTTGTTGAAAAATTAAATTGATTCCCAGGTGTACATTGACATGACGAGTGTCATGGGATGGGTGCTGTTGACCTCAGACGACTTAAAGGGGTACTAATAAACAATCCTAATTAAATTATTCATCATATACCAAAAATGGTTGGATCCTGGTACCTGGAAATTTGTAAGAGGGGTAAATTGACATGGGGAGTACCATTGGATAGGGAAATTAAAAATTATATTATCATATATGAGCAATAAAGAGCATTCCTTATCAGCTTAGATGCTAATCTGACCAGGGGAATATCATGGGATAGGCGGCTTTGACCTCAGATCACTTAAAGGGAGAATATTAAATTATATTAACATGGATGATCAATGAAGAGTGTTTATTATCAGCTCTGAGGATATGTGAGAAAATTGGTACACAGAGGTAATTTGACACAGGGCAGTACCATGGGATAGGTGCCATTAACCCCTTCTACTTTTATTAAACGTTTACAATGACAATTAGATTCTCTCTCCAGTCACCAAGCTTCTGTGTTTAATTGTTTCTATCACACACTTTGCACAATTGAAGTAACAAAACATATTCTATTTATTTTCTAGTTTGAAAATCTCAGGAAGGAAATTTCTACCTGTTCCATTCTAACCTGCAAATTCACAAAATTCATTCCTCACAGTCATGCCGGAAGCTGTCGGTGACAGCATAGAAGTCCGGAAATTACATTCGTAACTCCATTGAACCGGCTACTCTTTTTGGATCGCTAAAGGAGTGGACCTATTTTATGTTGACAAAGTTAAATTTTCTATCCTTGAAACATGCTTTCAAAATCATTTATAAAGTTGTTGTCAGTACACAAGACTGTTGGCGTTAATGATTTAGTATTGTGTTCGAGAGTACTAGGTTCTCCTTCAGTCCGAAATGGTATTACTTTTTACAATTTGAGCAAGAATGTTGTTGGGGTGCGACGATTTGCAGTGAGTAACTGAGTTACACTGCGTAGTATTTGCGGAGGTCTCTAAAATGGGCGAAATATGTTGATTTTAATGAGGGAACGGGTGCGTATATGTCAATTGATACGTATTTTAAACAAATAACGAAACAATCATAATATATAGTGGTTTGTTCTATCAATTTTATATGCGCCGAGTTCACTTGGTGCAAATCAAACGGCGATAAATATTCTCGTGTGGCAGAAGGACTCCTTATTGACCTTAAATTTGTTAATAAGTATGAAGAATATTTATTAGATGTTATTTATTAAGTCAATCAAATAATATTATTCATTAGCTAGCGCCTATATATATATATACACTCCCGGAGATTGCTGCGCGGGTGTCTTGATCACGCAAATTAAATCGCGGATGTCCCCTAAAATGGGCGAAATATGTTGATTTTAATGAGGCCGAGGGAACAGGTGCGTATATGTCAATTGATTCGTATTTTAAACAAATAACGAAACAATCATAATAGTGGTTTGTTCTATTAATTAAATATGCACCGAGTTCACTTGGTGCAAATCAAACGACGATAAATATTCACTATATATCTTATGTCCTCGTATGCCAGAAGGACTCCTTAAAGTTGTGAATAAGATGAAGAATATTTATTAGATGTTATTTGATTTGCACCAAGTGAACTCGGCGCATATTTAATTAATATAACAAACCACTATTATGATGATCGTTTCGTTATTTGTTTAAAATACGAATTAATTGACATATACGCACCCGTTCCCCCATTAAACTCAACATATTTCGCACATTTTAGGGGACTTCCGCGATTTAATTTGCGTGATCAGGACACCCGCGCAGCAATCTCCGGGAGTGTATATATATATACCGGTAGCCGCTAGCTAATGAATAATATTATTTGATTGACTTAATAAATAACATCTAATAAATATTCTTCATCTTAATATTCACAACTTTAAGGAGTCCTTCTGGCATACAAGGACATATAGATCTATATAGTGAATATTTATCGCCGTTTGATTTGCACCAAGTGAACTCGGCGCATATATAATTGATAGAACAAACCACTATTATGATGATCGTTTCGTTATTTGTTTAAAATACGTATCAATTGACATATACGGACCCGTTCCCCCATTAAAATCAACATATTTCACCCATTTTAGGGGACCTCCGCGAATTCGGGGACCTCCGCAAATAGGGACCAACTGCAAATCGTCACACCGATGTTGTTGTTCGTTTTCCAAAAGTCACTTGAACAGGTCAGGGAGAACCCAAAATTGATGTACTAAACCTCGATTTGTGTAAAAAACCTCGATCGAGGTTCTTCGAGATCATGTGATCAGTTACATGGACTCACTACCATTGTGTAAGATAAAATATTCCACACTATATTACTTCCATTAGTATCATATTTGGTTTAGAGTGTTTCCCCTTAAGTATATCATTGGTGTATATTTTGACCAGTGGTCACATGATCTCGAAGAACCTCGATCGATGTTTTTTACACAAATCGAGGTTTAGTACATCAATTTTGGGTTCTCCCTGACCTGTTGAACTTGAAGTAGTCTGTGGTCCCGATTATTCTAACAGAGCTAGTCCCTTTTATAGAGCTTTGCTCTGATTATAAACGTCAGGTTCACGAAGTTGACTGAATACCATGTAGATTCCTCCCTGTGAGAATATTCGCCTGTGTTAAATGTCTGGGACATGCAGGCACGTCGTCGTCTGAGAATAAAAAATTAGGCCTAGATAGTAGATATAAGTTATAACGATGAGAATAAGGTTATAAACCCAACGGCAATAAATTAAGGTTTAATAGAAAACTGAAAAATTTGTTTCAGTTTGAAAATTACCTATTAGCTGACTTAGATATTGGAGTAATAACTACGTATACCGTGAACCTACAGCCAAATCAAGGCTACTACACCGAACTACATACAGATACAGATACCAAGATTAGGATTAGTGACAGTCACTGAGTCAGTTATTAATTGAAAAGGACAGACCAAAACTTTTTATTATAGACTAAGTCCCTTAACCCCAAGAGAAAGATAATACTTGAGAAAATTCAGTCCAGTATTCCAGAATTTATTAACTATAGTGATGATGAAAAAGTTAATTTCATATTAAGTCCAAATGAAGTCGACACATCCATAAAGAAAATTTGTATGATGGGTGTTTACAAAATGTATAAAAAACGGAATGAGCTTGCGAACTGAAACCCACACTTGTGATATTATCAGATTATAACCACATATTGCCAAATAACTATTTATTATTAGTAAGCTCCACCCAAACCTCTAAATTAAAAAAGTTAGGCAACTCATGAATATTCTAACCTACACTTTGTTTATTTATGTACTTGATTGTATTCATGTATTGATGTAAATGTCCTTTTGTTATGTCCTTTATATGTGTTGGTAATAATCATATAATTGGATTCTATACTAAATAAACAATTTGAATTTGAATTTATAAATTATAATTTCCTAACTCCTAAATCACAAACTGCTTTGAAATTGCAAACATCTTTGTGATATATCTCAAAATACTTCGCATTAAATACCAATCATCTTTTCGATAAATTGCAAACCTTTGAGATAAATCGCAAGTATAGTTGCGATAAATCGCAAATATAAATCACAAATATTTTTTGTAGTTTCCGATTTATGGCAAATGTTTGCAATTTATAGGTTTACGATTTAAAGGTTGATTATTTATCGCAAAGTTGTTTGCGATTAATCGCAATGGTTTGCGCTTTATCGCAGATATATTTTATCGCAGCTTATACACCTTTAGAGTGATTAAAAATTAATCTGTTTTGGATAATTTACCTTTGGAAATTGTAAGAAATAATCATAAAAATCTGTTTAATCCGAGATGAAAATCTTTATCCAACCGAGATGAAAATCTTCTTACAAATTTCACAAGATGCTGTTCGCAATGTCTAGACAACACTGTTCTTATGCTCAAATCTATCAACCATGACATAAACCGCACATGTTTGCAATTTATAGGTTTACGATTTAAAGGTTGATTATTTATCGCAAAGTTGTTTGCGATTAATCGCAATGGTTTGCGCTTTATCGCAGATATATTTTATCGCAGCTTATACACCTTTAGAGTGATTAAAAATTAATCTGTTTTGGATAATTTACCTTTGGAAATTGTAAGAAATAATCATAAAAATCTGTTTAATCCGAGATGAAAATCTTTATCCAACCGAGATGAAAATCTTCTTACAAATTTCACAAGATGCTGTTCGCAATGTCTAGACAACACTGTTCTTATGCTCAAATCTATCAACCATGACATAAACCGCACATGTTTCAGTGAGATGTCTCGATTACCCGTGTTGAAACCTGAATTTATTTATTATGATATTCCAGTCATCAACTAATTAGCAGCGCGAAAGTCCGCATAGATTGTATTCATTCCATTCATATCACACGCTTCGCTCGATATCAAGATTGTGACCCCTTGTGCTTCACTACGGTGTCTTCTCTTGATGATGTTCGTTTGACATTTCATTATTAATTAGTCACCTCCGAGTGAAGTTGTTCACTTTATCCAATCAAGTAAGACATATCGATTGAATGTTCTTGACCTTCAAAAATATATCACATGTGAACACAAATGGGGGAACTTTCTTTATTTTTCTAACAAAACCTGATATTTTTGAAAAAACAAGCTACTATATGCCAAATGGTCTTAATTAAACATCGTTAATTGCACTTAAGCCGTGGTGAGTCAATGAGTTTTTTGTTTCTTTGTTGAGGCCATAGTGGTACCCAACTAATGAAAGTCAATTCTTATTGCAATTTTTGGTGCTATTGTCGAAAATTGACAGAGGTATGCAAATCACATTAAACATGTAGCTCAATCAGGCTATATATCTTGTTTTTGATGTGTGCCCGTTCTGGGTAATGTGAAAATTTAGCTAAAATAGCTGAATTCAGCTATAGATTATAACCTCAGTTGGTAAGTTTTATGCAACATGACCAAATTGGGAACATTTGCATCAAAAATGGTTTACCGATCTTTTTAATTAAAACTGGATCACCGGATACTATTTTTTGTATGATATTTATTGAGTTTGAAAGAGTCTTTTCATGAAAAAAGCATTCGGATCTGCCTAGATCGTAAGCAATAAGCAGATTTTGCTTTTAAATTATGTACTAATATCAAGTCAATCATACCTGTAATGGTACACTAGCGTAAGAAATCGATTAATAGCTCGGCTCATAGTGATAACCTGATGTGACCTTACGGAACACAACCGTTTCATTTCAAATAAAATTAGCAGTCTTTTACTGTGAAGTGGTGCACTTCGTTGAAGTAATAATGCCCGATTCAATAATTTAGAAACTAGATGGTGACATTTGTAGCTCGTTTTTTATGCACATTTTCCATATTTTGTTGTTTTGCATAAAACTGACCAGCTACAGAGTATAATAAATTATATAGCTGAATTCAGCTTTTATAGCTGATATCAGCTATTGTAACTGAATTTTCACATTTTGCCTATATATATATTGCCTATGTTAAACATTGATGTACTAAACGGTGGATATACAACATGAACCTGACATTTGGCAGCCATGGTGTGATTATAGGGCTGCAACGATACACTTTGTCACGATCCGATACGTATCACGATACATGACCAATGATACGATACATATCATGATACGCAAAAACCATGTTTTGCGAGGATTTTCTACCCAAATTGCTAAAAAAAACACAGTAAATATAGGTTATTTTCGCGTTCAATGACCTAAAATTGTGATATTTGTGTATCGTGATACACTTCACACGATACGATATGCGTATCGTTTGAAAGCGTATCGCAATACATCAAAATCACGATGAATCGTTGCAGCTCTAGGTGTGAATATAGAAGGCCAACTACTTCTCTACACTAGAGGTCTAATCTACAGCAGATCTCTTTGTCACAGTCGAATTACAATTCCAGCGCTTCTAACTTTCGGTGCCTACTGCACTTGTCTCTCGTTCTGTTACATTAGGGGTTCATTCACGTCCTCAAGAGTTGTGCAGTTCTTCTAAATGTAGTTTTTATTGAGTGATAAATTGTAATTTTAATTAATATTTACCCCATTATATAAAATTATACTATATAATACTATATAGTCATCTATCTAACAACCATCTTGTATCTCTCCTCTACTGGGACTAGCAGTTTCAGTGTTGTGGTGGCTCTGGCTAATTAAACACTTCACTGGAAATAGTTACTGGCATCTAGGCCAGTGTGATGTGATTTTATTATATAAGGTGCTTCCAGTGTGTCTACCATTGCAAACTAGGTTTTGAACTATTGGATCCGTAGTGCATTTTGTGGATTTTTTTATGAGCTAAACTGTAACTGCCATTTTTAGATATGACAATGCAATAAAATTTCAAAATTCTGTAAAAAAGTACAAGAAATTTATGTGTGAAAGATGTAAAAGATAAAATTGGTAACCACTTAATCTATCTCCTGAGGGGAAGATGCGAATGGGCAGATGTCAGCTATCATAGCGTACCTGGTTGGAATCACCAGTATTCCATGTATATGAAAGCTAACCTATTGGTGGATATTTCAGTAAGCACAGAGGAACAGACGGTTAGAAAAGACATGCCAGATGAAGACAAGCGACCACTGTATTTTGATGCTCAAGCAACAACCCCGATGGTATGTTACCACAGCTACTGTACTGTTTTTAGCTCAAGATTACAAAGTCAAGTTTGAGCTATTGCCATGGGTTGGTGTCCATCATCTGTCTGTCTATGCGTCTGTCCATCAACATTTTCTGTTGGTATACCATACAGGTCACATCTCTCGTCCGAATGTCACCAATGTTCATATGGATCTTCGGGGTGACCTCTAGATGGGAGCCATCAAATTTTTGCGAATTTTAAAAACATGGGTGCCAGTGGCCATCTTGGTTTTACTTTTTGAGTGACTAAATCATTCGGCACACACTACAGACGACATCCCTTATCTGATCATCACCATACTTCATATGGAACTTCGGGGTGACTACTATATTTGAGCTATCAAATATTTCCTAATTTTGTTGAAAAACATGGCCGCCTGCAGCCATCTTTGATTTTGATATGCCCTTTTGAAAAAAGTCCATCTGTCCATCTGTCTAGCCATTAACATTTTTTATTTCTGATCGATCAGTTTGGATTCCTTGATTTGAACCAAAGTTGGTATGTTATATTTCCCAGCTAATAATACAGGCCAGGTTCGAATATGGGTTCCGTCCAATTATATTTACATGAGTTATGGCCCTTTTCGACTTAGAATTTGACAATCTGTTAACATTTTTGGTTTCCGACCAATAACTCCAGTTTGGATTATTTTATCTGAACCAAAGTTGGTACGTTTATTTCCCAGTTAAAGATACAAGGCAAGTTCGAATATGGGTTCTGTCTAATTATTATTACATGTGTTACAGACCTTTTTCGACTTAGAATTTGACCGATTTCATAACATTTCGGTTTCCGACCGTTAACTCCAGTTTGGTTTATTTTATCTGAACCAAAGCTCGTATGTTTGTTTCCCAGCTAAAACTACAGGCCAAGTTCGAATATAGGTTCTGTCAAATTATTTTTACATGAGTTACAGCCATTTTTCGAATTAGAATTTGACTGCATTTTGGCATTGAAATTAGGGGTATATCAGATATTCTTTGTAATCTCAAATTATTATTTTATTTTGCAATAGTACAATTCAAAATGGCTAAAGGGCGTATTTTGCCACGACTTAGTGATGCTCTTGTACTTTATATATATCTCTTCATGTTGATATCTAGTATTATCTAGTATAACTAGGACATTTCAACTTTCCGCATTCCTAATTGCTCAATTGCAGTGCTGGCCTTATGAAAAATCTGCAGGGGCTAAAATTCGCCCTCGCCAACATACTTTGCAGGGGCTAAAATATTTTGCAGGGGCAATTTCTGTTTTATGGGGTATTTATGTTGTAACATATGAAATACAAGTAAACTGACATATGTCATATTGCATATAACTTATTATGTGGTAAGTGATAATATTTAAATTTAATTAATTTATAATCATATATTAATTGTGAAATTATCAATGAATGTTGTATAACTTATCAATGTTTAATAAAGTACTTTTATAAATGTTATACCATGTCTTGCCTATATGGTATTGTTGTGTTTGTTCCT
Source organism: Siphonodentalium dalli (assembly GCA_032622095.1). NCBI lineage: Eukaryota > Metazoa > Mollusca > Scaphopoda > Gadilida > Siphonodentaliidae > Siphonodentalium > Siphonodentalium dalli. The sequence continues at coordinate 135,658,380 of CP136062.1, read as the reverse complement.
TTATGCCTGATCCAAGTGACCTACATGTATAATGGTTAACCAGAATCAGTCAATCATTATAATATATTTATATCATATATTACATGCTGTTATACTGTATAATACATGTATGAGGTGACATCATAAGATATTATTGTAAGTTAACCAGAATCAATCATTATGCCATACATATATTGTACATACATGTACATGATATGTTTGTGTTTGTTCCTTTATACCTGAGTGACCAAGTTAGTTACCTAACCAGAATCAATCATTATATCATGCATTTATTTGTTCCATACTTTTATCTATATAATCCATCGGTACATTCGCGGCTTCCGTACATTTGTGAAATTTCGTCCACTTCTATCGCGTCAAAACATACATTATTCCGTACATATCATAAATTAAATCACTTCTATGTTTGTATCATCTCATAACCCATCAATGCTATGTATAAATCACTCATTTCATGTAATTAATAGCACGATATCGCGATATTTATTCTTTGTTTTCGTCACTTCATTCAACTCATTTGTTTACATGTCAGCGAGCACTGTTGCGCGATTGGCGGATTCCTTCGTAGCCCCACCCATCGCTGTCAACAGCGCTCATCAAACCTTGTCGGTAAGGTATGATATGCGGGTAGTACTTCACGTTCACAGTTAGGTCATGTAATCGTCAGTCTGTCACTGGTGACGGGTGTGTAGCATGGTTTGACCTAATTAGATATACCGGTGGCAGCCGACTGTTAACATAGCATGTGTCTCCTGCTTCAAATATGCGATGTCGCGATGCCTTATATGTTTTCAAACGGATAACTCATCAAAATTACTGCAAAAGTATGTTCGGTAGTGAATGTTGCGCGAGCGATATATCGCCCACGCCAAATTGAAATTGCGCGGGCGACGCGCGAGCGATAAAATCGCTCGCGCCATATTGCCAGGCCTGCAATTGACTGTAACACATGAAATTATCCTCTCTCCAATTTGAGCTACTGTGTCAATGACAGTTTTTCCGCCAAGGAGAAGCCCTTCAACTGAACTATATGGATTATTATCCTCGGCCTTGTGTTATCAGGAGGGTTAAAATTTATTGTCCGTTTATTAGCCTACTCCGGTCAATCAGCGACTCCGGTCAATCAGCGCTCGGATTAGCTCACGCATGAATGCATCTCGTGCAAATCCCGCGCTCTTAACAATTCATCTAGCCAGTTTTATTTCTCTCCTTGGACCTATCAGACGTGGTTTTAACTAAAGGAAGTATTTCTCTATTGCGAGTTTATCAACTCAATATTTATTGTTGATAAAATACGTGCAATTTATCCGTTGCTTACCCGGTCGTTTAATATTTTTAAGTTCGCGCAGAAACTCTTCGTTTCATAGTATGCGCAGCGCTATTTATAAATATTCCGTGTTTTTATCGACCTCGAAAATTTTGGAATTGGAATCGACAAAATCACGTTGTGAACTTCGCCATTGATGGCCATTTTGACAATGACTACAGACGCACATCGTTTACTTGTAGCGAACCTATATTGCATTATTGTGCAACATATACGGTGGCATGAATCGTCCGATTTCTGAGTCCACGTGGTACGGTATGCGAAGTCTCCTAATTTCGTGCTAACTATATTTCATGATGCCGACTTCTCGCTACGTTCATTTCATGTACACTACCTAATCGTATATGCAACAGCTCTGTTAGTGCGCAGAAAGTTGGCCAGGACAGAAATGTCTCCTTTGGCGATAATTTACATGTATTAATAAACAAGATAGAACTTGTAATCCAATGAAATTTCTTTTGCCTCAACTAATTGTGAGTTGAAGTTGAGCGACTGGAATTTGACCGACATTTGGTAAATGATTATCACAGAACATCATTGTACATATACAACATGTCGTTATAATTAATTGTGCTTACCGATTAATATTTGCATATCTTAGCTAGCCCGAATGTATTACTATTAACATGAGGGCTCGTATTTGGATACTTGGAACGTCGCAAACGTTACATCGACTTCAAGATATTTATTTGAAATTCTGACTCTGTTCTTGCGATTCCATTTCCTTTCCCTCATTGTATTATCGGAACAATCGTTAGAAACAATGAGATTATGTTTGTTATAACATATAGTATTATATGGACTGTGTTCAAATAATGCTGTGTCTCTTGAATAGTCTCTTTCTTTACATGTCTGTCCAGTATTACTGACAGTGTCCGCTTGCTACGAATCGTGCAACTGGTTTGATTGGGGACTAGGATTATCTGATACAAGATTGGGCACCAAGGATTTTCCTTTCAAGTTCCAGGGCTCAAAATACATTTCATTTTACGAGAATCAAATGCTGAATCATGTCAGTCATGAGGCACTGAAAATTGTAAAGTTTTGTGAGAATCATTACGGGAATCGATTCGGTGATTCTCGTCGATTCTTGAAGCCTGAGTTCCCATTGTCGAATGGCGATCTCCATCAATTCATATCGGTACTCTGTCGTTATTTCGGCGACAATTGTGTCTGTTTCTTTGCAATCACTCAATGTATTTTGCAGAATGGGCTTCCCTGTTCCATGACTGCACAGATATGCAAATGCAGTAGCCTGAACCTTCAGCTATAGTTTGCTTAAATATCCAAGGATACTTCCGTCCGTGGTCAGATCTCTTTGGAGAAATTTTGGATGCGAGCCTTTGGCTGGCCTACTTGTGGCATGTCACCATATCCGTGTGACCTAGCATGGTCGCAGTGTTGAAATGATTCTAGCCAGTGTCTCAATAAATTTTCAGTCAATCAATGTTTATACTTTTGATGATTTTGATGTTTGACATTTCCATGTGTTCACTGTAACAAATAGACAACATCTGAACTGTTATCCTCAGATATTAGTGTTTGTAGATACATTCAAATTACGAATTTAAATGATACAAAATGGTGAGCTTAAAAACATGTATGGCCAGCCATAATTGTTCCATACTAGTACAAGGGTTTCAGTGCCTCAAAGGCTCAATGACATACGAACTGACTATATCAATATGGCGTACATTTTCACTGATACCGACATACTTCTGCGCTTTCAATCCGTGAATAGTCAAGGTGAACTACTATGCATTTATATTGTCATGTGCCCCCGATGCACTGCCAATAGCCTTTCCAACAGAGTCCATCACTTGGCTCTCTACCTTCTATTTCCACATATAGAAAAGATCAAATGTCAAATAGCCTTCACTCACGTATTAAGCACAGTTACAGGAAATGCATTTATATTGCGCAGGGTCGCTGCCACTATAATTTCCATCAGAGACCAACACATGGCTCTTTTCCTTCTATTGCCTCATATCCAATTGATTATCGGGCAAATAACAGAAAGGACAGCATTTGTATTGTCACACATATAAAGTGCAGTTACATGAACAGCGTTTCTATTTATATTGCGCACGACCACTGCAGGCCTGCGTATTGGAGGCGAACGACGGTTCGGTTCACCTGGAGGTTGTGAAATCTAGGTCGCGTCAAAGTTGTATGTGGCTCTCGTGATACTGAATATAACAGTTTGTGTAACCTATGGGTACCTAAGCACAACCAGACAACCGACAAATACGTTACGGCTTCCGATTTATTTTGCATTCGGCAGGCCTGCCAGTGCCAATTTCAAAAGAGTCCAAAACATGGCTCTTCTCCTTCTATTACTACATATCCATATGATTATCTGGTAAATAGAAAACCTATATGAATAACACAAATGAAAGCATTTGTATCATCACACATATAAAGCGCCGTTCCGCAAGAAGCCTTTATATTGTGCATGACCACTGCCCAGTACCAGTGACTGGCGGGGTGCTACCATCGTTGATTTGGAAAACAAATCTTCAAGGGCGAATGCCACAGCTCCTGAGCCTTAGGGTGGGGAAGACTCATCATGTGCCACTAACAGCGCACCAGCCAACCAGACTTCAGTTCTTCCCAGATGTAACCGCAGCTCGAGCTCTCATTTGCTCTCGCAATTCAGAAGACGGATGTACTTGCGCCTGTATAATCATCAGTTGTGTTTTTCTCAAATTCAATGTCATTGTGGGATAGACCTCAAAACATGCATGTTCCATGGCACTTTCACATTCCCATAATTTAACTGCGATGGGAATGATTTTATATATACTTTCCAATAGTTTAATATTGAATCAATGATTACTATGACCATGCACATTTTGTCAAGAGGGAACAGTGCACAGTTTAATATTCGTGAATTAGAAAATTACAATTGCATACGGCCGCGTGAACAATTGCTCCTGTCTCCTGGGAAGGACTGAGACTTCTGACTCTTCCCCACGGTCCGTGGCGGCGTGGCCCACTCCATTACGAGAGTGGGTCTTGTCCCCCTGGAATCATACTCCCTCGGGATATTCCAGGCCTGCTCCACCATCTGCGGACTTTCCGTAAGTGTATAAAACGTTCTCCTCACCGTAAGCAAGGACACCGCTATGTTCTTGCACAGGAGAAATCGGATCTCATTGTCTTCTTCACGAGAAAAGACAGTATCTTACCTGCGGTTTAATTTCTAGCAGGTAAGATCACGTGGCCATAGTAAATAACGGAATTTACCTTATTAACCTTGTTTTGCAATAACTAACAAATGTTTTGTATTTTATCATTATTATGCTTGCTAATAACTAACAGAATGTCTTGTCTTGCTTATAGTCGAACGAGATTCGACTTTGATGGCCGTACGGGTTGCTCATGAATATACGCGATATTGTCATAGTTGGTTGAGGGCCCATTGGTCCATGGTTTTACATTTTGAGCAAACGTACCAGTCTTAACTCGGGCAGGAACCATTCGGTCCCCCCTGGTCATGCTGCAAGCCCCGTCTTCTGCAGACCGTGGGAGGCAGGGTACCGTCCTCCGGAGATTCGGGCAACCAATCCTCCAGGACACAAGCACCCGCGCCTTTGGCGACTGTTCTGGGTGGGGAAGCCTCGTTGTCCCGTGCCGCAAAAAGCGCACCAGCCAACTGGCCTTCTGACGCTTCCCCACGGCGCCGTGGCCCACTCCATTACGAGGGTCGGTCTTGTCCCCCTGGAAACGTCATCCCAAGTGATACGTCCAGGCCTGCTCCTCTGCCGTCAGGGGATCCTAGTGGTATGTCATCGACGTTTATGTCAGCGTGTCAGGACCACCTGCATTTGGGAGATTCGGTGGGGGGCTTTCCCTGGTCAAATGGATCCTTTCAATTTCTCTTTTTTTTCCCGCCATTTTGGCCTTGGGGTGGGAAATAACACCTTAAAATCTAATTGCGAGCGCAATTGTTCCTCGTTCGAGCCATTCCCAGTGTGGGCTTCCCTCTAGTACCTTACCTCAACCTGATGCAGGCTGTTCTGTTGCTGGCGTCGATCCTGACATGCTTTCTAGTTTCTATAATTCTCCTGGCGTCTGATGGCTTTGACGACGATGAGCAAGGATCTCGGGCCGACGGTGGTTCCCACTGTCGGTCAAGGATTCTGTCGTTCCTAGGGAACTCGCTTTGCGTACGGACACGACACGGGTCGATCTCTTGTAAAAACTTCATCACAGGATATGTGTCAAATCTTGTTACAATGAATTACACAAACTTTGCACAACTGTACCAGTCCTCGGGCTGTACCAGTTCGCGCCCCCTGGTCCTGCATCAGCAGACCGTGGCAGGCAGAGTGCCGTTCTCTGAGATTCGGGCAACCAATCCTCCGGGACAATAGCACCCGAGCCTTTGGAGGCTGTTCTGTGTGAGGAAGACTCGCTGTCGCGTACCGTCAATAGCGCTTTCTATTTGGGAAGATATAAATAGTAAATACCGCCATCACTCTCATCGCAGGACACGAGAGAAAAGCAGCAGCAGAAGAAGAAGTCTCTACTGCTCGGTTTCTACTAGTAGCTGGCACGTATGGTATGGCACTGCCTGGGATGTTTATTCCAAAAGACAAGGGGGAGGTACAAGCTTGAGCAATGCTGGAATCTGAATTTATGAGCTCTTTCACATAACATATCAAAGCTGATTCATGACTAAATCACATTTACATGAAATCTGGAAGAGTACATTCCCGTCAAACTGGAATATTAAATTTATTGCTCGTTGCCTCCTCCTGGGCTTGCATTCTAATCCATATAGTTCAGTTGAAGGGCTTCTCCTTGGCGGAAAAATATAAATTTTAAAATTAAAATTAGTTTTTCCTCAAGGGAAGCCCGAAACTGAACTATCATAGATCCCTCCCATGGCGGTGCCATTCCCAACCCCGCGACTCGCAAATCTTATTATTAAAAGTCGAAATAAAACTGACTAGATGAATTGTTAAGAGCGCGGGATTTGCACGAGACGCATTCATGCGTGAGCTAATCCGAGCGCTGATTGACCGGAGTCGCTGATTGACCGGAGTAGGCTAATAAACGGACAATAAATTTTAACCCTCCTGATAACACAAGGCCGAGGATAATAATCCATATAGTTCAGTTTCGGGCTTCCCTTGAGGAAAAACTAATTTTAATTTTAAAAATTATATTTCATTCTTATTGGAACCTTTGTTTCACTTGTTTGATGGAATAAAAGAGGTTCACCAATACATGAGAAACAATCTTAATTTTCTATTAAATAAATCTGTAAACTTTACAGAAGAATAGGAGCCTCACGGCCAATATTCAAATTTTTCTTTTGGTAATGTATTATTTATGACATATTATAATGATTGCCATAACCAAGTCTGGTCTGTTTGCATAAATAAGCCTCTAATTTTGACTCTACTCACACAGGATCCCAGAGTTCTCGACCGTATGCTGCCCTACTTAGTGAGTCATTACGGCAATCCACATTCAAGGACACATGCTTATGGTTGGGAGAGTGAAACTGCAGTAGAAAAGGCTCGAGAGGTTAGTTTATCCTAACTATCAGGCAGCAAGTATGAATTCCATTATGAGAGAGCTAATTTTCTTACAGTAATAAAGTGTTTTAGCACAACTTTAGTATCTGTACATATGTCCGTCAAAAATTTCCATTAGCACTGGCTGTAAGGGTCGTAACTTTAGTTGGATCATTTTCAGAATTTGTCATGACTGTTGACATTGGCATGTGTATATGGGAACAAGTCATTTTGAGGTTATTCGGCATAAAAACATGGCAGCCAGCATCCATTTTGGATTTCAAATTCAATCCATTATTACATGCTACAGGCCGTACCATTCAGATGATCATCATGAAATTTGCCATATACGTTGACATTATCATGTAGATGTGAATGATATGTTTCAGGGTGAATCCATCAAAAAGATGGTTGTTGTCGGCCATCTTGATTTTCAGCATTAAACAATGTAAATCCGTTAGCATGGGCTACAGGTCGTACCATTGGTCTGATCATTATCAAATTTGTCATGGATGTCGACAATGATATTTATATGGGAACAAGTCCGTTTGGGGATTATTTGGCAAAAACAACATGACCACCAGCATCCGTCTTGGATTTCAAATTTGAACCTATGGTCCTTTGTTGAACTTGTAATGTGAACATTTCCCATGGGAACCACTCGTCAATGAGTATTTAGTTTAGAAAGGGTTAAATTACACACAAAATATGCCGTATAATCAGGTATAATCAGGAGTAACTCTCGTTTAATCTGTGTTTGTTTATTGTCAGATAAGACCCAAACTGTTATGAAGTTAAACAGTCAAATGAGTTTGTATTCGTTTGAGATTATGTAGACATTGTGATAAAATATATTTTTCACATTAAATTACTCCTTTCATTTTACAACTCTTGTGGAGTTCATAACAAATATGTATTCTATGGAATAATCTGGATTACTTACACAATTGTGACAGTTTATTACAGTCATTTGTTGATTTTAGACGAGCATTACTTTACGCTTAATGTCCGCTATAGAAGACTATTAAATGCAACCGTACTTCAACGTAAACCAGTATTATCCATACCGATTTCATTAGCTGGTTTACGTCGAAGAAACTGGGACTGAATTCACACATAGAATTGCATTGTCATCGAATCGTTACTTCTGCATTACGTCATTAACTAATGGGCAGTAATACGCATCATAGATTTAAGCTCCAGCACTATATTGAAGGTTTTGTAAAGAGCCTCGTTTTGAAATTGTTCATGTTAAGGGGGAGGTCAAGTGAAGAATGTTGAATGGGGATTTCTATGCAAATCTGCAGAGCAAAAGTTACTTCTGAGTGTGACTCATTGTGGTATATGAAACAACAGGTATTTATCTGGCGGGTCCGCTTGGTAAATTATAAAATTTTGCAATAAATATATTTTTGAGATTTTTTTTCTGGAATTACATCACTTGACCTACATTTTATAAAATTCAAAAATAAATACACCAACATTATAGTGGAACAAGTTCCAAGCGGACCCGCCAGATAAATACCTGTTGTTTCCAATACCACATCGAGTCACACTCAGAAGTATGTCACTGTATGTGCAACTCTGTAACTTTTGCTCCTCAGATTTGCATGGAAATGCCCATTCAAAATTGGTCACTTGACCTCCCCCTTAACTTTTGCCAATATAAAATTGATTAAAAACACCTTTGGTGTCACGTAGTATTAATTTCTAAAACAAAGCACGAAAGGTTCGGGTTTTACACAAGTTATGACCACTTACCTCATGGTTACAGTTCCATAAAAACAGTCCACTTTCCGCTTGTGCAAACTTGTCATTGAACACTGAAATTATTTATGTTTCCGATTCCAATAAAATTGAACAGTTAATCGGTGTGAAATGTATCCGCTTTTATGTTCCAGAATAATGTAGCACATCTCATTGTATACTGTTATTGTTCGAACATTGTTGCCAATTGTATTTTGTAAATAAAACAGAAAACAAAATGAATTTTGATGAACGTGTTGTCTGCAGGTGAGAGAAATTGACCGGCTTTCAAAAACAAGTCACGTGACAAATGGGAATTTCTGACCAGTCACATGACAAATGGTACAAAAATAACTTCTCAGATCGGTGCTATGGGATATTTTGGGCTGGTTTTGTCACTATACACTTTTCGATTTAAATACATTTACAAAAGTGGCTTTTTCGCTAAATGTATATATAAGGATTAACAGTCCATATGACAGTTAATCCTTAAATATGTACATTTTGTTGTTATCAGTCCTTGCCTTTCAGCAAGTTGCGAAGACGATCGGTGCAGATCCCAGAGAGATTATATTCACCAGCGGTGCTACAGAATCAAACAACGTCGCTGTTAAAGGTGTAGCTCGGTTCTACGGTAGTAAAAAGAAACATGTGATCACCACACAAATTGTAAGTGCATATTACGTGCTGTGAAGACAATTTCACACAATTTTATAAAATATGAATGAATGTCTTACGAGTGTGTGATTGAGAAATTTTCCAATAAATATGAATATGTGATCGGAATCGTTACATTGATGCCGAGTATGTGAATTTTCAAAGAAATAAATACATGCAGCAGTTTTACGCGTTCACTGCTGAAAACTAATGTGTAATTCCATCCCATATGCCAACATGGTATTGCATGTTTTGCCGATAGCAAGCATATTGTGTATGCAACATGGTAAATTCATTTATATATAAGTACTGGTACACTCTATGTCATCTAAGATATCGCAAACGTAGTATTTATGTACCTACAAGATAACTTGTAGCTGGCACCAGCAATGAACACTGGTAAATTACGTTCCAGATGCCAGCTACGATTTATCTCGTAGTACCGGTAGCTTTATAACATGTTTCAGCATCGTATAACACTATTTTGGTCGACTAAAATTGTATAATCCTCACCTAATTTTCTTTACTCAATCACATGCAATATGGCCAGGAGCATCTCTCTCACCAGTGTCACACCTGTTGACATCAACTTCCCCACACCCAACGTGTCCCTCACTATAGTATTCCATGATGATGACTCACAAAGGGGAACAAAACACATGCACACAAATCTGGAACAACAAACCTCAGCACATCAACTCAGCGCGCAAATAAAGAGAGAGATAGCGTGGATCTTCACTCTCCGTGCACTCTACCACTAGTAGGCACTAACAAGAAGGACTTTAATTAGTCGCCTCCCAAATATTTCCCCCTTCACTCTTCTTCTTACCACAATGGCCTCACCTATGCATAGTCACCAGACGTCCGCTACTATATACACGCAATGCCGACTCAGGGAACGGCATGCGTCTAGTCCAACATTCACGTTTGTCCTGAGTGTCCCATACAGCGACGCCTCATGCCTTTACAGGCATATACGCATTCAACATCGTGCAACCGGCTTTCAACATTGCCAACATTGCAATAGACGATTCAACTGCCATATATAACGAGGCCAAAAGGTACCTAAGAACACGCAGGGAAAGATCCAGATCCCCACTGCTTGTTCGCATCACACATACCACGTCTCTCGCTTGCGCATACACTACTCCCATACGTGGAACACAACGCCTCCCCTCAGTGGACTTACAGGGCACATTATGGACAGGCTAGTGTGATGCTTCAAGCCCACATATCCTTACAAGAATGGACAATACCGTACTTAATATGACTCTAGTTTGTGTGTTGAACATTACACTTTCGTCAATCTCACATCCAGTAGTTGTCACTTCTCCCTTCATGGTCCAAATGACACAACTCCACAAAATACAACTTTTTCGGATCCAAGCACACATCCTCTAATCACCCAATTAATCCTATTTGATTGGTCAACACCTCATTCGTCCACATTCGTCACAACCAAAACCATCGACTCTGCTATTGCATAACGCCCTATATTGCCCACCACTACACAATACCTTCCGGTTTAAACAATTATGATAACCACCGACTCCGTGCTCACTATGCACAAGACATATCGCGATCAACAACCCACCTAGGGATGCAAGACGTACCCAGCATATCAATATGGTATCATAACTGCAGGTACTACACAATACATACCCACAGTTGGTACAAATTATGGTGAATAAAGCGACATACTCGCACTACTTCGGAGCATACCCGCAACCCCACATCTGGCGATCAAAGTTATAAATCATATACCAGCACCGTTTGTAACTCATGGGCACATCACGTTATTAGCAGCACGGTATCCAACAAACCCGCTACAACTACTACCCGCACTGAACTACAGTGACTAGGCAGCAACAATATACCCGCACAAACTACCCGCATAGACTAACAGGAACCAAGGGAAAACATACCCGTACTCAACCCGAGACCTCTTCTGTGTCCATAACCCCTTGACATCTACCCATTGACCAATCAAATCCATGTTCAACCAACCTAGAGTATAAAAGGCCAGGCAAAATCTGCATCTACCCACGCCATCCTGGTCCTGATGAAGATACACTTGTTATCGAAAGTGCTAGACCATTTTTAGGATATTAAAGTGATTGAGTACCTTCCTGGAGGATCAGATTCGCCTAATTTTCTAAAATAAATTAATTTATATACAGATTGTACACTGAATGCCAGGGAACTGATCTTGCATGCATGGGTAAACAAGCCACGTGTATTTGCTTGTGCATACACTTAATGTAGGACTGCACCCCACCCCTTGGTCAGTATGCAGGAAGCATTTTAAGTGAAGCCATTCTAATCATGCATATATAATCGATCAATGGGATCGTCGTGTATGTATTGGGGTGTAAAACTACATTGCTTGTGGTTTCTGTTGTTATTTATATGGTATGGACACCACTGTGAGTTAACTCGTTGTAGCAGTCCCCTTGGAACAGATTTCTACGAGTTAGTTTACTACGAGTTAACTCGTACCAACAGCCAACATGTTAAAGTCGAACTATGGGCTTATTTCAGTGAATGATACTGATATGATAGTACCCAGACTATATATCCATTAGAAGAATGTAGCATTCAACTAAGATCGTTCAAAATCCAAATAACATCAATAACCATTTCAAAGAACACAATGTCAGAACTATTTATTCACAAATGTATATATTTACTTCGTTATTCGGTATGATTTAATGGCCAATAAAAATATGGCTGTTACTTTTGTCAATGAGACTCACTGCATTTAATTCCTCTATAATATTATGACACCGCTTTCTGCTTTTTGGATATACAATTTATGAAATAACTACTTCGGATTAGTATAATCAATATTTTCTTACGAATACTCCAGCATAGTGTTTCACATCACTGTAAACCAAGTATAATCATGATTATATGTTGATCTTGGTGTGATCTGAATTTCACTGTATAATTGCTTCAATGTTTTTTCCAGGAACATAAATGTGTGTTGGCCTCATGCCGTGCTCTGGAAGATGAAGGGTTTAAGGTCACCTATCTGCCGGTCCAACACAATGGTCTTATCGATATTAAGGTAACTAATATGATAGGCTCCGCCTAGCAGTGGATGAAGTGAAGAATGTTTACACATACACTTACATGTAATGAACACAAGCGGCAGCATTTTTAGCTCAACTTGTTTGAGCTTTTACTATGGGTTGGCATCCGTCGTCCGTGCGTGCGTCCTTGATCCGTCAACAATTTTCGTTAGTAAACCCTACAGGTCACATCTCTCATCTGATCGTCACCAAACTTCATATGGATCTTCGGTGTGACCTCTAGATGGGAGCCATGAATTTTTTACGAATTGAAAACATTGGCTGCTGGCAGCCATCTTGGATTTTACTCTTTTTATGACTAAATACTTCGGCACACCCTACAGGCCACCACCCTCACCCGATCATCAGCAAACCTTTATGGATCTTTGAGGTGACTTCTAGATGGAGCCACCAAATGTTTCCGAATTCCATTGCAAAAATGGCCACCAGCAGCCATCTTGGATTTTACTCTTTGTACGACTAAATCCTTCAGCACACCCTGCATGGCACCTACCTCATCCAATCATCTCTAAACATCATTTGGATCTTCGGGGTGACCTGTAGATGGGGGCCATCAATTTTTATCAAAATTTGATAAAAAACATGGCCACCAGCAGCCATCTTGGATGGATTTCAAATTTTAATCCATTGGCACACTCTGCAGCCCGCATTTATATCAAAGAAATGTTTTGTAAGTTTGCAAGCATGACTTGGGTCACCTCTAGATGAGAGCTATCGAATTTGAACAATTTTCTATGAAAAACATGGCAGCTGGCAGCCATCTTGGATTTTACTCTTTGCATGACAATATCCTTTGGCACACCCTTCCGAATTTCATTAAAAAAAATGGCCACCAACACCCATCTTGGATTTTACTCTTTGTACGACTTAATCCTTCTGCGCACCCAAGAGGCCATCTCCCTCATTCGTTCATCACCAAACTTCATATGGATCTACAGGGTGACCTGTAAATGGGAACCATCTCAGATCTTACTCCTTATAGTATTACTGCATCCTTTTGGCACTCCCTACAGCCAAACTGTTTATGCATTTCAGGGTAACCTCTAGTTACAGAAGCAAACAAACTGTCCGAGTTTCTATTGCTCTATGGACTGTAATATATGGCACGATCCCATTTCCAAGTTGAGCTACAGTGTCATTGACACTTTCATTCATCTGTGCATGACAGATAAATCAGCACCGGTCATGATGACAAGCACATGCAAACAAGCATCAGTCATTTTGGGCATTTTCGGTGAGTCATTGACTGTGACAGGATGCTACTTAAGTTACAGTAAAGCTGCTTTCACATACATGCGCTTAACACATGCGTTTTACGGATGCGTTAGGCGGACATCCGCGTTAAGCTTTCACATACCTCCGTTTACCTCTGCGCGTACTCGTCTGTAAGCGGATGCGTGAAGAATTATTTGTGTTTACATATTGTCCATTCGTCATGGATTCCCCCAGCGACGAGGACGTTTAGCAATATAATTTGGTAATATATCCCATGATATTGATATATTTAACAGAAATACCGACATACCGAATGCTGAATTATGGTATAGTGAATATTGAATCTATATTGATGTTGACTTGAATTTAGCATCAGTTAAAACAACTGATGAACTATACCCTCCCCAAAATAAACAACAAATACTATACACACTGTGTCACCCTGCCATCATGCATGAACTGAGAGCTTAATTGCCTTCATATTCTCCATGTCCCAAGTTCTTTATGTTGTTTATAATAGTTTCCCATGAATTTTGGGGCATCGTGGCATCCAATATTTTTAGGATTGAAGAGGTGTTCATATTTCCGTACTGAATCTATAAGTTTCTCGTCAAAACAAGCGTCGTACCTATTCTTTTTAGGCATGGTATACCTGGTAAACCTATGCTCCTATATGCGAGAGTGCCAGCAAAAATGCTAACTTCCCACAAAACCATGGCATTCTATGTCATTTAATGTATATTTTGACCTATACCTGCCATCACAATTATTTAAATCTTGTTTAATTTGACCCAAGAATAGATAACATGGTGCCAGCTATCATACGCCCCCACATATAATAGCATTCTCATTCGTAAACACCACAAAATATCTGCGGTATCTCCCATGATTATGACATCGCACCGAATACCCCTGTCCGCTTGTGCGCTTAGTGGATAGGTTTTCGGTCTCGGAGCGAAAAGTTAATCGCGCACGCACGCGCGCGCCTTTTGTGGATGGTATGTGAAAGCCCCAGTGATAACATTGGGGACCGAAACGATGCACGTACGGATGCGCGTACGGATGCGTAAAACGCATGCATTAAGCGCATGTATGTGAAAGCAGCTTAATGCTCTAAATAATCGACTCCTTAACCACAACAGAATTATGGGTAATTTTTCAGGATTTAGTCGGAAATATGGCTTGTTGCCATTCATTGGAAAGCTCTCAGTGAGAGCTTTCCGATGAATGACAAGCCATATTTCTGAATAAATCCAGAAAAATTTCCCATAATTCTGCTGTGGTTAAGGAGTCGATTATTTAGGGCATTACTGTACTTGATTTTAATTCACTGACAACAAAGCCAACCATGACTTAAATTTAACCCACATTTTCTGTGCCAATTTTAAACATGGCTAATGGTGAACATATCAGTCTCGTAAATAATAGATATCAGCAGCTATGCTCTTAATTGATTTTAGGCTCTTGAGGAGGCTATCACACCAGAAACATCGCTGGTATCCATCATGACAGTCAACAATGAAATAGGTGTCAGGCAGCCAATGGCTGAGATTGGTGAGTATTTTTCAGTCTCACATCTCATTTATCAGAACGACGAGGGAATTGGCAAGGTGATGTAAGAAATCTTTTCTAAATATCGAATACAAATCTTGTATGATGCTATCTAGACTATCATAGTAAAATATTGCAAGAATCACATTATTGATTAGAACAATTAAAACATTGAAATCAATTCAGTTTGTCACAGGACATCTCTTTAACTTCATCTACAGCCCGATTTTTTCATCCACCCTTGAAACCATTGCCTTGCAAGGATTAACCTCTTGGCTGCTATACGTCAGTACTCAGTACGGATGTAAAATGTCATGCTGTGTGTAATACATCCGTATAGGAGTATGGACCTACTTCAGCATACTACGGGTTGCTTAATATTCATAACTGGAACGAAGAAGGTAGTACATCAGAACCATTGTATCTCGACATTTGAATCAATGTGTGATGTTCCAGGATTATAAATAATAAAATCAATTCTACGGAGTCAATATTAAGGTATTGTTTTTGATATTCCCCTTATATTTTTACACTGGAAAATTGCCCGAATGTCAACGACCCCCACACGACATCATGAAGCCATTCAGCAGTGAAGAGGTTAACACATTCACTGATTAATTGATTCTCCCATTAGAAAGAAGGGCATGTTTAGCTGCTGTTTTGTATTTAGGATGGTTCATATTTTGTACGAAAACAAATATTACTGTGCTTTAAATTTAATTATCCCTCCAATTTTCTTTGTACTTCATACATGTAATGATGTTCCGCCTCCCGTAAGAAACGGCGTCTTTGATTGGTCAGAGAGCCACGCAACATATCCCATGTTTTCGCCTCGAGCCGTCAACATAAAGGAAACCAAGACCAACGTTTCGTTGCCTCTCGATGGCCTGATTTTTCATGACGTCATTTACATTGAACAATGTTATGGAGAGAGCGATAGGATATTTTGACATTTTCTGCTGATCATTCTTAAGAATAATTGTCAAATTTCTGTGAATAACCAAGACTTTCGGCAGAACATATACGTTATTGTGGTGGGTTGATGGTAACATGTTGTAACATTGATGGTTTGGAGCATATGTTCAAACATGTTGCTTCGTGACTCAGTTGAACATAAACCCCAAGCTGTCAATGTCGCACCATGTTACTGTCAATCCACCCCAATAACTTATAATAGAGTTTAATCATATTTGATTATCTAATCAGAAAATGATTAAATCCTTACAATCACTCCTCCCTAACCTGGGACCTGGAAACCCCAGGAGACTTCTTGATGACCTTGGCCTGGACTGATTTACAGCCCAACCATCTGTATCCTCTGCCATTTTGGTCCAAAAATGACAGGATTATCTACCACCATTATGGCTATGTACAGGTTAAACACTCAATTTATTATTGCAGGTGCTTTGTGCAGATCAAAGAAAGTATTCTTTCATACAGATGCAGCTCAGGCTGTCGGAAAGATTCCGGTGGATGTTAATGGGTGGAATGTTGATCTGATGTCTATCAGCGGTCATAAGCTCTATGGTCCGAAAGGTTAGCATTTAAACATTTAACTCTTTAACCCTCAATGACATGATTTGACATACCTAAGCTGTAAAGTTATCCAACCCTGCCATCACCGATGTGATTGTTGTTTGTGTCATTTTCAGTTTGTCGCTTTCGGATAACACGTTGTTTATTTTTTCTGGTGCGATGGTATTACTCGTCTCTCAAATTAACATTCCAACAATTCCCAATATCAATAAAAAATAAAAACAAATTCAACTTTCCTATCTGGGTGAGGCTTTTGAGTGACCCGATTCTGCTATCAATGGATTGGTCTGGCTCTTCCATCAATAATACCCGCTCTTCCAATAATCACCCGCCGATTGACCCGCTCTTCCGGCTGGCAACATAACACTCTCCACTCGATCAAAGTTTAATTAGAACCGCAAAGTTGGCGCAAACAATATATTTATTCAGAAATTGGCAAAAATATCTTCAAATGGTATATTCAGGCGGATTTCGAAATATTAGAAGACAATTCGAGAACCTTTATGTTGTAATCTGTCGTCGGAAACGAAATAATTATTCTAACCACGGGTGTTATCTGGCACCCCCCCCCCCCCCCCCCCCACCCCAACCGGAATTGAAATAGATTATTCCATATTAAACTGCCCTCAATAAAATACTGAATATAAACCATCTATATAACTTACCATGTAAACCAGCATGTCAAATCACGACATTGAGGAATAGGCATCCACGTAAGATCACGTCATTGAGGGTTGCACCAGCAAACCATTTCAGTATTACAGATAGATCAATAGATTCGCCCATTCAGTTTTAAATGTATACACCAGAATTTTCATTAGTGGGAAATTTCAAACTCATTACAATATATTATTCAGCTGATGATACGCACACCAGTCTCGTTAAAAATTTGAGGACAATCTTTCAGATTTACGAGAATATTATCCCAAAGTACATCAATATAGGTCGATCGTTGTCATGAAATAGGCCACCACTGGTCAAATCAGTTCTCAAATCCATTACTGCCAAGTGTGCACTCCAACTGCGAATGCAGCGGTGGTACTGTGGTACTCTGCAGTAATCCATTGTATGAATGCCGCAGTTGACCATTGTTGTGTGTCGCATTAATTTCATAGGCGAATTTGTTTAAGGGGGTCGATTAATTAGAGCCTAACAGTACCTTGGAAATCAATGAAGGTACATGGGCCTATGAAATCACACATGGGGTCTGCTACGTCCCCAATGAATGAATGATTATTTGACGATGAAGATATGGGAGTTCTAGAGATGTATATCTGCAAGATTTTCATTAACATTTTAACCCTTTGGCGGGTGAGTATGACGTCGTATCAGTGGGTGAATATATTTTGCAAATAAACTTTACTGTAAGCTTCATGTATTTTTGAGACAATGCTCATTTTTTGGATTGGCTGGGTTTCGAACCCTGGCCCATGACGGCCTGCGCTCCTTGCGACTCAAAGTACCGCATGGCCAGCGAAGTGACCCCAAGAAAGGAAGCTCAAATTGCCAATGTATTCCGACGTTGCACTTAGGATGCTTTATGTACATTTTAAGGTCTTAGGTACATGGTAGATATTTGGCAAAGCTGCATGTTATATGTACTTGTCTCCAAGACATGTCGAGCATTGCCCTGTGTACATGCCTGTACAATATAACACTCAAGGCGCCAATTTTTAAAAGCTGCATATGTTTTTGAGACAATGCACATGTTTTGGATTGGGTGTGATTCGAACCTTGTGTGTTATATATAAGACTAGAAGGTGACCCGACTTCGTCCGGGGTTTGACCTTGAATTGTCTATTTTGAAGGCCAAGGTCAAGTGGGGTCACGATTTGACCCGTCCAAAACACTGCCCGAACAAAAGTACCCGTCGAAATCCATCCGGTTTTACCCGATTTGACCTTTTAACCCGATTTGATTTCCAGTATATAAACGCGCCTCATATACACACGCTCATTAATTATCAAGTTTCAACGTAAAGATAAATTACCATCGGTGCCCGAGATATCGCCAAGACGTCTGAAACAGTCAAATGCATCGGCCGGTTAAGCGTTAACGTGATCTAACGTTATGAACTCTAACGACGTCATAGAAGTTACGCATTGTTTTTATCCGGATGGAAGATAGTACCACTTCTTCTTGATAATTGAGGCAGATAACTAAAACGGATACATACGCATTATATATCGTTGGAAAGAGGAAACACGAAAGATTCTCACAGTGTCATTATTATGACTGGCATTTAATTATTCGCGCTGTTTCAAATCGATTTGTAAGCACCGAACTCAAATGAAAGTCCCGTAACGCAGCGTAAAAACAGATTTGACCTCGGCACGTGAAAAGTTGACCTCGGATCTGAAAATCAATATGCCTATGCCACCCCCCGGCCGAAAATACCCCCACATACCAAGTTTCATCGAAATCGTGTCGGCCGTTTTCGAGTTCATCGCGAACACACACACAGACCACACACAGACCACACACAGATACACAGACAGATCTTCCAAAATATATAATAGATAATGCATTGGCTTCCAAGGTCAGGGTAAATATTGTTAGGCCAATGTATTCTCTTATATATGCAAGGCTCCATATGGGAAGCTCGCATATATAACAGAATGCATTGGTACAGGGTTTTCGCAAAATTTGAGTAAGCACCAGTCATGGAAGGGTTTATTAATCTACATTTTCAGGAGTTGGGGCACTTTTTGTTAGAAGGCGACCACGGGTCAGACTTGCTGCTCCAATGAGCGGTGGAGGACAGGAGAGAGGTATGAGAAGCGGAACCATTCCCACTCCTTTGGTTGTTGGTATGGGTGCTGCTTGTGATGTCGCTCTGAATGACATGGAGGTAGGTAATTTGTTATATCGGAGGTCTGGGTGGCTTATTTGGTAAGGGGTATAACTCAAAGCCGTCTCGCCCTCCAGCACTGGCGATAAGGGTTCAAATCCACATGTTTCCATCGTGGACTTTCTAACTCAAAGTAATTATCTGATGGAGTTGCCAGTTACTCGCCGCACATGGTCCAGTTACATTGCCGCACATGGTCCATGAGTTAATCAGCCATTGAAATCACTGTTAGATTAGCCGTAAGTGCAGATTTCCTCCATCATTAAAACTGGCAATGTTGAAATATTGCCTTAGTTGCTGAAAGCGACATTAAACCCCAATCAATCAGTCAATTTGTTATATTGCATAATTAGCCCCCAGACCCGGCCTCATATTTTTTAATAAGACACATGTGTATTATCGACATGCACAGTGATGTAAGAGCTGAGTGCAATGATGTCGATGTCATGCTGAAACTTTATTATTATGTTAGTTAGAATATAATTATGATATTCAATTTGTGTTGTGTTATTTAGTGTGGACTGTGAGATAAACATGGGTGATAAGGGTAGTTGAACAATTTTGTCAACATGAAAAAGACACATTTAAAATGGAACTATATTTTTTCTTGAAGTTGTCTTCCTCTTTGGTTGTGAAATCAATATTAATTTCTTTTAACCCCAGCTATTTTTAGATCATTTTTTCTTTCTAAAACGTGATTATGTGATAAAAAGGATCTCAAATTTGCTAAAGCTTGTTTCGAATCGAATTTAGTGCACTCGGTTCTGCTCAGTTAATAAATTTCATATTGAATTGTGACTCATTATAGATCCTCTATATATGACATCACTGAGTATCTACATTTATATTCATATCAGGAAAGTGAAAAAGCAATTTAATACTGCTCAGGTTTTAAAAGCCGCTGTCGGTGGACATTTTTATCAATTTACATAATGATGTAAATTAACAAATAAAAAAAATAAAAAACTAAGTTTTAAAAAGCAATAGTAAACATCTGCTTTGTAGAGTTGAACTTATCAGTTAAACGGGCAAGGATAGGTTGAACAGTGGAGTTGAACCTTTTCTTAATAAATACTCATTGTCAAGCATTTCGGGAAATAGTATGATATCAATACAAACGAATATTTTTTTTACACATGGGTCGAAATTTAGGAGTGGGTGACTATGATAAACAAGGAATATTTGTTGAGTGGCCAAACAAACTTATGCCTTGTAATTTCAGTATGACACAAAGAGGGTCAGATTCCTTTCCGACCGTCTGATATCTGGACTATCAGAGCTGGAACATGTGGTGCGAAATGGAGATATTAGCGCCAACTATCCAGGTGAGAATGCTGGCTTTAATAGACCTCATGACCTGCACCTATCAGGTACATTAAAATCCGCCCACTTTATTGATCGTTGACCGTCAAGAGATAATAGTCACCAGTGTCCGTGCTGGACCAGAAAATTGCTGGGCCAAAACTGGGACCATTTGAAAAACCTTTTGACTGTTTAAATTTGAGCAATGAAAATTTTGAGTAAAATTAAAAAGGATGAAGTATATTCAAACCTGATTATATGCAGTCGGTCAGGGCAATGACTGACACAAAATGCGCGATGTCCGAACCAAATTTGTTTGAGCCAGACAAAGTGACTGACGCAATTTCTGACATCTTCAGTGGAATAATTTGGTGATATTTCGTCACTAGAAGCCTCAATAAATGCTTTTTAATGTGCTGGGAGACCCGAAACCAATGCAGTTCGATAGTACCGACTGTGTGGCAAGGTTGCTCAAATAAATAATGTCTTACGCATTGAGGCTACAAGTTTATTTCCTCATTCGTGGGATTTCCCAGGTTATAAAAAGATTGCATCAATAAGATTTTCTAAAATCATGAACGTGGAAACGGCATGGTTCGTAACTCTGTGGCGGTGTACACTCTCATGTCTGGCATAATGAACGTTTTTTAAATTTCGAAGATTTTCTACCCTGCATGAAGATTATTCCAGTCTGCACGTTTATTTAATTTCGTGTATTGTAATTTCGGAAGTCATGTATTGACAGGGCGATTTTGTTTTCCCCCCAAACAAATCTTGATCGTGTAATGTTTATGAAATCCCGACACTGTAAAGTGTGAACACTAGTAATATACTAATATTGTTGACCGTGAGTCGCATGTATAAGATGAAGTCCCGGGATTTCCGAAACACCGATGGGAACATGGATTTAAAATGTGCAATGCTCTCGAGTACATGCAGTATGCAGTATTTTTTAACTGAAATCACGCAGCAATTCACAGCTTGCTATGAAATACTACAGGGTCGAAATTCAGATCGTAACTATGTGAATACAGTTTAGAAAAGCATGCAAGGTTTCTCCAAATGTAACTTATGGATGACCGAATATTCTTACTTGTATTATAAATGCAAGTTGTTGTTATCCATGTTCCCGCTTGATCCTCGCTGAGAGTAGACTACTAATACTGCCAGTGTAATAAATCTATAAATAACCACACGCATTACGTGGATGTGAGTTACTACTGTCAACGGGCAAGGATAGTATTGAACTGGAACTCAACTTATGGTCTATGCCTCTACAGCTATTATTTAATCATCAAATCTGCTGTAAAATTCTATAAAAACATTTTGACAGGCACAAATTCAAAATGACAGACACAATCTGATTTGTGCCTGTCATTTTGACCAGCACCATTCAAAAAAAATATAATCAGGCTCTTATTTTTAACAAATAACATAGCACAAGTTAATTGATAAATGTAAATGGATGGTTTGATTATCCAACTAGTATTTAATCGTTAAATGTTGTTTTTAAATGAAAATTTGAATATTTTCTTATTTTCGGACAAAACGTCGAAATAATATCTAAGTTGCATTTACGATTCGTCTTGGAACTTTGACCACTAAGTCGCACACTATTTCTATCTCAGCCTTACGTCGATTAAACAAAACTTACAATTATTTAAAATAACGTGACATTTGTGGTGGTTTTGTTTACTAATGGACAAAGTCAGTCGTTTGAAATCATAGACATCCCAACATCGATAAAATGACCAAGCCAGGGTGTGAGTTCTTTGTTTCTATAGTTAATCTGGGTACTGTGTTTTTCAACTGCCTGGACGTTCATTCGATAGCATAATGGGAGATGGTTACATTTGTGCCATTCCATATTTTTTTTCTCGGGTAAATGGCCTGAATGGGCCACACCAGAGGAAACACCGATCTTTGCTTGATGATTCGAACAAGAACAAGAAGAGTCATGTACGCTGGTTTGTATTCTCACTACTTGGTTTTCGAGAGTGAGAAACCAAGATAGAAAACATGACGTCATGGTGTTCCTGGGCCAGTTCTCGGTGTTGAAATATGTAAGAACATCTCACTATTCGCTCTTGGTAACCCACCATTTGCCAACAACCTAAAATTTGGATACACTTACTATGCATATATATAGAGGTGTGAATTGCCAATTGACAATCTCGAATTGGGCGAAATTCCGATGGATTTTCAAGTTTGATCTGAGTTGAGTGACATCTCAGTGTGTAAATCTGATCGATACCTGACCATTTCGATAAGAAATGAGAAGTTGTTCATGCTCACTGAAGGAAGTACATTTGAAACAATGAACACTCATACTGAGTCTATGCCTCAATGAATCTGATATATCTACTATATAATTTGAGACTTCCGTATATGTGTATATATGTATATGTGTACTTCATAGAATCGAAAAAGCGTGGACGGATCGAGCTCAAATTTCATATATAAGTGTAAAATCCCACTGACACCGCCGTAGTCGCGTTTTGGAGAAGCTCAGAGCACCATTTCTCCCTTCCCAATCATCAAAATCACTGCAATCGGCACTTCGTGGTTAATAGCGTTGATATTTAATGAGGGTTTGTTTTTGACGCATCGCTATAAAGAGCGTTTGTTTACCATTCAACGTTATTAGTATCTGCAGAGAGATATACGGGATTTTGAGTGGTTTCCTATGCGGGGAGATTTATTTGATGCCATAGTACTCTTGCAACATTTCTGCAATAGAGTGTTCAGCATCATTATTATAGTATTAGGTCATGGCTTAGGGGGGGTAATTAGTGTGGATATAGGCATAATGCTTCTCAGAAATCCCGGCAGACGAGATCTCAGAAACGGGTGGAGCTATCGACTTAAAATTTGGTATGTGAATGTATCTTGCCCCGGATACAAATTTTATCGGGTCGCCGAGTCCGTGCGACGCCAGCTTCGCGCATGCGCAGACCAGATCTCGGAAACGGGTGGAGCTATCGACTTGAAATTTGGTATGTGAATGTATCTTGCCCCGGATACGAATATTATCGGGTCGCCGAGCCCGTGCGACGCCAGCTTCGCGCATGCGCAGACCAGATCTCGGAAACGGGTGGAGCTATCGACTTGAAATTTGGTTTTTGAATAGCCCGGACAACGTCGGGCTCATCATTAACTCAACATGTTTCTGACGATTGCCGCCAGTGCAGGGACCAGCCGAGAGGGCGACGTGGGCGAAGAAGTCTCCCTATTCTTGCTCACTTCGCCCTAATTTTGCAGCCGGGCGAAGTTTAAGTCGCCCTGAAATTTCCGAAGTTGACCGACGAAAATCGGCAAAATATTCATCCTAATTTAGTGCCAACATTGATTGAACCCAGTTATCCATTGACAGTCAGACAGTGTCTTATAACACACCATAATTCTTATTAACATCTGTATTAATCCGATTTGGGAGCATATTCACACCTGAGAGTTGATTGCAGACAGCCGTGAATACATCGTAAGGTGTCTACAGTGACTTGTGATTTTGAGATTATCACACCTAAAGATTACAACTCATACACCTTGCCATGTGTCAGTTTATGACCCCCTTTGTTCAAGTTTGTAAAGGCCAGACAACTTTGAAATCAAATTCATTTGTGTAACATGTTAATTAATATCTGTACCCAGCTTAGGCACTTTTAATGAGTGAGAATATTCAAGATTTCGTTTCGTTTAGTATTTTTTTCGTGTTCATAAGCATTGTTTAATTTATTTGTTTTTTTTTGTATTCATAAGCGGTTGTAAAAATGCCGTTTTCCCAAACAAATTATTATATAAAATGCTACCATTCTCTCACAATTATATTTGGATATTATTTATTGTTATTAGAGTGATGATTTGAACATAATTATTTCATATTTGAACCATTAGATATTACATATCTCCTATTTTCATTATATAGACGACTACTGCACTTGTCGATTTCAATTTTGTAAAGCCGACTTCGCCCTATCGAATGCCCACTTCGCCTTACTTTTGTGACAGGGAGAAGTCACTTCGCCCTGAAAATCAGGTCTAGGCTGGTCCCTGCGCCAGTGGCGGGCTAACCTGCTAGTATATATATATATATGGGGTACCCAAACAAATTATAAATTTCAAATTATCCTACTCGATAGTGATAAACTCAGTGAAACTTGGCACGGCCTTTGTGATGTTGGCGTTGATATGATTAATCAAGGGATTCTTTTTCCTTCAATAAAAATACATCATATGTAGTAAGCAGACTATGATTAAATTTATCTTTTCAGGGTGTGTAAATTTATCATTCTCATATGTGGAGGGAGAAAGTCTTCTAATGGCACTAAAAGATATTGCTTTGTCATCAGGAAGGTAAGAACAATAAATTGCCCTTTGTCACAGGCAATGTTTTTTACTTCAGAAAATTAGAGAAAGGGAGGGTTATATTTTTATTATTTTTTCACAGCTTACTAATTTTTAAAAACATAAATAATTATTAAATTATTTATGTTTTTATTATGTGACTGTGGTTTTCTCAGCAAAACTCGATAATTTTTGGTGAAGTTTTTCAGGATTATCAGAAACCACAGTGCTATTAAAAATTATGGATGACTACATCCCATTTTAATCCATTGTTACAAAATTAATTAATTAATGTATAAACCATCACTTTATCGGTGACATATGCTTTCGCCGTAAAATTGTACACTGATTACTGAACTAAAACCAACTTTTCGATAAAAATAATCCCACTGTCACTCAAAGTATCACCAAATAAAGGTAAGATGAAAGTGTAAACATGCGAACTCAGTTGAATTGTCATGAATATTATAAAGCCCTTTGAGCAACTCCAATGGTTTCTGTATTTATATATATAACATTTCAGTAAAGTTCTTTACTTCTAACTTGCAGTGCCTGTACCTCAGCATCATTGGAACCGTCATATGTGTTGAGAGCCATTGGTGCAGATGATGACTTAGCACACTCATCTATAAGGTAAACTAATCACCATTGTGATTTCCACATAAACCCTCTTTGATTAATTTGAAATGGGGGATGTGTGTTGGCAGTGTTTTTATTGGTGTAAACATTTTTGGGTGATCAAATTCTGATAAAAACATCAGTGGGATGCACATGGGATATGCATGTTTAGAGATTTATTGCATACTCGTGACTTTGTTCTGTGTCTGTCCCCCGAAACATTCTTGGAGACCTAAAAAATGAATGCATATGCCCATCTGTTTGTTGTCCATTTGGTAACTTCAATAATATTCAACAGAATATTATAAAATTTGGATATGGTCTACATTTCAGAAAACTGGTCTCGTCCAAAAATTTCCGACAGACTAATGCCTTTTTCTGAATGCTTCAACATTTTGCATGTGGATTTTGGTTTTCACATGATAACATTAGTTATTGCTATCCAATTGCTTTTGAATTTCATGTATAGATATCTGATATGAATGTAGAGGTTGCTTTCGAATCAGGGTTTCATTTGATGACTATGTCAGAGTTATTAGCCCTTTCTTTACTAAATACTCATTGACGAGTAGTTTCCTTTGGAATTGTTCAGATAAGAAGTTCACCAAACCGACCATAGGTCATGTGTTGAACTTATCATCTGAACATTTCCCACCAATGAATATGGATAATTCTGTTCTTGTATTATCAAACAAAGCTTGGTGGTGGGATATAGCAATGGACTCCATCCATCTGTCTGTATGTAAGTAGGTACATATATCTCAACTAATTGTTATAGGATATAAATGAAATTTGGTCTGGAGATTCACCATCATGACTGTTTTGATAAGAGGGGCAAATGCCATTCAAATTTTCCATTTTAGAGATATCATTCTTTGTTTATCTGGAAATAAATTCTTTTTGTTATTTTCGCAGATATCTCAGCCATGGGTTATCAGATCTGAATGAAATTTTGTATGGATGTTTGCCATTACGAATGCTTTCAAAAGAGTGCCCAGTGATGTTGTTTGCATTTTAATTTTGTCTGAGTTATCGACCTTAGTTTGTCAATTTTTCACGATTTAGGTCTGTCTGGCTTGTTCTGTCTGTTGTCTGCTTTTATAACCAGAACACCCCTACAAATGAATACTAGACTGTTCCAATGTATACTTTTATAACTGAATGGAATAATCCATGCAGTAAAGAAATGGTTAACTGTAAAATTTCTGTGAGCATATTTCTGATTCAATAGATTCGGGATTGGAAGGTTCACAACAGAGGAAGAGATTGACTACACGGTCAAGAAAACAGTTAAGCATGTGAGGAGGCTTCGGGAAATGAGGTATGGTTATGCTGATGCATCGCTAAACACAGTTATAAGTAGTTGTTGCGGGCACGGGAAAAAAATATGGCCTCAAAATATGGTGCTGGTCATTTGCAGAATGAGGTCCCCAGAAAGTTAATTTAGTGATGCCACCCCTTACAGCAGGGTAGCTTCACTGAATTCATCCTCTGGATACCTCATTCTGCATGTCCTCATCTGCTATGGGAGACCTGGACACATATTTCAGTTCCAAGATGGTGATGTGCCCCCATTGGGCACCTTGATTATGAATTGTTGTCTGCCAATTTGGGGGTATAGAGAAACTAAAGTAAAAAATTTAATATGCAGCTGTGCCAAATATCTACCATATATATAACAAGACAGTCAATGACTGTGGGTCGCTCACCAGACTGTAATGATGGAGAAGACTGGTACTGTGAAGACTACAATAGTCAGTACTTGTCAAATCACTTTAAAACAAGTAGTTCTAAACAGGGACACAGGTAGAGGGCCTTTGTTGAACAGTTGGAGGGGATATGGGGGTGTCCACCTTGAAATTTCAAACTGCACATCCATCCCCCTCCCAGATAGATCATTGCCCATTACCTCCCAACTGTACCAAACTAAATTACAACTGCTCCTTCAAGATCTCCAACTGTTGGAAATTTATCAAAACCTTACTGATACTACCGGTAAATATCAAAATTATTACATGTAATCTAGGAATCTATATACAAGTACCAAACATGAATTCATAGCATAGACAGGGTGGGTGCAGGAGTGTTAAATCTCCTATCTCTGCCCCAATTTGAACCAAATATAAATCCCAATCTATGAGATCCATTGATCTAGTAATCTCAAATGGTATATTATAGAAGTTGAAGGAGTTCATTTTCATTAAAATTAGTTACAAAATTAAGGGAAGGGTTATCAACACGGCACCTCTGATAATTGTTTCTTGAAATCATCATCGTAGATTCATAATAAATAAGACACATCATTATCACAGATGAAAAGAAGTCAATAGCCTGTATAAAGGTAATATAACACTTGCCTGTACACTGCATAGAATACAGCTCATGGGAATTAATCTAATTTAAATTGAAACGAATGACCCAAATAAACATTATCTGTGATTTGTTTATCAAAGGCTGTCAGATAAGATTAATTTCATACACAGGAGACATTATAGAGAATGGCAGGCAGACAAGCTTTATAATGTTAGTGAAAGAGATGACTTCTCAAATAATATTGTGGCATTAGGAATGTGAAAGAACAACATTTATAACAGGGGTACCTATACTTACTTTGAATCCTCAATTGGCAAGGATAACAATCTGTCTGTTTCTGATATTTCTCCCAGACCCCTAGACCGATTTTAACTAAATTTTGTGGAATGAGTCGATGTACCCTGGCAGATGTTATAATGTGGTTAATTTTTCAAAATTAAATTTTCATGAAAAAAAAAACATTTAAATAGAATTTTTTTTAATGTGTTTTTTTTTTTTTGGAGTTATGTCCTTGGCTCTGCCCACATTTGACCCAATGACCTCATTTGAACAAATATGAACCCCAGTCACCCAAGGAACCTTCATACCAAATATGAACACAATCGACTTAATGGTACGTGAGGAGAAGTCGTTTTAAAAATAACTATGGAAGGATAGAGTTATGGCCCTGGCTTCGCAACTATTTAACCCAGTGACCTCATTGGAACAAATCTGAATGGGAGTCACCTAGGGAACATCCACACCAAATATGAACCCATTTGGTCCTATGGATCTAGAGAAGATGTTCAAAGAATTGTTGACGGATGGATGGACGATGGACAAGGAGTGATGACTATAGCTCCACCGGAGACTTCGTCTCAGGTGACCTAAAAATTAGTAGCCAAATGAGAAGGCATATATACTAAGTATCCTAAGAATCCTTCATGTTTCAGTAAAATATGGCATGGCTGGGGGTAGACATTTAAATTGTCGAAGAGGCAACTTGCGTGTTCTACTAATTTTGTTTTCATGCGTTTCATGTCTGCCATGTTTAGTGGGGACTGATTCTGCCACGCACTTTCCATATTTACTTTGCACAGCATTTCTTTGATAAAAGAAATCCACTAAAATCTTGTTATGTAGTATGGCATCACTATCATTGAGATACCTGAGCAGAAGGAATACATTCTTAGCTAATTCTGATCCTTCGTGTGATACTAGTTTTGACCAATATGATATTGCTCTGCATTCAATTTAGATCTTTACGGGATATCACCCCCAATTCTGCATATATCATGTTACACTTAATTTCACTACTGAGGTTGGGAAATGAACATAACTATTACATATATATATTGGTACAACCCCTTATTTAAATTTTGCCACTTATCTTTTCTTACCATCTGTTTTTCAGTCCATTGTGGGAGATGGTGCAAGAAGGAGTCGACATCAAATCGATTCAGTGGGCACAGCACTGATATTTAGTGGGCATTTCACCTCTGACATATCTAGTCAGTTAATTTCCTGGTTAATATGATGGCTTTCAACTTCAGTGTTCAACCATCTTCCTATGTTTATTACATGCATGTTTCTGAGAAACATTTTGACCCAGTGCCTCAGAATTATTGTGGCCAATCAGACTATGTGACTTTATGGGTGTCAATAGTTGTCCTTATGGCATCTTAAGTGACATAATCTGCAAGCGTCCGGTTAAACCTAGTAATTGCACACATCTTCAACTTTGAATTAGTTGAAAGTGATAATTGCTTGATGATATATGAGGGAGAGTTTCATTATTTAGTTGGTCTAATAATGTTTTATACCACGATCGCCTATCTTACTATATAAATAAAGCCATCTGTTTAAATTTTACATTTAATCAACACCTGTTGATTAAACTTCGCAGAGTGGATTAAACTTTCTCCATACAATTTGAACGGAAAAGTGTTTATCCATCGCATTGCAAAGATCGTGGCATAAACTTCGCAAAATGGATTAAACTTTCTCCATATAATTCTGAAGCTTGTGGTGTAAATCGCCAATCCCACTCGTGGATTAAATTTGTTATTCAGAAACACTATGCATATATTCTATATATAATCAAACCGTTGTGTCAATATGTTTATGTTATTCAGAAAGGCAGACTATTAACATGCGTCATCACAAACTCTACTAGTTGTGAGCAATATGATTCAAAAGACAGTTTTTCTGAAGCCGGCCCATTTACTCAACTATTACATGCACTTTGATGTTGCTGTGCATCAGGATTCCTCATTAAATACTTCCAGCTAATTATGGATTTGATAAAGCCACACTAAGGCCAAAACAAAATTATTTGAGTCTCAGACAATTTTTTTTCTGAATCAATGAGGACAGGCGGATTTTATTCTTATTATATTGTTTCTTGATACCAGACATGTGACTATATAATTCCAGCCCCTGGTCACCCTGAGTGCCAAGTTTAACATTACAAGAGAATTATTTTGAGTTCTCAAACCAGTTTATTAAATATTACAACTAAACCAGGGCAAAATTAAAAGGTGTTTTCTCAACAGAAACAAAGAATATGGGACATTGTGGTTCTTGTAAATAATTTGGACTGACAGCAACATGCTACTGGCACATGTAGATGGATTACATTTGTATGGATTGCCTCTGGTTATAACAAAATCACAGAATTCATTTACAAAATGCAGATCGATAGCTATTCCTACACGAAGGAACCGATTAAAGACAACCAATTACCACCAATTTTTTTTAAATATACGTCGCCCATCAAAAGAAGTTATGATCCCCTACTACGGGTATATTTTAACCCCTGTTGGATTGTATGAAATCAATACATGAGCACGTGATTGTTCCGTTTCCGAATGCATTTCGAATTTTGAAATAACTCTAGAATTTTACACCTTCCGATATCATTTTGGTTCCAATTTTCATTAAAACGTTTCTCAATTCCCGATGTTGTTAAGAGATGATGAATGGTTCAGTATCTCTTGATCCTCCTTTGTTAGCAATACGCGAATCAACTTCAATTATACGGAAATCGATGCTACTCTCGGTGGTCATATTTCTATTTACTGTTTGGTATTGGACAGTCATGTCACCTGCAATAAATTTGACAAATGAGGCACAAATGAAGTAAAAATGCAGTGGTGTCTGAGAATCAAATACTATTTTAGTTTTTGGCCTTTACTTGTTATACCCCCCGCAACGAAGTTAGGGGGGGTATACTGGAGTAAGCTTGTCCGTCGTCCGTCCGTCCGTCGTCCGTGGACACAAATTTGTCCGGAGTTTTTCTCAGTCGTTTTTTGATAAATTTCCGTGAATCTTGGCACAGACATCAACCACCATGGGAACCTGTGCACCTGCGATTATGACGTCTGTCGGACTTTTTTTGGTGGAGTTATCCCCCCTTTTTCGACTTAGAAATTTTTCGCAACATGTATAATTTTGTCCGAGCTTTTATTCCTACATTTTTCGGTCAATGTTTTTTAATCTTGGCACTGATATTTAGTACCATGGGAACCTGTGCACCTGCGATTATGACGTCTGTCCGACATTTTTTGTGTGGAGTTATTCCCCTTTTTCGACTTAGAATTTTTTTCGCAACATACATAATTTTGTCCAAGCTTTTATTCCTACATTTTTCAGTCAATAGGTTTAAGATTAGGGTTATGGTTGTACACCTGCAATGGGAACTGTTATTTTATTATTTTAACTAAATGTTTACTGACATGTGAAACATCTTAGTATTTAAAAACAGGGGGGTATCCGTAGTCCCATTGGGACAGTCACACCTAGTTACATTTGAATATGATTATAATTCCAACTCAGGATGTGCCCAATACAGAAGGCTGGCCCATTCTGGTCTATTTATTTAATGATGGTACTATTACAAAATATCACCAGGTAGACAGGTTGATTAGGCGTCTTGGAGTGAAGGCCCCAGCAGATTATATAACGGGTATATCACATATTTATGGAAAGCAATTGTAAAATTAGTTTGATCGTTTGTTTTGAATATATATAGTATTCTTACGTGTAAATGATATAAAAGTATATAAATATCCTCATGTTTTTGTCTTCAATGTCCTCCTACAGTTGATGCATTGTATACTTGATATAATGTAATCACCCCTGGTCAAGTGGTCGATGCTGGTGATCCTGCTGAATTGCTATGATGCGGGTAGGGCAAACTGGTGCTGTTACGAAAAAGTACCGTTATTTTTTCTGTAGTTGTCATTTTCACAGTGTTTGGCTAATCCGAACGATTTGAGAAAAGAGAGGTCGATCACGATCGGCAGATGTTTAACCCATACCTTGGCGATACCGATTAGCTATTTTAATAAATCCTTACACCAACCTTTTCATGAGTGCAAAAGTTTCAATAATTCACACCTTACTATTAAGGTCACAAGTGGAACATACTTATTTTGGGCACCTTGCTCACATAAACACAATAGCAACAAGGATGTAGCATTCGATTTCAACCTATTAGGTCACTCCAACACAGATGTCTTATAGAGTGATAAAGCTAATTAAGCTCAATCCATAGTCAGAGAGAAGCACAATAGCAGTTAAAGACAAAATAGTTAAGACATTAAGTAGATAAACATCATACCAACTCCATTTATTTGCTTATTACATAGGAATGTGAGACAAAACATATTATGTTTTTTTTTATTATTCTTATTTTTTTTATTATGTTTTGTGTTAGCTGCATATTAAAAATTCATGGGATCATTTAGATGGGAGAAAAGGGTTAATATTTCCCATTCAAAAACCAATCAATACCTGAACAACTATACAAGTGAGGGATGTATAGACCTGGATATAAAATGATTGATAATGATTGGATATAAAATGTTTTAATGCAGAATTTTCAGATAGCTGGAGGTAGGATATGAGATTGGTCAGATTGAAAATATTAGATCATCACATTGGATAGCATACTGTATGACTATGGAATGGGGTGGGTTAATTTTCTTCTAAGCTGATCATTGGAAAGATATAAGTATGTAAACAGCGGAAATATAATTAAAGTTATGGTTAATATTATCAAAACCATTCAATCGATACCAAAATCTATACAGGTGAAGAATGTGTCATCATTAACATGGATGCAATTATTTATATAGTGATCGTGTGAAAAATATTGAGTTATCACATTGTGTCAACAGGATTGGTGGAGGATGTTAATATTTTTAAGCAAATGAACCTCACTATGCAGGTTAGGGGTGTGTTATCAAAAACTATGCCAAGAACTATAAACATAATCAATGGAAATATTTGAGTTATGAAATCGGATAGAATGGGGTTAATCTTACC
The DNA here is from genome assembly GCA_032622095.1 of Siphonodentalium dalli. Lineage (NCBI taxonomy): Eukaryota > Metazoa > Mollusca > Scaphopoda > Gadilida > Siphonodentaliidae > Siphonodentalium > Siphonodentalium dalli. The sequence continues at coordinate 135,624,984 of CP136062.1, read as the reverse complement.
CAAATTAATGAACTGATAAACACAAAAAGTCTATAAAAGCATGTCATTGGATTTAAAAACCCATACAATAAGTCAGTCTCTAATTTCATGAACCTGTTTCAACAAAGGGGTTAACTTAATATTGCACAGAACACAGAATGGACCAGAGAGTCATCAATCACAGTTTTGACAGATTTTATCAACAGACTCTGAGCCATGCCTATCTATCTTGTGTCCAGCTAAACATAACTCATTGCCAATAATACACTCTCTGTGTAACAAGAACTTCTCTTCTAAGTGCAGGCATTAATTACATTATCAGTTACTTGAATTTTAAATGGCCATAACTCTGTTAAAAATATACCGGATCAAACTCAAATTTGAACCTGATCTGTATTTCGGGGTTAGGACCATATGTACCAAATTTGGTGCTGATCAGATGAAAAATATTTAAGTCAACACAGCTTTGATGAATTCTATTTAAAAACAAGAGTGGAAAGGGTTAACTAAACAATACCAAAATCCATACAGATGAAGAACGTGCTAAGAAAGACCTAGGTAAGAAATATGAGGCATATCAGAAGAAAATTGTTTGACTTAGATGCATCAGATAGCATTTGTGTGCAGGGTTAATTATTTTCTAAACCGATCAACCAATCGATACCAAAAACTATACAGGTGAGGTGTGTGTCGTCATAAACCTACATATCAAATATGAACACAATCGGACAAAAAAGACTTTGGTTACAGCCAGGCCTCAGCTCACAAGGCGACTCAGGCGAGATTGTCGCCTTACTGTTGCTGACTTCGCCCTATCGTCGCTCCAAGGCGAAATTGAAGTCGCCTTCAATTTTAGTGGGAATTTTTTTTTCTAGTTTTTTTTCCGGACATGTCTGGACTCTGGACATGTCCGTATATAGATGAATTGTGGCAGCCATCCCAAAAATAAACAGACGATGCAGAGCCAAAGACCCAAGTGTTTAAAATAAAAAAATAAAATATGACCTATTGTTTTGTGTTGTTATTCCGTCGCCTTTGTTCCCTTTGCGGTAATGAATGTTAATCACGAATGTTTTGACACGCTGAAAACACGATGAGATGTTCGCATCTGTGTTGTTACTGACCATCGTGAGTGTCACAAATAAATGTTTTAATTAACTTAAAAGACCGCCGTCCCGCTTTTCAGATATAAAACAATTACGACATTATCAGAGTATGTACCAGGCGCTTCGGAAGTTCGTTTCGGTAACGCGTCGGACATTTTGAAGAGACCGCGTCGGACTTTTTGAAGAGACCGACTTCCGTAAATAAAATAATGTCAAGTTTATTGCTTTAATCGGATTATACCAGTGATGTTGTCATTAATTAAGGGAGGCCATTAATTAATAAAAGCTTTTGCAACTCCTTTGTTAGTTAGTCCTTATTGTTTATTTTAGCGGACACCCACATTACAGCCGTGACCAAATTAAACTTAAAAAGTTACATGCATAATGATTCAGACTGTACAAACGTATCTTCCAAGCTGCAGTCTAGGAAATAATACTACTTTCATTTAGTTAAAAAAGTAACTATTACTGTAACTTGATAATTGTCTTGCTTAAATGATAGCTACACAAAACATTTCCAAAAATTTTAAATGTATAATAACAATTAATTACCGGTAAGCTAATTTCAGATAGTCAATTTTTTTTAGTTTTATTTGTTATTTTATCTTTTTAAATTTTTTATTGTCAGATGTTATAAAATAAAGCGATATTTGAAAATTGTCAATTTTTGGTAGTCTCTCCACCCTGAAGTCTCCCTAAATTTCCTGAAGTCTCCCTAAATTTCCTGGAGGGAGACTTCAAGTCTCCCTGTTCTGGACCCCTAGGCAGCAGGCTGAGGCCTGGTTACAGCATCGGATAGCTCATGCCTTTGTGCGGATGCAAAGTGTTAATAATTTCTAAACCGATCGATACCAAAAACTATACAGGTGAGGAGTGTGTCATCATAAACATGCACATAAAATTTGAACACAATCCGAGAAAAAATATTCGAGTAATCGAATTGGATAGCAAGTGTCTACGGACGAACGACGGATGGTTGATCCGGACGTCGGCATTATGTGTACCATACATGGTATGGGTACACATAAAAACCAGTGTGTATGAAACGTTCCAAGAACATATATATTTTTGAAAAATATAATAATGCCCGCACTGGTGTTTCTAAAATTATGTGAATAACCATCTTGATTATAGTCGATTTTCAACAACTAATACAACCTGTATTAAAACTATTTCACAATAAATGTTTTTGAATGTTTAATATGTATTTTCCTGAATATGTTCAGTTTGTCAGAACACTGCGAAAAAGACAAATTAACAAAATATAAATGTACTTTTTGTTAACAGCATTAGTTTGCCCTAACATCATCATAGCAATTCAGCATGACCACCAGCATCATAGCGCATTAGCAGGACCACTTGACCATGGGTGGTAATGTGTGATCACTACCCCAATATAGTATTTGAGATAAGAACACCAAGTCACGGAATGTCGATCCCAAATCACTAACTTGGAGATACTCTGTCCAGTTAGATATTCAGGGTTTCAAGTATGAAAACAGATTGTGCTAAACTATCCAACAAAAAAGGTCATATTTATCTCCATTGTAATTCAATTTAAATCAAATCACCAAAAACTTTTCAAGAAGTTGCATGATTTGTTGGTATTAGATGCTTGGAAGAGAGATACCTTTTTTTCAGTGCATCAACGGCGAGGTGTTATAAGCTCGTGTATTATACACATGTATATCCTGGGGATTTAAAAATTTACAACATGGAATGTCAATTACCAGGTATAAGTGATAGAATTAAGTCAATTTACGACCACACAGTCAATTGAGTTCTCATACTTTTAAAAATATGTCAACACTGCGGCAATGTATCTTTTCACATTAAATTACCACTTTCAATTGACAACTGATGTGGTTTTGAGAACAAATATCATGTCTTCTATGGAATAAACCCGTTTATTGTCACAGTTGTGATATTTGATTACAGTTAATTGTGGTTTTATGTGAGCTAGTCACTAATGCATAAACCATGTCATACACCTCGCTATCCCAATATTTTAGCTGGTATTAGTATGAGCAGACTTGGACTAAGTGGCAACATTAAAAAGTTTGTCACCTGTCTGTTGATGCTGGTGATCGTCTCACATTCCCCAGAATAATCAAATCATTAACTCAGACTCTGGGAATTTAATAAATAAGTCAAGACGAACATTCAATGTCATTTATTAGGGATTGTCTTAAAATGTGACTGCTATAACATCTTTAATAACTTGTACATCGCCTGGATATTCAAAACATCCAACAATATGGCTATATGGATAAGCAGGGCTCAAAATATTCATCATTTTTTACTTGTCACAGAGAACAGAGTTATTTACTACCACCTGTCACTTCAGAATTTTGCCTGTGTATATTATGTCTGTGAGTGGACAAATTATATGATTTCATTCTATATGAATAAACAACCAGTATAACTAAATTTTAATTTCAGATTAAACATTTTCAGTTTACCCACCATACTGGGCATTTAACCCTTTCATGACGGGAGCTGCGCTGGCGCAACATTAAAGACCTTGTGCCAATGTATTCTCTTATATATGCAAGTAGACCATAGGTATCCTCAAATATATAAGAGAATGCACTCCCAAGCATTTTTTAAAATAAATTTTTCTTGCATTCTTCAACAATTTTTATCATTTTTCTTACATTCTTTAACAATTTTTATCATTTTTTCTTCCATTATTTAACAATTTTTGCTAATTGTTTCTTACATTCTTTAACCATTTTTATCATTTTTTATGATTATTTCTTATTCTTTAATACAAAAAAATAAAATTAATTTGTTAGGCCAATGCATTCTCTTATATGTGAGGTGACCTATGGTCGACTCGCATATACAAGAGAATGCATTGGCACAGGGTTTTGGAAAAAATTCAGAAAGCTCCCATCATGAAAGGGTTAATAACATCATTTAAAATTTTAGTGATGCAGGTGGGCAACAAACAATCTAAATGATTACTGGAATATCATACTCCGACCAAGAGATTTCACACTCAGACCAAGAGATTTCATGCTCAGACCAAGAGATTTCTCTAACATAAGTAGATATTATTCCACATTCCATCAGAAGCCTGCAGATCAAACTCACCTTGCAACCCTGGCAGCCTGCCTGTGAATATGGTGCTGGACATTTGCAGACTGAGGTCCCCAGAGGGTTAATTTAGTGACGCTACCAAGCACAGCAGGCTAGCATGACTAAATTCACCCTCTGGGGACCACATTCTGCTTACCGGTAGGCCTCATCTTCTCTAGAAAGTATCTTTATTGCCAAATCTTCTTCACAAATATTCTTTTTCATTTTTAATTTAGTTTTTCTATATCCCAAAATTGCATAATCAAGGTGCACATCACAATATTCACCATCTGAGAATTTTTAAATCCCCATAGCAGATGAGGCCATGCAGAATGAGGTCCCCAGATAATACATTTGGTGATGCTAGCCCAGGTAGCATAAGAATCAACCTGTCATCCAGAACCAGTGGCCTGTCAGCGACCCATGTACATTTTGAGCCCTGTGAACAAGTCTGCAGCAATTACAACTCTTTTTATGAAGTGGATAAGTATCTTTGACATTAGAGATGTTCAGTACATGTACATGTGTAGCTATAGAGATGCATTGGCAGGAACAGTCACATAATTTGGCATTTGCAATCCAAGAAATTAATAGCTGCAGCATGAAATTCAAGATGACTGTTTTTGTGTGACAACCTATTAGCACATTGCTACTCAATAAGATCGACTCACAATAAAGTCTTTCTTTTACCCCATTTATGTTATTTGCACATTAGTTGAAAAGATGGCGAAGAAAATGGGCATATTTTTGTCACATTAAGATCCTGACATGAAAATTATGAGGTCATTTTCTAAACTGATCAAATCTTCCAATAAACCAAATAACCATATGTATGCAATCAAAACATTATTAGCAATATCACCCCTGGTCAATTGCCCTGCTAATTTGCTATGATGTTGGTGGGTCCTGCTAAACTGCTATGATGCTGGTAGGGCAAACTGATGCTGTTAAGAAAAGTACCGTTGTTTTATCTAGAGTTGTCAGTTTCGCAGTGTTTGGCTAATCCAAGGTATTTGAGAAAAAGCCAGTATTTGTATTAAACATTCAAGAACATATTATATATATATTTTTGAAAAATTTAATAATGGCTGTGCTGGTGTTTGCAAAACAAAGAGAATAGCCATCTTGATTATAGTTGATTTTCAACAACTAATACAACCAGTATTAAAATATTTCGCAAAATATATGTTTTTGAATGTTTGATACATATGTTGGCTTTTTTTCTTGGGATATGTTCAGATTATCCGAGTGCGACAAAAAATGACAACTTAAGGAAAATATAACAGTACTTTTTCTTAACAACCTCAGTTTGCCCTAACAGCTTCATTGCAATTCAGCAGGACCCACCAGCATCATAGCACATTAGCAGAACCACTTGGCTAGGGGTTATCACACATCACAAGTGCATATAACTGAACTGGACTACAGTAATGCTCTTAAGTAATCGACTTCTTAACCACAGCAGAATTATGAGTAACTTTTCAGGATTTAGTCGGAAATATGGCTTGTTGCCATTCATCGGAAAGCTCTCCATATTTCCGACTAAATCCTGAAAAGTTACCCATAATTCTGCTGTTGTTAAGAAGTCAATTACTTAGAGCATTACTGTAATTTAAGTATATTGACAAGATTGAGTGTTTCCACAGAGTACATATTGGGAAGTCTTAGATAGTAAAATGGTAAACTTCCAACTAGAGTCGCTATTACCCACTGGCGGCCATGCGTGTTGTCGTCCATGTATATTTAGACTTTTGTGTTAATAAAATAATCCGAGAACCAAATTACACCATTTCGCAACATAGTTCTTTGATATTAGTGGGACTTTCAAAACTTAAGGTAGGAAATTACACAAATTTTGTTTGATATTTTGTGCGCTTAATAAGGGTAACATGTTGCTCTGTTCGCTTAGTACCTATATTAGCGTCGCGGAAGTTCACCAAATGTGATATAGCAGTGGTCTTACCGAGTCATCAAGGGATGTAAACCTTGCATGGAGTTTGGTGGCAAACGTGATGACCCAATGCATATAGTTGCACACATCTATTACCTTATACTAGTAAGCTAACAAGACACCTGGGAACGAGATTCATTTGTCCACCCAAAATGACGCACGTGATTTGAAGTTTCCTTTAACTTGTGCCGCGGCATTGATCTTGAAAGGCATTAATTTTTTACCATAAAATTAATAGGTGGTGAGACAATATGATTTCCGCAAAATCACCCTATTGTTCTAGTTAGCGGCATATCTTGAGCGTTTGACTGAGTAAACATGTGGGGTATTCACACCAAAATATTTCTTTAGCGTCCCTAGGTTGAAGTTTGTTGTTTTACAATGTAAATCTATTGTGCTCTTTGAAAGGTTTTAACCTATCGATGACCATGATAGGCTACATGTACTTAAGTTCTCATAGAATAATATGAAGATGGATGTCACAATTAAGCTGAACCACTCATCATTGAAGATTTGCAGAGTTATCTTTCCTGGATACATGAACTCACGAGGTGACCATCACTGCGTGTAGCATGCATATTTTTTCTACTGCAGATGTGCTCATTCTTACTGTTTCATCTGATGAATGAATGATTATTCAGAACTTCCAAAACTGAATAATTGAAAGTGTCCGAAAAACTAAAAAATAAAATGCACGTGTATTAACAAGAGGTGAAAATCATCTTGATTCTTAATTTTACCCCGGAAAGATCCTTCTGTTATCTGTCTTGAGGATGAGAGATGCAGCTACAAATAAATATATATTATATATATTCGCAACATTTACTACTATTTACAAACATGTAAAAAATAACAAAGATAAGTATACAAACAAACATTGTGATGAGCTTTATATAAATATAACGTGATCTACTCATCAAAATAACAGACCGTGTTTCCACCACGCGCCATCAGTGGGCATCATAGCTATTTAACATAAACAGCTTTCTGGAACCTGTGTTGAGTAGATTTCCACCTCTAAAAGTTATCCTGCATGGTGCAATCTCTGTAACTGAATGTATCTGTGTTATAATTTCCTGTTAAATTTATATGGAATTTATTTTATTCCCAAATGATTCAAATTTAGGCTAGGAATAAAAGTCGAAAAACAATTTGAAGTGGCATTAAGAACCAGCAATGATCTAATGCAAGTTGTGGTTCAAATGATTTATAGCTGAAAAATAATGCAAACATGGTCAAGATTCAAGGCAAATAACCAATTTGTTGAAAAGATTTCAATTACTGACTGAATTACTGCGTACTGTGTAGACAACCCAAGAGGCAATAACCACTACCTACATGTATACTTAATGATGTCAGTGAGTTATAAATCACAAGAAACCTCCAGGTTATGAGATATTTATCTTGGGGCATGTTTTGTTTATGGTGTCATACCGAACAGAGCATCTTCAAGTTTAAGGATAAAGTTCAATAAATACCAAGTTCTAATTTACTTTGTTATTGTGACACTGGAGTCGCAACTAAAATGAATTATGAGGCAGTGGAAACTCGGTCTATTTTGATGAGTATTTTTCATGCACAACCTGGTAAATAACAGGGATGAAGTGAATGAGGATGACATAATTAAAATATCTCTTATCTATTTTTGAACTTGTCTTCAATGAACATCAATAAAAAATTTATAACTTTTGACTGCAGTGGCCAATAAAGCCAGCTGATGAACACTGAATTACCAAAAAACTGATTTTTTGGATTTCACTGTGGAAAAAATTTAACAAAACATTTAATTTAACTGAATCTTATTCACAAAAAAAGTTTTAAAAGTGGTTATGGTAGAAAGCACAAAATGTTCCATTTTTATTCCACACCGATTTTTATTCCACACCCACATATATTCAACGGATTCCCAACCATTGAATACATATTATTGTATACCGATAGTGGAATACAAGCCGGAGCTATTCTTGTTGACATTTATCATACATCTGGTTGGTCTTCAAATTACAGATGGCATGCGATGTCTACATCATGTGTCTGATGCTGAATTAGATCAAGTGTAAAACATTGGAGCATTCCCATTGTGCTCATAATAAGCATCGTTTGAGGCGACAGATTGAAGTTTAGTACAATGCTGTAATTTGGCATTATGTGCAGTGTAAACAGCTGAAAATGGCTATGATGTATTTTCAGGGTACCCATAAATAAAGCCCATGGATCAATAATTTGATTGTTCATTGACCTATCTTGTCCCTCATTTGAAATCACATAGACATAATTTGGAGGTTCAAATGAGCCAGGTTACCGATCATCAGATGTAGGAACAAAATTCATGACCCTGGCAGTTTTATTACGCAATTTTAACTCTTCCATGACTGGACCTTCCAGAAATTTTGCAAAAACCCTCTGCCAATGCAACGGGAGCAGCGCTGGTGCAGCATTAAAGAACCTGTGCCAGTGCATTCTCTTATATATGCGAGTCTCCCATAGGGAGCCTTGGCATATATCAGAAAATGCATTGGCATATATTTACCATGACCTTGTAAGCCAGAGCATTATCTTATATATACCAGACTCCCTATGGGAGACTCGCATATATAAGAGAATGCGCTGGCACAGGATCTTTAATGCTGCACCAGCATAGCTCCCATCATGAAAGGGTTAACCCTTTGGCAAGTAGAACGACATATATGTCGTCTATCGGTTGAGGAGTAGAACGACATATATGTCGTTTCAGGAAGTGTTATCTGATTTATAAATGATTTGTATAGGTGTTATTTTGATTAATATAATGTCCCAAATGTATAAGTGCAATCGATTATGATAACACACGTTTAAAAAAAATGCACATAAATTAAAACGAATTATTGGAACCTTTTGACCAAAACCTGTTAATAATTATTGCTATGACGTTGACGTTAAATTTACTCATGACGTCATGTATATGATGTTACAGATACTCTCCAAAGGGTTAAGGCCTACCCGATGTCCTTTGGCACTAAAATAGTTCAGCCAATTGTTGCTATGCAGTCTTATTGATGTTCAACGAAGGCAGTCAACGGAAGTGGATATATTAGCCAGGTTTAGATTCAACAAGTTCCCTATGAGAAGACAAAATAGGAATCTGTAGTATCTAATGACGCTTGCCAACATGGATAAAGCAGAATTGTATGATACGGAATTCAGGATAACTATCAATAAATCTTGACATATTCATTTACAAATTAAAATGTAAGTGAGTCAGTGATAAAAATACAACTGAAGTGCGGTAAAATATTCTAAAATAAATTTCTTTTCAAAGCTAAAATGTCGGCAAATATGCAATAAAGCAGGTCAATTTGACTAGACAGATCATGTAAATAGACCCAGAAACAATTGTATTTTCTAAGACATTATGCAGGTAAAAATGAGAAATATAAAAGCATTTCAACAGAGTGGGAACTTTATTCCAATAGAATAGCATGAATACAGAGTGGCAGGATGATTTAAGGACAGGGGGGGGCGGGGTGCAGAAATGGATGGTCATACAATATGTTCAGCAAACAGTCTGTTTGTTGAATTTAATGGGCAAGTAATCAATGGTTTAGTTTATTGGGGTTAACCCTTTCATGATGGGAGCTGCGCTGGTACAGCATTAAAGATCATGTGCCAGGGCATTTTCTTATATATGCGAGTCTACCATAAGGAGTGATATATGGTCACACATATGAAGTGATTTAGTCTGTTGATGTTTGGCATGCAAAGTTTGATGTTCTCCAATCTAAACATCACAAATGCTTGAATATCACTTCAATTCATCCCTACAGATGAAGAATAGATCAATCCAGTGTATAAATTTTGGGAGAAACCATTCATGAAAGAGAAGGTCATGGTGAGAGTCTATGAGAATGAGTGTAGTCTGTGTAGACAAGCCTGAGTTTAGTGTGCCTGTCATTTACAGAATGAGGTACCCTGAGGGTGAACTTAGTTCCGCTATCCCGCACAGCAGGCTAGCATTATCATATTTACCCTCTGGGGACCTCATTCTGCATGGCCTCATCTGCTATGGGAGATATAGACTCAGATTGAAGTTCCCAAATGGTGAATATTGTGATGTACACCCATTGGGAACCTTGATTATGCAATGTCTGCCAATTTGGGGATATAGAGAAACTAAACAAAAAAAAGAAATATAATCTTTGTGAAGAAGTTTCTATAGAAACTAAATCACTTGTTAATTTGATAATAAAGATACCTTCCAGAGAAGATGAGGCCTAAGCAGAATAAGGTCCCCAGAGGGTGAATTAGGTGACGCTATGAGGGATAGCATCACTAAATTCACCCTCTGGGACCTCAATCTGCAAATGTCAGACACACTAAACTCAGACTTGAGTGTAGATCCAGAAACAAAGCACCCCTGGTTGATGTTGATGATATCATGAGTTTGGAAGAATAAGATTTTCACAACACATTTGAGCTACCGAATGTAATTCTAGCTGTGATATCTAAATGATAATCGGCTTCCAGATGCTAATCTTTCAGATTAACCATTGCTATACCAAAGCATCATGGATGAGTAGTTATCCCATAGGAAATGTTCAGATAATAAGTTCAACAAACGACCATAGGTCATTTGTTGAACTTATTATCTAAACATTTCCCTCAATAAATAGGGCTCCTGCACTTATATTTATCTGTCGCCTGCATTTATCACCTTAACAACCCCCCCAAATGAATAATAGATCATTCTAATGTACACTTTTTAACTGTCTGGGAGAATCCATTTAGTACAGCAAGGGTTAAATAGAATAGACAGGTTAAGATTGAGAACTTCTAACTTCAAAGTTCATGTTTGTAATTGGCAGGCGTTCTTGCATATCGATAAATGTGGATCATATTTAACTGTACACAAAAAAGTCAATTGGGTGACTTATGCGACAGGAACCGGTGTTTGAAGCTAGAAATTCTCAATCTAAACCTATCTAATATATATTGTTGGGCTCATGAAGAGTAGACCAATCCAATGTATGCTTTTAGAACTAAATATGATCCCATCATGATTATAAACATACAGTAATGCTCTAATTAATCGACCTCTTAACCACAGCAGAATTATGGGTAACTTTTCAGGATTTAGTCGGAAATATGGCTTGTTGCCATTCATCGGAAAGCTCTCGGCAACAAGCCATATTTCCAACTAAATCCTGAAAAGTTACCCATAATTCTGCTGTGGTTAAGAGGTCGATTAATTAGAGCATTACTGTAGTCAACCCTTTCTTTACTAGATCGATTCTCCCATCAGTTATAAAAGTATATATTGGAATGGTCTATTATATATTTAGATGGATGTTCAGGATAAATTAACAGATGAAAGTATGACATAAAATATGCAGAAGAATTCATATTCTTTGGTGGGGAAAGATCCAGATAATAAGTTCAACAAATAACCTATGGTCGTTCGTTGAATTTATTATTTGAACATTTTCTAAGGGATAACTCCTCATCAATGAGTATTTAGAATAGAAAGGCTTAACATTCTGCCATTTCCTGTGACTTCTGAATTGTGCACATGAGAAGATAGATACTATCAGAATGAGATGCTATGAATAAAAATATGACAAATCAAATATTGTTAAATTTCTGTCAAATCACAATTTTGAAATTAAGAATTTCTTACTAAACCAATAGAATGTTGCATGCTTTTCTATACAACCACCAATTAGCTTGTAAATTCCTGTAAAAGTTGACATTAATTCCAATGGGAATTCCAGAAAGATTTAACTGAAAGATTAGTATCAGCTTCAAAAAGAGAAGGTGTAAATACTACTACAATGATTCATGAATCACAAACAACTGACAGACAAATATCACAATTCCAGGATTTTTAATATATGTGACCCGCATTATCAAATCCAGTCGGAAGTCGGGATTTTTTTATCCTGTGCCAATGCATTCTCTTATATATGCGAGTCGACCATAGGTCGCCTCGCATATATAAGAGAATGCATTGGCCTGACAATTTTTTATCATGTTTTTTAAATAAATGTTTCTTACAATTTTTAGGACATAAAATAAAAAACATCCATTACCCTGCAGGGAGCCCCACACATATATAGAAGCATATAGAAGAGTGTTGTCTGCTCATGTTTGTCTGGGGCTCTGTATGGGTGAAATTATAAAATTGTTAAAGAATACATGAACAAATTATTAAAATTGTAAAAAATTGTTAGGCCAATGCAATCTCTTATATATGCGAGGCGACCTATGGTCGACTCGCATATATAAGAGAATACATTGGCACAGGGTAAACAAAATCCCAACTTCCGACTGGATTTGATATGGCGGGTCACATATGATGTGTCCAATGAAGTCCTGTGAATCAGGAATTTTACATCAAAACAAATGCCATATGGACATCGAATCGAATCTCCAATCGAATCTCGAACATTTTGTTGCCATATAAAGTGCCTATGCACCTTGTATTTTTTTGGGCTGTCAAGAAAGGAATTTTGCATACCGGTACCTCCTTTTTGATAGCCATACATTAAGATTATCTATGATGGTACCTTTGTGCTTAAATTGTTTGTAATTGCAGATATTCTGTCATGTGCATATCTAAACGCAATACGGGATCAGGGTGCCGAATCATGACAATTAAATATTAACTGATTTTGAATCGAGTGACCGATGTCGATATCAAATCAAATTCAAATATTCGCAGGATCCTAGTTCCAGCATGGTCTTTCCTGCAGGGTAAGCAGTAATGCCCTAAATAATTGACTCCTTAACCACAGCAGAATTATGGTAACTTTTCAGGATTTAGTCAGAAATATGGCTTGTTGCCATTCATCAGAAAACTCTCAATGAGAGCTTTCCGATGAATGGCAACAAGCAATATTTCCGACTAAATCCTGAAATTTACCCATAATTCTGCTGTGGTTAAGGAGTCAATTATTTAGGGCATTACTGTAGTCTTGTAGTAATCTTTGTTGTTGATTGAGACTTCAAGTTCCTCTTCATGATACGTCACTGGATTTTGATTGGTTTTGTATCCTCCAGGTTGAGAGCACATTTTTAGATCCATTAAGAGCACAGAATGTAAGGAAACACATCACGGTAACAATTCTCACAGGATAGACACCAACAAGCCATTTGGAGACAGAGCCATCAAACAGTGGGCCAAACAAAAATATAAACCTGTGTTTCTGGTAATTTCAAAAATTCTGACCATTTAATAAATAGAGCATAAAAAGTACTCAGAGATGTCAGTATAGTTCATGATGCGAATCGAACTGTTCTAGCCAGCTTTTCTATGACCTGCCTCCTGACTTTCAGGAAATTTTGACTAATTTTATTTCAAATCTTTAGTTGATAGGAGAATATGAGTATATTGGAGTAGAGCCAGAGACATAGGTATATATTTTTTGCTTCACTTGAAATGGAGACACATTGATAGGATTCCAACAACACATGGAGAATATCAAACATTAACAGGCATGATCACATGATCAGTTCCCTGACTGTACGTCACGCTCGTACTATTATTGTCTGTATGAGCGGATTTTCCGGACTTGCTGCTCGTCGGCGTGTACGAGCGATGATAAGACGGTGGTTGAGATGATGAATATGGACTAGCGGAGTGCGTGAAATTGTCTCTCGAATAATGAGAATACACGATTCCTTGAGGTGGTGGACACATCGGCGCCATCTGACAGTAACCATGGTGCATGTACTGTTGATGAGGAGGGGGACCATATTGTACAACCTGACCTGAAATACAAATAAATGAGGAATTATTATGGTGCAATTGGAGGGGGCTTATTTGACCTGAAATACAAGGAATTATTAGGTGTATTCGAATGTGTGTTGAATCACTATGAACCTGTTTGCGGTATGTCATTCAAGAAAAATCAAGAACGACTTATGGTGTCACATGGAGCAGGACTGTACTGTATAGCCTACGGTAGTTAAATATCAACCCCATCATGGTCATTTATATTTCTCCTGGGGTTGAATTTTTTCCCCTTCTACAATTCTCTATTAACATATATAGTAAAACTAAATACCCAAAAATTGTATAAAATTTCACCTCGTGTCGAAAAGTTCCACTTATGTATAATTAAAGTTAATCGTCCAAAAATGAAGAGAAATTGTAGTTCAAAACATATTTATGACATGTTTTGTCTTACAGCGGCATAAATATACACACATCTATGGACAAAAGTTTGTTATCTGACCAATGGGTAATGAGATCTGTGTGTGATTGGCTAAGAAGTCAGTAAACCATGTTATTCTTTGATCAGAGTGAGTCAATCATTTATGTTGGGATCCCCTGATTTATCATGGGGAATTCTAGTTTAATATAAACAAATATATGTGGTAATTTATATGTGACTCCTGACAGATAACAGACTGATTATGGCATATGATTCTGTATAGTGTTTCTCTATTGTCAATTGCAAAACCACACATGTAATCCCTAGTTCACTGTTAACCATTTTTCAATATAGGGAATACACCACCTCCACTGTAAACACATTATAGGTGGTGGTAACATCACTATGAATAGCCTGGCATGTAACACAGAGATATGAGGAATTGTTATGCTATCATATGGAGTGCTACCATAGTGCACAGCCTGTACTACAAAAACCTAGTTTTGTGGAATTATTATGGTGTGACATGGGGGGTGGGGGGATGCTGCAAACTTAGATAGAGGGAGAATTAATTTAGTGTTCTGACAGCCTGAACTGCTTCACATCACCAATTACTATGGCTTCACATGGCCCCCACTCTAACCATGAACTGTAGCAAAGAGATATGAGGAAGGTTTATGATGTAATATGGGGAATGCATACTGCACAACCCACAGAGCAGACGAACAAGTAAATTATGTCAGGGGGGGGGGGACTGAACTGTACTGCATAGCCTGTCCTGCGACAAAGAGATATGAGGAATGTTTATGTCCTTACATGAAGGGAGGCCAAACTGTACATACTGACCTGCAATACAGAGAAATTTTTATGTGACAGAGGTCACACCAGCAAATGTTTTGAGTTCTGAATAATAAATTCTTACATAAAGTAACCATTTGAACCCTGGAATATATATGTAAAATGGCTTATTTCCTGGGTTGTATGAACAAATTTGAATATTTAAAATAATATCTAAAACATTATGAAGTAGAATGCAGTCAATTTATTTATAGGCACCCATCCCCCACCATCCAGGGTCCTAAAGCTCCCCCTGTTGGGGATCGTAGCCCCTTCATCAGGGAAATCGTGGCACCACTTCTTTTTATAAATTAGTCTATATCAGTTAGTTGCACTTGCTATGTCATGCCCAAACATAGTTAGGACCTATCACCATTTGCATTTGTTTGTGGTGAATTTAAATTAGAGGCTCCATGGGTTTTTGAGACACAGCAAATTTGTTGTAAAATTGGATGGGATTTGAAGCTCAAATGGCTGCTGTATTCTGACATCGCACTTAGGACACAATATATGCACATCTTAAGCTCTCTGGGTTAGATATCTGATATATGGTAGATATTTGGCACAGTTGCATGTTATATGTACTTGTCTCCGAGACATGCAGAGTTGCCCTCTAGGCTTGTCCCTGGGTGTTGGCTGTTGCCACCAGGTTAAGAGAGAAACTTTGTGTTACTGCTGATGATATCAGTAGAATTACAGCCTGATCACACAATACACTTCTCTTATACATTCTATCACCACACAAACCCTCTCTATCTCTACTCTACAGGCACTACTCTAATCAAAGTTTCTAAATTAAATTAACCACTTTGGTATATTAAATTATATCTGCCCAGTGCATACAATCTAAACTATTTTCTAGAGATAGACCATCTTTAAGCATTTTTATTTATCCCAGGAACTGGAATAGGATGTAATGAAAGCAAGCATAGTTTCAGGCTTCAAACTGCAAAGGGACTTTAAGCTTTTCATGATGGGAGCTGCGCTGGTGCAGCAGTAAAGATCCTGTGCTAGTGCATTCTGTTATATATGCCCTGTAGTCTCCCATAGGGAGCCTCGCATATATTAAGAGATTGTCCTGGCTGACACAGTCATGGTAAATATTTTAGGCCAACGTATTCTCTTATATATGTGAGGCTACCTATGGGAGACTCGCATATATAGAATTCATTGGCACAGGATTTTCCCAAAATTTCAGGAAGCTCCAGTCATGGAAGGGTTAAGCTTTTAACAATGGTGTACAATACCTAGATGAACACATTTCATATTATGGAATTGGGTCTGCCCTTTTAAGTAGATAGTTACCTGGTGGTTTGGCATGGTTCGTAGGCAAGGCACCATTCATATGTAGAGATGTTGGAGTATTTGTGACGTTTGACGATGATGTTGTTGTCGTCGTCTCTTCTCGTTTACACATCTGTTTTCTACAGCAACACACTAGTCCTACCAAACAAGCTACAACAATTATAACAGTCCCGGCGCTGATGGCCACCGATGCAGCGACTCCGAGGGACAGAAACTTACTCAGGAAGCCATTGTCTGTAACAGAAAGAAAAGAACTGCAGTGGTCCAATCTTGTGTATTAAAGACATATTATGTACTTGTTCTAATGCTGATACATGTAACTGATAAGTTAGTACTCAGACATTATGCCAACCTGGGGAAATATAGCATAAAACTCCGAAAATTTCAAAGAAATCAACCATAACAATCCATTGAAAACATCATCTGAATTACGATCAATTGTAAATACTGGATCAATTGTATATACTGGATTCGGGACGGAACTATCGGCGATAACCAAACACAAATGATTTCGCCGTGGATAGTCATTGTATTGAGTTAATATGTCAGGTGGCGGTGTTTTAATATTAATTAACATCTGTAAAAATAAGTACTTTGAGCAAAATTATTCTCGATTTCTATTTGATCACCCTACAGGAGTGTTTCACATCACTTTAAATTACACACTTTTGTAAAATGAGAGGTGATTGAATATTGCTTCTTCATGACCAGGAAGCACTATTAACCCAAAGCGGTTTTGATTTTATATTTGTCTAAAACGTATATAAATGTTTGTCTGATGGGATAAAGAGTACATTAGCTGTGGAATTCACAACGAACATTAAAAAAAATTAGCAATCATTAAAAACTCATATTTATAACTGGAATTTACAAAGAAAATATGTATCATTTGTGACCCGATTTTTAAAACCAAACACCTCAACCATTTAATAGATGTTCGTAAAATTCAAATAATCCCTTTCACACGCAAGTATAAGAACTCCAGCAACAGATATGAAGCTCATCCACTGAATGAGTTCCATATAGCTGCTATCCGAACATCTGAAGCGACGGTTTAGAGATTACATTAGTTACATACAGTAATGCCTTAAATAATCGACTCCTTAACCACAGCAGAATTATGGATAACTTTTCAGGATTTAGTCGGAAATATGGCTTGTTGTTTCCGACGAATGGCAACAAGCCATATTTCCAACTAAATCCTGAAAAGTTACCCATAATTATGCTGTGGTTAAGAAGTCGATTATTTAGGGCATTACTGTAGCTCATCCACTGAATGAGTTCCGTATAGCTGCTATTCGAAAGTCTGAAGTCACCGTTTAGAGATTACATTAGTGACATATGTTCATGGCCCTGTTCTTTGAATAAAGAAAATGATAATCAAGCAAGTCTGGATATAGTGTGTCTGACATTAGCAGAATGAGGTTCCCAGAAGGTGAATTTAGTGATGCTAATTCACCATCTGTGGACCTCATTCTGCTTAGGCCTCATTTTCTCTGGAAAGAATCTTTATTACCAAATTAACAAGAGTTTTAGTTTCTTTAGAAACTTCTTCACAATGATGCTTTATAATTTTTAGTTTAGTTTCTCCATATCCGGTGACCTCATTCTGCGTAGGCCTCATCTTCTGAGAAGTACATCTATAGTCTCAAATTAACATTGTTATTGGTTACTTTTTACCTTTTGTTCAATTTCTAATTTGCAGAAGATAAATTGCATAATCGAGGTGACAAATTGGTGAACATCACCAACTTCAACTGAGGAACTTCAATCTTATCCTAGGTCTCCCAGAGAGTTTAGGCCTAAGCAGCATGAGGTTCCCAGAGGGTGAATTTGGTGATATGCTACCCCACTTTGCGGGATAGCACCACTAAATGCACTCTCTGTGGACCTCATACTGCAAATGTCAGACACACTATATCCAGGCTTGTCAAATGGCAAACAAAGTTTTATCAAATTTAGTGCCCACCCCACCCCACCCCCATCTCTCACCAAAGCAGCACCAATATGACATCTTTAAAATCACACGATTAGATTCCTCATGTCATGGATAAGAACGTGTATCAATTTGGTGGAAATTGGTGCTAAAAATATTGTGTATCAATTTTGGTGCCCCTTTCCCTTTCAGTGCACCCCTGACTCGAATGACGCCACTTTTGACAGCTTTAAGCCATGCCACTAGACACCTCATACCATGGGGATGAATTTGTATAAGTATCGTGGCAATCGGCGACTAAACCAATTCTTATCAAATTTAGTACCCACCCACCGCCCCCCCCCCCCAAATCTCTCATCCCAACGACACCAATTTGGCGTCTTTAAATCACACAATAAGATTCCTTGTATTATGGAGAAGATCTCAGAAGAATGTGCATCAATTTGGTGGAATTCGGCGCTAAAAGTATTTTGATCAATTTTGGTGCCCCTCTCCCCTTCCGGGCATCCCTTACGCGAACAGCGAGACTTTTGACATATTTAAACCACACCATTATATTCCTCATATTATGGGGATGATTATATATAATTTTGGTGGCAATCGGCAGGGAAAACAAACCTGCCCCTCCCCCTTTTCTGCCCCTGACAACAACGACGTCACTTTAGAAAATTCTAACCCTCGTCTTTATCTTTCTCGTAAAAATTTACCCCGATCAGACCACTTTTGGGCCATCTAGGTGGTCCCCTGTGAATTTCTATAGAACACAGACAGAGAGACAGACATTCGCAAATATAGATTTAGATAAGAGAATGCACTGGCTTACAAGGTCAAGGTAAATATTGTTATGCCAATGTTTTCTCTTACATATGCGAGGCTCCCTATGGGAGACTCGAATACAAATGTATATACGAGAATGCATTGGCACAGGGTTTTCACAAAATTTCAGGAAGCTCCATGCATGGAAGGGTTAATTTATCTGCACCCGTCTAGCAGTTTGTGTTATTACTTATTGTCACTGTCAACACTGTCAACACATAATTCGATGTCCACAAATGGACTACTGGGTCTCCTTGCATTTTGCTTGGCGTCAAGTTTAGAAACATATAAATCCAGAGTTGTACACTGTTCAAATTTAGCCCTAGTTGTGACTCTTGAGGAAGGTACATACTCAAAAAGAGATTGCTATGCCATAACTAGAAATCAAATAGGCACCTGGGTGTAAGGTAAGCATATGATTGTGTGAAGTTAAATTCAATGATAGAGAAGACACACATTCAATATACTGAGCACGGTACTTCTGCTTTGTAAAAGTGTGCCCATAGTTTAGTAATTGTCGAACAATAGTGGTCTCCCCATACAGGCTGATTTAATGTTCAAATATCGATTAACAATTTGCTTCCTTTGGGGACTTTCATAAAGCATTCCCTATCAAGTACATGATTTTTTTTCATAGAAAATTGGTTATCTAAAATTGAAACTGATTCGTAGTGTGGTAGACTAATCTAGTTAAGTTGAGTCCTGTCTCCCCATTGAATAGCAGACATGGCAACCTCCATTAGTGTTGTCAAATGTTTTCACCAAGAAAAAAACTGATCAGAACAAAGTGTGTTCGAAAATAGATGAGATTTTCCTCCCTGCATGAAAAGATTACCTTTTCATCAATTCGAATGTATTATAAACCCTTTCATGACTGGAGCTTCCTGAAATTTTGCGAAAACCCTGTGCCAATGCATTCTTTTATATATGCGAGTCTCCCAGAAGGAGCCTCGCATATATAAAAGAATACAATGGCCTAACAATATTTACCTTGACATTGTAAAACAGTGCATCCTCTTATATAAAGGCAAGGCTCCCTATGGGAGACTCACATATGTGTAAAAGAATGTACTGGCACAGGGTCTCATCATGAAAGGGTTAAATAAGCTGAAGAACTCAATTTATACCAATTTCAACTTAACCCTCCCTATACTAAATGGATTCTCCCATTCAGTTATTAAAGTATATGTTGGAATGGTATATTATTCATCTGAAGGGTTTTTTTGTGAGAAACAAGTACACCTCACAGAGTAGTTCAAGTCTGTTCATACTAAATCCAGCTAAGATATTGGGTTAAATTACACATAGAATATTCCGGTTTATTAGAACTAACATCGCTTTGTTTACATTTGTTTAAATTTTAACTGAAAGATGAAGTGTTCCATAATGTACTCGGCTAAGTTTGGCTTCTGTGCTGTCAATCGAATACGCCCATAACAATCGAATCCACCGTTAATCAAATATTGTGTCCTGTTAATATATTCCATCACTATTATGTGTATATTTTTATTGTAAGTGGTACTATATTACTTATTTTAAACATCTCTTATGCGGAACGTCTCAAAATATATATGCAATTTTAAATTTACAAATTACCAGGTATAAGTGATAGAATTAATTCAATTTAAGACCACATGGTTTTGTTTATGTTCAACTTACATTTGCTAGAATATTTTTGCCGGAAAATGCCGAAGTCACTTCATGAGGTCAATTGAGTTTGCATACTTTGTCAACTCTGCGGTAAGTGTCTCTTTTCACCTTAAATTACCGCTTAAATTTTATTTTATATGAACCAAGCCACAATGCAAATTGTTCAAGCCTTCACGCTGTGTTCTAGGCAGTTTAATTGGTCTTTCGTCCATCAAATATCATTAAAATAGTTTTATTTAGTCATATGAACATCACATATACATAATAATATAGAATAAACTTCAATTTTTCTTCTTATTTACTACGGCTTGGTATGGCTTGTTTTGGCTTGGTGTTTAGTCACACCTTGGTAATGTAAAATTAGATTTCATGAACACAATATGTTGTTGTAACTGGAGGTCTGGAAGCCAGAAGGCAACTTCAATTGTTAGTTTCCACTCTGTAGTGAGGCTAACAGTAGCAAATCCATGAACATGAATGGGGACCACAATGGGGTGCAAGCTGTATTTTTAAAAAAAACATGAAATAAAATAGTGGGGCTTTACTTACAAGATTAAACATAAGAAAGTTTGCAAAGACATCTTAATTATATGAGACCCTGTCTGACTGGCTAGTCTATATAAACATCCACTTCCAAATAGATAAGAGATGACTGTTGCCAGATAAAACCTGCCTAGTTCACCCACACACTGGGACCATAAACCTAAATGGTGCCAGAAATAGATCAAATTGGACAAATAGACACTGACAGGGCCTGCAGATTTGAATGCCAGTTAATAAGGAGTTTGATGATTTTAAATGCCATAATTAGTGGCTACCAATTAATAACACTATGATGCTGGGCATCCAATTACAGACAGGCACAGATCACATTTTATTAACAATGACAGACACTGTGATATAGTGCAAGTAACACCCATCCTGCTCAGCTGTCCTGCTTAGATTTAACCCTTTACCCAACAGAAGGGCCCTGTGCCAATGCATTCTCTTATATATGCGAGTCGACCATAGGTCGCCTCGCATATATAAGAGAATGCATTGGCTTAACATATTAAATATTATTGTTAAAGAATGTAAGAAAAAATGGTAAAAAAAATTTTTAAAAGATTTTTTTTAGACCAATGCATTCTTTTATATATGCGAGGCGACCTATGGTCGACTCGCATATATAAGAGAATGCATTGGCACAGGGCATAACTGTAACCATCACAATGTGGTTAATGAGCCGGTTCCAATGATATCCATATTTGTATGGTTCTATTGAGACAGACCGAAGATATTTTAGGCGGTTGAAGCTTTATTTGGCCGGTTTTGGCCGTTTTGTTGGGTAACGGTTTAACTAGGATTTTTTGTATTTCTCATACAGCCTTGACATTGGAATCCAAATACAAGGGGGCAGCTTAACCCTTTTATGATGGGAGCTGAGCAGGTGCTGCATTAAAGATCCTGTGACAGTGCATTCTTTTATAAATGCGAGTCTGGGAGCCTCGCATATATAGGAGAATGCACTGGCTTACAAGGTCAAGGTAAATATTGTTAGGCCAATGTATTCTCATATATATGTGAGGCTCCCTATGGGAGACTCGCATATACAAGAAAATGCATTGGAACAGGGTTTAAGCAAAATTTCCCTAATTTGCAGAAGATAAAATGCACAATCGGGGTGACTATAATGGGTGAACATCACCAACTTCAACTGCGGAATTTCAATCTGATCCTTGGTCTCCCATAGCAGTTGAGGCCTAAGCAGAATTGGTTCCCAGAGGGTGAAATTGGTGATGCTAACTTGTGAGATAGCGTCACTAAATTCACCCTCTGTGGACCTCATTCTGCAAATGACAGACACACTATTTGCAGGCTTGCTTCACAGGTATCTCCATTTTTCTCGATGTCCTATTTCACCCATGATATTTTCTGGTGACTACACTTTGTCAGCGATGCGATGAAAATGTTGGCCAGGCCTGGCCCACAATTGAGCTTCAGAGGGAGAAGGGTCCAACAAACATAGTAAAATAGTGCATAGATTGCATATTTAATTTGAATTATGTTCCAGTCTGATTAAAGAACATAGATGTCAACTATGATTACCATGGCTGTGAAAAACAATTTTTTTTAGGGCATTTTTCATAAAAAAAATTTGACTGGTGGACATAAATAATAAACCACCTAATTAAATTGATGTCGACTGACACCAAACAATAACATATCTGAACTTTGTGTGCTATTTCCCAATTAGTAATAATGTAGAATGCTAATCTAATGAAGCAAATTTCTTGCAACATGTAATTTCAGCATTTTCATTAGAAATAATCAGTTCCGCACTTTGTCGTGAGACCATCAATTTCCCATCAGGCAATGGTATAGTGAAATTAATCATTGTTTGGTAATTTGTCATCCAACTGAACATGTAAGTCAGCTCAGCAATAAATTAGTGCTTTAATTGTCAAGATTCTGCTGTAGGCTCCCAGTATTGTGATGTGGTCTCCGGAATTCCGCTCTGGTCTCCAGGAATTCTGCATTTACTCCAGTACTGTATAAAGCCATGTAACATTCATACAATATCTCGCTATTTTTTTGCCGTCGTCAATTTGTTTCGGAACGACGGGAATCTTTAATTCTCTTTGAATTTGAATGCGAGCTTAATGAGCCTCCGAGAATGACAATCTGAGAAAGCTCATCACAGTTTTATTGATTTTCCTATTCACTAGTAAATCAGAAAGGCCACGCAGTGATGTGTTAACATGGGGTGGGGGTAAAGAACAGAAAGGTCACGCAGTGATTTGGTAATAGGGGATGGGGTTATATCAGAAAGGCCAGGCAGTGATGTGTTAACAAGGCTTGGGAGTAAATCAGAAAGGCCATGAAGTGATGTGTTAAAGGTACTTAATCCGATCAGATGGTCCCCATATCATCAAGTTACAACAACAACATTTCTTCAAAATAAGCTTTTGTTATCAGAATCAATTAATTATAACAAAATAGTGCTAACCGCTGTCAGCTATGGTATAAAATTTCACAAAACAAGTTATTTATCAACATGTTGTTCAACGAAATATGGCCATATCATATCATGCCTATTATGACATTTGGCCGTATTACCACTTGATTTTAGAGTTATCCATCTTTATCTGACATTTTATCCGAGACAATCGGTTTGACGACTCGTTTCTGGGCCACGACTATAATTACACATTTCGAGAAATAAAAGTTTAAAAAATTGATATCTGATCACTCTGAGCTTTGATGGGTGGGTTCCTCGAGCGTTAGTTCAGATTATGGATCTTTAACAAGGGATGTGGGTAAATCAGAAAGGCCAAGCAGTGATGTGTTCACATGGGATGGGTGTAAATAAGAAAGGCCATGCAGTGATGTGTTAACAAGGGATGGGGCAAATCAGAAAGGACATGCATAAGAATCCTCCTGCAATTGCATTGTCCTTTGCAAGCCTTGAAATAGTGTGTCTGTCATTTGCAGAATGAGGTCCCCAGAGGGTAAATTTAGTGATGCTACCCCGCATAGCGGGCTAGCATCACCAAATTCACCCTCTGGGAACCTCATTCTGCTGAGGTGTAAGTAGAATGAGGTCCCCAGAGGGTGAATTTGGTGATGCTAGCCTGCTATGCAGGGTAGCATCACTAAATTCACCCTCTGGGGACCTCATTCTGCAAATGACAGACACACTATTTCAAGGCTTGGTCCTTTGGTCTGTCTGTTGTCTGCTATTTTTCCATGAGCACCTCTCCCGATGAATAATAGACACCTCAAACTGCCTCAAATGTATATGTTTAAATGGTCATGGTCAGTTCTATACAATACAAGGTAATTTAAGGTGCCAAAAAAATTTGATAGATATAGACTGATTATTAAATAGGTCATTGCAATGTTATGGCATGAGAAAACAAATTCATCTCAAAGTTATCCAAATAAAATAATTTCAGGAGGGGCATGGAAGGGACCAAAATAGGGTCAGGAGGGAACGAGAATCAAGCAATTTTTTATATTGGCCTTAATTACTTTTGTTTAATACCTGGTATATATTGATCATCATCACATTGATATTGATTTTCCTATACACTAGTAAGTCAGAAATGCAATGCAGGGATATGGCAACATGGGGGAGGTTGGGGGATAGATATGGGGTTACAGCTGACCATGGTTTCAATCATAGACTAAACAGAGTCCAACTTGCATCAATAGTATCTTTTTCAATGCTTTCACCTGATAAGTGCTCTAGTTTTTTGATAATTCCATAATTTTCAGGATGTAGCTTTAGTTCTAGATGACTATGTTTCTGAAAATGTTGCCATGACCGTCAATGTTAAAATTAACCAATTTTGTGCCACCTTAACCCTTTCTATAATAAATGGATAACCCAGTTATAAAAGTAAATATTGGAATGGTCTATTTTTCATTGGAGGGGTGTTTGGGAAAAATTGAGCAGACAACAGTATGTCGAAAAAGTAATAGAAGTGAAGAAGTATTCATATTCTTTGCAGGAAATGTCCAGATAATAAGTTCAACAAACAATCTATGGACATTTGTTGAACTTATAATATTATCTGAACATTTTCTAAGGGAACTACAGTAATGCCCTAAATAATCGACTCCTTAACCACAGCAGAATTATGGGAAATTTTTCAGGATTTAGTTGGAAATATGGCTTGTTGCCATTCATCGGAAAGCTCTCACGAAGTTAATTATTTAGGGCATTGCTGTACTCATTAATGAGTGTTTCGTAGAGAAAGGGTTAAAGATAAATCATGGCAGGAGAAAACAATGAGAAATTCAAGGAACTGGAGCATTTTCCTGCTCAAATATTCTGTGATATTGTTAATTTGCTTTGATTTTTCTACGGTTTCCAATGTTGCAGAGCAGAGATGATTACACAGGGTGAACAAACTCTCCCCGGATACGCTAGTAAGGCTTCGTCAGTGGCAAGATGAATTGCTCTCTTAGTAATATGTGACCTCAGGCCAATCCAGATCACCATGCCAGCTCAGTTTCAATGATTCAAACAGGCTATTTATACAAGTAGTTGCACCTCGGGTGCTGGCATACTCCCACGGTCCCAAATTTAAATATGGGCAGGACAGAAATCAAATTTAAATAAACAAAGAAGGATAACTCCAGTATGGAAAATGAGAATGTCATTGTGCACTCTGTTGAAAGCAGTTATGATGGTGAATGTCCGATGAACCATGCATGAGATATCTCAGCCAACGGACAAAAAAACCAAGATTTCCAATTAAACAAAGGATAACTCTTGAATGGCAAAGGCGAACAAGTTATTTGCCTCTCTTAAGAAGCAGTCATGATGACAAACGTCGGCATCCATACCAAACTTCATCCAGATCTGGTGAACAACGGCTGAGATAGATGGGTGGATGGACAAAAAAAAAAGATTTCCCAAGTATCTAAAGAAGAATAACTCCAGAAATGAAAACATGAATGTCTTTTGACTCTCTTTTCAAAGCAGTTAGGATGACAAACCTGCATACCAAATTTCATTCAGATCTGATAACCCATGGCTATATAAGATATATGGCTGGATGAGCAATCAAACGGACGGACAGATGAACAGAAGGCTAGACGGACATTATCACAAACAAAGCCTTCATCTACTCTTTAACCCTTTACCCAACAAACCGGCCAAAACCGGCCAAATAAAGCTTCAACAGCCTAAATTATCTTGGGTCTGTCTCAATAAAACCATACAAATATGGATATCATTGGAACCGGCTCCTTGACCGCATTGTGATAGTTACAGTTATGCCCTGTGCCAATGCATTCTCTTATATATGCGAGTCGACCATAGGTCGCCTCGCATATATAAGAGAATGCATTGGCCTAAAAAAAATCTTTTTTTAACACTTTTTACCATTTTTTCTTACATTCTTTAACAATTTTATAATTTTTAATGTGTTAAGCCAATGCATTCTCTTATATATGCGAGGCGACCTATGGTCGACTCGCATATATAAGAGAATGCATTGGCACAGGGCCCTTCTGTTGGGTAAAGGGTTAATACTTTCATGATGGGACTGGTGCAGTATTAAAGATCCTATGCCAGTGCATTCTCTTATAAATGCGAGTCTCCCAAAGGGAGCTTCATATATTTAGGAAAATGCACTGGCTTACAATGTCAAGGTAAATAGTGTTAGACAAATGTATTCTCTAATATATGTGAGGCTCCATTTCAGGAAGCTCCAGTCATGGAAGGGTTAACACTTTCTTTCCTATATACTCATCGACGAGTAGTTCCATTAGGAAATGTTCAGATAGGTCCACAGGCCGTTTGTTGAACTTATTATCTGAACATCCCCTCCCCCCAATGAATAGTATTTTTTCTGCAGTTGTAAAATCTTTTTGTCTGCCTGTCATCTGCTTATTTTTTCCTAAACACCCCTCCAAATGGCTGATAGATCATTATAATAAATTATATACTTTCATAACTGGGTGGGAGAATCCATCCAGTGTAGAAAGGGTTAATATTCATTCCAATTTTTTACCCAGATACAGTTATACGCAAAATAATCGACTGCATAACTACAGCAGAATTATGGGTAATTTTTCAGGATTTAGTCAGAAATATGGCTTGGTACCATTCATCGGAAAGCTCTCAGAGCTTTCCAATGAATGGCAACAAGCCATATTTCCGACTAAATCCTGAAAAATTACCCATAATTCTGCTGTGGTTAAGGAGTCAATTATTTAGGGCATTACTGTATATGTCAACCGTTATGAGCGAATATTCATACAATATTCGAATATCTGAATATTTACCTTCCTTTTCTTTGCATTTAGCACGTCCTTCAGATTTTTCATCAGAATAGTCGCCACAATGGTCGACATTATCACAAACTAAATCCTCATCTATACAGTAATTGTTTATGTCACACTGATAACTTGATCCACAACTCTCGAATTCTTTAAAATCTGAAGAAAAAAACAGGAATACGTGACAAATAAAGATATAAAGAAAGATGATAATTGAATGAATTAATGAATACATTCATATATTTACACTCAGCTCTGATTGCATGTTAAAGGGGTAGTGTAGGCCATTTTCAATAAATTCCGGGTGATAACAACGATCTAGTATCAATAATATATAAAAAATTAAGTAATTTGAGTCAGAGATGTTTTCTGTAAGCATGCATTCAGGTTAATAGGTTTATCTTTAAAATAAAAGTTTATAATTTGATATAAATTTAATTTATGGCTGGAGTGTACAAGACGTAATCAAAATAATTCACGGATAGTGGATTTGGCAACGCGTGACACACATGATCGTGTATAAAATTATGTTGATACGGGGCGTAAACTCGAGCCACTCACTGACTAGTGACTATACAATGACTTAAATGAGTATATCGGACCACTATGCATATAATATAACATTTATTTGATACATTTGCTTGAAAACTGTCCAAAAATTACTCGACAATGAAAATTGGCAATTCGCATTCCGGCTAATCTACCATCCGTAACATTACTTCGTACTCAACAGACTTTCAAATAATGGAAATCTGGTTACCTTATTCTATGACTCAGAGACCAAAGAAACCAACAACATCTGAGTACAGTATCCCTTTAACAGAACAATTAGTTATTTGGTGATTTAGTCAAGTACATTAATCCATGAAGGTACATGATTTAGCTTAGTGAAATTATTAATTACTCTAGGGGATCTTGGTACCTAAAGAGTTAAAAAAGTAAAAAAAATATCTTTAACCTCACAGTTGTATTAAAATACAATTTGTTCGGTGTTCTCTAAATAACTTTTCAGATTAGTGAAAAGACTTGCAATTCTGGGTTGAATTCATGCAAATATAAGCCTTGAGTAGGTTGCATGTGGTAAATTATAAACATCATCTATTCACCAACCCCAGTTCATAATTATGTAGAGTGAAATTAGCGTTCATCTTCAGACATTTCAATTCCCCAAATTCAAGTCAGAAAAGGGTATGCCCAAAATATGGAATTGTGCACAAAGTAGCACATATGAAGTTATTCCTTCTTCATAGTGAAACTTCAGGAATTTTCCCATTTGAGCAGAATAAAAATAATTTTTGAAGGATTCTTGAATCAGGAATTGAACCCCTAGATCATGGTGTGAATCTCTACTCGAGCTAACACCCGAAGAGGATCACATTTCACCAGTATACACCACTTGGAACTTTTTGAAGTTTTGACAGGGGACCTTATAAAGTCGAAAAAATAATGTAGGGAATATATTTCTTAGTTATTATCTGCTCCTTAATACTGTACTTCACTGTAGGTGAAGGTCCCAAATCGAAATTGCATGCTTTTCTGAGCCAATATCACAATAAATATTAATTTAATTACGAAGGATAAATTCCATAATTGTAAGCGACGCAAAGAAAAATTGCTAACAAAGTCAGTTACATCGTGAAATTTCGAGTTAGGACCTTGACCTGTAGTGAAGTACATTATTAAGGAACTAAGAAATATATTCCCTGCATTATTTTTTCAACTTTATAAGGTACCCTGTGAAAACTTAAAAAAGTTCCAAGGATTTTTACTGGTGGAATATGATCTCTACGGGCGTTAGCCAGAGTAGAGATTCATGGCATGATCTATTCAACCCCCAGAAGCGAGTAAATTATAATTTTTCTTTTTATGCCAAATTAAAAAAAATTCCCCGTCTGCCACAGGGTGCCCAAATTAA
This sequence comes from Siphonodentalium dalli, assembly GCA_032622095.1. Taxonomy (NCBI): domain Eukaryota; kingdom Metazoa; phylum Mollusca; class Scaphopoda; order Gadilida; family Siphonodentaliidae; genus Siphonodentalium; species Siphonodentalium dalli. The sequence continues at coordinate 135,595,496 of CP136062.1, read as the reverse complement.
TTTAGGACGTCTAAAGGCCTGTCCTCTAGGCTACTATTTTATCAAGCAAATTATTTCTAGTTCACTACTTAGCCTTTTAGCACAGAGGATATACACACCATTCCATTAGATCATGCCATGAATCTCTACTCTTAGCTAAGAACATAGAGATCATATTCCACCAGTACAAAACATAGGAACTTTTTTATGTTCTGACCTGTTATGACAGGGAACTTTATAACATTGAACAAAACAGGAAAGGAATATATTTTTTTGTTAATACTTGTTCCTCAATATTCTACTTCACAGTAGGGGGTCGTCCCAGGTCGATATTGCATGTTTTTCTGTGGTCCGATACCGCAATAAACATTGAAGTAATTACCCAAGAGAAATTCCTTAATTGTAATGGACGCAAAGCAAAATCGCCCACTAAGTAACTTAAATCGTGAATTTTTTAGTTGGAACCTTACCTACATTATTAAGGAACAGATCATAAGAAACATGTTCCCCACATTATTTTGTCAACTTTATAAGGTTCCCTGTCAAAACGTCAATAAGTTCCCATGTTTTTGTTCTGGTGGAATATGATCTCTACGGGCATTAGTCAGAGTAGAGATTCATGGCATGATCTAACCATTCCATATGAACAGAGCAAAGAAGGTGACAACATCAGTATACTTTTGTCAATGTCAAAAGGTCGATATCCCTCCAGGGAGGATCTATGACACCCGAAAAGCCTGCAAATAGTGTGTCTGTCATTTGCAGAATGGGGTCATCAGAGGGTGAATTTAGTGACGCTATCCCACATAACATCACAAAATTCACCCTCTGTGGACCTCATTCTGCTTATGCAACCACTACTATGGGAGATCTAGGATCAGAATGAAGTTCCCCAGTTAAAGTTGGGGATGTTCCCCCATAAGTCACCTCGATTATGCAATTTATCTTCTGCAAATTAGGGGATATAGAAACTGAACAGAAGAGAAAAAGTAACTAAAAACAATGTTAATTTGAGACTATAGATTCTTAACAGAAGACGAGACCCATGCAGACTGAGGTCCCCAGAGGGTGAATTTGGTGATGCTAGCCCACCGTGCCGGATAGGTTCACTAAATTCATCCTCTGGGGACCTCATTCTGCAATGACAGACACACTATTTGCAGGCTTGACACCTGATAACATTGTTACTGTTTGTGGATGATAAGATACCAGGATTTTGATTACAGAAATAATGGGCCTCACACTTCATCAGCCAATGATATGATATCTGGATAATCACACATCATATTTATCACATAGCATTTCAATCTGTTTTTGATTGTGAATACTACACTCTGCTGGTGAGAGCCTATATACAGTAATGCTCTAAGTAATCGACTTCTTAATCTGGATAATCTAATCAGATCATAAGAAACATGTTAAGAAGTCCATTACTTAGAGCATTACTGTATGCAATCTGAGTTGAGGGACATCTCAATGTGCTATGTTGATGGTAACATGGCCAATTCAATAGGAAGTGATAAAACATCACTCTGTTTTCCTCGAAGCCTGGATGATCCATACTTGAAGGAAACAGAGTGATGTTTCTGATCTGTGTTGGCAAATATAATCCTATTATTTTGTAATACAACCAAAAACATAAGAATACACAATCCCATTCTGTCAAACATTCAATCAAATTGGAATCTCACTGACTAAGAGCATTGGTCTGGAGAATAAATGTGAGATTTTACAGAATTGTTCGCCAAATTCTCCAAAAGATCTGCATCCCATCTAGCTCACCCAAACTTATCTAACCCACTTCCTATATGTCTTGTTTATTGAAAATGGGTCATATATCAATCCCATTTGAACCCTTTATTTATTAAATAGATCATAACATATCAGTTATAAAAGTATCCATTGGAATGGTCTATTATTCATCGGGAGGAGTTTTGGAAGAAATCCAATTTATTGGAAGGAAAATTCTGACATTTCTTACTAATGTTGAGAAATTAGCTGTTTCAGAAGCGGGTAGGGGAGTTTGCAGGATTGCAGTTGGAAATTGAATTTGGGCTCACCCCGTTTGAAGAACGAAGAACTAGACACTTCACTGCATATATGTACAGTATTATTTGGTACACAAGATCCGTCAGTTTGACAAGCAGTCTGCCAATTCCTATACATTGCCTAAGTAGCAGCATCCTTTAGTCAAATTTAACTAGACTAGATCTTGCATGTAGAGTTTATTATCCAGAAACAAGATTGGATGAGGAGAATAATGAATGTATTCACCAAAATGATGAAATTCAGACAAAACAATGATAAATGCAATTTCTGAAAATATTTTACAATATTAGATGAATTATTTTTTGCAGAAAAATCTAAAATTTCCAATATTCATTGCTTTTGACATAAAATAACTGGATGTTAAATTAGTTAGCCTGAAGTGACGGAGTGAGACCATGCACCCATCCAACAACCCCCATCCCAATATATTTCTATATTCTTCAAAGTACATGTATATAATATATGGTAATGAAGACTATGTACAAAAGATGCATAGTAAATCAATATACACATGAACACGAACAAGGGGTCAAGATTGGGGAGGGGTCAGCTTGAGAGGTGAGTAAATCTTCTGGACTATTCATTTTTCAATTTTCCAACCAGTATTTAGACTAGTGTTAAAGACATATTATGGACTTGTTCGGGTGCGTGAAACTGTTAAGTAAGCATTCATGCAATACGTCAACTGGAGGAATGTAACATTCTACTAGCTCCCCGAAAAGTTCAAGCAAATCGACCGTACCACTCCACAGAAAACATCGTCTGAACTACGCTCAATTGTAAATATTTACTTCTTGATTCCCGACGCAACTATCAATGATAAACTAATGAAATAGATTTTGCCATAGAGAGTCACTTGATTTAATTAATAGATAAGAATGAGGGTGTGTGTTGTCAATTTGGATAAAATATGTGTAAACATAACTATACTTTGAGCAAGATTATTCCCCATTTCTATTTGGCCACCCTACTGGAGTGTTTCACATCACTTTAAGTGTGTGCATTATATACCAATAGTTCAAATTTACCTTTATTTACATACAATTTCACACTCAAAAGTATATTTTTATTTAACCAATTCTAAAATTTCTGACCAACTATGATGTTGTTCAGGAAGAGAAAGAGAGAGAGACCACTTAATGAGCAAACAGTCTATTGGATTGTATAACTCCCCCCCCCCCCCCCCCCACCCAGTAGTGATCTAGCTGTGTTGTGTCAAGCATTCAATTGAATCAGAATTTCACATGCAAAGTTTATTAACCAGAAAAACAAACATGTCAAGACTGGAGGAGCAGAAATAATGAATGTATTCACAGAATCACTCTTAAAGATTCATCAATCAATTATTGACAGGGACCGTTAAGCAGAATAAATCTTTTGTTAAGACTGAGTGTTAATGCATGAGAGACAGACAAGGGAGTCCCAAATTAAGGTCCTATCATCCCTATTAAAAGATGAGTCAGCTATCAGCCCTGCCAGCTATCAGAATTAATTATGACCAAAACTATCCCTCAGTCGAACAAGTGGCAATGAAAAACTCAAATTCCAGGAGATAATTTTTCGCAGTTTTCAATTAAGTCATTGGATGAGTTCCGAATTCTGTCATTTTCGCACAACGAGGAATATAGAATTGTCATTTAAATGCATATTGTGTGTGCCGAATTGCTGTATCGTGGTGATAACGAATTGACGTCTTTGTTCTTAGAATAATATTTATGGCAGCTATTTCCATATTGCCCCTTATTTGAATTCCACATGCCCTGTTGCGTGATTAAGACACTTTAACAGCATGGTGATTTTTGTCAGAATTTTAGTGATTCATGGCAGATAAATGACATGAATTCAACATTAGCCATTCTCTGATACCTGCACTCTGTCTATAGTGAATGTGTTGATACAATTTCTGACAATTTTATGAACAATGAGGAAATACCTTGGAGCCAGTGGAGTATTCTGCTATTAACCTGACATAAATAAAGATTCTGAAGCCATCAAGATGGTTCATACCAAGATAGAAAATCTGCTTCCAGATTAAACCTTTCATGAAGGGATTAGTACTGGTGCAGCATTGAAGATCCTGTGCCAGTGCATTCTCTTATATTGCGGGTCTCCCATAGGGAGCCTGGCATATATAAGAGAATGTACTAGCTGACAAGGTCATGGTAATTATTGTTAGGCCAAGCATTCTCTTATATATGCAAAGCCAATGAATTCTCTTATATATGCAAGGTGCCCTATGTTTTAGTAGTTTATTTTATCAAGTCGATTTTGCTCTTTTGGTCACCTATTATGGAATTTGAACAATGGCTGAATTATACACTCTTTTTATATTAAAATTTGTGAAATAGGTCATCCAGAGCAGTGGTGTTTAACCCTTTCTAAACTAAATGGATTCTCCCACTCAGTTATAAAAGTATTCATTGGAATGGTCTATTATTCAGCTGGAGGGGTTTTAAAGAAAAATGAGCAGACGACAGATAATATAAGTGCAGAAGGAGTCCTATTAATGGATGGGAAATATTCAGATAATAAGTTCAAAAACGACCTATGGTCCTTTGTTGAACATATTATCTGAACATTTCCTAAGGGAACTTCTCGTCAATGGGTATTTAGTATAGAAAGCGTTGAGTACATGCACACAGATTCAGGGTTATAAGAGGATAGAGCATATGAAACATCAGTGGCATATAAATCACCTTTGTGTACTCGCAGTTTCGACCAATTGTGTTGTTGTTCTGGCAAGCCCTGTTTGACGTCACCCAATGGACAAACCCAAGCCTTGATATTATGTGTCTGTTATTTACAGAATGAGGTCCCCAGTGGGCTAGCTTCATTAAGTTCACCCTCTTGGGACCTCATTCTTCTTAGGTCTCATCTTCTGGGAAGTATCAATAATCTCAAATTAACATTGTTTCTAGTTACTTTTACCCGTCTGTTCAGTACTATATCCCATAATTTGCAGAAGATAAAATGCATTATTGAGGTGAATAATGGGTGATCATCACCAACTTCAACTGGGGAACTTAAATCCTATATAGGTCTACCATAGCAGTTGAGGCCTCAGAAGAATGAGGTTCACAGAGGGTGAATCTGGTGACGCTAGCCAACCATGCAGACACACCATTTCAAGGACTGGATGAACCATAGGTTACCTAATGAATTCTTGTTAATATATATTAATGTGAGGACCCGATAAAAACAATACCAAACTTGAGTTTGTTGGCCCATTACGTAGGGACAAACTTGTTATCTCCGACGACATCATGGGATCCATGTAGATTTGATACCTGGATGTCTCTTTTTGAACACCTCAATGTTACCTGAAATAACTAGAATGTCCCACTACAAATGTACGTACCTTCACTAAAAGATGTGATGATGAATTTGAAACCCCGTCCTCTCTGTCCATTACTATTTGACCTGAAAGAAACAAAAGAGAGCAATGAATATGCAGCAACAAATAATACAAGTATGAGGAAGACATTTTTTTTTTCCAAAATAAAAATTCCTGTTGGTCAAGCGTGCTAACCGCATAATTAGAAATGAAAGGTGATTATTTTTGGTGGTAACCCTTTGATAACTGATGAGTAGTTACTTGATTCCAATACACCTATTTGTAAAATTATTTATTATACGCTCAACGGTGATTAATCAAAAAAAAAGCGGTTAACCCTTTCAGTGCCAAGTCCGATTTTTGTATCAACCCATATTTCCTTGATCATTTTTCAAATTTATTGATTATAATAATGTGATACATTGATGGAAAGAGCTCTTAGAGCTCTTTCCATCAATGTATCACATTATTATAATCAATAAATTTGAAAAATGATAAAGGAAATATGGTTTGATACAAAAATCGGACTTGGCACTGAAAGGGTTAAATAAATTTTGATATCCCCCAGAAGGGGGATATAGAAGTTTTTACTTTCATACCAGCTTGCGCATGCGACAGATTCACTTGCATGTACAGTAATGCCCTAAATAATTGACTCCTTAACCGCAGCAGAATTATGGTTAATTTTTCAGGATTTAGTCGGAAATATGGCTTGTTGCCATTCATCGGAAAGCTCTCAACTGTGAGAAAATTTATTGTCGTAAATGACGAAATTCACTGGAAACGCGCACAATAAAAAGAATATCTAGTGTTTTACCTGCTCACTCATGACAAAATTTCTGCTATCCACTCAAAAACATTAGATATCCTCTATTTATCACATAATTAGCCCCTAAACCCAGCCTCAAATTTTTAGTAAGACACACGTGTATTGTAGGCACATGCAATGATGTTGATGTCAATGTCAGAACTTTATTATTATGTTAATTGGAATATAATTATGATATTCGATTTGTGTTAGGCTATTTAGTGTTGACTGTGAGATAAACATGGGTGGAACAATTTTGTCAAGATTAAAAGATACATTTAAAATGGAACTATAATTTTTCTTGAAGGTGTCTTTACTTCCTCTTTGATTGTGATAAGATGTTTTTAACCTCAGGCGTTTCGAGATCGTTTTTCCTTGCTAAAATGTGATTATGTAATAAAATGAATCTCAAACTCGTCGCAATTCTATAAAAAATTTATTAACCTTAATTGTTCACTATATTTAATTCGAGCCTCATTAAAGCTCAGCTAGAATCAAATTTAGTGCACTCGGTTAATAAATTTTGTATAGAATTACGATTCATTAGAGATCCTCTATATATTGTAATGATCTATCTAATTGTAAGAATCTTCAAATCATATAAGAAGCCGACAGACAGAAAAGACCTTTGGATTCAGTTAGAGGGATGTTCAGCTAACAAGTTCAACACAGATCCCAAAGCTGTTTGTTTAACTTAATTTATTTACTATATATCCCTACAAATATATCATTGGGAATCAAGTAACTACTCATCAGTGAGTATTCAATAATCAGAGGGTTTATAATAATGAAGTACCCTCTTTGTGAGGATGATGATACAGGGGATACACCTGCAGAAATCCACCTGGACACACTACAGCTGTTATCAAATATTTGTTTCAACCATATATACATGTACTAGTAGATACCTAGTCCCTCTCCTTAAATTAACCCTTTCTATACTGAATGGAATCTTCCACTCAGTGATAAAAGTATACATTGGAATGGTCAATTTTTCATCTGGAGACGTTTTCAGGGAAATAGTTCAGAAGGATTGAGTCCAGTTGATTGGAGGAGACTGGTAATAAGTTCAACAAACGACATGGTTATTTGTTGAACTTATTATCTGAACATTTCCTATGGAATATGAGTATTTTAATAATAGAGAAAGGATTAAAACCTTGGGATAATCCTGCTATTCAACTGAATTAGGGTAAAACAAACCGTACATCTACTAGCTGTTCTAGTTTGACCCTTTGATGATAAGTGGACACATGCTATTGGGTATTTACTAGATTCATATTGATTCATTTGTAGGGATATTTAACAAATAAGTTAAATAAACAGCATAAATTGGTTCTTTGTCAAACTTTACAGCTAAACATCCCTAGAAATGAATCTTAACGGAGTTTCTCTGCCTGCTATCAGCTTACATTATATGAACCCCCCTACAAATAAATAATGGACCATTCATTTGTATACATTTATAACTGAATGGGAGAATCCATTTAGTAATCAAAGGGGTTAATTAAGGAAGTACACTCTTTGTGAGGATGATGATACAAGGGATACACCTGCAGCAACCCATGTTGACACACTACAGCTGTTCCTAGATGTTTGTTCATACCATGTGTTTATTTGTTCTAACATAACTCCAATATTTCCCCAGTCAATATCAAACACTTACTGAGAGCTGTCTGAAGCTGTAAATCGCTGGCATGTTCAGGCTGTTAACATAACTAGTTAACACAAATACCCGGGTGTCATTGCCAACTGCTGGAGTGAGGTATTACACATAAACAGCTGGTGTGGGGGTGGGCATGTCTCACCCCCTCCCCAATGGCAACCCAAAACCTGTTATATTTCAAATTTAAATCTACCTGTTTCAATTTGAGGGGTCTACAAAATTAACAAAAGTTAAGAATTTAAACATTACAAATATAGCAAACATATCTTGGAATGTTTATTTGTTTGTCCAAACTTACTTTTTTTTTTTTAATTTAAAGACATAGTACTTGTTCGTGTGTGAAACTGATAAGTTAGTATTCAGGTGCTATGCCAACTGGAGGAATGTAGCATTCCACTAACATCACCGAAAATCTCAAGCCAAACGACCGTACAACTCCAAAGAAAACATTGTCTGAACTATGCTAAATTGTAAATATTTACTACTCGAATCGGGATGCTTCTATCGGCGATAAACTAACGAAAATGATTTTGCCATCGGCAGTCACTGCATTTAATTAATATATAAGAATGATGGTGTGTGTGTCAATTTAGATATAATATTTGTAAAAATAACTACTTTGAACAAGATTATTCTCCATTTCTATTTGATCACCCTACCGGAGTGTTTCACATCACTTTAAGTTAAATTTTAGACATTGGCCAAGAGTAAGAATTCTCATGAGAGGGGGCAGCAAGTGGTATAGTGCTTATTTTATGTGAAAACTAAAATGCCCAAATCACAGATTCCATCCATTCGACCAGATAGGAACGATTTGTGAGTCATAACATAGTGGACTTAATCATATTATTATTCTATTTCCTGCGCTTCCCATGCATAAAACGCTAATTATTTTTTGCACGTAGCTGCCATAGGTCGCCCCATGCTGGCTGATCAATACAGTAATTGCCTACGCAGGTGAAGTTAATATGATATAGAGACATTAGTGTGGAGAAATGTGATTACTGTTACAGGTACAATAGGAATCCGAGGGGTCATGACCAGAAATGTAACTGACGGAGAACACTTACTGAAATCTGATAGCCGTTAGGTTATGTTTCGAGCTGTAGTGTTGATTTTACCAGAGCCAATTATTACACCATAAATAATGAATATTGACTTCGATCTAATGTACCTGAGTATTATATATATTGACTGTGACATCCAGGTAAATTATGTTGAAATTTTCACTACAAAAATTCATAACTGAGAGGACCACTTTAAGAATGTAACAATCAACAGTTTCCAATTCAACTACATTGGTATAATTTATAATAAAACACAATATGTGAATGATGCAAAGTCGTTTTTATTGAGTCTTTTATTTTAAATACCCAATCAATCATTAATATGATATACTGGTACAGACGTTGGTGTGGAGATAAATGTGCATGAATGTGATTACTGTTACAGGGCACAATAGGAAGCCGAGGGGGTCCTGACCAGAAAGGTCACAATTAAGCAGAGTGTCAGCACTTACTGAAATCTGATAGCAGTTCGTTGATGTTTCCAGCTGAAGTGTTGATTTTACTAAAACCAATTAACCCTTCCATGACTGGTGCTTCCTGAAATTGTGTGTATTTAAAAGCCTGTGCCAATCAGACCTGTTGACCCCTCCCAGATTCTGCGAGAGACTCCCAGATTTGGGCCCAATCTCCCGCACTCCCATCACAATCTCCCGGATTGAGCAATTTATTGTAAACAAAAACAATTAACCGGCTTAGCACAGCACGACTTAACGTTATTCGCCAATGCATGCTCTTATGTATGCGAGTCTCTCATAGGGAGCCTCGCATATATGAGAATACATTGGCCTAACAATATTTACCTTGACCTTGTAAGCCAGTGCATTCTCTTATATATGCGAGGCTCCCCCATGGGAGTCTCGCATATATAAGAGAATGCACTGGCACATGATCTTTAATGGTGCACCAGCGCAGCTCCTGTTATCAAAGGGTTAATGCACAATAGGTAATTGAAATTGACACAATTTAATGTACATGTACCTGAGCATTATATTGTATTGACTGTGACAGCTAGGTCATTTCTGGTGAAACTTTCCCTTCAAAAATTCATTACTGAGAGAAGGGCCACTATGAGTCAAGACTTTATAGATGAATATAAGTCTGTTAAGGGCATATTGAGGCTGAAGTGGTCACTGTCACTCCCTTTCATTTAGTTGGGTACCCAGCTTTTTTTTATTTTCAGTTGGGAACCCAGGGTTTATAAAGTTTGCATTTGGATACTCAGTTTTAAGAAATCTCACACAGAACATGATTTAATTAGTGATTGCCATCAGTTGTTTTTGAAATGAACCTGTTAAATTTGTGAATACTCATTCATATGATATGATGCTTGAAAATAATAGCGGAGAAGAATTGTAGGCATAGGACATAGGTCCTGCTGACTGCTTTAGGCCTATTGGAGAACTATCAATAATGAATATAAGAACAAAGTTGATCTACACTAATGCCCTAAATAATCGACTCCTTAACCACAGCAGAATTATGAGTAATTTTTCAGGATTTAGTCGGAAATATGGCTTGTTGCCATTCATCAGAAAGCTCTCTCTCAGAGCTTTCCAATGAATGGCAACAAGTCATATTTCCGACTAAATCCTGAAAAATTACCCATAATTCTGCTTTGGTTAAGGAGTCAATTATTTAGGGCATTACTGTATTTCTCCATATTCTTCTTAGTGTTGACGTTTTTTGCAGGCTTTTATATCATTTGTACATTTACTAACTGCAAATACCTTGTGTCCCTTTAAACAAAGTTATTAGATAAAACGAACAACATGATGTTGAGACAATAGCCCAGCATGATACTCATCATGTTGAGTTAAGAGGATGAAACTAGAGATCCTTCCTGCAGTATAGTTAATAAAGTCACGCTGTGTGAGGGACTCCCAGAATTAGCCATCCGTCAGACTGGATTCTGTTCAGACACCTGGTGTTAGCCAATCGTTGACATCCGAATAAACAGACAAATCAGCAAGAAGTAAGATTTAATGTACGATCCTGCGGTTAGCGAGGATCGAAAACCACCTCATGGCTCCACGAATTCGGCCTAAAAGCCGGAAAAATATTGCATGTTCTGCTGTGCCTATCTCAAGCATGGGAAAATCATGACACTATGTAAACACAAGAGGGTGCAGTAATAGAGGGCATTCGGTGTAAAATAGTAGAACAACATTCCACGAACATCAACTATTTCTAAACGAGTTTGAGTCTAATCAGACGGAAATGAGTTATCAAAATTTGACATATTTTGTCATGTTACAAAGTTAAATGTTTGTTTATCTTGAAGTTCTGTGCCTTGGAAATCAGTATCTACTCAGTTCGAGGCAGTATATATGCTTCATCAAATCAGTGAATCATTTTAACTACGTCTGATTGTTCATGTGCATATGCAGTGACTCTCAATGGTAGAATAATTTCCATATGTTTTTCAACGATTAATTGGACTGAATGATGGACCAAAATGTGATTAACATTATGATTTTGGGGTATTTTTTAGATACAAACCTGAAATGGACAGTTATATATTCCCCTGTTGAATATATCGTGGGAGGGAGAATATTTCCACACAGCCCAAAGTTACCCCCGACTTCATCCTGAAAGTAAAACAGATTTGATTATACACAATTATTTCTTTTCAATACAAATATATAATTTTGTTATCTTACACATATCTCTTTCTTTTCAATATTCATATCATATCTAGGGTTTATCTTTTTGTGACCATAATAGCTGTGTTGATTCTGAACCAAAAGAGCCAAGGATGGTCAAATGTTGTGTTATAGGCCACCTGGAGGAGGTAAAATTTACGAGTCTGGCCATCCAAATATTTTGGTATGTCATTATCTATCATCATCATCATTTAATCGAAACAAGTCATGCAACTTTTTATTCCGATACATACATGTATATTATCAGAATAATCCATAGTCCAAATTAAGTATTTGAACAATTTAACATAAATAAATGCAAATCAGCTATCAGCATACCCGGTACTGTGATTTCAGGTTATAGAAGTTATGAGTCAATCATTGTTTTAAAGTCTTTCAGCATTTTTGGCTCTACCATAAATTCTGGTAGATTGTTCCAATTTATCACAACGCGCTGCGAAAAGAAATATTTACTAATGTTTTTTTTGGAATGACACAACTGTAGTTTCTTACTCTGTCCACGTGTTGATTTATATTGTGCTTTACAAAAGAACTGTTCCGTGTTTACATCATACAAGTTTTCCATATATTTATAGGTCTCGATGAGGTCTCCTCTTAATCCATCTCATATATATTTTGAAGACCTCTGTCTGTCTGTTTGTCATTTATACAAATCTACGATTCTCGACCGATCGGGACGAAACTTGGTACGTGTGTGTAGTTTGACCAGGCGGTGGACGTTGTCGTATTGGCTTCGCGCGTGCGGCGCCTGCTTCGCGCATGCGCAGACGAGATCTCGGAAACGGGTGGAGCTATCGACTTGAAATTTGCTATGTGAATGTATCTTGCCCCGGATACAAATTTTACCGGGTCGCCGAGCCCGTGCGACGCCAGCTTCGCGCATGCGCAGACGAGATCTCGGAAACTGGTGGAGCTATCGACTTGAAATTTGGTATGTGAATGTATCTTGCCCCTGATACAAATTTTATCGGGTCGCCGAGCCCGTGCGACGCCAGCTTCGCGCATGCGCAGACGAGATCTCGGAAACGGGTGGAGCTATCGACTTGAAATTTGGTTTTTGAATAGCCCGGACAACGTCGGGCTCATCGGCTAGTCTCATATATATTTTGAAGACCTCTGTTTGTCTGTTTGTCTGTATGTTTGTTTGTCATTTATACAAATCTACGATTCTCGACCGATCGGGACGAAACTTGGTACGTGTGTGTAGTTTGACCAGGCGGTCGACGTTGTCGTATTGGCGAGCCCGTGCGGCGCTCGCTTCGCGCATGCGCAGACGAGATATCGGAAACGGGTGGATCGAGCTATCGACTTGAAATTTGCTATGCGAATGTATCTTGCCCCGGATACGAATTTTATCGGGTCGCCGAGCCCGTGTGACGCCAGCTTCGCGCATGCGCAGACGAGATCTCGGAAACGGGTGGAGCTATCGACTTGAAATTTGGTTTTTGAATAGCCCGGACAACGTCGGGCTGGGTAGAGCTATCGACTTGAAATTTGGTTTTTGAATAGCCTGGACAACGTCGGGCTCATCGGCTAGTCTATACTATATATTTTGAGACTTCGTATATATGTGTGTGGGTACTTCATAGAATCCAAAACGCGTGTAAAGATTGAGCTCAAACTTCCTATGTAAGTGTCAAATCCCACCGACACGACCGTGGTCGCGGTTTAGAGAAGCTCAGAGCACCCGTTCTCCAATCTCAAATCACCGCAAAGGCACGGCGTGGGTTAATCAAGTGATTATTTAATGAGCGTTTGTTTTTGACGCATCTCTATAAAGAGCGTCTGTTTCCCATTCAACGTTATTGGCATCTGCAGAGTTATACGGGAACATTGAGTGCTTGCCTATGCGGGGAGATTTATTGGAGCTCTTACAACATCATTGTTATAGTATGTATGACACTTAGGTCAGGGCTTAGGGGGGGGGGGGTAGTTATAGGCATAATGCTTCTCAGAAATCCCGGTTACAAACCAACACTCACAATTTCGTATTTACGCAAACGTTATCGCTCGAAATTTATTCCCTGCGAGCACGGATGGCGCGCTTTGTTTTTACAGTATATACCTTCGGTATATACCGAAATCATCCCAGATAATCACGAATATAGCATCAGATTTCTCCCCAGATATACCGTTATAAAGCTACTGGAATCTGCCAATCTATACTATATATTTTGAGACTTCGTATATATATGTGTGTGTATATGTGTGTACTTCATAGAATCCAAAACGCGTGTACAGATTGAGATCAAATTTCGTATGTAAGTGTAAAATCCCACCGACACCGCCATAGATGTGTTTTCGAGAAGCTCTGAGCACCCTTTATCCACTCCCAGTCATCGAAATCAGCTCAAACGGCACGTCCGGGGTTAATAACGTCATTATATATATATATGAAGTCAGAGTCTCCAAAGTTATACCGGAACAAACACGTGTTTACGTCGTCTTGGGGGTCCACGATGGGAGTCTGACTTCAATGCAATGTTATCGCTCGAAACACGTGTTTACTTCGTGTTGAGGTTCACGATGGGAGTCTGACAATTGTTATCGCTCGAAATAGTACATTAGGACGGGAACGGCTGGACAGATTGAGCTCAAACTTCCTATCTAAAGGTAAAATACCACGTACGATGTCGTCCACGCGTTTTCCAGAAGCTCCGAGCACCCGTACTCCACTCCCAGTCATAAAAATCAGCTCAAACGGCACGGCCGGGGTTAATAACGTCATTATATATATATATACGAAGTCAACGTTATTAGCATCTGCATTGAGTGCATTTCCTAGAACGCAACACGTGTTTTACGTCGTCTTGAGGTTCACGATGGGAGTCATTTCAATGCAATGTTATCGCTCGAAACACGTGTTTACTTCGTGTTGAGGTTCACGATGGGAGTCTGACATTTCAATGCAATGTTATCGCTCGAAATATTATGCAGAAAGGCAGATCTCGGAAACGGGTGGAGCTATCGACCTGAAATTTGCTATGTGAATGTATCTTGCACCGGGTACAAATTTTATCGGGTCGCCGAGTCCATGCGACGCCCGTGCAGCGCATGCGCAGACGAGATCTCGGAAACGGGTGGAGCTATCGACTTGAAATTTGCTATGTGAATGTATCTTGCGCCGGGTACAAATTTTATCGGGTCGCCGAGTCCGTGCGACGCCAGCTTCGCGCATGCGCAGACCAGATCTCGGAAACGGGTGGAGCTACCGGGTACAAATTTTTCTTATTGAAACGCGTGGAGCTAAAAATTAAAAACAAATATTAAAAAAATGTCATGTTTCGGACAAGCCGCCGGTGGCGGGCTAACCTGCTAGTCTACTATATAATTTGAGACTTCCGTATATATATATGTATATATGTATATATGTATGTGTGTATATATGTGAGTACTTCATAGAATCGAAAACGCGTGTAGGAATGGGCATCCTCACGGCAATGTCGGCTTATAAGACGTCTTTACTACACATGACAGCCGATGGACAATTGGTCTCTATATATGTACCAAAATTACGCCGCGTTGGTGACTGGGAAATTCCAGGGAATGCCGATTGAGCTCAAACTTGCTACCTACGGGAAGTGTCATATATATGAGTGTGTCCTTTATAGACTCGAACCGATTGAGCTCAAACTTGCTAAATATTGACTGGGAAATTCCAGGGAATGCCGATTGAGCTCAAACTTGCTACCTACGGGAAGTGTCATATATATGTGTGTGTCCTTTATAGACTCGAACCGATTGAGCTCAAACTTGCTAAATACGGGAAGTGTCATGGACGGGTTCATTGAAAAACAAAAACAAATCAGGTAAAATTGAAAAACAAAATTAAAAAGGCACAATTAACTCCTTGAAAAAAATCGGGTAAAATTGAAAAACAAAAAATTCAATTAAAAAATTATTGAAAAACAAAATAATTAACTCATTAAAAAACAAAAAATTAAATTAAAATTGTCATGTTTCTGACTATTGCCGAAATTTGCTGCAAATGCAGCACAAGTGTCTCGGAACCTGTTGCAATTGCTTTTTCGAACAAAGCCATGGGACGAATGCCGCCAGTGGCGGGCTAACCTGCTAGTCTATACTATATATTTTGAGACTTCGTATATATATATGTATGTATGTACTTCATAGAATCCAAAACGCGTGTAAAGATTGAGCTCAAACTTCCTATGTAAGTGTAAAATCCCACCGACACCGCCGTAGTCGCGGTTTAGAGAAGCTCAGAGCACCCGTTCTCCAATCTCAAATCACCGCAAAGGCACGGCGGGGGTTAATCAAGTGATTATTTAATGAGCGTTTGTTTTTGACGCATCTCTATAAAGAGCGTCTGTTTCCCATTCAACGTTATTCGCATCTGCAGAGTTATACGGGAACGCAAACGTTATCGCTCGAAATTTATTCCCTGCGAGCACGGATGGCGCGCTTTGTTTTTACAGTATATACCTTCGGTATATACCGAAATCATAGCATATAGCATCAGATTTCTCCCCAGATATACCGTTATAAAGCTACTGGAATCTGCCAATCTACGGGAAATTCCAGGGAATGCCGATTGAGCTCAAACTTGCTACCTACGGGAAGTGTCATATATATGAATGTGTCCTTTATAGACTCTAACCGATTGAGCTCAAACTTGCTAAATAAGAAAATAGCCCCCAAGCCGTAAATATCAACAACAACGATATTGCTACCTACCGGGAGCAACGTTATTAGCATCTGCAGAATTATGCAGAGAGAAAGTGCTTTCCTATTTTTAGAACGCAACACATGTTTACGTCGCGTTGGTGATTGAGGTTCACAACAGGGTTAATTGACTGTCCGCTCTTTGCAACGATGAGGTTCACGGCGGGGACTATTGACCAACACTCACAATTTCGTCTTTTGCATCAGATACCAACACCTCGACCGATCGGGACGAAACTTGGTACGTGAGTGTAGTTTGACCAGGTGGTCGTCGCTGTCGTATTGGCGAGCCCGTGCGACGCCCGTGCAGCGCATGCGCAGACGAGATATCGGAAACGGGTGGAGCTATCGACTTGAAATTTGGTATGTGAATGTATCTTGCCCCGGATACAAATTTTATCTGGTCGCCGAGCCCGTGCGGGCTAACCTGCTATTTAAAACTTAAAAATTGTCATGTTTCTGACTATTGCCGCCGGTGGCGGGCTAACCTGCTAGTCTATACTATATATTTTGAGAACTCCGTGTATTCGAGAGATAGCCCACACCCTCCGGACCTCAATGATATGATCGTGAATGAGTATTGATATACCCCACTAAACTTTGACAAACACCAGTAATGGTGTGTAGATCATTTACATATAGCTCCTACATATTTTGATACAATCTATCTAATTTACATATCTCTCTTATATATTTATGTTTGTATGTGTGTTGTACTTCATACAAATCTACGATTCTTGACCGATCGGGACGAAACTTGGTACGTGTGTGTAGTTTGACCAGGCGGTGGTCGTTGTTGTATTGGCGAGCCCGTGCGACGCCCGTGCAGCGCATGCGTAGACGAGATCTCGGAAACGGGTGGAGCTATCGACTTGAAATTTGCTATGTGAATGTATCTTGAGCCGGGTACAAATTTTATCGGGTCGCCGAGCCCGTGCGACGCCTGTGCAGCGCATGCGCAGACGAGATCTCGGAAACGGTTGGAGCTATCGACTTGAAATTTGCTATGTGAATGTATCTTGCGCCGGGTACAAATTTTATCGGGTCGCCGAGCCCGTGCGACGCCCGTGCAGCGCATGCGCAGACGAGATCTCGGAAACGGGTGGAGCTATCGACTTTAAATTTGCTATGTGAATGTATCTTGCGCCGGGTACAAATTTTAACGGCACTGCGGTGGTTAATCAAGTGATAATTTAATGAGCGTTTGTTTTTGACGCATCTTGTTTTTGACGCATCGCTATAAAAGAGCATTTGTTTACAATTCAACGTTATCGCTTGAAATTTAGCATCTGCAGAGAGATATACGGGAACAATACTTTTGAGTGGTTTCCTATGCGGAGAGATTTATTGGATGTCATAGTACTTTTAGACGCAGTTGATTTACAATTCTTTGTGAATAGCTAGACTGCCATTCGTTCGAGTTGTTTTAGATCAAACAAATTCTCTGTCACACTTATATTTCGTCATGAACGAATCCACTGTAATCGACCTATTTTTAGAACGCAACACATGATACCAAACAAAATTACGTCGCGTTGGTGATGGCGTTCACGGCGGGGTTAATTGACTGTCCGCTTTTGCGGGGACTATTGACTATCTCGTAAGGGTGGACAACCTCTGTCAGGGGCTGCTCAATGGCCACGGGCAGGTTAAAAAAAAATCATACCTCTTTTATGGACGGGTATCATAAATTCTCTTGATTAAAAAGTCTGTCGTTCCTAGGAACGGGGAAGTTTAGGATGGGTACCATGAATTAACTCATTGAAAAACAAAGAATGCGTTGTCTATCGTTCCTAAGAAGGGGGGATTTCATCGGGTCAATTTTTCCGCCAGAAAAAGGCACAATTAACTCATTGAAAAACAAAAAATTCAATTAAAAATTCAATTAAATTTAAAAATGTCATGTTTCTGACCAACCACGCCAGTGGCGGGCTAACCTGCTAGTCTACAATATATATTTTGAGAACTCCATATATATATATATATATGTGTGTGGGTACTTCATAGAATCGAAAACGGCTGCGCGGATCGAGCTCAAATTTCGTATATAAGGGTAAAATCCCACTGGGATCGTCCACGTCGCATTTTGGACAAGCTCAGAGCACCGCTTCTCCCTTCCCAATCATCAAAATCACCGCAATCAGCACTTCAGGGTTAATCGCGTTGATAGTTGATAAAGAGCGTATGTCGGTAATGTGATTCTTACATCTGGGTCTGTGCGTCATTATACAGACATGAGCGTGTTGTGTTATTCTTACGTACTTAGGGCTTCCTAGGAACGCGGATCGGGTCAGTTTTTCCGCCCTAGGTGATCTTCACCTTGAAACAGTTACCCACAAATGATATATATGTGTGTGTCCTTTATAGAATCGAACCGATTGAGCTCAAACTTGCTACCTAGGGATACTTTTGTGCGGGAAGTGTCATGAACGGATTAAATTGTGACCCCGACCTGACCTTGACAATGATCAATTCAAGGTCAAATCGGGTAAAACTGGCGGATTTCAACGAAATTTTACACCTAGGTGCAGCATACGTGTCTCGGAAGCTGTTGCAATTGCTTTTTTGAACAAAGCCATGAGACGAACCATGCCAGTGGCAGGCTAACCTGCTAGTCTATTATATATTTTGGAACTTCTGTCTATATGTGTGTATGTATGTATGTATGTGAGTGTCTTATAGACTCAAAAACTGTTCGACCGATCCGACTCAAATTTGGTATGTAGTCCTACTTTGATCCCGGGAACAATATGGGTAGGTCCAATTTCACGTCTAACTGTGTCCTTGACCTTGACCACGCTCATATATGCTCATATAGGAATGTTTCTGGATCGAAATATTCTTCCCAGACTGAGGTGATCAAAGAGGACGAGGACGAAGTTGGGCACATCGGCTAGTCTTCTATATTTAACAGACATCATCTAGCTTGATACATGTACAATAATGCCCTAAGTAATCGACCCCTTAAACACAGCAGAATTATGGGTAACTTTTCAGGATTTAGTCAGAAATATGGCTTGTTGCCATTCATCGGAAAGCTCTCAGTGAGAGCTTTCCGATGAATGGCAACAAGCCATATTTCCGACTAAATCCTGAAAAGTTACCCATAATTCTGCTGTGGTTAAGGGGTCGATTACTTAGGGCATTACATGTACAAGGACATTTCCTATAAGTGCCCACCCATCCTTTCCTAATAAATGTTGCCATAATGATAATGTGCCAACCGAACAGCAAGCAAATTATCAGAGAGAGCTTTTACGGGCAAAAACTTGGTATCGACTGGGTTAATAGTCAGGCTGTCACCACCCATAGGGAGTCTGTGCTTTTAATGACCAGAATGATGCCATAGCCTTGTCTGATAGCATATATTTTATGTAGTCAACACTCAACCATCAAGTAAATGAGACATGCCAGTGTCTGATAACAATAGCCAATTACGTTGTAGAAACAAAACCCAGACTGCTAAATGAGACTAAAGTAGACTTCCGACTGAGCTATCAAAATCACTAAAATACTTCTAAAGCCGGTTTGTGACCTACTAGCCACAGAGTAATCCTGGCACAGCCAGACTCATGGAAAGTCTCAGTCCCCCAGGGAGAAACGTGAAAAAAGTAGTCGAAGAGACAATGCAATAAAACATAGCCCCAGGGACATGAATTTATGTATATTTGATACTCTGTGCTCACCCAATGGCATAAGTTCCCATATATTTTATCCAAACAATGTTTGTTCAATTACCACTAATGTCTTTCTGGATAGAGAAATCCTCCAAAGACATTTGTATGAATTACATTGCTCTGTGGAGAGCAATAAATTTGATAGAATGTGTCGGCCATCTCATATGATTATAAGTAACATATACAGGTCTCAGGAATATAGTCATGTCCTTTATATGTTTGTTCCTTTCAGAGATGGTGTACTAGTATCTCTCCCTCAGCCAAGCCTGAGTTTAGTGTGTCTGTCATTTGCAGAATGAGGTCCCCAGAGGGTGAATTTAGTGAAGCTATCCTGCATAGTGGGCTAGCGTCACTGAATTCACCCTCTGGGGACCTCATTCTGCTTAGTCCTCAACTGCTATGGGGGACTTAAGGATCAGATTGAAGTTCCCCAATTGAAGTTGGTGATGTTTACCCATTAGAAAGGAGAGTGGTGGGCGTGAAGCGCCCGGGATGGTCGAAAAGATTGAGTGATCTTCTCCTTCACCCCAGTTGAAGTTGGAGATGTTCACCCATTAGTCACCTTGATCGTGCAATTTATCTTCTGCAAATTAGGGGATAAAGTAACTAAAAACAATTTTAATTTGAGACTATAGATATTTCCTTGAAGATGAGGCCAAAGCAGTATGAGGTCACCAAAGGGTGAATTTGGTAATGCTAACCTGCTGTGCTCACTAAATTCACCCCCCCCCCCCCCTGGAGACCTCATTCTGCAAATGACAGACACACTAAACTCAGGTTTGGCCAGAACTTTCTATATAGAATCAGAGGTACATGTACATGTATATGATAATAATTTTGAGTCACATAGACTAAAAAGATAAGATTTTCCATCTTAAATCATGCACATATCCCATAACTTTTTCTAGCAGTTGTTTTAATGAGTTATGCTGAAGACTCGTTAAAAATATTGTGTACATGTAGTTAGCTCAAATATTGTTAATAACCATAAATGGTAATGCATTTCAATATGGCGTCACATATTCCACTTCAATGCAATTAAAACGAGAGATATTCTGTTGAAAATATGTACAAATCAATCAACTTCTAGTTGCGTTTTATTGGATTATATTTACACTAAGTGAGGACTTGTTAGGAATTTTGTGTGAATCACTGTAAAATCCTTTTAATTTGTTTCATCCTACTGTACATTGATTTCCTGGATTGGATAGACCACAAAATTAATATCCAACAAAATATTAACCCTACATCAGTATACAGATAGACCAAAGTTTGAGCATTATATCTGTTTTTTTTGTCATAAAATGGGTGTAATAAAATTCAGAAGCCACAGTCGAGTGTCTTTCCAAGTTTCAAATTTGATGTATCATATCTACGACATGTATTTATACCACATTATCTGATCCCTTTAATCATCTTATTTTCAGTAAAAAAAAAATTATTAATTGAGCGCTCAAGTTCTCAACCATGACTACTCAAAACTGTCATAATACCTTTTATTATCCCGCATTTTGCAGAAGACAAATATCTCTAAACTACAAATTCACAACCCCATGGAATTGCAATTTTGATAAAATTTAAACCATGAACAAAATTATATATATACTAGCAGGTTAGCCCGCCACTGGCGGCATTCGTCCCATGGCTTTGTTTCAGAAACATGACATTTTTGAATATGAATTTAATGTTTTTTAAATTTAATATATTTTGTTTCTGAATTGTTTTTTTATTGTTAATTTTTTTTAATTTTAAATTGTTTTAATTAAATTGTAAATTGTTTTAATTAATTTTTTTGTTTCTGGCGGAAAAATTTACCCGTAGAAATCCCCCCTTCCTAGGAACGACAGACAACGCATTCTTTGTTTCGTGAAATCTCTCTACGATAACATTGCATTGAATTTAAAACAAACGCTTCCCGTCGGGAAATCTGTCTGCATAATATTTTGAGTCTGCCATACCCGTCGTAATGTCGTGAAATCTCTCTGCATAATAGATAACATTGCATTGAATCTGTTGTTGGCATTCAGGGCTTCGGGTCGTTGTTGTTGGCATCACGGCTCCCCGAAAACTCTCACATTGCCGAAAACGTGTATTTAGTAATATCGTTGTTGTTGATATTTACGGCTTGGGGGCTATTTTCTTATTTAGCAAGTTTGAGCTCAATCGGTTCGAGTCTATAAAGGACATATATATGACACTTCCCGTGGGTAGCAAGTTTGAGCTCAATCGGCATTCCCTGGAATTTCCCGTAGATTGGCAGATTCCAGTAGCTTTATAACGGTATATCTGGGGAGAAATCTGATGCTATATTCGTGATTATCTGGGATGATTTCGGTATATAATTATATACTGTAAAAACAAAGCGCACCATCCGTGCTCGCAGGGTTGGTCAGAAACAAATGTTTTTTAAATTTAATGTATGTTCCGTATATCTCTCTGCAGATGCAAATAACGTTGAATGGCAAACAGACGCTCTTTATAGAGATGCGTCAAAAATAAACGCTCATTAAATAATCACTTGATTAACCCACGCCGTGCCTTTGCGGTGATTTGAGATTGGAGAACGGGTGCTCTGAGCTTCTCTAAACCGCGACCACGGTCGTGTCGGTGGGATTTGACACTTACATAGGAAGTTTGAGCTCAATCTTTACACGCGTTTTGGATTCTATGAAGTACACACATATATACGAAGTCTCAAAATATATAGTATAGATAACCCTTTGGCAAGTACAACATGTATGTTGTGGTACGGTTGGCGGGTTGAACGACAACAATGTAGTTTACTGTAGATTTTGGGCAATATTATGTTAAGGTGTACATAACTTTAAAAAATCATTTCCTAAAAGGAAACTTATCATGGCTATAATGTGGATGGATATTATTTTTTAGTATCTACATTAATTTTTGCTTTTAATAATGTTGTTCATATGATATATTGTTACGATATTGCTCAGTTTATTTGCAAAAATATAGCGCCCATGGATATGACATCATATATGACGTTCTCACCTGCTAAAGGGTTAAAGCTGAAGTAAATGATAACAGAAAGAAGCTATTCAACATCAATAGCGGGCATTAGTAACCACTAGGTGTGATGTTACATTTGTATGGGGCATGGGGAGGATAGTTATACAGTGAAACCTCTCTAAACCGAACACCCTTCGGACCGGCCCTTCTGTTCGGTTTAGAGAGGTGTTCGGTTTACAGAAAATCGCAAAATCATTGGAATATATTGCCGCCGTCAGTAAGAGTTATCGAGACCCGAACACCTCATTACTGAATACTTAAACTTTATTCAATAAACTACAAAATAAAACTTAAATTGCAATAGATAAACATGCTATAATAAGAAATAAATATATGTATAGATAAACCACGAAACACGGAAATGATAAATTTTACGGTGATTCGCGGTTTTTGAAAATGTAGATTTCAACTCTGAGCTATCGTTTTCCCGACAGCTCATTAATTGTGATAAGTTGATTTAATAAAACTGTGATGGCAACAATAAACCACCATACTGTACTTTTAGCGAATTAGTGTTTAGTTTGGAGAATTGTTGTAAAACAAAGAGTCCATTCCAGCACAATAGCTGATGTAAAAACAACGTGTCACTGCTCTAATTACCTGTGAAGTCACCATTGTTCAATCAGTGTGTGATATAAGCAAACATGTATCTATCTGTATCTGCATGCATGTATCTGAAGGTGCTGCAGTGCAGTAACCAATTCTGATTTAGGCGCAACTAATTAGACACCTGTTGTTTTAATCCATTTCAAAGCTTTGCGGATACAAAAGACCGCAAATTAAATTTGTACGCTTATTCAATAGTACGAAAGTACATTACCTCTGTGCACGCGCGTTCGTCTGGTATCACTTTCGGAATTTATTTAGAATAAGAGTAAATATAAATACAGCAGTATCTTTTTATTCTCAGGCATTTATATTCGTTTAAGTTTGTAAATAAATTTGATTAATGAACACTTCGTCCGTTTGTAACTAACTATTGTCACTGACGGTGATCGAGGTCACACACAGGTCAACTCAAAGGCGGAAACGTTCACATCATTACCCTTTAACTGATTGCGTTCGGTCTCTTCCATTGCTTTCGGATTTTGGAGGTAAACATTAGTGTATTTGTTCACTTTTGGACTAATAAAGCTGTCCGGTATTCGGAGTACAGAGGTTTCGGATTACAGAGGTAATAATTAGTGACAATGCACTTGGGTAAATTCGGGACCGAACAACTTGTTCGGAATGGAGAGGGGTTCGGATTGTAGAGGGCCCGGTTTGGAGAGGTTTCACTGTACTGTTTAACCCTTCCATGACTGGAGCTTTCTGAAATTTTGCGAAAACCCTGTACCAAATTACCAATGCATTCTCTTAAATATGCGAGTCAGCCTCTCGTAAATAATACATTGGCCCAACAATATTGACCTTAATTGTAAGAGAGTGCATTTTTCTTATAGTTAAAGGTAAATATTGTTAGGCCAATGTGTTCTCTTATATATACGATGCTCCCTATGGGAGACTCACATACATAAGAGAATGCACTGGTACAGGATGTTTAATGCTGCACTAGCACAGCTCCTGTCATGAAAGGATTATAAAGATAATGTGATGATAATGAAATCACATGTACATGTATATCATTTGTAACAGCAACTTGCCAACTATCCTCTCCCATGCCCATCTGCTCTATGCCCCTGCAACCAAGCCCACAGAAGCTGAAACTATAAGGTGCCATTGTGTCCCATGTTCGAGAAGAGTCATTACATATTAAAGAACCCCATAAACTATTGCCGCACCATAATAATTGAACCAATGAAAGCGGAATTGACTGGTTTACAATATTTGCTATAGTTCACACTCAATTTGTTGGTAATATAACCAGAAACAAATGGCTATGAATTCAATTCCAATTCAATGATTGGAAAAATAATAAGAATTGGGAAACTCAGAATTAAATAAATCATCCAATCTCATACTGGTAGGTCTGGCAAGTCATACTTCCATAAGAAATGCGAAATCAATTCAGTGATTTTCATTTCTCAGTGGCATGTTTAGTCTGTTTAATAGTATTCCTAGACACTTGTCATTGTGTATTGAGGTGGCGTTTTGTGCTTTCTGGCTGAGGAATATTGACCGAAGTGGGCTCTCCTGCTATAAAAACAAAAGTGTTATCTCTGTTAGAAGTCAAATTAATCATTCTGATATGATCCTGGTCTGCAAACAGTGTATAAATCAACATCAAACCTGGGGCACATATTAAGCAAGCCTGCAAATAGTGTGGCTATCATTTGCAGAATGAGGTCCCCAAAGGGTGGTTTAGTAATGCTATCCTGCACAGTGGGCTAGCATCACCAAATTCACCCTCAGGGGCCCTCATTCTGCTAATAAAATAAAAATATGTTTACACTATTCTGCTTAGACCTCATCTTCTGGGAAGTATCTATACTCACATTAACATTGTTTTTAGTTACTTTTTCCCTTCTAGGAAGTTTCTACCGTATATCCCCTAATTTTCAGAAAATAAAATGCATTATCGAGTGACCAATGGGCAAACATTACCAACTTCAACTGAGGAAATTCAATCTGAACCTACTAGTATGTACATGTAGGTCTCCCATAGCAGTTGAGGCCTTAGCAGAATAAAGTTGCCAGAGCTCGGTGAATGCTAGCCCACTGTGCGGTGAATGCTAGCCCACTGTGCGGTGAATGCTAGCCCACTGTGCGGTGAATGCTAGCCCACTGTGCGGTGAATGCTAGCCCACTGTGCGGTGAATGCTAGCCCACTGTGCGGTGAATGCTAGCCCACTGTGCGGTGAATGCTAGCCCACTGTGTGGGATGGCATCACTAAATTCACTGTCTGGGGGACCTCATTCTGCAAATGACAGACACACTATGTGCCGGCTTGATATTGAGGCCACAGGACAGAGATGATAGCCACAA
The DNA here is from genome assembly GCA_032622095.1 of Siphonodentalium dalli. Classification (NCBI taxonomy): domain Eukaryota; kingdom Metazoa; phylum Mollusca; class Scaphopoda; order Gadilida; family Siphonodentaliidae; genus Siphonodentalium; species Siphonodentalium dalli. The sequence goes on along the minus strand of CP136062.1, from coordinate 135,569,614 downwards.
ATATTGGCAAACTAGAGATCATATTAACATGGCATGACTTCACCAGTAGATCCATTTACCATTTCTTGATTGCAATGATATCTGTGTGGCTTCATTCAGTATATTTGCTGAACAAGAATTGCTTCGGAATTTGTAAGGTAGATGCCGTAAAAAAAAATGACAATCACATGAGCAATGTCGAATTTGATGCATGAAGAGTACCAATCACTTTCATGAGGCATGACTCCAAGATTGTACCATTCTTGATTGTTGTATAGGGGGGCACTTGTAACCCCTAGGTGTGATGTTACATTTGTATTGGCATGGGGAGGATAGTTAGAGTAATGCCCTAAATATTCGACTCATTAACCACATCAGAATTATATGGGTAACTTTTCAGGATTTAGCTTGTTGCCATTCATCGGAAAGCTCTCACCGAGCGCTTTCCGATGAATGGCAACAAGCCATATTTCCGACTAAATCCTGAAAAATTACCCATAATTCTGCTGTGGTTAAGGAGTCGATTATTTAGGGCATTACTGCATGTGGGTGGCATCATAATATATACTTATACTCATATACTGATGGTATTTGAAAGATTGAATGTGTAAGACACCAGCACATAAAATTATAATGTGTCTATTACCACATAAAGAGCATGAATATCTACAGCACGTTTCTCACTTTTCTTTATTAATTAAATGGCTATATTTCTATTATATTTGTACATGTACATTCAGATGTTCACATGGACTTAGAGAAATTCTCAAAATTAGTCCCAATTTTGGTTCATGTTGGGTTCAAATCCATTGGGACAAAATCAGCATCAAACCAGGGGGCACAAATTGAGGCCACAGGGCAGAGATGATAGCCACAAATATTTGCAAACTAGAGATCATATTAGCAGGGCATGACTTCACGAGTTGATCTTCTTGATTGCAATGATATATGTGTGGCTTCGTTCAGTATATTTGCTGAACAAGAATTAATTGTTTCGGTTATTGTAAGGTAGAATGTATTTGCTGGGTTCCAGTATAAGAGGTACGTGTGTTGCCATAAACAATGATAATTACATGGGCAATGGCAATTTGATGCATGAGGTGTACAAATCGTTTTCGCAGGGCATGGCATGAATGTTGTACCATTTCTTGATTGCTATATGTGTGGCAACATTTACTGACCAAAACTGTTTTCGTGTTAGTAAAATTTAATGTGTAAAACACCACAAAAAGAAAGTATAACATGCGCATTGCGCAATAAAGAGCATGAATCTACCACATGTGTCTCAATTTTGATCGAAATGGCTATATGAGTCATTATCAATTTTGGCGCACATTCTTGTCCTTTGAAACTAACGTCTTCCAGACAAGATATATGCTGACAAATTATGATATTATATATGGCCCGCATTGAGTTCTATAAAATATATACTGTACACCTGTCGTGTAGCGGTATATTCACTCCCTACTCGTCACTTTTATAGCTGAATTACCACTAAAACTCATGTCCCAATTTCAAAATTTCGAGTTTGCTCATCCGTCTATAGATATTGTTCAAAATATTTATGGAAACTTTCATGTGTAATTGAACAATGGTCATTACTCTTAATGATAATAAACCTTAGGCCATCAATATCCAAGATTTCCACATATTTTTTGTTTGTTACATCTTGTCCCTCAACTCAATGTCTCTTCTGTAACGAAGTGGTATAAGAGCAAAATAATAGGCCCTACCTGTAAATAGTAAATTACATCACTTGCCTTATAAAAGTGAGAACACATGGTATACATAGTTCAAAAATGTGCGCAGATTTGGAATTTAGTTAGTTTTGAATAAAATTGGCTTTTAGTCACTTCGTCGACTTCGTTCTCTTATTCTGATATGAACGAACACATATGATAATATACCATACATCTTCTACATGTGAGACGTATCAAATGGTGCTTTTGTTCATGAAATACTCTGCGAGTAACACGATGGACGACAGTGTGTTACATGGATTATACTATTGTAAGTAATAGCTAGAAATCGTTTGTTATTCTGTTCAGCATTAGTTTACTGTGTAGATATTTTATAAGATGGGCAGTGTAAAACTTATTTGGAAATATCGAAGTTAACATGGTAGTGATACATTTTCAAGCACAAATAAATGTTACGCGAAATACTACAATTAGCTGTCACTAATTTAGTATTATAGTGTAAGGCGAAAAAACCTTCCGCCTTTATACTAATAATAAATTAGTGGCAATGGCTATATTTGGGTGTAATATGGTGGGCAAGCATAGATAAGTTAGTTATGATTAGTTACTGTTTAATTCACGATTAGATCACGTGTTCGTTACATTAAGTACAAAATGTGCTACAAGACCAGAGTATGTTAGAAGGTTTATTTGTTGCAGTAATACAAATTTGCTCGCAAAATAGCCTAATTGTGTGATAAAACTGAGAGTGTGCACATAGGTCATATATATGTCGAGAAAGAGAGGAAGTTGTTTTTGTGGACGAGACGACAGGAACTAGAGATATTGTGAAAGTGAGTGAGAAAGTAAACTGTTGTCAAGGAAAGTGGTATGCAGATGGAGATGGAGAGTATTGATGAGACATGTCCGGAGACTGCAGTAGATAGTGAGTATGCTATTAGGACAGTTTCGAGGAAAGTGGTATACAGATGGATTATCATGTAAATCGAGAGTGCGGAGAACTACATGTATAGATATGTCACGAGATCGACTGCAGTAGAGAGTGAACAGGCTTGTAAAATGGGTGGTTAAGACAGATGTCATTGGAGAAGCAGGTTGATAATATTGTGTAGATGAGGATTGTTGTGAAACGGAAGTAGAGCATGAAGAGGTGGAGAAGACATATATTGAAATCGAAGGGAAACACCAGGTTGAGGGTGTGGACGAGACAGTGTGAAACTGCTGTAGAGAGTAAACAGGAGGGTACGACAGATATCATTGACAGCAAAGGGAAGTTGACGATTTAAGGTGTTTGCGAAGTGATTATTGACGAATGTGTCATGTCTAGTTGAATGTATCAATAAATATGTCATAATTGAATACCAATTGAGTTACCAAACTATGTCTTGAATATAGGGAAGTGTCAACAGGGGGGGGGTCAACTTTGGTAAAAAGTTTGAAGTTTCATGCCTGACAGAATACATGACAGAATATTAGTTGGAAATATTGCACCACATATAGGTTGAAATTGTTCTCATTGTTTGATTTTCCAACCAGTAATTTTTGTTGCTTTGTTGCTAATAATTTCAGTTGAAAATTTTCCAATCTTAGGAGGGGGAGTCTGTTGGAAAATACCAGTCCAAGGGATGCAATTTTCAGGATGGGCATCCCAACGGGGGCCATCTAGACACGCATAATGTTTCGGGTGATATGAGTTGTTCATAAACTGCATAAGGTACATAAATTAGAAGAATGCACATTTCTTTGCATGGCCAAAGCAATATGTGCAGATAATTCACAGAACAGTATAGGTCATAAAGGAATTATGCCAATATGTAATGAATTACTGAGTAAAGTTGGAATTTATGAAAGATTGTTGGCCGAGTATATTTTCTTAGTTTCCCCGTATATTTAAAGGTTTCACATACTGCTTACTATTAAAGTTTCAAATGTCAGTGAGACATTATAAAGATATTGTAAAGGCCATATGTGCACAAGTTTGGAAGATAGCCATAGTTGTGATTAGTTTAGTGTTTTCCGTGAAACATATTTCAAATTACCATTTGCACACATTCTGTTCTCTCTTCTTTAGCCTGTTTTGGACACGATGGTTGATCTTAGTGCTTCCGTTTGTGTGCATCTCTGCGTGAGAGTCGAGTGCCCTATATGAAATTATTTGAAGAGTAAATACGGAAACCAGACCATCGAAGGTAAGCTACGCTTCATCACAGCTAGTACTTTGGCACTGCTTAAATGGCGAATCTGCCTGCTTTATCGAGGCCATCTTTCAGTTACATGCACTACTACTATGGATTAGGCTGGGAAAGCTGAGTAGTGAATATATAATTATGTAAGTATAAACATATGTCATGTTTTCGTGGAAGACTGCTCCATTTGTACACACGCGCTTATGAGAGTCAAAAATGATCTCCATACTATTTTGTACAACAGGTGAAAAACTAAAATACCATATTTTCCCTCAATGGGTTATTTAACGTAATTGCTGTCACAGATGCAACGAAATGCGATCTGAGGGTTTTAAATTCAGAAAAATTTCCTGGGGGAGTTCCCCCGGACCACCACCGAAGAGAGGGTATCGACACCCCTCTCGAGCTCTCCCCATCTCCAGCCTGTGGCTGTGGCCCTTAATATTTCACTTTCGTACGCCCCCCGATTACCCCCCCCCCACCCAATATTTATAGCTTCCTACGCCCCTGTGTACATCGCTAGTACATGCTCCAGGACTGGTGTGTGTGCAGAAGGCAGCGGAGCGCACTATATATTGTCTCCACAAACTTCATTCTGTATGGTGAATTCTTCATTTCAGCCATACTTTTTCCTTCTGTTTTGTTGGATCAATATCCCATTTTCATCGTGCTTTGTGTCGAATAAAACAATTATGAAAAAAGTATTTCATGAAACAATAAAAGCCCACATATCGTTTGTGTGACAAGAGAAGGGGTATTTGACAGAAACTCTTTAACAAGTGAGCTTCCAAATATATTAAACTGCTCTTCCTTCCTCGACATTAGGGACATACGAATCGGCAATTTCAACATCGAATCGAATCTCGAATCGAATCATGATGATGATTCGAAATCGAATCGAATCTCGAATCGAATCTTTTTTTTGCCGACACTTTAGAAGATTTGCGGTACATGTCGGTGGGAGGTATGAGCAAAATGAGGGCAAATGTCAAGACGATTTTATAACGTCTGGGAGATAACGCGAAGCTTACGAAGTGACGATGGAGGTTCATTAAACTATAGTTTTATGACATGGTATATGATCAACATTTAGTTTAATATGAGAATGGCATGTTAGTTCATAGTTTTTGTTTGTTTACACAGTAACACTGCCACTAGTCTATGCGAGGCACACATGCGCAGAATAGTTTCCGTTTGCATGGTGCGAGTCATTATAATCGTAAACGATTCTGCGCATGTATGCCTCGCCCTGTCGCATGCATGGCAGCATGCACGAGCGATATCAGAATTGCGCATTCTGACTTGGGATTGGCGCATACGCAAACGCCAAACAGGATCACGGGAACTATAGAATCCCAATGTGGACCTTTTCGTCGGATCAACCAAGTGAGTCATTTTGGTCCAACCGTGCTGAAAACGTGACGTGAACCATCACCGATCACCGACCTATATGGCTATATGTTGTTGTATGAGTAACCCGCCGACTTTCCGCGTCCGCGAGTAACCACCACTGGGACTGGGAAGCCTATGTGCAGTGGGTTATTGGGAAACCTATATATACATGTTAGACCACAGAGGTCGCAGATGGTCGCGGAGGGAGATTCAGGTTACGTATTGGGGATATAATGAACATTTTTAAAGATACTGCAGGCGATAAAGGACTTTTATACAACGATTCGAAATATCCCAAATCACACGACCGCTTTTGAATCGAATCGAATCGGAACGTAAGATTCGAAATCGAATCGAATCTCGAAGCTTCGTCGGTCCCTACTCGACATGGAACTGGAAGAGTCCAAATGCACAGGTTACGTATATTGTGTAACACATCTGTCTTTAATGTAACATATGACATTTGAAATCCCACAGTAATTTATGAAATAACCATATCCATGTTGCATTATACACGACAGACTGCGGAATTGTATTATAGTGTTGCGTTATACTCGAAATGCGATATATTGGTCGTTTAGTGTGATATCAGCCACACCGGTATGCTCAAAGTGTCTATCCTGTAACGACTGTTGTCTGTAATGTAAGTTGGATGTCCTCCCTGTAACACGGGGAATAATGACATTTAAAAATGCTAAGTCATATGATTCCAAGGGAGTTATTTTGAATGGCCAGTGGTTTGGACCCATCGGGTTCAGATCACCAAATTACGTGTTCTACCAACTTATTTTTTTCATTTTTTACCCGACTGAAATATCCGCCAAAATTGATAATGACTCATATACTTCTATTGGATTTGTACATTCAGATGGGCATGAATTGGTGACTAGATATATTTATCATTTCTTGATTACAATATTATTTGTGTGGCTTAAAAAAACTGGCTTTATTCAGTACATTTAGAAGCTTGTTAAACTACATGGGACGACTCAGATTGCCGGTTGCCCCGGTCTCCAGTGCTTTCTCACTAAAATGATGGTGTGCTGTTACATACATGTATGCCATGCCAACTCGGCAAGCCTATCCTATGCCTATCCGTGACAACTCGTTTAGCTGGGACAACTCAACTCATGTAACAGCGAGTTATCCCAGCTAGCTGGGATGCTTAGCTGGGATGAAAGCCTGGAACGATACACGATTCGTTGTGTGACATGACATGACGTTAGCCAATAGAATGTGAGTGACGTTCGTTAGTGACTGTTCACATCGCTTGCAAAATTAGTGTTAATGTTGTGATGCACTAATTGACGGAGCTCTAGTTTTGTGCACATCAAACCGAGGTATCCCAGCTAACCGAGTTGCCTCGACTCATGTAACAGGCTATCTAGTTGTCCTGGCTCATGTACGAACAAAAATCTAGTTTGTATAGTTTGTATAGTGCGAAACTAATTTGTGGCAAGAAGAATATGAGTCGTATTAAAATGCCTTATTTGGACCCACATGTGCACAGCCTAATACTATAGTATAAGACATAGACTGAATACAACGCGCATCTTAATCAAGATTCTTTTATCAAATGAGTTACGGATGGCGCAAGGATATGTAATTTAACTATGTGCCGTCCAATGAGTTCAATAAACGATTCAAAATTATGATGCAAGTTGTGTTCTGTATTTATTACACTGTTGTGTCAGATAAATTAAATGCATTACTGTCAGCTTCATTGATACAATAGTACCTTTATTGTGATTTAACTCTGATGAATAACCAGTAATGATCGGGGCTTCACCCGAAGCAGATCGTTGACCTAATGTACGTCATCTTTCTCTTGGCGTCAACGTCAACAAGAGTAATTCCCGGCTTGTATTCCACTAGAGGTACATGTATACACTAATGTGTATTCAATGGCTTGCATTCTAATGAATACAATGTGCCTCACGTCAGTGGGAGTGGAAAAAATATTAGAAATGCCATTTGAGTTTTGGTAGGCTGTGGTTGTCTTTTATTTCGGATCAGCAGTCACCAGTGCCACAAAATGCACCAGATCACTGTTGGTACACAACAATTTGTCTATTGGCAAGCCACAATTTACATAAAAAAGAATCTGACTCCAAATGGCATCGAAACAGCTCTCTACCCTAGTGTGAATGGAATGGGCATTGTGATTGGCTAAATCCAATTCTGCCCAAAAAACATGTCAACACTGCTTCAGCCATATACATGTATGCTATCTATTTTTTTTATCTCAAATTCCACTGAATATTTATTTCTCCAAGCTTATTTGGTGTGAGGAAATGTGCGATTTCTGGACATGAAATTAAAAATTTTGCATAGGTCTATCTAATGTAGATCAGTGATGTTGCACTGCATTTCATCAGACCCAGAGCAGACTCAGACACCTACAGATTCAGCTTCAAACCCAGAACTGTTAAAGATTGGAACAGCTTGTCAGAGTGGGTTGTTTTTCACTCATTAATTGATGGTGACCCAGCCTCAAAATGTAAACAAATCCTTACTAGTAATGCATATATTCAGAACCCTTAAACCCTTGATTCATGCACGGTGCAATATTGTGTATATAAGTAGCAATGAAACGAAGAAGAAGCAGATCATACGGACCATACACTTGGACACTAGCGGAAACCCTGTAAACTGATCTAAACTCTGCACCAGTTTCCAACAAAAATACAGTAATGCTCTAAATAATCGACTCCTTAACCACAGCAGAATTATGGGTAACTTTTCAGGATTTAGTCGTAAATATGGCTTGTTGCCATTCACTGAGAGCTTTCCGATGAATGGTAACAAGCCATATTTCCGACTAAATCCTGAAAAGTTACCCATAATTCTGCTGTGGTTAAGGAGTCGATTAATTAGAGCATTACTGTAGCAGGAATTGTGAGCATGTCACAATAACCTCAGTTCAATTGTACTAATATCACTAATAAAAGCGACAAATGAGCATGTCTTATAAAACTGATCAAAGATATGTCATATTGACAACTATTATAAATGGGGGCCCTATAACATAAGTTGTGTGATACATTTTGTATGTGATTGGGAATGAGTTGATAAAATGACCTGTCAGCTCCCAATCCATAAGGCCTTGATTAACTAGTTATTAGTTTAGCATCATTCATTTAGAATAGAATAGAATTATATTGACTGACCACTATTCAATGGTGTATGTCATATAACAGGAATACAATTTAGCATAACAAAAATAAAATAACATACACAATATTGTCAATACATCAGCTTTTCAATCATAGCAAAGAAATAACATATCATTTGAGGAAGATTAGATGACCAGTTGTTGCACTGATAAAACAGCATACAATAATATGCTCTAAATAATCGACTCCTTAATCACTGCAGAATTATAGGTAACTTTTCAGGATTTACTCGGAAATGTGGCTTGTTTCCGTAAATATGGCTTGTTGCCATTCATCGGAAAGCTCTCACTGAGAGTTTTCCGATGAATGGCAACAAGCCATATTTCCGACTAAATCCTGAAAAATACCCATAATTCTGCTGTAGTTAAGGAGCCGATTATTTAGAGCACTACTGTATATATTTTGTGTCACAAGGTGTTATTGGACATAGAAGTTTTGTAAATAGTTGTAATAATCGATCTGTTTTTGGAGTAATTCCCTGACAATTCAATTTTAAATTCATCTTATTCATATATTTAATACATTCAGTCTGTATTTTCTCACAAGGCCAAAGAAAACATTTAAATCCAAGTTAGGTAAAATAAGGTCACTTTGTTGAGTTGTACGAAGCCAATTGTAATATGAATGTGAGATTAGACTTTAATAATTGTAATATGTTGTGTTGGAGTAATGGAACCATAAATTTTCTGGTAAGTGTACAGTTGTATGTTATGAAGATTACAGATTGACGTTAAACAGATGAATTATTAACTGTGGCCTAAATGCTGAATTAGTATAAACAGTAAGAATGTGGAATACTAGAAGTAACAGTATCTCTGCTACAGAAAGCACAGGAACCAAAATCACAAGAGTCATTTCTTGCCTGTCTCTGCTAATATAAGAGGCTCATTACATAGATAGGACCAATTGCATCCTGGGAATGTCTGCTAAATGCCTGTTACTTCATCCCAGTCATCTCCATGTTATTTAAGTCCTGAAACGAATCTCATAAATTATGTCAGTATTTTGATAATTCCGTCATTTCCAGAATGTCCTCCATAGTTTGAGTGTGCTTTGTCTGCAAACCTGCATTCTTCTGCGGCTTCATGGCTATTATCTCTTGAACATGGGAGAGTAAATTACCCCTTGTCAAAAAATCAGGGAGTCTATCGCTTTGATCAGTGGAGCAAATGAGGCTCTTCCCAGGCGTAAAAATTCCATGTAACATAGGGATAGCCTATGAAAATGCCACCTTGGAGATGGCTGTCTGATACCAGCAAGTTATATTGAGGGACCGTTGGCAGGCCTCAGCTCACAGGAATAAGTGAACTCAGGAAACAACCTACAGGGTGACATGGGATATTTCATCTCTCTGCAATATGTTATATCTCTCTATTATTTTATAGCAACAAGGACTTAGCAATTTCTGCTTCACTCAGAAATAACCTCTTCCATAAATAGACACAATATCTGCCAGACTATTTCAATACCTGATTGATCATGTGCAATACTATGGGGGGGGGGGTATGTTTGTTGACTAGGTGACTTTTCTGTTAAACTTGAAATAATTATTTGCTATTTATCACTATTTAATTCATGATAAAGTTTGGTACTGTCAGGCAGTGAATAAATTATGTTCTGTACGTCAACAAGTCAAGGTCAGTGCCTGTACACCAGAGTCGTGTATTTTAGCATTGCACAAATATGGTTTCTAATTATGGAGGTTACATGTATTTCCCGAGTGCAAAGGAAATGGCTGTCGTTGAATATTGGGGCCTTCTCTCTGTTCTTCCAATTCATTATGACAATGCTCAGAGAAGCCAGAGTAGGCGAAAGAGGGGGCAAGTGCCCCTCTTGTCCTCCACCAAGGAGGCACAGTATGTCTTTCATACTCTGCATAATGGTAAGAATTACAGAACATCATCTCAAACTGCATTTTTATATTGTCATTTAACCCTTTACCCAACAAACCGGCCAAAACCGGCCAAATAAAGCTTCAACAGCCTAAAATATCTTCGGTCTGTCTCAATAGAACCATACAAATATGGATATCATTGGAACTGGCTCCTTGACCACATTGTGATAGTTACAGTTATACCCTGTGCCAATGCATTCTCTTATATATGCGAGTCGACCATAGGTCGCCTCGCATATATAAGAGAATGCATTGGCTTAAAAAAAATCTTTTTTTAACACTTTTTACCATTTTTTCTTACATTCTTTAACAATTTTATAATTTTTAATGTGTTAAGCCAATGCATTCTCTTATATATACGAGGCGACCTATGGTCGACTCGCATATATAAGAGAATGCATTGGCACAGGGCCCTTCTGTTGGGTAAAGGGTTAAAGAGGAATATTTTAAAGTGGTGTTGTAGCAAATCAGATTGTTCATTAAGACAGGATGTGGAGACTCTAACCTTTATTATCCCCGGGAGATGATCAAATTAAGAAATTACTATGTCTAGTTTTATATGGTGCAAGATGATTACAAATCACTTTAACAGGGCAAGGCCCTGAAGTTGTATTCTAACCATTTCTTGATTGCTATAATACATGTACAGGTATGTGTGTTGGCTCATTTTTTACAATTTTAATAATTTATTCTTATATTCTTTAACAGACTTATTTTGTAGGTTTAGAGCCAATGAGATCGGCCCCTGGAAATCAAAGGGTTAAGTGAACAGTTTAGAAACAGGGTTAAAGATACACCAGGTTGTAGAAACAGAAAAGCCAGAAAAAGGAGGCTTCTGTCAACAATCAAAGCTACCATCAATTAATGTTTCTTTTATAATCTCCATCTAAACTAATGTCTTTTATCCGCAAGTCTAAGTGACTGCGATGCACTAGTAAATCTCTCAGTGTTTTGATTAAGCAACCAGCTGGTTCCGAGATCCCAAGATTTCCCTTGTGAAAGAGGAAATATTCAGGCAGATTTGGCCCAACATAAACCTATTCAGGTGCCGCTCTTAAGAAAAGGCTTTCCACTAACACAAACACATTAGCCTTGCAACAACAATTGCAGCTTGACTTACTTAATGTGAATGAACCTGTGTGTATATAGGGACTATGTAAAAATAATAACATGAACAAACTTATGCCAACATTTTTTATCCTTTGTGAAAGAAGTGGTTCACCCATCAATTACCAATTCCTCATTTTTTCCTCGTCTGAGACTTCCCACAAAGCAAATTTGGCTTAATATTTTACATTGTCAGTCGATCTGACTGTCGTCCATACAGTATATACTGATACTGATATGCACCAATGTGCCACAATATCCTCCTACTCAGGGATGCTGGAGAATGGTGGCATGTGGGGGCATTTTCCCCCCTTGCCCTGGCCCAGGGGAGACCAGTGGACAACCGAACAGTGCCCACCTGATTGGTTTGCCCCCCCCTTGGCCTTTGGTGCTTCGGGCATCCCTAGTCCAACTACAGTAAGGCCCTAAATAATCGACTCCATAACCACAGCAGAATTATGGGTAATATAATCTCTATGGTCGTAGCTATTGAGTAGAGATTTCCGATGAATGGCAACATTTAGTCGGAAATATGGCTTGTTGCCATTCATCAGAAAGTTCTCACCTAGAGCTTTCCGATGAATGGCAACAAGCCATATTTCCGACTAAATCCTGAAAAGTTACCCATAATTATGCTGTGGTTAAGAAGTCGTTTATTTAGAGCATTACTGTAGTTCATCAATATTGTATATCCAATTTGTTTTACAAAACTTGTATTAAGTAACTTAAACAAATGTGCTGATTTTAAGTTCCCTGGCATTTGGTAGGATAAGGTAGGTCAGACTGAAACCTTTGCCCTCCTATTCATTATGTGTGGATTAACTTAGATGTAAACAATCAACATCCCTAATGTCAACATGGGCTATCCCTGATTTACAACTGTAAACATTGCTCATGTCCACTTATGAAGTAGGCAGCATACTGATTGAACATGTCGTTGTGTACATTAAACAAATGATTGTACCATTTACTATAGGATTTGTTCATAATTTCCTGGGAGCATTTTATAGTAGTCCCCTAAAACATTCCAAACCACCACCTTTTGCAACAAATAACTTAGCCTTAACCATGCAAGCACTGTGGTATTCATGAAAGCCTTTGCTCACATATCCAGTCCCCCCCCCTTCCTACAGTGTACCCCTTACATGCCATTGATGTGGATTGAAGGTATTTGGTGATGTTTGAATGATAAAAAATATCCAAGTTGTAAATTAATGAGAACATGGATGTATACATATATACAAAGCGGGCCACTTGCATACCATACATTCATCCTAGTTGTCAAAATCGTCATCATCAACTCTCATTTTTGTCATCACAATCATTGTGAGCATTATCTTCATCCTCATCAACCACCTTGTCATCATCATCGTTGTCATTGCGGTCTCACATTTTGGATACTGTTTGTATAATATTTGGGAATTAAATCGTGCTCTAGTTGGTTCTTGTCAAAAGTTAACTGGAAAAATTTCTTTCTCAATAGTATTTTTGGCAAATCATCACACTGTGGTACTCATCTTCCACATGGATCATTTATCCCTAATTCATTCCTGTGAGCTGAGTCCTGGCACTGGCAGTCGTCCCTAACATGTCAGTATCAGAAGGGATCTCCTAGGTGGCATTTTCATAGGCTATCCCTTCCCATCCATTGCCAACATTTTAAAGAATTTTTGAAAACCAAGCCCATATTAAACTACTACAAAGATAAACTGGTACATGTATTATAGCAATCAAGAAATGGTTATAGTACAACCTCAGGGCCCTGCCCTGTTAAAGCAATTTGTAATCTTCATGTACCATATCAAACTAGACATAGTAATTTCTTAAATTGATCATCTCCCTGGGATAATAAAGGTTAGGGTACCCATATCCTGTTGTAATGAGCAATCTGATTTGGTACAACACCACAATAAAATCACCATGCCCACCCCCACCATTGACAGCGGAGTTTGAGAGAACGTGCGCGAGATATACGGGGTATATGGGCATGTGAAACAGTAGTATTACTACTGTTTCACATGCCCATATACCCTGTATATCTCGCGCACGTTCTACTGTATATGAATGACCCTTGAACTGGCAGTTTCCTCCAATTCTGGCGTTGCTCTAGCATAATTTGTTTGACATTAACTGACATCTGATCCATAGGGGCAGCAACTGAATTCTTCTTATTGGTGTGAATTAATATGAGGAGCAATAAAAACCATGCTTAACTTGACGCCGTATGGGGGCGGGGGTCCATGAAGATTTGAACCCCTTGGCTCCTCAACAGGTTCAGAATAGACACCGAGGTATTAAATCTCCATTTATCCCCAAGTCGATAAATATACAAAGTACTAATATACTAGTGCAGACTGTACATGTATAATATTCTCATAAAAGTTTTACCAAATCCATCAAAACTTATCAGCTGTTTCCGAAATTCTGCCAAAAAGTGATACAAGCGCTCTTTTTTTTACCATATCAGAAAAGGAATAACACAGGATGTTCTTTAATGTTCCAAGCCGAAGAAAACAAGGGACCATTGTGACTGCATATACAGGTACATTTCATAAGATCAGGGATGCACTCATGTCGGGCGGCACTTAATGGGAGCACCCACCACTTCAAGTTATCACACAGGAACAGGAATCACACCATTTTCAAACAGAAACACCCAGCACACTTTTTTTCATAATGTTATCTACTTTGCAAAATTATTCAAGTTGTTTATGAATTCGACACTCTACCTCTAGTGACAACCTGAAACAAGCTGTGGAAAATTTAATGCCTCACATAAATGCATAGGAAAATGCTGGATTAGTGATTTATCAAAGTGAAAGAGATTTCAGCAAGATGAAACAAATTAAATTGTGCCTGAGAAACTACATGAAACTTTGCACCATGGATCGCACAGTGGGCTAACATCACCAAATTCATCTCCTGGGACCTCATTCTGCAAGGCCTCATCTGCTATGGGAAACCTAGACTCAGATTTAAGTTCCATGATCGTGAATTTTGTGATGTGCACCCATTGGGAACCTCGATTATGCAATGAGTTGTCTGGCAATTTGGGGATATAGAAAACTAAACTAAAAAAGAAAAAGAATCTTTGCGAAGAAGTTTCTAAAGAAACTTATTTGATAATAAAGACAGTTTTAAGAGAAGATGATGCCTAATAAAAATGAGATCCCCGAGGGTGAATTTGGCTATGCTAGCCCGCTTTGCTAAATATGCTAGCCTGCTTTGCAGGGTAGCGTCACTAAATTCACCCTCTCGAGACCTAATTCTGCAAATGTCTGGCCTGGTGAACTGAATGCTGAAGATTAGGTGTTGCTTTGAATAAAGACCTACCATACACGTATTGTATTATTGGATGTGCGTACATGAATCCAAATAAGGAATCAAGTATACAATGTACCGGTAGACTAATCATTGGGTATACCAGTATACAGTAAAGCCCTAAATAATTGACTCCTTAACCACAGCAGAATTATGGGTAATTTTTCAGGATTTAGTCGGAAATATGGCTTGTTGCCATTCATCGGAAAGCTCTTTCCAACTAAATCCTGAAAAATTACTCATAATTCTGCTGTGGTTAAGGAGTCGATTATTTAGGACATTACTGTATAAGTGATTCCAAATGAGGCAAACTAGTATGAAGTATAGACTTACTATAGGGTGGGTGTAAATAATATTACTATCCGACATATACAACGCATCGTTACAGCTGCCACGACTAGTTCTATCTGGAATATCTAACTCCAGCACTCGGACCATTAATCTCCACCCTTTGTTCCGAGCCCTGAATACTATCTGACACTCAATATTGTCTGTGTACAAGTCTGTTACTGTCCTGTTATGTGAATAAACTGTAGCCCCGCCCACATGCTTCTCATCCCAACAATCCGCTCCGTGCATGAAATCTGCAAAAAAGAAAAGAAATACGTGTATATAATTAATAAATTAATAATTAATTATAATTCATAATTCTTTTTAATAGCGAAATACACATACTTGTATTGCTTCGTCCTACTAAACAAATTCAATTTCTCAAAATTTGTGCACTTCACACTTCCAAGTACTAGTAAGTTATATGTCTTGATGTCAGGCCACAAGAGACAATGTTACAGAACTAAGTGACCATTGCCCCACCACATGTATTTCCACGTTATGTGTCTTTCCATATGTAGAGATACACTTAAATATTTTATGCCTGGAGCTTCCTGAAATTTTGAGAAAACCCTGTGCCAATGCATTCTCTTATATATGCGAGTCTCCAATCGGGAGCCGCACATATATAAGGGAATACATTGACGTAGCAATATTTACATTATAACCTTGTAAATGCATTCACTTACATATGCGAGGCTCCCTGTATGGAGACTAGCATATACATGTATAAGAGAATGCACTGGCACAGGATTTTTAATGCTGCACCAGTGCTGCTCCCATCATGAAAGTGTTAAGTTTCCCCTGGCTTCAGAGGTCTCGAACCCTAACTTCATCTTTGGTCTTTTAAATGATTATATAATAGTAGTTCTAGCCTCAGCCATTTTGCATGTGCATGTATACATACATGATATTTCTGGGATGAAGTATTTTGACAAGATCTGTCATGTCTGAAAATGTAGGAAAAACTTCTGCAGATATGCTCGAATACTATTTGCACAGCGGCATGTTATCGCTAGGTAACATTCTGTCAAGCTTTTTCTTCCAACGTACAGGGTAAAGTATATGTTAGAAGTGTTTTCACAAAAAACACATGATTGAATCACTTAGCGGATACAGTGTCGAGGGTGACCTATAGTCGAAGTAAGACTGCGCTGATAAGTGGAAGAATACCTAGGAGATGACATTATCTAAACATGTGGGGTGGATGCAAAATGCGATTCCCGTTACTGTCTACAAGTGAAGAAACATCATATCTAAACAAGAAGAACCCATAATCAGCAAGGTGTGCTTGATGCACTGCCTATATTACATCAGTTGCAGGCGGTCTCCTTTCACCCTACGAAACCTATGTACAGGTATATGCAATTGCTATGACTGCATGAAGTTTAAAAAGTGGGGTGCTTTTCCTAAACTCTTACATGTTCAATGAATTGGAATTAAGCACAATTGTGCTTAAATGCAATTGAATTGGGCTCAAGCGCAATTGGATTACATTTATGTACAATGTGCTTAACCCTTCAAGTTCCATGACTGGATGTTCCAGTAAGTTTGCGAAAACCCTGTTACCACGCATTCTCTTATATATGCGAGTCTCCCATAGGGAACCTCACATATCTAAGAGAATGCATTGGTCTAACAATATTTATCTTGACCTTGTGCATTCTCTTATATAAGCGAGGCTCCCTGTGGGAGACTCATATATATAAGAGAATGCACTGGCACAGGGTCTTTAATTCTGCACCAGCGCGTCTCCCGTCATGAAAGGGTTAAATGTGTAGTCGATGCTGAGTTAAATATGAGAAACTGGTAAAGTATATGACTAAGTAATGACATTATCACTGATTGGTCTTGCTATATTATTGGAATATTTAAGAAACAAAACTGGATAAGTATACATGTACATGGTAGATACATTATGACAACTGCTGTTCTTATTAAAGTATCATATTTTTGTGTTAGTGGCAGTGTATACTAATAAGTGATACTAGTATTAAACAGACTACATGGCTTAAAATATGATGAGAATCAAAAATGATTCTCAGTTTGATTCACTGTACAAATGCTATAAATTTATTCTGGCAAATTTTAATGGATTTTAACATGGACTGCCATGTATGAGCCTATATATAAAACTCACTTCTTGGCCAATCTGTATTATCAGAGAAGCAATGCTTAGTAAGCAGCATAATTTACACTATATACCATAGCAATCTGTTGATAACTGAAAACTATGCAAAATTAATTGAATGATGCTCTATATAATAACCAGTTTCACCTTCTTTTTTTTTTGGATATAAAATATTTTTGGTATGTACTAGTAATAAATATAGTGCCATACTCATGTTATGACAGTTACAGAAACTGGGGTATACTAGCAGGCACAATGATACAGTACAACTCATGCCGGTGTTGCCCCATGTATCCTTGCACCAACTACATGCTCTTAAATTTGTTTCGAAAACTGCTGAACATGCAGTTCCATCATGATTGCAGTTCTATATAGATTCTTATTGTTCAAATGTACATCCAAATTCAATGCAGCAATGATCTTACCCCATGTAAGTACTGCTTATTATTTATGGTACTGGTTTGTTCCAGTAACCGTCTTCATGCATAGTTGCAAATCGTACACAACCTTTCACATACAATACTAGACTAATCATCAGAGAATTAGGCTCATTAAGCGGACATGATTGGGATCGCGTCCAAGTGCCAAATTAGAACATGGCTGGATAATAATGAGTAAATAAATGAGACCCCAGCGTGTCTGTCCATTTCTACACATTGATATGACAATGTTTATATTGGTAAGAATACAATATGAACATTATGGAAGGAGTGTGAGCATAATGTATTATATGTTTACAGTTTATTAAAGATGCAGGTCTATATACATGGTTCCTGACCTCCATATACAACAACAGCAACACCACATTATCAGTATAAATCTAGTATTACATGTACATTAAAGAAATAGTATGTGCTTGTTTTATTACTTTTAACATGTGTTTTACTATACTTGAATGTAAAAGTAAAAAAAATTAACAACCTAAGTTTTACCATTTAGAAAGCATGACATCTAAACTACATGTATGCAAATATTCACTGGCAAGTATTTAGTTAGTCCTTTTTTCATATGGGAGCTATTTTCACATTTGTTAATAATAGGACTTAAGTGTAATACCATTGTGCTTAAGTGCAATTCAATTATGCTTGAGTGCAATTCAATTGCGCTTAAGCTTTCACCCTCGAAGATCAAATGAGGTTCATAATTAGGGTGGGCTCACTGGGCTAGTTATTTTATGTTTTGTAAAACTGATAGTCGTCCTGCAGACTATTCTATAAGAATTAAGGGCATTTTGTTTTTGGTGCTCAATATTTGCACTTAAGCGCAATTGAAATTACCAAGTTTTTAATTGTGCTTAAAAGCAATTGCTGCCCACATAAAGTTAAATGAATTGGACTTAAGCGCAATTGGATATCATTAAATGTACAATGTGCTTAACATGACTGGAGCTTCCTGAAAGTTTTGAAAACCCTGTGCCAATGCTTTCTCTTATATATACGAGAGTCTCCCATACAGAGCCTCACATATATAAGAGAATACATTGACCGTGTAAGCCAGTGCATTCTCTTATATATGCGAGGCTCCCTATGGGAGACTCACATGTATAAGAGAGTGCAATGGCACAGGATCTTTAATGCTGCACCAGCTCAATTCAATTACACTCAAGTCCAATTATTTAATAAATGTGAAATCACTGATAAACAAATGGAAGTATTTTGCCAATGAAATTCACTACACATAATTTATATAAAAGAAGGAGGTTGTGTTCTGCAAGTTTTGATATAAAATTTATGAAAAGTAACCTGTGTTGACTACGTTTATTTGCTATATGCATTTGAAGAGTCCAGTAGGGTGTTTGTAAATATCACTGAAAACGTTGGTAGAAATCACATGTGACATTCATAAGATCAAATGAATCTGTTTCAGATGAAATACTAGCCTGCGGACTAGCATCATCAAATTCACCCTCTGGTAGGGTCCTGCGAATATTCGATATTCGATTCGAGATTCGATTCGAAAGTTAAATTCGAATTCGATTCGAAATTTCCAACTCGAAATTTCGAATATACACTGACAAAAAAGTAGGCTGTTTACAGACAAGTACCCACGTCGATCTTAGCTGTTTCTGTGCCATATTATTCCCAAAAATTATGAATATATGCAGCTTATAATACTTATTGTACATCGCGAAAGTCTGCATGATATTAATATAAGTATAGCCAGTAATTAGACAACATAGGACGACTAAATGCATCTGAATTCTAGCTTTGAACATGGTAGCCAAAAGTTCGGAGATCGCCGATGGACCGACGACGCACGTAAATTATAATAGTGATGAGAGTGAGCAACGTTGTCATTTTACTATTTAAGGTTCATTTCCAAACAGGGGCGGCAGTAAGACGGCCTATTTGGCCATGCCGCTCCTGTACAATATAATCATGTTTATTTCTGAATATTTCACTGTCAGTATTATGTTTGTAAATATTGTACAAAATAAACAATCAATCAAAAAACCGCTAGCGTTATCCGCCGACTATACGTCTCAAATTCCACGTTATGTAATATCGCTGAGAATGCAAACAACACGTGTTCCCGGCATCGAAAAGTGCACGTGGGCGGTGTTTTCGTTTGATGTTGACTTTCAGTTTCGGAGCGTTCCTTGAATCTTGACAATTTGTCGCAAGCGTCTGGGACAACGACCCATGTAAGCAACCAACACTACATAAACAGGCTACCCTGCGACTGTTGTTGCATCTTCAAGTTTATAACAACGATTTGCAATTGTGCATGTACATGCAAACTCTAAAAATTGCGCATAATTTTAATTCTGATAATCCGTTTAGTGGTTATATATTTAATCGTCGTGACGACCGCATGGACGTTTTAATGCTTTTTTTTCTCTCGACAATTCTCAGTTGAAGTTAATAGTATCAGGAAAGACGGTTGATAGCCACATAAGTTATGATGGAACTTCTTGGAAGTTAATAGAACGTTTCACAAATCGTCTAATCATTGACATTAAATGCCTAATTGAGAATGCAACACACAGGTATGATTAGATTCGATATTCGATTCGATATTCGATTCGATATTCGATTCGATATTCGATTCGATATTCGATTCGATATTTGATTCGATATTCGATTCGATTTCGTCGACTCGATTCGATATTCGATTCGATCAATATCTCCAATTCGCAGGACCCTACCCTCTGGGGACCTCATTCTTCTTAGGCCTCATGTTCAGGAACATAATTTTGTATAGTTACTTTTTCCCTTCTCTTCAGTTTCTATATCCCCTAATTTGCAGAAGATAAAATGCATATCAAGGTGACTAATGGGTGATTATCACCAACTTCAACTGGGAAACTTTAATCTGATCCTAGGTTGCCCATAGAATGAGATCCACAGAGAGTGAATTTGGTGGTGCTAGCCCATTATGCTAAATTCACCCTCTGGGGACCTCATTCTGCAAATGACAGACACACTATTTGCAGCCCTGATAACAAAACTCGATACAATTCATTGTCAAGTGCATAAAATTAACCCCAAATACAGTGAGACAAGAGATCACAGGAACAAAGATCACTCGTATTGGGGATCCAGTGAACCCTGAACAATGTATCAAGAGCGTACTTTATAAAGGTGAAGAGGGAAATGCACTGTGTATGAAACCCTGACCACCAGCGCTTGAAAGATTTGCTTAGAAAGCCAATACAATACCATTATATAATGAAGTACAATGCTCAGTAGTAGCCATACATACATTGTATGTGAAGACAGATTTGCTGTGGACCAGGACTTGTCGTTAACCTTATAGGGTTCTTACACCTACCGGTAACTGAATAAAAATCCATGACTTTGTCAAAGTACCAGTAGGCATTGATGTCAATAGGCACTTGACCTTGTTTCATTTCAATCAACTTACGGTTTATAGGTACTTCCATGGTTAAATTTATTTCAAACGGGAGGAATGGAGCCAATGAAATTACTTGTGCACCGAAGGATGTGTTGCTTGTCCAATTGATAGCTTCCTGCAAATTTAATGAATATTCACTTATTCACACAAGCCACACCTGCAATTCCATGTTAGCATCGCGTATCTTAACTGATCAAATATTGTAAGTTCAAAATCAAATGAATGTACATTTCTTAATAGTCGAGGAATGGTCAGACAGAACAAGTATACATTGTACATACATGTGATAGAATTGTATTTCCATATTCAAAATTTATTAAATCTAGTTCGTATTTTCTCATAAAACCTACCGGTATATGGATAATTACATCACCTGCCAAATAAGGATAATTTACAATGTAGGGTAATCTTATAGTAAATGGCACTTGACACACGCTTATTCTAAATAAGGAGATGATGCATGACTGCAAGACAGTTATATAATATTTATTATAGCATGTTTATCGCTACATCTTCATTTCACTGTTCTTTGTTATATAGCATCTGAATGGTGAAACTTGTATTCTGTATATAGTGAAGCAAACCTTGAAATGCACATTTCATAACACAGAAATTGGTTAGAGGTAGAGTGACCACTCCTGCATGTTTACATTACTTCAGGCACATGTGTAGATCTATGTATGGATCACAATTACATGTACAAGTACAGCCATTGCCTTATTTGGATACATGTACATGAATATTAATGAGTTTTCACAAAATGAGGATTCCCCCTTCATCCCTGAAATCAGTTATAATGCTGGTGTCATAAGATGAAAGTAATGAGACGGAGTCAAGATATTTATCAGACTGGCTTTGATGGTATTTAACTATAAGCATAGGGACTCAGTCAGTATTCTTAATGTGCAAAGTGCATTAAATAAGTTCATCATAAGCTGCAGCAATGGAGAAGCTGGTTCAATTCCCGATCCTGATAAATTTGGACTGATATGTAATATGATTTGAGTGTCAGGGGTTCGACAGTTGCTTACATGTACCAACAGCCAGTGCTTTCCGTGTGTAATGGAGTGAATTCCTTGTGAAATTATTTCTATTTGCGGCCTTTTCCCCACCAAGAAAACTGATGTTGTGATATGTCCCAGGCATTGAAACAATGATAAACCTCAAAAATCGAATCCAATATGTAATGCCAAAAAGTAAATTGTCCAAATGAGAGACAGTGTCATCAATAAAGTAACAAAGCAGAACAGTCAAGCCTTGAAATTGTGTGTCTGTCATTTGCAGAATGAGGTTGTCAGAGGGTGAATTTAGGGACGCTATCACACACGGCAGGCTAGGGCTTGTGTTGCCACATTCACCTTCTGTGAACCTCATTCTGCTTAGACCTCAACTGCTATGGGAGACCTACAGGATCATATTTAAGTTCCCCAGTTGGTGATATTCACTTATTAATCACCTCGATTATGCATTTTATCTTCTGCAAATATAGGGGATATAGAAACTGAACAGAAGGGAAAAAGTAACTAAAAACAATGTTAATTGGAGACTATAGATACTTCCCAGAAGATGAAGCCGAAGTAGAATGGGGTCCCCAGAGGGTGAATTTGTTGCTGCTAGCCTGCTGTGTGGGGTAGCATCACTAAATTCGCCTTCTGGGGACCTCATTTTGCAAATGACAGACACACTATTTCATGGCTTGAGAACAGTATTTTTATGTGGTACAGTAATGCTCTAAATAATCGACTCCTTAACCACAACAGAATTATGGGTAACTTTTCAGGATTTAGTCGGAAATATTGCTTGTTGCCATTCATCGGAAAGCTCTCACTGAGAGCTTTCCGGTGAATGGCAACAAGCCATATTTCCGACTAAATCCTGATAAATTACCCATAATTCTGCTGTGGTTAAGGAGTCGATTATTTAGGCCATTACTGTACATGTACCAGTAGCTGAATAGCGTAACCTTCATTGAAGGAATCACTGGAGAAGGCCTTGGGTCAAAAGCTCTGATTAATTGGGCGTTGTTGTTACCTTATACACATGTAAGCCAAACTGTTTTCTTAGTGTGGCCTAAAATCCCCCTTACACAGGTGTCATCCTGCATATAGTGGGTTCATGACCTATATGTTATGGTGTAGCTGATCAAATTATTGAATTATTCATCTGTAATGGCTGTAATGGATCAGAGATATAGTCTCATCTTACAACACCATAAAATATTAATAGGGCACTGTAGATAATCAAGTGCCATCAACCTATCTGATCAATGCTGGTGAGAGTGTGTATATCATCTGTGTGGGACCCCCCTGAGTCAGCCACACAGAAATCTCAAATAAGTGACTGATTCCACTGGAGATAAGATACCAGTAGATATAAAGATACATATTTTTAAGTCAAACCTAAAAAATATTAGACAGGATAAATAGGATATCCTATACATCTTCAGGAAATGCAGCAATATCACCATCGGGGTGGCTTATAATCTGTAACCATAGGAAAATCTCAAAGAAACCTACCAGTATGGTACCGGTACATGTATGTGATGGAATTTTTTTTTACATCAAAAGTTATTTGCCGCTGTAATTGTGTACATGTCGGCTACACAGAAATCTAAAATAAGTGACAGGACCAGAAAAGTGGAGAGGCAGAAATCTGACAGGTTATGCAGTCATTGTACTTAATCAATAGATTTATCACCAGTGAAGAGACTATATGTACATGTATCTGTTAGAGTAAAATCTCAAGTAAATGAAGATGGAGAATTAGCATTAATATACTGGTACATCAGAAAGCTAACTGAGTTTCCTGTGAGAATATACACCTTCAACAGTAGTATAGGTAACACGCAACTAATTCACTTCCCTTAGGACACAGCATTAAGGTTGAGCCATGCCCATGATTCATTTAATACCTAACTGAGCCAAACTTGAGACATTAGAACATCAGACATAATTTTTGGCAAAAAGAGATTGTGCCAAACTATACTTATTCCCAGAAACAAATTGGCATTTCCACAATTACCCAATTTTTGGCACAATATTTTTAGTATAGAAAAATACTCCCAACCCCTCCCCAATTTGGCATCCAACATAGATGCTTGGCAAACAATCCCACACAAATGGGTTGAGGAATTAATATTGCCTATGAATTTCACCTTCCTATATAATACCAGATTACATCCACCAATCAAAACCTCTTTTAAAACCTACCAATCAGATATGATGAAAAAAATAAATAATGTGACACATTTTATCATTCAGTGCTTTATTGACTGGAAATGAAAAAATACACAAGATTTTAAGGTCCTAATTAAAGAATGATCCCATATTTAGCAACCAAATTACATATAAATGGTATATATTACTCTCAGGGCAATATATGAGTCCTGATTCAGTTAATAATTTTTTTTCTTTCAATTAAGTAGAAAAGGGCATTAATACCTGTCCAGCCCCTTTTTCAACCTTGGGGAAGGGCAATAGAGCCATCTTATTGGCCCCCTAATTCCCCAAGCTCCCTACTCCTGTCTGAACTTTCCTAACACCAGATTACACCATTCAACCCCAATCTTTTTTATATCTTTTATATAGTAGACAAGTGGGTCCCAGGAAATTGCTACTGACTACCAATCAGTGATAATAAACAAAATGGGGAAATTAATGTGACAGATTGTATAATTTAATATTTTAATTGACATGATTTGATTTGAAATAGAAACACTGAATTCGATTCTCAGGGCCCTAATTTGAAGGAACAAGCCATCAGAATGTAGATATATTACTCTTAGGGCAATATATCAATTCTGGTTTAAGTTATTTTTTTTTTTATTGCATTCTATGAAGTAGAAAAGGCCCCGCCCCCCCCCCCTTTTCAACAATATACCCAGCTGCCCCCTACCAGACAATGGCACCTACATGTATGGAGGCACCCCCTCATTCCACAAACTTTCTACCTGTCACCATGTGCTTTATTTACCAACTTCCTTATGCCAGATTGCACACGGCAACCCCAATCTTTTTTAGATCTTTTATATAGTAGACAAGTAGGTCTATGGAAATTGCTACTGACTACCAATCAGTGATAATGAATGAAATAGCGGAATTAATGTGACACATTGTATAATTCAGCGCTTTAATTGACCTGTTTCTGGTGGGTTGTGGATGTTTTTCTCCAAGTTCCCAACACTAATTGGCAAACCGCTACTCAGCCATGAAAGAAAATAGTCTTATTGCAATATTTCACAAGTAAAATAATCAGTGTGGTAGAATTTTCTCAGATGTCAGAGAGGGCATGAGTCGAGTCACAGGACTGCTCTTTTCAAAGGTTGCTGCTTCCCTGCACCTTTCATATAGTGGTATATTCCCAGCTAGTGAGACGAGACAGATGTGAGGTAACCATTCAACAGGAGCTTGACAGATAACAATATATGGACTGGGCTATGGGGGCCAGGCATGAGCCATAAGGCCTGCCTAATGATGTTTTCACTACCTACTAGTACGATTACTGTGTCCACTGTGGCATAATCAACATATAGACATGAGAGGCCGATCATGATTGGCAGATGCTTAACCCATACCTTTCACCATGTCAACTCGATTTAGACTGAATATATGCATGTAGAGTTGTAGACATAACACGGAGCCTGATTGGAAGGATATATTTCCCTTCATTTACTTGTATACAGTATATGTATAAATATGGATAGCATGTGTTCATGTATGGTTATTGCCTTTATATATTGGTAGAGTTAAAACTGATAGATCCATACCGAGATCTATAAGGTGATGAGTATGTCATGGTTAATAATCTGGATGTGAATTATTAAGAGTGATCGGGTGAAAATTATTTGACTGGTCACATTGGATAACATGTGTCTACTGAACAGGGTTAAATTATTTTTGTACTGGGTTAATATTTTGAGGCAAATCGACCAAATGACACCAACTACTAGTACCTGTATACTGGTCAGGGGTGTGACATAAACTTTGCCATGAAATATAAACACAATCTGATAGCAAATATTGATTTATCAAATCAGATATCATGTCTATGGTCGCTGGAAGGGGATATTATTTCCCAAAAAATTTAATTGACTGATCAACACAAAATAGTTCATAAGAAGCATGGTGACCGGTCCTACGGTATGTAATATGTCAATGCCATACATGTAAGTTACACTGTTTTTACAAAAGAGGCCAACATATACTGATACAAATATGATCCATCCCTTGTCTAAACACTAGGTTGGAAGCTTGTTCATTTATTAACATTAAAGCAGTCACACACTTGAGGGATTTTCAAAACAGGGTATCACCTTTAATCTACTATAAGAATATTCAATAGATGTCTTATTGAGTGCTCATTTATTAATTAACCTGGTTCAAAGGGGAAGGGTTAATATAATATTTAGAAAAACATAGGTCAGAAATATGAGGCAGATAAAACGAAAAGTATTGACTTATTGCATAGCATATTGGACAGCATGTGTGTGTGTGAAGGGTTAATTCATTTCAACACACGATCCAACAACAAACACTTGATTTATCGCATTGAATAGCACATGTCCATGTGTGGATGGAAAGTGTTAATAATTTCTGTAATTTCTATAAATGTAGAATCATTTTCCAAATCAGTCCATTAACAGAGTTAGATATCCATGTATTAAAATTTCATTAATTAAAAATTATCAAACATATTTATTTATGATAATCTGGAATTCCCCATAAAAAATCTGAGGATCCCCCACGTTAATTCTTGACCCTCACTGATCAAAGGTTAGCACACATTGCTTACAGAGTGCTAGCCAATCACACACAGATCCCAAGACTGATGGTCATTATTTTCATGTGTGATGACCAAATTCTGTCAACACAATGTGTATCTGTTTATGCCACTGTATAACACAGAACGTGTCATAAATGTGTTTTGTACTCCAGGCCTCATCTTCTGTGAAGTACATGTACATTGTATCTATACATGTCTCAAAATAGCATTGTTTTAGTTAATTTTTCCCTTCTGTTCAGTTTCTATATCCCCTAATTTGCAGAAGATAAATTGCATAACCGAGGTTACTAATGGGTGAACATCCCCAACTTCAACTGGGGAACTTCAATCTGAACCCAGGTCTCCCATAGCAGTTGAGGCCTAAGCAGAATGAGGTGTGAATTTGGTGCTGCTTGCCTGCTATGTGGGATAGCCTCACTAAATTCACCATCTGGTACCTCATTCTGCAAATGACAGACACACTATTTGTAGCCTGGCTCTTTGACCCCCTCCAATCTAAATTCTCCAGCTACAGCCCTGAAAGAAGGATAGAGGTCTGAGAGATTATGCCTGCTTCAGTAGGTTAAAGCAGTACATTCATAAAATATCCTGTTCATAGTTTGTAAGCGGCTTGTCTTAAATTACAAAACTAGATCCCACATGTGCTGCCATATGCTCTGGCAACAATGATTTATACTTCCTTAAACAAATAGTCCGTTCAGCTGTCACAGTGCTTTTCTTTCAAAGCAGCGTGTCAAAGGCAATATATTCCTTGTAAAAACTCCTAGTTATCAAGGTGTTTGTGTGGGGTGTATTGTGAATAATCTGAAATGAAACAGCCAATGAATTGAGAAATTCAAACCGCACAATGATGATTATGCCCATGTAATTAACTCTTTCCATTCTACTCATCAAAGACTGGACCTAATTTTATAATCGTTTGATCTATTAATGGCGATTAATAAAGAATTCTCAGAGGAAATAATTAGCTTTTTCGCAAACAAGCGCACATGCTAGCTATTGAATAGATGTGCATAAAAGGTTACACTGTAAAGTGGGTGTTCTGAGAAACAAATAATAGTACTAGTTACATGTACTTCAACAAGACACAAGGAGTTTTACAAAATTTCATTTTTCAAGGATGCTGAGTCAGAGATTGGGTTCAGTGCTGCACAATAAGGGATGGGGGCACACATTTCTCAACTGGAGGGGGATATAGATGCTTGTAAGTCTAAAATATGATGAAAAGTTGGGAAACTTTTTAATATTTTCTGAAAACGCATTGTTTACACTAAATATCCATTGGAAAATTAAAATATCAGAACAATCTATACCCAGTTGTATTTTTCAATGTTAACTTTTTTCTTTTTTTTTGAATGACATTTCTAGCTTTTGAATGTTTTGTTGATAGTTTGAGAGAGGGGATTAAACACAACCAAACAAAATAGTTCCCATTCATTCATTCACTCTTCCAGGTACAAATTTATACTCAAGTTTATATATCTACAGTATGGATAAATATAATCTAAATGAGTTTAGGCATATATGACAAGGGATTGTTCCACAGCAATATTCAAGTCTGAGATGGCCATGTGTAGTTAGTTGTCTGATGGGGAATGTCATGGAAGGTGTAACCTTATTATGAATATAGTCATTGAGTTTTTGAAGAGCTGCAAACAATGAGCATTTGCAGGAAGATGGGGGATTACAGTAATGCCCTAAGTAATCGACCCCTTAACCACAGCAGAATTATGGGTAACTTTTCAGGATTTAGTCGGAAATATGGCTTGTTGCTACTCATCGGAAAGCTCTTGGGAGAGCTTTCCGATGAATGGCAACAAGCCATATTTCCGACTAAATCCTGAAAAGTTACCCATAATTCTGCTGTGGTTAAGGGGTCGATTACTTAGGGCATTACTTTATTTAGTATGGTGCTCTTGCTAATATGGGACTCCTATTACCAAGGAGTTAACTCTAAATCCTTGATCTCACCTTGGGAGTACTGTACTGCCAAACGTAAATGACCTATCAAACTGGGATTGCACCCCAGTTTATTGAGTCAAAGGGCATTAAATGTGGTTAATGATTAAACCATAAGAAAAATGGAGGATTGTTTTGTTGGAAGATATATATAGTTATCAGCTGATATGAAATGGTATCTTCCTATTGCAGTTCCAGCAAATTTATGTACATGTATGCTGTGTGGTATGGTCTGACCTGCTGTTTTATATGCATAATAACCCAAACTACTGGGTCAATTATATCATAAGGACTGTACAGTATAAGTTAATTATTAATGAGCAGGTGACCTTAACATTCCAAATTCAACCCTTCACTGTGCAATGCCCCGGATCCATTCCCAAAGTTCCCATTATAACCTCTGGTATTCAAGTTTCCAGACATCCTGTTACAACAAATCTAAAATTAATGTTGTAATTATCAGTGCCCCTCTAAATCATCGGAAATATTTGAAATAACTAATAAGATACAGTATTGCCCTAAATAATTGACCCCTTAACCACAGCAGAATTATGGGTAATTCTGCTGTGGTTAAGGAGTCAATTATTTAGGGCATTACTGTACATGTAAGGTCTTCCATGTGACATATCTTAGCATAAATACGTCTTTAAAGGCGTTACGGGTTTGAACTTCTACCATATACAGTTCAAAAATTAACGGCACATTCAGTTTAAAAATTACAAAATTGAAGCAAATTCATTGTTACAAGGATGCTTGAAGTGACCCCAAGAAACCCAAGGCTAGAGTTTGCACCCAGACACCCTGAGTTGATTGTATAGGAACCAATTACATTAGTCTGACACCCCGCCTTGCCAGTTATCTATGGGATTGCTTGTCACCAAAATCATGAATACATGTAACATTAGACAATGCTACAATTATTGTCATGTTTTCGGAAGGAATGCTGGTACGGTTGGGTAACCTGAGAGAGCACAGAATGAGAAATATTAGCAGCCGACAGGAGTTAATCACAAATATGGGCTAATGTGTTCGAAATATCTCAGTTTTCAGATTTACAGGCATGTTGACTGGTATTTTTTGAACAGATCAAGCCTAAAATTAAGGTTTCCTCATACTGGAGCTTACTGGAGTGGGTTTTCCAGTAGTGATGCTGCCCCCACCAACACTCCACAGCGGTGGTGGTGTATTCGGTATATTGATAAATGCTAAATAGTTAATTACCGTAGGAATGATAATTGTGTGGTCATATTGCTACGGGTATGTACTAGTACTAGCACAGCAGAGAAAAATTATACAGAATCATATTCCTTAATATTGAAGTCAGCAAAAAGAGTTACATGTACCTGTAGTTATAACCGCGTAGATTTCAGTTATAAAATACCTCTTGAACTTGTTCACTGTAAACTGGAATTCCTCATGAAAAATCAGGGGATCCCATGTAAATTCTTGAAGAACACGGATCAAATGATTAGCATAGTTTGTGGGATAAAATGTGTCATAATTTACTCAAAATATGTTTTGGACATTAGTTATACTTTCTGTCAACACCTGAGGTTAGATTTTGATTCGCATTTCAAGTTTTTAGAATATACATGTATGTTAATTAATTTTATATAATTATAAAGGGCCAATGATGATGGAATATTTAAAATCAGGGCCGCCGGAAGCAACCAAGGACAAGGGGGGGGCACAACTCCCAGAAAAGGTCAGTCAGTCAGAGGTATTGGCATAAATGCCAAAATAAATAAATGCCAAAACGGCGAAATTTGGTGATCATACCATATTTTAAAGCACTTTCCAGGTCCAAGCTCATACATATATTAAGCTGCTAGAATGGGTATAACTGTCTCTAATGGCAATAAAATAATGCTGTTTTAGCTCATATCTGAGGTATTTCTTACCAAGTGTTGGGGTTCCCCTTGGATCAGGGTGTGGAGGGGGCATGTGCCCCTGGTTAAAATGGGTTAAAATTGCTTCTAAGATTGAGCCTATATGTAGATGTTTTAACTGTTACCATACACATTGTACATTGTACCAGCTGAAGCTATTATGAGAGAATCCTAAAAGCTGTAATATACCATACCAGTAGCCTGAACAAAGAAGTACAGGTGATGCCAGTGATACTGTAAATGATTACAATATCACTGGTAATGCCTAATGGACAAGGGTATGAATAATAGACTCAAACTACTGGTACAGGTGCAAAACATGGGAAGTCTGACAGTGTGGGAACATAACAGTTCAGATTACAATCTGGAACTAGATTAGACTGTTTCTCATGCAACAAATTGCAACATTTCATGTGGAGTCAGTGTCAAAGATGTGTCAGAAAATATTTCCATGTCATGTGAGTAGAGGGTAGGCCTGCATCTTCAGAGTAATGTTCCAGTAATGAGATCCGGCAAACAACATGCTATCAGTCCAGGAAATCTGAAGGCTCTTTCTACCTTCTGTGATAGAACTGAAACACTAGATTCATTATATACTGGTGCTTTCATTCTATAATGATTAGACCAAGTTTTCTTCGTCCACACAGCCTATGACATCAGCTGTGCTAAGTTACACATACTACATTGGCACTGTACATGTACATGCAGGAGTGTTGATTTGTTCAGAAAGGGGGTTCCAGATGTCCAACAGCTTCAAATGTTCAACTGCAACCCCACTCCAGCCACTGACCAGATATAATTTCAAACTACATGTATAGTCATTTGATCCACCACACATTGTTTTTTGGACACATCAGTTGGAAATTTCATACCCAAAAAAGGTAGCTGGTAATTGTTTTCATGTAAATTTTGTTAGTTTATGTGTAGATCATAAGTTGAATATTTTCATGGCTTTACATTTATTTCTGTCTCATACCACTGTAAACAACAATTCAAATACTTCAATGAGCATACTGTTTATTGTTCATTGTGTAATAAAACGTGTATAAGGCCAATGATTGACCATAGAAATCAACCAATTTTGTGACATTGAAAAATCAGCATCTTAAAAAAACCGATGGTTTGAAATGTGATCATCAGTTTCATAAAGCGATTTTGGACATTTTTTCAAATTTTCACTCTGGTCAATATGTTTAATTTGATGAAAAGAATGTTTAAAATTGTTCTGCACCTTGGGGGGGGGGGGGGAAATAGAGATGGTAGAGAAACCCTAGCCACAAATATATTCTTCTTTCAACCCAATAACGGTTTTACAGAATAGATGCACAGTGTCTCAGAATCCCCAGACTACTGTTAGATTGAAAATGAGACCACAAAAACAACATGCTATCAGTCGGGGAAATCTGACAGCTGATTCTATCTTCAGAGACCTTAAAACGGAGACACAAGCAACTAATATATGATTCACTCTTCTCTATTATGTATTTGTGAAGGAAGAAGCGAAAAAAATCAATTTTTCTCTCAAAAAGCCTAAGATTGGATGGTACCCACGGGGCTTAATTATAAGTGGGAAAGCAAGCAGGAATATTACAATGTCTCTTGATAATGCTATTTCTGTGGAAATCACTATGGCGGATGAGCATTTAGTATAAAAGTTTAATGAGACCGGAGCAAATTTAGATTGTGCTATTTTATTCCACAAAGGTATTGGTTCAATAGCTTCTGGAGTTCATCATGAACAGACATGTCACTTATGTCTACCTCTGAGTCTACTGCAGTTGACTACATGAAGTTGAAGCATTTATTTAGAAAATTGAAATCATTGATGACAGATAGTAAATGATACCGGTATGTGGAATGTGTCAAGTTGAGAGTCTGAAATGTTGTGTGTCTGAGCAAGCCTGAGTTTATTGTGCCTGTCATTTGCAGAATGAGGTCCCCAGAGGGTGAATTTAGTTATGCTATCCCGCATAGCGGGCTGGCATCACAAATTAACCTTCTGGGGACCTCATTCTACCGGTACTTAGGCCTCATCTTCTCTGGAAAGCTTCTTTATTATCAAATTTCTATAGAAACTTTTTCACATTATTGCATTATTACTTTCTCTATTTCCCCAAATAGACACAGAGGACACATTGCATAATCGAGGTTCCAAATGGGTGTACATCACAATATTCACCATTTGGGAACTTCAATCTGAATGAGGTCTTAACGAGGGTGAATTTGGTGATGCTATCCCACTGTGCATGACAGCATCACTAAATTCACCCTTTCTGATGATGACAGACACACTAAACTCAGGCTTGTGTCTGAGAATATTGAGTTGAAGAATTAATTTAGGAAATTATTACAAACCAGTGTCAGATCAACCTAGAAGTTTAAAATTGGGAGAAGTCACTTCTCCCTGTTTAGTTATTAGGAAGAAGTGGACTGTTATCAGGGAGAAGTAACAATGGCTGAAGTTCAATTTACACCACAAGGTCACCCTGCTATGATCCAATACATATTATGCAACCCAACAGCACAATTATAAAGCCAGAATAGTGAGAAAGAACACCATTATAATCAGTAGATATAATTTAAATATGATGTTGGGTCATATGCATACTGGTACATGTATATGAGAGAGAAGTCACTTCTCCCTGGGACAAAACTAGGGAGAAGTGGCACATTTCAGGGAGAAAATACATGTCTCCCAGGTCTTGGGTAGTCCATGTTACATATGCAGTTCTGAAGGAAGGGGAATGGTAGCAGGGGATTTGTGATGGACAGTCATATGTGAACCAGAGACACCTGTAATAACAACTACATGTACATGTACTGTACATTTATATAATTTTCATTCATCCGCTGACAGTTTTCCACATGTTGACAGATTTTCAGCCTAAATTTCATAAAAATACACTCAATGTTGCATTCTAACAGATAATGGTTAATGATATTCTGGGGACATTGAGATTACTACTACTAGAGGAGCAAGCAGGAATATGGGAGTGTCTGTGGTTAAAGCTATTTCCCTGGAAATCTCTATCACAGATGAGCATTTAATGAGAGCCCAGAAAATTTAGATTGCCACAAAATTATCAGTTGGCTGCTGGTGTTCCTCATGAACAGACATGTCACTGACAATGTTTTGAAAGGCTCAAGTTGGGAGCCTCCAAGTATCAGTTGACATTAGTTGATAATAAATAGATGATCTTTTGAAGGAGTCAAGTTGATGGCCTGCCATTTGTGAGTTCCAACAGATTAGAGTTGAAGTAATTATTTGGCAAACCAATAAAGACATGTGAGGGAGGGTTATTATGTTATAGCTTCTGCTACTTGTAAATATACTCTGACTCATATGCAAATCATAGATCTTGTCATGAATCTCTTCTCTCGCTACAAGTACTAGTTTGTGTATTCCCGTAGAGATCAATACCAGTATGTCACCAGTACAAAACCTGAAACCTTTCATTGTTCTGACCCATTCTTATTGGGAACTTTATACATGTAACATCGAACAAACAAGGCCGGGAATATATTTATTTGTGAATACTTGTACACATGTACCGTACATGTACCTCAATAATCTACTTCACAGTAGGGGGCACTGGTCCCAGCTCGAGATTACATGCTTTCTTGTGTCTTTTGTGAGTCAATATTGCAATAAACATTGAATGACATGTAATTACCCGGGAGAAATTCCATGATTGTAAAGCGAAGCAAAGCAAAATCGCTCACAAAGTCATACAATTTTGAGTTGGGACCTTCACATACATGTATACTAACAGAGAAATATATTACATGCACTGTTTTTTCAATGTTTATAAACTTTCCTGTGACAACATCATAAAGTTCCTAAGTTTTGAACTGGTAGAGTATGAACTCGATGAGTGGGCTCGAGTAGAGATTCATGGCTTGATCTAATGTAGATCATGCCCATAAGGTAATACAGGGTTTCCGCTATACCGGCAGGGGGTCCCCTTGACGGCCCCGTTCCCCTCGCCAAGTTTTCCCCTCCTGCCATACCCCAGGACATACTGCATGTCTATAAAGGTATAAAGATGTTTAAAACTTCTGAATTTTGTTGGAATAGTACTAAGGAATTTTAAAAGGTGAATTTATTTTATATCTTGTGAGTGTACACACTCTAAACGCGTTGTTAAATTGAAACATGAAGTGATCGGAATTGACATCGCTAGAAGCTATGCCTTTGAGGCTGGTTAGTTACGTTGCGGTTAGTACCCGGTTATGTTATGCAAAAGAGCAGTATTTTAATCGTACCTGTCATGTTTTATACCGCAAAATATATTGTTCACTTTGTAATAGAGCAAGAGAGAAATGTGGGAGTAGCTGCACCGGGCATCAAGGCATCTTACCGCTGCCCACAAAGAATACTCGTCGGCCAGATATGTAATCAGCCTTAATACTAGTATATTCCGATTACGTTATGCATCCGAAATATCTGCTGGGTCTTCCACAGTGAGTCTTTTAACATTAACGAGCATGTTTAACTCGGGATCCAAATTACTGGTGTTCAGTACATGTACTTCGTAAATTAATTTATATCTAATAAATTTACTAGTTTTAAAGTTACAGGTACATGTATAAGGTTTGATAGCTTGGCACTTGGGCAGAAATGGAACAAAACAATCTGCCATTTCTACTCTCACACGATTCTATTGGCCGATATAACGAAAGTAGTTCAACCAGTGCTAAAAGTAAAACAGGCTACTTTTACCTGGATTTTTCCCCTTGACGGCTACCGGCCCCATTCCCCTACCCCCTAGCGGAAACCCTGGGTAATAACAGGAGCTCAAAATCAAAGATTAACACTAGTACTGGCATTAGCTATCGTTTTATTTGTTATTTTTCATGAAAATTCAATCCTTGGAATAAAGTGAAGACAAAAAATTTTTCAGCCTAAATTTCATAAGATACATGTAACTACCAAATAATGGTTAATGCTATATTGTGGAAGCAAGCAGGAATATTTGCAGTGTCTCTCTACATGTATATTGAATACTATTTCCCTGGAAATAACTGTGGCCAATGAGCATTTAGTAAAACAGTTAATGAGAGAAGAGTAAATTTAGATTCCACTCATGCACTTATTCTACAAAGGCATTGGTTGGCTGCTGGTGTTTGTCATGAACAGACATGTCACTTATGATGTTTTGAAGGGCTCAAGTACAGGTAGCCTGTGCAATAGCTACTGGGTAATGGCACTTACAACAGTATGAATCAGAGTCATACATGTACATGTATATGCACCCAGGGGCGCCGGAAGCATCCAAGGGCAGGGGGGGGCAGAGCCTACAAAAAGGGCACTTTTCCGCAAAAAAGGGCATTTTCTCCGCAAACTCGGGAAAATAACAATAAATTCATTGTGGCAAAAATCCCTATTTTAATGGTATTTGTCGGTTTTTATGGCCGTTTTGTGATAAAATTGACAAAAAATTAATATTCCTTGTGAAATTGGTGGTATTTGGACGAAAAAAGTCACATTTTGCTATAAAAACACGAGATTAACCTCTTCGCTGCTAAATGACGTTATGACGTCGTGTGCTGGGCTGTTGACGTTATTGCCATTTTCCAATGGGAAAATATAGCGGGAATGTCAAAAGAACCATAAAAGTGACTCGTCTGAAAGGCTATTATCGATCACAATCGTGGAACATCATACACTGTTTGAAACGTCGAGATACAATTATTCCGATGCACTAATCTCTGAGTTCCATTTATGTATAATGGCCTACTTATAGTGTGTTGAAGTAGGTCCGTAGTACCTACGGACCATATAGCACACGGCGTGCACTTTTACGTCCGTAATAGATACGGACGTCATAGCAGCGAAGAGGTTAAACACACAAAAAGCATTTTCTGTCTCCAGAAAAAGGGCAAGTCCTGCCCCCGCTCACCCCCCTTGGTCAAGGGCAGGGGGGTCAGCTGCCCCCCCCCTCTTCCGGCGCCCCTGTATGCACCATGTTAGAACACTACAGGCATTAGCTACTGGTTACTCAGTACATTCCTTACTGTTTGACTGATCTGAATATCCCTACAAATGAATCAATGGGAATCCATGTTTATAATGTTGTCTGCTTACATTACATGTATAACAATGTAGTAATGCCATAAATAATTGACTCCTTAACCACAGGCACAGCAGAATTATGGGTAATTTTTCAGGATGAGAGCTTTCCGATGAATGGCAACAAGCCATATTTCTGACAGAAATATGGCTTGTTCAGACTAAATCCTGAAAAATTACCCATAATTCTGCTGTGGTTAAGGAGTCCATTATTTAGGGCATTACTGTATCTGAATGTCCCTCTGAACATCCAGGCAATGAAGAATAGACCATTCAAATGTGAATAGTACTCCTAGAACTGAATCAGAGAATGGCCCATTCAGGAATCTAACGGTTAGGCCAGCAATCTGCTTAGGACAAAGTAAAAATATTTGTGGTTTGGGTTTCCCTACCTACATGTACCCTATTTTAAACCCCTTACTCTAAAGTTTTTATCATGGTTTTCAAGAAAATAATTTGACCAAAATTTTCTATATAAAAAACAAAAAGATTCAGAGTTGGTTGATTTCTGTCAAAGCATTGTGTTTATTACAGTTTATACAAAGAAAATCATAATTAATGTTAACAAAATCTTGCAGAATACCATGAAGATCTATAAGAATACGTATATTTTTTTTTTTTAAATTTCATTTCAAGGCTACCTACTAGTACAGTACTTGTACATCCAATTACAACCTGAACCAACATTTATTTTTATGAGGCTTTATATTATCTGAACATCCTTATGACTGAAAAACAATTTCAACATATAAACACTTTTACAACTGAATTGGAGAATCCATTCACCAACCAGAGGGTTAAATTGCAATTGCAAGGTGTCACCCAAGTGCAGCAAAGATGAAACAGAATATTTGAATATTGAAGTACAATGTCAGTGTACTCATACTGATATTATATACGATCCCGTCTCAATTAGGAATAATTTCCCAAATGGCCGCCTCGTTACGTGTCAATGTGTCTGTCACCCCAGTGCCAATAGCTGCGTCTCTAAATTAAATAATACGGGCTCTGAACAGTCACAACTCAAGAGCCAGGCCGACAGCTGTCATTTTCTTCCTGTTCAAAAAACATCCTTTCATACCAAGATATGAACTGGCTGACATTACTCTGCCTAACGATTTCACATTGTACACATCCATGTCTCGTTATTGGGTGTCAAATGTACCAATGAAAGGCTTTGGTGTTTCATCAATTAGAATTCTGTTAGCAAAAAGACCTACGCGTTTATCTCCCACTCGGTAGGTGAGAAATATGAATTGAAGTACCGTAGGCGTGTTCCATAAGAAGCCCTAAGAAGTGTCAAAATCTTGAATGAATGCTGAACAAATATTCCATTTAAAGTTACTGGTGCTAGTATCTACCAAATAATGTTCAAGGTACAGGTAGCTTTTAGCCCACAGAAATAAATTCGTTCCTTTTTGTTTTGTTCCATGATTGAAATAGGCTTACCGCTGGGGTGGCACCAGGATTTCCCCGACACAGTGGCTACTATCCCCTGACAGGAGGGGCTATTAATTTACTGGGATGACTCTCTGCAACATGGCGGCTAAGCCCCCCCCCCCCCCTGACCCCTTCCCTGGGTCCACCCCTGGCTTACTGGTATAAATATATGCATGGAATTAATATGATCTGGCAGGATTAACCATTGCAGTATGAATCTTTCAACTCAGAACAATTCACACATCCCCCTTTCCCAGAAATATGATAAATCAGTGAAATTACTACTATGGCCATAACAGAAAAAACATGTTGCAGGAATTGTACTGATGTCTTTGGTTGACTAGTTATTGTGTTGGCCATTTTTCTCACCTAAGAATTGGTTACTAGTACTACATGTAGTACAAGTTTGTTAATCCAATGGTAATGACTATGTCTGAGTGCTTGCTATATTGTACATTTGAAGATTAAACTTTTGGGTTCCTGGCTTTGTAGCCATACATTTAGTGGAAGAATTGATACAAGGAGAGTTTTGGAGACCTCTATTCCCATAAATAATCCATGCAAAGCTTGTTTTCTCCAAAAAAAAATATTTTAAAAAACTAGATTTTTTTACCAACAAAACGAAAGACAGATAACAGTTTTTTTTTATTGGCCTCTAGAGCTTTAACCCTTTGTATACTAAACACTCATTGACAAGTAGTTGCCTTAGGAAATGATCAGATACATGTAATAAGTTCAACAAATGACCATAGGTTGTTTGTTGAACTTACTAGTATTAACTATCTGAACATTTCTCCCCAAAGAACCAAAGAATATTAATTCTTCTCAAGTTCACTTGTATTATCTTTTCGTATGTCCGTCGTCTGCTTACCAAATATTTTCTGAACATCCCTCCAGATTATAATAGATCATTCTGATATATACTTTTAGAGCTGAATGGGTGAATTCATTTAGTACCGGCATACAAATGGTTAATTTTAGGTTTGAAGATTACAGATTGTTTGCCAACTACTAGTACCGGGTAGTAGAATTTCTGAATTGTGCTCAAAACTGCATACATGTATATATGTACCAGTAAATAAAATAATTTGTAGCTTCTAAAATTTCAATATGTGCTGAGCGAATGGACCAGCATAGAGGGCGACTTGGGAGACATCTTCTCCCTAATATGTTCTACTTCTCTCTATATTTTCCAACAGAGAAGTGACTTCTCTCTCATACATGTACACCAGTATGCATTATGTCCCTACAACATAATTAAAGTACTAGTATATCTACTGATTACAATGTTTCCTTACTCACCATATAAATGGTTTCATAAATGTGCTCTTGTGTAGCATAATTCTTATTGGAGATCATAGAAGGGAGATGTTGGGGTGTAAGTTAAACTCCATCATTGTTACATCTTACAATTTGAAACTCTAGGTTGGTCCCTTTGCTAGGTCATGTATTTCTGTATTTTTTTTTGCTGACAACTGGCAGCATGCTTGCAGGTCGGCAAATGTTTTGCAGTTATCGGTAGGTAGGCGAATTGGAAACAAATATGGTTTTTTTTGGTCCTAAAGCATGATTTGTACTGGTAGAAGTTACCACTAAACCATGATATGTACTGGTAGAAGTTACCACTATATCCAATGATTATTCTTTGAATATGAAGTACAATGTAAGCCAGGCAAATAATGCATACTTCCTTCTCTCATACTTTTAAAGGAACCACGCACTACACTAATAGTACTGCAGCATGCCAGAGTATTTGTTCCCATCATGAAGCAATTACACAGACCATCAGCACTGTTTACACACAGGGTTCATAGGTATTATGAAGACATCACTATTGCTTCCATAAGTCATGCAAACTTCCAACAGCAAGATGTATGAGTACTTGTTGATGAGCAAATTGTCTTGTTGATGGAGTTTTGATGTGTGGTACAACAGTGGTTTACCCATTAGTTAAAGGGGTTAGGCCCTGCTTGTATGCTTAAGATTTTTCAAAATTAGTTATACCAGGGCCATAATAAAAAATATGGTTTGTTTGCAGACTGCAGTCAACAGACTTACTGGCCTCAAAAGGCACATACCCAAATATTGTTTTGGCCCTCTAAAAAGTTTTTTGTTTGTCCGCTGTCTGAAGTAACATACTCTATGTATTGCAAGGGATTCTGATTTCTGCAAAGACAAGGTGCCGGTGTGAGGTAAAATTGCATGGAATTGGGTCCAGTTCAAGGGGGAGGGGTGCCCAACCGAGCCCCCTATCACATCCCTGGCTAAGCCCAGTTTGTACAGTACTTTGGACTGTTATATCTGAGATTTTTATCTACCATGATTGTGCATTTTCAATTTACAGTGAGAAATTAGTGAGGGGAGAATAAGAATGTAATATTATTACTGTGCTGTAGGGGAGTAAGGAGACAAAAGGAGAGCTGGATTATGTACTGTACTGCCATAAGTAAATGACTCATCGAACCGGGATGGCACCCCAGTTACGGTAGACCGCACTTCAGTTAAACTTTTGAACGTGGTTTTTGAACGTGGTTAAAAACCACAAGACAACCAGAGGATTGTGTGGTTAGAATGCATGAAATCATCAACTAGTTTGAAATCATTGAAATGGTAACTTCCAGTACAATTACGGCTCCAACAAATTTATATACAGTAATGCTCTAAATAATCGACTCCTTAACCACAGCAGAATTATGGGTAACTTTTCAAAATTAGGTCTTTACTGTATGTCATAGGCAGCAGTTAGCTACATGTATGTACAGTGTATCAGCAGTCAATGAATATAACCAGGGTTACTTTCCGCATTTAATATTGGTGCCACAGCCACAAAACCGTTAACTGGGTTATGGTTTTACCTCAGTTATAAACGCATAAAACCCCAGTTACTGGGTCAATTACTTAGGGCAGAACAGTAACATGTACCGTAGGATCAATGTACAGGTATGGTATACTACATGTAGCTAACTACCGGTAGCTATACTAGTAATTTTACTCTGACCATTTCTCAGATGTGTGATAAAACATGGGTCCAGTCATTAGTCAAAGAGGTTGGGCAAATTTAGATGTCTGAGGTCCATAAAAAGTACATGTAATACACATTATGCTGATTACCTGAAAGCTCATTCAGAACACTGTCAGGCACATGCACCGGTATTTACATTGAAAAAAATGGGGTGATACCCCGGTAATGACTGCAGTATAACGGGTAGTATGTATACATACGGTACCCACATCCATATCAATATGGTCACTGCGGTGGAGTTACGGTACTGGTCGGTTACATGTATGATACTGCAGTCTATTAGCGGGTTGTCACACCAAAAGATATATGGAGAATCACTGCATTTTATTTTCATGCCTGCGAACCATGACCGTCAGACCACATGCATTGTGGTGTAGCCGCGGTATGCAGGGCGTTGAACATTACCGGATGTTGGAGGTTACTGCTGTATAATACCGCAGTATTACTGGGGCGACACCATGTTAGAGGTGGTCAATGACTTTGAGAATAGCGGTCAATGTATCGAAATCTCTGCATCAGTAGGCAGTTACTACTATTAGTAGTACAAGTAGTACCGGTATTTATGTGACGACTATTCTTTATTGTCAGTGTTTCTAAACTTTCTATAGTTTCAGAACTGGGTTTTGTTTAAAATGAAACTGCTCTTTTGGTGAATCCTCCCCATAATAGTGTTATGTTGACAGATGAATTCTACATGTATACCAAGCATATCAGCCAACAACAACACCAATATGGTACTGGTACACGTACATGTAGCTACTGAGCCCAAATACAACTTGAAAGATCTCTCTCAAAAAGAACTAAGTTGACAAATTTTATGCCACAGAGAAATGCGGATCATTGGCAACATTGCTGATAAAAGGGATACTATCCGGTACCAGGCCTGCATACTTTAGGCGAATGACCATTTAGTTCGCCTGGAGGATACCGTACCTAAAATGAAAATCTGTCAACGAAAAACAGGTTGCGCCAAAGTTTTCTGTATGTCTCATGATCAATGAGTCTCACCTTATTTATTGCTCAATCATGCAGAATCATGTCCCAAAATGAGACATTCAAAATTATTAGTTCAATGAGTTGCCCATTAACTGTAGTTAATAATACAAGTTCTAGTAAGAAAAATATTAATGTACTAGTAACTCTCCTGGTATCCTGTGGGTTTAATACCTCAACACAAACCAGGTGAACAAAAAATACATGTACCGTAGGTTTATATACACGTACATGTACGCATAATTTTGAATTCTGCAGGCCTCCGGTACTCACTGGTACTGATATAAAGTGAACAAATCACCAATATATGATAGGCTCAATCCACATAATAATTGAAAGTATGGTGTACCGTACTAGTATTTTACTACAAGTAGTATCATAGTGTGTCTTCTTCGTATTAAATGTAAACTTCAGTAAACTAGTGGTAATGGTTCAACCATACATGTACGTATGTAAAATTAGATTAGATTAGATTAGATTATTTATTGGTAATGATACAGTATATCAATACAATCTATACAAAAGATGACACATGTATACAAATTGAATTAGCAATATTAAATAAATTGGATGGAACTGCGGTCGACATTAATATATCTCTGTTAGCTCACTATTTAGATGTACATGTATATAATCAAAAAGAGATTTAACCAATAAAGTTTGAATATGGTTAGTCGGTGGTATTAATATTAATAAATTTTATTATTAATACTGGTCAGCCTCTATAATTAAATATATCATAACCATGCAGGGACAAAAAAATCCCTCTTATTTCCAGTCAGGAATTTTAAAACAACATGTAACATATACATGTACATGTACCGCACAAGGTACAACACTAGTCTAAATAGAAAGAGATTAACCCTTCCATGGCTGGAGCTTCCTTAAATTTAAAGAAAACCCTGTGCCAATGCATTCTGTTCCATATGTGAGTCTCCCATACTGGCCATAGGGAGCCTCGTATATATAAGATAATTTATTGGCCCAACAATTTTACCTTGATCTTGTAAGCCAGTGCATGCTCTTATACATGTATATGTGAGCTCTAGGCTCTAGGAATGTAAGCAATTGAATTGCGGTTATACATGTATATATAAGTCCAATTATTAATAAATGTGAAAACGGCCTTCCATAACCGGTACTCATATGGGCAATCTCACACGACTTCCCCGTCAAGAACATTTTGGGCTGAAGTTTGTTAGACAAATGTTTGCTGTAAATACAGCAAAGGTCAAGCTGGGTACCCAAAACACCTTTTCGTAAAGCTGGGTACCCAACACACCAAACTGGCGACAATGACCCCTTCAGCAGTTCAGCTATTGTAATACTAATAGAGCAAACGACTATTGCAATTTGTTATTCAAATGTTCAGCCGCAAGTTCACACTTCATTATGAATTTATGTACGGTATAAGTACCATACTTTATTTACAATGAAATGCAAGAATTCAAAATGCCAATGGTCATTTAATATCTGCATTCAAGTTGCATTGGTAATATTCAGAAATTCAGAATGAATTTAAAATACGACTCATTACATTTACAAGGCATTGGTCAATGCTCGATCATTCAATTTCAAAATTCATTCATTGAATTTCCAATTGAATTTGAAATGGAAATAGCAATGTGTTGCTGCTTGAACAGTCATTCACAATGTAAAAATGTGTGAATTGGCACAAATGGATTTACTTCTAAGACTTGTCAACTCTGACACTGTCTGAATTGAATTTCATTTCCCTCAATCAGTCAATTTCAAACAAGATTCAGCGAAATCAGGTGATTCACGGATTCTTCCAAGCGCAATTCAAATTGAAGATATCTCTTCGGCTGTAAGGAATACATCGACAAAAACTATTGTAATGAAAACACAATTAGATA
This sequence comes from Siphonodentalium dalli, assembly GCA_032622095.1. Classification (NCBI taxonomy): domain Eukaryota; kingdom Metazoa; phylum Mollusca; class Scaphopoda; order Gadilida; family Siphonodentaliidae; genus Siphonodentalium; species Siphonodentalium dalli. The sequence continues at coordinate 135,525,506 of CP136062.1, read as the reverse complement.
CTAACATGTCTGTGTCCTTTTTGCTAATGATTCCGTGAGAATTAACGTAAAAATCCAGAAATAATACGCACTATGCATTCTCCAGTCCAACAAGGACTGTGCCATGATTTTTATTGACAGAAAAGAATAGATCAATGAAACATCCGGTTGACCTTTGTAGTACCGCCTTCGCGAAGTTCAAAGTTCGCGCACCGAGTCAGCTGTGGTGATTCACGGTCCTGTTCTCGACTGTTTATATAAGAATATGCTCCGTGTTCCCAAGTGGAATATGTACCAGTTCGTTGTGATCCGTTATGCATTCGGCAAAACTCGTCAGATTTGGCCCCAGATGTCACAGGTCGAGGAGTCCAGAATGATCCGTTATGGTCGGAACTGTGGAACTGTTAACCCTTTAATCACTGAATGGATACTTTACGAGTGAGCTGATAATTAAAAAATAAAATAAAATAAAATTACCAATTCAGTTATTAAAGGCCCATTTAAAGAAGCATAATCCGAATTAATGCTCCCACATTACTATTTCTGTGGCTTCGGGGGTAAAAAAATATTTGATTCGAGTCGAGGAACCCACCAATCAAAGCTCGGAGTGATCAGATATGGATTTTTGAAGTTTGTTATTTCTCGAGATGTGCAATTATTTGTGGCACAGAAAACAGTTGTCAAACCGACGGTCTCTGACAAAATTGCGGATGAAGATGGATAACTCTAAAATCAAGTGGTAATGCGGCCAAATTTCGTTGTACAAAATGTTGAAAAATAACATGTTTTTTTTAATTTGATACCATAGTAGAGAGTGGTTAGCATTATTTTCTTGCAATTAATCGATTCTGATTTATAACTAAGGCGTATTTTGAAGAAATGTTGTTGTTGTATCTTGATGCTGTGCGGACTGCCTGATCGGATTAAGTACCTTTAATTTTCGAGTCACCGATTATATTGTTTGTGTTATATAGTGCTTAATATAGGCCTATGGTTAATCTGATTTCATGGGAATACGTATCAATAAACTTATTCTGATAAGATTTGTTTTAAAGTCACATATCAATTACCGGTATATATAGGCCTATATATACCCTTATAAATCCGTATACGTGGTTTAACTGTGGTTCGTTAATGACATAAAATACGCTTAAAATACTATCATTTATCACCATTTGGAACGTCTGTATCTCAGAAGGGGCCATAGATTAATAGAAAATAGCTCAGTGAAATCAGAGAAACTTTTTCCCCGTCTCGCTCCCAAAATGCAACATAATTCAAACTAATATATATAGTTATTCCCCTTCCATTGAAAATAATAGACTTTGAAGTACAATCCAGTTGAAACTTAAGAACCGGATAAGTTGATAATACAATGTTTTGGAGCTTTCTCTTTCAAATGGTATATGATATGGCATATCTTTTATATAACGTAATCTGGGGGGTTCGAAAATGAATTGGACCTTTAAAGTGTCATACGTAGTACAAACATTAGATTTGTAAAAAGATGACCGGTAATTAACGAACCACATGCAGCTAAACCACGTATACGGATTTATAAGGGTATATAGGCCTATATATAATTGATCTGTGACTTTAAAACAAATCTTATCAGAATAAGTTTATTGATACGTATTCCCATGAAATCAGATTAACTTAATTAGGCCTTACTTCCAGGGGTGCATTTCCCCAACAGCTACGGACTACGATCCCCGACGGGCGGGGTGATGTTCTCTATATGACAGTATGATCCTATGATCCCGAAAGCTGACCATTGTCGATTTCCCAGACATAGGTTGTAGCCACTCCCATAGCTGTCCACATTGGTGGCGCATGCATGTTTATTTCATTGGGTGGTTATGATTAATTATACTCCAGACAGTCATAAGGGTTCATCGGAAAGACATATACTAGCAATTTCGTGTATAAATTAGCCTAGGTCAATCATATATCATTCTTGGTACCTATCTGAGATTCACAATGCACACAAAGTACATTGGCCACTACCTCACATACTTAAAACATTATACAACCTTAAGATATATACAGTTCAACTTACAAATTAATATAGAATATAAACTCACAATATCAAAGCATTCAAAAGTGAAGATAGTTGTATGTTGTCAAGAGGGGAGCATTTTAATATTCTTGGGTATATCATCCCACATAATTATGTACAAATGTTCATGGAAATTGGCATATATAAATGTTACAAAACAAAACAATTATATGACGATGATGCATGGCGATTATGACAATGACGATGATGTTACTGATGATGGCGTTGATGAGGATGGTGAGGATGATGGTGACCACGATGGCAATGATGATGACGAGATCGAAGATGTCGATTATGACGAAAACGGGCGATGAAGACGATGATGATGATGATGATGATGATGATGATGCTGATGCTGGTGATGATGATAATGATTATGGAAATGATTATGATGGTGATATACAGCATACTGCTGGTGACTGGTGGTGGTGGTGGTGATGACGACGAGCTCTGGTGATGCATGGCACCAGTCCCTGGTGGTGCACATGGGGATGATAATAATGAAGAGGATGGTGCTGCTGGTGATGATGATGGCGATGGTGTTTCTGATGACGATGACGACGACGGCGATGATGACAGTGCTGATGATAGTTACTTAGTCTAGCTACTATTTAGTGCACTAATTAGGACATGTTCAGATACTAAGTTCAACAACCGATAAACTTTGTTGAACTTATTATCTGAACAGTTCCCACCTATGAATAAGAATAATTTTGCTTTTGTATTAATATCTTTTAGCATGACTGCCTTCTGCTTTTATTACCTGAACACTTATGCAAATGTATTAATAATATACCATTCCAATGCATATACATTTATAACTGATTGGAGAATCAATTTAGTATATAAAGATTTAACTAAACATTTAATCAATTATTATCAAGTCTGGTCAACTGATCCTGATATTACACTATGATCTTGCCTTGCTGGATATGCGGATTGATAGTAAAGCTGTTGAGAGAAGGTGGTGTTATTTCTATCAAATTTTATTTTCTAGGTTTCTTGACAAATACGAATGACTCAAGACCTTCCATTATCTACAGGAAGTATATAAATATCTTAATTAAAACTTTAATATGCATGGCTGCATGAGCTATTGATTACTATTCCAGTCGTTTTATTGCAGCATGCAGGGCAACCATTGTTAAAGAAGCAACCATTGTTAAAGACATTATTGCGTGCTTATTTCAGTGAATCAAGCTGTTAAGCTAGTGAGTACCCAGACATTTTACCCACTGATAAAAATGTAGCATTTAACCGAACAATTGATTATCAAATTCCAACCATTCCGAGTCACCGACCGCAGCACGATTTCTGAAACACAACCGGGTGTCTAAATATAGTCACTTCATTAAATTCACATAATATAAAGATGGCGTTGCGTACTGCCAATTTTGATATCAATGTGTTTATGAAAATAACTGCTTTGAGCAAGATTATTCTCCATTCAATTGCTATCACCCAGCTGAGTGTTTCAATGTATTCATGCATAATAAATTAAATAATTCAGTGTTCAAGATCTATACTACAGCTAAAAAGCTACAAACAAAATCTAATTTAACAGCACTGACTTTGTATCACAGGAAAAATGTTTTAAAAAGCCAAATCTACATATAAAATGGAATTTCAAATACCAAACAAATATAATTCTGTTAATGGACAATTAACACAATGACCGCACACTATCCCTTTAAGGCGTTTGAGCCAGTATACGAAAAGAGAGATAACACTATATTTGTCAGAAAAAATCGAACTACTAGTAGAGTTGTCTTTCTTAGACTGTATAACACACAACTAATGGCTGGTGACGATTTGAAGACGCGTTGAGCAATTCCAACATAAAAAGTGGCCGCGCACTGGCACGCAAACCCCCCCCCCACAGGGGCGCCGGAAGAGGGGGGGGGGCAGAGGGGGCAGCTGACCAAGGGGGGGGGGGGGGCGAGCGGGGGTAGGACTTGCCCTTTTTCTGGAGACAGAAAATGCTGTTTGTGTGTTTAATCTCGTGTTTTTATAGCAAAATGTGACATTATTGGTCCAAATACCACCAATTTCACAAGGAATATTATTTTTTTGTCAATTTTATCATAAAAAACCGACAAATACCATTAAAATAGGGATTTTGCCACAATGAATTTATGGTTATTTTCCCGAGTTTGTGGAGAAAATGCCCTTTTTTTGCGGAAGAGTGCCCTTTTTGTATGCTCTGCCCCCCCCTGCCCTTGGATGCTTCCGGCGCCCCTGACCCCCCTCCATGCAGAGTTTAGTCTCTACGCGTGACTTACCGCTGCCAGCACCTACACATAATGTGAAGAAATCGAACAGTTATTTGAAACTTTTGTAGGTTACAATTCATTCTGCATTATTCTGAGAAACTGAACTGATCATATTCATTTGAAAATCGTCTAGATCAAGCCACAATGAATTGTAACTGACAAAACACTTCAATACAAACTGTTAGATTTAATTAAGAAAATACAGTTGCCGGCTACGGTCAGACATAGCGTAGCGAGGGGACTGAACTCTATTTTGCAGCTTGACGGTAGACAACCTGGAGACAGGATGGCGTTAAACATAGTCACCGTTTTTAGATGAGGCACCAAGACACTTTGATCCGAGAAATTATAGAGATAAAATGTTGTCAAATGTATTCCAATATATATTTTTGTGAAGCCAAAACATAGTGCCATAGTTTTAGAGGAAATTGGACTTTTCGTCCAAGATGGCCACCAAAAAGGCCGCCGGAGCTTGAAATTTGACTATTTTCACGAATATTTTGTAGATCAGTTTCTGCTGTTTGGAACCGGTGGAGAATTGTGGCTTTATTGTTTTGTTTCATGTTACCTGATCGCTGGAGCAATGAATTATGTCATCCTTTGAGCCCCAGCATGTTCGATTCCTCAAAAGGTAATTGTTATTGTACGCGGTATAAAATTTAATAAAAACTCGGATTCTAGTCATATTTCAACAAGAAATGAGCAGAACTGGCCGACGCAAGTGATGCATACCATTATCTATCAACATTATAATCCGAGAGCCTGCTGGGTTATATTTTCACAATCGCGTACGAAAGGTTTGATGCCCCAGATTTGTTCCACCCCAGGAACGTTTAAAGAAATCCGATTTCTTTAGTTCCGCATTCCTGGCGTTTATGGGCCAAAGACCCCACAACCCCCCCAAAAATTACTTCTATTTGCACTTTTGAGTACAAAGCTGATTTTTATATTAATAGTGCTCCAGCAATCACTGACCAATAATACACAATTTCTTAAACGAAATTTCCTGGCGTTTTCATTTCAGAAGGGGGTTTCTGATAGTACCCACAAAACCCCAAAAAATTACTTCTATTTGTACTTTTGAGTACAAAGCTGGTTTTTGTATTAATAGTGCTCTAATCATCACTGATCGATGATACACAATTTCTGAAAAATTCCCTGGCGTTTTCATTTCAGAAGGGGTTTTTGAATGTACCCCAAAACCCCCGAAAATTTACTTTTATTTTCACATACTGTCGAATACAAAGCACAATTTTAAGGTGAATCAGGAATAAATTTATATAAATATACACATCTACTGACCACAAAAGTTCCTCAACTGCTGAATATGACCAAACAGCCCAAAGTTCCGCGCGTTTCAGGGAGGATAATTCGTTATTTTTTAGGTAAAAAAAATGCAGAAAAACATGTAAGAAAATGAAAATTGAAATTTTAGTCCGGGAACCAGGTCGGTCAAACGTGCACACCCCCCCCCCACCAGGATTAAACTTCATTCATTTTTCGTAAGGATGTCTGCTCAAACTATTTCGACGATAAAAGGTGACAGTGTATGGTCCAGGCAATATGGCGGCCATTTCTGGGAGTATATCCCACTCACTACATACATTTACAACAAAAACCCATTGTTCTTGATTCCATGGCATATACCTGTCATTTCATGCATAATTTGACTGAAAAATCCAAAATGGCAACCGGAAGTAACAAAAAGAGCATTTCACTATAGGTGCCAGTTGCGCCACCATACATGATGTCCAATCCTAATCCGATAATAGTATGTCATAACCCGAGTTTTAAAAAATGACGACGAAAATGGAAATCGGAAGTCAACAATTAAGGTGCTTTTTTAATTTCTAACTTTTTAAACTAAATCTTCAAATATCGAATAAATATAAAGCCAATAAGTAGTGGTATATATGCCATCATGCAAGTTTCTAAAGCCACCAACTAGTTTCAGAATACATCAAACGAGTGTACCAAACAATATACTGAGTCACCTACCTAGTATCCAAAACCAAGTCTGGTGCCCCAAATTCAAATATTGTCCGAGTAAAGTATGATAAATAATCCACCCAACGAGTTTCCCAAACCACCAAGTAGTGCCCCAAACCATATGCAACTGGTTCCCAACCCACACAGATGGTCCCCGAGCCATGTATCTGGTGTCCAAGCCCACACAATGAGTGTCACAAGCCATCTAAATTACCCCGATTATTGCCGTAACCCTGCAACGATTGTTGGAAACCACAGCGCATGGTAGTGTCCCAAACAACTCAACTGACGTTTCAAACTACACAGGTTTTGTTCCAACCTACCATCCAATGATTGCCCCAAACCACCAAATGAGTGTCCCAAACAATCCAGCGGGTGTTCGAAAGGAAAAAGTGTCCCATATGTACCAAAAACTAGTGCCCCAGGCCATCCGATGATAGTCCTATGTCATACAACGGGTGTCCCAAACCACCAACTTTCGTCTCAATCCATTCAACGGCCCAATCAGTGAACCAGTCGACAAATGAGTGTCTCCTTCCATCATTCGTGTGTCTCATATGCACATCTAGTGTCCAAAACCACCCAATTGGTGTCTCAAACTTTCAAATGGGTGGCGCAAACAATTAAGTAGTGCCCCATACCATGTGCACCGGATTTCCGACATGCACAGATAGTCCTCCAAACCATGCATCTGGTGTCCTAACCCACACAATGAGTATCACAAGCCATCCATGGAGTGTCTCAATTCACCCGATCACAACCCTGCAACGAGTGTTCCAAACCACAGTGCGTGGTAGTGCCCCAAACAATGCAACTGGTGTTCCTAACCACATAGGTTTGGACCCAAACTACCAAAAATGAACGTCCCTAACCATCGAACGAGTGCTCCAAATCATACGAGTGGGTCAATCCATCCAATGATTGCCCCAAACCACACAATGAGTGTCCCAAACCATCCAGCGAGTGTTCGAAAGGAAAATAGTGTCTAATATGCACACAATACCTCACAACCAGAGTCCCGCGTCATCTGGTGAGAGTCCTATATATCATATAACAGGTGCCTCAAACCACCAAAAGTCGTCTCAATCCATTCAATGGCCCAATCATTGAACAAATCGACAAATTAGTGTCCCATTCAACCACACGTGTGTCCCATATCCACGTCGAGTGTCCAAAACAACACAACTGGTGTCTGTCTCAAACCATGCAATGGGTGTCACAAACCACACAGCGAGTGACCCAAACCATAAAACTAGTATCACAAACCAGCCATTGAGTTCCCAATCCATCCAAATGGTGTCACAAACCATCTACTAACTTGCATCTCAATACATCCAAACAAGTGTACAAAACCCTCCACTGAGTATTTAACCCTTTCATGATGGGTGATGTGCTGATACAGCATTAATGATCCCGTGCCATGCATTCTCCCAAATATGCGAGTCCCCCATATGGATTCTTGCATATGTTATGATAATTCCGTGGCTCACATGGCCAAGGTAAGTATTGTTAGGCCAATGCATTTTCTTATATACATCGCCCTATGGCACAGGATTTTCGCAAAAATTCAAGAAGCAACAGTCATTAAAGGGTTAATACCATCAAATGAGTGTTCCAAACCGTCCAATGGGCTTATAAACCAAGAGACACTCGCTGGGTTGTTTGAGATATTCGATGGACGATTTTGTATAATAGTTGGGACAATCATTGGATGGTGTGGCACATTCTGCACCGGGTGGTATTAGACACCAGGCGGATGTTTTTAGACACTCTTGGTCCTGGTGGTTTGAGACAATCATCATGTTGCTTGTGACGGCCATTGGATGGGTATGGACACTCATTGATTTGTTTTATTGAACACACATGGGATGGTGTAGTGTTCTCAATTGATGGTTTGAGATGCTCGTTGTGAGGTTTGGGACACCAGGTGCATGATTTGGGACATTCTCTGGATGATACATGTTGTCAATCGTTGGATGGTTCGGATTACTCATTAGGGCGTGTTTGGACACCATTTGGATGGTTTGCGACACTAGTTGGGTCGATTGGGGTGCGTATTGTGTGGTTCGGGACACTGGTTGGCAATTGGGGATGCCCGTTCTATGGACTGTGTTTGTTTGGTATACTATATTAATTAAGATGGTTGTTTGAGATCCCCGATGTGTGTACTTAAGTTCCTTAGATGTCTTGGGACACTCGTTAAGTGGTTTTGGACACTCATTGGATATGTTTGGATACAAGTTTGGTGGCTTTTGACACTCATCGCATGGCATATAGGACTATTGCTATAAATTATATGAGAAGATTTAGTTACAATTTAAAGGTACTCAATCCGATCAGAGGGTCCCCATCTCAACAGATTCCAACAACAACAATCCGATCAGAGGGTCCTATATTACTATTTCTTTGGCTTTGGGGTTAAAAAATATTTGATTCGAGTCGAGGAACCCATCAAACAAAGCTCAGAGTTATTAGATATTGATTTTTGAAATTTGTTATTTTCTCGAGATGAGTACTAATAATTGCCCTTAACTTCGTAATCTGCTCGAGATGTGTACACCAAAACACTATTCAAACAGACAAGGATGGATAACTCTAAAATCAAGTGGTAATAATAACGCAATTTTGACTGTGTTCTGGGACAGAAAGAATAGAAATAACGAAACTTCAAATATCGATATCTGATCACCCTGAGCATTGATTGGTAGGTTCCTCGACTCGAATCAATTATTGTTTACCCCCAAAGCCAAAGAAATAGTAATATAGGACCCTCTGGTCGGATTGAATACCTTTAAGTCAATGAAAATATATATTTTTTTTTATTTCGATGCCATAGAAACAGCCTCGTGAACTTTAGCCAAACTTGCCCAATTTTACTGCTGCCGGTCGCCATTTTGTCCCTATTTTCGATATTGACGCCCTCGTTCGAAACTGTGTTTTTAATCTATTTTAATTTTATGGACACTGAAGGGCCAAATCCTCGTGATATGGTTCATTATTATCAGATATCGATTTAGCATGGTATATTTTTTTTCTTTAAAAAAACTGTAAAAAATGGAAATTATCTGGTAAAATGTAGCTAAATTTGCACAATTTGACCACTTCCGGGCACCATTCTGTCCGCTATTTTGGATTTGTAATGACAACAATAATAATTTATTAATAATCCCACAAGGAACGAAATATCTAACAATAAAGCCATACACGTAAATAGGACTTTTTTTTCAAAGAACTCAATAAAATTTCCCCCAAAGCGGATTTTGAAAATGTTGTTTCCCCCGATTCTGCACCGAAAAAATTGCCAAAAACAATTACATATTGTATATTTTCCATTGTTTTATCGCTTATATGGGAATATGAAATGCCAGGTGTTACTGCATCATTGATTCTGACCAAGAATCATACATGTCTTAGCTACAGGGCTTCTACAACGAAATTCCGATAACATTTTATTATATCATAATTGTCTACACCATTTTTAATGAATTCGCCGGGTGATTTCGTTTTTTTTACCATTTGGTCTGTGAACAATGATGATAGTAGAGATAGTATTAAGAACAAAATATCATCTGTGCGTACGCCAGTGCAAATAAAACTTTTTGTTCGGGTTTTGGTTGGGTACTTCATTCAAACCCACCATCTCCTTAACACAGATCCCCAGAACAAAAATTACCCACCCCATTATATTTACTCCTATATAATTAAGTATTATTGGGGTAGGGTCAATTTTTGTTCTGGAGAGTGGTCACCTGTGCTTCTTAAATGAAAACACACGGAATCTCGTTTCTTAAACGAGGTTTTTATGACCAGCGATAGCAGGATAATTATTGAGGAAAAAAATCAGTTTTTTGTGCAAATAAAAGTAAATTTTCGGGTTTTTGGGGGTACTTTAAAAAAAACCCATTCTGAAATGAAAACGCCAGGGAATATGAAATCAGCTTTGTACTCGACAGTGCAAATAGAAGTCATTTTTGGGGTTTTGGGGGTACTTTCAAAACCCCCCTTCTGAAATGAAAACGCCAGGAAATTTTGTTTCAGAAATTGTGTATTGTTGATCAGTAATTGCTGGAGCACTATTAATACAAAAATCAGCTTTGTACTCAAAAGTGCAAATAGAAGTCATTTTTTGGGGTTTTGTGGGGTCTTTGGCCCCTAAACGCCAGGAATGCGGAACTTAAGAAATAGGATTTCTTTAAACGTTCCTGGGGTGTAATAAATCTGGGGCATCAAACCTTTCGTTCGTGATTATGCAAATAGAACACAGCAGGCTCCCTGACTATTATATTCACCCCAATAGAACCAACGTTATCATTTTGGCTCAAAATGGCCACTAAATTGGCGGCCAAAATATGGAAAATTGTAGATATATTGCTCAAGTGATGCACTGCATTAGCTTACAAGTTGTAGTTGATGAATGGTATTGACTAATTTACTCTGTATACATTTTATATTTCAGATGCACCGTGGTAAATTGTGACTATCGTAATCGCTTACATTACGAATATTATCGTCTCTTAGAAACTTGACATTCACTGAAATCGGCTAAAATTCACTGTTTGAATTTTAATCATGTTTTCAAGTATAACTATCTTTAGTATCAGAGGCGTTTGTTGTTTCTGAAGTTCTGATCTATCTTAATAATGGCCTTCAAAATCGCAACCAACATTTGAATAAAGTCAATTTTTCACATAACTTGATAACTATTTTCTGATGTTCCGAAAAGGTAGCAAATTGTGACTCAATTTGTGATTAAACATGCTATTTAATCAACTGACAACTAGATATACCATTCCGGTGGTCATAGTACGGTATTGAGCATGAACCATTCACCATAATATGTGGCTACCTTGACAGAGTAGTATCACAATTGGTCAGCTTAATATACGCAGGTGTAAATTTATTTGACTAATATGTCACACTACAGTCGGATTTCCATACAACACTTCCACGCACCACCAGAGAATGAGGTTTTTCAGTCTAGACTTTACACAACATGTTAGTCTATTGAATATAGTATATAATTATACATGACATATTCTCTTTCTCATCTGTATATGCGTAACATAATTATGGGGCTTGATTGCAGGTCGATATGATCATCCAGTTGGCTCGATTTGCAAATAGTGAGGTTGTTTAGGGTACTATTTGCCAGAATCCGACAGAGTGATGCACAACACATGATTCTTTTCATTCAGAGTTATAATATGTGTTGGGTCAACGCACGAAGAGTCACTTTTAACATTATTGCTTCCCCTCGCAAAGATATGTTGCAACTCAAGGACGTACTATGCATCTGTTCATCTTAGTATGCCATTTTACTATAGCTATGGTGGGTTTCTGATTCTCAACACACAATTAGTTTAAACAGTTTTTATTCCATGAATAATACAACAATAGAAATTGTGGGCTTATGTGAGTCGTTTCCGGAAAACAGTTTATATCCATCCCACCTATTGAGAGAGTGATGGTCTGCGTTATATCTCGTAAGATATACCATTTAAATTCAGATATGACCGTCGTTTCGTGTAGCTGCATACTGCTCTCGCGATGGGCCAATGACCTCATGTTATGGCACTGTTTAACTGTGTATATAACAGAAGGAAGAAATATGCTGGCTATAGGTATAGATAGTTATGGTGTATCTCTTCCCTGGGTTTTCTGTATTGGCACAGAGATGTAGAATAGTATTTTGAGTCGCAAACATGTCCAATAGATTTCTTTTCACTTCTTTTCATGAACATGTTATTAATACATTATCTGTTAAATATACATATACGTGAGACATATAAGTGGGTCCTTTGATTCTATTTTTTATGGAAACAATGATAACGCATCACGTTCGAATGAGTTTCATAGACTTGTGGGTGTTGTTTCTGCTAAAAATATTGATGGGAAGAGATATGGCGTCAGTAATGATAATGATAATACGGTATAAGTCTGAGTTAAGAAAAAGAAAGGAAGGGGTTATAGAGTAGTCATATGGGTTCTCACATTTATAATTAGTTTTTAGGGTTTTTGAATGACTCAGTGACCTCGCACCAACGTACTGAACGGTATTGATATTCGCGCGAGTTATTGCTATTTAGTACACATCCATTGACGTGAGGCACATGTATTCAACAGAATCCCAGTCATTGAATACATATTATTGTATACCTTATATGTATATTATTGTTGACGTTGTCGCCCGGTCCGACCATTACTGGTTATTCATAAGACTTAAATCATAATAAAGATAGCTATAGTATCAATGACAGTGACAGTCATGGATTGAACGTATCTGACACAACCGTGTTACATTCAGAACACAACTTGCATCATAATCTCGAATCTTTTATCGAGTTCGTTGCGGACGGGGCATATTTACATTTCGCTCGGGCTACGCTCTCACGAAATATATCCGTGTGCAATCCGCATCTCATTCGATAATAAATTCTCAATTAAGATGCGCGATTGCGCGCTGTGTTCAATGTCTATATTCATGGTTCTCATTATTCTGATAATATTGGATCATATATACCGTGGCGATGTACAAATTTCGTTGGCGAAACGCATTGTCCTGGAGATGTATTTCTGTACTTCTCTGATCATTTTGACATTGGTTTCTGGTGTTAAATCAGGGGATCCACAAAGAAGCTTATGGGTTGTCAAGTTACAGGTATCATTTAATGACGGGCGAAGTGAATTCCTTTCGGATGTATATCTATCGCAGATCACGAGGTAATGTTCGTTGTCCTCTATTTGTCCACATGAACACTACGGGGTCGGCGATGCAATTTTTGTGTTTATGATCATTTAAAGGGATAGTACTCAGATGACCGGTGGTACGTCGATCGCAAGTTGCAAAACAGAGTTCAGTCCCCTCGCCACGCGATGTCCTCCGACTGCGTGACTTTAAGCACTGTCTGATTTGTTTACCTCCGGGTTGGGGAAAACCCATAAATTGTAACTTCCGCATTTGTTACTTCCCAAGTTAACGACGTTTGTTGTGAGAAATTCGCACCACAAAGACAGCATATATTGCAGAAATTATACTAGCAACGCTTATGTGATATGGAAATGCGACATTCCACGGTCAGTGTCCGTTTAATCGTACCGGTACTCAAGTAATCCTAGACAGTTGACAGCAGCCAGCAGGTTAAACTTGGAATGATCTGGAATGGAAGACGAGTCACAAACAAGTTTCCATTATTGGCATGAACTGATGGATGAATACGTTGCAGTATATCGGCTGATGTCAACCCCATGCAGACTTGGAAGGTTGCGTAAGTTTGTGTCTTAATTGTATGGGAAAGGGAGCCCAAATTCACATTTAAATATCAGGTCTGGGTGAACACCAATTGATCGAAATCCAATAAAACATGGCTGACACTGACATGCCGAGTCAGTCACTGTCAGTAGCCGAGAGGTGCTTTCTCCAATTCTTGAATATTTAAATGGTGTTTGTTTGAAGATTTTTAAACGTTTATTTATATTCTCATTCTCTCAAAAGAAATCCAAATGTTTTTAAGTAGTTACCAAGTTGAACGATATCATGGAACAGTTTAGTGTGACTCCCCTTATCTCAGATGCATCTAGGTGGTGTAAGACCAGTCTATATTAGATCGATTAGTCTAAATAAAGATCTATTGGTGGTTCACCCAGACCTGCATGTTTATTAATAATCGCATTGAATGTACCGAAGCTCAACAATCATATGCAGGTCTCGGTGAACCACTGGTTGATCTGTATAAAACTGATCAGTCTATCTTTATATTGAATATATTCACTAAATAATTATTCCGTGTCTTTCAACAGAAATTATAATTATCTCTTTTTAAGTATTGGATGTAATATAATTACCAATATAGAACAGTTCAGAGTGACTCGACTTATCCCCAATGCCTGCATATGATGAATGACCAATCGGTCTATTCTATAGCGATTAGTCTAATAAAGGTCGATCGTTGGTTCACCATGACCTGTTCATTTGCACTTAAGTGCAAATTATTTAAACAGCGTAAATCATTTGCACATTCAAAGTGCTATTAAAGGCACGTGAGGCCTTAGTTGTCGAAAATATTGATATTTGTTCTAATCACCGTAAACAGAAAAACATTAAAACGCATACAGTTTCGTTCATATATACCATGACCATCACGTAAACAGCATGTTATCATAAAGACCTACAATATTTTACCTAAGCAAGAGCCTGATTGTGTTACAGAAGACAGCACAATATTAATGCAACTCTTGAACTGGCTAATCACACACAATAATGGCATAAACGCTCTTTATTAGTTCCATATCAGGAATTCACCAACAAAGAACGCTCTTTATGTTTACCATCATAATATAAACAAACACCAGAAAAGTAACTTTTTATGCCTTTGTTTACATAACAATGGTCAAACATTTGACAATAACATACTGTTTATGCGATATTTCTTATTTGTATATGGACAAAGTCTACATTTTGATGTTCTTTATTTTTGTGGCGGTTTTCGAAGGGTGGAAATATTTTCACAGGATACCCACCGCCAAGGCCAACCATACCTTTAAATTATCTGTATCTGGAATATGTACCATACATGAAAGGTGTTCATAGACCCAATCAATTATGCTCTATGTAAAAAAAATATTGATTTGAGCTCAATTAAGCGCACATCATTTGCGCTTAAGTGTAAATAAGACATGAGACTATCATACATGTATTTAATAATATATACTAGTCCACCTATTTGTAATTCCTTTCTCAGAGTCTAATTCACTCTTTTTTATTTCTAGACAATCTGATTTATGCTCAAGCTCAAATAGATGAATTTTACTTTTAAAAGAGAAAATAAATTAATTCGCTTAAGGCACTTTAAGAGCAAATCAAATCTGTCAGATTATCACTTGGCCTTACATATGGGTGTCTTTTGTTTTGTTATATCTCCTCCCAAAATATGCATTACCCCAACCAATATCATAAGAACTGCTGAACATATGCAGTTAACAGGGATGGGTATATATCCTGTGTACCTGTTAGGAAATTGTGGACTACAAGTGGAACAATTTTCCTCTACCAACATTGGTATATCCCACCCACATAATATTTTTCCACTTATTTTACCCTCACAATCACATATTTTGCTTTATATAGTGATGATATGGCAAGAAATTAACTATATCTGAGAAAAATTTGGTTGAGTCTGGGTTTGTGAGGGGGTGGACTCTGGGGAGATACCCAGGACTGAGAATCTTCTCCGCCGCCCATCTAGTAGCTGCATATGACCAAAACATCATCTATAGCTTATTTTGCTTTATATACTTCATCCGAGAAAAAGTTTATTAAGTTGGGGATTGGGGGAGATACCAAGTCCTGATTATCACTTATTTTGCTTTATATAGTCCAAAAATTCTCATATGTAGCTCAGGGAAGAATCTAGAGATAATTTGGGGACACCTGTTTCCGGCAGAGGAAAATACGGCTTCTACACCGAACCAACACAGATACAGACACATATATTATAAATAGGACATAATATTTCTGATTTAAAAATTCAACATGCAAATGAAGGCTGTATTGCAACTGCAGATTTTTTAATACAGCGCTTATTTTTGAATTGCCTTGAAAATTCAGGTTGATTCAATACTGTCCACTGGGAATTTGGGGTCATTTGGGCTTCTCAAGTTTGGGCACCCATACCTGTAACAGCTATCAAAACAGCCCTGGAAATTTCCCTGATGTAGCTTCTGCGTGAGTGGGGGGATTATAATCAGCCTGCTCATACTTGGGTAGCACCCATCCATCCAAACACCAACACAATCAACTCAATAAAGTTAATTTCTCACCATTTCATGACTATATAAAGCAATAATAAGCAATAAAATCATAAGTTTATATTGTGACCTGTTAGGAAATTATCGAGTACCGGTATATGAGACATAGGTTTGTCATGATATTTTAAGTTTAATATCTTTGTAGAAGTAAGATGTTCAACTATCAAGGTGAATTTCTTCGGGTTAACCCTTTCATGACTGCATCTTCTTGAAATTTTGTGAAAACCCTGTTCCAATGCATTCTCTTATATTTAAGAGAATTAATGCATTCTCTTATATTTAAGAGAATTCATTGGCTTAACAATATTTACCTTGACCTTGTAAGCCAGTGCATTCTCTTATATATTCGAGGCTCCATATATAATAGAATGCACTGGCACAGGATCATTAATGCTGAACCAGCATGGCTCCAGTCATAAAAGGGTTACGACCTGTAGCCCGTGCCAAAGGATTTAGTCATGCAAAGAGTAAAATCCAAGATGGCTGCTGGTGGCCATGTTTTTTGCCGAATGACCCCAAAATGACTCGATCCCATCTACATGTCAATGCCAACAGCTATGACAAATTTTATAATGATCCAATTTTATAATGACCAAAGGTACGACCTGTAGCCCGTGCTAGAGGAAATTGTTGACGAGTCACACACAAACACACACACACGGACGACGATACCAAGCCATGGCAATAGCTAAAACTTTACAAAGTAAAGTTGAGCTAAAAATGAAAACACCACCTTCCCACCTGGGCCACCCATATTTTTCAATGATCGTTTATTACCAGAAACACAGGTATAGTTTTCGCCCTGAAGAATAAATGTGAAATGGGCCTCTCTGGCTCACATATATGTTAGTTAAGACTAACCCAACCATTTGTTTTATTAGCTGAACTTTACTTTGTAAAGTTTGAGCTATTGCCATGGCTTTGTCGTCTGTGTGTGCGTATGTGTGTGTGTGTGTGTGTGTGATTCGTCAACAATACAGGCTACAGGTGCTACTTGTGGGTCGGATCATTATGAAATTTGACATAGCTGTTGATATCAACATTTAGACCAGAACCGTTCATTTTGGGGTCATTCTGAAGAAAACAAACATGGCCGCCAGCGACCATCTTGGATTTCAATATTCAATCCATTAGCACGGGCTACAGGTCGTACTGTTCTTCTGATTATCATGAAATTTGTCACGGATGTTAACAATGACATGTAGATACGAACGTGTAACTTTGGGGTCATTCGGCCAAAAAAATGGCCACTGGCAGCCATCTTAGATTTTACTGTTTGCATGACTAAATTCTCTGGCACAGCCTACAGGTCGTAGCTTTGTTTGGATCATCATGAAATTTGTCACGGATGTTAATATTGACATGGAGATGGGGAATGAGTAATTTTGGGGTCATTCAGCTACATTAGTGGGGTCGGTCGGCCAAAAATCATGGCCGCTGGCAGCCATCTTGGATTTTACTCTTTGCATGACTAAATCCTTTGGCCAGGGTTACAGGTCGCATCTTTTGTCAGATCATTGTGAAATTTGTCATGGATGAGATCGAGTCATTTTTTGGTTATTCGGCCAAAATCATGGCTGATGGTCAAAAACTCAAAATGGACAAAATGAATTTTTATTCCAAACCAATTGCAGCACATCTCACACCATGTCATATGTCATCTTATATGATGCACATTCTTTATTCAATATTCCAATGATGTTATAGATATTCTTTTCTGACAGAAAAGTATTTAAAAATGTATGCCGTTTCATGTTAAACCAAAAATTAAATAAACTTTTCTTATATTTCAGATCAGTTGTTCATTCACTTGTAGCCCAGTCCAAGCACAGAATATGAATAGAAGGAATGAAAGAATGATTGAGACCGATGGGTGTCAGCATGGTTTGAGGATTGCACCACTAGAATATTGACAGGTACATACATGTACATTATAATTCTGAGAGCGGACATTTGAAACATTTTTTTGTTATAACTGATGTAGTTTATATCTACATCTTAGCTTGTCAAAGGTTCTTTACTAAATACTCAGTGACAAGTAGTTCCCTTAGGATATTTTCTATCTGTTGGTGTATCCTGAATTCCCTCCAAATGAATAATAGACATACAGTAATGCCCTCAGTAATCGACCTCTTAACCAAAGCAGAATTATGGGTAACTTTTCAGGATTTAGTCGGAAATATGGCTCTCGGGAGAGCTTTCCGATGAATGGCAACAAGCCATATTTCCGACTAAATCCTGAAAAGTTACCCATAATTCTGCTTTGGTTAAGAAGTTAAAAGGCACCACTCAACAGCCATTTCCGTCACTAGAAATATATATTGTGGGACAAAAATATTACGATGTTTAGAACACAATTTATTTGGCAGTGGCACATGTATTTTATTTGATTCAATATCTAGGAATGAATATATGAGACGGCATATATGTTTCTTTCATGTTTTGATGATAACTGCACTTATATAATCATGTTATCAAAACAAGTTTCATAAAATGTCTGTTGTTGTAAAAAAAATTGTCTGAGGGCCAGTATAGATTAGACATCAAACTTTACAATTTTGCCAACCTTAATATATAACATTGCTGGTGGATTGATATTACAAGAATTGTTATTTTATAATTTTAATGAGAATAACAATTAAACTAAACTGAAAGTTATTGTCTTTTGCACTGTTTGTTGGCCTCGACTGAAACTATTCACTTTTTCTGGTTACTAACATTCAAGATCTGCTATCCAAAACTTGATGCCAATTCCAGTGAGTCACACACTCCATGAGTTAGGCAGCACCAGTCTCCTTTATATAGTGATGTTGGTTTCTATAACATAAAATATTATTATCGTTCTATTATAGGTTCTAATGGGGAGAGAGATGTAGATATGGCTGGAAGGACAAGACTCCAAGTAATTGCACAACTGCAGTTCATTAAACACACTTGAATTTAGCGAATTGCCACATGTACAATCATTACATTCTTACAATGTTACCAGCAGTTTTGTGAAGTAACACAATAATGACAATGATATTGAAAAAGATATATTGCTATGTTCGATGCACTTTCTCAGCAATGCCATGAAGAAAATCTCATTCCTGATTAACATGCAGATCAAGCAATGTTAGTTCAAATGATGTCATACTGTGCTTTTCAATTTAAACTGTGTCCATCTTGGTTATCGGAATGATTCTGGAAGAGAAAGCTCTATGGCTGAGATGATATAATTGTCTACTACAAATTAAATATGCTATATATTTTTGGAATAAATATACATGTACCATATACATGTACGATATTTAAATACTAGTACACATCTTTTCATTTAGGAATTCTGATTCCTTATTCATGCCCAATACTGACTGAACTACTAGGATCCCCTGTATATCAATTGTATACCTTACTCATATTTGAATTTGTGCAGTACTATGTTTCGCTCTATTTTAAATTCTGAGCGACTTCTAAACTTACAAATATTTTTGTATATGATGACAATTTCAGTTCTTCATTATCGCTGAAAACACTTGTGCATATTAAAGATCATCTTGACAAAAATTCCTTCAGTCTGGAATATATATATTTATATTTTAGAAGAAATTCAACTTAAAATATCTAACCATGATTTAGCTATACACATGTGAATAATAAATGCACACTAGCGAAAAATAGTACAATGTACTGCACAAATTTAAATATGACTGAAGAATATATTCTATAATCTGACAGGATACTTTGACCCTGAGAATGTGACAAAAGTAAAAACAGTCTATATACCACATCATATATATTTACTTCAGCAGATAATTGTAGTCTCTGGGATTAATATAAAAAAGTCAAATTTTTTCACCAAAAAAAGTCATTATCACTAATATTGGTATTAGTTAGTAGTTTAATCTCTTTAATATATCAACAAAAGTATATTATATAGAAATATGTTTTTATCCCAAAAGTCATTGATTTATGGCTACATATACAGCTACATGTACATTGTACCAGTCAGTGCTGATTGTTGATGTTACTAAAGATCTGCATGCAAAATACAATAATCATTTATGCTTATCATTATGGTACTCACATTATAACATTCTAATGATTTGTCCTGATGAGTTAATCACATCTCTTGTTCTCCATCATTAATATAGTCTGAAAATAGAAATGTATAAAGGTAGTGAATCTCGGGGAGAGCTTTCTGATGAATGGCAACAAGCCACATGACTAAATCCTGAAATGTTACCCATACTTCTGCTTTGGTTAAGAGGTCGATTACTTAGGGCATTACTGTATAACTTGGCTAATTTAACCCAACATCTGCCTCACAAGTTTACAACTTATTATGCTGATACTGCGACTTGTGAAATCCATCAAATTATCACTCTCTGTGAGTCCAATAGCTATTCACCTAATTAAACATTATATTTACCAGTCATGGTCCTTGCTGGTTTAAAGCATGGGCACAAAACATATGTTTCAAGCATTTGTGACCAGGAAGTAGTATTTAAAACAACTATCAGTTGTGTTAATCTAACATATTCATGATTTAGGTCCAGTGCACCATTCCATGACCATACATGATGGGACAGGACCTCATTTTTGAAGATTTTTCAAACTCTACCCACAAGACGAGAACATTAGGGAGCCATAGCAACAATTTATTCACACACATTATGGTTCAATCAATGCCTAGGACATCCCCCCATGCCAGAAACACAGATACAAAAATATCTGCCACAAGGGCTTCCAGTGCATCCATGCAGTTGCATATGAATCAGAATAATAGAGTTCACATGAAATTTGAAAGGGAAAAAACACATAGAAATCCATATACATTGATATATGGACTATATTTTGAAAGGGAAATTCATTATATGTTGAAAAAAGTTAAACTTTTGTTTATACTCGCACAATGATCAGATAAATTATGTGCACTTTAGAGGTAACCTTGCACTATTATCAAGGCTAATTAACATAACCCTAAATATTTTCATGTATTTAAGATTCATCAGCCATGTTTGGGTTTCAGCCATTTCAGATCTACTAGACTTATGCTTATTTTCAAACTGATTTAAGATCTTTTTAGTTCATAAATTTATTTCGGCATGTGTTGCAACAATAATAATTGGTACATGTAGCAACCTGAACATTTGTCACATGACTGATATTAGAGAAATGGCTGTTTTCAACCTTATTTGAGCTGATTTTTGTCAAAATTTGTCTATATTTGACCCACAGTGTGCAGCGGTGTGTGTATTCCTAGAGTATGTGGGACCCGAATTCACATTTACCAGTATTAGCTGATAAAATGGTATGACATAAATGGTATCTAGTGTGGACAATGCCGTCACTTATTATACCCTTGGCTGTCTTAAGCGAAATAATGGTTCGCTTAATAAGAGTAATCCATTCTCATGAATTAGACTGAAGCACAATTCACTCACACATAGTTCAGACGTGCTCTTTCAGAATTCCGCTCAAGTTGAAACCTTTGACATAGTAGTATCTCAGTCTTTGAGTCAACTAATAGGGGAAGGCTCCACACACTGATACCATTTATGTCATACCATTTTATCCAAGGTGAGAGAGGTAAAACAAACAATGGTGGTTAAGGCCAACTTAAGGGTAACTGAATTATGATTTTACCATAAATACAATGATACTTCAGAGCAATATATTTATGCTTAAAGCTTAATTGAATTGTTTTATCATAATTAGCTTATATCAGTAAATGTGCATTAACTTTGCATATACTCTGGAATTTTTTTTCAACTGGTACCTATATCTTTCCAATTGTTGGAAAATTAAAAACTGAAACCCCTTTATTGGAGGATGTGTTAACATTTATTAACTGACTATGCTTAGCATATATGATTTATGCAGCACAATAAATTAGCTTATCCTGAAGCATGATTGGGTTCTTCGGCTATGTTACCTCAGGTATAATGGTATAGGCTGATGCCAAGATTGTAGGTGGAGCAGGGGGATGGGGGTAGTCAAAAATTTGCAGGAAGGAATGAATTTTTTTTTGCATCTGGCATTTTCGGGGACCAATCACCACCAAACCTGCAAAACCAATATGTTTTTTACTCCCAATTTGTTTACACCCACCTCCCAAATTTCACTAAATATTGTTCAAAACTGAATAAAGCTGTACTGATATTACTCATATGACTGGGAATGATCTATCTCATTTAGTTCAGATAACAGTTTAACCTGTTTCAGAAGCTGTTTTGATGGAAATAAACATAGTCACATCACTCTATCAGACTTGGATACTTTAGGTCTTGCCAGAGATCATCTTAGTTGATAGAGAAGCAAATAATTTACTGATTGGCTTGATGCACTGATGACAGATATTTTTTACCCATTGATAGTCAGATACTTTCTATCCGTTGATAGTGACATTTAATGTCAGTTGCTCGCTCATTTTCCATTCACACAATGATCTATGCATTAGCGACATCAAGACAAGTTTATTTATTTAAGTTTTACGTTTCTGGAAGGTTCTTTTGTAATAGTGTGGTGAAGGAATTTTTTCACCCCACCGTCCCATATGCAAAAAGACATAGATTAATGTCATCTCCGCTGCACTAAGGCCCCCCCCCCCGGTATATAATATCTGCCATTGAAAGATTCTACTGGTATGCAGACAATATATGTGGTTGCATCAATTTCAGCTTGAGGGGATCTCTATGGGAGTGTAATTATTTATGTATAAGCATAACTAATTTACATTTAGGTATAATTGATCTACACTTAAGCATATTTTATTTACCATCATTCCTCAAGCATTTTCACATTTATTATTTATTTACGCTTAAGCTCAAAACATTGATTCCCCCATGAATTAATTTCAAATGGCACAGGCCTAAACACATCAATAAAGTTTATATAGACCCACCATATGATGGAAACAATCCCCCAGTAACCCCAAGATGTTTTATGACCATGGGAATGGTATAGATCTGTGCAGGATATGTCTCTTTTATAAAAAATACTATATCTCAGGGATGGAGACACAAATTCTTGGGGACAGGGATGCTGATATTATGAAAATAGGGGTTTTCCCCCTATTTCAAGTCAATTAAGTACACCATATATTAGGGAAGCAAACCCACAGTAACCCCTAATTGCCTATTTACGGCCATGGAAATGGTATATATCCGTGCAGGAGATGTCCCTTTAATAAAATATACTACAGCTCTGGGAGTGAGGCACTTATTAGGACACCAGGGACAGAAATTTTCTTCAACTATTGAGTCTGTGTGGGGCTACTACTTTGGGCCCATGATAACATACTATGAGATTGACTCAAATCAGTCACAATCAGAGGGAAGTATTAAGGGAGAGCAAGT
Organism: Siphonodentalium dalli; assembly: GCA_032622095.1. NCBI lineage: Eukaryota > Metazoa > Mollusca > Scaphopoda > Gadilida > Siphonodentaliidae > Siphonodentalium > Siphonodentalium dalli. The sequence continues at coordinate 135,502,062 of CP136062.1, read as the reverse complement.
TTGGTATTTAATTGTCAGACGCATATTTGTACTTGAGTGCAAATGATTTATGCTTAAGTGCAAATATTTGCAAATAAATAATAAATATGAAAGCCCCCCCCCCCCTGCCCCGCCCATCATTTCAGCCCCAGGGGAGTTTTGAGATCTGGAATTTGATTTATGCTTAAGTGTATGGGAAGCCAAATTCACATTTAATAATTAATTGTGCTTAAGCACAATCAATTGCACTTAACACTTGAGCATAATCAATTGTGCTTAAGTGCAATTAATTGCGCGTAAGCGCAAATAATTACGCTTCAGTGCAATCATTGCGCTTATGCGCAATTCGTGGTTATAGGTAACTAAACACCCCTGGTGAATAAATAGGTTTCTCCATAACTTAGCATTAACTCCTATTGACATATCACCTCTTGGTTTCATTGGTTTGGATGGGTAGGGAGCTAGCCCAACTTCTTTATCAAAATGGCTGACTCGCAATAGTATCACCTTCTGTTTTAGTTGGAGCGACTCGTGATAGCATTATAATATCTTCAGTATATATTAGTTATTCTGTATTAGTCGGGGCGACTTTGATTTTCCTCAATTTTCGAGTATACAGGCACACTATATGAGGGAAGCAAGCCCTCGGTGGAACTATATGACCATGGCAATACTATAGATTTGTGCAATAAAAAGAACTAGAGCTCGAGGACTGAGACACCAAAGCTCCAGGAATGAGACACCAATCTTTTTTGACAGGGATGCTGATAATACGAAAATAGGGTTATTTCCTCTGATTTAAGTCAATAAGTAAACCATATGAGGTAAGCAAGCCCTCATGCAGTGACACCACATGCATGCTATAGTATATGACCATAGTAAGGGCCCAAATCTGTGCAATAATACATTAAAAAACATCATACAAAAAATTACTAGAGTTCCGGGAAGGAGACATAAATTCTTTGGATAGATGGATGCTGATAATATGTAATTAGGGATTATCCTTGTTGAACACACACTCACAGTTGACTGTTGAGTACTCAGGCTAATTAAAACAGGTTAAAATTAGCCCAAATGCTCCTCTTGTGTTGCTAGTTGATACACCAGGTCATGCCAATAATTTATGGGTAAGTTAGATAGTAGTAACCCTTAATTCCCTTTTTATGGCCATGGAAATGGTATATATCTGTGCAGGAGATATCCCTTTAATAAAATATACTAGAGCTCTGGGAGTGAGACACCAATTCCTGGGACACCAGGGACAGAGATGCTGACATGCATGGATATATGTTTTTTCTTCAACTTCGAGTCTGTATGGGGCTATTACTATGGGCCCATCATAATTTACTATGAGATGGACTCAATCATTCACAATCAGAGGGAAGTAAGGGAGTGCTAGGTATTTGCGCTTAACCGCAAACTTGAATGATTTGCGCTTTAAGAGCAAATAAATTGATAGACACATATTTGCGCTTTAGTGCAAATGATTTGTGCTTAAGGGCAAATTGTTTTATGCTTTTAAGCGCAAATGATTTGCGCTTAAGCGCAAATAAATAATAAATGTGAAAAGGGCCTCCCATAGTTGCCCACTTCCGATCAACTTCGCCTCAAAATTATGGACTTACAAAAAGTTACATGCATTGTGCAGATAAAATACTGTTAATCAATTAGAGAACTTATATATTTGATTTTCCGTTGATAGTAACTAGCCCATCTGAGAATAACTTTTGGAAACTCATGTGGGAAAAGAAAATCCACCCCTACTAGTACTATTATTTGGGCCTGTAATTGATTCAATCTGGGAAAATTTTCCACAATCATGGTCATGAAAAATATCACAGTATTATTATTATTTTTGGTAGGCCTACTAGTACTAACAGCAACACTGCACATGCTACATATACTGCTAGTACTATTTGAATGGTGAATAACGAGACCTTCAACTTCAGACGACAAGAGTAAGGCCTAAATTATTTTTTTTAATATTGCCTGTTGGAATTTGTGTGGATATCAATTTCAATTTTATAGCGAAGAGTGATACAATTTTTTACCTCTTTTTTTTTCACGACGACATCTTCGACATTTTCACCATCGGCATCGTCTTCGCTACTTGACAACCCAAGTTCTGCCGACAAAATCGACCCTTTCTTCTTCAAGTTCTTGCCAATCTTCATTTTCCTGGGCTGGTTCTGACACTCAGTGACAGCTCATTTTGCTTGTTCCGCATTTGCAGCCTCTGCTGCAAAATGTCCCCGCATCCAAACAGGGACACGATGTCCGCAACGAACGAGACGTGGCCGACTTCCTCCACGCGCATAGATTCCCGCATGAACAATTAACAGGTCCCGGATCGCTTCCAAATCTATTTTTTAAACATTCCGCCATTTTTATATTATTAATGCGTGTCCGTCAGCATTATTTTTAGATCGATGATGCATTCTGGTCTTTCTGACCCTTGACCCTTCGACCAATGCTTGCAATATCTAAACACCGATTTACGATGAAAGCCTGGGTTTGCTGGTGCGCGCGCCACCATGGCAATCCGATTATTCTGGGCGAGAATAATTTCATATAGAAATAACAGTACTATCACTTTAAATCACTGCAGCTGAGTCTGAGGTGGGTTTGGTTCTTTGGTTCTTTTCATAATAATTAAACTGCTGCAGCAATCCGCTTCGTAAGTATGTTTCTGTGTTTAGTATATATCTAAGATTCACCATAGAGCATTTCAAGGACGTACGGGAAAGTTGGAACACTTTTTTTTGTTTTTATTAAAGTTTTGAGGGGTTCTGCCAAAAGACCCCTTCTTATCCGAAAATGCTGCTACAAACAACATTTCTTATGCTATGTTTTTATTATCAGTGTAATATACAGGTTTGATCACATCAAAGTTCATGGTCGCGTACTCTAAATTCGTTTAAAAGTGATTTTTGGGGTTTTTTTTTGGTGCGCCCCTGGCCCATCTATGATGCAATTGCGGAACTTAATAATTGGGTTTTGTTCTGTCAGCCCGGTACTCCCAACAATTCAGGCACATCAAACCTTTCGTGCCCAATTCGATAATTATTATTTATGTTTAAGGTTCTTTATTCCGAAATAACCAATATGAATCCTCCCCCTTAAATATGCGATCGCAGTGTCAAATCCAATTTATTTTATCCGTATATCATGGTGGATATAATGTAAAAATGTACAACAAACTTGATTGCCATGTGAACCCACCATTCCGCATATGTCCTAATATATAGGGACCAAAGTTTCATCCACAAAAAGTATTTAAAGCTGCTCGTTTATTGTGACAGATTAATGGTCAATAAACATTGCGGGCTTTATACCGGGTTTTGAATGATCCAATCAAAATTTGGGATCACATGTGGACGGGGAATCCCCCTTAAATATGCGATCCAATTTATTTTATACTGAATTGGCTTTCCGTATATTTACACGGTCAGCGCACTTGCTCAGTGTGCGCAGTGAACATACATTGATCTCGAATGCGTTCTAACCGACCAGCTTATTCATATCAGCTACTTATTGATGAAAATGTTACCGAACCGGGTATGTTGTCACACCACAGTCCCTTTGGGACATTTTTTTTTTTTATAAAAACCGAAGCAGTTTACGAACTCATTACAATCAGTAGTAAAACACAAAATCCACGTTATGGCTAGCGGTGTGGAATCCCCTCCACGATTGTGAAACACCAGTTATATGGAAGCCCACTGTAGTAGTAAAACACAAAATCAACCTTATGGCAAGCGATGTGGAATTCCATTCACGTCACTAAAACACCAATTGTATGGAAGCCCATTTATAGTAAAATCGAAACTGTTTGACCCGTTGAACAAGAAGATAGAATATCACATAATTATGCAACTAAAATTATGCAAAACTGTTAAAGGCACGGATGGCTTTCGCGGTGGGTATTGCTGTTAAAATAGTCACATCCGCTAAAACCGCCATAAACCAATCTTATACCAATCATAAATATCGCGTCAATAGTATGTTATTGTCAACTTCGTACGCTGTGTTGTGTAAACAAAAGCCATATTATGATACAGTACAGTGGGTAAAGTACTAAAGAGTATGCGATATATAAGCAAAACACTCAACACCGGGGAGACCCCACTTGGTGAACTTTGGTTAAAACTGCCACTAAGTTGCATACACCATACCGGTATAGCGCTCGCCAATCGCTACTCAAGATTTCGGTGTTGAATGGGTCATTATGAATCACTTTCCTAAAAAATCCCCACGGTGTTGAGTATTTTGCTTATTGCTCACACTTTACGTGCTTATATAAATAAACAAAGTGTGTTTTGTGAATAATATTGCATTCATACTATACTTATACTATACTATTAGTGTATTCTTGAGGAAATTTTCATAATTGTGTATCTGTAATTTCTCAATTATAACCTATAACGAAGGCCATCCGTGCCTTTAAGAGGGAGACGCACGTTTTGCATAAAACCAGCCAAAAATGGCAAGTGATTTTCAACAAAGTATTTCTCTGAATCTATCTGGCTGAAAAATCTTTAGTTTCTCACTTGTGAAGATACAACAAAAACAATGGATTTTAATAGATTTGAGAGGTTGAACTATATATATTTTTTTCCCCTTTCGGTACCAATCACTGCTAAAACAATTAATAATTTCACACAAAACTCTAATCACCAAATATCTTATTGTCTTGGTTCTATGAGAGGAGGCTTCATTTGTATCATAATGTTGAGTTAGATTTTTAATTGCATAATATAGCATCATACCCCCATATATTATAATGAAGAATAACGCAGTCACAAATTTCCAGCCCAATGTAATTAAATGTTGATATGCAGTGTGGTCCTTGAATTTGGCCACAGTGTTAAGAGATATGGTGGTCAGCTTTAACTTGGTTATGAACCCATGGCCCAGAACTCACCTCAGCCCAATATTTCATTGACCAACAGGCATGAACATTCTCAACTATAGAAAACAATTTGTGGGTAGTTGCCTTTCTAAATAAAAATAATCATTAAATTTCACGAATAAAGAATAATTAAGTCTCCTCTCATGACCTTGAGATATGATATTATGGATATATGAACTCCACTTTTGAAAAAAAATATATTTCACAGAGGTTCTTGGAAATTTTAAATATATTTCATGTGACGACCGTCGTCGTCGTCACCACAGGCTCCTCGGAAAAATACTAAAATACCATTATAGACTATACATGTCACTGGTATTGGTATGTTAGTGTTTTCCCCATAGGAGCCTGTGGTCGTCACCCAACCAGAATCAACGCCATCACAGTCGTCGGCGTCGCCGCATAGCCGCCATTATCACCATCACCGGCGTCATCGTCATCATCGTCCGTCGTTGTATTCTGCGAAATATCATTACACCCTCCCATTTGGGGCTTGGGCTAAAGTTGGATAATTCCAACAGAACATATACAAGCTTTCAATCTGTTCCAATCTAACACCTTCAATCATCTATTATTTCTAAGTGACGATATTTCTGTCTAATCTAAAGTAAAACAACATATTTTCCGCTAACATTGGCTGCAAAATTGGAATTAGAACAATTTCAGCTAAACAATTCCAATTTATGCTGATTCGTCCAGGCAGATTTTCTAACCTTTGTTAGCTATATGGGATGCCTTTTTATAGTTATTCCTTATTTGCGCATCCGCGCTATGGATTAGAGTGACATATATATCATGCTAGCGCTTATAGACGGAGAAAGGGACTTAATTTGGTAACGAATTGACCAGGGTTATAAGCAAATGTGTTGACTTAGTTTTTTGTTTAGCGACAGGTCGTCATTGTCTCGTCACCGGTTTTCTTTTCAGCTTCCTGAAATTTTGCGAAAACCCAGTGCCAATGCATGCTCTTATATATGCGAGTTTGGGAGCCTCGCATATATAAGAGAATACATTGGTTCGCCTAACAACATTTACCATGACCTTGTAAGCCAGTGCATTCTCTTATATATGCGAGGCTAGCTCCACATGGGAGACTATACATATATAAGAGAATGCAGTGTCACGGGATCATTAAAACTACACCAGCCCAGATCCCGCCATGAAAGGGTTTAAAAACACTTTTCCGTACAGCTCACAAGTCGCTTTGAAGTCAGAGAACAACAGAACGCAATTCACTAACTTGTGTCATTTTGGTGCGTATTTTCGTCGGTCCGTCTAGCTGTCGGGACGTCCGTCCGATTTTCGATTTTGGGTTCCGTCCGCTGAGTTTGCCAGAGTTGCGGACCTATTTCGACTTTGAATTTCTTGGTTTCCGGATGATAACTCCATACCAGTTAGGATAACTTGATCACCACCAAACTTGGCATGCGACTGCATGGGTTGGCTTAAAACACAATTGTGAATGAATCGATGATCTTTTCAATCTATTTTTCCAGACCTGTGGTCCTTTTTGACATATACAATTCAGTTTTATTGGTTTTCAATTACATGTAGTAACACCAACACGTTACTGTTTATGCACATTTTTGAAATTCATTTGAAATATGCCAACAGGCGTATTATTTTCATGCCTGGTGGTGCTCTTGTTCATCGTCATGGCTATAGCGTTGCATTATGGCGACAAACTTTACATGCATGATTATAGGTATTAGGAACTTCACTGTTGTTCACCCGAGAGCTAGACATTGACATCGTACGGTCACGCCACTGCATTAAGCACAACTGTCCCTGCTATACCTTACATTTCAGTGTATGTTCAGTTCCAATCTGATGCAGTGGTGTGTAGCAGGGATGTGGCAAGGAGGGGGTCGAACAACATTGTGTTGCATTCCGCAATAGGATAAACCGCTCCAAGGTTTTAACATTCAATGAACTCTGAACACAATCTTGTGTCGGAGAAGATTATGAAACTATTTGTCTTGTTCTCGAAGCTATATTTGAAGAAAGTTATGCATGTGTACTTCTCGTTTGGAACAAAACTATTATATTTGTTTGATACCGATGCCTCCAGAAAAAGATTTTTCTCTCGTGTTATATTTCCCAGTCACAAACATACATGACCCCCCTATCTATCTGTGTATACATAGTGGTGACACCGACATACAATGTCACTTCGGTGTACCCAAATGGAGTGTCTATACATCACAACAGCATTGCATTTAATTTGATGTTCAGAATCGGATTCATTAGTTTAGATAATGGACTCTTGTGAAGTGACTTCTGATAAGGATGCAAGTAAGGTTAATCGTGCAGATTATTTACATGGGCGGCAGGGGCGGATGAGTGTTTCGTACGTGTCTTCCAAACATTTCAATAGTTATAAACTCCTTACTTATTAGACCCTGAACCATATGGACCCCCTCCCCTGCGGAATTTTGAAGACCCAATTTTTATGATAGAGCATCACATTCCGCATCTTTTGATGTTTGTTTTGGCTTCTGAGAAGTGTCGCTTTCGAATTTTATGACACTTTTTTATGTTTTGGCGTATTTGTCTAAACCGGTAATTCCCCTGATACTGGTTACAATTTTACCTATAACAAGCTGAATTTTGTTTCAACTAGAAGGGGCGTAATCATATAATAATAATAATAATATACAACAAAATTAAACATGGATATATTATTGTATTTTTCACGAATTTGAGTTTTGTTTTTTATTTTTTATTTTCGAGGAGCGTTAAAAAGTCATACTGGCAGTATTCTGAGGGTCGACATGGTCTTAATGGCGATGTCTGTAGTTATTTCATTGTAAACAGTAAATGGCTAATGCAGTTTGTTTTATAAAGGGTATATAAGGGGCAGAAATCGACAAATCTGACGCACGGGTGGAATGTCTATATGCCAGTTGTCTTTTGGCAAAAAAATTGATGGGATGAGGGTAAGTTATTTGGTCATACCAGATGATTTGGGATGGAATGTCTAATATTGAAATTGTTTTGTTGTGGTGCAAATTGATTATACTTTCCAAAAATGTATCAATATACAAAACAACATGGCAAATTTTTTTTATAAAATATTAAACATCGAATGTGTTGTGAATTTGCTACTGAGAAGTCACAAAAATAAGCAACTACGGCTTGCTCTGTAATGACACAAGTGGGGAATCGTTCAATTTGTTTTTCATAACATCTACGAATGGCAGTCTATGGCACAAAAATGGAACTACATCTTCGATCGTCATGCCCTGTATAATAATACTGCAGTAACCGTATTGTTCTCGATGAACGTTATACAGTAGATGGTGCACATGGTCCGGAAAAGTGGTTTCCCAAAAAAAAAAAAAAAAAAAAAAAAACGTTTACTCATATTCCAACCAAAACAATGATAATGGTGTCCTCTCAAAACAAACTGATTTTACCTCATGCGAATATTGTTATTTTGGTCTGAGATGCCGAGAATGTATTCAGGTTTCCATATTTTCACTCTCAACAACAACAACAACAACAACAACAACAACAACAACAACAAAACCAACCAAAACAACAACAATATAAACTTATGCTATTCCATCAAATCTAATGGCAGATAGTAATTGGATTTTTCCCATGTATAAACACTATTGTTAGAAACTGCACTTGGCATAACAAGTAGGCTATGTTAAAATACCAATTAGAACATATAAAACCAAAACAAAAATTTAGCTACTGCAAGTCTGTTTCCCTCAAAACATCGACAAAATATACATGAACTAAAACGTGCCTGAGCCTCTAACCCAAATGGGAGACATACAGGACAACACATATCACTAGTCCGCCCGCTATCACTAGACACTAGTGTTAAACACTAAATTGGTAAAATTACCATAGGAAGCCTTGCATCATTCACAAAAAGCTACTAAATTAGAATCGGTGTTCCCTGCACATCCAAAGTCCAGACAAACATCGGACTGCATGTAGTCCATCAATTTGCATGGAAATGTCTTACAGCCTACGTTGTACCACTTAACAGATATATTATGTAATTATTCGGGTGCGTGAAACTAGTAAGTTGGTATTCAGGCACTATGCCAACTGGAGGAATATAGCATTCGACCTTACCAATCCATAGAAAACATCGTCTGAACTACGCGCAATTGTAAATATTTACTTCTCGATTCGGGACGCAACTATCTGCGATAAGCTAACGAAAACGATTTCGCCACCGAGAGTCACTGTATTTAATTAATATATAAGAATGGCGGTGTTTGTTGTCAATTTCGATATATTTGTAAAATAAACTCTCGAAGCCGTGGACCATTCACCAAAAAAACAAAAAAGGCTTGTAAATAAGAAACATATTTTTTTTTGCCTATAATCTTGGGGGCCGACTAGCAAATCCGAAGGCTGCGACAGACGAAATGGCGTACGCTGTCCCAGGATGTTGGTAACTTGACAAGAGGATTTTTTTTTATCGGGACATAGAATAGTTGACCTCATGCAGCCTGTGGCCATTTTAAAAACCGACTGACAAAAATATGGGTGCTTTTACTACGTTTTGAAAATATTTTCTCATCTATTTATATCTAAATGCCAGAGTATACCGCACCCTTAGGGGATCAGCTCTTGTGAAATCATGAGGTTTGACCAGATTGGGTTACTCGGTACTTTAAAGGGAAGACAAGAACATAACTGAATTTTAAAATATTCTCAAACTGTCAAGAAGCAATTTTGCTGGTAAAGAAATAAAATAAAACAGGGCTGGTAAATAAGAAACGTTATTATTCGAAGGCTCCGATCAAATATACATGCAGTCTCGAGATGTTGGCTGTCCACAAAAGGTGAACGTGTGACAAAAAGGTCATTCTATCTGCATGGAAATACAATATGTATTTCGATACAGGTTGACAAGCAGCCTGGGACCATTTACTAAAGTGCTTGTCAGGTACGAGACGTAATTTTTCTAACCTGTGGAACCCAACTAGCACATTTGAAGGCCTCAGCCAACTAGGAACCATTTCCTAGGAACACCATGCAAATATGAATCGCCACCTTCTATCTGTTGAAAACCCCTGGCGTGCAAAGCATTAAACCCCTGTCACACTCAGGCCGGCGCTCTCACTGAATGCTTTATTCTCTGATCAAAAATGACAATGATATCGAGAAATGGAAAGTATATAGACAGAGGGTGGAGAAGAGGAACATAATGCATTATATACACAATATACAGTGTTCTCCCGATTGACATGGCGCATGTTCATCATCATTGTTATCATCATTATCATCAATTTCATTTTTACATTAGAGTCATCTTCATAATCATAATAACCATCATCATCTTCGTCATCGTCATAATCTTTATATCTAACAGCAACAGTCTTAATACAACACTAAAAAACAACATCAACTCCAACAACAACACCAATAACAATAACAACAACAACACCAATAACATTAACTCTATACTAATCACTTGTGTCCAGTTTAAGGTTTATCAGTCGGATGAACGAGCACAGTTTGCGAAGAGACGTTGCATTGCGAAGAGACGTTGCAAAAGTACCAACATATGAGTAACACGCAGGAGGAGCGCCGAAAACTGTCGAAAATTGTCAAACTTTTAAAACAAAGTATGCTCCTATTGCGTTCCTACTTTGTCAAGTCTCACGCTCTTAGTGCGTTCAAGTCGCTGTCATTGTGATGCTAGTACGTTCACAATAAGTTCGCAAAACGTTCTCTGCGCTGGCGCGGAGAGTATGGATAGCGCCTCCTGCGTTCTCCAGTCATAGTCAGTTTTTATGTTGTGGGGAAAATACCCAACACTCCGCAATAGATTAGCTGTCCGATTAAACTACTGTCACACTCCGCTGCGATCAGGCCGGCGCTTGCATTGCGCTGAAAAATAATCAAAGCGGCAAGCAAAGCGCAGTAAGGTATCCAAGAACGTATTGGTGACGCAGTGGACACTGGCTAGGACGGGAGAGGGTCTCCGTGATCGCCCCAGAGCGCCAGAGCGCCGCGTTTGTTTTGTGCATGCACAAAACAAGCGCAGAGGTTCGGCGTTCTGACCAGGCGTAGTACCGTCGCCATGACAACGCAAAGCGTACTAACAACGCAACGACAACGAATTGAACGCATTAAGAGCGTTTACGGCGTGGAGGAAACGCAACGAGGGCGCTTGAGAGCGTGAGAATTGACGTGACAAAGCAGGAACGCAATGGGTCGTACAAAGAGCGCGACGAAAACGTGATAAGCGGGATAGGAGCATAGCTTGTCACGCGCGCCGCATGTATAGCTGGTGGGGGAGTTTCTTGTTTCGCGTGCGGGCTGACATTATCAATGGGTATTTTATTAGTTTTATTTATAGAATGGGAATTTTTGGGATGATTAAAAGTCAAACTGCAAGCTGGAGGCCGAGTCCCGTAAAAGGTGCATGTAGTTGGGGAAATTCACTTTCGTTTATTGTGTTAATCAACGTTGATTAATGTTGATTTTTGGTTTGTGATAAACTATATGTCAATTACAAATAAAATAAATTTCTGCAGCCCACTGGGGGTTGTGGTCGGAATCGGTCGAGTCGGCCACCGGTTCGTTAATTAGGTGCTGGTTGTTATTGTTATTTAACGGAATTCTGAGTTGGTCATTCGCAAAACCAATATATTTTATATTCTACAATTACATTCTTGGGTTTATAATATATGATCTTGAGCGCGTTACCATTTCTGACATTGGTTCCCTTGTTTTAACAGATTGAAAATTTCTGACAATTTTCCGCGCTTCCACTGTGCGTTACTCGTATTTTGATACTTTTTCAACTCAAATCAAACGCCAGCCTGATCGCAAAGACACACGCAATACAACTATATAATTCAGACATAACATATATCTACCAAAGACACACGCAATACAACTATATAATTCAGACATAACAGATACCTACCAAAGACACACACAATACAAATATATAATTCAGACATAACAGATACCTACCAAAGACACACGCAATACAACTATATAATTCAGACATAACAGATACCTACCAAAGACACACGCAATACAACAGTTGGTGTGAGCAGACCGCATTTCAAAGTGGGATCGTACTGTAAACCTGCTGTAAACGCCGGAAGAACGCCATGTATAACGCTTGGGCGTAGAGCGAGCACCAGAGTCGCAGTGGCAGCACAATGTGGACGTTCTATGAGCGGGAACCAGTCCATAACACCCCATGACAGCGCAGAAAGAGCGCAATAAGTTTTGGACAGAGCCTCATTGAGCGTATTTTAAGGGCGGGAAAGGCACGTAGTGAGAATTTGATTAAGCTTACTGTAGTCGCAAAAGATAAGATTAATTCCTTGCTGCGACCACGAGAAGCTAATATGCGCTTTTGCTACGTCCACATAACGCTCACGTCGCTCGCTTGGCGCTTTGCTTTGCGAGGTCACGGCGACAGTACTATATACGTCCTGGTCAGAACGCCGAGCATCTGCGCTTGTTTTGTGCATGCATAAAACAAGCGCGGCGCTCTGGCACCTATGGGCGACCATGGAGATCCTCGCCCGTTGTAGCCAGTGTCCACTGCGTCGCCAATCGGTTCTTGGAGACCTTAGTGCGTTTAGGTGGGCGCTTTGATACTTTTGCAGCGCAATAAGAGCGCCGGCCTGAGTGTGACAGGGGCTTATTATAGAGAAATAATAAGTTATTACCGATTGGAGCCATATTTGGACATAGTCAAAAATATCGAAGTAAGAAAGATCTTCAGCAAATTGTGGATTAGCAATCATACTCTAGAAATTGAAAAAGGTCGCCATAAACAACCGAAGATTCCTGTATCCAAGAGAATATGCAGAAAGTGTGGATTGGAAACGGAAACCGAGGAACATTTTATTTTAAAATGTCCTATTTACAAAAGCATTCGTCTCCGTTTCTTTGACGAAATAAATAAAGTAAATCACAAGTTTATTAATATGACTGATGCCCAAAAATTCATTTTCATACTGCGAAATGACAAAACAGAAACGTGCAATATCATCTGTAACATGGTCCGTCTCTTTTTCGACAAAAGGTCTGAAACACCAGATTTTCAACAACAAACATGAATTTTTTTCCATTTTAATTCTGATTACAATTGTGTATCATATATATATTTATTGTTATTTATGTTATGACATCGGCCCCGTGTGGGTGTAATTGTCAATAAACTTATCTTATCTTATCTTTGGACAATATTTTGTGACCAAACTAGGACATTGGTAACAAATCGCCCTTTGCGTCAACGGAAAGACTATTCTTTCGAAATAAGCACGAAACTAGATTTCAGCTGAATATATTTCTAAAATAATAAATAAATTGTCTGTGAGATTATGAATGTGTGATCATAGTAACAGACAACATCAAATAATGGGGGGGGGGGGGTATTAGTAAGTAAACGGTCTCTAAATTAGAATAATTGTTTTCAGCTTGAAGCTAAGTTATCCTTGTTATTAATTGTTTAATATAATACAAAATATATTCGAGAACTGTCCAAATTTACTGTAGATCATGGTTGACAAGAATTTTGTCGTATCAAGTACGACAGACAACAATGACCCATTGAATTAGTAATAGCTTTTTATATCACGGTCTTGCTGATACCAATCATTAAGTTGGTACAACGGATTTATATATAGTGCAAATGATGTTTAGAAGAAAAATTTGGTAGTGAAAATATTTGTTTCCAAGAAAAATACGACCATAAGCGAGGAAATTCCATTTTTACTTTCCAACTGCAAACATGCACCTGCATAAACGTATAAACGGTTATGGTTAGAAGGTCTCCGTTGGTGATTACAAATCTACAGTATTTTCCACCTGAAGCCCCCACACCCCCCCCCCGACTGACTTCAGTTAAAATTTCAAAATTTTGAATTGTCAAGCCTTTTTGCACGAATTTGAAGATTTCGTATTAAATATGTGATATGCTATCAATTATGTTGTAAATAGAAAGCCAAATACCAACAAAAGGTGGCAAACTCAAACATTATCAAGCTATAATGTTAGTGAACGGAAAATAATTACTCACAGGAGACGAAATTTGGGTACCTCTTTTCAAAGGGCAAAAAAACCCAACAAGACGACAATTGCCAGATAGCAAACAACCATAATTTAAAACGAACATGACAATTGGAACTTATTCCTTATTTTCAAAAATTTCGCTTTCGACCGATTTGACGGCATGGGTGGGTGGCCCGCCCCAAATACCACCTAGAAACACCCGACCCCCCCCCCACCCATCACTCCCGGCCAGGGGGTGCCATCTTGATGGGTGAAATGGGGTACGGACCATTTTCGAGCACGGTAAGGATTTCGACCGATTTAACGGCATGGGTGGGTGGCCCGCCCCAAATACCACCGAGAAGCACCCCGGCCCCCCACCCATCACCCCCGGGGGTGCCACCCCGAGGGGGTGAAAATGGGGTACGGACCATTTTCGATAACGGTAAGGATTTCCGCCGATTTGACGGCATGGGTGGGTGGCCCGCCACAAATACCACATAGAACGCCCCCAACCCTCACACCAAATACCCCATAGAAACACCCCACCCTCACCCACCAGGGGGGTGGCGGCGTTAAGAGTCATGCATTCTGATGCAGCCGGTATCAAGTTCTGATCAAAGGGCGGCCGGTGTCCTTTGATGTAGCAAAATAGATTCCTGTATTTGACGTCACGTTCACAGACAATGTATCAATTTCGACGACCGACGTTATTCTTGTGAATAGAAATGTACTTGATGACTCCGTGCCTGACTGAGATTGGTGAATATTTTTGTCGTGACCAGGGACGTGGATTTGTTCTCGTGTGTGGGAAGTCCATGCATTCAGTTCCTCTCTCCGTGTTCCTTATTCAGCCTCCGATTAAAATATTTTAGTTCCCTGTTCCCTGTTTCTAATTCAAATTTCCACCGATTGGAAATATTTGCCGATTCTACCGATATGCGCTATTTGCCATCCGATGGTATTTTAAAGAAAACAAAACATACCATATTAGGCCAGGCAAATATGGACATAGGTGTCGCCTGGAGAGGGAATTTATGAGACCTACATTTTTGGTTAGCGTAAATACTAAACTTTCGGAATCCGTATGTTGGATTTGTCAGATAGGCGGACTTTTTTCTCACCGCGTGGTTTTCTTGAGGCACCCGATGAAAAAATCGGTCATTTTTTAAATAAAGCCGACATTTTTTAAAGAGAATTTTCACACATTTTGAGAAGAAATATTCGTCCAATTTTGATACCTGAGTGTGGGACGATAACAAGAGTAGGGTAAAACATGTAACAATTGAATCTCGGAATTGCAGTCATGACGTCATGTGACGTCAAATAATATTTTGGGTGTGACAAATATGACGATTCACGCACAGCGTTGTCTTTCGTTTCTTTTAAATAATAAAGTAAGACGGGTATGCCAAATTGTTTTATACCATGAGAAACTACTGCCAATTGGCTATATTTTAATATATAACTTATCGATGCAGGCCGCATTATTTTTTATCAGAGGCAGAAAAATCAACCCTCCCCCTAAAGTTAAGATGCGCCATGATGTGGTATAAGGCACACATAACTCACGGTTACATGTCAATAGGCTTAATTAACACAACGGCCGTTGAAAGTCTGCTAAAGACTGTAATAATATATAAGTTTCTGTCTACAAACTCGAACATTAACGTAGAAACAAAATATAATGTACCCCCAAACCCGAAATTTTAATAAATTTTTCCTAAAAAATGATATAAAACGCGTTTTTTTATTTTCTGGAAGGTAAAAAAAGAAAAGAATTAGTAAGGGTGGAGATAACTGGTGTATACGGCAATTTCATTCCGCCTTGGATTAAAAAATGACATACTAACCCAAAATGGCTGCCAATATGGCAGCCGCAATATAGGTGGAAATTGTGAAATATGAAAGAACGCACAGTTACTTGCTTAAATGGTTTACCTAACAAAGCGGTCGTTGATGAACTGCTAAACTATAGTTTAATGTATATAACCCGATCTACAAACTCGAACAATAAAGTGAAATTATTACACAATGCACCTCCTGCACAAAATTTTGATAAAATTTAGGAATTTTTCTCCAAAAATAACCTAAAGCCATTTTTGTCATCTTCTCGGAAGCCATAAAGCGCAGAATGTAGCGTGGCGGAGATGTTTGATGTGTACGGTAATTCAATGTCGTTTTTGGATTACAAAATGGCTTACTAACCCCAAGATGGCTGCCAATACGGTGGTCAAAATAAATGGTGAAATATGTCACTTTTATCGCCGTCATTGCCGCCATCTCATGTCTCACGCAACCCAAAGTATTATATTCATGTTACTCCGGCACACCATGATGCGCCATTCTATTTAAAAATTGCTACCTGAATGGTGCCCATTATTGACGAATCTTGCATTCATGAGCATTCGTGCTAAAGTAAACCGTGTCCCTTGAAATGGTGGCAATTTGAGCGAGGTATTTACAGATGAACAGGATTGTTTAAAACGAAGAACCGAGTAACAGTAATACATTGAATGCCTGATTGTTATTTATGCCAGTCACCTTTGACATAATCAATATGAAATTACTTAAACCCGACAATAGAAGGTCAATCTTTCTCAATGAATATTATTTCAAGTGCTACCAAATATGATGGTACATATGAGGTGGATATGTCGTGGATACCAGTATCGAAGTCTGGGCTAGACGAGGTTGATGCGGGTTCACACCCCGACTTGATTGGGCGAAATTTGGGACCGATTTTAAAGCTAGATATGTCACGGGTCATGCGAGATAAGGAACATCTCATTGTGCCATCCGATAAATACATGACCACTTCGATAAGAAATGATAATTTGTTCACACTCACTGAAGCAGCAACATTTGAAGCAATGATTTTGATTCTGAGTCAGTGCCTCCATTAATCTGTTATATATACAGTGCACAATTGCTGTACAATAGCTTCGACCCACAGAAGACGACCGCGGTAACACAGAGTGAATTTTTCCAGATCCTAAATCACCATCGCCGCTTTCATTGACTAGTGTCCAATAACGCAAAGAAGATGAGATTCAGAAAAAGATAGCGCTCGTCGTGCAAAATTATTTCAGATTTTGCATCTTCCGAAAAATTATCTGATCAGTGATAAACTTAAGATTAGTCATGTCCAGAATGAGAATCCCTCCTGTGTTTCTAACTTAATTATGCAGTTTCTGTTGAACAAGATCGCCACGAAGGACCGCTTCCTTTTCAATATATGAACGCGATAACCTTCAGAAATATCAAATGTTGTTTCCAACTTGGTGGAAAAGTAAACTTGTCTGCTATATGTTAAATCTGAACTGGTCATATTCAGATCAGGAGACCTGCTGCTGTTGCAAGTACCATTGGTGTTTGAAACGCAAAACCCATGTCATTAATGTATCAATCGGGCTGTATTCAATATTCGTATTTACAGGCAACTCCGGCGGAAAACAATTTGGCGAATAATTCCTCGTCCCCATATCGTCCCGATTATACAAAGACATATGCATGTATTCCCCACACGCTGTTCAGTAAATACTAAACTACGGCTATCATGTCCCGTTACTGATTTCGCTCAGCACAATCGGAGTTGTTATGGATGAGTTATCGTAGATCAGATTCTGGTCTGCACAGAAGTTGTGGCTATATGTCATTTCTGAGATCCAGCGACAAATTACACCAAAACTCGTGATCTCATTTTGTTTTACCCATTTGTACACCAAACACTACCACAATATAATATCAGGATACGCACTATACACACGGTCTACTCGCGTCGCGCATAATTTAACTGTAACACATCTGGCGTTAGATATGACGTGTGGGTGGAATTATAATGCTTTAATCATGAACGGCCATAATCAAAATATGGTATGTTTTCAGACATCCGACCTGCTGGCATCAGCAGGTCCCTAACCGCATTATTTTTTGACTTATCTAGAAAGTTAGTATACGCTTCCTGGTATCAACATGTGAATGGCATGTATACAAATAATTGACATTGTCGTCCTTTTCATTTTGGTGTCATAATCAGCTAAGACTTACACTGGGATACCAAACAGTCCAAAATGTATCAGTCTACATGATAAAACTCCATGCCAATACACCGATCTATATGCTGTTTTCTGAATGTACAGCCTTCCAGAAGTAATCCTACCTACTCATCAACATAGAAAGATATGGGTAATATGTCTGTTCATCTAGCATGGGATAACTGTCCATATTTGGGTTACCTCGTCTTACAAGCAATTGTTCAGTCACTTCTGGAAATCACGAGTGCACATGGGGTGACACGAGACTCCAGTACCATACTATACAGAGTAACATACAATTGAAATATATAGGGACATAGTTTGACAGTTTTATGTGATTTACCACATCGCTGGTATTTTCGTTGTTGGAAATGTCGCTTAGAGCCTTGACTTTGCTTTGCAACTTATCTACTGCCAGTACAAGCAAATACCTCCAACCCGTTAAGCAACTGACAAACAACAAGAGGAAAATCAACCAGGTTTCCATCTCCTTGTGTCCGAAATATGTGTCATGGAAAATAATCCGGTAAATGTTTGAATAAAAAATTCAACGAGTCTATTGCGTGATGATGAAACTGAACGAACATGTACGATGTGACGGTTTGATAATTTGCTGGATATGTCCTCTTGCGGACTGGGCAGCAATGGCTATTGGTCAATGAGATCCATTTATACTTACTTTTAGAACGGTATACATGAGACCCAAATGTATCAGTAGCTCCGTTCTTGTAACCACGCCTCGTTGATAGAGGGTAACTAACGAATCGTATCAACATGAGTTATTTGATGAGATATGTATCCGAATTGGTTAATTATGTTATACGCGGTCGCATTTTGTTACAAATAGCCACAGAGAGTGCCAAGTATGCTTAAATGCCGTGTTAGATTTAATGTAACATGCACAATTCCCTTATTCTTTTCGCAAAGATAGCATGACAGCTATCTGCCTTAAATCAATCATGTTTATTGTGAAATAATTTGCACGACATGCCACCGATTTCGAAGAACAAATCTTACTTGAGCGCGAATGAATGCAAAATTTATCGATCCTCTCACTCGTGGGTACCAATCTGGTTGTCATTTTAATAGAACTGACCAATGTTACGTCCTAGTATTGCAAAAATGGTATGAATATAATAGGACTATTGGTTTTATAAGACATTTCATTGCGATGGTAGTGTTAATTGCGGCATGACAGATTTTACAATTTCCATCCATATACCGGCCACCGTATTGACAGCCATCTTGGGGTTAATATGTCACGTAGTAACCGCCGACGGCATGAAATTATCGTACATACAAATTATATCCACCCACGCAACATTATTGTCTTTATGCATATCTAGAAGATGACAAAAATATGTTTTCGATTAGTTTTGGACTAAACTAATTAAATATTTAATCAAAAATTGGGGCCAGGAGGTGCTTTGTGTACCGGTTTCACTTAAATTTTCTAGTCGATGTATCGGGATATATATATTACATAAAACTGTAGCAGTGTATCAACGGCCGTTGTGTTAGTTAAGTCATTTTGGCAAGTAATCGTGCGTTCTTACAAATTTCACAATTCCCACCTATATAACGGCCACCGTATTGGCAGCCATCTTGGGTTATTAGGCCAGTTTTTAAACCAAGTCTGAACGAAATTACCGTATACATTAATTATCTCCACCCTTAATACATTATTTTCATTTTTGCCTCCCGGAAGATGACAAAATGCATTTTAGATTATCTTTTTGGGGAAAAAATCTCAAATTTGTTAATTTTTTTAGTCAGGAGGTACATTATGTAATATTGTTACTGTAATGCTCGACTGTGTCGATCTACACATATTTATTAGACAATACCTTAGCAGTCCACCAACGGCCGTTGTGCTAATTTCGCAATTTGGCACATAATCGTGCGTTCTGTGTGCCTTACACCACGGCCTGACGCCTCTCATCTTTAGGGGGAGGGTTGATTTTTCTGCCTTTGATAAAAAATGATGCGACCAACAGCGATAAGTGATATATTAGAACGTAGCTAATTGGCAGTAGTTTCCCATGGTATAACATAATTGGGCATAACTATCTTATTTCTGATTTTATAAGAAACGAAAGACAACGCTTTGCGCGAATCGTCATATTCTTCTCACCATAAACATTATTTGACGTCACATGACGTCATGACTGTCGTTCCGAGATTCAATAGTTACATGCATTACCTTACTCCGGTTATTGCCCCATTCACATGTATCAAAATTGGACGAATATCTCTTCTCAAAAGGTGTGAATATACTCTGTCAAATATGTCAGCTTTATTTAAAAAATGACCGATGTTATCACCAGGTGCTTCAATAAAACCACGCGGTGCGAAAAAAGTCCGCCTATCTGACAAATCCAACATACGGATTCCGAAAGTTAAAGACACGGTTGGCCTTGGCGGTGGGTATCCTGTGAAAATATCTCCACCCGTCAAAAAACGCCACAAACAGAAAGAACATCAAAATGTAGATAGACTTTGTCCGTATACAAATAAGAAAAATCGCATAAACAGTATGTTATGGTCATATGTTTGACCATTGTTATGTAAACAAAAGAATAAAAAGTTACTTTTCTGGTGTTTGTTTATATTATGATGGTAAACATAAAGAGCGTTCTTTGTTGGTGAATACCTGATATGGAACTAATAAAGAGCGTTTGTGCCATTTGTGTGTGATTAGCCAGTAGCATTGTGCTGTCTTCTGTAACACAATCAGGCTCTTGCTTAGGTAAAATATAGTAGGTCTTTATGATAACATGCTGTTTACGCGATGGTCATGGTTTATATGAACGGAACTGTATGCGTTTTAATGTTTTTCTGTTTACGGTGTTTGGAACAAATATGAATATTTTCGACAATTAAGGCCGCACGTGCCTTTAAGTGTTCATGCTAACAAAAAAAGTAGGTCTCATAAATTCCCTCTCCAGGCGACACCTATGTCCATATTTGCCTAGACTATATCATCAAATACGCTCTTATAATGATGATTCCTACCGCCGTCCCGATAATTTGGCCCAGTTGACCCCCGGTTGACAATCTACAGTACAGATATCCTGGGGGATGGCAAATAAGAAATCGACCAATATTTGTTTTTGAACGAAATTTCGAATAGTTTGAGTATTTAGTGGCACAAGCTGTCGCTATATGCCCACATAATCACCATTCCTATCCGCCTTACCGAAAACCCGGACCAGTTGACCCTCGGTTGACCACATAGGCCTACAGATATCCTGGGGGATGTGCAAATAAGAAATCGACCAATTTTTAAGGAAATTTCGTATAGTTTGAGTATTTAGTGGCACAAGCTGTCGCTAAATGCCCACATAATCACCATTTCTACCCGCCTTACCGAAAACCCGGACCAGTTGACCACCTACATATATCATGGGGGATGGCAAATAAGAAATCGACCAATTTTGAAGGAAATTTCGTATAGTTCCCTCTCCAGGCGACACCTATGTCCATATTTGCCTAGACTATATCATCAAATACGCTCTTATAATGATGATTCCTACCGCCGTCCCGATAATTTGGCCCAGTTGACCCCCGGTTGACAATCTACAGTACAGATATCCTGGGGGATGGCAAATAAGAAATCGACCAATATTTGTTTTTGAACGAAATTTCGAATAGTTTGAGTATTTAGTGGGACAAGCTCTCACTATGCCCACATAATCACAATTCCTACCAGCCTTACCGAAAACCCGGACCAGTTGACCCTCGGTTGACCACATACAGATATCCTGGGGGATGGCAAATAAGAAATCGACCAATTTTGAAGGAAATTTCGTATAGTTTGAGTATTTACTGGCAAAATCTGTCGCTATATGCCCACATAATCACCATTTCTATC
The DNA here is from genome assembly GCA_032622095.1 of Siphonodentalium dalli. Taxonomy (NCBI): domain Eukaryota; kingdom Metazoa; phylum Mollusca; class Scaphopoda; order Gadilida; family Siphonodentaliidae; genus Siphonodentalium; species Siphonodentalium dalli. The sequence continues at coordinate 135,480,257 of CP136062.1, read as the reverse complement.
CGCCTTACCGAAAATTTGGACCAGTTGACCCTCGGTTGACCACCTACAGATATCCTTGAGGGGATGGCAAATAAGAAATCGACCAATTTTGAAGGAAATTTCGTATAGTTGGAGTATTTAGTGGCACAAGCTGTCGCTATATACCCACATCGATGCATAATCACCATTCCTACCCGTCTTACGGAAAACCCGGACCAGTTGACCCTCGGTTAATGATCGACCACCTACAAATATATATGATCGGCTACACAGATATTGTATATATCGTCTGGCTGGTTCAAGACTTATCAGACGCTAGTGTGACGGCCATGCATATGTGATCTGAACATGGGATTGCAAAACCTGCTTCTCCACATAAACCCTCCCAGAACACACACAACAATGATGAAAGATCTTACATCCCAGTGTAAAACAGTCAAAATGCGAACTATATTAAACACAGGTCGCCGCCCTCAAATACATGGGAATCATAAGACAGCGATGTTCATAATATAGTTGTAACCAATGTGGTAGTCGATATATTCAACGTCCTTTCATTGCATCAGCAAAGGTAACACATATTCATGTACGGATTCAACAACTATACGCGAAGGTGTGAGAGAGAATTATCGTTGAACGAGCGCTCTTTATGCGTGTTGACTTACGCATAACGAGACGCGACACGATGTGCGGTGTTTTACTTCGTGAAACTAGAATGTGTGTGCGCGTTTGTAATTTTGGGGACATCTAGATTAAAAGAAGAGTATATGAAGGAAGAATATTGTACTTTGTGCCGAGATATACGTATTGTTATTAGTAAATGCATGAAGGGGGATTTTGTATGTGATTATCGCCGTTACGAATATGCTACTAATTATAGGAAAGTGGAAAGGACACGATTGAGGTTGACAATGATAATGTGGCAGAAACCTCGGGATGTAAACTTTATGATTCTGAAGTATTATATATGTGGATGAATTTATTTATTGATAACGGCTCCGATGGGCGCAAATAGATACCGATACCCTGTTGAATATTGGCGGTGACTTAGATCGGATTATCACGAAATAATTAGCGTCTACCGCGGGGTACGGGGTGTGTTCGATTGACGCAATCGGAGTAGGTTCGTCTGCGCCGGGCGGGCGAGAACCCAGAAGATGGGGAGTGGCAAAATTTTCGCATATTAGTAAAATAACAAGAAAACCATAGTCAGAAATGGTAACGCCACCAAGATCGTATTATTAGCCATAAATATAAATAATAATACAATTATTCTATAAACTAGCTTTCAAATTTTATGCGGGAAATTTGCGTACTTCCATATTTCAAGTTTTCCCGTTTCTCGTGTCATACATTACTTTCTTCAAACTGTCTTCTTTATTACACAAGCTGATAGGCCCGACTTCACCCGGGCTGTTTCCCATCTGATTTCCGGTGAAAGGCGCGATTTGACCTTCAATTGACTATTTCGAAAGTCAAGGTCAGGTCAGGGTCATGATTTGTCCAGTCCAAAACACCCCCACCCGTAGAAAAGTACCCCTAGGTATCAAATTTCGTCGAAATCCGTCCGTTTTACCCAACTTGACCTTTAATGAACAATTTTGAAGGTCAAGGTAAGGTCAGAGTCATGATTTGACCCGTCCAAAACACTCCCCCGACAAAAGTACCCATAGGTATCAAATTTCGTCGAAATCCATCCGTTTTATCCGAGTTGACCTTTGATTGACCATATTGAAGGTCAAGGTCAGGCCGAGGTCACGATTTGACCCGTTCAAAACTCTCCTCGGACCAAAGTATCCCTAGGTATCAAATTTCGCCGAAATTTGTCCGTTTTACCCAAATTGACCTTGCATTGACAGTTTTAAAGGTCAAGGTCAGGTCGGGGTCACGATTTGACCCCTCCAAAACACTTCCCGGACACAAATACCCATAAGTATCAAATTACGTTGAAATCTATGGAAAGCCGAGGAGGACATGTTGGTTGCTAATTGCTAGATATACGACGCGGTATTTTGAAGGTGTTTCAAACTAGGAGATAGAAGTATTCTGGCTTTCAAATGGTGATGAATTATAGTATTTTATTCAAATTTTATGGCATAAATTGTTATTAAAACCGTATATACTATAAAAAATTAATGACTCGAAAATTAAGTGGGCCTTTAAACAAAGTCACAATTGCATTTAGGCTCATCTCATACTCGTCCATTCAGCGATATTCTACTGCGCAGTTTGTTATAGCCTCCAGTATTCATTGAGCGTTATACCCCCAACTGTTATAATTCGCCTTTAGCAGGCGTACTCTTGCCTCAGATTATTGAGATATTAGGTCACACATAATCACATTAAATCGCATCGTAACATAGCAATTGTGTGGGCTGCTTGGCGTGAATATGTAATGAGAAATAAGGTCATACGTAATGACATTCAACTCAAGAAAACCCTCGAAAACAAAACAAAATCACATTTAATGTTTTAAGTTATTTCCTTCATAAAAAGAATCTTCGTGATAATGAACCCTCTCGTTACTTTAGAATATAGAATTAACCATAAAATAAAAAAAATCTTTGGAACACAGAACCTTCGGAATAACGAACCTTCGGATTGGTGAACCTTCGGAATAGCGAACATTCAGAGAAATTTCGGAATAGTGGACCTTCGGGATAGTGAACCTTCGGAATAGAGACATGCCCCCCCAATATTCATATTATATGCCCAGAGTTCAAAGGTATGGACCCATAAAATTCTAAACTTGGCCCTTAAAATATTGAACTCAAAATTGGAGCCCACACAGAACATCACTTAAGTCAACTGAACCTATGTCATGTCCCAATGCGGGAGGGTCCATATATACCACAACATTCATAGTATATGCCAAGAATTCACCGGTATGGGCCCACGTAATGACATTAAATCTCAAGAAAACCAGCGAAAACAAAACAAAATTACATTTAATGTTCTAAGTTATTTCCTTCATAAAAAGAATCTTCGTGATAATGAACCCTCTCGTTACTTTAGAATATAGAATTAACCTTAAAATAAAAAAAATCTTTGGAACACAGAACCTTCGGAATAACGAACCTTCGGATTGGTGAACCTTCGGAATAGCGAACATTCAGAGAAATTTCGGAATAATGGACCTTCGGGATAGTGAACCTTCGGAATAGAGACATGCCCCCCCCCCAATATTCATATTATATGCCCAGAGTTCAAAGGTATGGACCCATAAAATTCTAAACTTGGCCCTTAAAATATTGAACTCCAAATTGGAGCCCACACAGAACATCACTTAAGTCAACTGAACCTATGTCATGTCCCAATGCGGGAGGGTCCATATATACCACAACATTCATAGTATATGCCAAGAATTCACCGGTATGGGCCCACGTAATGACATTAAATCTCAAGAAAACCAGCGAAAACAAAACAAAATCACATTTAATGTTCTAAGTTAAGTTATTTCCTCCTGTATCTGTATCGGTGTGTGCGCAGGATCAGTTCGGATGTGAGCGCACACTCCATATAAAGAATCTTTGTGAAAATGAACCCTCTCAAATTAGTCTCAATACTTTAGAATATAGAATTAACCTAAAAATAACAAAAACCTTCGGAATAGAGAACCTTCGGAATAGCGGACCTTCGGGATAGCAAACCTTCATAATAGAAGCATGTCCCCACAATTACACCGGTGACGTAAACACATGTGCCAATCTTAGTCGTACTATCGTAATTATCGGTACGATTTATTAATAGTACGAAATAGACACAATACGAAACGGTGACGGAATCTGACGAGGTTTGCCGAATGTACAATCACCCAGTGAATTATCGATCGACCATTGAATATGAAAAACCGCCACACTAGAAACACCACATGGTGGCGTAATAAATTATATGTAAACGGAAATTTTTTTGAAGAGCTCTTTTCACTTGACTGAGAATAAAATATTTTTCCAAGTCCAAAAAATTAGGTTGAAATAATGGAGCCTTTTTTCGAAAGTGGTCAACCTAGTGTCAACTGGGCCTAATTACCAGGAAGGCGTTAGGAATCATCATTAGAAGGGTGTATTGTGATTATATGATATGTTTTCTTTTTTTGAAAATACCATCGGATGGCAAATAGCGCATATCGGTAGAATCGCTATTTGCCATCCGATGGCGAATAGACACTTCCGCAGCAAGTAGTTCATTATGCCAGGCCACAAATTGGGCGCAAGTAGAGTCAAAAGTAACCCCGAAATTGCCGATTGTGGGAGATCTATTCCATTGGTGGCCACTCTTGGGATTAATTCGTCATAGCCACACTGGGGGGGGGGGGGGTCAATCCTATTTATGGCATATTTTGGAGTGAATTTGTACATAGACACCCTATCATAGGGGCAAATCACCAATATAAGAGTGCCCGGGTAGCCCATTATACCCGGCCACAAATTGGGCGTAAGTAGAGTATGGCGTCAAAACGGACCGTAACATGTTGCTATATATTCCTTATTGTGGGAGACCTATGTTATAGGTAGCCCCTTTTATGATAATTCGTCTATGGTAACCCTAGGGGCAAATCACTATCAAATATTTCCTCGCTTAGCCTATTATGCCCGGCCACAAATTGGGCGTAAGTAGAGTATGGCGTCAAAACGGACCCAAAATGTTACTAAATTTTCGATTGATGGAGATCTATCATATTTGTGGCCCCTAATGGTGTGAATTCGTCTATAGCCACTATTGTGCAAATCATCGCAATAAGAGTACCGGGTAGCCCATTATACCCGGCCACAAATTGGGCATAAGTATAGTCTATTGGTGTGAATTCGTCTATAGCCATTGTATGGGCAAATCGTTGTCAAAAAGATACCGCCGAAATCCTTACCGTTCTCGAAATTGCTCCATACCCCATTTTCACCCCCTCGGGGTGGCAACCACCGGGTGATGGGTGGGGGTCGGGGTGTTTCTAGGTGGTATTTGGGGCGGGCCACCCACCATGCCGTCAAATCGGTCGAAATCCTTACCGTTCTCGAAAATGGTCCGTACCCCATTTTCACCCCCTCGGGGTGGTACCCTCCCCCCCGGGAGTGATGGTAGGGGGTCGGGGTGTTTCTAGGTGGTATTTGGGGCGGGCCACCCACCCATGCCGTCAAATCGGTCGAAATGCTTACCGTTCTCGATAGTGGTCCGTACCCCATTTTCACCCCTCGGGGTGGCACCCCCGGGGGCGATGGGTGGGGGGGGGGGGGTCCGGTGTTTTTAGGTGGTATTTTGGGCGGGCCACACACTCATGCCGTCAAATCGGTCGAAATCCTTACCGTACTCGAAAATGGTCCGTACCCCATTTTCACCCCCTCGGGGTGGCATCCCCCGGGGTGATGGGTGGGGGTCGAGGTGTTTCTATGTGGTATTTGGGGCGGGCCACCCACCATGCCGTCAAATCGGTCGAAAGCGACATTTTTGAAAATAAGGAATAAGGAATAGGGAATAAGTTCCAATTGTCATGTTCGTTAATTTTAAAGGGTATACATAGCCCTATAACAATATCATAACCACCAAAATTGCATATGATATGAGGGGGCTTTACGGGTGGCCCAAGGTCTATATCAGTTTGAAATGTCAGATAACACATTTAAAAAAGATTCGGTTAGTTTGATTTTCCAACCAGCTCCTAATATTTTACTATATACTTTCGGTCCCACTTGAAATGGCCACAGTTGGAAAATGTCCAACCATTCGGTGTGTTCAGTCGGAAATTTCTTACAACTTCTTGGTCCAGTTTAAAAAGAAAAACATTTCTTCCTCTATACCAAAGTCAACATACTTGCAGGTGAATTATATGTATATTCATGCTGAAGTGATGGCCAGCAGCCTATAGGTAGCTATTTTTGGCAAAGGTGTTAGCGCTGATGATATATACAGTGCAGCGTGGTATCTGTGTATTTTAGTCCACACCCGTTGCATTCCATCATAGCCATTGATAACCCGGACTATAAATATATTTCGTATTGACATTGTCGCCAAAATCGATGATGTATATTATGTCAACGACCCACTTCCGGTCACGCCCCAACGATTAGGCCTACCAGTTTTTTTTATCAGACTTATATCACAATTATCACCCCATGCATCCGGACATGCTCGTAGCGGAAGACATGCTCGTAGCGGAATAACCACATGGCCCGCGATTTGCACACCGTTCACGGTTAGACACACGTTGTACCGAAACCAACACATACCAGTGGTTGACGGTGGTGGTATTATTTGTGGCTATAATTTACCCAACTGTACATCAAACTTCGTTAAACATGGACGCAGTTTAATCCTATTTTACCGGGAAGTTAGGCCAAAAATTGTGGCAAAAATTGCATTTCTTACATAAAATTACGATTTCTGTGGTAACAGCCCAGACATTCTAGTCTTTGCATACATTGATATTTCCGCAGATATTCCCTTAATATAATAGACAACATTTCCATTCATGTATCTACATTTTCAATAGTAAAAAACAACCATATATGCAGGTCATAGCAAGAAAATATGGCATGTCTATAGCAGTGGTATGACATGTCTATAGCACCAGCGATTTTATAATGATGTGCTCGTAGAAGATTTGCTTTTAGGATAATTTCAACAACTAGACCTTTTTTAAAGCTAAAATGCAACGCTAATCATGTGGATAGTAGTAATCAAGCCCGAGTCGAAAGAGTCATTTGGTTAAATGCATGAAAAATAAGTAGTGGCATTCAAAATGACATGCATGCTCGTCTTCATGTATGGACACTATATTATTGTGTAAATCGCAAATTTGTAATATAATATTGGGATTTGACAACAAAGTTTATTGAAAAGATTCAAAATTGGTGATGTTCCACACGCGTCTGTTTTCGCGCGAAAATATTTTTGAACATTTGATTAAGAGCTGTGGATCGGTATCATTCAGACACTTTTTGCAATTGCACATTTTATTTATTTGAACATATAACATAAATAAGAAATACTATTAAATCACGGAGGTCACTAATCGTTTAAATGTTTATTCTGAGCAATCTGTAGACGAACTTTTTCGGAAGGATTTTCTAAAGGATGATTGATAACTTTACACCCTCTTGTGCGATGTTCATAACAAACATTTTCAATTACTGCAGGCGATTTATTTCAATAAAACTATAAACTACTATTGTACAGTATATATATTAATACGATTAGTGGCCACCTTGTCTAAAAGAACGGAAAACTACTTTTCACCCGAGAAACATAATATATATGAGGTATTTGCCTTTAAAAAATATATATTAATGAATGTATATAAAGACTGTCTAAATTTAAAATGAATAAACGTATTTGATAACTAAAATATGAGGCAATCTGCTTTTAAAAATATATAATATGTGTATAAAAAAGGCTCTTATCTGAGATTAACGTATTTGATAACTAAAATATAAGGCATTTTGCTTTTTAAAATAAACAATAAAGGTATAAAAAATGCTCTTATCTCCGAGTCAGATTAAAAATAAACGGAATTTACAACTAAAATATGAGGCATTCGCATTAAAAGGGACACTAAGACTACACGTTTGTATTACGAAGCATAAAGATATAAAGCCTATACTAGACAAGTCTGGTCGTACCCGTAGTAGAATGCAGTCGTTGATCAGATACACTTCATATGGAAGACCCAAAATGGGCTTGCAATCTATACCGCCAACATTTTAATCCATAATATTGTCTGAGTACAATCACACCCTTACGGTAGTAAACTATATTTACCCCACATGGTTGTTATTAATAACAAGACAGGTTTACCTTAATGACTACCATTTATTAATCACTAAAGCAACTGGTAGTCGGAAACGTGTTTATGGACCTCTAGCTTTCTTGTCATTGGTGAAGGACCTTTTTTGGTACCACCCAAGCGCCAACCATGGGGTCCTGGCAACGATCACCTATCTAGTCCTGAAAGACACTAAGCATAGCTGTTAGCAAAAGGGATGCCTCCTCCCAAAACGGAAGGAGGAATACTGGGCGGGAGGGTGGGACACTAAATAATTGTCGACCGAGCCGTGGCGAATGTTATCACAAAAAGGCTGCATGCTGTCCGTGTGATTACCCATGTGACCTGACGCCAGACGAAATAGTTCCTCCCTCAATCTCGATGGGCATTGTTCCAATGCTTTAGCATATACTCGCCCCTTTAGGACAAACAAAGGCATTATCTCAGTTGACAGTTAGTAAAGTGAGGAATAGAAGCTGGCAAATTGAGTGCCTGATTTCCATATCGCTCCGCATGTATATACTGTAGTATACGTGATTGAATATAATTATGCAGTACTGTCATATCTATTTATAGCCATCGCGGGTTTTCCCTTCCAATATATACAATGTAGCAACCCTTGGGATAAATGATCTGCTGCCGCTTTGCTCTGGCATCTCAGTTATATATATATATTTAGATCGTTAATTCCACCATTTCATTGACTATCAATCTAATTGTATGCCATTAAATTCTTTTGACCATGTTTTTCATAGCACATGTGGGCTATTAGTAAAGTGTATACCATACTGACGATTGTTCGAAGATATTTGGAACTAAAATTTGATATCGTATTTTGTAACACTTAGTCTAAAAGCAGATATTTGGTGCCTCCGATAGTTTCTATTTTACAATACCACAATGATCGCTTATTATGTGATACCAGGGCGTTCTGCAAAAGTCTTAGTGTCACTTCACCGTTACACAAATTATGATAATCGAGGTCAAGAGACACAGGTGCCGTCTCAATTAACACGCACATGTATGTAATATATGTACATATTTCGTCTAAATTAATATTATAGCCATTCCCATATTGATAACATTTGTTTTATACAAATATTAATTATAGCCAAAATTTACTAGCACATGCATGCAACCTTCCGGATATAATGATTTTAGAAATTAAACTGTGAAATATACTGATGCAATGATTGCAATTTACAATGTGAATGTTTATATAATGTAGCGTTTCCCGTGGCGACACTAGCCACGTTAAATGATGTAAACGGCGTGAAGTGGTTAATTTTTACGTGGTACAAAATAGCCTGTCATTCATGTGATATTATATATGTATATGCTAGCACTATCTAGACGCTCTTTTTGGTTGACAAAAGTGTGAATCTCTCGCATATACACATATTTTATATAATACTACGAGCATTTCACCCGATGCTACGAGCACATCATAGCAAGTTTTACGTTTGCTATAGACATTCCCCAAAATCGAGTGATGCCTCCATGTAAACTCATTTTTCGGGCACTAATATGATTGACATTGCAAACATGTCCAGTTCATTATGACGCTAAGATATCACACTTTGAGAGACTGTATGTTATATAATGTGTCAATGCAAAGATGCATTAAAATTTGATAAAACTTATATCGAGTAAGTATTTCAGGTCATAATTTTCGTATAAAACCCGATTATCGAACAGTATTATGCAAATTGCGGAAACCACAACCGCTCATTTATGTAGACCGATTATCGCTGTTAACGTTAAAAAAAATCAACATAAAATAAACCGTGTTTTTATGAAATAACTTACTACAACTAAAGACGATGTGCAAATCGCGGGCCATTTGGTTATTCCGCTACGAGCATGTCTTCCGCTACGAGCATGTCCGGATGCATGGGTGATTATGGTACTGTTAGTATCAATGGAGGCCACAGTCAAGAATTGAACTTATTCGACATAAATGTGTGGAATAAATACAGAATACAACTTGGAATAACATAATCTCAAATATTCTTATCACACTCGTTGCCGACGGCGCATAGTTACATGTCACTCGATCTCCGCTCTCGTGAAATGTATCCTTGCGCGATGCAAGGGTACATTTCACGACAGCGGAGATCGAGCCCGCAGCTCGTTCGAAAACATTATCTCGATTTAGATACGCGTTAATTGTATGTGTAATTGTGTATGTCGTGCTTCTGCTTCAAAACGTGTCATTGGTCGACGGCAAACACTGAAACTAACCGTCTTATAGCCCTCATGGTATGGTACCGCTACAACCCATACCGAAATGCGATGCGGACCCATGCATGATATCAACAAATTATAACCATTCATGTAAGGTATTATGACATGTCGATGTTCAATAATGTAACGTTCGACATTCATGTTGTGTCAGAGCTAAACGCGACTATCTTCCTTCAACGTACAGCCGATGCAAATTTTCTCGACATTCGATGTACATCTAAACCTGACTGTCATCATTCAACCTGCTACTTCTTTTTTTTAGAACCGACGCCACTTCTCTTCTCGTCGCGAGCGACGTTGGCGCTGTTCGCCTTCTTTGGTTTCGTCAATCTCTACGCTCAACGAGTGGACTTGAGCGTAGCCATCGTCTGCATGGTAAACCACACTGCTGTAGATCTCATGGTCAAAGATTCGAATGGCAACACCACATCCGATGACGTCACTGGCATCGAAGACAACACATGTACATCGGGCAATGGCACAGACACACAGAAAGAAGTGAGTTGGTGTTAAAGCGACCCATAACATAATCGTCAAGCCTGAAATTAGACTCAGTAGTCTCCTGCTTGGTCGCGTTCATATGATAAAAGTAGACCGATAGAAATACCCGAAATATATACTTAATATCGAATATGTAGCCAGACGAGTGAATGTCGTCGCTTAAACTGTGCATGTCCGCGAGAGGGATTATGCATATGTCTATTGGATGAGACTCTGTCGAGTCCAATAGATGCCAAATCCCCCAGCGGGCTTTTAAAACAGTTTAAGCGCAGCATTACATGTAGCTATATATTTTATTCATCCACCGCACAAAACCCCCCTTTTGTGGGGAGGGGGGGGGGCATACGGTGAATTATAGACGAAAACACACCCCAGAATCACATATACGTGAGTTAGGCCGGATGTAATGTTAAATGTTCCTTCGTAATTTTCATATAAAAGTACGTCATGAAAGTAGTACATACATGTACCTAATAAAGCTACATTGATCTATATGTACTAATACATATACCTTGACGCAATAAACGTAACGTGTATTTGGCAGGCTTTATTTACATGGGCAATAGAGGTAGTGAACGGTGGATACAACTTCTTTATGAATGTATTTCCGGTATTTATCCGTCTGATTTTATTATTTTGGAATGTTTTTTTCGAATGATATTCCTTTTCGTTCTGAAACATCGACAAACCATTTGAACAAGGCCAGCTAAAAATAACTGTATCCCCAACCAACGAACTAGTTCACTCTATAAGCTGAACTCCGGTTTGCCCCACGTCATGAATACTAGTTTGTCTGACATATCAAATGCAAGGAGTCATATCGAAGTAATGAATTCAAAACTGAGGGAAGCGACGCATTTCTCCCACAAAATGAAATTTTTGTGCGATGGTTAAATAAAATATGTAGCCATAATGATGTCGCTTAAAAGATTTTCACAGCGCAGCTGTGAAAACAAAATCGGACTGACTTATATGAACAACAATGCATGGCATGGCTCTATGGCTAGCTCAGACAAATTTTACTTTCTATACCTGAATTAGAGCACAGTTTACCCGACCTAAATTTCTCGGTATCGACAACAACAATACTGTTGTGCCATTAGCGATGTTTAGGTCCAGATACCACCGATTGCCGATGGAAACTGCATGGTTGCTGGACAAACGCACCACATATCGGGAGATTATTCTTGTTATGTGGAGAGGGAATCGGAGATGAATTTCATTTTATTCTAATGTGCCCAAACCTGACAGATCTGAGATCAAGCCATATTACTACAAGAAAACCATAATCAGAAATGGTAACGCCCTCAAGATCATATTATTAGCCATAAATATAAATTATAATATAAAATATATTGGTTAATACACGAATGCACCGCACCGCCTCAGAATTCCGTTAAACAACTAATCCTTCAAATTATTACAAAAAACTACGGCTTATTACTGCAGGTTTCTCATTCACCACACCAGAAAGCTTCTAAATGCGGATCAAAAATCGGAGGCATTGTGTTCCCGCCAAGAGTGCATGGCCCAGCCATTGTTCATACCTAAACATCGAAAGCAATTAACGCGATGCAACTATAAGACATCCAGCGAATACACACCACACGAAAACCCGAAATGTGTTGTCCTGCGAGAAATCCCATCGCTATAGCTCAATTTGACACGGCCAGATTAGTCTTCCTACAATATCCTAAAACAATAAAGCTTCTCAAATCATCGACATAGTCAACAGAACTTTCACGAACTTGGACATCGACACTTTCTAATCGCTCTACATAAGCATGGTCAGACCTATCATCGAATATTGTAACTCTGCATGGAGCCCACATCACAAATATGAAAGCACTGTGTTAGAGAAATACAAAGAAAAGCAACGAAACTAGTTCGTCAAATCAAAACTCTATGCTACCGAGACCGAATGATAAGACTCAATCTGAATATTTAGAGGAGATCTAATTGAGGTATATAAACTGTTGAATGGTCATTACAATACCAATGCCTGTGACCTATTAGAAAGACATTTATCAGGCAGAACAAGAGGACATAATAAAAAGCTACAGATGCCCATTGTTAACAAGGCCATAGGCAAATATTTCTTAATAGCTGGAACTCTCTGCCAGACTTCGCTGTTGAGGCTCCAACACTTGATCAATTCAAAAATATACATAGACTCATTCTTCTATTATATAAAATACGAGTTCGACGACAAGTAATAATTTCAAGTGACTCACAAGTAAATATCGAATGACGATATATATATTTGTAAACAAGCATTGCAAATAATGTTGTTGGGACGAAAAGTCGCAAGACTTGTTCCGTATGATGATGATGATGATGATGATGATGATTATTGTGATATGGTTGATAGAACAAACCACTATATATGATGATCGTGTCGTTGTTTGTTTAAAATACGTATCAATTGACATATACGCACCCATTCCCTCATTAAAATCAACATAGTTGGACCATTTTAGGGGACCACCGCGAATTCTGTGAACTCCGCAAATAGGGACCTACTGCGAATTGTCACAACCGGGAAAAAACCATTATCTATAAATAAAACATCCAGCGAACCATAGCTATCTAGAATCTCTAGGACAGTATACACTCGAAGGTGTTAATAAAAGACACAACACATTGAAGCTAATCGACCTATTTAATAATGGTAATAAAGGAACGCTTACTCATCTTGCTCTATTTATTAAGAAAGCCCAATCAATAACAATGAAATCCTGATGCATACTAAAACCAATCTATCAAACCGACCCAAACCCTCTGATTACTGACCACATAACCCATATTATATTGTCGTGTATTTATTCATATAATGCACTGCTCGCATGCACAATCCAAAACTATTTTGAAATTGTACCATTGTGTATATTCCACTCTATATATGTCAACATTACGACGAGTATATCATTACATTTAATTGAACTGAATTGAATTAAACTATTATGTTCGCTTGGGGGCAAAGCCTCGCCAAATATATGCATAGTCCCCACCACGAACACGGACACTTTAAGCGACGGCATTAGCTGCATAGTCTATACAAGAAAACCAATGTCAGAAATGGTAACGCGCTCAAGATCATATATTATATACCCATGATATGATTGTAATTATAGAATATAAAATATATTGGTTTAACGAATGACCAACTCATAATTCCGCTAAAACAACTAATCCTTCAAATTATTACAACAACTATAATTATAAGGCTTATCACTGAAGGTTTCTCATGCATCTCATCATAATTCCCAACTACACCTTTTACCGGACTCGGCCCATGTATACCAAGAATCAGCGAAACATTATACACGCGGAGCGCGAAATGAATGTCTCAGAAATTAAGACTTGCGGAAGTCGCACACAATTAAGTTTAATTTATCAACCTCGTTTTGCACACAACTTCGATGGACGCGTTTTATTCTTCCCGCACGAAAGAATAACAGTTCTAACACTGAACGTTATTTATTCCCATGCACATGCTTGGGAAATCCTTCTTTATTCTCTGAAGTATTTATTCACATTATTTCAGTCTTTTCTGGGCATGTATAGTCCGTCAATTTGAGGCGTGAAGATTACTTTAAAAGAGACATCGATTTGATAGTCTGAGACGTGTCCAAGTTAGAATTACACATGTACATCACCGTGCATAATATTTTCACCGGCGAGACTATGATAGCCGGTTTATTCTGTACACGTGTATACTCACAAAACATAACCACAAAACAGGCGTATACTTTTGTACGTATATTTAGCCATTTTGTGTGTGCCGTATATATAACCTGCTGCGCGCCGTTATTGCTTTGAAAGGTAATCGTGTTGCACTGGGCCGAGGTTGTTTGATTGGCAATATGATTATCGGTTTTTCTGTCTTGTCGGGTTGATGTTGCTGTTCGGGTCAGCTTTTATGTTTATAACTTCTTACCATACTGCTTCTCTCTGTTTCTCTCGATCAATAGGATGGTCCTCTGCCATGGGACAAAGAAACCCAAGGACTGGTTCTCGGGTCTTTTTTCTATGGCTACATTTGCACGCAAATTGCTGGCGGGTGGCTCGCTACCCGCATCGGTGGCTCGCGGGTATATGGGTGGTTTATGCTGGTGTGTGCCATAGCTACATTACTGATACCAGTGGCATCAGGTGTGGATTATCGTTTCGTCGTGGCGCTCAGGATTATCAACGGGATAACACAGGTATGTGCCCCTTATATTATGATTCTCTTATTAAGTTAATCCTGTCATCGGTGTCTCAACCGGTAAGGCGAACAGCACATTAGTCCACCACAAGCCGTCCACCAATGGCGCGAGTCTGCTTTTATCCGCAATAGCCGCGCATTTGTGATCCACACATATAGTCAAAAGAGAGGGTAACAAAATTCATGTACATTGTATCTTGGCAAGTTTATCAGTCGCATGATTGTGAATGAATGAATGAATGAATGAATGCTGTATGCTCAGCCATTTTTACGTGGGACATGAGACAACTATTTACACTATTTACTCATAGAACATTGGCGGTTGACAGAAACATTACGAAACCGTTAATCAGCCGTCATAATTATATGTGCTCTGGTTATTGGAAATGTTTCAAACCTTGTTTTATAAAGATAGCCAAATTGTTCCATATCACAGGGCTGGTCGAACTAAGAAGTTCGGGAGTTGGTGCAGTTTCTGTTTGTATATAGTGGAGCGATTTTCTAATCTACGCTATAGTATACATGCCTTAAATTCCATTACCAATACATGACAACGTGGACAGTACGTGGGCCAGCGCCAAAAAAAAAAAAAGTCCTTTCAACTCAATAAACCAAACCAAAGCAGCAAGTTAAAAAAGTTATACAATTGAATGGTCAATTCTTCATTATAATCTCGCACAATGTTCGCAACTTCCATTTTTTAAGACATGAATATTGAATTTAAAGAACATTCGAATTCAAATTTAAGTCCGTCACAAACATCAAACCGATTGTTGTCAAAAGAAAAAATGAATATTCACGAAATATCCTTTACCGATTTGATATTTCATGGATAATTATGTTGATTCATTTACACTCCTACATGACTATCATTTTTAAGGCCTATATATTGCATGCTATTGACGTTTTTTTTTGCAGGGCGTCGTGTGGCCGTCAATGCAACAGATTTGGTCGAAATGGGCCCCTGTATTGGAAATCACCAGCTTAGCAGGCTTCGGATTTGCAGGTAAGATATCAGCATACAATTTCAAGCATTTTGGTCATCTTCGGAGGGGTACTCTACTTCAATTCAAAGTTGAGCCGTTATCCTTGACATTGGTCTCATTAATCAGTTTGTACTCTGGTTCCCTCGTACCTTTATATTTTGTCAAGGATTTTAACTCTGTTTTGACTAAAATGACCAATATCGACCCCTAATTCGCACCATCAGTTAATGATGACAGAGCGAATGTCAGTAAATGAGCATATTCTAACATTATATGACTAACTATCTAAATAGAAACAAAAGTTATCGTAGCAATTTCAAAATATTGTCTTGCAAGTACAGACGGCAAAATTCAGGAGAGAGAAATTGGGCTATTTTTCCACAAGTAAACACAAGGAGTTGGCCTACACTGAATTCGAAAAGCATGTTACGCATCCAAATGTCATGCTTTTTGTGAACATTCGCATCTTTGTTAAAAAAAATAATTAAACCATCAAATCAGTAATGTCACATTCAAAACAGGATACACTGGCAGTTATGTCCCCCTTATACTTATTTTCCCATCGTTCAGCCCTCATACATGTATTTACAGTCCTTTAAATCTATACATATATATATATATAAGACCCAAAGACACAGAGTGTTCTTAATGTATTAGTCAACTTTGTGATCTAAAATACAAGACTTTTGCTCGAATGACCCTTTTTATAAACCTCCCACATTTACTATTGTGTAAACGAAGCCTTATTGTGGATTTTATGGATGCGGTGTGTCTGTCTTTCAGGAGCCCAGGTTGGTAACGTTGTGACATTTCCAATGGCTGGTTTACTCTGCAGTTCTGGCGCCGGATGGGAGAGCATTTTCTATATTTTAGGTACGTTACATATGATAATTTTGTCTCACATATTGAGTCACATAGTGATTGGCTTCACAGATAAAGTAACGCGGAACAATCCGCCGGGATATCAGATATGAATAGAGAATATAGAAATTATTTTCATAAAACATGCACGCCTTTCATGACGTTTGCAAAAAACCCTGTGCCAATGCATTATCTTATACGAGTCGACCATACGGTCGACTCGTATATATAAGAGAATTCATTGACCTGACCAATTTTATATTATTTTTTTATTATTGTTAAAAAATGTAAGAAAAAAAGAAGATAAAACATTGTTAAAGAATGTAAGAAAAAAATGATAAAAATTGTTACAGAATGTAAGAAAAAATTATAAACAAATTATAAAAATTGTTAAGAATGTAAGAAAAATTTATAAAAAAAATTGTTAGGCCAATGCATTATCATAGATCGCCTCGCACATGTAAGAGAGTGCATTGGCAGTTTGGCACAGGGTCTTTAATGTTGCGCCAGTGCAGCTCCCGCCATGAAAGGGATGTGAGTTATATGCAGCGACTTGGAGGAATCTTTGCTGTTTGTTTATCTGCGATACATTCATCCCGAATTAATGAGTGAATGCTGACAATTGTGCGCATAGTTAAAGGTAATCAATCCGATCAGACGGTCCCCATATCAAGATAGAATAACAACAACAACATTTCTTAAAAATACGCTTTAGTTATCAGAATCGATTAATTACAACACAATAATGCTAACCACTGTCAACTATGGTATCAAATTTCCCAAAACGTGTTATTTATCAACATTTTGTTCAACTAAATATGGTCATATTATCATTTGAGTATCACGAACTTTGGCCATATTTCCACTTGATTTTAGAGTTATGCAACTTCATCCGCAATTTTGTCCGAGACCGTCCGTTCGAGGACGTTTTTCTGGGCCACAAATAATTGCACATAACAAACTTCAAACTTTGATATCTGATCACTCTGAGCTTTGATGGGTGGGTTCCTCGACTCGAATCAAGTATTGTTTACCCCCACCCCCACCAAGCCAAAGAAATAGTAAGTTAGGAGCGTTAATTCGGATAATGCATCTTTCAAACGTTATGAAATGATACAATCGTTGTGGTTGGAATTTTGGTAATATTAGTGAATGGTACACAAGCTGTCTTTCTGTACCCATCTATCGGTTTGATTCACCAAAACTAAACACACATTGCGTGTGCCTTTAATTCTCCAATCCAAGATTGCCATGGCTTGGTATCCGTCGTCCGCGTGCGTGTGTGCGTCCGTCAACAATTTCCTTTAGAACGGGATACAGGTCGTACCTTTGGTCGGATCATTGTGAAATTTGTCATATAGCTATTGACATTGACATGTAGAGGGGAACAAGTAATTTTGGGGTCATTCGGCAGAAAAACATGGCCGCCAGCGGACATCTTGGATTTCAAAATTCAATCCATTAGCATGTTCGTCTGATCATCATGACATTTGTCATGGATGTTCATATTGACATGCATGTAGATGCAAACGAGTCATTTTGGGTCACTCGGCCATAAAACGGTTACGTAGCGTTTTTCCGAAGACCCATAACTCCGAAGGTCCGATTCTCCGAAGGTCAGATTCTCCGACGCCCCGATTCTCCGAAAGCCCATAACTCCGAAGTCCCGATTCTCCGAAATCCCATAACTCCGAAGACCCATAACTCCGAAAGCCCATAACTCCGAAGGCCTATAACTCCGAACGCCCATAACTCCGAAGGTCTATAACTCAGAAGGGCCGATTCTCCGAAGGTCCGATTCTCCGAAGATCATGTTTTATCGCTTATTAAATAGTGTACAGTCCAGTGGCGGGGTCAATGGGGCCCTAGGGAAGACCGCCCCCAAAAAACATGTCAAATGTCATGTAAACGTCAGGAAATCCCTCCTAGGCATTCAAATATTCACAGTGTTCCTACCCAGGGGAGCCCCCAGACCAACGATTGGGGGCGACCCCTCCCATGTATGCGCTCCCAAAATCAGGCCTTCGTGATATGCTTTCGGCATATCATATGCATGATATATCCCCCACATATCCCCCACATATGCTAATTAATGTGCACCCATAAATGGGAACACTGGCTCCGCCACTGGTGTGCACCGGGTATATTATAACGAAACGCTGCAAGAATGTCAGAGTAGCCTAACATGCACAGGGGCGACAAGTTCTTCCCCGTTCACCCCTGTACATTTTACTCTGGCATCTCATGGGCCAACGTAACGTTATAGTATCTGGTGTATAGTCAGTGGCGGGCCAGGATTCCCATTTAGGTGGGGGCAGTAGGAAAAGTTTGAATATTTTGATGCCCCATGAACGATTTCCGGGCGTTTACATGACATTGGACATGTTTTGGTAGGGGCCCATATTGTCTGAAATAGCAAGTAGAGGTTTAATGGAGGCAGTGGGAATTTTGGGACCCCTTGGCTTCGCCACTGGACTGTACACTATTTAGTAAACGATAATACCCCGATAAAACAAAATCTTCGGAGAATCGGACCTTCGGAGAATCGGGCCTTCGGAGTTATAGGTCTTCGGAGAATCGGCCCTTCGGAGTTATAGGTCTTCGGAGTTATAGGTCTTCGGAGAATCGGCCCTTCGGAGTTATGGGCTTTCGGAGAATCGGATCTTCGGAGTTATGGGCCGTCGGAGAATCGGGTCTTCGGAGTTATGGGCCGTCGGAGAATCGGGTCTTCGGAGTTGTGGGCCGTCGGAGAATCGGGTCTTCGGAGTTGTGGGCCTTCGTAGTAATAGGTCTTCGGAAAACCGGTCTGACACCCATAAAACATGGCCCCTGGCAGCCATATTGAGTTTTACTCTTTGCATGACTAAATTCTTTGGCACGGGCTATAAGTCGTACCTTTGGTCGGATCATTATGAAATTTGACACGGCTGTTGACATTGACATGTAGACGGGAACAAATCATTTTGGGGTCATTCGAAAAAAATTCAATCCATTAGCACAGGCTAAAGGCCGGAGTGTTCGTCTGATAATCATGAAATTTGTCACCATATGTCATGTATGTTAATAATTGACATGTAGATGGAACGAGTCATTTTGGGGGTCATTCGGTCATAAAACATAGCCGTCGGCAGCCATCTTGGATTTTACTCTTTGCATGACTAAATCCTTTGGCAATGGCTATAAGTCTTATACCTTTGGTCGGATCATTATGGAATTTGTCACGGCTGTTGACATTGACATGTATCTTGGAATGAATCATTTTGGGGTAAACAAACATGGCTGCAAGCATTGTACTCTTTGCATGACTTAATCCTTGGGCACACCCTATAGTCCACTGCCCTCATCCAATCATCGCCAAACGTCATATTGATCTACTAGATGGGAGCTATCATATATGTATTTGAATACCATTGGAAAACATAGTCGCCAGCGGCCATCATGGATTTCACTTTATATATATCTCTTCATGGAGTGCATGTCATTGACATTTTCATTTAAATGTCAGTTAACTACCCGCTTTAGGTCTACATGTCGCAAAATTCTCGTTTGCATATACGCCACACACATGACCACATAATACCTAGCTCGTTCAGTCGGCCAATGACGCCGTGTGAACGGTGCCTCGCTATATAGCTTTGTCCAATATGGATACGTGTTACGCCAGCTTTTGAAGTAACTGACCACTTTTGATAAGTCTCCACTTTTGAAGTAAAAATCGCCAGCTTTTGAAATACCTCACCACTTTTGTAATAAAATCGCCAGCTTTTGTAGTAAAGTGAGGTCTCCGCTTTTGTAATAAAAATCGCCAGCTATTGTAGTAAAAAACCATGTCTCCACTTTTGTAATAACAAAATTACAGCTTTTGAAGTAAACCGACGCCATATATTTTACGGGCGCTGGATGATTTTCATGAAAAAGCAACCCAATAATCCATAGAGGCTATCGCCCATACGAGTGTGACTTGTGGCCGAGGGAATTTAATGAGTCCGGTTCCATGACAAAAGAATCCACACCGGTAATCGACCATACGAGTGTGTCGAATAGCTTTCAGTCACACACACACAGGAGAATCCTCATAGTTGATCGCCCATACGAGTGTGACGTGTACCAAGAGACATCTTGTGAGTCCGATTCCCCGCCTAAGCATAAGAGAACACACATAAGTTATCAATTATACGAGTATATAAGATTGTTCCCAGTCAGTCCGGTAATCTGATAACTCACACTGGTGAACGCCCTTACGAGGATGACATGTACCAGGAGGCATCTAGTGAGTCCGATTTCCTGCCAAAGCATAAGAGAACACACATAAGTGATAAATCATACGAGTATTTAAGATTGTCCCCAGTCAGTCCGGTAACCTGACATTCTCCCTGGTGAACGCCCTTATGGGTGCGACGTTTGTCAGAAGAAGTTCGGCGTGACCGCGAGTCTGACAAGACATAAGATAATCCACGCTGGTGACCATATATGTGTTCGAAGACGTTATGTCAGTCCAGTAAACATATATATTTTCTCGAAATCGGGTGATGTAGCAGATGTGTCAGTTCCAACGGAAAATTGTTGGTCTGTTTGGCCTCGTTTTTGAAGCAAATATCCTATATATGTCAAACTTTCAAGTCGCACTGTTTGTGGTGACAAAAGGTTCAGTCTCCTTTATAAATTTATTCAACGAAATATACAAATACAAATAATTTTATTCTCGATTGTCAGGCAGAGCTATACAAAGTGAAACGCATAACACCATTAGGAACGAATTGAACCAGATTGTGGCTGATGAAGTAAAATAATTAGTTAACTTTATCACCGACCTACCCTTGGATTTTGTAGTTCTTGAATGGCTATGTATATTATGCTACCATGAAGGCAATACATGATGCTATAATAAATTACTATTGCTATATGTTGCACATATCAATTGGGGGTCAGATTAAGTGGCGTAATATAAGACAGGGAATGTTTAGGTTTCTCATGGGTTGATAACTTAACATAAAATACAAAGATAATTTTTTATATATGGAAAATATATTTTCTGACATGATCACATATATATGTTATCTTCTAATTGTAATTAGGCTTTTCGCTCATAATTGAGCTCTTCAGATTACGAAGATACATTTAGTGTTTTTTGCCATTGCTACATCATTTTCATGCCAACGTTGAGTTCATTTCCGGTAATGACAGGAACTGGCATGATGACGTTGTTAGATCGCATTCAGTTCTGGTTTATATTTAAATCCCAGATGGGTCTTTGGAATGGTAATATTTAAAATTTCCGTTGCCACAAACATCCAGGAGTTCTCTAAGTTTAATTTGTCTGTACTCTGGCTGTCTTATGTGTTGACGGTGACCCGAAACACTTTGGCGAAGAGTGTTGCCAACTTCGCCAATGTAATATTCTCTGAACCCACAGCACACGATGTTGTAGACACAGTTCTGTGATTTACATGTCATACATGCATTTGGTGTTATAGACATGCCATCTTGTGTAGTAGTTTGGAACCTGTTTGAGTATAAGTCTAACATATATGCTGTGCTCTGTGAGATTTCAATTGATACGTGTAACATCGCAATAGTAATTTATTACAACAGCATATATTGCCTTCATGATAGCATATTATACATAGTTATTCAAGAAATATAAGATCTAAGGGGAGGTTGGGGATAAAAGATAACTAATTATTATTTTACTTCATCAAACACAATCGCGTTCAATTCGTTCCTAGTTGTGTTATGCTTGTCATTTTTGATTACTCATATATATCAGCCTGATATTCGACAATGCAATTATTTATATTCGTTTATGTCGTTGAATACATTTTGAAAGCAGACTGAACCTGTTGGCTCCACTAACTTTGCGACTTCTATATTGCCATCATGATAGCTTATTACACATGCCTATTCAAGAACTATAAGATAAAGTTAACTGATTATTTTACTTCATCAAACACAATCACGTTCAATTCGTTCATTTTTAATTGCTCTGCCTGACAATCGAAAATTTCGTTGAATAAATTTTGAAAGGAGACTGAACCTGTTGGCTCCACTGAACCTTTTGGAACACGAATATTGCGACTTGAATGTTTGGCATAGGACATTACCTCCAAAGACGAGGCCAAATAAACCAAATATTTCCCGTTGGAACTGATACATCCGTTACATCACTTGACTTACATAACGTCTTCAGACAAACATAAATTGGGTCACCAGCGTGGGTTCTCTTCTGTCTTGTCAGACTCACGGTCACACCGAACTTCTTCTGACAAACGTCGCACCCGTAAGGGCGTTCACCAGAGTTGATTGTCAGGGTGCCGGACAGACTGGGAACAATTTTACATACTTGTGAGATTGATCACTTATGTGTGATCTGTTATGCTTATGCAGGGAATCGGAATCACTAGATGCCTCCTGGTACACTCGTATGGGCGATCGACTGTATGGAATCTCTTGCGTTGGTATGACTGAAAGCTATTCGACACCTGTCACACTCGTATGGTCGATTAGCGGTGTGGATTCTTTTGTCAGGGAACCGGAATCACTAAATTCCTTCGACCACAAGTCACACTCGTATGGACGATAGCCTCTATGGATTATCGGATTGTCTTTGACACGAAAATCGTCCAAAGCCCGTAAAAAATGATTGCGTCGGTTTACTTCAAAAGCTGTAATTTTGTTATTACAGAAGTAATAGGTTTTTTTACTACAACGGCTGCGATTTTTATTACAAAAGCGGAGACCTCACTTTACTACAAAAGCTGGCGATTTTATTAAATAAGTGGTGAGGTACTTCAAAAGCTGGCGATTTTTACTTCAAAAGTGGAGACCTACTTCAAAAGTGGTCAGTTACTTCAAAAGCTGTCGAAACACTACGTGTGATTTCAGGTGGACTCGGCGTCTTGTGGTTCATCGTCTGGACATATTTTGTACATGACACCCCAGAACATCACCCACGTATCAGTGAAGCAGAAAGAAATTATATAATGGCGACCAGGGGCAACAAATCTCGGAACGAGGTACGACTGTATATAGTAGTCCAAGTTTCTTTTGACTTTAACCATCAGCTGTTGATATCGGTTGTTATAGATGAAGCGGGACCACCCACTGCAGACCCAGCAACAACCCGAAATGGGCCAAGTTTGGGTCGGGTTGTCCCGATTTTCCGGGTCAGGTTGTTTCATATTTGGTTATAAATATATGTTTTCGTATTCACAGTACTGTATTCACAATTATTTCTTCGAATTTAAAAAAATATAAATGACCGCTCGAACCCGCAGGTTTGGGGTGCCTTTTGATATCCCGAGTTTGGCCGGATCCACCAAGACAAAGGGTTGTTCATTATTTATTTGGCTATATTATAGCGGCCTAAATCACAGTCACATGACTCAATAATTATTCGGCGTCGCGCACATTTCATGTTATACAGAGCCTTTTTTCAGCGGCCCCTTTCTGCGCTTTGCGCATATTTTGATCGTTGCTCAATTTAACAAACATTTTTAATTCTCTTTTTTAAAATCAAAATAAAAAAAAAAACTAACGCCGTTATAACATCAGCCATGGTACCCCGAGTTACCGCACCAAATTTGGTTGAAATCTGCCGACGGGTCTGGGAGATAAATCCAAACAGACAGACAGACATATTATACTCTTTTATATAGATAAAAAACAAGACAGAAAACACTGACTTCAGGGTTCACCACATTTCACGTTTGGTGGCACCTGTGCAATCTCTGATGATCTCAGAGGTTTTTGATGGGAACCTCACAAAACAATGAGAACACAAAAATATAAAAAAAAATTGGCGCTTTGATATCACAATTAACTGAAGAGAACACCTAGGAATTGTGCTTAAATAGAACACGAATGTATATATAGCATAATCAGTTTATAAATATGAGAAAATATAATGGTCAAGGGCAATCAAGAAAATGATATAAGTTCATTCATTATTTTGGTCGGGTTGTCACTGGGTCGGGTTGTCCCTGAAGCGGGTTGTCCTGTGTCGATCTGATCGGATTGCCCCTGTGTCGTTTAGCCTTTATAGACGCTGGTTTACGTCACGTAATAATTACCTACTGGGCTCGAGGTATTCGTGGGTTGGAAGGACCCGAGAGCGTGCTGATGACACCGACACCGTCGGTATTATGCACGCTTGAAGGTTCTTTTCAACCCATGAATATCACTGAGAAAAGTAGGTAATTATCTTACACATCGTCTCAATCAAACAATTGGTCACTGCCTTCTCAACACCCGTTAAAATCTGACCACTGTCGCCAAATTTTCTGTCCCAACTGTCAGCTGAGATCAGCTGAGCTCAGCTCAGGTCGAATAGATATAATATAATAAAATTGTACATACCTAAACAAGAACAAGTGGTATAAGTTTATGTTAATTGCAAATTTATCCGGAAATGAATGAAATCGAATCAATTTGTTGTTTTTAAGCTAATTTTCGAGAAAGTGATTATTACCAGGTTTTAAATTTTGGTCGGCTGGATAATCTATTACGAAGATCGTTTGTAGTTTCATGTCCGTTAGTACGTTGTATATTAAAAGAGCGTTATGTATGCTTGTTTGGTGTTAAACCGGATGGAACAGCTTTAGTCTTAGAAAGGGTGTGACCTAATTCGGGACTTGACCCGAACATTCGTTGGCTAGGGGATATTTCGACCAGCCACGTGAACCAATCGGTTTTCGCAACTTGACTACTTTCCATAGACATTAAATTAGAATTTAGCACTGCAAACTGCAAGAAAGCGGTCGATACTGGTACCGGTATATTTACTGGGAATATTGACTGAAAATAATGAAAATGAAGTTCTTCTGCAAGCAGATGTATGATTGACATGCAGGTGTTTGTTCCCAATACATAATTGTTGCCCTCGGTGGTCTTACCGGCATCTAATTTCGTGGGCATATACTGGAGACGTTTTGACCAAATACTGGGATTAAGTTATCAGATCGAGATAACTCTTGGTTCTAACCGAATTTGTCTTCAAACTAGTAGTGCATAACTGCATATTATTTCTTTATTACCGGAAGACACTTTAATTATGCTAATATAAATAACATTGTTACACTTTTATAGACTTGTTGTGAAATTTTATTCACGACCTTCCGACCCTTCTATGGGGCTTTCTCAAGTGTCTAGAAGGGTCGGAAGCTCGTGAATAGTATTTCACAACAAGTCTATAACGGTATCACAATCTTATTTCTATGATCAATTCTGGAAACTTGTAAATATGGGGCATCGTATACTTAAATTATGCTAGTTTATGCAATTAAAATGCTAAATGTCTGTCATCCCAACGATTGGCCACTTTGTTTTTAATTGTCGTTGTCCAATGGATGGAATAGAGATTCACAATATTGGATATGGACTTCCAGGTTGTTCAGCTTCAGTCTTTGCGACATGAATTGCGAGCTCATGTCTAGTCGAATTCAATCAGATTAAAGATGCATAATCCGAATTAACGAATTACTGTTTCTTTGACTTCGGAGGTAAACATATTTGATTCGAGTCGGGGAACCCACCCATCAAAGCTGAGAGTGATCAGATATCGATTTTTGAAATTTGTTATTTCCCGAGATATGTGATTTTGCGGCCTGGCATATTGCGGATGAAGGTGGATAACTCTAAAATCAAGTGGCTTTAGGTGTTAGATATTTGACAATTCGGCCAGATTTCGTTAAACAGAATGTTGATAAATAACAGTTTTTTGGGCAATTTTATACTATAGTTCACTGTGGGTAGCATTATTTTTGGGCAATTAATCGATTCTGATAACTAAAGCGGCATTTCAATTGTTGTTGGAATCTGATGATATGAGGACCGTCGAATCGGATTGAGTACCTTTAAGACAAAAAAATGCCATCCAAATACGTTACTCAAAACGGCCAACCCAGTGCTAATTTGATGTAAAACAAATATTTATAAATACACTTCTATTTCAGGACATAAATATACCGTGGAAAAGATTATTCACGACGCCATGTATACTGGCCATTTATACTTCGCACACGTGCGCAAACTGGGGGACGTATACATTCCTAACAAATCTGCCTTCATACTTTAAAGAAGTCCTCAAGTTCGATATAAAGTCGGTAAGTTAACATTTTCTTTACTCAATTGATTCTCCATTTATAGTATACATTGGAATGGTCTATTATTAATCTGGATCGATGTCCAGGAACTATTTAAGTAGACGATTGACAGACGTAACGGGCACATCCTCTCTGGCTTGGTCTTTATCTTTTTATTCAATGATTGTTTTCTATTTCTGTTATTATGTCCAATGATCCCATATCAACAACGTTGCGATATTCACTGTGGACACCTTTGGAATAGGACTTTTCCTGTTTCGGGCAGGGACGTGGCTAGAGGGTCTCCGTTGGGGGGGGGGGGGGGTGTCCACCTAAGGAAATTCCAACTGCACCCCACCTTGAATCAGAAGCAGACCAAACACAAGTTTTGTATAATTCCATTTGCACCTCAGTGCTCATGCCCAATATCCTATATATTCATAAACCATGGTTCTTTATTCCCGGTATGAGAACATTCAGATATTTTAACCTGAAAATTGCATTAATCCTAACATCTATTGGACTAACTCCAGACAAATGCACACGGCTGCGGCCAAGAGACCGGGACACACCGTGCCGACCATGGTTGTTCGGCCGGTGTGAGACAATTTTGAAAACTATATATACAAGAAAATCGCAAATCCTAGCATCTAGACTGTACTCAACTGAAGCTTTCCTAGTGTTGGAAATTTCAAACCTCATACCCCCCTCAGGTTGGAAAATTCTCCAACTGATGACCCTTTCAGTCCACAAGTTTGACCAAATGTAGTAAAATATTGTTTTGCCCGGAGTGCGAATATTTGAAAATCTGAACAAGAAAATCGCAAAATCCTAGCATCTAGACTAGCATCAAGCCTTTCTAGAGTTGGAAAATTCAAACCTGACACCCCCACTTAGGTGGACAATTTCCAACTGATGACAATTCCAATGACAATGTTGACCAAATATATGACAATATTGTTTTCTTAAATTAACTAGCAGTTTTTGACTGGCCATGGGGGAGGGACCAGGACACAAGCTTTCCAAGTGTTGGAAATTCCAACCTGTCACCCCCCTAAGGTTGGAAAATTTCCAACTGATGACCATTTCAGTCCAAAATTTTGACCAAAAATAGGAAAATATGCAAATATTGGTCCAAAAACAATTAACTCCCCCAATAAATTGTTTGAAAATCAAACTACAAGAACATTTTCAACCTATTGTTGGTGTGAAATTTCCAACTAATGTTTTGACAGGTATGAAATTTCCAACTGTTGAAAATTTTGACCCCCTGTCGCCACGTCTCTGGTTTCGGGTGAGTGCTGTCGAATATGTTTCACTCACACTTAAAGGTTTCATGACATAAGTTCTAGGTGGATGTGCCTTCAATGCATAAATGTATATTAATATTACATATACTATATATTATATAATTATGAACCTGTTAAATGTGCTTTTGTCATGTATTTCTATTTAAATTTGTAGATCTAATATACCATATTTGTTGATTTATTGAAATGAAAAAATGGAAGGACCAGGCTTAACCTTATTGGATCTCATAATCTGGTCTATACACATCGTTTGCATCACAAGGGCTTTCCCGAGCACTAATTAGTCACACCCTCATATATATATAGTCTATCTTAATTCTATGATGTAGCCGGTTGAAAATTTCACGCCTGACACAACATGAGTTGGGAATTTCAGACCACATATAGGTTGAAATTGTACTGATATTCTGATTTTTCTAAAATGGTCATACGTGGGTAAATTTCCAACCTGATGGCTGCGCATGTGTGGTTTTGTTGAATTTTACACACAAAAAACATACCTACATTTAACTAATCCGTTGAAGCGATCAGACACCCCAATGCGAAGCCCCCAATATCACCGCCTTTGGAAACAACAGTACGGGAACCAGTTTACCCGAAATTGATTTTGTATTGTAGAATGGATTACTTTATGATTTTGTATTGTAGAACGGATTACTTTTGAAATTGATTTTGTATTGTAGAATGGATTACTTTCCGCGTTGCCATACGTTATGTACTGGTTTATGATTGTGATAAGCGGAATCATCGTCGATGCTGTTCGAAAGCGAAAATTGATGTCGACGACCTACGCACGGAGGATCTCTAACACCATAGGTAATGGAGCTTTCAAATAATTATTGGCAGATATATAAATAATATATTTTACCAATCAGCGACTGAGTCGGTGGGTTGCTGCCTTGAGAATGCTCATGCCATCTTTGTCCGCCCTAACTTGGATATTCGTGCATACATTTTCAGCGTTAAATAGGCTATTTCCAAAAAATGTTTTTGTTGTCAATTCATAATGTACTGAATTTACAATTTTGCACTGATGTTGAGAATTTATACATGATTGTAATTCATATTGAATATATGTCTCTGAAACACGCATTCTGATTGGTCGAGAGTTGCTAATATTATGAGTCAGGTAATCGAGTCAACCACTCACAGATGTTTACTACATTTACCGTTGACTGGAAGTTGTTCGGGCGCTTTTCCGAGTAAACCCATGGAACATATATACCCATATATTTGATCACCAAAAAATGATATCTCACTTCATGGCATGCAATGCCTATAAATGCCCATTAATTTCATACAAGTTCTTAATATTTTTTCGGTGGATTGAAATACAATGGAGATAAACGTACCATGTTTCGTTGGATATTCGTGGATTTATGAACTCGCCGGCTTGCCGAATCCCCGAATAAACAGAGTACGTTTATCTTTATAACAGTGTCTTTCATTTTGGATGACATTTGTACATATTTAACGACAAGAACAGGGTAAGTTTTTGTGTGTGTATGGGGGAGGGTGTGTGGGGTGTGTGTGGGTGTGTGTGTGTGTGTGTGTGTGAGGGGGTGTGAGTGTGAGGGTGTGTGTGAGGGTGTGTGCGTGTGTGAGGGAGGGAGAGGGAGGGAGGGTGTGTGTGTGTGATGGGGTGTGTGGTGAGGGTGTGTGTGTGAGGGTGAACTATCTTAACGCACAGGCTGTAAAACCAATTGATATATTTGAGCTGTCACCTGGCAACAGATATTGTCTCACTCTTCCTATATTTTGGGGCTCCGGTGGCTCAGTAGATTAAGTCCATCGTGTTGCGCAAATAGAGCTAGTGTGTCGTTTGGGGCATGGCGTGCGACGTTTATAACATAACATTCTGTTAAGTGATCGGACACTCTGTTAACTACAAATATTGTTATTTTTGTATATCAAATTAGTTTAGTTTCTATAATATATAGATCATCAGTAAAATGTAAGTTCTAGTAAAATGTCTACATTCATCACATAAAACGTAGCTACAACAAGCTAGACATAAACAACGAAACGCCGAACTTTACCACAGAGAAGATTCATAGGTGGGACGATACTTTAGGCTATATCAATCAAGTACGGTATTCACTTCGTGCCAAGCATGTTTTAAGAAATGAATGTGTGTGTTATTGTGGGACACGGCGCTGTGGTCGTTATGGCACTTTACGGTTCTCACTAAATTATTTATGTGCCCCCAACGACCACAGTGCCGTATCCCCCAATAACACACAGCCACTACATTCATTTCTTATATTTATATATATTTTTGATGATTTATTCCGATAAAAAAGCTGAGTGTACAGCTGGAGTGTATTCTTATTTATTTGCACAAATCTGCCGAGAATTTGAGACTAACCCACACAACACGTTAAATTAGCCCAATGTAAGATTTCCAAGTACGTGGCGACGATAAATATAACTGGCATCAATACAATTGGGCTGAACATTGAAAGGACGCCCAACTATTCTGCTGACTGCTTTATAGTGATTAGGTCAGATTAGGTCAACAATTTGTGACGTCGTGTTCATGTTACGGTCTGTGTTATTGGGTATGAAACGGGTTACCCATCAGTTGGATTTAGTGTAACACAGACGGGCTATGTAAATAGTATGTTGTGATTTTGATGACGCACGATTCTCAATATACCTTGACGCCGGAACGGATGAAATTTTACCAAATATGTTTATGTTTATTAAATCGCGTTGTTCTCAGTGGTTAATATCTGGCATAAAGTAGTTATTCCGCGCTCCGCGTGTATAATGTTTCGCTGTTTCTTGGTAAACAGTGGGCGCATGGGCGTTTTATTTATAGAATGGGAATTTTTGGACGGATTAAAAGTCGAACTGCGACCCGGAGGCCGAGTCCGGTAAAAGGTGTTTTGGGGAATTTCAATTTCAATTGTTATTCGGATGCCAAGAAGTGCAAGGCGATTAATTCTATGAGTTGATAATTCGTGAAACCAATATATTTTATATTCTATAATTACAATCATGGGTATATAATATATGATCTTGAGCGCGTTACCATTTCTGACTATGGTTTTCTTGTTGTATCTGTGCTATTATTTGTTAATAGTGTGTGGCGTGTTATATGAAGGGCTAATAAGTACATACTATCAATTTAAGCTAAATGTGTCCAATACATTTCACAAACTCCAGGCAGAGTTATCTCCCATCGCTCCGCTGAGATATCACTGCCATAATGACATTTGGTAAGGATTTCTTACGTGTTCTTAGTTCTTATGTTTTAGGATTATAATTGTCTATGTCTGGCTCAGTCTTTATTGTTCTTATCAATACTGAAAGAATTACCATTATTGCAAACGTTTGGTGGTCATAATAAGATAATAGGTGACTAAAACTAGTCCCGACAATATGTAAAAATAGATGTATCGGTCCGCAAAGTACCACCCTTGTGGCAGTGCTATATCGCAGTGATAACGTAGAGGGCGCTGCATGGAGTTTGTAAATTTCACTAACTGTAGAGATTCAGAGTTATCACTCTTCTAATGCTATATTGTTTAATCTGTTACCAGAAAATCATTTGGATATAGAGTTCTGCTTCTTTGAACGATGTTGTGACCAGCAGTTAGCCGATAAACAGATTAAACATAAATGTATGTCAAATACTCTGTAAACGCACGTGGTTCATTTCAAGCTTCGCATTACACACGTATAAACCCAAACAAGTTTCCCACTTTGCCGCTAAGTAGATGGTTGCTGAACACTGACTGAGCCCCATGCCCGCATGCTGCCACCACATTATCCACATAGCGCCATGTCTGATTGTAACGAAATGGCTATATCATGCAGTCTGCGTCACGGATAGTCTTTAGAATAAGACGAAGTGTAGATGTGCTGAAAATGTCAGGGAATCCCAAGAGCTTCGTCTATTTCGATGGTTACTGCTATTTTTATGATGCGGCGAAGTCTACAAGATTGCTGCCGGCTATTATTTTGGACTCAAACATCACATACAGTTTATTTGTTTGGTTAGTGTTTGACGTCATTTTAGCCGCCAAGCCATATATAGTTTTTATACACAAATTTATACTGAGTCTGTAAAACTACTTATCACCAACAAGTACATGCAAAATAGATCAACTTATTTTTATTATAATATAATAACTCTCCAATAACCTGATTTCGCACATCGAAACCAGCGTAAAATGTCAACGCTATATACTGTTACAGTGTCATTACCGAGTCCAACAATATATTGAAGTTTAATCGAAATTTAACTGTAAACATTGGAAAAAGGCATTGACATATATTCTGGAAATAATATTTCGACTGAAATATTTGATCTTACTACGCCATTTTTGATGTTGATTGACAAATCTCTGTAACATTTTTGTTTCAGCACGCAGAATTTTTTTTATTGAAGAGTAATCAATAATTACACAATTTTAATAACATAGTGAATCTATTACTCTATGTTCTTCCTGGTGGTGATGTTTTCACAAACTTAAATATTGTTTGCACTTTGCCATTGAGAAGGCATTTGGGTAGCTTTGCAGTGATGTGGAATTCACTATACTGCATGTATAGACGCAATCTGGTTATAATCTGGTTATTCGCCTGTTATACCAAAAATGGACATCACACAATGTCATTCTATAGTATGTATACAGCATGGCGGCCCTGCGTTGTCCATGCAGGTACCATCCGCTGTGAACTTTAATTTGGTGGCAAGAGAGAATGCTGTTGCTCAAAGTGAATTGTCATGAATTGTATACCCAAAATGGGCATCACAAAACGTCATTCTCATACATGGATTATAAGCCATGGCTCACCTTGTCGGATTAACTAAACTGACACACATAGTTTGCCTTTAGAAAGTATATAACCAAACATTTTATATGGTAAATTGTTCTATTGGCTATCTTGTTTTTGTCAGTTTTTGTGCCGCGACCAGGCCCAGAAGGTGCCATACCACACATGTGGATTCCTCGTATCATGTAAATGCCTAATATAAATTTAGAGGAAATTTCGTGACCAACACGGTTTTACTAATTATTGTGTCACTAGCTCCACACACCAACGTCACTCAAGGCCGGGAACTTTATATATATATTGCTCGAAAGGTTGTTAAGTATTCGCGATGAGTTATTGGGAGAGCTATATTGTGAGTCAACTATATCGATTGCTGATATCTCTGGAAAATATAGACACAACGAATGTTGCAATTTAGAGCCACCTATATGACGTATATATATATCCATGAGTATAGTGGTGTGGTTCAAAGTTGACACAGCGGTGCCAGGGTCAGGTATATATATAAGTGCCTGATCCTGACCCCGCTGTCAACTTTGAACCTTACCATATCTAATATTGGTAATACTATAAACGGTTTATCCCGGCATTCTGGTGCCCCTGTCCGCAATCTCTGCCCCATACGACACCACCTTTAAGCCCACACCATTAGATTCCATGTATATATATATAGAAGACTATATAACCATGGTATAAGTTATGTGAAAATCGGCGACACAATTTTGCCCATGTCTATATTGATTACACGATCTGACCCTTATTAAACCCATTCTATAATTATGATATTCAACGTTCATTGTATAACATGACATGGGGTCAGGTCACAGGTGTATCTAAATGTATATATTGTTGCGCACACGTGATTCGCAATCGGGGGACGAAGAATGAAGAAGAATTATGTGATTGATATCGATATTAGTACTGACTCCACCATAGACCCCGTAATATTCTTATGTGGAGAACTGACTATATGTGGACGTCAATAAGTATGCTTTAAAAACAATTGGGTAGACGCCGCAGAAGTTACTCGGTTGCCATGGCTACAGAGTAAAAATACATTCCAAATATTGAGGTTTCCGACAACTGGAATGCGTACATGGATTCGTTAAAAATACGTGTACATTACATATCTAAGTTTGCTATAATAACATCCAAACCTTGTCCTGTAATGCAAGACAGATTTTAAAGTTGAATGGACATTTGTGGATCCGTTGTCATGGTATCGATGGAATACCACTACGTATGGTGGATGCAGATGGGGTAACACAATGGCTCATTAGCATAGGGTGACAACTAATATATCACAAACGACATTATAATATAGTTTTAAAAGTTATTTAAAGGGGTACCGTACACTAATTCCGGCCATTCATGGGACCATATCCCTTTTATATTCAACAGAATATATGCAACAAATGAATTAATTTGAGCTATGTATTAGTGCAAAAAGTCATTTGCTCTGTGAATGATGCAAACAACATGGAAATTATAATGAAAATGAATTTATGGCTGGAGTTGTTTGTATCGTTCATACGGTAAATGTGTGTATTTTGCACTCATCCATGCATGGCTCAAATTCATCCATTTATTGAGTATTAAAGAAGATGGTCCCAAAAATGGCAAGATTTAGTGTACAGCACCCCTTTAATTAAATTTACTCCATTCAATACGTCTAAGAGTTATTTCTCTGGGCTATATCTTTACGCGGGAAAAACACGCATAGTTACCCGAAACGCTATCACAGGCCTTATGGAAACCCGGGCCGCTATTTGTTTCACGTCGATCCTATTTCTTGATTTAAGTATGTTTTATGGCGGTTATGGACTCAAGTAATAAATATAGTCTACAACTCGTCCCCAGTTTATAGCGAAATTTACAAAACTCGTCCGTAAATTAGGTCTAAACTAATTTACAGGACTCGTTTCGTAACTTTCGCTATAAATTGGCGACTCGTTGTAGATCCTCTATATATAGAACACATATAGACAGAATACATTCACAAATATATATATATATCTATATAGATTATATGCAGAGACTATCGTTGGCGGAACAATTGCCGCTTGCTTAAATCTGCGAATAATTTGTCCCGAACGAAGGAGTACATATTTACAATTGTGCGTACTTCGAAATGTTGTATATATTTTCTGAAATAGTATATACGATCGAATTGTTGGGAATTTCCGACAATAATAGATTGTTCCCATATGCTCCCAATTGATATTGTCTGTGTCTAGGATCTCACTGATCAGTTCGATTTACTAAAGTTATTATGTGACACAATATGTCTTTTACGCACATGTTATCCAAGTTCGACTGAGATGATAAGATAAGTTTATTGACAATTACACCCACACGGGGCCGATGTCACAACATAAATAACAATAAATATATATATGATACAATAAGTATACACAATTGTAATCAGAATTAAAATGGAAAAAAAAAAAATGTTTGTTGTTGAAAATCTGGTGTTTCAGACCTTTTGTCGAAAAAGAGACGGACCATGTTACAGATGATATTGCACGTTTCTGTTTTGTCATTTCGCAGTATGAAAATGAATTTTTGGGCATCAGTCATATTAATAAACTTGTGATTTACTTTATTTATTTCGTCAAAGAAACGGAGACGAATGCTTTTGTAAATAGGATAAAATGTTCCTCAGTTTCCGTTTCCAATCCACACTTTCTGCATATTCTCTTTTCTACAGGAATCTTCTGTTGTTTGTGGCGGCCTTTTTCAATTTCTAGAGTATGATTGCTAATCCGCAATTTGCTGAAGATCTTTCTTACTTCAATATTTTTTACTATGTCCAAATATGGCTCCAATCGGTAATCCCTTATTATTTATCTATACACCCTCAATTTGTTCTTACCTGATGGTTTTTCATCGTTATATATATCTCTTCTGTGTCTCGATGATCCAAATTAACATTTATACCCAATAATATTCTACAATACCAGCATGGGAAGTCAACTGCAACCTTCTCAAAATCCTCATAAATCGATAGAGTTATACTTCTGTTTATTGAGAGATATATTATTCGGAGATATTTTTTCTGTACCGAATCAAAACACTTGATATCCTCTATTCATTACAGGCTCTTAGTTCTTATTGGACAGATTGATGGTTTCCATTAGGGCGTCCATTTTGATAATTTACAACCGCACCCCCTTGAACCAGACTAAACTCCCATATTCGCGAAATTTAATTTGCACCCTCCGAACGGGGGTGGAATCTATCCAACTATTTGAAATTTCTAACCCCTATGGCAACTGAGGGCCATTCCAAACCAAAATTTTGACCAAAAGTAGAACAAATATCCTGCTATTGGTCTAAAAACAAGATATACAACACTAATTGCTGGATGGAAATTCAAACAATGACAAAAATTTCAACTGTGCCGGGCACGTAATTTCCAACTGTTGACCAAATTTGGGGGGTGGTGGGGGTGTTGGTGGGTAAACACCCCCTGTCGCCATGTCACTGTGCGTTTTTAGATTACATGTGTGTCGTGTCTACCAGTCGTTCATGTGATCGACATATGGGGTTTATGTACTTCACTGAGGCCGGCATGTGCCGTTGGGTTTTTGGTCACTATCACAGAACTGAGCCACAATAAGGTACCCATGTCTGCCCATGAGGTCGGGAACAATTGTAACATGGGTCAGGTTCACCGAGTCTTACAGTAAACGGGATTTGAAAGTCAGTCCTGGGTAGTCGTTTGGTTTTATATATAGCCTCCTTTCAATTTCTTCCTTTTGCAACACATCTTTTATTTTTAATCTCCCATTATTTTCGAGAATATGTTCACGTATATATTTTCCTATACGTACCATTTAATTCTGCAACGAGATCGCCTCTATTTGTTGTGTAATTGTAAAAAATTCTGACATGGCCATATTAATACCAAAAAAAATACCGATATCAGCACGTGCATTGATGAACCTGACATACTCTTTCTCCCAAATTTGAGTCCTTTTATATCACAAAGCATACCCAATGAGAGTTGGCGAGAGTGACCAATTTAGTCTCAGCTACTATGGATTCCTATTCGTCCATTTGCGGGATAATCGGATAACAAGTTGGCTCTGGAACTTCTTAACTGAACACCACACCTAATTATATGAGGATTCGATTTTATTCTTTGTGTCTTTTTTTCAGGTTTAATATTTCCAGCCGCTCTGGTCGTAGGTGCCGGGTTTGTAGACTGCACTACAGCCTGGGGAGGTGTTGTTCTGTTGACTATCGGAGTTGGTTCTTCTGGGTGGCAGTACGCCGGCTTCCTCGTCAACGCGAACGACGTGGCACCGCGTTACTCTGGGGTTATCTTCGGGATATCTAACACATTTGCAACAATACCCGGCATTTTGGCTCCAATGGCCGTAGGATATCTCACCGAACATGTGAGTACATGTAGATTAGAAGATGTTTTAAAGATGCAAAATCCGAATTAACTGTCGCAAATTACTTTTGTCTGAAACCGCATAAAACCCTACCGATATCACTCTTATTACTGAGAAATTATCTCCTTTAGATCAAATGACATTTAAACCTGTTTCAGAAGCTGTTTTAATTGGAAAATGTTTTAATACAGGCAAATATGAAGATTTTTTTTAGCTCATTGGTGGTTTTGTATGCACTTGTATGTCCAGAGCAAAACTCTTCATGAATCCACTAATTGAAGGTACACAAACAATATTTGGTTGGTAACACATTTCCCATTGACGGCGAAATGGGTCAAATGGCCACGCCCCTTTTTGCGCGAAGTACTACCACCCGTCGTGACTATATCTCCAGAATCGTTGGACATAGGGGGTCGTGTGGCCACTCAAAATGTGCGGAATGGCCACATTATTGGGGGTCAGTAATACATTTTCATATCCAAAAGTCAATGGTTTTTAAGATAATTGCCAAAAACCAAAAAAAACAACATTTTTGAGGGCCTGAACCCCAATTTTGGGCTTCAGCACTTTCATCTCAAAGCTGAGCCCCCAATTAGAATTTTATTTATCTATATCCATCGGTGCCACATATAGGTATAATTTCTGTACCATTATCGGATGGGATTGACCTTCAAGGAGCTTTTGACCCTGAAAATCCACATTATGGGGGGTCAGTAATACATTTTCATATCCAAAAGTCAATGTTTTTTAAGATAATTGCCAAAAACCGATTTCAGCATGTAATGCACCACAAGTATACAATACCACAAGGACACTTTTTAAAAGAACTATCCACATTCTCTGATCAACTTAAGAGCACAATTGACCACACACAATGGGATTAGCTGGAAATTGCTGCTGAGGATGTGTTGACCCCGACACACAACATGAGCTCTTCCCGACTGAACATGCCTTGGAAACTGGTGTGCTTTACCAAAAATCAGGTAACAATTGTGCTCTAATCAACAGAAATGTACAGATTGAACAAAACAGGTTTTCAAAATTTGTTATCAACATTTAACAGACGATCTGATTTAAGTGACCAAGCTATGAAAAATGCTAAACACTTTTACTAAATGGAATGACCAGCTGTTTGCTTCATGCAGCAGCCACATGTTGCGATCTTAAAATGGGTATTGCATCTGGGCATAGTAAAAACATGTTGTAATCAGATAATGAGCATTTGTCGGTCCCACATTAGTTTTCATTGGCCATGATAGTTTCAGGTTGGAGAAGATGAGGGTGTATAATTTCACTAACATAATTCTTCATAATAGCTAATAGCCCTCATAACTTACCATGTTAAAGATATTTTCATTTTCAATACCACCCCAGGTTAAGAGGTCCTGCTAATTTTATATTTTGCTGATGGGTACTGCTGGATTGCTATGATCGATGTTTGTAGGTCAAGGTGATTCTGTTAAGAAATAGTACCATCATTTTACCTAAAGTTGTTTCTTTTTGCATTGTTTGGCTAATCCGAGCAATTTGTGCAAAAGTCAGTGTATGTATGAAACATTCAAGAACATATATACTTCAAAATATTTAATGTGTACGCTGATGTTTGGTAAACAACAGGAATAGTCATCTCAATTATGGCCAGTTTGTAAAAACCAGCACCCATTATTAAAATATTTCACAATATACATGTTTTTTAATGTACACTACACATAGTGGCTTATCCTTGATTTGTTCAGATCGCTTTGTTCTACCTGACTATCATACCAAATTTATTAGTATCACCACTAAACTTGGGATGAATACTGCCAAATGAATATATTGTGATATATAGGGTAATGGAAAAATAATGGTTGAGTCTTTTCTAAATATAATTCTAGTAAAACCTACACAATACCGTCTTGGTCTGATAAGACTCAGAGTCATGTTTATTTAGGAGTATAGACATGAAGTCCACCAGTCTCATGAAAATTAAATGGGCTCTGCACTAGTAACATCTGGGCTCCTGGGACCCATTAATATTGACAAATGCAACACAAATGAAAAATACATAGTAACTTTCCTCAAACACAGATTATAACCTGACAATCATTGTGTTATAATCAGTGTACATATACATGTATATGTAGGCATGACCATATCATGTTTTTGAAATACTGCAGAGTGCAGACCATAAATTTCACTATATTATTCATGTAGTTACTGCATGTACATCACACACATAAGGCGACTGACACACATACACGTACCTGCAGAGTTCACAATATTTGACATGTAAAGTATATATATATATATATATCTCCTGTGCCTATAACATCAAACCGAACGGTTTACAGTACTTTTACTGACATTTTTGGAGTGGCACATATACATACATAAAAAATAAAAATCAATTTAAAGGGACGAAATGAAAAATAAATTTGTGCAACTATAATTGAGATCTATATTGCATTACAACATCCACAAATCTACAAAATCTACAACATCCACAAATCTACAAAATCTACAAAAACATCTGACTATCATAGTCATTGGTAATGTGATAATTTTTCCTTGATAAGTTGAAACATGAGGGAGGATTGCATAGCATGCATGGCTACCTGCAGAATGTAGATTTGTATGTATTTATATCTGCATATCAACTGATGCTTGTATTTGTCTTCTAACTCACTCTGAGCTCACAACGCAACAGGATTGCATTCGGAATCCATAAAGCTAGACACTTTAGAATCAAGCTTGCCAAATAAATTTCCATGAACCTCACATGAACTCACTCAGTTGAACACAAGGAACGATTGTCAAGTTGGAAAATATTCTGTATGTATGGAAGCCCTATATTTTTAATGTGTGGATTTATTATAACTGGACTAAAGCCCTTATAAAATAATCTGAAGGATTATTTTAGTCTTTATTACTGGATATCACACCAATAATCAATAGACATGTATTTGTTAGTTTTGAACAGGACAATATATTTTAATATTACTGCAACTGCATCTTTCTTATGACTTATTTTCTTACAAACTCCCAAATTTGAACCAGAAACAATTTAGGGCAAATATACATCTACGTATACATATACATATATCAGGATATAAATATAGGCGATCATGCCAGACTAGCCATTATTTGTTCTAAAATAATGTACGTGTTAGGGAAATTGTAGAACCTTTATACAAAATGGTGATGCAGCCAATCAAAATTGATGTGGGACTGATAAGACGCAACCTGCTCGACTACCGAATCATACTGATTGATCAAATTGTAGTAACTCAACATCACTAAACCTGCTTGTGAGCTGAGTATAATTCAATTCAACATTAGAATACCATAAAAACACCCTGTTCTCCCATAAGTTTAAAGAAAATAACACATTGAACTCATTTACATGTATATTGCTAATGTGATACATGTATATGTCATTCCATTTATAACCATTTTGGCAACCATCTCACATCAAAGGCCATGAAATCTAGATAACAAAAGATGAACTACATTCAAATTATATCACCAGGTAACCTTTTTGTAGGAGTTTTAGGTTACTGATCAAATACCCTGTAATTGATGATTTCCTCAACATCTTTGTTATTGGGAAAATGTCTGTTTTTCATTCTACGACCAATATATTCCATCCAAAAACCTTATTTTCAGGGTCAAGAGCTCCCTGAAGGTCAAATCCCATCCGATAATGGTACAGAAAATATCAGAAATGATACCTGTATGTGGCACCGATGGATATAGGTCAATAAAATTCTAATTGGGGGCTCAACTTTGAGATAAAAGTGCTGAATCCCAAAATTGGGGTTCAGGCCCTCAAAAATTGATTTTTTTTTGTTTTTTGGCAATTATCTTAAAAACCATTGACTTTTGGATATGAAAATGTATTACTGGCCCCCCATAATGTGGCCATTCCGCACATTTTGAGTGGTCACACGACCCCCTATGTCCAACGGTTATGGAGATATAGTCACGACGGGTGGTAGTACTTCGCGCAAAAAGGGGCGTGGCCATTTGACCCATTTCGCCGTCAATGGGAAATGTGTTACCAACCAAATATTGTTTGTGTACCTTCAATTAGTGGATTCATGAAGAGTTTTGCTCTGGACATACAAGTGCATACAAAACCA
This sequence comes from Siphonodentalium dalli, assembly GCA_032622095.1. Lineage (NCBI taxonomy): Eukaryota > Metazoa > Mollusca > Scaphopoda > Gadilida > Siphonodentaliidae > Siphonodentalium > Siphonodentalium dalli. Next base: position 135,439,013 of record CP136062.1, on the reverse strand, counting down.
CCAATGAGCTACTCTAGTAATTGGAGTTTCCAGGTGAGTGTGTGATGAGAGTATGCTAGGTCTACCTTGGTGGTCAAATTCGACACTGCTAAATGGAAATTCTAATGAATCTATGAAGTGGACAAATACAGTACTAACCCACCAGAAGCTGAAAGGTGCACAAAACACTAGTATAACTTACTGTATAAGGTACAACTTATATAAACCACTAGAATTGTTTTTTTCACTGAAAGGTATATGCATCCAATTTTAATTTTTTTTTTATAAATTTCCCAGCATATCTCCTGCATATCCAGTGAGATATCTTTTTCCCCTGCAAGCTATTACGTGATCCAAACATGTGTTTTTGCTATTTTGGCTGTAATTCATTTTAAGCTGATAACATCTCAGGACAGTGAACTCAATCTTCACTTTCGAGTCATTGTTGACATTTTGTAGACATATCCATATCCATCAGTTTTTAACCTCCAATTCAACTAAGGTTGATATATTTTGAAAATAAATACATAGAGAGGACATTTACCAGGCTGCAATTGGAAATATATTTCTATAAATTGCTAATATCTGCAAACCTAGGTCATTGTGCATTATACACACAATTTCTAACTATTTCCTGACTAGTCGGTCAACCAGCCCATTATCTAGCATTATTCCATACAACTTTTGTTAGTCTATTGCAGCAACTTCAATTATACTAAATGACAAGCAGTCAATATGCTGGACTTGAATACTTCAGTTGTTGCAGGTTGTTGTGAGAGTAACAGATAATCCGAGTTGATACACATGCAAATAATTCACTGATTAGTTGGATGCACTGATCACAGTTATTTTCTAGCCATTGACAGTCACGTTAATGTTTGAGATATTTGGTCGCTCTTGTTCCATGCACATAATGATCTAGGCTTAAATGTTTTAGTACATCAGGACAATTTTATTTATCTCAATTTTACATTTCTCGAAGCTTCTTTCCAATGGATGTCGGGAAGGAAGGTTTTCACCTCATCGTCCCATGTGCAACATGCCATAGCTTAATTTGATCTCCACCAAGGCCCATATGAGGTCCCAGTAACATACATATGGTGGGACTTCCGGTAAAATGGCGGCGAGGTAAAACGTGTTTGGAACTCCGCGAATTAAAAATGAAATAATAATCTCCTCTTCAAGATTATATCCCCGCAAATAAGCTGAAATTGAAGAAAGATGTACGTAAAGCGATCCAAATGATTGGCATGTGTTCAAAAAGTACTCAGAAGTGAAAAAAAATACAGTTTCTTCACTACACGGAATAAGGAGACTCAATCAGCGATGACAGCGGTCATGGAAACGAGGCAGTCGAAAGACAAACAGGTTGAACAAAACGAAAAACTAGAAAACCTCTATAAATGCAAAGACTTTAGCGATATATCTAAATGTTTTGTGCAGCTACACCAATCTATAGGCGGCCGGCTTGACTGTGTAGAAAAGACAGTGGTAGAACTTCAAAAAAAAATGGAAGATGTGGAAAAAACATCCAAGAATTCTGCGGAGTCTGTAAAATCTCTACGAGATGATACTAACGCGGTAGAAGAGAAAGTTGCTAAACAGGAAGAAACACTTGATGAACTGAAGGTCAGCATAGACTTTGTACATGAAGACTTGAAGGAAAAAATAAAAGAATGTGGCTCCGAGTCAATAAGTGCATTGGAAGATAAAGTAAATTCATTTTCGGAGAAACTCAATAATCTGGAAATAGCCCATACGAAACTCGACCTATGGGGACGAAAATGGAACCTGGTGTTGAGAGGGATTAAAGGATCGAGGTCTGAAACTCCCAGAATTACGTCAGGGAAAGCTTTGGACTTCTTCTCGTCTGAACTCCATATTCAGGAAGAACAATTAAGAGACATGTTCCTCGGTGCTTGCCATCGTTTACCATCAGGTAGGGATTCCTGCCCTGATATTATGATCAGGTTCCTATCTCTGCCAGACAGAGACATGGTCTTGAATAGCGCCAAAAAACTGCCACCAGGATCGTCAGCAGGTGTGTCCATAGATCTACCTCCATCTGTTTCTAAATTCAGAGGCGAACTTTTGAGAGAAAGAGCTGCACTACCAGAGAAAGAGAAGAAGCAGACAAAACTAGTATACATGAAACAAGAACCCTTCTTGAAGCTAGTAACAAAAAAATAAACTGTTTCATGAATAAATAAAATTGTACACCCATATATATATATATATATTTATGTTTATTAAACAATACAGGTACACATACCTGATAAGCTACAAGAAAATCTTGGGAAGAAAATAAAGCTCTATATCTGCCTTGGAGGTATTGTGTGGAGTTTTGTTTTCCCCCTAAATTTCCAAACTACTGGTACTTAGTCATTGGACCAATAGTATTCCGTGAGTAAATTTGCACAATTTTAGCCCTTCTGGGAGTCTGCAAGAGATATACTTCCTGTTTTCTCACACATCATGACATTGTTACCTGTATGCACTTTTCCTTTCATTAATACCGGTACTTAACTTCCAAGTACCTAAGACAATTTAACAATGTTTTGGGACGGTTTTCAAGTATTAACAAGCAAAATCTCACTATATCTATAATAAACAGTTAACAATGAGGCGTGACAACATCATTAACAAGATTTAACTGTTGGACCAATTGTTTATCATCGAAAGGTAGTTTTAAGTACTGGTCAGCCCCCTAGAATAGCAAAATGGAAATAAGGATAATTATGAATGTCTGAAATGTTGTTCACACGGAAGCACGTTGTAAATTATATATGTATATATATATATGTATGGCAATGTATATGGTTGTATCACGCGGGGAAAATATATTTATGTTGTTGTATGTATCAAAAAATGTTAAACATGTGAGAAAACAAATTGTTACTCACAATAGTATACTCATTTATTTATGTTAATGGGGAAAAGCACAAGGCAAAACTTGTTGCTTCCAATGGTTCACTTTGTCAAAGGAGGAAATTTTTTTATTTTTTTTTACATGAGGTACATTTTAAACCAAAACAATGTACCTCAAGAGTAGGTGATTATTGTGGCTGAATTGCTCTCTGCGCAGAGATATACATGGAAATGATTCTTGTGCCCAGAGAGTGAACCAGCCAAGGTCATCACTGCGGGTCGGAGAACTTGACAAAATATATATTCAAGTTTTTTTGAAAATGAACCAAAAAATAAAAATAAATAAACTGAAAAATTTAAATACGATAATAAATATTGAATGGAATTAACCAAACAGTAAGTTACTCATACAAATTGAGGAGATCATTATAAAGACACAAAAAAAACATCACAAAATTGGAGCCCATGTACCGTAAAAGGAAATGAGAAATATTGGATATCTACAAATACATATTGAAGGTAAAACCACTTAAAGCCTTCATGACTGTTGTTGTTGCATATCCAGATGTATTTACCTTTTATAATACATACACTGTCAAACACCAGAAGTCCGTTGTTATTGTTGATAAAAAAACTAAGATCATGCATACATTTCATCGTTCATTACTTTTTTATTTGAACTCTTATACATGTTACAATATAAAAAATGAAAGCAGATATTTAAGACGGATAATCAATGATATGATTGTTATCTTATTGAATATTGAAAATGGCTAATATATCAATTGGAGCCATGAACTGTCGTGGGTTGTCGTCTGACCATGTAAAGCGTAGAGATTTATTTAATAGATGTAGAGCTAGGTACGATATTTCTTTGTTAATTGATACGCATTCAAGTAAAGAAACAGAAAAAAGATGGAGGATGGAATGGGGTTATGAAGCCATTTTTTCTTCATTTTCCAGTGCTAAAAGAGGGGTGGCCATTATTTTTAAAAATTCAATCCAGTATGAAATACACGAAATAGTGGCTGATGACGGTGGAAATTACATCATTCTTGATATTACAATCCAACATCAGAGACTTAGCCTATGTGCTGTATATGGGCCGAACGAGGACAGCCCAATGTTTTTTGAAAAACTTTTTAACAAAATTGACAAATTGGAAAACTCCTCTATAATAATTGCAGGAGACTGGAATGTACCTCAAGACTATTCAATAGATACAATACATTATAAACAGAAAAACAACACAAAATCAAATGAAAAAATGAAGTTCTGGCAAATGAGGTTAGATTTACACGATACATGGAGGCTTCATAACCCAGGCATTAAACGATACAGTTGGAGGGGCCCAGGAAGTAAAATGGCTAGGCTCGACTACTTCCTGGTCTCCTCTGATCTTCAGTCTTTCATAAAAAAATCTGATATACATATTAGTTATAAATCAGACCATTCTCCAGTGAGCTTAACTATACAATTTGTGAGTCATCCCAGGGGCAGAGGGACATGGAAATTTAACAACAGTTTATTGAGAGACAAAAAGTATATAGAATTAGTTAAAACTATAATTGCTGAGGTAGTAGACCAATATGTGAATAATAACACTGAAAATATACGCATTGGGGAGGAAAATCTTTTTAAAATCAATGATCAACTATTTTGGGAAACCCTAAAAATTATGATTCGTGGCCCAACTATTGCATACTCTTCAAATTTGAAAAAGGGAAGAAATGAATCTGAAAATAAACTTGAGACAGAAATTTCAAGGCTTTCGGAAATACTCGACAATGGTGATGAATCGGTCGCTGCAAAAATAGATAAATTAAAATCAGAGCTAATCGAATTAAGAGACAAGAAAATACAGGGAATAATTCTGAGAACAAAAGCAAAATGGAAAGTAGAAGGGGAAAAATCAACCAAATACTTTTGCAATTTAGAAAAAAGAAGCTACACTGAAAAAACTATTGCCAAACTAATTAAAAGTGATGGATCTGAAATAACCGAACTTTCTGACATAATTGAAGAACAACACAATTTTTACAAAAATCTATATGAATCAAAGATTGAACCAACAGCTGGAGATGAAGAAAATAATTTTCTTGATGTTGAAAACCCTTTTCTGAATTTCTTGGATACGCAAGAAACTGAATCCTTGGAGGGACAACTAACTGAATACGAATGCACAGCATCATTAAAAAAGATAAAAAATGAAAAATCCCCAGGATCAGATGGATATACAGCAGAATTCTACAAATTTTTCTGGAAAGATCTGGGGCAATTTGTTGTTAACTCATTGAACTATGGTTTTCGTACACAAAAATTATCAGTCACGCAAAGATGTGGAATTATAACATGTCTGCCAAAACCCAATAAACCTAAAGAATACATTAAAAATTGGAGGCCTATTTCGCTTCTCAATGTTGATGTTAAAATTGGATCAACAGTTATTGCTAATCGGGTAAAGAAAGTCCTCCCAAAACTTATTTCAGATTCACAACTTGGATTTCTAGCAGGGCGTTACATTGGGGAATCAACAAGGCTTACATTTGATTTATTAGAAAAGTGCGAGCAAAGAGATATACCTGGATTACTAGTACTACTTGATTTTGAAAAAGCTTTTGACTCCTTAGAATGGAGTTATTTAGAAAATTGTTTAAAATTTTACAAATTTGGACCAGATATCATCGGTTGGGTAAAAACCTTTTATTCAGATATTTTCAGCTATATTGTCAATAACGGAAACCTATCTAACAAGATAGATATACATAGAGGGGTAAGACAAGGTGACCCACTTTCTCCTTACCTGTTTATTTTAGCGGTAGAAACTCTTAGCGCATCTTTAAAAAATAATATAGATATAAACGGGATAAAAATTAACAAAACTGAATACATGGTCTCACAATATGCAGATGACATGAACCTCTTCCTCAGGAATGACTCACACTCATTAAACGAAGCCCTTAATACAGTCCGAAATTTCGCAAAGATAACAGGACTAAAAGCAAACTTCCAAAAAACTCAAGTCTTATGGATTGGATCGAAACGGGGCTGTGGTGAAGAAATTCCAACAGAAGAAAATATACTATGGAATCACTCAAATTCGGTCACTATACTTGGTATTGAATTCAACCTCTTCAATGACGACTACATTGAAAATAATTACAAGACAAAAATAAAAAAGCTAGAAAATCTACTGAATGACTGGTCCTTCAGACAACTAAGTCTTACTGGAAAAACAACAGTAATAAAGACTCTTGCACTTCCAATGTTAATTCACTGTCTATCAGTACTACCTCCCCCTTCAAAAGACACATCTCTAAAAATCCAACAAATCTTTTATCGCTTTTTATGGTCTGGAAAAAAAGATAAAATTAAACGTAATGTTATAATAAATGAAATTGAAAACGGAGGCTTGAAGTTTCCACATATTGACTCGTTTGCAAATGCATTAAAAATGACCTGGATACAAAAATTGCTAGACACTTCCAATAATGCCAGCTGGAAAAATATAATTTTAGATGACTTGGAGCCCTTTGGTGGTCCAAAAGTTTGGTTCTTTCAAAATGAAGCACTGACTATTATGGCAAATAAAGTTAATCCATTTTGGAAAAGCGTTATACAGGCTTGGAGTTTGGTAGATCAAGATATCAGCACAGCCCCACAAGACATCCAATCCCAATCCATTTATTGGAATAAATATATAAAAATAGACAATCATATGCTCTTAAACACTAAATGGATAAAGCAAGGTGTATTTTTTATAAATGACTTGATGAAAGACGATGGTGGACTCTTAGATTATCCATCATTCTGTAGCACTTATAATTTACAAATTCCTTTCACACACTATCAAGGACTGTTGAATGCGATACCATCCCAATGGAGAGCATGTTTGAGAAATAGTGAGAAACTTGAATCAATTAAAAAAGAAAAAATAGAAATTCTCGGGAATGCCTTAACACCATGTAAGATTTTTTACCCAATTATTCTTAGACAATATGCTGAAACACCTTCCCACATACAAAAAAAATGGTCTAATAGACTTGGAATAGCTTTATGTGATTTGGATTGGAAACAAATATATAGGAACCCATATCATATCACAGATGATACTGGCCTGATAAGTTTTCAATACAAAATTAATCAAGACATACTTTATACAAATTCAAAATTATTCAAGTGTAAACTGTCAGAAACAGAATTATGCTCTTTTTGTGGGAACACGAAAGAAACAGTTATACATCTCTTTTGGGATTGCCCCATTTCAAAATCAGTTCTACTTCAACTCCAACATAAGTTAAAAGAAAAGTGTGATATTACATTCGAATTAAAACCAGAGTATACTGTCCTAGGTATGCATGGAGATATACATCCCAATGATACCCTTGATATCTGTACAATGCTGTATAGAAAATTTATATACTCATGTAAGATGAGGGCTACCAACCCAACTATAAATGGACTTCTTGAATTTTTTAAATATTATAAAAGAATTGAAACTCTAAACACATATTCCTTGAATGATAGAAGTAAAAAATATGGGGAAAGATGGGAAGCTCTGGAAGCAATTCTTAGCAATTGAAAACAAGGCAATATCCACTTCTCAGTGAAGCTATTACTCAAACATGCTCATAATATGGATTAAATAACTTCCCCCCACGACAGTTCAGAAATAAGCGATCATAAGTATCCACGTTTCACAAATACACTGATTATCCACAAAAAAAAAAAAAAAATTACTTTTTTATATTTTGTTACTTTATATCTACAAATTACATGCAATCATATATACATGTATGTTCATATATACCTTAAAATATTTGAAAATGTTATACAATACTGAATAAGACTAATGTCACATGATGAAATTTAAAAAATGATCTGAATAAAAAAATATTAAAACAAAAAAAAAACATACATATGGTGTTTTTACAGTTATAATATAATTTAAACTCTTACAAATGTCAGATATGGGCAGCAAAGGTCCTTATAGTAAAACATTTGCATGAGGTTGTAAAAAATGCAAGCTATTTACATGAGGTTGTAAGTAAGTGCGTGTTTTTACCTCTCGGACAACCAACACACCCCGGCATACCTTCCTGCAGATTTTTTATTACCCACACCCCCCCGACGACAGTTCCTTTTATGTGGCATATTTATCAAGCAATATATAGCTGCAGCCTTCACTACATGCATAAAAGAGACGAACCACCCATATCACGTCAAGCCGATCATGTGCACGTGCTCAATGCTTGTTGCTATTGGGAGAATCTGTTGGAATTTCAACAATATGTTACTTACATTGTACAATTGTTTTGAAAAGTTGTTCATGTTCTTAATGTTCTATTAAAATGTACTGACCCCAGTATATGATTATCAGGAATGGCTGGAAGATCGATTTAGGTAATTGGTTTTGAACGGAAGAGTTATTAAACAAAGCGCATGTGAATCCGGATTCACACACTTCGTTTTGTTTTTACTCTGCCGGTCAAAATCCAATGACCCCAATCGATCTGCCGGTCATTTCTTGTGTAGCATCGAATATATCTTTATCAGTTACATTACTTATATATTTATGGCTCAAATGTTCGTATAGATTTTGTTATTTCGTAATGATGGGCGTCCTATATATGTAGCACTGTCGATGTTCCCCTATACATGTACATGTATATGCCTGCATGCATGGGAATGAACAACTTTAGGATCTTCATATATATTCTACGTATAGTCCGTATTCTACTTTGTTCTTATTTTGCGATTTCAGAAAACACAAGAAGAGTGGCAGAATGTGTTTTACATTTGTGCGGCAATATACACAGTCGGTGCCTTTGTGAATATATTTTTTACAAGAGGAGACCTCCAGGGGTGGGCGATGGGTGAAACAGATATAGACAACACACCTGACGAGAAAACACTTCCCTGTGAAAACCTCGGCTTTGATCAGCCTAATGTTCAAACGTCCAGACTATAATGGCACATTCACACACTGGCAAATTAGTTTGTTTCATCGCTACCGCTAACAATATTGCACAATTTGAGTGAAAGACTTCGGCATCATATGCACGGAGTGTCTGTGTTTTGTTATTGAACATATTTATTGGAACCTGATGTTTATAACACAACTATTTTATAATCAGTATTCAATTTGAATTATATATGTTGATACACAGGGAATTGGAACACAATTTACATAACTTAGATTATTTCCTCTCCCTTCTGCTTCCTTTGCTGTTTACTAGACATCGGCTCTGGGGGGCTACCATATTTTTACTCTGCACGTCGTCATAACGGCTAACACAGCAGAGCGGCGAAATTCAATGTCATATATACCGCCATGGAGTGTGGTATCAGTGGTTCTTCGGAACTATGAATTGTCATGAGTCATAACACGGTTTATTTGTTCCACATATGATGCATGACTACTGTAAAATTTCCATTGGACAATCACTTGTCGTGTATTTAACGGCTGTGTGTTCATGCATTTATACGCATTTTCGTTCATGTCATAGCTTAGCATAAACGTATATGTTATGAATATCTGGTAAATTACCGGGTAAATATGTCCGTGTGTGAACGTGGCCTTACACGGATCACCATAACTTGTCGGCTCGGGCATGCTGTTTGACGGAGATTGACGGAGACCGCCGTTATTGGCGAGGTGTTCCGATGTGACTTTTGACATTAGCCGTGACGCATAACTGCATGTGATCATAATCATTATTATGAACTTAAACATTCCTTCGAAATATACACTCTATCAATGACCAATGACTTTTCAATGACCCAATCAACCAAACAACCAAACAATCTGAATGGCTCGGGTAGTAGTCTAGTACATGCTCTTGTTATTTAACCCTAAACAAATTGCAACAGAAATTCTCCGTATCACGAAGGCAGTTCGATGGTATCACACCTGCTTGTATTTGAAATGCTATACCCCAAGGGACGGAAGGTCGATAGATAACGTCGAACGTTACCCCGTACCTGTTTACGTACAACATGTTTTACCTATACCCTTATCCAGCCTTGTCCATTCGGCCTCATGGGATACGACCGGCCTCATCGGGTAGGTACGTACACGTGATCAGAGACGCGGCAACTATAATAGTGTCTAATGGTGCGTTAATGAGTCAAGACTAAATGACCACCAGGTATCAATGTGTCTAATAGTGTGTTAATACGAATCAAGATTAACCACAAGTAATTAGCGCTAAGAAACCACGGCTGTGGGCCACTATTCTATTTCAATAAAAATCAATCTTCAGGACTTCAGGGCAATATCGCTCACGGAGACATGAGGCTCGAATATCAGGACGTAATTGCCAACTACTCCAGAAGAACCAACAGATAACTTCATTATCTCTCTTCATTTTCCGCTCGCTTGCTTACGAAAAATTACTGACAGACGACATCGCCGCTCACCGGAAGTCATAATGTTTCGCCTGCTCATGCGCACGCTTTTAGCGAATTCGTTCCGGAAGTTGCATTATTTCCCGATACATGATCTCTCACCTGCCCCTGAGGAGGGGATTGATTAATATCTTGCTGCTTATTGTTGAGATTCTTATCAAATAGCTTTGCTCTCCGTTGTCTTCATTTTCTTTTGTCTTGGCGTGATGTATAACTTTGATTTGTTTAACCCTTTAAGTTATTATTTGATTTGCCCGTTCAGTTATATAAGTGTACGTTATAATCCATCCCTTAACTAACACCATTTCCGATTGGGCAAAAGCCGCAACGTGATAGTCCCGGAAAAAGTCATATTGTACTCCCGAATGTCATATTGGACTCCCAAGTGTGCAATATCACTTTTTTATTGGGACTCCGTGACGTCACGAATTAACTATTGCGAAATGAATCGGTGAAATTGTGATGCGTGCGCAACACTGGTGGATTTAGCAGACGTTTCACTTCCGCATACAGATGGATAATACAAATGTCATTATACAATGCTGTGTACAGTATGAGTTTTTCTTGTACTCGTCCAGGTTGTGGTGAAAAGTCATATTGGACTCGACACTGCGTGTCTCGTCCAATATGACTTTTCACAACAATCTGGACTCGTACAAGAAAAACACATACTGTACACAACATTGTATAATAACTTTATATTATAGGTACTGACTCTTTTTTATTTGTATATGTGTTCTGACAATATAAGCAGACGACATGTTTATATAACACAACATGTATTCCAATGGACCTTTCCACAGCTGTCAATCAAATAATTATTAGAGGATATTTTCGACCAATCAGCTACTGAGCCGGCCAATGGCTGCAGTGAAAATTCTGCTGCCAGCCTGCCATCTTTCTTCACCCTAATTTTGATATCCATGCATACATTCAGTGTTAAATTGGCTATATTCAAACAACTTTTTTGTATCATAATATACTGAGATTTATATTTGCGGTATGATGTTATAAAATTATCCGTGATTATAACATTGTTTTTCATTTAGCATGACACTTGTCATAATTTTCACATCTAATGGCAAAACGAAAGTGTGTTCTCTGGTTTAGATATATTAAAGAGTTCAGGGATCTGTCTGTTTTGGTTTGTTTGCAATTTTTCTTCCAGAGCCCTTGACCTATTTCAACCAAATTTGGTGTGGTGCCTCGGGGTACCCAGGCAGATCTTATAACAGCCTTAATTTTTTTTAATTTTTTTTTCAAAATTTTAAATTTTTGAGCAAGAAGTTTCAATCTAAAAATCTAAAAAAAAAAAAATTAAATTAAAAAAAAATTTAAATTAAACAAAAATGGTTAAAACTAAACTAAAAGCAAAATTTTAAAGTTTCAATCTAAAAATCTAAAAAAGAATATTAAAAAATTAGAAAAAAATTAATGGGATTTTTTTTTTAATTTATAAAAATAATATATTATTTTTTTGTTCAACAGCAGGTCAGAGTTGAATCTAAAAAAAAAATAATAATTGAATTTAAATATTTAAAAAAAAATCAAACTTTAAAAGATCAAAATTTGCACGAATCATATGCATGAGTCTGTTTCAGCTTGTTAACATGAGGTCAAGTGCTGATGTGTTCACTTCGGAAGTCAATCTCAGGTAACAGACAATATTTATGTGGATAAAGTCTTTTTTACCAGTGGGCGGTACTACCGCTGTGGGTGTGGCCTCTGTGGAAAGCTCCATTCAATCAACTGCAGGGTTTTTCAGGTTATGATACACACCAATACATATAAAACAGCACGCACTATATGGAAAATAACAAAAAAGTGAGCTTACCCTTAAAATACATAAATGTGCTTATGTTATCTTCTCCCGGGCGATCATTATGAATAGAGTATACAAGGGACCAGATCTCAACTGGTCTCGTAAATTACTCTTGTATACTGTGAATAGATCATTACATTGCATGCTGGTGCTGAACTCCCATCTACAACGTTTGGAGTTCCACGAAGAAAAGATTGACATAAAGCCGCACATCAGGATGATATGATGCTACAGGTCGCGAGGATTGGAGATGTGTCAAGTGAATCTCCAAAGGACAAATTACTCTGGTCGTAATCATACCCCTACCTACACGCGATTGGCACTTTACGTCGAGACAATCCATCAACATATAGCTAAATATCACGTATATAATTATGTTCTCAAACTAGAAATCAAAATTATAAACATTGATGTCGAACGCAATTTTCCATGTTTCGTGGCACCTTCGCATGGGTGGGTTAATCGGTCTCTAGATGTATATAAATCACCGTTTCGCTCGAAATATTAGATTTCTGTTGTGCAATGGATGATAAACTTCATTTTAATACAGGTTTGATTGTGGGCATTGCGTTATCGCTGTAAAAATACATTTCTACTGCTGTTCCACGCTGTTCCACGGCCTTGATTTCGACAATTTGTATGTTAGGTCACTCGTCGACCGAATAATGAAACAAACTTCCGGTGTCCGGCCAGTGGCGGAGTTAATATGTGGCTGGGACGAATATCGGCCTTTCGTTAGACACCAAAAGGAGCCATCTACGTGCTGTATTCCTCGATATATCGGCCGTTCCACGAATTTCAAATTCTGTTCCGCAGATTGTCATTCTATTCCATATTCCATCCCATCCCGCAGATTGTCATGTCCCGACATATAGCAGAATTCGTCCATACATGTCATAATACACGCGACTATATGTTTGTGACTATAACATGAGTTATAATTTTAGCAATGCCACTCAATTATCTCTCTTCAATATATAAGGTTCAACTTTCAGAACGGTGGTATATACATGTAGTTGTTGCAAGTGTCATGTTGTGAGTTTATTTAGCATCTTGAGGAATAACCAGTTAGTGTACGCAGCAATACTTACTTTATAACTATTATCTTATATTAAGCTTAATTAGTCATTCAAAGTGCATTTCCCCCTGAATGGTGGGGCAGCATGTAATACAAACGATATATAGACAGAACACAACGCGCATCTTAATCGAGAATCTTTTATCGAATGAGTTGCGGATGGCGCAAGGATATATTTCGCGAGAGCGTAGCTCGAGCGAAATATAACTTTGCGCCGTCCGCAACGAGTTCGATAAAAGATTCGAGATTATGATGCAAGTTGTGTTCTGTATTTATTCTACACCGTTCAGTCAGATAAGTTCAATCCATGAATGTCACATTCATTGTTACTATATAGCTACATTTATTGTGATTTAAGTCTGACAAATGACCAGTAATTATGGGGGGGGGGGGGGGATCACCGGAAGCGGATGATCGACGTAATGTACGTCATCTTTCTTGGCGACAACGTCAACAAGAATAGTTCCGGCTTGTATTCCACTAGAGGTATACACTAATATGTATTCAATGGCTGGGATTCCGTTGAATACATGTGACTCACGTCAATGGGTGTGGAATAAAAAATAATTCAGAATGTCGTAAGTCAAGTTCCACTAACCAGGCAAAATATAACTAAAAATACTCGCAATCACCATATATAAGCGCACCAAACAGGCATTGCGAAAAATCTACAAAATCTTCCATATATACATGTAATACGACGAAAATGGTCACAAATTTAACTCACACGTTATAGAATGTTCTTTATTGATTACCGCTTTGGTGCAACCGAAGCATATAGGCGCTCTTTATAAGAGGCGGTCGTCATTTTTTTTTTGCTGGGCTGACAAAACTTCTAAACGGGCTAAAACGTCCTCTTCTCAAAGTCGATCCCTATCAACGAAAACCCTCCTATCATTGGGCTATTGAGTCCGATCTAACTATTTTCTGGTATATAACACGTACATATTGTTGTATGGTTATTAATTGGACAGGGCATATTTGAGATGCTGGTGCTAAAATTCCATCTACAATGTTTGGAGTACCATCAATTACAGCTTGTACAACAATAAAGCCGGTTTAGTAAAACTAGCGTGGATGCCTGAAATTCATCTTCAAATTGCTGGTGCTAACACATACTCGACAGTTTGGAGTACCGTGAAGTATAGCTTGGCATAAAATCATATTATATACCATGCTTCATGCCACAGTTCCTACAAACGCCAATGAATTTTATGAAAAATCATACTATTTATTTGGCTGATGTAAGTGAAAGAAGACACCAGCAGCAAGAATAGCCACACCATGCCAGAGAGATTCACTGGACTGAGAGACCAAGCTGTGATAAATGCATTAAAATACTCAAAAAAATGCCAAAAAGCTCATTTTTTCCCTTTAGGTTACACTGGTGTAAATGTTTTCCATAGGCCTCAGTGCAAACGTTTTAGCGTGTATACTGTTGGCAATATAAATGTTGGGTCCCAAAATTTTCTTTAAATCTGAAAAATTGACATTTGGGGAAACTTTTTAGGCAAAAAAATCATGTCTGTCTAGCAGGGAATTCGCCTTTAAATCTTGTGTTTTCGTAACTAGTGTCAGAACCGCATACAAAATTCTGTCATATTTTAGACCACACCAAAAACTTCACTACAACTGGTTAAATTCCTGTGCCAATGGTTATTTTACCTATGGGAAATCATAGTGAAGAGGTGTGATGATTTTGTTTATGCAAAAAGGACATAAGAGTATTGACCAATCAGGGCCCAGTGTCTATTTTATTCTCTCCTCTATATTCCTCCCGCATCCGCTAGATGTCACTCCGTACCCTATTTACACCAGTGTAACTTAGTCTGGGACCTAAGCTGAATAAATCTTTCAAATGCTGATGCTAAAATCCAATCGACAAAGTTCGGAGTACATTGAAGTATAGCTTGACACAAAGCCATATAGTACCAAGCTTCATGCTACAGGTCGCGACGATTGGACATGCGTCAAATGAATCCCCAAATACTCGGAGCGTAATCCGACCCTCTTAATGTGTTGCTGGCAGCGAAACGCTGGGCCAGTCATTTGGGCCTAATGTTTTCTCAGGGTTTTGGTTACGATTTGTAATTAGTCTAAACCTATTTTGAATTGATCGCTGTCAATTTTGTTAATGACCGGGAATCGAAACGATTAGAGACGGCACGCGAGGTGGCGATCAGGGTCGTCGGTAGAAGGTTTCGTCCGGAGATGGGTTGGTTTATTACATGGGACGATCAGGGTCCTCGGTAGAAGGTTTCGTCCGGAGATGGTTTGGTTTACTACATGGGGCGATCGGGGTCCTCGGTAGAAGGTTTCGTCCGGAGATGGTTTGCTTTACTACATGGGGCGATCAGGGTCCTCGATAAAAGGTTTCGTCCGGAGATGGTTTGGTTTACTACATTGGGCAATCGGGGTCCTCGGTAGCAGGTTTCGTCCGGAGATGGTTTGGTTTACTCCATGGGGCGATCAGGGTCCTCGGTAGAGGTTTTCGCTCGAAGATGGTTTGGTTTACTATATGGGGCGATCAGGGTCCTCGGTAGAAGGTTTCGTCCGGAGATGGTTTTGTTTACTATATGGTGCGATCAGAGTCCTCTGTAGAATGTTTCGTCCGGATATGGTTTGGTTTACATGGGGCGATCAGGGTCTTCGGTAGAAGGTTTCATCCGGAGATGGCTTGGTTTACTACATGGGGCGATCTGAGTCCACGGTAGAATGTTTCGTCCAGAGATGATTTGGTTTACTCCATGGGACGATCAGGGTCCTCGGTATAGAAGGTTTCGTCTGCAGTTGGTTTGGTTTACTACATGGATCGATCAGGGTCCTCGGTAGAAGGTTTCGTCCGGAGATGGCTTGGTTTACTACATGGGCGATCTGAGTCCACGGTAGAAGGTTTCGTCCAGAGATGGTTTGGTTTACTCCATGGGGCGATCAGGGTCCTCGGTATAGAAGGTTTCGTCTGCAGTTGGTTTGGTTTACTACATGGAGCGATCAGGGTCCTCGGTAGAAGGTTTCGTCGGCAGTTGGTTTGGTTTACTACATGGAGCGATCAGGGTCCTCGGTAGAAGCCTAGAAGGTTTCGTCCGGAGATGGTTTGGTTTACTACATGGGGCGATCAGGGTCCTCGGTAGAATGTTTCGTCCTGAGATGGTTTGGTTTACTACATGGGGCGATCAGAGTCCTCTGTAGAATGTTTCGTTCGGAGATGGTTTGGTTTACTACATGGGGCGATCAGGGTCCTCGGTAGAATGTTTCGTCCTGAGATGGTTTGGTTTACTACATGGGGCGATCAGAGTCCTCTGTAGAATGTTTCGTTCGGAGATGGTTTGGTTTACTACATGGGGCGATCAGGGTCCTCGGTAGAAGGTTTCGTCCGGAGATGGTTTGGTTTTCTACATGGGGCGATCAGAGTCCTCTGTAGAATGTTTCGTTCGGAGATGGTTTGGTTTACTACATGGGGCGATCAGGGTCCTCGGTAGAAGGTTTCGTCCGGAGATGGCTTGGTTTACTATATGGGGCGATCAGGTTGCTCGGTAGAAGGTTTCGTCCGGAGATGGTTTGGTTTACTTCATGGGGCGATCAGGGTCCTCGGTAGAAGGTTTCGTCCGGAGATGGTTTGGATTACTACATGGGGCGATCAGGGTCCTCGGTAGCAGGTTTCGTCCGGAGATGGTTTGGTTTATTACATGGGACAATCAGGGTCATCGGTAGAAGGTTTCGTCCGGAGATGGTTTGGTTTACTACATGGGGCGATCAGGGTCCTCGGTAGCAGGTTTCGTCCGGAGATGGTTTGGTTACTTCATGGGGCGATCAGGGTCCTCGGTAGGTTTCGTCCGGAGATGGCTTGATTTACTGCATGGGGAGATCGGGTTGCTCGGTAGAAGGTTTCGTCCGGAGATGGTTTGGTTTACTATATGGGGCGATCAGGGTCTTAGGTAGAAGGTTTCGTCCGGAGATGGCTTGGTTTATTACATGGGGCGATCAGGGTCCTCGGTAGAATGTTTCGTCCTGAGGTGGCTTGGTTTATTACATGGGGCAATCAGGGTCCTCGGTAGAAGGTTTCGTCCTGAGGTGGCTTGGTTTATTACATGGGGCGATCCGGGTCCTCGGTAGAATGTTTCGTCCTGGGGTGGTTTGGTTTACGACATGGGGCGATCAGGGTCCTCGGTAGAATGTTTCGTCCTGAGGTGGTTTGGTTTACGACATGGGGCGATCAGGGTCTTCGGTAGAAGGTTTCGTCCTGAGGTGGCTTGGTTTATTACATGGGGCGATCAGGGTCATCGGTAGAATGTTTCGTCCGGAGATGGCTTGGTTTATTACATGGTGCGATCAGGGTCCTCGGTAGAAGGTTTCGTCCGGAGATGGCTTGGTTTACTACATGGGGCGATCAGGGTCCTCGGTAGAAGGTTTCGTCCGGATATGGCTTGGTTTATTACATGGGGCGATCAGGGTCCTCGGTAGAAGGTTTCGTCCTGAGGTGGCTTGGTTTATTACATGGGGCGATCAGGGTCCTCGGTAGAAGGTTTCGTCATGAGATGGCTTGGTTTATTACATGGTGCGATCAGGGTCCTCGGTAGAAGGTTTCGTCATGAGATGGCTTGGTTTACTATATGGGGCGATCAGGTTGCTCGGTAGAAGGTTTCGTCCGAATATGGTTTGGTTTACGACATGGGGCGATCAGGGTCCTCGGTAGAAGGTTTCGTCCGGAGATGGCTTGGTTTACTACATTGGGCTTATTTATCGTTATTTCAGTCGTTGAGCCATATCACGACAGTTTTACTGGGGGAGGAAAGACCTCGCATATGGTTAGATTCACCAAGAAATTATACACTCCATATGCACGTAGAAACAACAAAGTCCCGAGAGAGAAAAAAACTTATAAACTTGCCCAGATACACGAACCACGTTACTTACATTCCCTATGCGTGGATCACAAATGCGTGCTCATTGAGTTTAAAACCAGCTTCGCCGTCGCTGGATGGCTTTTGTTGGCCTAATGTGGCACATTACCAACCGAACTACCACTTCAATGTTCTTCGAATCTGGTTTGGAGTGGTGGATTTTATCATCGCTCTATCTTCAGCTATGTCATATAACGATATTCTCGGAGAAAAATTATCGAGAGATTTACAGCAACGAATTGGCTGTTTGCGCTCCAAAACACACATAATAATATTCGGTTTTGTTTAATAAATAAATTTCCTCCAACAAATTTCGGACCGAACCCCATTTTTCCCACGATTTTTTACAATTTTTGTTTATAAAAAGGTATGTATTTTGTCTATTATTGGAACTTTTCGGCATCTCCAGTAATTCTGAATATTGTTTACAAATATTTTAGCGATAGACTGACAAAGGTAGTTTTTCCTCTGTTGAACAGATTGGCGGATATCATATGTTTGAGTGTTCGATGACGAGTGCGATTTTTGTCAGACTCAACTAACTATATATCAACTAAAAGTTTCAAAAGATCTGACTCTCTTTATGTACACACAACTCATGGTGTCTGCGTAGTGGTGGTACTATTGTGTGAGGTTTTTTTTTACCCAATTTCAATTTGGAATCAGATATGCATATTTTTTAATCTGTACGGAATTGGCACCCTCTATTTATATTTTATTCTACCGTAAACATTTATTCAGCTTATTATAAATGGTTCCATGAAAACTGATGTCATAGTGATGGAATTTCTCATGGTGTAAATTCCAACACACCCGAAAAACCAAAAAACCTATGAATCTTGATTTGAAGGTTTGTGTGCATATTAAAATTAAACCCCAAAAGCAAAAAACAAAACAAAAACAAAAAAGAACAAAACAAAACAAAGCAAAACAAACACATTGATGTTACTTATATTTCACTTAAAATGTATTAAATGATATATTCAATAAAAAAAATAGCTGAACAGCATACTGTTAAAAAAATCCCAGTTGATGGAAAAAAATTAATTCCTGGGTAAATAAAACAAGTTCAGGGAATAAATCGGATAGAAGCCGCTATGTACTGCGGAAATATAATCAATCAGAGGATACTAATCGACTCTGTTGACGATCTAATTCTGGTCTGTATCGTCTTCCTAACAAATGGTACTTAGGATTAAGCGGAGAAATTAATCTCGGTTTTATATAAATCAGCTCCCGCCCTAAGGCCCTAACAATCACTCTGCACGGTATTCGATAATTTGTTTGGCCATTATGAAGATATCACAGAAATAATTACTTAAACACATTTTTATGGGACTTGTTTGATTAATTTTCCGCTATGAAGATTCAATCTTTGTACGTGGGACCGATTGGTGGGGATTTGCTTGGGAATTGATGAGAATATTTCATGATGGCAATAAACTATGCAACAAGAGGATTATGTTCATCAGACCAGATGAGGAGTTGATATTCGCTTCACATTCGAGTATTAGGCAGATTGCATCAATATATCTAGTGGAAATCTGAACGAAACATAGCTGTAAAGAATGTCCGTCGGGAAGTTTTGTCTTATATTAATAATCGTTTCACTGCGAACCTCTTGGGTAATTTATGTCCCCGTACACTTAATTTCAAACCGCTCAGGTATGTTCACACACATGGAAATTTGTCCAACAATTTTGAACGCAATTCGTTATAGAGGGCTGTTGAATGTGTTCAATAACACGAACGACGAACTACGTGTAATATGCACATAACCACAGGAGCCCAGAAGGTTCAATTTGAAGTATTGAGTACGAAAGGTTTCATGTGCCTGAATTGTCGGGACAACCGGGCTGACGAAACAAACCAATTCTTAAGTTCAGCAATTACAGTATAAAGAGGCCAGGCACTCTCCAACTCCCCCCCCCAAATCACTATTAAGTGAACTTTCGTGTACGGGCATGAACTTTTCTCTGATCGCACATGGATACTACACTGTTCATAAAAACATAACTTAAGAAATGATTGTTTGCAGCAATTTCAGATTAGAAGTGGTCTTTTGACAGAATCCTTCAAAACCTAAAACAATCACTTCTATTCAAACTTTCGCGTACGCCCTTGATATATACTAGTGTATGGTCAATCTTAAATATATACTACACAGAAACCCTACGAAATAAGAGGAAGTCTGCATTTTCAGATAAGAAGGGGCAGTTTGATCCCTCCTGTAAAACTGCGGAAATTCGTTATTGGTCTGGGAGTTAATAGCCTAGGGTGCCCCTTCAACACCAGGACTAACTTCAACCCACTCATTTTCTTCCTTATTATGTTCCTCAAATTGTATGTAATCTTATCATGAACAAAATTATCGCGTAGAAACCAAACAAGATGGCGTCAAATATGGCCGCCGTTTTTTCAGACGAGGCACTAAGTCAGTTTGATCGAAACAGTAATGAGAACAGGGCAGGACATAATGGCAACCACAAGTGGAAAATTTTGGTATTTTTTCACTAATAGTTTCTAGAACACCTTCTGCTGTTTGCAACTGGTGGAGAATTGTGGCTTTCATGTTAGCTTTTCATGTTAACGTTCATTGGAGCAATGAATATGCCATTTCTCGGGCTCCATCCCATTCATAAAAGTTTAAAAAAAATTGTCATTGGGATTCTAGTCATATTTCAACAAGACATGAACAGAACAGTGCGATATGTGGGGAAACATACGATTAACTATGAATATTTAGCTGAATGGAACCAAATTTATTACTCTGACTCAAAACAGCCACCAAATTGGCAGCCAAATAAAATGGTAGATATTGCCACAGCGTGCAACCGGCGCTCACATATTTATGGTGTATTGCCCGATACAATTCGTCACGTCAGAACTAAAGTGTTCTGTCTCCATTTTTTCATTTTTGTGGTAAATATACATTAAAGTTTTGACCCCCCGGTTCACATGTTCTCATTCTATTTTTGGAAGATAGTACACAGCGGGTATGATAGCTGGTGTAAAAATACTATTATATGACGAGTTTCGAGACAAAACATATGATATCTTGGGTGTAATACGAAAAAACACTTTGGAGATAGAACAATTTGCGTAAAGTCTTCCGTTTTTTCCGTGCTATAGTGGTTTTCGTGTTTTTTAATCATATAAACGTGCAAAAATCCCACATCACGCCATTTTCTGCGATATTTAACCAAATAATTATCCTACAGATAAAATGTCCATACCTGGGAGTGAGAAAGCATTATTTCCAACTAGTCACTTCGCTGGCACTCTGCCAATTTCGGGTTCCATTGCTTTCTGTTGAAGGTCAGAGATACAACATTTTAGCACTGGAATTGATTTAATCATGTGGTACAAAATAAATAGATTCATTGGTCCACAGTGGAGATAGAACAATATAACACTGTCAAAAAAGTGGGTTTTTGAGATGGAACAGATTTACACAGCCTCTCATTCAAATTTGGTATACGTTAAACACGATATCTGGTGATTTTCGGACAGGAAAACCCACACTGAATCGAACGATACCAATATCTCATTTTCCCGACAAAATGGAGATAGAACAGTTTAGTTCTGATGCGACGAATTGCCTTTTTATCCACACCCCTGTTAATATGGGCCTGGGGAACATCTCACTCCATTCTCATATATAGGGTAGGGGTAACAGTGAAAATTCGCCTTTCTTATACTTGCTGGGCGCTTTTTGTAAAGTGCTCCAGGCTTTTAGGAACCAACATATCCATATACATTGTGTATCTCTTCATACAACTACACTGTACCTTCTACCCAAAATCGTCAGTTAATATTGAAATTGAGAGCATATCCCTTCAGTTGAGGTGTGTTAAAAAATTATAATAGGATCGGGGGTCTCCAAAACAGCGGAATTCGCCTTTAGTTGCCTATCCACTTTCTGTAAAGTGCCTAGGCTGTCGGGAACTAACACACCCATATAAGTGGTGTATTTCGTGATAGAACTACCGTTTGTCCACACCCTAGCTCAGTCATAATTTAAAGCATATCCCGTTAGTTCGTTGTGTTCAAGACTTCAAATATGACAGAGGTCCCGATGCTATATATAGTGAAAATAAATCCGCTTTTTGTAAAGTGTCCCATGCTTTCGGCACGAACCTATTCCCTCAATTCAGTTAATATTTAGAGTATATTCGTGGTATATTCAAGACTCAAATATGGTATGGGGATCCAAAAACAGTGAAAATTCGCCTTTTTTTGCCAGGCATTTTTTTTGTAAATTGCCCCATGCACTCTAAAAACTCCAGGTACTCTGGAGTACCAAATTTGGTACTCCGGCTGTCCCACACGGAGTACCAAAATTGTGGTACTCCAGAGTACCAAATGAGGTTTTGGTACTCCAGAGTACCAAACCTGAATGGTACTCCGGAGTACCACAGCACTTTTGGTACTTCGTATTTGGTACTCTGGAGTGCCAAATTAGGTACTCCATAGACCCTCATGGAGTACCCAAATTTTGGTACTTCAGAGTACCAAAATATATTTGGTACTCCAGACTGCCAACCTGTTTTTGGCACTCCAGAATACCAAAATATATTTGGTACTCCAGACTACCAACCTAATGTTGGTACTACACGAGTCGCATCCAATAATCCAGCCTGATATTCTACTGACGACAAGATTCACCAGAGTGTGACTGTTGTCATCGGTGGGATCACGAACATGAATACGTAACGTGACTAGAGAGTAGATATAGAGAGTTATTAGAAGGGCTGGTGCCAAATCATCCCTGGGCTATTTCCTCGGATAGTGGCTAGGAAAACAGAAGTGTACCACACAGGAGGTGATCTAATAGAGCCATGCACTCAAAATACTATTAGCATCCAACTGATACAGCATTTTTATTCATGTACAACATTCCACTCAAGGCAGATAACTATCAGCTCTGCATTATACATGTTTTTAGATCTGGACAATTCATACCCATGTTGCTATCATATGAGAAAAAGAAGAAACTAGTTAAATCATTTATTAAATTCAACAGTTAATGTGATAACATGGAATGTATATATATACACACTGATCAAAGAAATTTACATGTACCAACGGAGTCACTACATGGATTTACACATGTAAACCATTACACGGATTCGTAAAGTCAGAATCGTCAATTTTAAGGTCAAATGTAATTTTGTAAACAAAATTTAAATCGTTATTATGGAATGAAATAAGAATTTTTTTCTGCAAACTAATATATATCTATCTATCCATAAGATTTCCACTACAGCCCTCGAAATTAACGGCACCTTTTACCTTAAAATGGTCGATTCTGTCTTTACGAATCCATGTATCAACAGTATATCCTTTTAAATGATAACCCTATTTCATTATCATGTTGTGAAATCTAATGACTCCGTTGGTTAGTGCACTAACGCCATCTAGTTTCATGACATGCTTTTCCAGAAATATCATTGTATTCTTGACCTTCCGTTCATATTGTATCCCAAACACGAAGTAGGTCGACATCAGTAGAGATATTGCCAGCGTCATGTCACAAATCTCCATTTCTTCCATCACAATGGCTATCTTGTCACATGAGAAGAGGTGCCCACAAACACACCATTTTAGCACCAGTGCCGGTGTTGGTCCAAGTGGAACCTGTGAATGAGATTGAATATGAGTTAATAAAATTTGTTTAAATTACCTCTGTTCTGACAATATCTGGTAAAGAAGCACTGTCTGACTATTGACTAAGAATGCAATTGGGTGAAATTTTGTCAAAAAACGCTTGACATACAAACAAAATAATTGTTTGAACTCGGACACTAGCAATAAGCCAGTATCCGGTTCGGAACCATATGGTTAATTATATTCAGCCATATAAATGCCACACGTCCCTCACAAAGGAGAGGAGCCATAAACAGATTACGTTATGTAACTGAGTGGTACCCGAAGGAAAAAGATTCCCTTTTACTGGTGCAGGAATTTGAAATTCCAGAATCGTAACATTGATGAGCGCTGAATTAAAACAAACGCGCCGATTTATACTGACACAACAGTTATATCATAATGAGATCGCACCATTGAAGCAAATAGCGAATACATGATTAATTATCGGCTCGGACAGAAGCAGGGGTATCAAATCTCGCAAAATCAAAGCTTCAGACGACACCATGCCGCGCATGTGCGAATTGCTCATTAACTGAGACCGTATTGGGAGTAGTGACCTGACCACAGGTGGGCAATTCCACGGTTTCGGATGTACTCTTCGGACAACATATTTGGCTGAATCTTTTACGCTGGGGCGAATATCTGTACCTACTAGTATTTTATTCTAAAATGTTGAATTATGCTCAATCTTTTAGAAATAATAATATTCAGTTTTTGTGTATAATATTGTATTTCTATAATGTTTGTGGGTGCCTTCAATGATCGGTGTCGGACGTACTCATACTCGTAACCTACCCTCACTATCGGGTGTATTTTTAGGAAAATATCAAAATACCAAAAATCACTCTACTGATAAGGGTTAATAAAAGATTGAACTTAATTTATCAATAGAATAATTACATGTATATATTTTGAAACCGAATTATTTTGTACGAATCATATTAGTGATCTTTTTTGATAATCTCACTCTTTTATTGCTTGATACCGTACTTGTAAAATAGTCCTTCTATAAACTTGCCCAGACTAGGAAATAGACCGATTTATCTATTTTAACTTGAACGATCTAATTTACATCGGTTTGTGGATCTCCAAGACATATTGTCTGAGTGTCGAACACACTCCTCTGGTCGCCGAGTCTGAAAACAGTGAAATCATAGTAAAATTAAAAACTGCCCGAAATTGGCGAAAAGAAATAATGATATAAGACAAACCTTTAAATGAATCAACTAATTCCTCCAAACCGCAGTCAGTGAGCCAATTACACACATCCTCCAAAGTCCATTTGTCCACAAGGACCGCCATTGGTGGTATTATTTTTCGTCCGGATGATTTGAAAACAAAGAAAGAAGTGCGAATGGCGCTGCGATCGCAGGAACCGTAACTCTAGATAACAGCGCTTTGAAACTTCCAACCTGTAATCGATACGATTGCGAGTCGTATTATGCTAACTGCACAGCTCTGTTGGTATTACATACCTCTGTGGGATCCTGGGATACCAGCGCAGCGTCAGTTTGGTGCTCTGGACTACCAAAGCCTGCCGTAGGCACTCCAGAATACCTATACGCCCTCTGATTTTTCTGAGTGTGCTTTCGGGAACCAATCCATCCATATACATTGTGTATTTCCTGATATAACTACCATTTGTATACATATACCTTGGTTAATAATAAAGCACGTCCCTTCTCAGTTTAGTTCGTGGTTTGTTCAAAATTTCAAATAGGGTCCAAAAATATCACAAAAATTGTTATTTGCTAGCCGGCTGGCAAATATACATGCACTTCACTAGGCCTGTTAGTTCCTCGTGGATATTGATGGTGTCTATGTATCGTGGAGACATTTCTCAGTGAAACTAACTATATCCGTGGGTTGTTCACCCATCAATAAAATGTCTTCACCATATGGCTGAGCAACTGACCAGACTCGGGGTTTATAAACCCCACATCCAACAAACCAAACTAGACTTGGTTTTGGTTGCCGTTTTAGATGTTATCATGGTTACCCAACAGAAAGTGAGATTAGTATCATAACATAACATGTTCATTGCTGAGTGAATCAAAAATAAAATGGACTGCCTGACGAACAATTCAAAATAATCGAGACAAGATTAAAAGAAACAGCTTATATAGGAATAAACAAACAACACATGGAAAACATCGGAAAAACTATACATAAGGGAAACCAAATATGTTCTGCCCACTGTCCTGGTTATTCATAGAAATTTGACATTTATTCCGAAGAATGATCAGCCGAAAATATTAAAATCTCCTATTGCTCCCCATAGCGTTGTTCAACGTAAATGACGTCATGAAAAAAAAAACAGACAAGCGAGCGACCATGAAAGGCTGTCTTTGTGTTAGTTGTCCCCCGAAAAAAAAAAATCGGGGGAATATTAAAATAGCCGGTGTCCGTCCGTCCGTGCGTGCGTCCGTGCGTCCGGAAATGGTTTCCGGATGATAACTTTAGTTTCGGTTATTAGATCAAAAGAAAATTTCATAGGTGAGTTTATCAGCCCAA
Source organism: Siphonodentalium dalli (assembly GCA_032622095.1). NCBI lineage: Eukaryota > Metazoa > Mollusca > Scaphopoda > Gadilida > Siphonodentaliidae > Siphonodentalium > Siphonodentalium dalli. Next base: position 135,412,789 of record CP136062.1, on the reverse strand, counting down.
TATACAGGTCACGTTCGAATATTGGTTTGCTCCGCCCATTTTTGCGAGAGTTGTGGCCCTTTTTCGACTTTGAATCCTGTCAATTTCTGGTTTCCGGATGATAACTTCAGTTTGTGTGGTCATATCTGAACCAAATTTGAAATGTGCGTTTATCAGCTTGAAATACAGATCAAGTTCGAATATGGGTACGATCCACCCATTTTTGTCTGGTTGCTTCGGACTTAGGGTCCTTGTTATTTTTTTTCAGAAAAGCTGATGCCCCAAATGAAGCCACCTTTTCGGGGTCACTTGGGCCATCTAGATGGCAACAAAGGCGTCTACTAGGGGTAACTTTTTATGAGAAAGATAATGGTGCGGGTTAGAATTTTCTAAAGTGACGCCGTGTGTTGTCAGGGGCAGAAAAGGGGAGGGGCAGAAAATATTTTTGTCACCGATTGCCACGAAACTTATATACAATCATCCCCATGATATAAGGAATCTAATGGCGTGGTTTAAATATGCCAAAAGTTGCGCCGTTCGAGTCAGGGATGCACGGAAGGGGAGAGGGGCACCAAAATTTATCAAACTAATTTTAGCGCAGAGGCCTATCTAAATAGCACCAAAGGGGTCTACTAGGGATAACTTTATACGGGAAAGATAATGGTGCGGGTTAGAATTTTCTAAAGTGACGCCGTTGTTGTCAGGGGCGGAAAAGGGCAGGGGCAGAAAAAATGTTTGTCGCCGATTGCCACGAAACTTATATATAATCATTCCCATGATAGGAGGAATATAATGGTGTGGTTTAAATATGTCAAAAATGGCGCCGTTCGCATCAAGGGTGCACGGTAGGGGAAAGGGGCACCAAAATTGACAAATCTAATTTTAGCGCCGATTTCCACCAAATTGATATATATTTTCCTCCATGGTACACTGAATATAATTGTGTGATTTAAAGACGACAATTGCTGTCGTTTGGATGACAGATTGGGGAGGGTGGGCACTAAATATGATAAGAATGGGTTTATTCGCCTATTGCCACCACACTTATACAATATCATCCCCATGGTATGAGGAGTCTAATGGTGTGGCTTAAATCTGTCAAAAGTGGCGTTATTCGAGCCAGGGGTGCACTGAAAGCCAGAGGGGCACCAAAGTTGATACGCAATATTTTTAGCACCAATTTCCACAAAAGTGATACACATTCTTATCCATGATACGAGTCCAATCGTGTGATTTAAAGACGCCATATTGGTGATGTTTGGGTGAGAGATGGGTGTGGGGTGGGCACTAAATTTGATCAAAATTTGTTTAGTCGCCAATTAGCATCAAACGTGCGGCCATTCGAGTCAGGGATGCATAGAGGGTGAGAGGGACACAAAAGAGATAAACAATATATTTAGCGCCGATTTCCACCAGATTGATACATATTATTCTCCGTGATACGACGAATCTAATCGTGTGGTTTAGATACGCCAAATTGGTGCGGTTTGTGTGAGATATGGGGGCCCTAGATGTAAATTTGATACGAAATTGTATACTCGCCATTTTTCACCAATTATATATAGCTATATTTCCATAATGAGTCTAAGCGTGCGGTTTAATGATGACAAAAGTGGCGCCGCTTCAGTCTCAAATAGGGATGGGATGATCACCAAAAACTGAGAAAAATATCTTTAGTGCCAATTACCATCAAATTCATACATGTTCTTCTCAAATGATACGAGCTAACAAAACAGATACATATAAAAAAAATATTAAACGTATATTTATCATTTTATTTAAGAGATACACATATTTTTGCAAATTGATAGACCTCGAACCGTCAGAGGATTGCATATTAGAATGGATCAAGTATATATAGCACAATTGAGTCTGTTCCATTCAATATAAATTCAACACAAAATTTGCAATAAACCACTCAAACTCTTGCTCTGTGTCGGGCACGTGTAGCTGTTATACATGCATATCAACGTTTCTTTTAAACTGAGAATATTTCGCCAATATATAGCGCCATGAACAGAAGAGCACCTGCACATTTCTTTAAAACATCTGTATCTTCATGGAGATAGCCAGGTGTCCTCAAAATATTAGTCAAACCCACAAGATTGATTGATACATTGATAGATATAGATGTAAAACCCAATAGTCGTCTTTTATTTTTGCGAACTAATGTGTTTATGATGTTCATGTTGCACATCATAACGTCTGACGTATTCGCAGTTGTAAATAAATAATATATGGGTGGAACGGATTAATCGAGATAAACAAAATGACAATCAACAAGGTGATCCACTATACTTATATTCCATGTATAAGAATCATGTTTTGTGATGTTATTTGAAAATACAATTTATGATAATACGTGTAGCACTTTGAGCAAGAGTATTCTCTATTCCCACCAAATATCCACAGCATGCAGAGCGTTTCACATCACTTAAATATGTGCAACGCCGGGTAACCCTGCTAGTATACTATATAAAGGTATACAAAGAACACTGGTATGATTTGTAAATGAAGATAAATTGGGGATATACATTAAGATGTCAAAGGATATGTGTATTGCTTGCGTCAAAATGGATGAGGGTGTGAGATGTGAACCGTCGATCGATGATGTGATATTTCTTTTCCAAATTTATGTATTATTATTCGCTCTGTTTGATATATTATTAATCATTAAATCTGTGTGTTTCTATAATATACTTTTGAGTAGCAATGAATAATTTGTAATTTATTTGCTCAGTCTCACGAGTGGAGCCGAATATAATATTTCCAATGGTCAGATGTAATATGCCCAGTCTAGATATACTATCAAGGAGTTTAAAGGGGTACTGTACCCCAATTTCAATAAATTCCCGGTGACAATATAGCGATCTAATATGAATATTATATTATAAAATAACTAATTTGAGTCGACGATGTCTACTGAAAACGTTACGGTTAACAGGCTATCGTAAAAGTAAATTGAATTATTTAATATAAATTCATTTATGGCTGGAGTCATAAAATGGAGAATTATGCCATTACGAGTTACCGTTCTTGAAATCGCATATGTTGCGTGTCTTTTATCGACGGCCGTTCGCGAACATTATTGAGTTGCAAACAAAACATGTTACCTGCAAAAGAAGGCCCGTTATAACCGATTCAGAAAAAAAGGAGAAAGAAACAAGAGTCATAAAGCGTCAAGTATTTTATAGGGAGTGAGATTGTTCGATGCAGGGGGCGCCGGAAGCATCCAAGGGCAGGGGGGAGAGCCTACAAAAAGGGCACTTTTCCGCAAAAAAGGGCATTTTCTCCGCAAACTCGGGAAAATAACCATAAATTCATTGTGGCAAAAATCCCTATTTTAATGATATTTGTCGGTTTTTATCGCCGTTTGGTGATAAAATTGACAAAAAATTTATATTCCTTGTGAAATTGGTGGTATTTGGACCAAAAAAGTCATATTTTGCTATAAAAACACGAGATTAAACACACAAAAAGCATTTTCTGTCTCCAGAAAAAGGGCAAGTCCTCCCCCCGCTCGCACCCCTTGGTCAAGGGCAGGGGGGGGGTCAGCTGCCCCCTCTGCCCCCTCTTCCGGCGCCCCTGGTTCGATGGAAGAGATTGAATGCATCAATCGAAGCTGTGAGCAATGAACTTCCGGTTCTTCCTGCGACCTGCGTCTTCTCCGGTGAAGGTCAAAAACATGGCGCGTAGTTTGAAATCGTAATATTTTTGTTTCCAAGATCAATATTTTCTTCGCTAAATTAGGTTTATACGAAACTCATATAACACGAACACAATCTAACTTGAAAGTTATTTCAATGGGAGTAAATAAAAAAATCGCCTATCTTTGTGAACAGTACCCCTTTAAGTCTTTCATAAATAAAGTAAGGGCATTCGAAGAAAAAGTAGTATGCTGTTTCCTCGGGTACACCACAACAACATTTCGGCGAATCGGCAATTGATTAATATATTTATCAAAATTAAGATTACTACGACTGTTTCGCAGTTTAGGGTGCAGTATGTTCCTCGCTCGGCTTCCGACGAGGTAGAAGGGAGGAGGTTTCGGTATAACATGCATCGCGACTAGTATTTGCTCTATAGTCTTTTGGTTTATATTCTTCTTATGGTCTTTATTTTCTTTATTTCACTCTTCATGTCAAGTTCATGAGGTCATCAAGAAATTTGTTCCACTGGATAATCATAGAAGGAAAGAATGATTTGTTATAATATTCAGTCTTTCGGGATAAAGAGTTAAAACGGTAGGGATATCGGGAAGGGTAATTTGTGTTGTCCACGTAGCGCGCAGGTAATATATCTGTCAAATATTTCGGAGCATTTCCAGCTTGGATTCGGTTGAACATTTTAAATTTATGAAATTTTCTTCCATCTTGCAGTGATTGCCAGCCCATTTCTGTTAATAATCTATGTGTGATGGGACATGAGCGAGTTAAGCCCGATACAATACGAGCCGCATCTAAGTGCAATTTGTCAAGCGTATTTAGAAGGGAATCGGGAGCACAGTCCCAAATAATAATGACCTTTGTAACAAGAAGGGTCGGGCCAGTTTCAGCTGTAGTGACACAAGTACCATCAGAATAGAGTCTGTAGTCAGGGATTCTAAATCTTGATGAATATCGTTAACGTATATGATGAATAAAAAACGGCCGATTACGGAGCCCTGGGGGACTCCCGATGAAAGTGGTCTGAAAGGGGATGCAGTATACCTCCTAAGTTTGAGAAGACCTCTGTGCCAAACTCTCTCGAAGGCTTTAGAAACATCACAAAATACAGCACAAGTATGCAAATGTCCTTCGAGAGAGCGGCATATGTCATGGTGTAATTCTAATAGCGAGAATGTAGTGCTGTATCCATGAAGGAAGCTAGATTGGTGCTATATATCAGGTGATTTGTTTCAAAATGTTGAGTTAAAGTTTTCAAGACTAATTTTTCAAGTATTTTCCCAACACAAAAGGGATATTGGGCGGTAATTACTGGCATCAGTCCTTGTGTTGAAGGCTCTATGCGTAAACATGGGATTTGTTGTGCGACTCTCTGACCAATCAAAGACACTGTTTCTTACTGAAGAGGGGACATTGGGATACAAAGATTTCACAGATCTTATTTCTGAAAACGGGTATCCCCCAAACATCTAAGGTCAAACAGATTGATGTGGCTAAATTAGATTAATTATTCCTCACATCTGGCCGAACATTTTGATATATGATATGTATATATCTTACTGTCAACCAGTGTGCAGGATGTTACAACATAATCAATTAATATATTTAAAGGGATACTCTACTCAAATATTGTTGGTTTCTATAGTCTCTGCTTCGTAAAATAAGGTAACCATATTTCCATTATTTAAAAGTCTGTTGAGTACGAAGTAATGTTACGGTTGGCAGATTAGCCGGAATGTGAAAATATAACTGTCGTCGTCGGTTAATTTTGGTACCGTTTTCAAGCAAATTTTTCAAATAAATGTCCATATACTCATTTAAGTTATTGTATGGTCACTAGTCATTGAGTGGCTTGAGTTCAATTTACGCCCCGTATCAACATAATTTTGTACACTATCACGTGTGCCATGCTTTGCCCAATCCACTTTTCGTCAACTAATTTGATTACGTCTTGTACACGGAAATTACGATGGATCGAGCCATAAATTAAATTAATTTCAAATTATTAACTTTGATTTTAAGATAACCTGTTAACCTGAACGGTTACAGAATCTTCGACTCAAATCACTTATTTTTCTATATATTATGATATTATCGATATTATATCGTTGTTATTATCGGGAATTTATTGAAATTGGCGTACACTACCCATTTAAGTTGAGGCCTGAACATTATAGGTTCCTTTAAACTCGAGCAAATGTCACGACACTGAGCCGCTCCAACGACAATTGCGTGCGTAGATTGCGCAACTGGCCGATTTGCCATGGTATGGCGGTGTGAATCCACGATTTAAATCAGGTTATACCTATGATGAATTATCTGTGAAGAGCTTAGCCTGTGTAATTAAGACTGAACACACCTGTCGATAAATCGGTTGATTGGCGCAGAACCTCTGATCCAGATGATTGGACAGACGTTGGTCGCGTGATCAACCCAACGATCAGTGGAAATAGACACCTATTTGATCAGGGAATCACCTGCTTTCGATATCAGGTGTGTAACTGAATTAATTCTGATTGATTAGCGAACTCATTGGGCTGATAATATCGTGGTGTTGCTATACTCCAACTCTAACAACAACGACAAAAGGAGACGATTTCGTGACGTTTTGCTTGGAAATATACCCACACTGGTGGGTCAGCGTTTCGCCCCTAAATACCCGATCCATTAGCCACTTCCGATGTGGGTTTCCACTACATGATGATATAGCATAAATTATTACGAACCAGGCGGCTAGTTCAATTTGGGCAAGGACCAGTCTGACTTTGTATCGGTACTCGCGGAAATAAAAGTAGATCTGACTAATAGATTGGTCATCTTTAACGGACATGGATCGGTATAACCCCACAACTAGGTATAGGCCTACATAATTTGGTGAGAGTTATTTCAAAAACATAACTATAGACCGGAATATAACGGGTCAATACTTGTTTTGTTTATATACAATACAGTATACAGTGTATTCATCACATATATTTTCCCATAGATGGAATATCCATTGACTCAAGATATCCCTTCCCCGTGGAACATTTATACGTGACCTATATAATTACGAGTTTAGCTCAGATCTGACTACAAATCCATATCGTCTATATTTTGTAAAAGTCACAGGCTCCCGGTGGCTCAGTTGTATGGTAAGACTAATGTCGCATTAGGCATATTTAAGCCACCCATGACTGACAAAGTAACCGGGGTAGGTCGAATCCCTATATGTCCCCAGGTTTGTGATCACACGCCTGAATGGAAGCTAATCTAATTATCCTGGTACATTTGTCAGTTGCTTAAGGGATGGGCGGTGGTTTCTATGTGCATTTGAGTGATATTCCAGGTGCAAGCAGAACTGGACGAATTATGCTCACACGACGTTAAGAATAACGGAGGCAGAAAAGCCCTGGCAGGATTACGAGAAGGGCTGAACATCTGGAATATCAACAGAAAGGATACTTCTGGACATGCATGTGTCTATTATTTCATAGTGCTAACACGTGTGATCGGTGCGATCTGACGAGGAATCCGATCTGTCTCCCACATACGCCGTGTATAGTACATGGGACAGAACTACCCTTGCGATATCCCCCGAACGGCACAACAATTTTGGAATATCAGGAGAGAGGAATTATTATATCCTGGCGAGTTGAAATAGACTAACACTGATAGTTTACCGTGAATTTGAGGGCTTTAATGTATTCAAATTGTGTTCTGCTATAACAGATTTTATACTTTTTTATCACTTTAGTATGTGTGCGTGTCTTACTGCCCATTTGCGTGCGAAAAAGGAAACTGCCACTTGCTACATGTCGCATTCTTCCGTATTTCTGCTGACAGTAGATCATTATAGAGATACTGGGCTCTGGTTAATCAATACTTGTATCTGGTGTTGTATACTTAAAATACCATATATCGCTGGTTCTCAAATGACATTGACACAAAATATAACTTTTTCTCGGAAATTTAGGTTTTTTATAGTGGAACGTAGTATCACAATATTTAAGTCAGCAATGAACTGTAATCTGAATATAATGACAAATGCTTTTGTTTGGTATCTCGACCCGCCTTTTGTGTATACAAAGTTTATTCAAATGACAGATTTTACTATAGTATATTTTCTAAAATTCAGATCCTATATAGGCAGTACCGAAAGTACCGAGAGCTACATGTATGGAGAATATTTATACCGAGGTATAGGCACAAGTGAATCACCGTTTTGAACTGACGTCATATCGGGAGCATTAAATCCACCCTGATATAACCAGCTGTGGACCCGATATATATACGGAGGGGAAAATTGTCATTAGAATAAAAAATAACAATGTTCCGCATTAATGACTTGTGAAAGAGTTTCAGGTTGGGATGCGAACACGTAATTACCAGTGTGATCGGTGTGATTCAATCTGGAACCGCAAGCTCTACGATAGGTCGGTAAGAGATTCTCAGAAAGCCTCTAGTTTTTTTTTTCCAGATACCCTGCACTTTCGAGCCCTCGAGAAAATCATGTTCTATGTTGTAAATCAACGTTGGGCACACGCGGCATTGGTGTGCGATCTTTTATTCTGGACTGACTACTATGAAATAAATTTGTAGATGATTGACTAAAAAATTGCACAAAATCGAAATACTTGCAAATTAAAACCGAGATTCAACGACGATTTATAACAATAAAAATTCGTCGTGGTTGTGGTACGATTTCCGCGATCATATTTCTGAAAAATTCTTGAAATTTCTAAGAAAAAATAAATAAATTTCATTCTATGACAACCATGATGATAATATGCGATCAAGCTCGGCATCTGTTCTTTCACTAGTTTATTCTAACGAAAATAGTCTATATATAGTGGGCTTCCTGGAGCTGACTTTTTGAATTTGTCGTCGATTTTACGAATTATGTCAAAATTCATCTTTAAAAACACAAACAACATTTTAGAGGACCGTGCCAATCCACAATAAAAATCGCACACCCGTGAGGTGTGTCATAGGGGTCAGTGAACATGAAAATAGCAAGTAATATCGAGGGCTCGATAATGCATGCATGGTCGAATGATAATTTCGAAAACCAGAGTGCACCAGTCTGACTCTGCCACCGCCTCGGTATTAGGCTTTGGTTTTCTATATTTAGAGAGGGTTTCCAGCAAAAATGTCCAACTCGAACTCCCCAAATTCAAACATCCGATGTTTTTTGTTTTTTTTTGCTCTTTAAAAACACTTCTTCGAATATTTCCGTTATTTCGTCAACAACTCTTCTTCAATATCTACGTTATTTCGTCAAAAACACTTCTTCTCATACAAATCACCGTTATTTAGGGTTATTGCCCTTCATATTAAATATGAAGCTCACGTGCAGGATTAGCAAAACATAAAACATGTCTTCATTTAGTGGACAATCCCAAGCTCGCGTGCCACGCGTGGTTGGATTGTCCATTTATTAATGACCATTTTAGGTACCGATTGTCCATTTATAAGTGGACAATCCTTGAAGAATTGCCAGGTCAAGGGGGAAGGATAGACCCTTGCATACAGGATTGTCAGTACGTCAGAAAAGCAATATTCTGCAATATCAGGAGAATAGGAACGAATATAGTGCTTGGAGGTGAACTAGTTTATCTCTTGTATAGTTTAGCACGAAGTTGGCCGTTTGAAATATATTGATAATATTGATATAATAGATGTTCTACTTTGATCACGTTTTTATGTACTTATGTATTCTCCCAGCCAATGTACATGGTACGGAAACACCGGAACACATAAAACAATACCTACCACGCGTGTCCAATGCGGATGGACGATGGTTAACTTAATTAGTTAATTAATAATATTCATATTAATGGTGTCATCAGGACGTGACACGAGTTTGACAACTAAGAATAGACAATATGTTATGGCAGTTTACAGGCTGCCGCCATGTGATGTGGAAGCTACCTGATTTAACCTGGAGAACAGGTGGCTATGGAAGTTTGAATCTCTTTGATCATTGTCCACGTTTTCTTTAAAACAGATAGTCGTATGCTACTTAATAGCAATTCAATTTACCAAGACTGTACACACTGCACCAGCGCAGCTCCCGCCATGAAATAGTTAATGCTGCACCAACGCGGGCTCCCATCATCAAATAATTAATGCTGCACCAACGCAGCTCCCGTCATGAAAGAGTTAATGCTGCACCAACGCAGCTCCCATCATCAAATATTTAATGCTGCACCAACGCAGCTCCCTTCATGAAATAACTAATGCTGCAACAACGCAACTGCCGTCATGGTCCCCCCCCCCCGTGTACGTGCATGGTATCGCCAAACCCCAGGGTATCGCCAAAACCGAGAAAATGGGAAAGTCATTTTCACGTATATGATATGGGGATATGTTTGTTTCTCATCGTATAACAGACAACGAACAACGCATGTGTACGTCCACATAGAGCAGGAATATTTATCCACCCGCTGTCAATCAGTTTTCCCAGATCAAACCATTTAATATGTTTTGGCGAATTCTTTCAATAGTGTTTTTGCTTTTGCTCACCTAAAATTTTCGAGAACATCCACCCACTAGTATAGTTCCTGGACTTCGCCAAAACAAATGCCGGTATATAGTTGAATCTGTCAATGAAGCATATAGGATTGAACATAATTTAAAAAATCAGTGTCGTTCTCAATATCCGCGCGATATGGATGGACCACTGTCGGCCCAGACAGATGTTAACGCCGCAGATGAAGATGTCACCAAACGCCGATCATCTGTGCAGCAAATATGCGTATCACTTAAGGAGTTTTGATGAGTTTTCGAGTATTTTTATGTGTATCTGAGACTGATCAATTGGACTGCGAATGTCATCTGAAATATGAATCCATAACATATTCGAAATATTGTGTACATATCTATTATGAATGTATTTCAATTGAAATTAATTGAATATCCATCTCAGCATTCAGATTTGCGATCTCAAAAAGGTGAATGAATGATAACGTCATGCCTTGATCACATGCACGTGAATGCTGTCGTTCGTATGCATGCAGCTAACCGTGTATTCGTTTAGTATTAACATACTTGGAGTTTGTATATATAAGTGAATAAGTTATTTTGATTACTAGAATTTAGATATAGTTTTCGAAAGTGAATTCTGTCTTAATCAAGGATTAAAACATGCCATTTTTGGAAAGCGATATATCGATTTGTATAAACTTCTTGTGACAACCTTGATAATGCACATCGTGTTGATAAGTGAATATTGGTTCGCCCAAGTATGAGACACGCCGCAACAATAAGTTATTCCTTTGATTGCGGAAATCCACGGTGAAAAGAATATTTGGTGTAATGATTGTGCAGCAATGTGTAGAGCGATTTTGACATTTTGCCATGTGTATTTGTGACAAGTGAAACCCAGAATTTTAGCTATTTTAGAACGTAACTTCTATGGGGGTCTTCTTCTACCTGTTTCGCCATAAACCAAATATGTTGGAGTTGACTTTTTCAGGTTTAGAATAATCTTACAAAATTTCAAATGTACTCGTTCAAAAGAACTTGTTGAGCAAGCCTCCATATCTTGTTAGTTCATGCATGTTAGTGTGCTTGACTTCTGAATGTTATATGTTGCCCATCTGCGAAAAATTGACACTTACCAAAAATGCTTCGAACATTTCTGGTTATATGTGGGAATAAAAAGACAACCGGACTCTGTTTTTTCAGTGTACATGCATGTTAGTGCGCTTGTCTTCTGAATTTATATGTTGCCCATCTGCGAAAAAATTGACACTTTGATGCTTTGAATATTTCTGGTGATAGGTGCATGGTAATAAAAAAGACAACTGGGCTCTGGTCAATCAATAATTTTATAATATATACACACAGAGGTATATATAACTAGATGTGTGTCATCGTTTTGTACTATAACCTCATATCAGAATCCTTAAGATTCCTGATATAACCCGGTGTATACCCGATATACGGAGGTGAAATTGTCATTCCAATCAAAAAACAATCTTCCGCAGTAATTACTTGTGAAGGGGTTTCATGTTGGGATGAGAAAACGTAATTACCCGTGTTATCGGTGCGAGCCGACGTAGAACCGGATCAATTCCACTCACGCGACGTTAAGAGTAAAGGAGCGTGGTTCGTTTTCTAATTAAACGAAGAATCACAGAATAAAGACGAAGACACTAGCATGACAGGGAAGAAACAATCCAAGCATCGTTTATATCATATTCCTGGCGCACCAAGTTTTTGCATTAGAACGCGAAGTGGAATTACCTGACAACTTGTTGTCAATCGGGGTTGAGATGTCGGCGAACCAGGGTGTCGTTTTATTCCAGCGTATCGTCGTCCAGTATAAATATGAGAGTGTCAGTAGGCACCTCTTCGCACTGAATCTCAGACAATGACAGAAGGGACTGCGACGTGGTGACAGAGGTGGGACAGGATAGATAAACATATCATTTAGGAATTTGACGCATGAATTAACAGCAGTTGGAATTTCATAATGGGAAATAGTTTGTTTTATGATATTTAAAATTTCCAATCAATACCTCTTGTAACTGTGGTGTTTTAGAGCAAGTAAGGAATATTCTCCGACAAGTTAACTTAAATATTAAATTGCATTGCAGCATTTCCAAAAATAGGGGGTGTGTGTGTCAAATGGTATTTACCGAAGTTGAGAATTTGGTCTGATTCAAGAGGAGGAGTTGTATTTTGATATATGCACCGGTCCGTAACCATGGCGACTTCCGTTACTGTCGGTACCACATTAGCTTTATTTTATTATCGCAAACTTACTAATACTAATGTCTGCATAAATGACAAGTATTCGACTTCCGCCAAACGAATGTCTTCATTTTTGGTTTTCAGTTTTAACCAATAACGTGGCAATGTGCAGAGTTGTGACACAAATAGATAACACGCTGAGTCAGCTGCCATTTGGCGTCACGACACGAACAAAGTCGTCCAGTCATAATTCACAAGGCATACACTTAGTGTTCGTGTCAAATACTTCAAAATTCGGAGTACACATGCATGTTCTGCACTATACAGTAAACAATCGGCTTCCACAAGTATTCTAAAAAATCTACACACGAATCGCCAAGAAGATTGAAGATCAAGACCAATGATTTCTCATTCCATTGATTCTCCGTCACATTTCAAAAGGCCACCTGCTACATCAGTGACTCATAATGTACTTATTATATATGAACACCTCAAAATAAGTTCCCCTGGGATATTGCTCGGTATTTCAAGATAAGAATCATAAGGCTGACTGTCGGGACATTCTACATGCACAATCAGTCTGATGGATTGAGATGCTGTCATTCAGAGTGCTATCATGCTTAAGTCATCACCGATGTATGAATGTTGTTTTGATCAGCCTGAACTCAACAGTCACACACGAATCAACGTGTCCCCAGTATAATGACTGGACGCTTGATTCAATATAATATATAAATACACGTTCTATTGTTTAATAGCATACCAAATCTTTAAAATTTCACCGTTTTAGGTATCAACAAATCCAGTTTATATATATATATATACTAGAAGGTGACCTGATTTCGTCCGGGCTTTGACCTTGAATTGTCCATTTGAAGGTCAAGGTCAAGTGGGGTAACGATTTGACCAGTCCAAAACACTGCCCGGACAAAAGTACCCGACAAACGTGCCCGTCGAAATCCATCCGGTTTTACCCAATTTGACCTCGAATTGATGATTTTGAAGGGCAAGGTCAGGTCGGGGTCATGACTCGACCCGTCCAAAACACCCAGTGGACAAAAGTAACCCTATGTATAAACTTTCGTGGAAATCCCATCAAAATTCGCGATTTGACCATGAATTGACCCGATTTCAATGTCAAGGTCACGTCGCACGGGCAAATGAATAGGCTTATGAGACTCCCCATACGAAAGTATCCCTAGACAACAATTTTCATCGAAATCCCGTGATATTCGGGCGTTTGACCTTGAAGTGACCCGATTCAAGGTCAAGGTCGCGTCGCACGGGCAAATTAATAGGCCCATGCCACTCCCCGGCCGAAAGTACCCCCACATACCAAGTTTCATCGAAATCCCGTGATATTCGGGCGTTTGACCTTGAAATGACCCGATTTCAAGGTCAAGGTCACGTCACATGGGCATATTAATAGGCCTATGCCACTCCCCGGTCGAAAGTATCCCACATACCAAGTTTCATCGAAATCCCGTGATATTCTGGCGTTTGACCTTGAAATGACCCGATTTCAAGGTCAAGGTCACGTCGCATGGGCAAATCAATAGGCCCATGTCACTCCGCGGCCGAAACCACCCCCACATACCAAGTTTCATCGAAATCGGCTCGGCCGTTTTCGAGTCCATCGCGAACAGACAGACACAGAGACACACACACACAGACATATCTTCCAAAATATATAGACTAGAAGGTGACCCGACTTCGTCCGGGCTTTGACCTTGAATTGTCCATTTTGAAGATCAAGGTCAGGTGGGGTCACGATTTGACCCGTCCAAAACACTGCCCGAACAAAAGTACCCGACAGGTCGGGGTCACGATTCGACCCGTCCAAAACACCCAGTGGACAAAAGTAACCCTATGTAACAACTTTCGTGGAAATCCCATCAAAATTCGCACGGGCAAATGAATAGGCTTATGAGACTCCCCATACGAAAGTATCCCTAGACACTAATTTTCATCGAAATCCCGTGATATTCGGGCGATTGACCTTGAAATGACCCGATTTCAAGGTCAAGGTCACGTCACACGGGCAAATTAATAGGCCCATGTCACTCCCCGGCCGAAAATACCCCCACGTACCAAGTTTCATCGAAATCGGTTAGGTCGTTTTCGAGTCCATCGCGAACAGACATACACACAGACACACACACACACACAGACAGATCTTCCAAAATATATAATAGACTAGAAGGTGACCCGACTTCGTCCGGGATTTGACCTTGAATTGTCCATTTTGAAGGTCAAGGTCAAGTGGGGTCACGATTTGACCAGTCCAAAAACACTGCCCGACAAAAGTACCCGACAAACGTGCCCGTCGAAATCCATCCGGTTTTACCAGATTTGACCTTGAATTGATCATTTTTAAGGTCAAGGTCTGGTCGGGGTCACGATTGGACCCGTCCAAAACAATCAGTGGACAAAAGTAACCCCACGTATCAAATTTCGTCGAAATCCCATCAAAATTGGCGATTTGACCTTGAAGTTACCCGATTTCAAGGTCACGTCGCACGGGCAAATGAATATGCTTATGAGACTCGCCATAAGAAAGTACCCCCACATACCAAGTTTCATCGAAATCCCGTGATATTCGGGCGTTTGACCTTGAAATGACCCGATGTCAAGGTCAAGGTGACGTCGCACGGACAAATTAATATGCCTATGTTCGTCCCCGGCCGAAAATACCAAGTTTCATCGAAATCGGGTGGGCCGCTTTCGAGTTAATCGATTACACACACACACACACAAACACATACACAGATCTTCCAAAATATATAATAGACTAGCTGGTGGGCCCGACTTCGTCCGGGCTAACCCGATTTTACCTTGATTTTACCCGTCCAAAACACAACACTCCATGCGACCCGATAAAAAGCTCCACTCTGATGCAAAAGACGAAATTGTGAGTGTTGGTTTGTAACCGGGATTTCTGAGTTTTGGTTTGTAACCGGGATTTCTGAGAAGCATTATGCCTATATCCACACTAACTCCCCCCCCCCCCCATAAGCCCTGACCTAAGTGTCATACATTCACTTTGATGCAATTATATTGCAGAAATGTTATAAGAGTACTATGGCCCGTATATCTCTCTGCAGATGCTAATAACGTTGAATGGTAAACAAACGCTCTTTATAGCGAAGCGTCAAAAACAAACGCTCATTAAATTATCACTTGATTAACCGCCGTTTTTTGTGACTGAGAGTGGAGAGTGGGTGATCTGGGCTTCTCCAAAATGCGACGTCGACGATTCCAGTGGCATTTTACATTTGGATAAGAAGTTTGGTCTCGATCGGTCAACCCGTTTTCGATTCTATAAAGGACATACCGGTACAGACAGACAGAGGTCTTCAAAATATATATGAGATATTCATAACATCATGGGAGGTATAACTTGATTTTGCTTTATTAACATAAAATTATAATTAATTTCATCTAAGAAGAGAGCCACCTATACATACTGATTTAAGAATTTTCATTAATGTTGAACGATTGCGTATACAAAGATGTATCTGGCTGTATATTTGTGGCTCCTTTATTCGTATTGTATTATATATGGGGTATGATGTTATATCATGTATACACAAATGAAGCTCCCTCTCAGAGAGCTAAGATTACATGCTTTGTTTGTAATTTACTTGTTTTATGAAATTATGAATTATTCTAATTCTTGGTATACATAAAGAGTTAAATACTATTTTAATCCATCACATATATTATAATCCTTGTTTTGTGTGTTCTCTAAATGATAATCGCTTCCATGCATATCATAAAAAAGGTCTGTCAAAATATTCGTGTACATATGTCACATTTTGATACTTCATTGTAAAATAATGACTTCGATTTTCATTTTATCAATTATAATCTCAAATAAACACAACATATCGAAATTAACAGATTTGTGTCCCCTCCCCACCCTCCCATAGTTAATCCGTTCTACTTTACATCACACCTCTGCACTCCTGCTTCTATAGCTGGTAGAATCTAGCTAGTGGACCCCATGCATATTAAATCTTGTGGGCTCTGCCCCTACACCGCATCATCAGGCAAGCTATGGTGATAACAAACACTATATACATAAATCAACAAATCGCAAGATGAAGGAGATCACTCGACCTTTTCGACCATCCCGGGCGCTTCAAGTCCAACTGCCCACTCTCTTTCTTTGAATAACTTGTCAGATTATGTATGCAATGAGGATCATATGTGGAATTCATGTTTTTGTTAATAGCGTCAGACTGAGAGAAATTCCTTGTCGAAAGCGACTTGACATTTTGCCCGGATTTATGCAAAACGTGCGTATATTATAGATATTGAAGCTATATGGTTGCCGTTCGAATTATTTTCTAACAACATTTTTAAAGGTACTCAATCCGATTCGACGGTCCCCATATCATCAGATTTCAACAACAACAACAACAAAAATTTTTGAAATGCCGCTACAGTTATCAGAATCGATTAATTGCACAAAAATAATGCTAACCACAGTCAACTATAGTATAAAATTGCCCAAAACCTGTTATTTATCAACGTTTTGTTCAACGAAATTTTGTCGGTTGTCAAATATCTGACACAAAAAATCCACTGGAATTTAGAGTTGTCGATCTTCATCCGCTATCTTGACAGATAAGTTCTTCTCGTCGACAATTTACTGGGCCACTTCTAATTAAAATAATAGATTTAAAATATCGTATCTGATCACTCCTAGCTTTGATGGGAGGGTTCCTGGACTCGAATCAAATATTTTTTACCCCCGAAGCCAAGGAAATAGTAATTTGCAAGTGTTAATTCGGATTGAGTACCTTTAAGTGTCAAGTATTCAAATATTCACGGTTCAAATGAACTACATGTATATGTTACTGGCCTGTCTTTGTAGATTAATTTTTGTTCAAATCGATGCTGTGATATATGCTGTAAGCTGTTGAAGAAATTAGCTCTTTATAATCATGCTGTTGTGCAAATTGCTTCAATATTGCCCGGTTGCACGGGCCCGGACTTGAGTTAGAATATTTACACCGCCCCACTGCGATGGGTATGCGTCCCCTAATGTGATAACGTTTGTTGTGGGTGCATCACGTGATGGTGTTTTACGTATTAGTAGCGCCAAGGAGGCCGTATCAAATGAGACATAAATGGAAGACTTTCGGGGGTTCGGCATAGGTCATGGTCCACTGCCGTCCTACATCACTCTTCTTCATAGAGTTTCATATTACAATAACGGTATCTGTAAACATTGTTGTACTGTTTTCCTGTCAGTGGAAGTTTCAAATCCCGCGCCAGTTTATGACCCTTCGGCAAGGTCACTTGTGTTGTGGTCTCTTCGTCGTACCTAGATACGAAATATGTATCTGGTTTGTTGGGTAAGGGTAAGCTGCTCTAGTGAAGCGCCTATAAATGGCAGCATGGAATAGTATCGGCATTTCTCAGCAACTGGGGTAATAGTGTAACCGCAATCATTGACATAGTCTTAGGCGGCTGCTTGACTAGTCGTCGAACCAATCGCAAAAGCTCGGCCATTTCCGCTTTCGCATGGAAATAACATCACCCATAAATAGCCACCATATTCGCGTAAGGCTACATTACACGACCCCTGTAATAAGGCGATGGTCTTTACTCATTCATTATTATTATATACCGGTTGCGCAATTTGGGAGAACGCAAAGATTTACAACAGACAAATAAGTCATTAGTTCAATAAAAAACAAATTGTGATCCAAATAATAATAGAACTAATTCGGTCAGGATCAATAGACGAATTTTCCGGTGGTATGCACATTACCAATCACATGACTGATATACATTAGTCGGCCAGATATGGTCTCTATACTTATGGGAGAGGTTATTTCAATGCTAAAGCGGAAATGACCGAGCCGTTCAGATTGGTCGTCGAACACGTGATTGTTAAATAGCAACTCAACAAAGCATCATGAGTGACGATTGTCTAAGTCTCACTGATGCTGAGATATTCCGTCAGCTCTTGGTACTTATCGTTGGTGATATCGTAAAGAAGACCTGCTTCGTTTGTTATTGGTAAGACGCTGGAAACTATTGCTGGATAATGGAAATCCATATATGGCAGATTTTGGTACAGAATAAAAATACGACGCATTTGTAACCAGTTACTTTGTTACAAATACGTCGTAACCCAAGACTTTGAATAGAATAGCATGGGCTTCTGTTGAACAAAAACCCCGCTATATATATAGCTGATCTGTATGAGTCGGAGGTATCAGTTGAACTTGCGTCGTGTAGAGTTACAAATGTGTAACGAATGCCCAAAACCATTGATGAAGAAAAAGTGCCAATGTTATGGCCATAGTCAAGAACAATGTAAGATTAAAGATTATATACCTGCATGGTGTTATTCTCCAGGGGATGAATATAAGAATTGTTCAGAACCAATTAATTCCTCAAAATGTATCGGTGCACACTCAATAACTGTTCGTCCGTGTCGTATCAGGGACTAATAACATAACATACAAAAAACAATTAAGCTGATAATCAACTTTCATATCTAGATGCTAAAAAATGGTCGGACATGTGGTTAATTTATAAAAGTTAGATGTGCGGTGAAATGGACTGCTGAGCCGAACATGGTCAGGCAGTGCTATCTTTGTATTTTGACCTGATGCTTTTAGTTGTATGCTGTATGTTTCTCCTTTATCTCTATTCACCGTACTCTCAGTTGCTTCGTGTTTCTTGACTCTGTTCCCTTTCTCGGGTGATATGACCTCACGGATCCCAAATCAAACGAAGAAAAGATGTTTTTTTTTATCACGTTAGGTTTGAACTTGTGTATGGACTCATGTTTCTATAACCAGCAACGCCGAATTGTCTGAAGCAATTCGCTGGCTACTTTTCTAACGTGTGAATGCACCCTTAAGGTGGTGCCCCATTCGTGAATTAAAAAAAATAACTATTTCAAACAATCAGTTTGAAGTGAAAAATCATTATCCTTTATAACCAATGTATGCTATATAGTATTATAACAACACGTGTTATCCTCACAATATGACAGATATGTTCGAATTAAGAACAAATTGGTTTAAAAAAATAAAAACAACCAGTTTTTCATCATGTATCTGTATGTCGATAGATAATTTGACAGGAAATATTAAAAAAAAATCATAGTTTTTTTGGCAGCCATTTTACATTTTATATATGTCTGAATGTCAAGTATATTGTGGAGCGAACAAGTGATTGGATTCAAGCTATCATTGAAGGTAAGAAGGGGTCATTTAAAGATTTGATATCACGT
The DNA here is from genome assembly GCA_032622095.1 of Siphonodentalium dalli. Lineage (NCBI taxonomy): Eukaryota > Metazoa > Mollusca > Scaphopoda > Gadilida > Siphonodentaliidae > Siphonodentalium > Siphonodentalium dalli. Next base: position 135,393,199 of record CP136062.1, on the reverse strand, counting down.
TCTTGCAATTAAAGTGTTTAATATGGAACATGGGTTAGAGCATTAGGATATTTGTGTTTGTACATTCGTTAATTTTGGTCAAACATGTTTGTTCATTTGTGTATAGCAACATGCTATGCCTCAGTATCGTGTCAGTCATACACATGTCTATATAATATATGGGATATACTTATTTCCTCTCAATAATAACCGAAAATTAACATCAGCATATGAAAATGTATTCAGGTGTATTATAATATGGTATAAGAGTATTTATTTAGTATTCTACTTTGGGCTTTGGAGAAAAAGTGCAAAGCGCTCTCGAAGGGACTCAATAACCCATTTGATGCTTTCAGAGCAGGAAACATAGGGTCCCTTTGTCGTGTAGGAACAATGGGAGGAGTAGCCTATCAAGACTTTAATCCATACGCTGGAAACTTTGCTTGGCAAATTCCAGGCAAATCGTCAAATGGCTTTTGGTGTGATATAATTTTGACTACGAACTGCAAAATGAATGCACACACCATTTACTAGCAGTACAATCCACGATTTTCCACAAGTGATTGTACTGCCGAAATTAATTACAGTCGCAGAATTTGTCGAATATTAAAGAACCATTCACAAAAAAAAACTTGGCGAGTTTAATTTTTTCATAAGAGATAATTTTATAACAACATCTCAGAAGATATAAATACAGTGGTGTGTTACACATTTTATCACTTAAATATAACAATATATAGAGGATACCGACGGGTTTTGGTTGAATATTTGAATTATTTCATAAGTGGATACAAGTAATTTCTTATTTTTTCAAACACCCGTATCAACCATGTTTATCTCACAGTCAACACTAAATAACCCAACACAAATTGATTATCATAATTATATTCTAATTAGCATAATAATAAAGTTCCGGTCTTGACATCGACAGCATTGCGCTATGATATTACGTAACTGCGCGTTCAGATAATACACGTGTGGCTTACTAAAAAATATGAGGCCGGGTTTACGGGCTACTTATGTGATAAAATCATGGTATGGCACATGTATATATGTTTTCACGTTATAAATGGATCATTCTACGGCAAAGAAACCAGACAAAACGAGTCCGAACGGGAAACATTCTTGCCAATTTTCAGACAGTTTTTAACATAAGCCTATACCGCTGTGTATGGGTTGAATGCATTGAACGATTAACTGTTTATAACATGGGTGTGACACCACCTTTAATAGTAGTAACATCCATATGATTGTTATGCTGATCTTTGTTAGAAGTTAGCCGTCCAGTTTGTCGAATATCGAAGAACCAACCACGAAAACACTCGTTGATTTTATTTTGGTTGTAAGAGAGATAGTTTTATTCTTCATGTGATAACTGTGTTACACATTAGTGTGTCATATATAACCATCTTTGATATTTGCTTTAAAAGTTGTTGGGCAATTTTTAGTGCCAGTTTTAGCCCCGAATATGTGTAAGAGAGGACCATGATGAATTGTCAGAAAATTTGTACATATATATGATGTCTCAGTTTAAATGGACATGGCTCATTCGATCTTCCAAATTTGTCTACGTAACTTGGAAAAAAATATCAAATGGGTTGACAAATACACGAAATATTGATATACCGGCTTCATATGCTCTGGAAAATACTTGCCAAACTCACAGCCATTGTCCAGCTGAACGCTCTTTTCTGTTTCGTGCCGTGCACATGGCTGTTGTTTCTTTGGGACCAAAACAACGTGTTCAATGTTGTATTTGTTATGATTTCAATGCGTCTTTCTGGGACATATAATGCACACGGAAAGGCAGTTCATGTATTTATCGATCTATTTCGATACCGAGAAGAAATCAAAAGGGAATATTAATAGTGATATTTTGGAGCGTAAACCGCCATGTGGCTTTAAATCACACGAACCTAGATTGTTTCACCTTCCATGAGGCGACAATCAGGTGTGGAGCATCAGTCAGTCAAATGCTCGTCTAATTTACTCAATCTATCTAATGATGTGCGTAATGATATTGGAAAAAGTACGCAGACAATTCGCAGCGAGAAACTGTCACACCACGCGCCGCCTCTCGTTACACGATACTTTGCGGACCAATGAAAAGACTGTAATTATAAACAGGTAATTACCGCCGACGATTGAATGGGAGAGTCGATCTGATTGGTCGCCTTTTATTGTCAACTGTCATCTAATAGTGGAAATGCTCATGATGATCTATCACACGTCTTTGTATTCTAAATAACGACGACAAACATTTTGTTTCCCAGAAATATTCTCAGGGTATGAGGCGTCAGCAAACTAATATTTATTTTTAGAATTTATATCACCTTCCAGAACCATCACGCATTTTATTTAGAACAAATTTCTGTTGTCCGGCATGCTATCTTGAACCGCGTATTCAGACTCAGGATGGTTATAATAAACGGACGTTAAACGATTTATCAAACACACAAAATTTGGTAAATTGAAACAATTTGTGAAGGAGAGAATATTCTAGTTAATAAACCAAAATGTCAGCAGAAAATAAAGGACCTTCATCGGCGACAAAAAAGTCATTCTCGATCAGCAGCATTTTGTCCAAAGATGACGAACCCGAAAAAGTGGAAGACAAGGATGAAGAAATAACCGAAACGAAATCCAAGCCAGATAGCACGAGTGTGACGACACCGCCTTATCCACCGGGTCCGTTTCTTCATAATCTATCTCCAGACCAAATGCCTGTGTCATGGCTTAGCTGGTATGCCGCAGCTTACCCTTACATACAGTTTCACCCCAACCGTAAGTATAGGAAATAACAGTTCTATTTTATTGTTTTCTTGTATTATTTAAAGATTTATTCAGGGTTCCAGATATCCGGTTAAACTAGCCATAATCATAACAGCATAACTGAATCGTAACTATAATTTTACATCTAATATTGTTGGAAAAAGTATTATTATTTAAAACATTACGTGTTATTAAAGCTATAAGTGTTCGCTGTATCATTAAAACTATATATAACATATAATGCTACATATGTAACAAGTTAGTGTCTTCCGGATAGTAGTTTTAGAGTTCGTCAGGTTATTTTGTACACGAATATCGATGAAAAGCTAAACAGGATATATATAAATTAAACTGGAACCCTGAAAACAATCTATTTTTTAATGGCGAAAGACTAATTTCTTCATGCATGTTAGGCCAAGCGCAGAATATAGTATAATAATTTTCTTATATCTTGTATAATGTGACTTAGGAGAAACCATATTCAACGTCGTCCACTCAAGTCCATTTATGGAAATACAATTGATCAGAAGTAAATAAAACTATACACACAATTTAATTTCGTTGTAATATATTGTGACTATATTTTGCCTGATAAATGCAAGATATATCGAAAATGTCCACTCGAGTGCGAAGTTACAAATGAATGTTACGGATGTTGGATAGAGAGAAGCATTGTCCGAGACAAATACATTTTATCATTAAATATAGTCTAACATGTAAATCAATTTCTTTTATGCTGTCGGGCTTGTTTACTTTATATTAATTTTAGATTCTTTTGGGATTTTGTAACACATGTTTGACATGAATTATACTGATTACTGAAGTAACCTTTTTAGGTTTTTAGTGACAGAATTGCCAAAATATTGCCTTACGAAATGTTATTGTACACAATATGTATCCTTCCCAAAATACACACACATTAAGCCATATACAAATTTGTAATGCACGGTTAAAGGGGAAACGCACGTTTTGTATAAATCCAGCCAAAAACAAAGAATTTCTCTGGATCTATCTGGCGAAAAATCTTCACTTTCACATGTCATCATCAGTGTATATATAATCTGAGCAAATATTAAGAGGCGATAAAAACATTGATTTTAATATGTTTGGGAAGTTGAAAATATTATTTTCTGTTTTGCCCCTTTTGGTACCAAGAATTGCTAGCATAACTAATAATTTCACAAAACACTCCAATCACAAAATGGCTTATTGTCTTGGCTCTATGAGAGCAGGCTTCATTTGTATCACAGTGTTAAGTTAGATTGTTATTGTATAATATAGCATCATACCTCCATATATTACAATGAAGAATAAAGCAGTCACAAATATTTCAGCCCAATGAAAACAATTGTTGATGTGCAGTGTGGTCCACTCTTGCAGAGAAAAATCAACTGGAATTAGGCCACAGTGTTAAGATATATGGTGGTCAGCTCTAACTTGGTTATGCACACATGACACAGAACTCATCTCAACCAAAATTTTCATTGATCAACAGGCATGACATAAGCATTCTCAAATATAGAAAACTATTTAAGGGTAGTTGCCTTTCTAATTGAAAATAATCATTAAATTTCACGAATCAAGAAAAATTAAGTCTCCTCTCACGTTCTTCAGATATGATGTCTTGGATACACGATGCACCTTTGAAAACATATACTTTACAGAAGTTCTTGGTACCAGAAAAAAAGTGTAACTTAAATATGTTTCTTGACATAACCGTAAAGCAAATGAGGTTATAACATCCAATGAGTGGTTGGTTCTTAAATATTCTGTCACAACAATCGCTTGTACCAAATTTCCCAAAGAAATTTCTGACAGATTTTGAGAAAATACATTTTTTTGTCAAAACGTATACGTCTGACCCATAACAAGTGACATGCTATGAATCATATGCATATGAGAGTATTGGAGAGCAAACCATATAGGCTTTGACGAAAGTTATCTCCGTTTGGAATTCAGTCGGTCATAACCAAGCTTAAATTGCAATTGGTGAGATGTTGTCTTCAGATCTTGTTATGTAATGATAAAGCAATTTTAGGAATTTTGATAAATTTACCGAAGGAGCTCAAATGTATGACAGGCGCAATTACATTCCTTAGGCACACACTAATTACTAAATTTCAAAACATATAAAAGTATGTTGAGGATTTCCAGATTTGAATAGTGTTTTGCTAAATTGATAGAGAAGATTTCAATTTAATATTCATGAATCCAAGCAAAAACAAGATAATGATACAAAAGGGCTTACAACCAAGTTGATACATGAACACTTTCCATCTTTGCGTGTGCTAATTTAAGTAAACATATGTTCGGAAATATTCCGAAATTGGCTTCGCGAATTGTCAAAGAAGTAAGAAGAATTAAAAATATTTCTTAAACCCGTGTTGCAACAACGAACCATTTTTGAAAATAACATCTGTTTTTGTTCTCATGTTCTCACAAGGCTAACATCATCAGTCTGAAAAATCTACAGTCGGAATAAAGATACATTCGATGTTAAACTTGTCGCACAATAGCACTACTATTTATAGATTTTGCATACACGACAATAATCAAATGGAATCTATATGAACCAGCTCATGGGGTTTTGATGGTCAGATTATTACCTTTCAAGTAGGAAGATTAACCAGATTTCGAATTTTAATTAGAATCGGAAATTTGAAAAGATCAACCACTATTCTAGAGAGCGTTTATGATTTACTTGCCTTACAGCAAGACATATAAAAGAACGTTTTATTTTTGTACTCTTATTTTGACAGAATCATTTAGATGCATTGGAATGTCCTCATGGCGTCCGTGTCTTATGAATGTACGAATAAGGTTAATTGGAATAAATTTTCAAATTGTATTTACATGGTGCATGATCAGAACATAGGATTGTGGTTAAAAGATTAACTAGTTTAATTGTCAAATTAGAGGGAGCATCTTTAACGCTACATCAAATCGTCAAAGCTAGTACATGTATTATATAAGCCTGCCACTCGCTAGTACATGTATTATATAAGCCTGTCACTCGCTGGTCTTTTGTGTTGCTGTGGTGGCAGTGAACTGATAAACACCAACGTCATAGGGATAACTATGCTATAGCGTATCTTGAATGATACTTTAACATAGTTTATTTCTATATTATGCATGATGCAAAAGGGATTGGGGGTAAGTTTCATAAACTTACTTTGCCCCTCTCCCGATTTACAATAATATTATACATACTTTAAACAAAATGGCGTAGAAAAAGTAACACAATCATATATAGGTAAAACATATTTACATTAACAGGGTTTGGAGTTTGGGTGGGATCCAAAGAAATTCCCAGCTAGAATCTATATACAGCGATCGTTTCGTGTTGCAATTTCGTGATATGGGAGAAAATATTTTTTAAAAGTTCTTCTGATCGTTACTGCTTGGAAATTGGAAGTACGCGACGTGACCAAAACAACTTTGATATCATGCATCGTGAAAGTATCGATCATCATGCTTGAATGTATCGCGTGTCATACATGTTGTTAGGCCATTGGACTTATTCCATTGAATACAATTCAATCAGTTAATATCCAAACACAATCCCCATTGGAAGAATGCAGCAATGAACTAAAATTGTAGAATATTCCAACCGCATTGACTGCATGCACCAGTTGAGAGAACACAACGGTTGAACTATAAGTACAAATGTAAATATGTACTGCTGTATTCGGGAGCAGTATTTGGCATAAACATTGTGACAATGATTGCGCCAATAATAATCACTGCATGTAAGTCGCTTATAACACTGACCCTGTGTTTTTACTATTTGGACATCAAATTTATGAACATAACTTTTGGCATGATTTTTTGGTATTACATTCGGAACTCATCAGTGGAGTGGTTCACATCACTTTCAATGTACATACATGTATCAACTATTATTTCAGAGCCATATTTTCTGTGTCAGATGTTGTTTACATATTATGTAATTAGTCATATTTGTAGAAACCACCAGTTCCGAAAGTAATCAACGGAGATAATACACTATTTGAATTGATTTTGCGATATATAACTTCGATATCATGCATGGCCATGTACCATTCTGCGGCTATTTTATATATATACTACTACTTCTAAACTATATACCACTACCGCTGCTACATTATTTATTTCAAGCAAACGCTGTCACGTGCTTACATAAATAAAATATATGATACTGAGAAAATCGATATACGATAAAATAAACAAATATAGAGATAATATATGCTGTACGAACATCGATTAGTGGTGGAACTAATTTTGTACTACGTGTATCTTCGTGCAATTTGCGAAATTCTGAATATCTTCCATAGAAATGATCAATCACATAGCAGAACATTTTTTTAAATTAAAATAAATATAGACTGGAGGGATGATAAACTTATTAGAGCCGTACACGGTTCCTGCGCTGCTGTAATACAGGTATACCCGTGTATCAGCGAATAATACCTGACGACCAACAACATTAATTAAATTAAAAAATTGGAATCAATAAAACTTATCTTTCTTATCCTTTTTCCAAATTTACAGCGCAACAACATCTCACCCATTTTGATAAATTTCTTAACCATCTCCACATCAGCATCAACATCAGTGTTGATGGGGAGAGGAACGATTACTAAGTTCGTTAACTTGTGTTCCGATCCCCGGTGAATATATATTATCAGATGTTTATACGCTGTATCAGATGTTTATACGCTGTATATAATGCATGGGACACAAATACACACGTATGCATATGGTTCAATATAATACGAACGATAAAGTGATTATAGAAAGCATGTTCACCACCCATTACATACACTATGTGAGCAATATATTATATTTACAATTCAGTAATAAAGTGATTATAGAAAGCATGTTCACCACCCATTACATACACTATGTGAGCAATATATTATATTTACAATTCAGTAAATGAGTTCTATGACTATGACTATGATTATTTATTCATAACTCATTCATATGATATATACAATTATATACACAGTGTAATAGTATAACATTCAATGAGCTATCGGGGACAGCATAACCAAGAAGGTTGTCTACCTGCCGTCCCCGTTGAAAAGTAATATAACTATACATGTAATAATAATTTTAATTTATCTAGGTTTTGTCTTGTTAACTTTAAACATTGGTATATAAATGTCTGTTTTTTAATAAATAATAGTATAATTCGTTTATCGTTCACATCTGACATTTAGCCTTCGATGATCTGGCAATAATAAAACGTGTACTCGCTGCTCGCATCTTGCATGTAACTATACAGAAGTCCTAAATTTTGTAACTCAGAAATCTTTCAGTACAAAAAAGTGTGCAAGAGAAAGTCACTTCCGACCGATTGCATGGCAATTTGCAGGCCATATTGCCTCATTTGCCAGTGTGTTTATGTATCTCGTTCTTCGCCAGTTAATACCATATGCAATCGCGTGTTTGTCTGTCTAACTACCCGTCACCCACGGACGACAATCAGTTTATGAGATAGGGACAAACGTTTTCTTAGATTCGTTATTAACTATCAATCAGCGCTAATGACTTTGTTGGTAGGTTCATCACCGACACCAATCAGCACTTAAATGTTTACGCGAATCAATCTGTATTTAACTTCTCTAGTTTCCACGGTGACCGATGGCATTGCATGTTTCTTTGGCATATATAGACCCCGAGTTCACTGAGATACCGAGCATGCAATCCAGAGGTACAGTAATGCCCTAAATAATCGGCTTGTTGCCATTCATCGGAAAGCTCTCAATGAGAGCTTTCCGATGAATGCAACAAGCCATATTTCCGACTAAATCCTGAAAATGTACCCATAATTCTGCTGTGGTTAAAGAGTCGATTATTTGGGGCATTACTGTAGTTTATCATATTATTAGCGGAGTTTAGCGGCGTTTATTTCGCTGTGCCATATCACGACGTTATCAGTTTTACGGGTTTGGGGAAGACAACTCAGAAATTGATTGCATCGAGAAATCCCTAAACTGCGTGTAGAAACCACCGACCCGGGTAAGAAATTGATAAATTTGCCCGAAAACACGAATCTGGTAACCTTCTCTGATCATGGATCACAAATCCGCCATTATCTGGGATTGAACCAGCTTGGCTATCGCTGGACAGCTTATAGTTACCCAATGCCTCATGTATCTTATACCAACCGAGTCACCGCCCCTCCAGATGTACTAGCAGTGCCGCACAGCGAACGATTGTTAAACATATGTGGCTCATTTGAACATCAACAACTATGAATACGTAATTTGATAGCAGGTATATGTAGGTCGATATATTATGCAGGAAATTCCGGTGTATATATATAGAAGCATTTGAGCAACATTGAACTTTCGCTATATTGTTTCAAATTGAATATTATTCTAGATGGTATGAATTGAATAAGTCTTACCGTGACATAGAAAGTCGGCATAAATGGACATCGATTTCGGCGATCATAATTTCTCTAAACATGATTGCTATTCTGAAACTATGCAATGCTAATGATTATAACATATACACAACTGCATTTTTGTAAATATACCAATTTGATTATATATATGATGACCCAATAATATAAACAATCGAGCTTTTTGGAATGTTACATAATCGGAATAGTATTGGTTTATATGGATGCCTGAACATGTTGTGGCTCTGTAATGTCACTTTTCACATGCACAAAATATCAATTAGTTATTTGGCCCAATGTGAACTTCAAAACTAACCCCCTCTGAAGATTGATACAAACCCCAATAAGACTGCAACAACTATTTTTCTGGTCAGGATGGACTTTATTCCTTATCGCGATGGTATCAAGCGCGTTAACATGCAGGGGCGTGGTGTGATTTATGGGCGTCTAAACACCATCAGTGCTTTACAATTTCAACAGTTGGAAATTTTAAGTCGGAATCAACGGAAATTGGAAATATCAGACAGAACTTGTTTGATATTTGTGATGTTCCAGTTTCCAACTAATATCTAAAAGTGTAAAAGGTGTTGTTTATAGACCAAGTTTAAAATATGTTCGTACTTTAAGTCAAACATTTTTAGACTGAAATGGCCATGCAGCTACATATTTTACAACCATAATTATGGAGATGTTGAATATTTCTAACCAGCTAGAAATGTTTTTGAGTCAGTTGGGAAATTCCAAATGAAGGCAGTGATACTGAAGCGGTGCAGTTTAAAATTCTATAAGTTGTAGATCCCAACAAAAGACATAAATTTTAGTCATGTTCCTATGTGTTGTATAATAATGACGTTATACACGACATATTTTGAGATTTCACTCAGTTATTACCCACGCGTTAGAATAAATCGAACAGTAAACTGATACGTGTCTTGAAGAAAAAAATCGCGACTCCACTTAGGATAAAACACTTTTAATTTTGAGTTTCTTTTTAATAAATTCCCCGCCAGTTATTGACGACGATTTAGAAAGGCTTCTGGAACGCTTATAGCATTGCTTTGATGCCCGTCAAAGAAAATCCTTTTTATATCGCCATAAGGGGCACAGGACTAATGTAAAGAAGCCGCACGACTAGCAGTTCTTATTCTCTATCACACTTACCCTCCAGATGAGACGAAGACGTACCAGGCCCACTTTAATCGCCACAATCACAAGGAACGTCAAGAGAGTTTAGCTGATAATATCCGTGAGATTTTGTAACATGTTCTCCATCGCTATATATTATACGCTTAAAGATGGGATATATCTTCCTGGCACCACGTTCTACAACAACAGAAGTTATAGGAAACTCGTTTATATGTACTTTTTATACTTGTACTTATCACTCTAGCACTGACGTTCACACAAAAACACACACAAAAAAAAGAACCAAAAAAAAGACACACACCAGGGAAACATCTGGTGTTACTAATAGTTCACATAAAAGTGATTTGAAAGATAAATTGTCAATACAAATGTAGCAATGTTCTAAATATAGCCACATAAACTGTCCTGGTTCATAGAAAATATTTAATATATAAAAATAATAATTTCCTAGCTAAACAGAAGCGCCAGTTGACTGGTTTCTATGACATATAATTATACCCCCGCAACGAAGTTAGGGGGGGGGGGGGTATACTGGAGTCAGCTTGTCCGTCCGTCCGTCGTCCGTCCGTCCTTTTTTTTTTTATCAATTTCCGTGAAACTTGGCACAGACATCAACCACCATGGGAACCTGTGCACCTGCAATTATGATGTCTGTCGGACGTTTTTTTGTGGAGTTATCCCCCCTTTTTTTACTTAGAATTTTTTTGCAAACATGTATAATTTTGTCCGAGCTTTTATTCCTACATTTATAGGTCAATTTTCTTTTACCATGGGAACCTGTGCACCTGCGATAATGACGTCTGTCCGACATTTTTTGGTGGAGTTATCCCCCTTTTTCGACTTAAAACATTTTTGCAACATGCATAATTTTGTCCGAGCTTTTATTCCTACATTTTTAGGTCAATGTTTTTTAATCTTGGCACTGATATTTAGTACCATGGGAACCTGTGCACCTGCGATTATGATGTCTGTCCGACTTTTTTTGTGGAGTTATTCCCCTTTTTCGACTTAAAACATTTTTGCAACATGCATAATTTTGTCCGAGCTTTTATTCTTACATTTTTCGGTCAATATGTTTGAGATTAGGGTTAGGGTTGTGCACCTGCAATGGGAACTGTTATTTTATTATTTTAACTAAATGTTTACTGACATGTGAACCATCTTAGTATTTTTAAAACACGGGGGTATCCTTAGTCCCATTGGGACAGTCACACCTCTAGTTATTATTTGACACCCCCGAATCTACACAAAACGTTCACGGAAGAGATATATCTATACATGTATACAACATATTAAACGAACATGGTTCATTTGAAGCTCCGAATCATATCCACGTCAGTTGGGGAGAGGGACATGATATTTCCCGATCGTGTTTCAAACCGTGTTTCAAAAAATAAAAATGTCCAACCCGAGTTAATATAATAATATTATATTTGTACGTATTCTGCGACCAAGCAATTATTATATTCATAGAGTGGAATGGAGTACATAATACAATACAACATGGTGTATTTGATTTTATTAAATGTGACCCGCCATATCAAATCCAGTCGGAAGTCGGGATTTTTTTACCCTGTGCCAATGCATTCTCTTATATATGCGAGTCGACCATAGGTCGCCTCGCATATATAAGAGAATGCATTGGCCTAACAAATTTTTACAATTTTAATAATTTTTTCTTGTATTCTTTAACAATTTTATAATTTCACCCATACATTTCTATTTTATGTCCTAAAATTTGTCAGAAACATTTATTTTAAAAAAATGATAAAAAATTGTTAGGCCAATGCATTCTCTTATATATGCGAGGCGACCTATGGTCGACTCGCATATATAAGAGAATGCATTGGCACGGGTAAAAAAATCCCGACTTCCGACTGGATTTGATATGGCGGGTCACAAATGATATTACCCTTATTCCATTCAATAAACCCATTCTATAAATTTTGATATTAAACGTTCGTTTAATAACAGGAAATAGTGCCAGGTGACCTTTGACTTCCGGTTTGTCGTATGTTTACATTACACTACGTCTCAAAATACTTCCAATATTTTTCCAACACACTATAATGAATGAAGAGTTTGAAAAGTTATGACATTAACTATATACGCCATTAAATACACCAAATAGCCTTTATTTTATCTGGGTCTATTTCATTACGCGGGATAGTTACGTGAAACGTATTCGTTAGTTTCGCGTCCCATTATTTAATTAAGTATGTTTTGTCGAGGTTTTGGATCATGTAATAAATAAAATCTACAACGAGTCCCCAGTTTACAATTTCCAAAACTCGTCAAGTAAATTAGGTTTTGTAAACTCCGCTATAAACTGGATATTCGTTGTAGATCCTCTATATATTGGACCACTGTGTGCACCATACACTGGCCAAACGAATTGTTTGAAACTAAGTTTAAGCCGACCCTTGTAAAGAAATGGGACAAATTCGAGAACCTCCAGATCGACGACAGGATCTATATATAATTGCATGATTTTCGACATGGGCGACTTGTTGGGATTTCAGTCTTCATGTTGATCGAGATGTCCATTATTCATCTCAATTGTGAAGACATACAGTATAGATATTAACAATGATTACTATAGTCTTAGTGTATAGTGTGCGATAGTGCTCAAATATGAGTAATCATATGTATGTTACTCGATTGTGTGCTTAAGTGTCTTAAGGACTTTGCTAACCCAATTTTCCCCAAAATTGATGGAGTCAAAATAAAGGTTTATGTTCACTTTTATTAGTAATCACAGTAACCAAACCCATGAATGAAACATTTTAAGAGTACACCAAATAGCCTTTATTTTATCTGGGTCTATTTCATTACGCGGGATAGTTACGTGAAACGTATTCGTCATCGTGGAATATGTTAGAAATACTAAATGTGAAATTTATAGAGGTTTTTAAAATAATTTTTTTCGAACCCAAAATCAATAAACACAAAGTCCATATCAAAGAAAAAAATATGGCAATGTGTACTGAACACTGTGAAAAATGATGAACAATAAAATAATATTCATATTTATCAAGCATTCTTTGATAAAATTACTAAGAACCAATTGTTTACAAATAATTGAGTAACTTGCCTGACTTCCCTTGTAGTGAGGTGACAGTTAAGTGTTAATATATGTGGACATGCAGTGGTGTGTTGTGAATATCTTGACAAAAGAACTGTGTAATCCCCAATCTGGGGGTACCACATAGCCCAGCAACTAGGTCACCAATCAGCCTGGATCAGGATATAATATTCTTATAGGTCAGCACCCGCTGGTCATAATCCCAGCTGGCTTGAGTGAACATTAACTTGACCCATCAATTTCATTTCCCAAATAGATTTTCTGAGCAATGAAAGCTACCATTATTATTTTGTAAACAACTGCTTCCAAGCCAAAAATCTTAATAAAACTGAAGAAATGTGAGTATATCTTTATTGTTCATCATTCTTCACAGTGTTCAGTACACATACCCATATCTTTTTCTTAGATATGATCTTTGTGTTTGTTGAATTTGGGTTCGAAAAAATAGATTTTAAAAACTTCTATAAATTTCACATTTGGAATTTGTAACATAATCTACCATGAATTATACTCTTAAAATGTTGCATCCATGGGTTTGGTTATTGTGATTACTAATAAAAGTGAACATAAACTTTTGGACTGGTAGAAGGAAAACCACAAAGATTGTTTTTTCTTCAAAAGTAAGGATTTGGTCAAACTGAATTCATGCAGTGGCGCCGGAGCGGGGGGAAGATGTGGACACACCCCTGCCCTCCACAGGGTGCGGAGCGACTCAGAGTGCCTTTTCAAACTGCAATGGCAATAAATACCTGAGATCTTAACCGAAAACAGCATTGTCACAATTATTATTATGGCCTGAGAGAAAAATATACCATTTATATAGTAGCTTAATGTCAGCTTGGACCTGAGAAATGCATTAAAAAATGTGGTATGGTTATCAAAATGTTTACGTTTTTTCATATATGCCAATACCTCTGACTGAAATGGTGCCCCTTTTCTGGAAGTTGTACACCCGTGTCATTGGTTGCTTCCCATGTACAATTTAAGAGTAGATATCAGCATTTTAGTAGATTCAGTGTATGAACTATGGTTCATTTTCTTGTAAAAGTACAATGCTGTAACACTGTTCGAGTGAATCTTGCCAGTCAAATAAGATCTGTTGTTTAATAACTAGAGACCGTAGTCGCCATATTTTCTGAAAAGTGGTGACGAAAACTGATATGTTAGCTTGCCACTCGGTTATTGTTACATCCTTTATTTTTATTATGTTCGTTTTATCAGGTATAACCCAACCAGCATAATGAATAACCGAGTGATACCAGCGAGCAGTCCGTGGGTCATATTTTAATTACCCTACAATTATCTCAACAGCCATTGAGGCAGCCACTTGGCGATAATTGTCTGCGTTTACCCCTGCCTTTAGGAACAGTTTAGGGTAACAGTCAATTAGCAAAACGATAATCGGAGGCTGTGTGCCAAACTCATGCGTCACAAAACGAGTGGCTAAATGTACATCAGACATCCCGTAGGTAGGCTCCGGTTACACAACGAAAAGGCTAAGAACATTGAGAGTATTTTTAACAGGGTTAATTTGTGTTTTTTGACAATACAGAGCACCGGGTCCAGGCAACAGGCAATCCCATATAAGCATTGAGGCACAACAAGAAAATAACGAACGAAAACAAGTGCAGATGTGCAAATAAACAAACACACCGTTACACAGAGGAACACAATAGTATAATTTGCTGCAACCACCCACATGAGTGATATTTGGATTGTGTGGTGATGTGGATGAATATTCTTCCCGAACTGAGAGGGAAAGCAGATCAAGAACATCCATGCAATGTTTCTATTTACATGCAAGGTGCTCATCCGTTTAAATCCGAAATGGTACATGGTGGACCACCTATTAAACACAAGAACAACTGTGCATGTGTATAATTGTGTGTAGCTATTCATCTCAAAATTAAAACGAAATCATGAAACAATGTGACTCAGAATTAGACCTTAAAGGGGTACTGCACACTAAATATGGCCATTTATTAGACCATCTCCTTTATACTCAACAGAATATATGCAGCAAATGAATGAATTTGAGCCATGGATTAGTGCAAAAATACACTTGTGTGATCTATGAACAATGCAAACAACATCCATGTACTAATCCATGGCTCAAAATTCATTAATTTGTTGCATATATTCTGCTGAGTATAAAAGGAAATGTCACATAAGTGGCCAGATTTAGTGTACAGTACCCCTTTAAACTATTGATTAAGTTTATGCCTCATATTAAACATTCTCACTTTTTTCACCTTCTGATGATCAAATACAGTAATGCCCAAAGTAATTGACCACTTAACCACAGCAGAATTATGGGTAATTTTTCAGGATTTAGTCGGAAATATGGCCTGTTGCCATTCATCGGAAAGCTCTCGCCGAGAGCTTTCCAATGAATGGCAACAAGCCATATTTCCGACTAAATCCTGAAAAATTACCCATAATTCTGCTGTAGTTAAGTGGTCAATTACTTTGGGCATTACTGTAGATGGCAAGAGATGCGTATTTAGCGAGTGCGCCAGACTAACGCGCCACAAAGCAACTGGCTAAATGTACATAATGGATCCCATATTATGCGTGATTGTTGTGATTTTAGAAAACGCAATATAAGTATTGATCGCGATGGCGTGAATGGGTGGGCTGCCGACATCCGCTGGTCAGGATCATATTCCAACAATCGTGGGGCGATTAGGGGGAAAGTGTTTTAATTAAAACCGGTTATACGAAACGATCGCCATGATGTCTGCCATTAGTCCACCACGCGGTACACAGCTGTCCGATTATATAGACTCAAATTATACGGGTACATAATACGGGTACCTGACACGAACCCACCAGCAAATGTATCGAAATCAATCCAAAAATAATGACACACGATGACAGCACCGCTTCAGTCAATTATGGACGTATAAAATGGCCCCCATTTCTGCAGGTGATAATTGCCGATAGGTGTCAACAACTTAGACCAAAATTCCTTGCTTCACAACAGATTGTACCCATGGACGTGGCAACAGGGGGTGGCCAAGGTAAAACATTCTCCTACTTTCGGTTTATTTATGGACTGAAATGGCAAAAACCCCACGGGTGTTAAATCGAAACTTTCCAAAAACTGGGAAAGGTTGATGCACAACTGGGGGGGGGGGGGGGGGCGAGTGTGGAATTTCTCAGAATTGAATTTTCGGGGGGGGGGGGGGCTCAATTGTAAATTTCAAATCAGACCCACCTCCCCAAATGAAGGCCCTCTAGCCACGTCCCTGCTTGAAAGATTGGTGGTACTACCTGGCACATACAGTTCGACCCATGTCTCACACATCACATTGCAACGAACGAGAAATTATCTTGTTCGGCCTATTAGTTTAGTCCTGAGTTCATCGAAAAGGCCTTTCACAAGTGGGACAAAAGCGCTTTATTTTTTGCCGTATTGGGGAAAGACTAACAATTAAGACATGCTTTTTATTGTTCGATGCCGAATGAAGTTGCCCAAATTATATAACCTAAATAACCTATAACTTATTTATCGACATATTTTCCACGGAACCGGGCCTGGATGTAAAAAAAACGAGCATAAATTTTGCGTTTAAAATAACCAACTGCTGTCTTTAAAATTGTCATTAAGTTTGCGATGTTAGATTGTTATGTGTAATCTTATCATGATAATATTTATTATTTACAGATGTTCCGTTCGGAGGCCGACTGGACGCCCACATGCCGAAACCGCCTAGTTACCGAATCAGAGATGACAGCCCGATGAAACTGAGTCTAACTCCACAAAAACCGAAATCGGAATCGGATCCCGTCGCTCGATCCCTATCTCCAGATGCCGCTGATAAAAGCGAACAGTTTATGGACAATATCAACGAATTTGACTGTACCATGTCTAACGATGAGGACGAACCGGAACAGTCAACAACACAAGAAGCGGAAAGCTCAATGACTGACGATGACAAAAAATCAAAACGGAAGAAGAAAACGAGAACTGTGTTTTCTAGGAGCCAAGTTTATCAGCTCGAGTCAACATTCGATATGAAGCGGTATTTGTCCAGCTCAGAAAGAGCGGGGCTAGCTTCTTCACTCAAACTGACTGAAACACAAGTGAAAATATGGTTCCAAAATCGGAGAAATAAATGGAAGAGACAGTTGGCTGCCGAACTCGAAGCTGCCAATATGGCGGCTCAGGCGGCACACCGAACTGTACGTGTACCGGTGTTGTATCAGGACTGTGTGTCGCATGCGGAAACCGGTGCGGCTAATTCAAGCGTGAGATATTCGTCTAATTTGCCGCATTTCCGTGACGCTCTTTACCTTCCGCATAGATATTCACAGTTATCATCTACGATCAAATCATCTCTATCGAGCATGGTGTGATGCGCCAAGTATTTCCATCGGAGTAACTTCATACCAAGAATATCGCGTGACTGTTAATCTTCCGCGCGGCGAAATAGGGCAAGCTGATTGGGACAATGGGAATTAAGCTGTCAATTAGTAAATGACACGTGATTTCCAAACTCGTATCAGGTATCAAGTCGGAGGGTGGTATATTGTGCATGCTCATTACAAGTCAATTAAGTGGGCTGTATGAGAGATCAAATTGATTCGAACAATAGAAGAAATTATACGGGCGTTCTGCTCTATACAGATGGCGAGGCTTTTAAGGTCTTATTGAAGCGCCATGCATCAGTTCAAACAGATAACTTCTAAAGGAAGTCAAATTATGTGCTCGATCTAATCGCACTCTGCCCTCAGAATAGGTGAGAGTGCTCTATTGTCCGATCTGTTCACTTGCGAATATTCTCAATGTTCAACTTCAAATTTTAGCACGAAATTGGGTAACAAGTGGTTGCAAGTCTCGCACTTGTACGATGTGGTCACATAGTTAATAATCATACGACATGGTGGGTTTGTCACAGCCTTCAAAATTATCAAACGTTAAAATAAGAGAGCTACGTGTAGCTTTAAACATGCCATGTGTAGCTTTAAAATATCATAAACCTCTTGAAATATTTGCAATTGCACTTTTCCGACCACGAATATCACCGGATTTATTTCAAACGTTGGGACTTCTGGTGTCTGGAGTAGTAAGGCTCGACGCCATTTATAATACTCATTGTTCCATTTGTTTAAGTCCAGAACTATGAAATATTCAATTGGACGTTCAGAAGTGTTCTTGTTTTCGATGAGTTTTGTTTTGTGTGGTTTGAAAATAAAAAATATTTCCTATCCTATACAGGTATAATTTATGTTAAAGCATTACATTAAAATGGGAACGGTAAGGAAATCCCAATAAATGCTCTCTCGTATCAACGAATATCCCCGGTTAGAAACTATATGTGATAAATAATAAAACGTATTTATTTCGCATCATGCTACTCGTTCACATATAAAGTCACGTAGTTGTATGTGGAATCTATCTCGGATAGTGTTCCCGGATTCCCGGTGCATGGTGAATATTATATAGAATATTGAACTGAATCGGACAGTCCCATCTCTTTTACGAATTCACCAATTGTAATTGCTAATGTAATCAAGAATTTAATTTTCTTGGCACGATTAACGTATGGTCACAAAAAGTATAACGTATGCAAGTCGGTCAAAGGGATGTTATTCCCGTGGACATTAAATGCACAGTTTAATTGAGCGCGAAAGACAAGTAGTTTATTGAACGCATCCGATAAAAGTTGTGACCAGACAGACGTGAACTTTATCCGCTTAGAAACATCTCCATCATCGAAGCACAGCGATCGACAGAATTAATCCCACGTTTCAAAGAAGCACAATTTAATCCGAAGATGATCAAGATAACATACCAATCAGTGATTTGTAATTCTATAATTCAGTTACGCTCGTGTGCATCCGATTTTCTCAGCAATGTTTATGGCAAATGCACGTTATAAAATTGTAATGCAGAAGTTTTCAAGCAACTTTGTGAGCATGTACGTTTATTAAGAACATCTCCATATGTAACAGATTTTTCAATTTTTACTATCTTTTTCAGTAAATAATAGTAGCTAGATATAGATTTGTAATGCTCAACCATATAAAATATACAGGTATGGCATACATGAAATCAAACAAAATAAAAGGATATAAGGAAAAAGCAACATGTAGAATACAGATAGATAAATTTTATCAAACAACGATATTAAGAGTGTATATTCAATTTGGCAGAACGCGTTAAAGGCACGTATGGCCTTCGTTAATTTATAATTTATAATTAAAAGTTACCAAATTATGAAATTTCCTCAAGAGTGTACTAAGAGAATAGTATAATGATAGTATGAGTGCAATATTATCCACAAAACACACTTTGTGTGAGCCGAGCGTTTGTTTATATAGAGCACGTAAATAGTGAGCGATAAGCAAAACACTCTACACCGTGGCGATTTTTTATGAGAGTGATTCAAGGGACCATTCAACACCGGAATCTTGGGTGGCGAAGATTAACGAGCGCTTTTGACGGGTATGTTGTAAACAATTTGGTGGCCATTTCTAACCGAAGTTCAAGTAGCGGTGTTGAGTGTTTTGATTATAGCATACTCTTTACGTACTGTTAATTTGCCTACCATGGCGTTTGTTTACATAACACAGAGTACTAACATGGCAATACCATGTCAGTTTTGTCTATAATACAATACTCTTTCTGTTTATGGCGATTTTAACGGATGTGATACCGACGACCAACGCTTATAGCGTATTACAATCTACAATAACACAGATCATTTTTGGTTATATATCATTGTGCCACCTCATAGACTTCTCATGAATTTTTTTATGTGAACATTTGTTGTTTTCGATTTTCCTGATAAGATCTACAAGCTTGTCGTAAGTTTTCATCATGTTTGTTCACTCGTGACTGCTACATGTATATTTTTGACTTTGCTTTTTGGTTATACTGTTTTAGTTGCACATAGTGCAATTGATGATCCTATTTTGCTAAAAGTAATCGATTGATGACGCCACTCGTAAAATAGAGAACTTCATTATTTTAGTTCACATATTCTAC
Source organism: Siphonodentalium dalli (assembly GCA_032622095.1). Lineage (NCBI taxonomy): Eukaryota > Metazoa > Mollusca > Scaphopoda > Gadilida > Siphonodentaliidae > Siphonodentalium > Siphonodentalium dalli. The sequence continues at coordinate 135,372,826 of CP136062.1, read as the reverse complement.
AATCTGAGAATGCAAACTTACAATTATACATTGATTCCAGTTAAAGATGGCCATCAGATTTGACACCACGCATACTAGCAATTACCCTTTGTATGATTTGATGTCTTGAAATAATGAGATCGAGACATATATACGCTGTACAATTTTGCTTTCAAAAGACGCAGCGTTTGTCATTTATTCTGTCGCCGAAAATATCTAGTGAGAACGATTGTGTTTACATTACCCGATATAGGCACTGACTAGCGTTCTTACGATGTATTTAGAGATCTAGACAACAACAATAAAAACAACAACAGCAGCAGCAACAACAGCATATAATTTAGAATCACGTTTTGCTTTGTTCCACTGAAAACAACATACTGAAAACCAAATGCGACATCATGCTCACATCAAGCTATACATCACCCTTTCTATACTGAATGGATTCTCCCACTGAGTTACAAGCGTATTCATTGGATTGGTCAATTGTTCATCTGGAGGGACGTTCGGGATAACTTAGCAGACGACAGTCAAACAAAAAGCTAATACAAGTGCTGAAGGGTTCATATTAATTAGTGGGAAACGTTCAGATAATAATTTCAATGGTCGTTTGATGAACTTATTATCTGAACAATTCCTAAGGTAACTACTCGTCCATGAGTATTTAGTATAGAACGACTTAAACATACACAAGCAATTTGTCATTGAGAACTTCACAGAACTAGTTCTTGCTGTCCCTCTAAACATTGAAACTCTATGAAATAAATGGATACAACATTCAATATATAGAGGATCTATACAACGAGTCCCTAGTTTATAGCGGAATATAGTGGACGAGTTTTGTAAAGTCCGCTATAATCTTGGGACGAGTTATAAATTTTATTTATTACATGATCCAAAACCTCGAAAAACATACTTAAATCATTAAATGGGACGTGAAACTAACATCGGTTTATATAATGCATGCGATGCCGTTTCACGTAACTATGCGTTGTTTGCCCGCGTAAAGATATAGTACCAGATAAATAAGGACTCTATGGCGTATTTAATGGCGTATAATTAATTAAATAACTTTTCAAATTCTTCATTCATTGCAGTTTGTTAGAAAAATTATCGGAGGCCATAATAATTTGAGACGTAGCGAACGGAATGTAAACAGACAACAAACCGGAAGTCAAATGTCACCTGGCATAATTTCCTTTTATGTAACGAAACGTTGCATATCACAATTTATAGAATAGGTTTATTGAATGGAATAATGGTAAGATCATGTAATAAAAACAAGATAATGTCGTCGTGTTACACTTCTTATTCCAAATGTAATATTTCATACCTTAGCGTCTGAATAAAAAAACAAACAGGTTATGTAAAATTTAACCATGAGTAAATCTTTAATTATTTTGAAATTTATTTCCGTTGAAATAATTAAGATATTTTTAAAAGAATTTCCGCGACCGATCCATGATAAGATTGAAGCTTGTGTGTAGCCATCTCCATCTCATAGTTGCCTAATTAGGCGAAATTTGACTTTGGAAATTTTGATTGTCTTGGGTTGGATAATGTTAGTTTTTATCACTATCTTTTCAAATTTATCAGTATTTGTAACAGAAAATGAAACAAATTGTGAAAAACATCACTCTTTATTTTAGAAACATCGTTCTACATGTACCTATTCCGTAACAAACCGACCAGAAGCCATGCAATCATAGTATTATATGTAACATGATTAGTTGCTCAAGTATGTGCTCAGTTAGTATTTCATAATTCGAGTTAGAATTAACTTGGTGTGATCTGAAGGTATACACATCGGTTGTGTGGTTGCGTGATCGCAACATTAACCTTAACCATTTATAAATGGATTATCTCATTCAGTAATTAAAGAATACATTAAAATGTTTATCATAAATTTCTCTCCCAATTCCTATGATGCTAAAACGTAACGAAAAAAAATCGAGATATCTAATGATGTTCACCTCATTAATCAAACAAGAGGTTAATACCAGTTCTGAGTGACGTCAGATACTTCAGGGGTTAACATAACTTATTATCATACCTGAAAATAGATAGGATTTTTCCAGCGACGTTCAACGTCACAACGTCTTGTCCAATCAAAGCGCGTTTCGTATAATAAAACAGTTATCGCATTGTTTCTTGGTTGACACGAGGAATTGTCAGCCCCTGGAAGTCAATATTCACCTCGACCTACGGTCTCGGTGAATATTGACTTCCTCGGGTTGACAATTCCTCATGTCAACCTCGAAACAATGCGATAACTTTATACTGTTGTTCGTGCGTTAAGATAAAATATAAGCAGACGACATACATGCGGAAGGATTCGTATTCGTTGGTGGGAAATGTTAAGATAATAAGTTCCATTATCTGCACATTTCCTAAGGGAACTACTCATCATATCGATGAGTGTTCAGCAAATAAAAGGGTTAACATCTTTATCCTCATTTGGACCAGATGAATATACCAGAGAAGCATTTCTTGATTGCTTTTGTAACAGCCATTTGGCCAAATTCTAGTCAGGCGTATTCAGCATGACGCTGTTCATAATTGTCAACCTAATTGTGAAAATATATTATGTTGAATATTTATTTATATTGGTGATATATATATATATATACATATATGATTGAACATTCTTAATAAAACTTCAACTGAGATTTACATTGTTCACACGTTTTCCCTACGAAGAACAAGGGTTTTTGTATACATTATGTGTGGCTGAGTCGTGAGGGTGAAAACAACAAAGGGTTAATGTCTGAATTGAAATTTGAGAGACAAGTCTGTAAATAGTGTGTCTGTAATTTTCAGAATGAGGTTCCCAGAGGTTGAATTTAGTAATGTTATCCCACACAGGGGACTAACATGACCAAACTCACCCTCTGGGGACCTCATTCTGCTTAGGTCTCATATTCTGAGAAGTATCTCAAGTCTCAAATTAACATTGATTTTAGTTACTTTTTCCCTTCTGGAAAGTTTTTGCATCCCCTAATTTGCATAATCGAGGTGACTAATGGGTGAACATCACCAACTTCAACTGGGAAACTTCAATATGATCCCATGCAGGTCTCCCATAGCAGTTGAGGCCTAAGCAGAATGGGGTCCCAACAGAGGGTGAATTTGGTGACGCTAGCCCGCCGTGGGGGATAGCATCACTAAATTCACCCTCTGGGAACCTCATTCTGCAAATGACAGACATAGCAGTTGAGGCATAAGAAGAATGAGGTCTCCCCAGAGGGTGAATTTGATGACGCTAACCCGCCGTGAGGGATAGCGTCACTAAATTCACCCTCTGGGAACCCCATTCTGCAAATGACAGACACAGGTCTGTTGAGAGAAATAAAAAAAGCCCACACTGCATCGTACATGGGGTGAATAGGAAGAGATTTTCAGTTCTTTCTGTGCGTTTCTAACTTTAATTTTAAGTCCATGGGAAACGGCTACATGAGTACATGTGGCTGTTCAACTTTTCGATCCTTTAAAATATTGGTCTTTCTTTATTTAATAATGGCTGTCACTAGTAACTCCTACCTAGACGTGACTATGGGCGGCCATTCGGTCGGAAATTACATGAAATAAAAGTTAATAGTGGTTAGTGAAAACAATAGTCTCTATTTTCAAACCAATATACCCCATTTCCAAACCAATAATCGTTCTTGGATTCAATAAGAGACAGTTCCGTTTTAATAGATATAGATTCATAATCAATGTTGACCGATGCAAAATTAATGTTCTATTTTAATTTAATAGTATTCATTGTTCAACTAATATCTAACAACACACAATTAGTAAGATTCGCGCATATTCAATAAACGTACACTCCGTTTCAATAGCCATATTTTCTTAATCAATAAAGATATTTCAAACCAATAGACGAATTTTCACAAGCAATGATTATCGTTATAAAACTAATATACCTTATTGTCATTCTTATATTTAAAAGATATAAATTATCACCAATGCAAAATTAATTCACGTTCTTTCAATTCAATATCTAATTGCGCAATCTACTATTTCCGGTCAAACCAATGATTAGGAATTCGAAATCAATTATTAAAACGTGAAAGAACGATAGGGGTCTCTGATGGCGATGTTTGAAGAAACTGTATTCATGTGACGTCAGAAATATATAAATAAACATGGGAATTCCCAATGTATTGTCGGTGTGACGATTTGCAGTAGTTCACTCGGTGCAAATAAAACGACGATAAATATTCACTATGGTCCATTATAACACAGTGGAGTAAATTAAATAAAAATTTCAAGACAATTATTAATTTGTCTGACTAAAGCATGAAACTTTGCACATATGCGGACATATGTACATATTTACATACGTATTAGTATTAGATATGGAGCCACGCTGGAATTTCCAAATTTAAAGAGTGTTTCGTGGTTATATAATTTACTAAATGTCGCAAGTAATCTTACCATGAAATATACGATTTAAAATTAGGCATACCCAGTACGTATGACTCTGAGAGATATAATGCCACATTTTTAGGGTAAAATTGGAACTCTCCCGCCCAAGATGGTCGTCAAAATGACAGCTGAAAGAGGGAATTTGACGTTTTTTCGCTAATATCTTCTAGATCAGGTTCTGCTGTATGGAACTGGTTCGGAAGTGTGACTTCATTTTGTATTGCTCATGTTAAGAGATAATTGGAGCAATGAATATATGTCATTCGTATGATCCAAGTCCCTCCCGATCCCTCAATAATTCGATTATACATAACTCGGTATGAAATTTAACCAAATATCACCGTTATGAATCTAATCATATTTTAACAACAATTTGACAGAACTTTGCAAATTATGACATACAATTACTTATGAATTTTTGCGCTTAAGTGCAAATATTTTACGTTTAATCACAAATCATTTGCGCTTAAGTGGAAATAGAAATTAATGCATTGATCTCCCTGAATTAATTTTAAATTGCATATATAGGCCTAACACATCACTCAAGCAAGCCTGCAAATAGCGTGTCTGTCATTTGCAGATTGAGGTCCACAGAGGGTGAATTTAGTTATGCTACCCTGCATAGCGGGCTAGCATAACTAAATTCACCCTCTGGGGACCTCATTCTGCTTAGGCCTCATCTTCTGGGAAGTAACTATGGTATCAAATTAACATTGTTTTTAGTTACGTTTTCCCATATGGGAAGTTTCTATATCCCCTAATTTGCAGAAGATAAAATCCATAATCGAGGCTCCAAAATGGGTGAACATCACCAACTTCAACTGGGGAACTTCAATCTGATCCTAGGACTGCCATAGCAGTTGAGGGCCCTAAGCAGAATGAGGTCCCCAGAGGGTAAATTTAGTGATGCTAGCCCACTATGCGGTGTAGCGTCACTAAATCCACCCTCTGGGGACCTCATTCTGCAAATGACAGACACGCTATTTGCAGGCTTGCACTCAAGTCTATATAGGCCCATCATATGAGGGAAGCAATCCCCAGTGATCCATAGATACCGGTACCTTTTATTACCATGGAAATGGTATATATCTGTACAGGATATGTCTCTTTTATAAAATGTAATAGATCTCTGGGATGGAGACACAAATTCTTAGGGACAGGGATGCTGATAATATGAAAATATGTTTTCCCCCTATTTCTATTCAATAAGTACATGTACACCACGAGGGAAGCAAGCCCCCAGTAACCCCTAATTCCCCTTCTATGACCATGGCAATGGTATATATTTGTGCAGGAGATGTCCCTTTAATAAAATATACTAGAGCTCTGGGAATAAGGCACCAATTTTTGGGACACCAGAGCCAGAGATGCTTTTGACTTTTCAACTTTCGAGTCTGTATGGGCTACTACTATGGGCCCATAATAATATACTATGAGATGGACTCCATCATTCACAATCAGAGGGAAGTAAAGGAGTGTTAGGTATTTTCGCTTAAGCGCAAATCATTTACACTTAAGCGCAAATCATTTACACTTAAGCGAAAATCATTTTCGCTTAAGCGCAAACAAATTGATAGACACATATTTGTGCTTAAGCGCAAATGACATTCGCTTAAGCCCAAATGATTTATGCTTAAGCGCAAATATTTGCGCTTAATATTTGTGCTTGAGCGCAAATAAATAATAAATGTGAAAAGGGCCTCCCATAGTAAGAGGGGACTCTAAATTTCTTGAACATTGAAATTCCCTTTGTTTGAGAATTTGTACATGTTTATATTGAATATTCTCAGTAAATAATTATTATGTGTGTTTCAAAAGAAATCAGAATAAATTGTTATTGTTTTTAAGTATTGGTTATAGATAAGAGTTAATTAGATTGACCCCCCTCTTCCCAGATGCATCCTTACTGTGGAAGACCGATCGCCTGGCGATTCACCCAGGTCTGTTGGATGGCTCAAACGACTTTTCCTACTATGGCCAGTTTGTAACCTTGATTTGAATGACACATTTAATTGTTTCGTACCATGTTTTTGGTCATTTCACACCATATATTGGTATGTTTCGTTGATTCCCAAAAATGATGAATGGTCATTCGTACATGACTGTATGTGAAAAATTATTTTAATCGTGTTAACTTAACGAAAGCGAACATGATCATGATTTAACGTTCGTGATGATGACAACCCGACATTTACATGTTAACATATTTCTTTCTTTTTTTTTGGGAAACAAAATGAACAAATTGAAATTGTCGCGACAAAGTTAAAGATGCATAATCCGAATTAACGCTTGAATATTACTATTTCCTTGGCTTCGGGATAAAACATATTTGATTTGAGTTGAGGAACCCACCCACCAAAGTTGAGAGTGATCATATATCGATTTTTGAAATCTATTATTTTTCACCATCGATAATTTTTCAGTGGCCCAATAAAAAGTCGAAAGAGGACGGATGAAGATGGATAACTCAAAAAGCAAGTGGCTTTTGTTGTGTCAGATATTTGACAAACCCGCAAAATTTCAAAATTGAACAAAATATTGATAAATAACAGGTTTTGGGCAATTGTATACTATATTTGACTGGTTAGCATTATTTTTGGGGCATTAATCGATTCTGGTAAACGAAGTGGCATTTCAAAAAATGGTGTTGTTGTTGTTGTTGTTGTTGAAATATGATGATATGGGAACCATCGAATCGGACTGAGTACCTTTAATGTCATTTTCTTTTAAATAATACCGGTATACTCAAAGGTACGAATTGTCGAAATGATACAGGAACTGGTATGAAATGTCCAGAACCCTGGTGCGAAACATCTCTATGTCAAACTTCCATGGTATGAAATGCCAGCAACCTATTCATCCATTGCACATTATCATTTATTTCCAATGGGCATGGATACGAGTCTCCCATTGGGGAGGGGGTCCACCTTGATACATGTATGTTCCGACAGCACCCCTTTGGAAGGAAGTTTCCTACAGATGGCTACAGGGTACAGGTATATCGGTCCAAAATTTGTTCGAAAATTATTAATTAGATATGACATTTTTGCACGGTATGGCTTGTTATCAAACTCCATTTATATAGGTGAATATCACTTCAATTTGCCCTAAATCGAGTAATATCATTTTACGACATCACTAATTAAGAGTAATACATGTATGATTTTATGACATCACGATCTGAGTAACACACGGTATGGCTTTGACATGGTGCAATTCTATTTCACTGTTAGAATAGGCATAGATACCAATTTTTTGTGATGTCACTCATTAGAAAGAGTTGTCAATATTACACTGTAACTAAGAGGCGAACTACCGTAATTAATAGATACATGTAGGGTATTACTTGGTTGGTTTGATATTATAGGCCTGGTTTCAGCCCTCAGTAGCCTCATATATCAGCCTTCGACGTCAGGCTGGTTGTGATATGAGGTTACCTCAGGGTGATATAGGGCCTAATATCAAACCAACGATGTTGGCGCTGCTAGTCTGCAGGGTCACTGTCTGGTTGTTCCCCTTGCCGATGAGATATAAGTGGGTGCAGAACGTTTTGTATCGTCTTAAGTCATTTCGTACCATATTTTTGGTAGTTTCGTACCATATTTTTGGTAGTTTCGTACCTTATTGTTTGGTCGTTTCGTACCATGTAGGAAATCAAATGGTCATTTCGTACCATGTTACTACATGTATGTCACACCATATGGAAACAAATGTATGTCACACCATATGGAAACAAATAAATGATTTTCTACAAAGTACGAAATAAAAAAAAGTAACCAAACAATCCGGTACCGTACCGGTAGGTAAAACAAAAAATTATGGTATGGATTACTATGGAACGACCATGGTTATGGTATCGAATACTGAAATAATGAAGAAGTCACTGCAGTTGTATATATCATTTATGTGGTCACAATATATGCATGTATAATGCAACCTGTAAGTTGACATGACCTCTGTTCTAGTTGGCTTATGATTGAGTTCTGAAGTGCTCTTCGCACTGTCAGGTTTACTTGATCAATACTCACGCAATGTTCAGAATCCTATTCCAAGACGCTCGTATGAAACGTCTAGAAAATAGAATCCATATTTAATAAATCCTTCAGATATTCAGTATTACCGATCGCCTGAATCAACATCTGACTGTTCGAAGCGGTTCCACTCAATGGTTGTTTTCAAAAGAAGTTGTCGCAATGTACAGTGCTAGTACGCACTACGCAGTAGATCGAACGATTATCTTAGGTTTTCTTAGAATGTTTTTTTTAGAATTATATATAGATTCCTCATTTGTAGAATAAGTTGAATAACAATCAGTTATTATGACTATCGTCGTCAACAATGAATGCCATTGATAAATTGATAGTTGTCTGGTTGTATTCAATGATTCAATGATTGATTCACAGAACTGAATTGATTGCTGGCACCTAAGTTCTGTCTCGCTGGCCTCGCGACTATCTTCTTCAGATCTTCGTCGGCATTCTGGGTCAATATTAAAAACAAGCTCTCAAATGCATCTTCGGTATCTGCTACAGGTACATGATATAGTCCACAGTCCGTATATCATCGCAGTTTTCATGTTCAGGGTCACTTTCTGACGCGAAAATGTTCGAGAACATGCTTTTTTTTTTGGCAGCGGGGATATCCCATGTTGACGTCACGGATTTTGCGGTTAGGTGCTCCAGCAAGATTGGTGGCGCCCCTAGCGTTCATTGGTTTGTAAACGGAAGCTATTAATTCTGTAGACTCGTCCATTAATTCTGCATTTTTAGTCATTGGTTTCACTGGAAATAATTGATTCCGCTATTAGATATTGATTCGAATACGAACGTTATTAATTATTGTGCATTGGTGATAATTTATATCTTTTAAATATAAGAATGACAATAAGGTCTATTAGTTTTATAACGATAATCATTGATCCTGGGAAATCGTCTATTGGTTTGAAATATCTTTATTGATTAAGAAAATATGGCTATTGAAACGGAATGTACGTTTATTGAATATGCGCGAATCTTACTAATTGTGTGTTGTTAGATATTAGTTGAACAATGAATACTATTAAATTAAAATAGAACATTAATTTTGCATCGGTCAACATTGATTATGAATCTATATCTATTAAAACGGAACTGTCTCTTATTGAATCCAAGAACGATTATTGGTTTGGAAATGGAGTATATTGGTTTGAAAATAGAGACTATTGTTTTCACAAACCACCAATAACTTTTATTTCATGTAATTTCCGACCGAATGGCCGCCCATACGTGACGCTCTATTGTACCCTATATTGGGGATAATAGGGACAATTACTATGTTTTAGGACCTAAATGAACAAGAGTGCCTTTAAGTTGGATTAAGTTCACAGAACTGGCAAAATTGCCTGTCAAATTTCCATGAAATTCTTCATAGATAGCTATATCTATTGCCCACTTTTTAATGATATATTGAGTAATGAAAGAATATATGTCTTCCATTGTTATAACACTTACGTTAGGAGCGACGTGTTATGCGATGAGTGGTTGCACGATTGATTCTTGTCCGATATTTGAAGGCTAATTTCGGGTCAATTTCAGTTGTATAACAACTTAAACGGACATGGATCATTCCAGTTTCCAAATTTTGTTTACGCAATTTGGAAGGAGGTATAAGATAGGTCGATAAATACACGAAATATTGAAATACCGGCTTCATCAGCCATTTTCCTGTTGTTTTCAAATTTTCTATCAGAAGTGAAACTTACGCTCTTTATTTCTGCCATATTAGAAATAGACTAACACGGGGAGCTCTTTTCTGTTCCATGCCGTGCACATGACTGTATAGTTGTTTGTTTGGAACCCAAACACCGTGTTCAAAGTGGTATTTTTTATGACTTCAATGCGTCTTTCTGGGATAAGATAATGTCCGTAGAAAGGTAGTTCAAGTATTTATCGACATATCTTGATACCGGGAAAAACTCAAAAGCGAATATTATTAGGTGTATTTTTGGAGCGAAACCCGCTATGTGGCTTTAAAGTATCAGATAGCTCTCACTCCACATGTATTAAACTCTTGGATATGTAGATATTATAATAGTGCCCTTCATATCCTGACAGACACATGGCCATCTATGGCGAATTGCGTGCCAAATTGGCAGGCAAATGTCCCAGTGCATGTGTGAACGTATCAACAACCAGCACTATTGAACCCGATAAATTGCTTGACTGGCTTATATTCTCTGTTTGGTCTGTGATATATAGATTGAAGTTGTGTTGAATATATTTTATCAAAGTTTAGATCACTGCAGTTATTTCTGAGTCTACAATGCAATCTGTTTAGTCTCCACTGGCCCCCGTTGTAGTATAGTGGGGTTTTACAGTCATTGGTTTTTTTTGCAGAAAGTTCTATACATGTTACTTATGATTTCGTCTTTGGTTGGCTCTGATGAGGTGTCGTTAAGTTGTTTTGTTGTCGGTAGTGATTTTGCATGATTTATTCCATTCAGTGCGGTCATGAATAGGATGAAACCCGATTTGAAGTGGGCCGTATTGGTGAAGTAGTTTATGTATATATCGCAAAGGGTTTCGGATGGGGTAACAAGATGCGTTACCGACATATTGCGGTAGTAAGTTTGTGATGTATATTTAGGGACATGATTAGTTTATATTTTGTTCCGGGTATGCATTTTATGAAGGTTTCGTCTTTCGTTATGGGGAGGCCAACCGAGTCTACTTAAGACTCTCTCGTCTGACACAGAACGTGTCAGCACACTTACTATATTCTACCGGACTGGGTCGATATAGAGGCCGTCGAGATTCCAGAGAAGGCAATGGGGGCAGTATTGGGAGTACATAAGTTTGGAACATTATTTCAAGGTTACAAGAAACTTTATTCTCCTTAGTTGTGACAGTCTACTTGATATTTGATATGTGAGTTCCAATGAAGATTTGATTGTATAGAGATTCCAAGATGTTTATGGCAGTCTACTTGCTCTATATCGCGATCATCAAGTATTTCAAGATCCAAATAAACCTACGACGGAGTGAGTGAAAACACCATTGATTTTGTTTTATCTGCATTTCATGTGACAAACCATTGTTTCGACCAACAATATATATACTCTATCTAGATCTTCGTAGCGTTCCCGCGAACTGTCATCGAGTGATGGCGGGATAGTGAAAACAAAACACTATGATCTGCGTACATACGAGTACAAGAATGTTTGGTCGTTGCCAAGTAATTTATATATGTCAGAAATAAGAACGGTCCAAGTATCGATCCCTGTGGAACTCCTGTCGCTATACTATGGTAATCAGACAAGGGGTTACCCACTAAATCACGATGTGATCTGTTAGAGAGATAGCTATTCAGCCAAATGTGGATGTTTCCGGTTATTATGCATTGTTCCAGTTCGAATAGCATTGAAGTTTTGACCACCTAATGATTTGTGTGGAAAGTAGCTGTCATGCTTCGAACAACCATACTTTGAGATGGTAAACATTTAGTGGATGTGCCTATAATGTATGTAGTTTTGGGCACGATGGAAAAAAGTGTAATTCTGACATTTAGCCATATTGCTCACTGTCATTGATCAATGAATTAAAATCTGATAAACTTGTCCTGTTTCACACACACACATCGCAGTCCACATTCACCCCTGTTTACATGTAAACTCTGTATTTCGAGTTCAGAAGTCTATAAATATAGTCGATGGATACATTTATATATACCATTGCTATATACACTGTAGTCATTTCTAAGAAATTGTGTTCTTCTGTTGAACCAGTCATGAAAAGGGAGCAAATTATATAAATTTGCTTTTTTATATTTACATCGAACACATTTCATCACATCTGTCCCTAATCTATAGTACACTCTAACCCGAACACCCACTATATCGTAAATCAATAGCGGATTTAACGGACATTATAACCGCAAACATTATGCATAAGTAAAGTGGAGAAACGAGCAAAATAGCTCGAAAATACACACCCTATCGGTATAAAATCCTTATATAATCTGTCAAAAACTCATAGTAGTTTTCCAGCTGACTTAATGTTCTCAACAGGCGTGAGACAAACGTTTTCTATTCATATATATCATAGATGGAATGCATTATTAACTAACACTATTTATTGTTTCATGAATGCTGACGAAACACGAGGTCTTTTTCGTAGCTTCTATATACGAGGCGCCCATTCATGATTTTTCCAAAATTGTTTTTTTTTTATCAATTTCAAACAATCATTTGAAGGGAAAAATCATTATCCTTTAAAAAAATAAAAACAGCCATTTTTCACGTGGGCCGATAGATCTACCGATGGATCTACCTTCTGAAATCAGGACTGTCTGCGAGAAAATAATTTGCGTTCAAACACCTGTATGATTAATTTTTGCAAGATAATTGCATGAGTTTTACAGGTGGAACTACAGAGATTTTACTTCGCATGTAGTTAGCTATGGCACAGATGCACTTTATGTGGTTTTTTCTATTCATATTATGGCACCATATCGTTTTTTCGACAAAATGCCTGCAAAAATAAATTAGCGCTGCAAATGGCTGCCAAAAAACAAAAATTTGCAATGAAAAATGTTTTATTTATTTTCTCGCAGACAGTCATGATTTCAGGTGGTAGACTGAGCACATACCCTAGTTGGGATCATGGTCTAGATAATGCAGTGTTTTTTATATTTCCTGTCAAACTGTCTATCGACCTACATGAACAAAATTGTTGTTAGTTTTTTTAAACCACTTTTTTTTTCATCAACATTTTTAAATTCACGAATGGGGCGCCTTCTTCAATGTTTATTTTAGATAGAACTGGATGCTATTTTCGTTCAAGGAAGAAATTCAATTCAATTCTTTAGAAGTTGGCCAAACATGCTACAGCATTGAGTCTATTTTGTAATTGTATTTTGTCAACTGTACATGGCAACGCTATTATGTAAACAACTGCATTTGTACATGGTGCTTTCGCGATGTCACCGGATGTATAGTTTGTTTTTGCAATCCGGCACTCGGGCTACAATCAGGATGCGACCGCTGCCGACCGCGGTCGGAGAAAAGTGTTTCAGTGGAGCGCTCTTCCAATTTTTTTTCTAAAATAAAGTATCATTCAGGCGAAATTTACAAGGAAACATCGATAGAAATAACACATGTCAATTTCACGAAGGATGAGTCGGATGAGAATCTATACAACCCGTGTTGATTTCATTGGCAACATGGTAGAACGGCTAAGCCTTCTGCCGTGTACATACGCGTTAAATTCGGCTGACTTTTTAAAATAAATCTAAAATAAATATTTCTTGGAATCGGATGTGAACTAAATTTGGGAAACCTTTGCACCTCATCGTTTCGGAATATTGAAATGCAATGTTTTAATCTTTCTGTCGCGAAAATGGAGATATTCACGGGCATTTGAAATGTAGTATGGTGACGCGTTACTGTCGTTGTGACATTAGATCTGATTAGCTTATAATAAACCGAAGTTTTATTTTTCGAACTGTTGAATTATGAAATGAAATAATTTTATCTTTAAGAGTTAGTAGATTACGGATATATAATTTCCGCAGATACCAGAAAGAAAAAAGGGCATGCTGTGGGCATATATACGTACAAAATATATGCATACAGTATGAAATATGGAGACCCCCCCCCCACATATAGCTACACTTCCTTGTCCAAGTTTCCTTCGATGTAAACCAGCCTGTGACATTTGTAGGGATATATTCGTCGATACATCTTCCCTATATACCGTTCTATATCGGGTTTAATTAAGCGTCTGATATGTATTCGGAACGCCACACGAGTTGACAATTCAAAGAGATAATAGTATGTGACATATATTTTCACGTTTGCATAATTTCAAAACAATACGAATTAATTTGATCTCGTGAAGTGACCTCTATGGATCCTTATTTTTTTTAGTTGAATCATTTCGCCGACCAACAAGACGCATAATATATCAAAATGATCGCACTGATATGGGGAATATGAACACTGAATTAGCCAGAAACAAAAAATCTGTGAAAAGTGAGATGTTTTGTGGAAACCACTTTTTTCGTATATACATGTAATATCAGTGAAAACTGGAATTGAGCTGTAGGTATAACAGTTCACGTTATTTGTTGTTGGAAAGTCACCATAACTGTATAGACTATGATCATGATCACAAGTTGTACGTGCTTCGTGTTCTATCTTAATGTTCTAACGTTAATTTTGGGGTAAAAATCACCCTTTTTGGTGAAATACGTGAGAGAATTCAGGAATCCACAGAAAAAAACGGAATGTATACGTCGCTAATGGATGCAATTATATAGCAATACATGTACCTATCTTTATTTATACAGCTATAATTATGCTTTCGACATGATTAATCTATACATATTCTGTCAAGTGTCGTGGTTATGGGGATTTCGAGGGGGGAATTGAGGTTTTAATAGAGAATTGGGATTTTCGGTTACATATAAAACCAGTGAAAACAGGATTTTGAATCCTGAAAAAAAAGTTTAAGAGTATATGGACTGGGACATTAGCCTGTCGTTATAATTATGTTATATATCAAAATGTTCGGCTGTATGTGGGGAATAAAGAAACGGATATAGTTAGAAACAGAATTCAGTGCGTGACTTTTCCCCCAAAATGAACCATAGAACATTGAGATAAATATTTCGTTCTGTATTGATTTATAAGATAAAGTCGATTTTAAATTGACGGAAAATCTCACACTACATGGGGGCATACCACACCGTGTCACCCATCAACAAGCCATGAAATGTATTTACCCCCGGTCTCTATTAACAAGATATTCCCACATATATATAGCGCGGAAACGAGCCAAGAAAAGTAACTATATTTTGTAAGACTGCTTGTACGGTGAAGGGAATATATAGCTGTTTTCATTATTTTTCGATAAATACTTACTGGTCTCGTTTACTTTTGGAAACTATCTGTTAGTGGGTATAAACTAGAGCAGTGTACCTTAGAATAGTAGTGTTAAATGAACCGTGCAACCTAAGTAAATGAGGCAAGCGTATCACAATAACCAAACACACCAGGAATGTACTTTCGGCTTTCAAACTTTTTGAAGAGTAATATCAATTTTACTAGGGGGATACGATATTGTTATTACCCATTTAAAACCTGTCTTCTCTATTTAGGACGACACTTCTTGCAGGGTAATATCAATTTTACAAGGGGGATACCAGATTGTTATTACCCTTTTAAAACAGGTCGTCTCTATATAGGGACGACATTTTTTGCAGGGTAATATCAGTTTTACAATGTGGATACCCAATTGTTATATTACCTTGTAAAACATGTCTTCTCTATATAGCGACATATTTTTGCAGGGTAATATCAATTTTACAAGGGGGGATACGAGATTGTTATTTCTCTGTATAGCGACGACATTTGTTGCATGGTAATATAAATTTTACAAGGGGGATAACAGATTGTTATTACCCTTGGAAAACCTGTCTTTTCTATAAAGCGACATTTTTCCCCACGGTAATATCAATTTTACAAGGGGATACAAGATTTATATTACCCATGTAAAACCTGTCTTCTCTATATAGCGACGAAATTTATGCGTGGTGATATCAATTTTACAAGGGGGGGGGGTACGAGATTGTTATTAACCTTGTAAAACCTATCTTCTCTATATATCGACGAAATTTTTGCATGGTAATATCAATTTTACAAGGGGTAACGAGATTGTTATTACCCTTGTAAAACCTGCATTCTCTATACGGCGCCATTTTTTGAAGGGAAATATCAATTTTACAAAGGGGTACGAGTTTGTTATTAAACTGGTAAAATCTGTTTTCCCAAAATAGCTACGACATATTTTGCCGGGTAATATCAATTTTATAAGGGGGATACGAGATTGTTATTACCCTTGTAAAACCTATGTTCTTTATATAGCGACGACATTTTTTGCAGGGTAATATAAATTTTACGAGTGGGATAAGATATTGTTATTACCCTTGTAAAACCTGTCTTCTCTGTATAGCGACGACATTTTTTCCAGAACAATATCAATTTTGCAAAGGGTTACGATAATTTTATTACCCTTGCAACTCCTCTTTTCTATATTTAGCGACGCCACTTTTTGCGGGCAAATACGAAATAATTGTTTCCTGTTGTCGAACAATTTAGAACATCGGGATACGGCTTAATTGTTATGACCCAAGAGGAACAACGATGCCAAAGAAGGCTTAAAATGATTGAGGGGACAAATATATATCACAAGCTGGTTTACGTCGAATGGAACTTGGGCTAGCTACATCCTCGATTTGGGCTACCGTGCCCATATATACACTCGCACAGTACTATTGTTCGCACACCCATCGGTTTCAAATTTGAGATGGCGTATCTCATCGCTTGTATTAAACAGGAAATTTATCTTTTAAACCAGTTTGGGTAGCACTAATGTTTGTCGTCGTCGTCGTTGTTCCTGTTGTTGTTGGATGTAGTGTCATGGCCGAAAGAGATAGCGTTTTAGATACTGATGGAAAAATAGTAGTGCGCGAATGTAAAAACTAATGCGGTATAAATTCATAATATCGTCCTTATTACTTAACATGGACTTTAATTCAACGAACATATTCACGAAACAATTATTGTGTTGTGAATATAGCGAGAACGTGCCGAACGAGCTTTGCGGAAATACATGATATGATATATGCAAGGACGAGGAGATACGGGTTGTTGTGAATCCCCACAAAGGAGGTAAATATTCTTAATCTTAGGGTGTGTTTACATTGGTGTAGATCTGTGTACAATTCTACATACACACACGTGTAAACGGGTAGATACAGAAATGCACACAGAAAGAAAACGGTAATATTTCGTGTGAGCAAAAATCACATCCGTTAAAATTCATGTCAACACCGAGGCCTTGCGACAGGCAATGATATGATTAATCATTACTCGGGGTATCTGCTTATTCTTTGTCAGTTCAACCTACATATCTATTAAACTATCTCATGGCATCAGATGGTTCGCGAAGGTGGTCAGATGGTACATGGTCGAGTAAAGATGTGGGACCACTTTGTATATATCTGAATACGAAATCAGACAATCTGTTCGCAACCAGAAGCAAGGAATCGCAGGGTGACACAGTTTTTGATACGGAGTCAACGCTTTCTGAAATATCGCGTCGTGTTTCTTTATCAATGGCCAATGCTCGTGTACAGTTCGTCGATATTAGAGGGGGTGTCAGGTTGGAAATTTCCATCACTTGGAAAGATTGAGTCCAATCTAGATGCTATGATTTTGCGATGTTCATGTTCATATTTCAAAATTCTCACACCGGGCCGACCATGGTTCTGGTCCTGCCCCGATGCAGCAAAAGCTAAATGGATCAATGGAAGGTGTGCAACTGGAATTATACAAGCTTCGTGGTACTGGTCTGATTCAAGGAGGTGCACCCCCGTGTACGTGGTATCGCCAAACCCGAGGGTATCGCCAAACCCGAGAAAATGGGAAAGTCAATTTCACGTATATATATGATGGGGATATGTTTGTTTCTCATCGTAAAACAGACAACGAACAACGTGTGTGTATGTCCATGTGAAGCAGGAGTATTTGTCCACCCGCTGTCAATCAGTTTTCCCAGATCAAACCATTTAATATTGTTTGGCGAATTTTTTCAATAGTGTTTTTGCTTTTGCTCACTCAAATTTTCGAGAACATCCACCCACTATAGTATAGTTCCTGGACTTCCACGCTGCCAAAAACAAATGCCGGTATATAGTTGAATCTGTCAATGAAGCATAGGATTGAACAGAATTTAAAAATTCAGTGTCGTTCTCAATATGCGTGCGATATGGAGGGACCACTGTCGGCCCAGAAAGATGTTAACGTCGCCGATCTTCTGTGCAGTAAATATGCGTAGTATTTAAGGAGTTCTGATGAGTTTTCGAGTGTTTTTATGTGAATCTGAGACTGATCAATTGGACTGCGAATGTCATCTGAAATATGAATCCATAACATATTCGAAATATTGTGTACATATATATTACGAATGTATTTCAATTGAAATTAATTGAACATCCATCTCAGCATTCAGATTTGCGATATCACAAAGGTGAATGAATGATAACGCGATGCCTTGACCACATGCACGTGAATGCTGTCGTTCGTATGCATGCAGCTAACCGGATATTCGTTTAGTATTAACATGCTTGGAGTTTGTATATAGACCACACATGCAGGACGAAACGCTACGACGTATCAACGATTTGTTATAACCATGTTTAATTTACAGACTTTATGACTCGTTCCAATTCGAGTAGACCGTTACGCGACAATGAAACCGAATCATCTTATCGAATATACATATATCGTATAGCTACAAATTATACAATTCTGGCTTATTTAAGAGTCATCAGATAATATTGTAACGATTCTATTTTAACCCTAAACATCCGTACACATATGATCACAATGTATTATGTGTGGCACACTTGTGTGCCTTCTTATCTGTGGCCTGTCACCTCTTTATTGTGTCTATGTAGCACATGTAGTCAGCGTACCAAGCTACAACACCATGCATGTATAAACAAAATCAGACTCAGCGTTTATTCTCCTATCGCCGGACGTGTTCCGTATGGCACAGTCTAAATATTAGTACACAATACATATATATATATATATATATATATATATATATATATATATATATATAATCGTGGCACATGGGGATGGGTGCGTGTTGTGGGTTTGGTTTGTTGTGGTGGGGTATATGGTGTGTGCATGTTGCTTTTCCCTCGTGTATTTCGCTGCATGGACGTACGTTGGTGTTGGTTGGTGCGTCAGACTGTGGTATTCGTTCGTAATTGCGCGTTGGTTGCATGGGTGGGGTTTTGGTGCATCGGGGCCGGAGTGGCTGGCATTCGAATATAAGTGGTGTAACGTATACACAATTCGATTGCCAATACACCATTGAAAGTAACGACATAAAGCAATTAACAGTTACATGTAGGAACCCAGAATGGTCCGTAGGTTATCGATTTACCATGTGGGTATATACATACTATATATACAACATACTTACTGCTATTGGTAATAATAAATGGATTCATATTTCAGATGGCATTCGCAGTCCAATTGATCAGTCTCAGATACACATAAAAACACTCGAAAACTCATCAGAACTTAAGTACTACGCATATTTACTGCACAGAAGATCGGCGTTTGGTGACATCTTCGTCTGCGACGTTAACATCCTTCTGGGCCGACAGTGGTCCCTCCATATCGCACGCATATTGAGAACGACACTGAATTTTTAAATTCTGTTCAATCCTATGCTTCATTGACAGATTCAACTATATACCGGCATTAGTTTTTGGCAACGTGGAAGTCCAGGAACTATACTAGTTGGTGGATGTTCTCGAAAATTTGAGTGAGCAAAAGCAAAAACACTATTGAAAAAATTCGCCAAAAAATATTAAATGGTTTGATCTGTGAAAACTGATTGACAGCGGGTGGATAAATACTTCTGCTTCATGTGGACATACACATACGTTGTTCGTTGTCTTTTTTTACGATGAGAAACAAACATATCCCCATATCTTATACGTGAAAATGACTTTCCCATTTTCTCGGGTTTGGCGATACCCTCGGGTTTGGCGATGCCACGTATAGGGGGTGAGGTGTGTGCAGCTGGAAATTCACATGTGGACCCCCCCCACCCCACCCCAAGGATACCATATATAGGCACGTTCTAGTTGTGCGACATAGATAGCTTTGGTCTGCAGATAGTGGATTATTTTTTTTTACCTGTCCTAATCAGACAGAACTCGTAGTGAATTGCCCATTATCAGAGTACTATACCAGTGATCATGTTGTGATCACAGTCATCCGTGACGCAAGACTTCACACACCCTTAAGAGTGCGTCCACGACATGCTCAGTCCACGGCAACGATCCGTATTACATGGAAGTAACGACATCTGATTTGGTCTCAATTTGGTGAAAATGTTCAACACTGTTGTCCAGAATTAGGGCCGTGCCTGGCACTACAGCATTTGGAATTGTGTTCAAATTATTCCAATAACTTGATTTTCACACCAGTATTTACCAACTGCATGTAGGCCCATTTTGTTCTTATTTTCTGTGAACTTTTTCGAACTAAAATGGTTATTATGGGGTGCAGTCTGGAAATTTCCAACAGTTGTGAAGTCTGAGGTATATACCGGTTGGAAAATGTCAACCAAAGGGGTGCAGATAGAAATTCCCCGACTTGAAGACTTGGGTCTGCATGTTCAAGGAGTGCAGTTGGAAACTCTGAGGTTCCCCC
This sequence comes from Siphonodentalium dalli, assembly GCA_032622095.1. Lineage (NCBI taxonomy): Eukaryota > Metazoa > Mollusca > Scaphopoda > Gadilida > Siphonodentaliidae > Siphonodentalium > Siphonodentalium dalli. The sequence goes on along the minus strand of CP136062.1, from coordinate 135,352,134 downwards.
CCCCCACACGGCCCACGAAGGCAAAGAGTCCCTATTTTCGACCCATGTCCTGAGCCGGGCGACAAATCACACTGTCGCCCGCTGAGCCGGGAGACATTGTTTTTGTCGCCCGCCTGATGTTACATTGCAAGAATATCTCCAAACACACACTGCAGTAACTCATCTATTTGACAAAACTACGATGTACTAAAATCATAGATCTTATATACCCCACGGATTCGCAAAGCACACCAGTGTTTGCTAATTTGCATATATTTAGTGAAAACTAATATTCGAACTTTTAAGTTGATACTTTTATCGGACAAGCGTTATCATGTCCTTTTTTACTTCGAAACATCTCGGTGATTCATGTCGACATTATGGTGCAAGATTGAAAGAGTGGATCCCTTGAGGTTGGTTGGTTATAAATGTTTGCTGGTGGACAACGTAATGCATACGTTTGTCGCGAATATTGAATATGCCACATTGCAGAAGGCGATAACATACATTATGGCTTATTGGTTTACATTGCATGGACCGATATTGACGATTTTACCACCAAAATGATCGTAAATTAACACTGATTATCAAACGCTTAACGGCTTGACTATCGTTTATGGAACAGAAATCCTATAGGACGATAAGTAGTTACTGAAAATATACATAATCGGGAAAAATAGCACTCGTGACTCAGTGCAACATCGTGCGTGTGGATGGCAAGGATTTTTTCCTGTGGTATAATCGGATAACAAAACAGTTGTTGCCCTTTTTCTCGGGAGACATCGAGATTTGTCACCCGCTCGAGAACGGAATGTCTCCATCGGAGCTGCACATCGACAGCGGGCGACAACTGTATAATGTCCCTGAAATCACAGTATTAATACCAACAACGACGATGATGGTGATTATGGCAGCGACGACGGTGATAATATTGACGACGACAACGACGAGGACGAATAGTGACGATCTTGATATATCTAAAGTCGACTTGGACTGTTACGGCATCTGCTATTCTTTATCCAGTTTGCTTTCTGTAATTGTCACAGGTGAAGGGTCAAAGTTGCGCGCCAACTTTTCAAGATAAAACTATCCACTTTGGTCACCAATTAAATGAACAATCCGGTCCGGTTTTCTTGAATTTGTTAAAATGGAATTGAAGTATGTGAACATTACTCCACAGAAGACATTATATTATTGGTGAAATCGTACCAATGCCAAATCTCAGACTTCCAGGAGCCAACTTCTGCCATTACTAATCGATTGTCGTTACACCACTGAGAACTTCATTTTGGTATATGGTCAGTTCTTAGTGTTAACATAATAGCTGAGATGTCAGGTTTTAATCAGTACCACTGCCATTTTCTCGACGATATTTGGAAACTTAAGCACAATCACGCCTTAAATACGCCTTTCTATCCCACATAAAGTCCACATACGAGTATCTCTCATATTAATGTTTTATATACTACAGACAAGAACATACATTGACGAGTAGTTATTCATTAGGAAATGTTCAGATTATAAGTTCAACACACGACACTAGGTTGTTTGTGGAACTTATTATCTGAAAAAATCACACAAATTAATAGGACCCCTGCTACACTTCATATTGTCTGTCGTCTTCTCATATTTCCTGCATGAACATCCCTCAAAATGAATAATATACCCTTCCAGTGTATACTTTATGACTGCATGGGAGAATCCATTTAGTATAGAAAGGGTTATTTATATTTCGACCCCCTGAGCAGTACCGTGATATAACAAAATCAAGCAAAACAATGAGGCTTTAACTGTTTAGTGCATTATTTAATCTTAGAAACCCTTCCAATATATTCGTTATAACTGCGTGGGAGAAACCATTTTGTACAGAAAGGGTTAAAGGTACAGATGACCTCGGTTGTAGGTTATAATTTAGAAATTAAAGTTACCAATTATGAATTTCCTCAAGAATATACTAATAGTATAGTATAATGATAGCATGAATGCGATATTACCCACAAAAACACACTTTGTGTGATCCGAGTATTTGTTTATATACAACACCTAAAGAGTGTGCGATAAGTAAAACACTCAACACCGAGAGTGGGAGAGTGATTCACAGGAGCAATTCAACACCGAAATGTTGAGTCGCGAGGATTATATAGCGAGCGCTATATCGGTATGTTGCAAACAATATGGTGTTAATTTTAACTATAAAGTTCATTATTATGGTCTCCCTGGTGTTGAGTGTTTTGCATATATATCGCACAATATACGCATTATACTGTATCATATATATTTACAAGGTATTATTGTATTTAATAACAAGGCGTACGATTTTGAAAATAACATGCGATTTATGCGATATTTGTATATGATTGGTATACATATAAGAACAAAATGTGCCTATATTTTAATAATCTTTCTGTTTATGGCGGTTTTAACAGATGTAACTTTAAAAAAAAACAGCAATACCCATCGCGAAGGACATCGGTACCTTTAACCCATTTATATTTTGACCGCCTGAACAGTACCGTGATGTAACAAAATCGAACAAAACTATGAGGCATTCAACTGTCAAATGTCGTATTTAATCTTGATATGTTCATGTATTTGACCATGCATTTTCAAAATAATTGGTGTCTGTCGGAGAGGGATGTCCACATTGGTGTTGGTAATTCCACCCGCGCCGCTTAAAACACACCGAAATATCATAGTCGTGAAATTGCATTCGCAGCCCTGGGTTGGAACATATTCAACCTTCTTTTGATCGGAAATTTCCAACTAACGTCATGTCAGGTATGAAATTTCCAACTGTTGAAAATTTTGGCCAAAGTTTGGAAGGGAGGGGTGAAACCACGTCACGTCCTCTTCACACGGCTTTTGATGAATTTTATCGGGATGTATTGCTGTTACAGAACATATAGAACATATCACGGCGTTTCAATTTTTATTGGCAGATCTGTTGGAAAGACCGCCCACGCAGGGCGTTAGTCTAAAGACATATTATGGACTTTGTCGAGTGTGTGAATCTGATAAGTTAGTGCTCAGGCCAACCTGGGGAATGTAGCATTCTACTAACATCGCTGAAAATTTCAAAGAAATCGACCATACCACTCCATAGAAAACATCGTCTGAACTACGCCAAATTGTAAATATTTACATCTCGATTCGGGACGCAACTATCGGCGACAACACAAATAATTTCGTCATCGAGAGTCATTGCATTTAATTAATATATAAGAATGACGGTGTGTATCGTCAATTTGGATTAATATTCGTAACAAATGATTACTTTGAGCAAGATTATTCTAAATTTCTATTTGATCACCCTAGCGGAGTGTTTCACATCACTTTAACTAAAACCGCACCAACGCAAGCAGAAACAACTCAACCTGGTACACAAACTTGCAAGTAGATGCACGAATAAGAGTATATATATCCATACCCTTTGCACGGAAAACAAACCGTCTCCAGCTTAACCCTTTACCCAACAAACCGGCCAAAACCGGCCAAAACCGGCCAAATAAAGCTTCAACAGCCTAAATTATCTTGGGTCTGTCTCAATAAAACCATACAAATATGGATATCATTGGAACCGGCCCCTTGACCACATTGTGATAGTTACAGTTATGCCCTGTGCCAATGCATTCTCTTATATATGCGAGTCGACCATAGGTCGCCTCGCATATATAAGAGAATGCATTGGCCTAAAAAAAATCTTTTTTTAACACTTTTTACCATTTTTTCTTACATTCTTTAACAATTTTATAATTTTTAATGTGTTAAGCCAATGCATTCTCTTATATATGCGAGGCGACCTATGGTCGACTTGCATATATAAGAGAATGCATTGGCACAGGGCCCTTCTGTTGAGTAAAGGGTTAATAGTGCGAACAGTGTAGAACACGAATGTTTCAGCTATAGTTTCACGCCATTTGAGTGGGACTTTGTTGCATTCATTACACCCAACACTATCTGTTTTTGATCTGACCCTCCACCATTTCAAACTAACAACACATTCAATGACTATCTGTTTTCATACTCATATCCAAATTATATAAACATTCATGTACATACCTTATGTTCAAATACTCTATACCTACAGTAATGCCCTAAATAATCAACTCCTTAACCACAGCAGAATTATGGGTAACTTTTCAGGATTTAGTCGGAAATATGGCTTGTTGCCATTCATCGGAAAGCTCTCATTAATTCTGCTGTGGTTAAGGAGTCGATTATTTAGGACATTACTGTATATGTAAATGTATACCAACAACGCGCCATGCAATATCCTATTTAGTTTATTTGAATCAATTTTCTCACTCTGTATGTCACTCTATGACGATGAGTGTTCCAATAAATGGAATTAAACTGCATAAGAGTAACTGGTATCTGCAATATTGTCTTGCATGGGCGCATATTAACCCCATTCTATACCAAAATGGATTATCCCACTAAGTTATGAAAGTGTACATTGGAATGGTATATTATTCATTTGGAGGGATGTTAATGACATATGAGCAGAAGACAGCGAGATGAAATGATAATACAAGTGCAGAAGAATTCATATTCATTGGCGGGAAATGTTTAGATAGTGAGATCAATATGGTCTGTTGAACTTATTATGTGAACATGTCCTATCGTATAACTACTCGCCATTTGCATCGCGGCTCGGTGATCAAAGGAAGTCGATGCATGTGTAAATACGTGGAGTACATTTATGCGGACTTCATTTAGACTGTGCAAAAAAAAGAGAAAGAATCTAGAAAATGAATTTGACCTTGGAAGTTTATTTCTAGAATATATCAAGCCTGCATGTAGTTATTTCGTGTATTTATCGATCTGTCTTATCATCCTCACAAATTACCATGCATAATTTTGAGGTTGAAATGAGCCATTCTAAAACCCGTACTTGGGATTGAATCAGCTTACCATCTTTCTTTATACTAGATCGCGGCGTGCACGTATAGAATATCACGAGCTTTACCTAAATCCTTCTATAATAAAAAAGACATATGCTATCAATGATCATTGATAAACCAAGAGTGTTGTTATGAAGAGGTTCGAAGCCATTCAATCAACTACATTAAGAAGATTTGAAAGCATCAACGACGCTTACTTTAACAAACAAATGATACCTTACATTGTTAATTCCACATTATGGAATTCAAAAGCACTCTCAAGATTAATGACGTCAAGATCTTTACCAGAGCAGACGATAAAAGACGAGCAGACGCGAACAAAAGGGAGGTAATAATGGGACACGTGACTAAGATCGGCAGAAAACGGCGGCCGTGGTGAGCCGTGTTATAGGTCGTCTAATTACACGGGCCTAATCCGCGGACACGTTGTTAGTTATTTGTCGTAAATGAGAAAATTAATTGGTCTTTATCTCCTTTGGAAAACTATCAAGCAATCCCCTAAAGACCTGCGCCATTATGGCGTGGCATAGAGACAGACCGATCGGGATAAGACGTCAACAGTTCCATCAGGGTTGTCAAGGGGGGTTTCCTAAGAAATTTTCCGAAGCCCCCCGGAGACTATTAACGCTATTTTATTCTCGCCTAGTTCATTATCTAGCCCAATGCAAGATCAATGAATAATACAAATACGTCACTTTACTCATCAGAAAGATTTCACTTTTGTCTCTTCATATAATGAATCGAGACCATCAAAGGTTCGTAAACCGGCGGGATGCGTTTACCGTCTAAGCGAGCTGATTTATTAATCAATTGGTCGCCTTTTAAGATTATAGGCGGATTTCGTGCGTTGGTCTCCTTTGATCGGGTTCGCTGCTGATCTTCGCTTTAATGGCACACTGAGTATAGACTAAATGAGCGATCGTCTTCCGATTGAATTATGACTTCTCCGGGGGTTCGCAACCGCTTCTCCGCAAAATTCATTCTCCCTGCTGAGATAGGCTTCGTATATCCCGGCGAGCTATCCCGAACCTATTCGAGTCATATAAGACCACACGCCGATGTATGCTCTTCTTATATTACTCACGGAAATACGACTGAACTTCATTTAAGTTCGTGTTCGTTCGAGAGATTTCGCAAAATTTCACTAACAAATAACTGCTGGCAAAATTGCCATGCACATTTTCATGCAATTCGTATTATATCATTAAAAAACCATTACATATTTCCTTATCTCTCACTAGCGATGAATAGGCGCGTGCTTCCCGGGCGGCGCGTGCAAATTAGTTACATATCACTTGGCATCGCGCCAACAAAATGACCGCTCGTCTTTACATTGATTCAGGCGTATACGAAAAGCCGCGCATGACACCAACACCAGGAAATTCAAAATGATTGCTTTGTTTATATAAGTTAAATTCTTGTCCAACTTCGTTGCACTAACGAAAATAGACACAAAAACAAAGAGGCAAATTGGGAGACTATATATATTTTCCGTCGCCAGCCCCAGAGCGCGCAACACTGTCGTATACGGTTCATGCTGTTTGTTCTTGTTGATGGATGGATTTATTGATATTTAGTCAATGATTCAATTGATGGAGCTTTCCACAGAGGCCACAGCGATAGTACGCCCATGCGCTGGCAATAAGCCACGCTTGCCCTTATTTTATAACTAGCTGAAATAGTCTCATCGGTGCGCATTGCTTACATTTAATTTCTGAATGTTTTATATGAACTCCTTGCTCAATTTAACATTTAAATTTTAAATTTTAATTTTGATTACACAATTTTTAAATACAATTTAATTTAATTATTGTATTGTTTTAGACTGAACTGCTGACTCAATTTAAATTTGAAATATTAGTTTTAAATTATTTTTCTCAACTCAATTTAATATTTAACAAAAACAAATAAATAAAATTGAATTTAAACAAACAAAATAAAAAATAAATAAAAAAAACGCCGGTATAACATCCGTCAGGGAACCCCGAGTTACCACACCAAATTTGGTTGAATTTGTTCCACCGTCCAGGGGTCTTGGAGAAAAATCGCGAACAGACATTCTTTTCGCCTTCAATTGTGAAAAATATGACAAGTGTCATGCACAATGAAAATAATTGTTATAACCATGGATAAATTTCCAACATTATGGCGCAAATAGATATTTCAGTACATTATGATTTGAAGAAAAAAACAATGTTGTTTGAATTTTCCCAATATAACACTGAATGTATGCATGGATATCCAAATGAGGGTGAAGAAATAATGGCATCTGACTTTGTATGCAGCCAAAGACCCGGCCCAGTCGCTGATTGGTCGAACATAGCTGATAATAAGTATTTGATTGATAGCTGTGGAAAGGTGTAATTTCCCCAAGGAAATGTTCAGATAATAAGTTCAACAAACGACCTTATTATCTGAGCATATCTTCTTCCCCATCCTCGTCTTCAGACTACCTGACTACAGCTTGGAGTCAATGTCTGACTATAATAAGCAATGCATATGAATCATCTGCTATTTTATGATCTGTTTTTATCTGTCTGGCATCTGCTTTTATTACCTGAACACCCCTCCAAATGAAGAATACCCCAGGGCCATTTCAGAAAAAAAATGTCAAATTTGTGTCCCAGTCGGGTTCGATGGCATGTCAAATAGTAATACCCCTGAAGTTGAATGTCTGCTCCTTTACGGCTATGATTCAAGATATTGGAGAAACTATGATGGTTGTGGTTCTGCAACTGAATTAAAATAAATTGTGGACAGCATCTGTAAATAAGAGGGATATATTATGGACATATGGCATCTATATATATATACTGCGATTTTTCTAGTGGTAAAATTATTATATGTATGGGATATTCCCTGAAATTGACTAGAATTACATCAAATTACAGCAAATCCCCACAATATAAAGTCACATACTGATTGTATCTTAACATTGTATAACCAGTAGTCAACCACTTCTGGTCGTGTATGTCGAAGAATGAATATTGAAAACCAATTTTTCAGATACTGTTATAAGTAATATTTTGTAACGGTGCAGACAACAACGTAACGGCGCAGTCATAATGGTATTACATGTAGTTGCTATTCTATGGAAATCGTGGAGATGCGTGATCTATATTTATGATTTATATTAACAACTGACTTATGTTCATAAAAAAAAACTTGGCAGTCACAATAAATGGCTGATTTAAATATTGTCTGCTCCGTTACGCAACGGAGCAGACATCATTGAGTATTTTTCTGAAACGGGTCAATTGTTTACAAAGATACACACCGCCTTTCGGGTGAATTTTGAGACTATAGTTGTGAGTTATACACAGATAATAATGATACATCTAATATGTCAACACAACCCATGATAATTCCGTAACGACGCGGACGCTAAATAAACATACTAATATTTGTTTACTCCTCAAAGCTCCGAAAAACATAATTCAGTTGTTGAATAGCTTTCTTTTCTTGTTCTTGCCATATAGTGGAATGGTGCATGGGAAAAGAGAAAATGTTTTGAACTGGATTACTGGCCTTGAGTTGTATAATAGTAAGCCAACGTTGTAGCAGTAACGGTGTAGACATCAACAATGAGGGACAGTATGTACTGACACAAACTAGTGCAATGAAAGTTTTACCCCAGTGTCATATTGAGTGTTTCCATTAGATGTAGATTGTCGACAACATATAGACAATATGGATATAAAACATGGCACGCTGATTAACTAAAGACTGTATTCAACCCATGTTTAGCCGAAGGACAGTATAGCGGTGCAGACAATGTTGGTGTGTTATCGTTAATATTTCAAAATATAACAGATATATAACGTGAGTGGATTTTTTTTTCATACCCGAGAGGGAAGTATGCTTTCGAAAATACGAATTTAAACATGAACGGTGTGAACTGAGAGTCATTTGTGGACCAGGGACCTGAAAATAGAGCAATTTCTGAAATGGCACACCAATGCATACTTTTATAAATAATGGGAGAATTTAGTACAGACAGAGTTAAACACCACGAGAGCTTGCAAAGGTATGCAAAGGGTCGCTGATGTTGCCTTCAAATATTTTGTACAACGATGTTTTTTTCTACTGAAACGTTATTGAGTACCAATTAATGGATGTTCGCTCATTGTGGTCATGTTTCAACTTTGCACCGCGGAGGTTTGCCCACATCTCTGGTGCGTCATATTGTATTTTGTAGATATCTGACAGCTTTAGTTACGGAATAAATATATAACAGTACTCGTGTGGCAAACGGTGCTGCACATGCATTTACTATACGTAGTTTGTCGTCCATATGCCATCACACAATAAGCCATGTACGACGAATTGCCTCAAAACTTGCCAAGCAAACTTATCAGTATATATGTGAACTCATGTTCATCGATCGTCTTCTGTTGTATAATATAAGATATAGGTATCCAGACTGGGAACACCAAATAATAAGTATAGGGGTAAACCTGTGTTCGGTAACATGGACGAAGGTGTGTAATAAACCAAGGTACACATTCCGAAGCGCCACATGGACAATTTAGAAGTCAAATATATTAAAAGGAGCACAAGAGACGTATATGCTTGGTGCTTTTAAAATTTAGGAAATAAGAGCATACGATATGACAAGGGTACGCGTACCAGTATCGTAAAACCATGCACACCATTGTTAAATAGAGATGTCAATAACACTTTAATATGTATCGGTATCATGACTGTCATTTGTTATATTTTCATCAGTTTTACGTCAAAATTTCAATCATATCCCCATTCCCAGAATACCGAACATGTTATCCTACTCTCAAGATGTTATCCTATAGATACGTCAATTTGTGCGTCATTCGGTATCATTGCACGTTATTTTAACATCAATGGCTGTTGATGGTGTAGTTTTAAGAACGTATTAATTAGGTCCAGCCGTATGTTTGATTGTGGACTGGGTCGTAACAAACTGGTATAGAGAATATAATAAACACAACAGTCAACTGTTCTGAGTAGCGTAAGGTTTTCTCCTCTCGTGAGATGCAAGGATTATTTTCACTCGGCTAGCGCCTCGTAAAAATAATCCTCCGCATTTCACTCAAGGATAAAAACCGTACTCTACTCAGAATAGTTAACTATTGTCTATATATATACTGGTATAGTTAATTATAAAGATTGGATCGTGGACATAGTCTTGTTTTATTAGTATATGCGAACGTGAACAGTTGACTGTTGTGTTTATTATATTTTCTATACCAGTTTGTTACGATTCAGACAAAGAAACACACGGTTAGACCTAATATGTTCTTAAAGCTACAACATCACCAACCATTTCTGTTATAATAACGAGCAATGATATCAAATGACGCAAAAATTGACGTCATGACGCCAGTGCTGAAAGTAGGATAAATCTTGAGAGTAGGATAACACGTTCGGTCTTCTGGGAGTGGGTTAAGATTTATATTTTGACATAACAAGTTTATGAAAATATAATACATATGTAAACCCAATTTTCGGGTGGGGCATTATTATTATATGTTTAATTTGAGGTTTGAAAATTATGAATTGCTTACATAATTATCCATTGTGATGATATATAAAGCCGGTATATATAATAAGTATAAGTATAAGCATTATCGACCTCAGGAATTTTGAGAAAAGGTGTGATTATTATTACATTTTACAACGTTTCTTTGAGACCATGAGTCAGTACTGTATGCAACTTCTATATAGCTGTAAATTGCATGTTTAAAGAAATGCGAGTACCATGCATGTACATGTACATACGGGATTTAAAATGTTACTGTCTTGTAAAGTACAAATATAGACGTTTTAAAGTACCGACCCTTGTAAATAACATGTTGCTTTAAGAAGAATACGTGATTCATCACTGGTGAAGATGGAGTCGTGGAGAAATTTGCGCCGCTCCACGACGCGCGCTGCAATCTGAAAAGAAAAAAAATAATAATTACAAAAGATTAGGACATCAAGTTATTCTTCGAGTTCATCATTTCTCCAATTTATCTCACATCTATCCGAATGATTGTGCGTGTAGGCCATATTTAACGCGCAATTCAATACAATGAGAGTCCAATTAATCGACCGCTAGCAGTCATTGTCACCCAGAAATGATCAATTAAATTTAATCAAATGCTCACCTAAAGTCGCCAACATAATTAGGGCTGTAACAGGGATGAGTCGAAACTCTTCTGAGAATGAAGGTAATAATGTCAGTTGAAATATGATATCGACTTGTGTAATAATGAGCTGTCACGTGTAATCGTCGATTAATCTCTAACCATGGACAAATCTCCATCGATTCATCTCGTTTTACTGTTGTTTTATTTTGCTCTCGAGATTAAGAGCCCACTCGAGCATTTGCCTTCCACACGGCAGTTTTGTTTGTGATCATTTTGTACTGAGTCTGGCACGAGCACTATGGCATAAACTGCCCTCTCGTTAAATTCGGATTAATTTTATAGAAAATGATGGTTATCGTAAAACGTCAAGCGCGCGGTTAGAACGTAGTCATTCCAATCCAAACGCAGCATAAAATTAAAGCACCTGCCCTCGGGTTTTTGTAGCTGACCTGGTTCGAATCATGATTATTTGTGGGACATTTTTACTCATGCACTCTACGTTAGCGCAAAATGAGTCAGTGTCCTGACAACCACTGTGGATAAACGGAAGTATAAATTTGTATGCGTGTTCGTAGTACTGTACATCGAGGTGGAGTGTTATTATACTGTCGGCACAGTGCGGTACAGTACGGTACACCCAAACACCAGAATACGATTTCAACATCTATATATATACGCCTATTTGACCATGCCACTCCTGCACAATATAATCATGTATATTTCTTAACTGTAAACGCATTATGTTTGTAAATACTGTACAAATAAACAATCAATCAATATATACATGTGCATGTATGCGTTACCGGTAACTCAAGGTATTATAGAGCTTAAGTTTGTGTGTGATGTTCTTCTAAGTGACCTATGACTAGCGCTTAGGTTTTGGTGTGATGTCATTCTGAGACACGGATGACTAGCTGATTGAAAACTGACATTGTTACTACTGCATGATTGTTCGACATTAGGATGTTCGTCGTGTCGTTGTACTGTTCAACGTACCAGTTTCCGAGGCAACTGTGTTATATATAGAGCTTATTGTAACACCGATACGAGGAAATTAGCAACGTTCTGGTGTTTGAGAGAAAATAGCACAATTCTATTCACCGTTCCAACTTATTTTCTCTTTAGAAGAAACCGCTAAAACAAAATTGAGACATGTTTGACTTACTCATATAAAAATATTGTCATTTTGTTATTGAAGACTTTGATTAAATTGCTTTCCCTCCAGGTCATCAGAACTAAATTAAATTAATGAACATAAAATTAAATATCAAACAAGCTATAGTGTCTTTCATATTGCAATTATTTCAAAATATGACATTTTATACACCAGAATATATACAATATACAACTCGGGTTTCGTACTAATATCGGCCGGGAACCATGAACACATCTTTAACATTAATTATTTTATATCAATTATATAGGCAGGGCTAGAATATTGCGTTGTGATCATTCCACCCATAACAATGCTTGGGGCTAGATAGTCGTTCTATGTATTCCTCTGAAATTAATTGGTTTGTGGTCGGTCGAATTAGCGACACGAACTAATTCATCTTCCCGGAGGAAATTCGTGGATTAATTGTGGAGAGCGCTTCCGGTTTGTCGAGGCATTAAAACGCGGCTTCTGTATACGAATCCTTACGGACGTTAACGGAGAGACGATCCGGAACACCTACCGATTCCGGTAAATTGTTCCATTTCCGGACCGCAACATTGCCATTGGTCATTGCATCACAGTTAGGATAATTTGAGCTCTTGCCGGAAAATAGAACATCCGCGTCTTGTAGGAAATACAAAGAAAGGAAACGACCCTCCGGTGTGCGTGAGTATTATATTTGTGGAGAGAACACACACCGATGATGAAATAGGAAGGGTACACGTAGTAGTTAGGTAGCAGGACTGGCAATATGATCTTAGTTGGGATGGGGGGGGGGTAAACTTCGAATATATATACAGCAATGCAGTGCAAAAGATGAAAGTGTAGGAATTATAGCAAATAAAAGATAATGAAGTGAGCCTCCGGTGCGTCCGAGCATTGTATTTGAGGAGCGAATACTCCACGACGATGAAATAGTGAGTGTACGCGTGGTCGTTAGGTGACAGGGCGTGGCTTCACGATATTAGAAATATAGATAAAATTCTCAAATTAAACCTATCGATCGATCACCCCATTTTTGAGGGTGAAATTAGATTGATAAGCACACCAAAATTATCTGCGAATTCTGTTAAAAGACATGCGACGTGCCGAAAAGACAGACAATAAATAAAGACATATTATGGACATGTTCGGGTGCGTGAAATTGATAAGTTAGTACTCAGGCACCATGCCAACATTGGGAATGTAGCATTCTACTACATGTAACATCGCCGAAAATTTTAAAGAAATCGACGTTACCACTCCATATAAAACATCCTCTGAACTATACGCTCTATTTTAAATATTTACATCTCGATTCGGGACGTAACTATCGCCGATAAACTAACACAAATGATTTCGCCATCGAGACTCATTGCATTTAATTAATACAATAAGAATTACGGTGTGTTGTCAATTTGGATAAATATTCGTAAAAAATAACTACATTGAGCAAGATTATTCTCAATTTATATTTGATTAACCCACTGGAGTGATTCACATCACTTTAATTATTAGCAGTTCACTCGGTATTATTACCATATCAGTACACGTCTAATCAAACGACTGAAATATCTGTATGACACGTTCGCCCTAGAAAAAGGAACCTATTTATGAAGTAATCGCACCCTATAACTCCAATAAACCATATTTAGTTGGCATATGCCACGTATTTATCGACCTATCTTGATCCTCGGAACGCACACATGATATTGGAGACCTGAGCATTATGAGTCGAATTAAAATATAAATTTTAAACTAAATCTTTTTGAGTGGAAATGAGAAATCCCAAGGGCACCAACAAATTAAATAATGTAACAATAATTCCGATCGATACATAGCCATTTCAATAAGAAAAGAGAGTTTCTTCACGCTTACCGAAACAAACACATTGAAGCAATGAACACTCATACTGAGTGTGTGCCTCCATATAAATCTGACAAATATATACAAATCTCTTAAAAGGATACTGTACTCAAATGTTGTTGTTGGCTTCTATAGTCTCCGAGTCGTAGAATAAGATAACCAGATTTCCATTATTTGAAAGTCTGTACAAAGTAATGTACGGATTGCAGATTAGCCGCAATGCGAAAATACAAATTGTCGTTGTCGAGTAATGTTTTAGTTTTCAAGCAAATGTATCAAAGAAATGTTATATGCATACCAGTCCCATATACTCATATAGGTATAGTCACTAGTCAGTAAGTAGCTTGAGTATACGCCCCGTATCAACATATTTAAAGATAACCTGTTAATCTGAACGTTGAGGGACATCTCGATATACGATTCCGATCGACATATGGCCATTTCGATAAGAAATGTGAATTTGTTCACGCCCACTGAGTTAAGCAAATATATTTACATACTAAGTGTTGTCATCACTAAATCCAGCATTCTGATTGGTCGGCGCCAACGTGGCTAGTTGCAGTTATTTATCGGTGAATGCGCAACGCCTTATAACACCAAGCTCATAACACCATCGAAACGTCATTGGGTTTGGAAAGACGAACGCGCAATGTTTTGGGCGCATTTGGACTCGCGCAGGATTGTCTTAATACATCATCGGGTTTCAATATGAAGATGTTGTTTATGGAGATGTAACCGTGAGGTAAGTGGACATAACTTCGGGTTTTACACACAAGTTATGACCACTTACCTCATGGTTACATCTCCATAAAAAACAGTCCACATGACAGTTAATCCTTATATGAAGCAATGAACACTCATACTTAGTCCGTGCCTCCATACCTCTGACATATATATACGCCAGTACCAGTAATCGTATGGTCACAGATGCAATTTCGGAGGAAGTGCATTGACATGTTTCCAGAATGGCGGATCAAGAATTTCGAAGGTAGTGGGTTCGACCCATGTTCAGACTGATACGCTATCTAACTCTCGGTGAAAGGGCTTCCTTTTAAGGATGTCCCCGTAGCCGAGGTGGTTAGGTCGTGGATAAGATTATCACAGTCTGGGCTAGACGAGGTTGGCGCGGGTTCAAACCCCGGAATGGATGAAAATCGGGACCGGTTTTCAAGCTTGATTTGGTTCGAGGGACATCATGTACCATTTCGATAAGAAATGAGAATTTGTTCACGCTCACTGAGTTAAGCAAATATGAAGCAATGAACACTCATACTGAGTCCGTGCCTCCATAACTCTGATATATATATTCCGCCGAGATATACAAAGCGCCCGAATATAGTCTCGAAGTGCCTATATAAGCTATATAGAAATGTGTTCACTTTAGCATTGAACATACCCCCTTTTCGTCCAAATTCCGTTATGGGTGGAATAGCAAAGAGCATTCCTTAATTGTTAGTCTTGTCCTTATAGATGGTATAAATAAAGATACTTCTATGTGGAACGTATATATCTAGGTGTATAAAGTATGAATATTAGTATTTCGTGTCTTTGGCAACATATTTTGGTCACCGGGAACATGAATACAGTGAGACACGAGAAGTTGCACACCGTGTGCTGGGATACACCATCATGGTGCCAATTAAAACAAAGCAGGATGAAAACCAAAGTTAAAAAGATATATGAGCGGATGGACAAAAATTCAACTTTTTCAGATGAACAAAGAGGGATAACTCTTGAAGAGAAAAAGCAAAAAACATAACTGAACCCTTTTTTGAAAGCCCCCCGATGCCAAACAGCCATACCAAACTTCAACTGAATCCAATAACACATGCGATGGCTGAGATATATGAGCGGATGGACGGAAATCGGACATTTTCAGATAAACAAAGAGGGATAACTCTTGAACGGAAAATGTGAACGTCAATGAACCCTCTTTTGAAAGCCATCCAGGGGCCTATACTATAGAATACAATTTGTGTAATAGCAGGCTTATTTGAGCCGTACAGAAGGTGTCGAGTACTATGGACCACTGTAACGTTAATCTAACAGCGAACGCGATTTCTTGTAAATCACAAAAAGACGGCAAATCGAGTACTATCGACCACCATTCGTTGAACGCACATCTAAACATTTGTGATTTTGTCAAGGGAAATTACTCTAAATATATGGCACCTATTTGTGTCAGTTGGTGAGTGATTTAGTTGATGAATAAAGGTACATTATGTGTGACTAGTTTCCGATACTTGGGTTATTTTGACCACAATTGCGCACGATGAAAAGTATTTTTTTCAGTATCGTGTGGAATACTTACCATTTTCAGATGTTTTATGTTACATGTTTATTAACGGTTTGTCGAAAAAGGTCGGCAAACACACACATCGGTTGCCGTTCAAGTGGCCACATCAACTTTATATAGCAATATTACCAAGGATGGAACCTAATTTGTCTAGCTAGCTATGTCTGGCTGAAATATTAGTGGGAACATCTAGACCTTAATAGTTGAAAAGTTTGAGGTAACATGCAGCCGGAAAAATTCAACCCATGATGGGGGGTGCGATGGCTGTTCTCGGACTTGGTATTTTCGACATGTGTAAAGGATGGGTGTTCATTTGGAAATTCCAATGTGGACCAACACTCCCTCGTCCAGGGTCTCCGGGGACACCCAACCTCGATTTAAAAACATATATATACAGCACCATCTGCTTAAACTATACCTAATGATCAGTACCTTCCATTTATACCCAACTAAGCGGCTGAATTTAGGTAAACATTTGGTTATAACCAACACGCACTACTACATTGGTAAGTTAAGGATCGGGCCGGGACCCCGATTTAAAAAAAAAATTCACTCATGGAACATTCTGTGCGACACTGTTGGCCAAATTAAATTGTTTAGACCACAAGGTGAACGCAAACGTCTTGAGCACACAAATGCCATGCGGTTCAAATATGTTACATAATGTCATGGTAAATATTTGGGGTCCACTGATTCTTAACGCAACTTAGCCTGAAATTATCAGTAAATGTTTCAACACGAAATGCCACCACCCCCGATTCACCGCGTATCCGTGTACCTTCGCACAAAGATCGTTTATATATATATACGTTTTGAGCCCAAGCCCGACAACTGTAACTCTTTAATTCCATTCATAATTAAAATCTAGGCCGCTGACATGGGTGACCGCATTACAAAGAACATGTACCCAGCTAATCGCACTCACCATTTTCTGCATGGATAATCGTCGTGAAAAATAAATAATGTAGCCTGTGCATTTGTAATCTAATAATGAATTTTCACAAAAATGGTATTATTTCTGTACTATAGAACCCGCTTAGCCAGTACTTTATCATTCCGTATTGCGATTTTTACATATTACAAAGCTGTAGCGTTCGAGTACTATGAAAACACGAACAGATGAAACTTTCAGGCCCCCCTTTTCTCCACCAAATGCAAAGATTTTCCGGTCAAGTGAATCCCGGTATATAGATGGTTCGCCAAAAATATCTTATAAGTCATTACATGTCAATGTATTTTGCATATAAAGAGTTTTGGGCATATGTTGAGTTTCAATCTACAATGAAAGAAATACACTGATAGAAATACAGTCGAATACTATATAACACAAAATATGTATTACAAAATTAGTAAATCACAAATTAACGCTGATATTACAAAAATTGTATTATATAGTATAGGCCCCTGGTGTCAAGCCTGCATACCAAATTTCAGCAACATCCGATAACCCTTGTTGAGATATATGAGCGGACGGATTGAAATCCAACATTTACAGATTAACGAGGAGGGATTAGTCTTGAACTGAAAGTGTGAACAACGTCAATAAACCCTCTTTTGAAAGAGCCCCCCCCCCCCCTGAATACATTTAAATATTGCAAATCATTGTGAACTTAAGCATGCTCACATGCGCAATATAAAAATATGGTGTTTTTTTTTGTCAGGGCTATATATATACGACAGCTGGCCTACCAGCAGCCGATATACACGTGGTCGCTATGACGTCATTGTTTGTATACAAAAATATCGCTTCTAGGAGGGTTAATGTATCTTCCCATTTATTTCAACCTGACCCGGTTGCGGATTAAAGATAGATCGATACAGGCACTAAATACTTTCAAACGGAAAGTATATGTCAGGGAGACTTATTCAGTAATAGAATTGCGAAAAACATTGAAGAGCGTTCCTTGTTAATCTATTCCTAATATGGAAACACAAAGAGCGTTTATATCTCTTATATGTGCATGTAAATGAAAACATCAATGTTTATTCGAATATATGTTCTCTCTCCATTGTGCTTTTAGAAGATTGTGTATATTATGACAATTTGAGTCACCAGTCCATATTGACCAAAACAGTTTCTGTCTCTAGGAAATTATTACCCCAACACAGTAACTGAGATAATGCAAGCTGCAAAAACAGAGTTCAGTCCCCTTGCTTCGCGACGTCTGAACGCTGCCGGCATGTGTATTTTCTTATTTAAATCTAACATTTTTTTATTGAAGTGTTTGTCAGTTACAATTCATTCTGGCTTGATCTAGACAATGTTCAAATGAATATGGACAGTTCAGTTTCTCAGAATAATGCAGAATGAATTGTAACCTACAGGGATGCTATTCACCAAGCGAGACTATTTTATAAACCAGGTAGTTTATATGGTAGCGGCTGAACGCAAAGGTATCTTTGCTTTAGCGCAAACGACACACGCTGTCGATGGTGTGATTGATCCAATCTATCAGATTTGTCACCTGTCAATTGACGCCGTCTTACGACTAATTCATGAACACTCACCGGCCACAATCGGCTAGCGGTATAATATTTGGGTATAATTGTGTGGAGACTCATGCTTGCGTTTATATATCTGCAGAATGAGTTTCAATTATATTAATGAGGTTTTTTAATTAGCAGTGTGTGAAAATGAAGAGCCAAGAAGATAACGTCTCAGAAGAATTTTGTTTGTGTTTTGGTTCTGTTTGGATATTTCCCTGCTATTTCCAAAGAAATTTCTTTCCATGCATCATTTTTCCGGCGCTGGTGAATGGTGCCGGTTTCTTTGTTCTTTAATATTTTGATTCTTCTCTCCACAGTGCCCAAAAAGTGTTACGCTCGTCGGCAGTGGGGGGGGGGGGGGGTGTGGAAAACAATTGCACATATAGGGCCCAAAAAGTTTATTTCCGACCCCGAGGGACCCACCACCCCATTTGTGCAAATTTGTTCCTCCAAATGTTCCTCTCATGTTTTTTATCAAAATTTCAGAGTTTTTTAACCGTTCTTCAATAACTGTGTTAACTGCCTTTCAATCCCATTCCACTATCCTTTTTTGGTGCAAAGTGTGTAAAATTAAGACTCAAGCAATAACATCCTTAATCGGTAAAGCACAGGTCAGAAAAACGAAAAATAAACTGTATTTCCAGGTATTTCCTGGTGTTTCCAGTATCTAACAATAATAAAGCATTGTGTAGGTACACTGTATGTCACAAATTGCCCTAGACCGCATTATAGCCTTAATATATCGATCGTGTTTAGTCTGACAGAGAACACTGGCCAGTGTAAATAGTGGTAAACAGGTCAGGGGTTCTACAATTATTTGTGCATGATCAAAGAATTCTTTAGTCTTATCCACCGGGGTGGTTGAGGAGGGGAATTGTTTTGGTTAGGTATACACATAGATATATGGTTATTATACCCCCGATATTAGTCGGCGGGTATATAGTTGACGTCTCGAGCCGTCCGTGCGTCCGTCCGTACAAACATTTTGCATCATAACTCAAGAGTCGGTTGTCATATTTTGATGCTCTATGACATGTGACGGACCAGAAATGGGGAACGAATATGCATAATATCACGGATTGTGAGTACCAATGCCTACCAGAGTTATCCATGGGCCCTGTTTATGAAATTCAATCCGTACAAAGTTTTTGCCATATAAGTTGAAGTGTCGGTTGTCGAATTTTGAAGTGGTTTTGTATGGTGATAGACCTGAATGATACGGGAATGATGTATGCAGATATTACTGCATATCACAGGTTTTGCCTGTAGATGCATACCAGAGCTACCAACTTGGTTCCATCCGTAAACATATTTTGCATTATTATAACTCAACCATTTGTATGTATATGTATGCACTATAGAGTCTGCAGTATAGTGTCAGTCCGATTTTATTCTTGATTTTAGTTTGAACTTTGAAGACATTGAAGAATGTCATTTCTCAAAGCATCTGAATGCATCACATTATTTCAGTTCATCTATTTGTAAGCGATAACAGTATACAATTAGTATTGTAGTTTAGTCCTGTTGAGCAGTATTTAAGCTTCAAGATGATGTTCGTAAATTCAAGGAGAATAGCGTCACCTTCAGTCGGGATTGTCTGAACAATAAACAGTAACGGCCATTCATCATAACCAATTCAGTTTTATTTGGATAAGTGCTGCAAATTAACATTACTTGCAATCATTAAAAAGATGAGAAATAACCAGAAGGAATGAATTTAATTGCATGCCAGAACAAGACAGTATTTCAGACATTAGAAATTTATGAGATACCCTTTTCAATTTCATGTTATGCAACAATCGGGTCAATGATATCTAGTCATCATTGAGTATTCACCATGTAGTATTTGTGATACAGTTTTTTTTTATTTTATTACTATTATTCGGGTAATACAACTGGGTAATACATTAATTTTTTTTACTAAATTACGGTTTTCCACTGAGAAGTCGGACCGGATCCTGTGAAATCCAGAATGTTGCTAAATCTGAGGCTAAATAGTCACTATAGCTGTCTATATAGCCATATGCAAACAAACATGATACCAACATGCTTACAAACAACATTACATGGTCAGTACTTGTAAATTGTTTGAAAAAAAACCATTTTGGAAAAAAAATTACAAGCACGATTGTTTCGGCCCCAGGACCACCCACCCACCCCGGCCCTATATACGGATTTTTTTGTAGACCCCCTCATGTCGTCGGTGGTATATTTTGCCCCACGTCCTTTTCCTCGGTTGCTCATTGTTGAAATGTGTACAAACGTGTACTGTTACACGCAGCATGTTTATGTGACCGGTGGTCAATCTATGATTGACGCCAATCACCTTGATTGGATAATCCTATATGGCGCGGCGATGTCTTCCCATCGATATGTCCACCGATAGCTTCGCATTGAGTGTCGCCTCGTAAAACCACCTGGACTATATTATAAACCCAGCCGGTGAATAGCACCCCAGAAGTCTCAAAGTTACATTTCTACATTTCTTTTGTAGGTGAGGACAGCGATAAGTCCTGCTAATGGGACTTAACTATACTTGGAGCATGGAGATAATGGGCAACACAATGTAAAAATAGTACATCGATCCCAATTTGGAATATTAATCCTTACATGACCGGAGCTTCCTGAAATTTTGGGAAAACCCTGTGCCAATGCATTCTCTTATACATGCGAGTCTCCTATATGGCGCATCGCATATGTAAGATAATACATTGGCCTACCATATTTACCTTGACATTGTAAGCCAGTGAATTCTTCAAAATATGCGAGGCTCCCTAAGAGAATGCTATGGCACAGGATATGTAATGATGCACCAGCGCAGCTCCCATAATTAAAGGGTTAAAGTGACGTGGAACAATAATTAGTTATATTCATAAAGGTTATACAAATAGGCAGAAAACAGCGCCATTGTTATAAACGAACCACGTGAAAACGATATCGATGGTATCATTCCAGAATGTTTAACCCTTTACCCAACAGAACGGCCCTGTGCCAATGCATTCTCTTATATATGCGAGTCGACCATAGGTCGCCTCGCATATATAAGAGAATGCATTGGCTTAACACATTAACAATTATAAAATTGTTAAAGAATGTAAGAAAAATGGTAAAAAGTGTTAAAAAAAACATTTTTTTAGGCCAATGCATTCTCTTATATATGCGAGGCGACCTATGGTCGACTCGCATATATAAGAGAATGCATTGGCACAGGGCATACCTGTAACTATCACAATGTGGTCAATGAGCCGGTTCCAATGATATCCATATTTGTATGGTTTTATTGAGACAGACCCAAGATAATTTAGGCTGTTGAAGCTTCATTTGGGCGTTTCTGGGCGTTCTGTTGGGTAAAGGGTTAAAGGCACGTGCGGCCTTAATTGTCGAAAATATTCATATTTGTTCCAACCACCGTAAACAGAAAAACATTAAAACGCACACAGTTCCGTTCATATATGCCATGACCATCGCATAAACAGCATGTTATCATAAAGACCTACTATATTTTACCTAAGCAAGAGCCTGATTGTGTTACAGAAGACAGCACAATGCTACTGGCTAATCACACACAAATGGCAGAAACGCTCTTTATTAGTTCCATATCAGGTATTCACTAACAAAGAACGCTCTTTATGTTTACCATCATAATATAAACAAACACCAGAAAAGTAACTTTTTATGCTTTTGTTTACATAACAATGGTCAAACATAAGACCATAACATACTGTTTATGCGATATTTCTTATTTGTATACGTACACAGTCTGTCTACATTTTGATGTTCGTTCTGTTTGTGGCGGTTTTTGACGGGTGGATATATTTTCACAGGATACCCACCGCCAAGGCCAACCGTGTCTTTAATCACTTAATATTTTGTCCCGAATAAGTAGTAAACATTTACCTTTGTGCGGAGTTCAAACGTTGTGTTCTCTGGAATGGCACAGTCGATGTGGTTGAAATTTTCGTTCATTAACATTCTTTCATTAGAGATAGTATTTGAAAAAGTTATTATCGGGTTTATTCACGGAAATAAGTCCAAAATATGTCTTTAAATGTGCACTAGCTGTTCGGCTGTGTACATATATTTTATGTCCCCCGAATTTGTTTTTTATGGGTTCGCTCCGCCAATTTTTGCCGGAGTTATGGTCCTTGTTGACGTTGAATTTGCCGATTATTTTGGTTTCCCGATGATAACTTTACTTTTAGTTAAGCCAAAAAAAGCCACCTTTTCGGGGGACACGTGGTCGGCGACCTTATATTATTATTTAAAATCGTCCTCATTTTAACCACGTTTAACAACAATAGTCATATTCACCCGGTATTATATTATATCATAAACCGTGTCTATACAAATAGGGCTCAATAGTCATGGTATCTGCGGTCGTCGTTATGACACTATATGAGCAGGGGACAACAATAAGTTTAGTGAACATTCTCTTACAGGAATTCTCATATCTGCCGGCATTGAGGAATTTGAGCCAAATCTTTTTCGATTTAGATTTTTCGCACACAATGACATATGACCTATCATTTGTGATTTTACCGAAAAAAACAGTTTTCAGAAGAATAAACCATCATGGTATTTGAGGAATTTTAAGATGATTTATTTTTCAAAACTAACATATTTGGTAACATTTCAAGTGATTATTCAAAACCTTGTATCCATACATGAATATTATGTCAATTTATTATATGAGCAGTTTCTGTGGAATCTCAGGAATCACAAAACGCTCGGTAACGCTTTATTTCATTTGTTAATTAAAGTCTAATAATAAACATGTTGCTACGCTGCGACGAGGTGAATAAAATTCTGCTGTTTTCTCACGGGGACTTTGTAGCGTTTCTACTGAACAATAATTTGAACACCATTCTGCGATCGGTCTCTGTGGAATCTCATAAATCACGTAAACCTTCGTAACAATTTCTGACATATCGATACACTGAGACGAGTTAAAAAAAATATGCTGCCGGTGTTCTCACATGGACTTTATATCATTTGCAACATTCCTAACACCAATCTACGAGCGGTCTCTATGGATCTCAGAAATCACGTAACGCTTCGTAACACTTTGTTACATATCATGCCATATGAGTTTTAAAAATATACATGCTGCGGTTTTCTTATGGGGGCTTTATATATGCAAGATGTAACACTTGTAATACTGGTCTACAAACGGTCTCTGGAATCTCAGAAAATATGTACCAGTAACGCTTCGTAACACTTATCGCTACACTGATACGTGGTGAGGAAAAATGCTCCATTTTTTTGACGGAAACTTGTAGGGCGGTCTTGCATGGTGAAATCTCATATATCACGTAACGGTTTGTATAGACTGAGACGTATATAGGTAAAAACATGCTGCGGTTTACTCACGGGGACTGGGTACAATGTTTGGGAATTGTTGTAAGAGTAATTCAAGATTTCATTCTATAATTTAGTATAAATTCTACTAATTTATAAGACAAATGCAAAAATGTAAACCTGTACACAGAATATATAATGTACGGTACCACTTGTGACGGTCTCACAAAATGCCTATAGTGGTGGGAAAATGTATACCAGTATCATGCATTATCTAGACTATGATGTGGTAGATTGAGGTGGAGAGGGTACACTGGGATGGGGCGTAGTCATATATTGTACAATACAACTAGTTCTAGGCTTTGAAGGTTTGATTGAATTATAAATGAAAGATTGAAACGAAGACAAATAGTTGTGTGAGTTTAGCAATGCATTTCGTTACAATACGTTGCAAATACGACAACATTTAGGCTTTGTAAACAGCTTGGAAAGGTTTAATTCATAGCGACATTATATCTAGTTGGATGTCTATTTGCTATTCTTTGGTCGGCTTTAATGTCGTTTGTCAAAAAAAAAGTGTACTGCGAAGAAAGTAGCGTCGCTGGTTACTATGCAACGGACTACACATATTATTGCGCGCTAGTACTTTTGCCAAGTTTTTGGGTCGCTTTCGATGCACTGCTAAAATCTCGACCTAAGGTAATTATCAGATTTAATTACATTAGCTTTGATAAACTCAACGGGAATTACACTATAGAGAATGAAGTGGATGTAATTATTTATACATGCATAATTATAATACTCATATGGTCTCATTGTTATGGTGGTATGTCTTAGAATCCGAACCAAATAACATCACATGATTATAACAGGATAGATGGTCAGGTGTCAGTACTATAACACTGGAACACACGTATATGTAAATTATAGGTGTAAGGGCATTCGAATGGCATACAAATTAATAGTTAGTATTTTTTTTAGTTCAATAGTTCAGTATTTATTGCACTTAATTTCATAATATATACAGTTACAATATAGGATGGAACAAAAATTGATGGATCGGATCAGACAATGAGCCTATGTGTTTATATGAGTCATTTCTGTGGATGAATTTCCCCGGTTGTAACCCCGGGTTATTTCTATTTATGCTGCGCACAGACAAACTGACATAAGTAGCCACCACAAGAAAGTATATGCACCCGTGACTCATTGAGAATTACAGTACGCGAATTCTAATATCGTGTGACTTAAACATTTAAACGTTTTACATTGCTGAGAATCTTGATATATCATAGTGTGAATATGTATAAAGAAAAAAAATCCCACCCACAGCAACTAACTTGAATCGTGTGATATGGATATCGACAAAGAGGAAAGAATATTATTCCACACCCATTGACGCGAGGCACATGTATTCAACGGAATGTCAGCCACTGAATATATATTTTTGAATAAAAGCCGTAAATATTCTTGTGGACGATGTCGCCATGAAAGATGACGTACGTTATGGTTTCGATCCGCTTCGGGTGATGAAACGATCATTACTGGTTATTCATCATATTTAAATAACAATATAGGCAGCTATATTATCAATTAAGGTGCCAGTCATGGAGTGAACATATCTGACACAACGGTGTAGAATAAATACAAAACACAACTTGTATCAAAATCTCGAATATTTCATCGAACTCGTTGCGGACGGCTCATAGTTACATTTCTCTCGCGAAATTTATCCTTGCGCCATCGACAACCCATTCGATAAAGATTCTCGATTAAGATGCGCATTGTGTTCTGTCTATTGAACTAATATGAATCGTGTGATATGGACATTGACAGAGCGGAGATAACAATGATCTAGAAAGTAAGACAATAGATCGCCTGAAATAATGTCCAGTAATCTGTTATGTGGCCTGTCGGTGGTCTTTGATTTTCTCCCAAATGAGCTCAGACGATTTATTATGATTCCTATACACAGAGGTGATTTGACATACACGAAAACGCGAACAACTGTCGTGTGTAATAGAGGAGAGCTCAAAGCCAAATTAGGGCCGTTGTTCCGAGGGGTTGATTCTAATTCGATCCCATCCCCGGAGACCCTTAAGTCCATTATCACAAGAAGATTGCGCTAAAAGAAAATAATCGAGTTCATAAAGTCGAGAAAGTGACCCAATCTTCTGAGGTTTAAATAATACGAGGCTTATTAATAGCAAAACCCTACAGGACTATTAATGCCGACAAGATATCAAAACTGATAAAATAATGGATGACACCGCGAGATTGATTTTGTCAAATAGTCCACGGGATGCCAAGATTCTTCCCAGTCTCATTAAGCACAACAGCTTTGCGGAAGAGAAGTTTTAAGGCTTCATTTGTCGGTAATTTGGCCACCATTATTACCGCGCTGTTATTGATGGCATTTCCTACCAATTTGTCTCATTGTTCCTTAATGGAATCAAATAAAGGCGAGAGTGTCTATAGTTTCTCCTAAGTGCTTGGGAAATGGAAGGACGCGTCGTAGAGTAGTGTAATGGTAGCGCTGGCTCTTTCGTGGAAATCCATTTACGTTGGCCATTTCAGCTACACCCGTGGGCCTATGTTTATTAGCCTTCGGTCACATCGCGTTATTCTCGTAAATTACCCTAGGATTATATTCCCCTCCTACGCGGGTAACAGCCAATGATAGACTCAAGACAACTGATCGCGAATTTACGACATGGGGACTGAAGCGCCGCATATTGTTTGAAGCTTTATTATATTTCGGTTAATTGGAGTTTACCGTCGTGTCAGTAGCTAGGCCACATCACGACATTATCAGTTTACAGGTGGGGTAAAGACCACACAGAGTGCTACTTTCGCTGGCAAATCACTCCACTGCCCATCGAAATATACTAATAATGTTGCCGAGTTATACGAATCAGATAATCGAATCAGGTTACCTTCGCTTTGCATCGAACACAAATCCGCGCACCCGGGGATTAGAACCGGCTACTGCATCGCGGAACGGCTTAAGTAGGCCTAATGTTAATGCACCAAGCACCACACCCACTGAGCCACTGTGGGCACGTATTGTTTGAACTTTTATTATACTAACTTATGCCATAAACTACAAAATTTAATATGGTCTACTAACAAAATGGCGCCGAACATGTGGTTCAAATTGTCTACTAAAAAGAGAAATCTCTTTCTTCAATTCGAATAAAGGAGGTCCGACATTTATTCGCCCGTAATGTATTCAGTCTAACCGTCCGTCAATGTTATTAGTTTCCGTTAGTATTCTTCGTTCGATCGACTTAAAACGTCGTGTTGTTTAATCACACGAAAACGTATAGTAGGTTAACCCTTTACCCAACAGAACGGGCCTGTGCCAATGCATTATCTTATATATGCGAGTCGACCATAGGTCGCCTCGCATATATAAGAGAATGCATTGGTTTAACACATTAAAAATTATAAAATTGTTAAAGAATGTAAGAAAAAATGGTAAAAAAAGATTTTTTTAGGCCAATGCATTCTCTTATATATGCGAGGCGACCTATGGTCGACTCGCATATATAAGAGAATGCATTGGCACAGGGCATAACTGTAACTATCAAAATGTGGTCAAGGAGCCGATTCCAATGATATCCATATTTGTATGGTTCTATTGAGACAGACCGAAGATATTTTAGGCCGTTGAAGCTTTATTTGGCCGGTTTTGGCCGGTTTGTTGGGTAAAGGGTGAAGTTCGAATATGGGGTCAGTTCGACAAATTTGGCCTGAGTAAAAGCTTTTGTTGGACTTAGATAAATTGGCTTTGCTTCAGCCGCTATGCCATGTCGAGAGGACAGAACCAGATTGTGAAAACATATTATAATGAAGCAACTGTGTATATAAAGCAGACACGGGTTGATAATAAATCAATGAACTGTGTGCAAGTAAAATATCCCTATAGAGGAAACGTTTCCACTTGGCGTCAGGAATATATAGTCATGCAATGACCAGTGTACAAACATTATACTCTAAATTACATAAAATTAGCATAAAATACAGGTTGAGCTAATAATCAATAGCAAATAATAAATCTTCACATCTAAATAGGGAAAGTTGCTTCTAATATATGATTTGGCATGGACGAGATGTTGATAATATTTTATGAATCTGGTGTAAGCCTTTATCAATGTATTATCAAGTTAACGATTGGGTGGGCGACAGAGCATGTAGTCTCTCATCCAATGGTAGCTTTAGCACACAAATAATGTTTTGAGCCTTTCAAAGTCGAACTTATTTATTCGAACACCGTGCTGAACTTTCTATAAATCGAATAGCAATCTGTATATATCTGAGGTTCAAAATGTTTTGAGTGATTTTGCCGATTTTTTCGGAGCAACATGCTCGGCTTGAGTAGATGATTTCGGAGCAAATGCTCACCTTGAGTAGATTGTTTCTGAGCAACATGCTCAGGTTGAGTATATTGTTTCGGAGCAACATGCGAAGCTTGATGAGATTGTTTCGGAGCAACACGCTCAGCTGGAGTAGGTTGTTTCGAAGCAACTGGTTCAAATTGAGTAGATGTGTCCATGACCTATATATGATAAATGTACTGGAACAAAATAAAGATTAGTCCCTTTCACTTGACAGTGATACACTGACTACATTGTCCTTACGCTCCGCCTGAGTGATGGCATCAACGCATTTCCTTGCGAATTTCACCGCCGACAATGTCCAGCTGACGGTCTGGGTCCAGCAATCTTTCGAGCGCCAGGATGTGAAAGTTGTGAAACGATCCATTACTGAATCAACACATCCTCGCGCAAATACGCACATAATCGACCGGTAATGTAAAATAGGTACATAATGTGATTATTTGATTCTGAAATAAGCAGATAATGACTCATATCCGTTATCCGTTTTATGACGCGAGCCACAGTGAAAACACATGTTAACGTCGTGAGTTGCCTTATTTGTGACATTTCCCGGACATAATCTGCTTAGAATCGCCTCATTATGAGTCGATATGTGATAATAACACGCTCTCATTTTCAGAACATTATCGACTCAAAATGAGGCAATTCTAAGAAGATTATCTACCTAAAACAAATTGTATTGTAAGCAGAAAATGTGCGGTGTTTCGGGAGAACAAGCTGGCCGTGCGTGCACCCAGCCAGTTTAACACTTCCATGACTGGAGCTTCGCGAAGATTAACCAATCAGGAGCATTCAGAGGACGCGAGTACTTGGTTA
Organism: Siphonodentalium dalli; assembly: GCA_032622095.1. Classification (NCBI taxonomy): domain Eukaryota; kingdom Metazoa; phylum Mollusca; class Scaphopoda; order Gadilida; family Siphonodentaliidae; genus Siphonodentalium; species Siphonodentalium dalli. The sequence goes on along the minus strand of CP136062.1, from coordinate 135,322,840 downwards.
CCGAAATTTTCTTATCTAAAATTGTTCGTTGGAGACAATTTCCTTATAAAATAACAAATTGCGATGTTTTTGTTGAGTTTTATACAATAAGGGCGAATGGCACAACATAATATCCACATTCAATAACAATAAATTACTCACGATGAAGCATATATCCGCTAAAAAATACCGACTACACATGTGTAAGTCGGGAAACTTCAAAAGCGTATTTTTCAAATTCAAGGTAACAAAGTGAGATGCAACCTAAATGTACGACGATTAGAGTCGCAACGCATGACATGGGAGATTCTTTCATAGACTTGGAGTTGGAATTAAAGGCACAGGCGGCGTTCGTTGCAGAAATATTTATATTTGTTCAAATCGCCATCAACAGAAGATACACCAATATATATACAGTTCCGCTCATATGCCAAACATAATCAGCGCGCAAATAGTATATTGTCGTCAAGACGTACAATAGTGTACGTAAACAAGAGCCTGTTCGTGTTACAGAAGTTGTGCTTCTGTTGACATAACACAGCGCAATTCTATTGGTTAATCACACAGAACTGATATAAACTCTCTTTATTATTTCCATATCAGGAAAACAGTAACTAAGAACGCTCTTTATGTTTACCATATCCGGATCTAAACAAAAGCCAGGACACGTAACGTTTTTTGCATTTGTTTACATAACAAAGGGGAAAAATTAACAATAACATACTGTTTATGCCATATTTCTGATTGGTTTAAGAACAAGGTATGTCTTTATTTTACTATTCTTTCTGTTTATGGCGGTTTTTGACGGAGGTGAATATTTTAACAGCATGCCCACACCAAAGCCGCCCGTATCTTTAAGCCAAGAGGCTGAACTTGATATTGATACGATTGATGATGTCAGCATGGTGGACATAACATATTATATGGATTATGCGACTCTACCTGCAACACTACCTGAAAATAATTTTTTTGTTTTATGCAAGTGTCACGACTTTGCCAAATGATTATGACAAAGAGGAAAGCATAATTGAAGTTACTGAAATTCCAATGGCAATACCTGTACAGTACCAAACTACCCAAAAACCAGGCAATATATACTTAGTATTGACGTGGCTAATATTAGTATTAGCCATGCATCACTAGTAATTGATAATTAATGTCATGATATGCAATATTTAACTTATATTTCTTAAAGAGAAGAATTTGAATTAAATTAAATTAAATTAGCTAGTGTCGTGATATTTGCAATGAACATTTTTATTATTTAACTTAAATCAGACTTACATGTAATATACATGTACAATTTGTTCACGGGCCATTAGATTATGTACCACTTTCCTAATGAGTAAGAAACGTTTGTTTCAGAACAGCACAATGTCTACCAGTGGCAGTGATATGCCTTCAACTAATCCAGCTGTTGCAGATGCTCATGATATGGGACCCCAATGAGATCACAATGAATCTAAGATTAACAATTATATATAATTATTAATTCTAGAAAATGACCATTTGGATTTACAAAAAAACGTTCTGATTACACGAAGCACATAATTAAAATGTGAGTGCAATTTTAACTGATGACAAGTATTAGTGAAATATTACAGTACCGGTATGGTGTTCGGCCCATACAACTTTACACGCCCATAAATGCAACAAATAAAAATGTTGAAATTGGAATGCATATTTAAACATATTCAAGATTCCGGACCATGACGGATACATATCTGGAAAATGTAGAGAGCCACCATAAGTCATGCAACTAAGCAAAATACCATGTGGGGATGAAGATATTCGATGGTGTGTATATAGATATCTTTCAATTTGTTATTTCTTCCCACTTTACAACGATTATATTTTATAAGCTTCACGCAAGTATACAGAATGATGTTCGACCACTTTCGCTTTTAAAAGCCCATTTGATTTGTACTCAATGGACAAAGATGACTTGAATGAAAAATTGTTCTTTTATCAGCCTGTTCTCCCGAAAATACGCACATTATCTGCTTGTTTTAGGTAGATAATCTGCTTAATATCGCCTAATTTTGAGTCTATAATGTGCTGAAAAATAGACCGATTTAGTCACATTATCGACTCATAATGAGGCGATTCTGAGCAGATTTTGTGCGGACAATGACAAAAATAATACCTGTTTCACATTACAGATCGAATATGTGCGCACTGATGAAACAGGAAAAGAATATGTCGTTCTGAGGTCTGAAGTCCAGAAAACAAAATGGCAATGTGGTTTGAGTGAAAGAACGAAGTACAGGACAAGTGTATATATGTATCCAAGCCCTGGGAACCATATGTGTCCTGTTGAATCACTTAAACTCTTGCTGAAAATCTCACCCATGCTCTGAATTCGTAATCAACACGTGCATTAAGGATTATTGCAGTAATCCAATAAATGCCAAAACGTCACCCATTATGGTACAGTAGTAGGGCAATTGGGAAGTGGTGTTTTGGTAGCTTTACAGTAGATATTTGTCGGGGAGCAAAAACTTCAAAAAGATAAACTGCTCATTGTCTGAGGGCCACATCAATCAGGCTCTCAGCGATGCGGGTGTGGAAATCCGGCATATAATGTTGAGGAGAAATGAGTGATTCACTAAATGCAACAGCAACACAAAGCAAACTTAATAACTCCTTAGCATGATGCATAGAAGATACAGGTGATGATGAACACACACAACAATTAAAATTAAACTCACATCACACATTATTTTCCAGCCGCGCACCAATTTGCAAGATGCGCGGAACTTTTTCAGCATGAAGTCGTAGAGTGGGTGTGATTCTTCAAATATCTCGGCGGGAATATTGTCTTTATATGAATTGCATTTCCAGGTCGGTAAGTGATTATGTTATGTCAGTATCTGCATTGTCCAATTTGCTGTATTATTGTACATTTTTATCGAGTGTTTTACTTGTTTTCCCCAAGAACTTCCTTGAACTTATTTTGTGTATATCGCTTCCTTGGCAGAACTCGCCCAACAAAATCTCGCCCTGTTCTCACAACTCGATTTTCGTCTAACGGAACTTGTGAAATTTTACAGCATAAAGATTTGAGATAATTCTTTCTCCACCATACACATTTTATTTAACACAGGCAGCCATGTGCGATAGTTGTGTGAGATTAATATTATCCATCATGACCTGGGGTGTGGGATGGAAAAATCTCACCCTAGGGGTCAGATATTTGGGCCGGACAAAATATCTGGCCCCGAGGGTGAGATTTTTCCATGCCCACTTCCCAGGTCATGATGGATAATTTTTCTCCCAACCCAAGAGCCTCATTCCGATTTTGTGTTTTATACCAATCTTTGGCACATTCCATTGGCTTCCTAACGACACATCTGATGAGAAATCTGATGCGATATTCAGGACTATCTGGGATGATGTCGGTATATACCTAAGGTGTATACTGTAAAAACGAATCGAGTAACCTGTATACGCACAGGGTCAATACGTTAGAGTGAAATCAACACAGGCTTGTGAAAGCGACTTGAACACGTCACGTCGTTGCGCCTGCAGATTCCGAGAAACGCGCGTATTGATATGAAGTATATACAACTAGACTAATTGTGTTTTTTCACGGGAGAGCTTTCCGATGAATGGCAACAAGCCATATTTCCGACTAAATCCTGAAAAATTACCCATAATTCTGCTGTGGTTAAGCAGTCGATTAATTTGGGCATTACTGTACTTCGTAGAGTCTTGTCAATAACAAACACAGAATATTTCTTGACATGATGGGATGAAAACTAAGAACAGCAGCATACGTGTAGTTTTGACTTAGCAAGTCGCCACTCTTACATTCAATATGTTGCTTTTTTAGTTTGAGTTACCATATGAAAGCATATAATGGACAACTAGTGCACCAGCCGTCTCGAACAAACCCTTTGACCCGTTTAGCCACTGCATATAGCAGCGTACCGGTTCAGAACCGCAGTGAGACAGGACTGAATAGTACAAGATTCAAACATTCGATAATCGTCAAGGCGAAAATCAAAGAAACATGACGCGAGAGAATCATTGTACAGGACTAAACAGAAACCAAAACTGTAGACATTAGGGAACAAAATATAATAATATCATAAAATATAAAAACAGTAATTTAATCTAAAGCACTGTTAAGTATCGTAACTAGCCGACTGAATTAGCAGGGTCAACTGAACCCGTCTGGAAGAGATGTAGGACCGAAAGGACCATGAGCTAATCCGTAACCGCAGGTAGATGCCTCATGTGATACGGCCACCCTGGTACCACCAGGACATCTACATCAAACTACACGAGATGCACCCACGGCAAACAAGGTGCCCCATTAGGGGATTTTTACAACTTTCAGTGGGGCTGTATGCATATTCTACCCAGGCACACATGGGGGTTAGCTGGACTTAGAATATGCCAACTTTGTCGTTTCCCCGATGTCAACTTTAGCATACGTTTATCGCATAATTGGTTTCTCGGAATGATCTGTTTCAAATGGAGAAGATGACTTATTAAACTGCGCCCAAACACTTCGAATAACAGTTTTTGTTTATGTCAATTATTATCAGTAAACAGACGTATGCCACGCCCCGGAGGTGCACTGGTTCATCCCGCGATTATATTTCGTACATATACATGTACATTGACGTTCGAATCATACTAATCTCATAGAATGAGGTTTGTGATTATTATTTTGTAGTGAATAAAAACAGAACTTCAATCTACTGAATGGGAAAAAAATGTAGAATCTGTTATCAAAGACCGACACAATTTTCGGCATCAAGATGAAATTAGTATCTTCATGACAGTCCGACGATCGAGACGATGTATTAATGCACGGATTTTATTCCATGAAAAGACCTGCCGAATTCAGAACTTTGTCGACGGTTTCATCTTTCCGGACAAAAGCTATCTTTGCTGTTACCAGAACGCTCTTGATTATTCCATGCGCAAATTCTGGATTACAATTTGGGATTATGGTCAACGCTGAACTTTGGATGTTTTGCTTGCCTGACAAAAAAATCGAAGTGTTGAAACACCTTTTGAAGTTCGATATCCGAAACTCCTATTAATGGGCTGGTTAATCAGTATGTAGTTCTACCCTCAATGAACATTTAGAATAATTTTAACAACTTTTAATACGGCATGATTTAGAATATATGAGGGTAACGAACAAGAGAATGTGAGAGAGTGGGTTATAACTGCCGTGCGATTATGAATATTTAAAGCATAATTTTCTCTATTGAATTTCATTTGTTTCCTTTTTAAAGTATTATGACTACTGATGACCGTCGGAAACTCAGTGAATCAAACAACTATGTTAGTTGGGTAACAAAGTAATCATTGTGGATACAATTTCAATTTATTAGAAATTTCTTACATTATATAGACGGCTAAAATCTACCACTCCTGGATATAAGTTTGTGTTGCTTTAACAATTTTGTAGTTTGTTTGAAGTGGGATATAATTATACCAATTCAGTGACTTTTAATGGGCACTTGACACGGTCTAATTAATCGCTCCCATTCGTAAAACTGTCACGTCGTGGTATGATCCAGCGGCTGAAACGACGAAAACTCCAATAAAAAAATATAAATCCTCACAAATTACGCATACATTAATTGGAGGTTCTAAAGAGACACGTTTTGATGAAGTATTATCGAATAATCAGTCACATTGAGTTGAAGATGGGGCAAAGCGCTGATAAAATTGACCCGACCTATGGGTCAGAACTATATGTCGATGTGGGTAATCCACGTATCAAATAATTCTGTGATAGAACTATAATGATGGCTGCTTTTCTACGAAACTGCCGTTACATGTCTTCCCTCTAGAAAATAGCACTGGTCTATTAAACCCTATATCCATAAAATGTAGACATAAGTATAATTATCGTACTAATGAGGATCCGTATTGGCAATAAGACGCTATAATGCGTAAATGGAAAACCCAGAAAGAACCGCAAAGTATCCGGCATTTATATTCCACGAACGAATTAGGAAGTCTTCTAACATTTCTTTGGTATTATGCTCGGGAAATCTTCTGATTTGGTCATATAGAAACGCCATTGACATAAGAAGCGGATGCTATTACGACAAAGTATTTTGTAAGATGATCGATATAAGACCGTAGAAAGGTCTCTAAAACTATATATCACCACTGACGTCGCGCATATGACATCAATTCCCGAGCGGTATTTGCGAGTAATACACTTATGTAGCCATAATCTGAAAGTGACCTCGTATACGACACCACGAAGTGAATGCGGAGTATCAGAAGAGTACACAAATAGCGCACCAGTGGTACTAAAATGCTGGAACACTCATGACGTTTGGACAATTTATTTTTACGCGAAATTATTCATATGATCTATATATACGCACATCAGCGGAGCAGCCAAATACCTCCACTATCGGTAGAACAAGTTGTGGCCATTTTTTTCTAAGAGGTAAATATATATAATTTAAGAAACGAATTCATGGCATTGCCTCAATTTGTGGCAACTATGTGTGATAATGATATCTGAGAAGATACCAACCGAAAAATTAGCATATTTTCATTACTTGACCAGCAATAGGGCTGATAAGACATTTATATATAAAACAATGATAGTTATGAGCATTATGTCGCTATTCATCACGTTTTGTTGGTTTTGTCTTCATATTTCACGACGTCCTGGCAGATAATGTAAGTTCTGCGTAAACACAATTCAGACGAACTATCGCCTGTCAAATATACAACGTTGGGAAAAGCCCAACGTGTAATCTATTTTTGGGGGGGGGGGGGGGGGAATGGTAGATCATCCATTTACCTCTCAGAAACAAAAACTTGTTTTATCGATGGTAGGGGTAGCAGTATTTCAAAAAATAATTACCTTTTTGCTTTTGGCCGCTCCACTAACATATGTATTGACTATCGTTGCAGGTTTTAATTCCGATATTTGGATTCGGCCATTGTCACTTGTGATGAAGTGTGGTGTTACTAACAATGTCTTGTTCCACAGTAGTCAGTTCAATATTCTGTATTCGCAACACACTAAATATAGCCATACAGAGTTAAATGTCTCTGGAATGTGAACATACATGCACTCTCCTTTGACGTAGCTCGATTTCTACTTCCTTACTCTACCTGGCTCAGTACCGTAATATGTTTGTCTTATCAGCGTTCCTAGGTAATTTACTAATTTATTTAAATATCAATATTTGTATTTTATAGTATTCGATCAATATTCTACCAGTGCAATACCTTCAATGTTGATTGGGATTCCGCATTTAGTCATCTCTCCATTTACAAACATCAACGTGAAATTACTAATATTTGTTCGGCGAGCCATCTATATTTACTGAGATTCCCTTTTGCATTTATAGCAATGCAATGGCTTTTTGATTGGCTCTATCCAAGCCAGCAATCAGCAACTAGCAACCGACAACAAGCGTGTTCCTTTCGGATTTCCGCAACTGCTTTCATATAGCAAAGCTTGATCTTGTACTTGGCGCCATCGTGTGGCGTGGCAACTATAAATCTACCACAAGACGACAACAATGTAGGACTCGACCACGTATCCATATGCCTAGAGAAACCACAAATTCACAGGCCTCGAAAATTTGCACGACCTGAAAATGGGTTTAGCAATTTTTTTGCATAACATTTTTTATTTTATGCGACAAGTATTGTGATGTTTAATTCATGCTTATATATCTGTTACTGAACACACTTACGTTAATAACATGGTTATTGCATGTTCTTTATTTGCCTTCAACATTTGTCTTAGGCTTATGTCTTCAAACTGGACAGTCAAGTGAACTGGCAAGGTATTGACCAGTCATTGTATTGACAGTGAGCTGATACAAATGTTAAAGTAAATATAAAATATAATCTAAATAAATGAAGTGGATATATGCTCTGGTGTTGATTTATATAATATCCCAAATCACTGGCAGGCTAGGCGAGGTTTGGCTTTGCCCTAGTAGTTCGGTGTGACTATCGTGTAGCATTAGGCCGAATCATTATCGCAATGGGTTCACAGGAGGAAAGAAACAAAACATTTGAAAAGCCCATGAGTTAATTGAAATTATTCTTTCAAAAACCAACTGAACTGAAACATTCAACAAAGAAGTTAATTATCTGCATAGATACACATAGATTCATCTATTTATATCCTAGGAATTCATCAAGGAAACAATTAATATCAAATATTCAAACTTTGCATGCTGATCCTTCATCATCATCACCACCACCATCACCACCACCATCATCATCATAATCATCGGCATCATCATCATCACCACCACCACCACCATCATCATCATCATCACCACCGTTATTAGAGTTAGTATCAGACTCTTAGTGATTGTTAAAGATACGGGCGGCGTTGGCGGTGGGTATGCTGTTAAAATATTCACCTCTGTCTAAACCACCATATATAAACAGAAATAATAGTAAAATATAGACATAATTTGTTCTTAAACCAATCAGAAATATGGCATAAACAGTATGTTATTGTCAATTCCCCCCCCCCCATTTGTTATGTAAACAAGAGCAAAATACGTTACGTTTCCTGGCCTTTGTTTAGTTCGGATATGGTAAACATAAAGAGCGTTCTTTGTTATTGTTTTCCTGAAATGGAAATAATGAAGAGCGTTTATATCATTTTTGTGTGATTAACCAATAGCATTTGCGCTGTGTTATGTAAACAGACGCACAACTTATGTAACACGAGCAGGCTCTTGTTTACGTACACCATTATACATCTTGATGCCAATATACTATTTACGCGTTGATTATGTTTGGAGTCTGAGCGGAACTGTATATTATCTTGGTGTTCCTTCAGTTGATGGCGATTTGAACAAATATAAATATTTCTGCAACGAACGCCGCCCGTGTCTTAAATATCAGATTCTGACTCGCCCGCGTCACTCCCATTACTAGTACGATGAATTTATTCTGAGATGAATGACAGTTTTGGTCACTTTCATCTGGCCCACGCTTCATGGCTGACTGGTTAATTTAGCTGCTGGTTTTAAGCTCCACCTCCACCTATATGAAGATAACTATATCGCCACATATTTATTCACCAGTTTCTCAACATAACCCCCTTCATTCTGCAAACTGGACAGGGCAGCTAAGTTTAGTTTAATACCTATAATGTTTTTCATTAATCTGAGAAGTGGTCTGATATTATTTCGATTTCAGAAGACCCCATGGTCATTATCTGTCACACCCCACCTTGTGTCGTCAACAATTTTCGTATCTTCAATTACTGACATTGATTGATTGATTCGAATCGATGGGAAATACGGCAAAGTCAAATAATCCTCTGTCGAATGCGTCTCGAATGCAGTAATCTGAATGATCACTTGCACCTAAATCACTTACATGATAATTCCGATTGTACTTATTGTGGCCTGACAGAGACTACTGAATACTTCTTCTTATACTGTCGAAAGTTCACGAACGAACGAACGGTATGCTTTCAATGTCTTCGCAACAGACCATGTTTAAATGATCTTATTAAAGGATCTCAATCATTAACAATAGATCAAAACATCGATATATTCGCAAGAGTACAGAAATATATTCTACTTACAAAAAGATTCGCGACTAACTGAGAGAAAACAAACTATGATATCAACAATGCGGTAACCCTTGTCTCCTTGAACTGGTTGATGGGGGCCATATGGGCGCTGAGGGGTGGGCAGACAGGAAGCTATATATATCCATTATTAATTCGCAGTCAACACAACTCAAGTAGATATAATGATAAACCAGTTATCACCCATGTGAATATCCAATGGCGAAATGGCAAATATAAGCTTACAAATCTTACAGTCAGATCCCTTTCTCATCTCTTATATGCTGGGACACACGTGTTAACATTTTGTAATAAATATATGTATTGTAATTAAAATTGTATATGTATGTACATACTTGTTATTGAGAATAAAATATTGTTTACACTAAATACAATTCCTGGCAGATGCAATGACCTTTGTTATAACGTTTCCATGTTTCTCTTTTCCTTGTTTCACATTTTTCAGTTCAAAATCATGATTGATCTATATTTCTTTCTTAAGATTTTGGGTTGATATTTGCTCTTGGCCTCTTTGACAATTTGGTTTTCATTGCCAGCGAAGAAGTAAGATTTGCACTGGATGTTGTTACTGTTACTAGCTCTTTCATCTCCACTTCTCCAACACTTGTACTATAACTTACATAAATTCATCAATGTTATCGAAACCTTTTCTGCTTTTGAATGAATTTTTTTAATTTTCAATTCGGGTTTGTGCAGTAAGCAATGAGTGATAAGCAATGTAGGATTTCCGTTTTTCAATACCGTCAGGACACCCGTTTTGATCCGCATGTTTGTCGACGCACCTTCAGCACAAGCGCTTATCAACCGCAACCGGTCTGTGCTGTACACATTAACCACATTAACTCAGTAAACGTCGCAACACATGCTTTGTTAACGCTTGGCGCATCTCTTCCCCCCAAAATCTTTCATTGCTGACATGCAAGATATAGGTTATCGTGTTACCGTCGACAGTTTTAAAATTCAAAAGTTCCTTCTCCTGACAACCGGATATGAACTTGACAGTATTCTTAATTTTTGTTGCAGTTTGGTCAGGGTTATGCTATCAATTATACTTGTTTAGTGTCGATACTCAGTTTCTTGTGCATATAGCTGCCAGTCACACTCATATTACATGAAACTGGGACCTCGGTAACTTGTTCTGAAATTGGGTTTTCTTAAGAACAAAACATGTGCATTTTATACGTCGAAAAGCAGTATACTAACATTGTTAGATACCAACAGTATCTATACTATGCCATCTCAATAATACGTATGGCATTGTTTGTTTTACTTGAGATGCTCCCGTCGAATTTGAATACAAATGACGTCTGACCTATATAAAAATTACCTTTGCGATTATGGCTGGCCAACACCAAACCACGTGTTCTTTATTTGACTACTTACAGTACGCAAGGCCCTTGTCCGACAGAGTGATGTATAGATGATTATATTTATTTTGTTAATTCACATTAATAACTAATTAGTCTTTGATGTAGGGACAGCCTGTTCTGCCGAAAACACGCACATTATCTGCTTATCATGAACTTGTTGAAGGTAGATAATCTGCTTAGTCTCACCTCATTTTGAGTCGATAATGTGATGAAAATGAGGAGCATTTAATAACATTATCGACTCATAATTAGGCAATTCTAAGCAGATTATGTGCGAACAATGAGCCAAGTAAGCCAACCCATGACTTTTAAGGTGTTCGCTCTTTAACATTTGTGTTCACTGTGGCCCACACCATAAAACGAAATAACGGCTATGACTCCATTATCTCAGCCTGTACTCTCGAAAAACCGCACATTATCTGCTTACAATAGAACTTCTTTTAGATAGATAATGTACGTTTGAACATATTTTATTTGACCCTCATTACATAATACATTTAACAAATTAGAATATGAAATAAGATATGAATTAATCAAAAGGGATGGGAGCACAATTTATTCAACTTAGAATATTGCTCCTCTCCCTTAACAATATTGAAACGCAAATTATTAATTGTATATGGAATTATGTAGGACTCAATATTAGCTTATAATTGGAATGTAGTACCTAAAACGAGGAGGGTCGAGAATGAGGGTGAGGTATAAAGTGAGTAGACTGATACCAAGGATGGGATGTAGGTCCTATGGCGAGCTGAGCCGAGTATTTTGATGGCAATATGGGGAATGTATGAAGATATAGGCTTATTTGGATTTTGAAGGTTTTCCGTCAATGAAATCTACCCGATGATGCAATGAAAGTCTGCGTATTGCGAAACAATTTATCATTTAAAGTATTGGATAGGTTGCTTTGACCAAAGAGGATATCTTCAATCCTATCAACGAAAATTCCATTTAGCCAAAGGCGTTGGATGAATATTAAGCGACTCTCTTCAAATAACGGGCACTGGAAGAAAAAAATGTGAGGCGTCTTCAATATAAAACCCACATTGACAGTGAGCTGTTATAGAAATATAGTTTTCAAGTTTATCAAAATTTAAATCGCTGCAGTTATTCCTTATAGTATGGGCTCTCATTACCCGAGGTGTCACCTGAAATGGGAATTTCAGTGACCACCACATCTATGTAGCCCAACTATTCTAATTTCGGGATCCGGTTGTTGCGGGGTCAATATAGGGCGCAAAATATGATTTTTTCACATTTTCCTCATGCTACCCAACCCTATTTTTATGCATTTATTGGGTTAGTTCATGTGATGTTCATCAGTCTAAGATTCTTAAGCTGTATTCAATTTATCTTTTTCTTCATTTGACATGGATGGCAGTTATGTGAGCGGCATTGAAAATGGTAAACAGTTGCCAGATAATCGATTGACGTTTGAGCTCTGACGTATTTTGCTAATCGTGAACGTATTTTTTTCGCTGATTCAGCTAAATGTGTCGGTTTCAACTCCGTTTAACAAAAACCTATCGGATTTTGTCACCATATTTATGCATTTATGTGATCCGTGGCATATCTGCTATTGGATGGAATTTATTATTGGTGCCCTATGTTGTACGTAGTGCGAATACATGGCAAAAACTTACCCCTCCCCCAAAATTATATTTATTGACACATTTAACAAATAGTCGGATTCCTAATGTTATATCACATTTGTTGCTTGCTAAAAGCGATCTGAAAACAAATGTTATATGCCTATTAGGTATATTTTCTGGACTGACTTGTTTCCATTCTTAAATTTTGGAGTGTCGGACTAAACTGGGGTCAAAATAATTTAAAGAGCGTTTTGTTTTTATCGAAAATGATAGGTGGTGCCATTTGGTGTATGGTGATCGGTGCTATTTGAAATATTATGACAACTGCTAAGTGTGAACCTCACGCATATATTTTAAAATTTGGATATGGTCAGTGGGTTCTTTCTGGCTACAGTTGCAATCAAAATTTAACATTGAACCCGATGGAGATTCTCGTATTTGGGATAAATGGCGCCCTTTTGTGTATGATAATATGTGAATTGAAATTTCCCCAAAATACTATGTATGAAACCCAGGTGTAATTTAGAAAAAAAATGGATGTGATCAGATTATTCTTACTGACTACAGTTGCGATAAAAACTTTGATAGTAATATCACTAAACGGTCAGCACGTGCTACTATATGAAGACAATACAATCGCGTCTGACCCACTGTAACTGTGAGTAATATAATTCATGCAATAGTCGATATACTTATGCTTCTAGATACAGTACTTGGCAAAAGTATGTGTATAATGGTTTGCAATGAACCCGATACCATACAGTCTGATGCATGTTGAGTCAAATGACAAGCCTATAGTTTGTTCACGATGTGGCTATATAGTAAATTATTGTTTTATTGATACCTGTTATCAACTGACTAGCGTTGAAGCCAAGTGTATATCATAACGAGTTGCAATGTAACAAATATACTTACAAATGATAGTCCCTCACCATCGTCATCACAGTGATCACACATGCACCCATGCAGTGTTCCCGTGTCGTCCCTTCTATATTGTTGTTGTTCTACATTTATATGGTGTCCATTCACCTTTGTGTGATGTGCAAATCATTTATGACTATATATGGTGTCCACCTGGTGAGTACTGTTCTTTATATGGTGTGCATTCATCTTTACATATTGTCCATTTACCTTGATATGGTGTGTTTTACCTGTATATGGTGTCCGTTCACCATCAATATGATGTCATCTTTTCTCTATATGATATGCATACGTCTTTGTATGATGTTGTTGCACCTTCATATGGTGTCCATTCATCTTTATATGATTTTAAATTGTCGTCATATGGTGTGGAAATGTATTTATATGGCGTGAAAATATATTTATATGATGTCAATTCACCACCGCGATGCTATACCATATCATACAGACATATACTCAGCATATAAAGTCGTATGCACATCATGTAAAGTCGTATACACATCAGATCAAGTTGTACAAAGAACAGCGGCCATCATCATAAATGGTTACCATATACATGTACAGATAAAGGAAAATGGACACCATATAAAGGTAACTGGACACAATATAAAGGTGAAAACCACGTTATATATATGTAATTCCACACCATATAAAGGTAAATATGCACCATAATAAATGTGAATGGACACAATATAAGGTAAATGTACAAACAAGAAAGATGAATGAAAACTACATACAGATGAATAGACACCATATAAAGGTGATGATTGTGAACCATATAAAGGTAAAACACAGCATGTAAATGTGAATTGAGTCCAGACAAAGGAAACATAACATAATGGACACCATATACAGGTGAATTGACATCACATAAAGACATTTGCACACCTTATAAACGTGAATGGACATCACATAAAAACATTTGCACACCATATAAAGGTAAATTGACTCCATATAGCGGTGAATGGGCCCTATAGAAAGGTGAATAGACACCATATAAAGACATCTGCACACAATATAAAGGTGAATGGACACCACGTGAAGACATTCGCACACCATATACAGGTAAATGACCACCATATAAAGACATCTACACACCATATGAAGGTTAATGGACACCATATACAGATATTTGCACACCATAAAAAGGTGAATTGACACCATATACAGATATTTGCACATCATATACAGGTGAATGGACACAGTATAAAGACATTTTCACAGCATATAAGGGTGAATGGCCAGCATATAAATGTGCATGGACACCATATAAATGTGAATTGAAACCACATACAGGTGAATGGACAACATAGAAAGGCACATGAATACCATATAAAGGTGAATTGACACCATATATCGGTGAATGTGTCCTACAGAAAGATGAATGGACACGATATAAAGACATATGCACACCATATAAAGGTGAATGCGCAGCATGTAAATGTGAATGGAAACCATATAAAGGACATTTGTACACCATATAAAGATGAATGGCAGCATATAATTATGAATGGACACCACATAAAGGTGAATGACACCACATAAAGGTGAATGGAAAACATATAAAGGCACATGAATACCATATAAAGGTTAATTGACACCATATATCGGTGACACGATATAAAGACATCTGCACACAATATAGAGGTGAATGGACACCATGTGAAAACATTTGCACACCATGTAAAGGTACATGGACATAATATAAAGACATGTGCAGACCATATTAAGGTTAATGGACACCATATAAAGATATTTGCACACCATAGAAAGGTGAATAGACACCATATAAAGATATTTGCACACCATATACAGGTGAATGGACACCATATAAAGACATTTGTACATCATATAAAGGTGAATGAACACCATATAAAGATGATTGCACACCATATACAAGTGAATGGGCAGCATATAAAGGTGAATTGACACCACATAAAGGCGAATGGACAACATAGAAAGGCGAATGAATACCATATAAAGGTGAATTGACACCATATAAAGAACAGAGCTCACCATTATAAAGGTGAATGAACACCACAAGTGGGCATGTACACATTATATAAAAGTTAATAGACACCATGTAAATATGAATGGACGACATTTTCTTACCATATAAAGGATAATGAATGCCATACAAATGTGTATGGACACCATATAAAAATGAATGGACACCACATAACGACATATGCACATCATAAAGGGGTGAATGAATGCTATATACAGTTGAATGGACACCATATAAAGGTGGAAGGATATTATGGACGACAACCCCATGAGACAGCTATTGACTTCCATATAAAACAATACTCTCCTGATGTATGTGTGGTAGACTCTTGACAGCGATGATGCCGGAGTATAATTTACCAGTGTATTTGTCACATTACAATTCGTTATGATCTACAATTTTGCTCCAATCACTAGTTTGTTACTAACACGTATAAACAAAACAATATAGTCACATTGTGAAACTGGTGATCATTTTTCATTTGACTCAACGGAATTATGCAACAGACTGCAGGCTGCATATTAACAATGGCATTACAAAGCAGTGTGCACATACTTTTGTCAAGTACTGTGTCTAGAAGCATAACTATATTGACTATATTGCATTAGTAAGATTACTGATTGTTTCGGTGAATGTATCATCCTCCTATAGTAGCACTTGGTGGTCGTATGGCAATGTTACTATCAACGTTCGAGTAAAATAACACAATATTCTCCATAGGGTTCAATGTCAAATTTCGATCAAAACGGTAGCCAGTGAGAATAGTCTAGTCACATAACCTTTTCCTCAAGCTGGGCCTGAATTTCATACATAGTATTTTTGAGAAATTTCAATTCATATATAATCATACGCAAAATGGTGCCATTTATCCAAAAATACAAGAATCTCCATAGAGTTCAATGTTAAATTTTGATCGCAACGGTAGCCAGTAAGAACCCACTGATCATATCCAAATTTTCAGATATATCTTTGAGGTTCATACCTAGCAGTTTTTTTTACAACATTTCAAATCGCACCGATCATAATACGCGAAATGGCACCATCTATCATTTTGGTGGAAAAAAACGAAACGCTCTTTAAATTATATTGACCCCATTTTAGTCCGACACTCCAAAATTCAAGAATGGTGACAACTCATCCTGAAAATAGACCTACTAAGCATACAAATCTGTTTTAAGATAGCTTTTAGCAAGCAAAAATGTGATATGACGTAAGAAATCTGACTATTTGTCAAACGTGTCACTAAATATCGTTTTGGGGGAGGGGTAAGTTTGTGCCCTGTATTCGCACTGCGTACGCCACAATGCCATAATATGAGAACCATCCAATAGCAGATATGCCCCGAAAAATATATACATATGGTGACAACATCCGACAAGTTTTTGTTAAACAGAGTTGAAACAGACACATTAAGCTGAATCAGCGAAAACAAATACGTTCACGATTAGCGAAGTACGTCACAGCTCAAACGTCAATCGATTATCTTGCAACTTTTTACCATTTTCAATACCGCTCACATAACTGCCATCCATATCAAATGAAGAAAAAGATAAATTGAATACAGCTGAAGAATCATAGACTGATGAACATCACAGGAACTAACCCGAAACATGCATAACAATAAGGTTGGGTAGCATGATGAAAATGTGAAAAAATCATATTTTGCGTCCTATATTGACCTCGCAACAACCGGATTCCGAAATTAGAATAGTTGAGCTACATAGATATGGTGGTCGCTGAAATTCCCATTTCAGGTGACACCTCGGGTAATGAGAGCCCATCTTCACTGACTAGAATGTGGTCGAGGAGGGTACTAGTAGTTTCAGTTACTCTAGTGGGAGACTCAATCAGGTTTCTCAAACGGTATGCATCTTTTATAGTGTTTATTTTAGAGCCGGGGATGATCGCATTTGAACTGAAATCTCCTGTGAGTATTAGCGGCAAGTTAAGATCCAATGCAATGTCTATAGACTCATCTAAAAATTTCCAATATTCAGGATCGCAAAATTGATCAGATCTGTAGGATATGCACAATAAGTAGCTAGTTTGGGGCATATCAATTCTGAACCACATAACCGAGTTATCAAATTCCAATTCCGGTATACGCGAAAATGCTATATGATTTGCAAAATAAACTGCAATGCCTCCCCCAGAGTTTGATCCATTATTTCTTATTGGTTCACAAAAGGATTGCATCAATATATTTTCGGATGGAAACGTATCATCAATCTGCGTTTCGGTGAAACAAATCACATCATAATCGTTTAGTAAGTAGGCAATTTTGGCGAGTTTGTGTCTTAAGCTCCGTATGTTTAGGTGAAATATCGAGATATGATGCAGCTCATCCGAAGAGGAGGTCGAATTTGTTCCAGGATGTGGATGGATATCTCCACAGATAATCAGGAGTAGAGCAACAAGCGGCACCAGTCGGAAAGCTGTTTTTATACCAGATATATTGGCGGACAAACTTTGATTTTTTCCAAAGTACTTTCGGAGATCAAAGCCATAATTAGCGTAAGTGAAAAGCCCTATGGAAGCACGATATTGTTGGATACTAATCCCCATGAGAGATGATACAAAAGTAAAGTTCCAATTTGTGCTTCGGAAAGGGAATCCCAAACATCAGAATAATCAGCTCAACTAACCATGGACCGGGGGTGATAAACTTGCATACTGTCAATGTGAATTTGGTTTCGTAATTTTGATTACATTGTATTACATCATATTGTGTAATAACTTCCTTCCTCGGAATCGAGAAATACACATTTACAAAGATATACACGTTTAACAATACGAAAAATCGGATCCCCGACATCTTATCTTGACTGTCAGCCTTTGCAAATTCTAGGGGCAATTTAATGGGCTTCATCGATGTAAAGAGAAAAACATTCTAGCGAACGTGTATAAAGTTAACAAAAGCGGTTCTTTCTGGACAGGTAACCTAATGGTAATGTGCAGACATTAAGCACTGCTGTTACGTGAAGGCACTCAAATGGGGGGGGGGGGGACCAACATCAATGTATCACCAGAAATGATATATATAGACAGAATTACTTATTTTGTGTAATGTTGGCAAAATTGACAACATTCATGGCGGTTAATACCGAAATCCATGCATGCGTGACATCTCGCCACCTAGTGATTTATTATAGGTTTAGATTTAGGTTGTTAATTTATGGGATTTTAATGCGAGGTATATCTACGCAACACAAAATATTTAAGGAATATTCATGTGTATATCTCTAAGTCAATGTATCGAAATGATAAGGAAGAGCGTTGTTAGATATTTCACCAAGATTGAGGTAGGTTAGATACGTTCCTGAGTTTCCCCAATTTGAATTAAATCCAACTGGGAGGCGCTCCAATTCAAGTGGACATCCCTTCACGATTGGTCTCTCCACCCCTAAAGATTTTGAGTGCTGTTGATATTGTTTTTAAGTCAGAATACATCAATATATAGGAGGCAATATAAATACATAGCATAACATGAAACACCACCGAGAAAACCAAGAAAAACAATCAAAAGGCAACAAAACATAAATAACAAGTTATATACATGTATGCATGGATATGTATCATTTATCGGCTATATCAAAAGGCACACTTTGGCTGTACATAGGACCAATGTACTTAGAGTCGCCTTATTTAGAGTCGATAACGTGCTGAAATGAGAGCGTTTTTGTCACATCGACTCATTATGAGGCCTTTCTGAGCAGATCACGGCTTTTCATGTGTACGCTCGCCCGGGTGGCCCGCGCCATAAAACGAAATAACGGGTATGCGTCCATTATCTTCTTATTTCAGAGTAAAATAATCACATTATATACCTATTTCACATTACAGTATGTGCGTATCTGTTCGAGGATATGTTGGTATCTAGTGCATACATTGTCGTGTATATTCGTGCAAATAAACATTCAAACAATCCATCAATTATGGTACCTGATATGTCACTTGTTTGTCACAATTGGATGGAAGGAACTGAAACATATGAGAAACATTAGACTGTGGCGGTGGAAAACGACTAAGAGATGACACAAATGGTCATCAGTGTGACACCTGTTTTTATTGACAAGGACTTCGCAGCATTTACCCCCTCAATAAACACAAATAAGTTCTCATTTCTCTCTTAACGTTGTGAATAAAATATATATTATTGGGTCCGTACATGTAAATTCATCCTGAAAGATGAAGACATGTTATACTGGAGGAGTTCTGAGTCCGACGTCAGTGAGGTTCTTTAAGGGCGTAATAATATTAAACTCACAATGATTTTCACATGTATGATGTGTGGCACATAGGAAGAAAATAAGATTCAAACTAGAAGTGAGCTGTCCCAATGGGAATAAGGATACCCCGATGGCAGTCGAGAAAAACTGCAAACAAAATTGCCCAATCGGCCTCTGTGCCAAGTCTATAGAAAATGACCGGAAATTGTAGGAATACAGGCTCGGACAAAGTTCTACATGCTGCAAAAATGTTCTATGTCGAAAGAGGGATATAACGCCACAAAAACATCAGACTGGCCTCATAAAGTTAAAAAAAAAAAATTATTCTCAGTAATTTGTTAATCTTAGACCTCTCAAACTGTCAAATAATATAACAATAACATGATTTTTAAGGCGTCATGGTTTATTAACGGCCCGACAGGAATTTTAACAGCCCAAAGGCATATTAGCTGCCCGAGACGAAGTCGAGGACCGCTAATAGGCCACAGGGCTGTTAAACATTCCAGAGGGCCGTTAATAAACCATAATACCCGATGCGATCATATTTAAATTGTAATTAATATTATTACCACATATTTGGCCATTTGACCAATTTGAGGATTCAGTGGAGTCATGAAGTTTATTAAGAGATAGATATTTCCAAGAATAAGACCCGATGGCTGTTAATCATTCCAGAGGGCCGTTAATACATCATTCTACCCGATGCTAAAATATTTAACATGTTGTTACTATTATTACCACATATTTGGACATTTGACCAATTGAGGATTCAGAGGAGTAATGAAGTTGATTAAGAGATAGATATTTACAAGAACATTTAAATTCAGTATAATTTGAACACTAACTGAATTAAACTTTAACACTACTTGTAGTGCATGCGAAGTGTGCTGTCATGAAATGTGGCTCAAGTCATGACAATTGATGCGAGTGGATGTTCATTCAGACCTGTCAGCTGACAAGGAGTCTCGAAATAGGAGGAAAAAAACAACATTGAAGACGAGTGAAAAACGATGAGAGTTTTGCAGCTAAAACTATTAATGCATACTTACGCTTGAGCCAATAACTCAACCATATAGCGTGATTTCCAATCATAATACCACTACAGGGTCGGGAAAATATGGTACATCATTCCATTATTTTCTTGACATAAACACGGTAAGTCGGATGTTGAAGGGACTTAACTCGCGTGATAATAAACTAGATATAACTTCCGGTCAGTTTCCGGGCGGCGGGCCGATAATGAACCGAGATTCTCATTATCGCCCCGCGATTTTGGTAACAATACGCTATTTCGATGCCCCGAAAAAACGCTATTAATAGCCTCGAGACGTCATATAAAGCGGTAATAAAATATAACAATAACATGACTTTTGGGGGAGTTATAGTTTATTAACGACCGACTGGAATGACTAACAGTCCAATGGCCTATTAGCGGCCCGAGGGCTGTTGCTAATTCCAGATGGCGTTAATAAACAACAAAGCCCGATATGATCGTGTTATTACTATTATTACCACATATGTCGACATATGATCCAATTGAGGATTCAGTGGTGGAATAATGAAGTAGATTAAGAATAGGAGAAAAATATATTTCCAACAGAACACAACTATTTCCAATAACACTTAAATTTAATATAATTTGAACACTAACTCAATTAAACTTTAACACTATATATACATGTACTGGTAAGTTAACAATCATTTGTAGTGCATGTGAATTGTCGTGAAATGTGGCATCCGCCATGAAACTAGGTGCGCGTGGATGTTCATTCAGACTTTCCAGCTGATATGTAGTCTCGAAAAGACAAAGCAAAACAAACGACGAGAGATAGACAGCTGAAGTTATTAATGCATATTTACGCTCGAGACAATAACTCAACCATATAGCGTCATTTCCAATCATAAACCCACTGGGGGAGTCTGCAAAATATATAGGGCCGGGGTGGGTGGGTGATCCAGAGGCCGAAAAAATCGTGCTTGTAAATTTTTTCCAAAATGGTTTTATTTCAAACAATTTACAAGTACTGACCATGTAATGTTGTTTGTAAGCATGTTAGTACCATGATTGTTGGTATAGGGCTATATATGCAGCTATAGTGACTCTCTAGCCTCAGATTTAGCAACATTCTGGATTTCACAGGATCCCGGCCCACTTTTCAGTGGACCACCGTAATAGCGTTCTGGATACTTAACCCATGGTTGAGTTATAATAATGCAAAACGTGTTTACGGATGGAACAAGGCCGGCAACTCTGGTATGCATTGATAGGCGAAACTGTGATATGCAGTAATATGTGCATACATCCTTCCCCTATCATTTTGGTCTATCACCATACCAAACCACATCAAAATTCGACAACCGACACTTAAAGGTACTCAATCCGATAAAACTCCTCTCAATTACTATTTCAATGGCTTCGGGGGTCAAAAATATTTGATTCGAGTCGAGGAAGTCACCCATCAAAGCTCAGATTTGTTAGATATCGATTTTAGAAATCTATTATTTTTCATTATCGGGAATACTTTCTGGCCCAGAACTCAGTCAAAATTGCGTTATTATTACCACTTGATTTTAGAGTTATCCATCCTTGTCTGTTTGAATAGTGTTTTGGTGTACACATCTCGAGCAGGTTACGAAATTGACGGCAATTATTAGTACTCATCTCGAGAATATAACAAATTTCAAAAATCAATATCTAATAACTCTGAGCTTTGTTTGATGGGTTCCTCGACTCGAATCAAATATTTTTTACCCCCAAAGCCAAAGAAATAGTAATATAGGACCCTCTGATCGGATTGTTGTTGTTGGAATCTGTTGAGATGGGGACCATCTGTTCGGATTGAGTACCTTTAACTTATATTGCAAAAAGTTTGTACGGACTGAATTTCATAAAGTCGAACAGGGCCCATAACTCTGGTAGTCATTGATGGTCACAACCCGTGATATTATGCATATTCGTTCCCCATTTCTGGTCTGTCACCATGCCATAGGGCATCAAAATATGACAACCGACTCTTGAGTTATAATGCAAAATGTTTGTATGGACTGACGCACGGACGGCTCGAGACGTCAACTATATACCCGCCGACTAATATCGGGGGATATAATAACCTTATATCTAGGTGTATACCTAACCAAACAATTCCCCTCCCCCACCCCACCCCGGTGGATAAGACTAAAGAGTTCTTTGGTCATGCACAAATAATTGTGGAACCCCTGACCTGTTTACCACTATTTACACTGGCCAGTGTTCTCTGTCATACACAACCCACTCGATATATTAAGGCTGTAATGGGGTCTAGGGCGATTTGTGACATATAGTGTACATATCTAACAACAATAATAAAGCATTGTGTATACACAATGCTTTATTATTGTTGTTAGATACTGAAAACACCAGGAAACACCTGGAAATACAGTTTATTTTTCGTTTTTGCTGATCTGTGTTTACCAATTAAGCATGTTATTGCTTGAGTCTTAATGGTACACAGCAAGAGTTTGCACCAAAAAATGATAGTGGAATGGGATTGAAAGGCAGTTAACACAGTTATTGAAGAACGGCTAAAAAAAACTCTGAAATTTTGATAAAAACATGAGAAAGTGATGGTGGGTCCCCAACATTTTGGAGGAAAAAAATATGTTTTTTGCACAAATGGGGTGGTGGGTCCCTCGGGGTCGGAACAAAACTTTTTGGGCCCTATATGTGCAATTTTTTTTCCAGACTTCCCCCTGATAGTGTCGGGAAAATATAGTAAATCTTTCAATTATTTTCTTGATATAAACACTGTAAGTCGGATGTTGAGGGACGTTATTTCGCGTGACCTTAAACTAGATATATCTTCCGGTCAGTTGGTGGGCCGATAATGAACAGACCTTCTCATTATCGGCCCGCGGTTTTGGAACGCCCAGAAAAAACGCTATTAATTGCATAGAGAACGCCATATAAAGCGGTATACACCAGCTGCTATTTTGTAGGTAATAGCTTTAAAAGATAGGGTGGTATGTTGCTTTCATATCAGAATGGCCCGATCGAGTTCGAATTTGGGTCCGGTCCGACCATTTTTGACGGAGTTATAACGCATTTTCGACTTTGATTATTTTATTGTGCGGATGATAACTTGAATAGTATTTGACAAAATTATATGAAACTCCATTCAAACGAGACAGCAAAATATATAGTTACATTGATGTTGTTTGTTCCCGGAAGCCGAGGAGAATATTATCGTATCAGTAGCAAATTTACACGCAGAACCAAGAGGCACAACTCTAAATCAATACACCGCAATATCCCCCGTGTAGTCGAGTTATCTCTCGCCGGTCGCTGCATGCTCTTACATTGAAACATGTTGTGGACAAGGAGTACAATAGGTTCACTTTCCCACTGCGATGGGTAAGTGTCACCTAATATGGTACTACATTTGATGTGGGTGTATCGCATGAGGCGTGGTGCGGTAAACGTGGTGATACTAGGTAAGCCGTATCGCGCGAAGCACCAACGTGCTTAGCGCATGGTTCACTTCAGTCCTACATTGCGTCACTACGGGTGGCTGGGTTGTCTGGGCTCAATCTATCGGCTAGTCACGCCTCTTCACAATGTTCAGGTTATATTTCCATTATATGTTGCATTCAATTGTTCCTGAAGTTTGCAATTTTATTTCCTGTGCAATGGCGTGTGCTATAGTGTCATTTCTTTTAAATCTGTATTGATTGTTGGTTGTTCCAATATAATTCAGTTTACGCCTGTCTGCCTGTCTCGGGGTGGGGGTACCGTGAGGATATTATATGTAATACTATGCTTAACGTTAGGTCGTCGCTACAGAAATTTATAACTATTTGGGCCGACCATAAGTGTAGTCCGATGCTGCTGCTGGGCTAGTCATCGAAGTTTTCATTTGTCATTTGGCAAAGAGATCCAGAAACCAAAACAAAAGTGACGAACCACTGGTGATTGTCAATGTTACTGAGGTTTCTCCTCAGTACTTGATTCTCAACTTTTACCATAGTGTGGAAATACATTCAATGATTGTGCTCGACACGTCATTACAAGGTAGTGCTGGGAAACTAAAATCAGTTAAATATATCCGAGGTGGGCTGCAAATTGGTCCGAAAAAGATTAATCGCGCACAAGAGGTGTTGAAATGAAGAAAAAAAAGAGTAACCCGGGCTGTTCGAGCAGCCCGGGTTACTTTTTTTTCATTTCAACACCTCTCCAATCGGGCCCAAATATTCAGACTCTCCTATAACGTTTTGAGGAAACTTTATAATCCCACTCCTTTACATGTAGGTCATGGCACCGACAGTGAAATTTGTCTTCTCGCATTAGTGTTCGACTGTCTTCGTGGCCAGCACCAGACCATATGTATAGATATATACCGCCGCTGAAAGTCTCTTGCACATATGTACATGCTACAACTGCAGGTGTTTAACATCTAGCAGTGTTTGCTCCCGTTGTAAAATGTGCAATTAGTTTAGCAATTTATACCGCTGATATATACTAACAGTGCATTCCGCGACAATAAACACGACGACTTGAACAAACAAGAGGTACGCTGTCGCGTGGCATTTGCCCCCGACCGTAGCAATTCGGATTAAGCATGGACGCGGAAACCCCAAAACAAGCCATCCGGAAATCCAAAAACAATCGAAAATTCAAATTTTCTAAGTTGAAAAAAAAGGGCCATAACTCTGGCAAAAATCATCAGATCATACCCAAATTCGCACTTGACATGTATTTTCATATAACTGATCCACAAAAATACGGGATTTGCAATCGTACCACCAAAGCTCACACTATCATCTGGAAACCCAAAAAGACAAGTAACCCGCGCTATGCATGTAGCTGTTCCCCCATGCTGCTCTATCACCATACCAAATACCAGCTAAATCTGCCCAGCGGTTGCTGAACAATAATGCAAAATGTTTGTACGGACGGACAAAATTGAATTTTCTAAGTAAAAAAAGGACCATAACTCTGGTGAAAATGGGTGGACGAAACCCGCGCTATGCATGTAGCTGTTCCCCCATGTTGCTATATCACCATACCAAATATCAGCTAAATCTGCCCAGCGGTTGCTGAACAATAATGCAAAATGTTTGTACGGACGGACGTACGGGCGGACGGAGACGTCGACTATATACCCACCGACTTTAAGTCGGGGGCATAATAACACCTGATGCATCTTCCACTGGATATCCATAATAAGTTTGAAAACAGTAATAGCAGTGTGGACCGATGTTGAATTGAAGTCATACATTATCTGGTATTCTCGCCAAGGAAGTTTTGTTGTACACGTGTACTGTGTATTTTGTGCATTCGTCTGCTGGTATAGTGGATCACGTAGTATCGGTAACGTTGATGGAACATCGACCCCTGCCTGTATTCGTCTGGTGAAACTGAACCATGATCACGAAGTATGTTGCCAGCATTCCGACAACCTGAAACAGAATTCAGATTTGATTACACCTTTCCTAGTATTCGACATAATAGCTGGATGTGATAAATACATGAATATATGAGGTACCATAATAGTCACACTAATAAGGCTCGTGGTTAAAACCACAATTCCACTCGTGGTGACAAATTGGTACTCTCGGCTTCTATGGGTACATTCTATATTTGGCATCAGGAGCGCATAACGATATTTCGTCATGTTTTAACAGCAACGAAAGGTTTCTGAACGTGCGTTTGTTAAGAGAGGTAAATCGCTTGTAATTTAGAACATTCGGTCTTGTAAAGTAATACAGTTTGATAAATCTCATTTTGAGGACAAGATTGAATTAATCTCCCAATTCTCTCCTACAACAGTTTTACTGTTACACGTTCTTTCTGATTAAGAAGATCTGGGTCAGGAACCCTGTTCAACTGGTATTCGATAGTTTAGTGAGTGAAATCTTACCAGGGTATATACAATATTTTGGTGTTCGAATGTACAAATGCCTGCAGGCGTGCTTGTGTTAAGCTCTTAAAACGACATACAATGTTCAGGCATCAAATCAACTAATGTTTGCTCTCATCAGGTTACGGGTATCTAAACAGGCCGATACACGACAAATATGTACGCGGAGAATAAGAATAATCAGAACGGGTCTCTAATCATTTCACAACAAAGAGCGTTCCTTGTTTAATTTGTCATCTTTTGGTAATAATAAAAAAAGTATGAGAAGTTAAAAAGAATTCACATTAACTTCTGGCAATTAACTACTTTTTATTAAGAGTAAATCGAATTAGAAATGATAATTTGATGTACTGCTCTACAATTTTCAACCACAGCGTGTGACAACAGTGAGCAAGTACTATAAGTTTGATTTCCGCATCCATGAAACTTAGTTTACCACCAACTTTGTTTACGGGCGCCTTGAAAGTTTCGTACCAAATTAGTTCTGCCCCTCGTAAATTGGTAACCCATCCTTCAACGAATTATGTTTCCAGACCGGAGTCCACAATGACCAATGTCGGATTTTTTTTTATCACGACGCGTATTTTGCTCGCACATATTTTGATCGCAAACGCAAATAAAACCTTAAATTGAACATCGGGTGGTCGATATTGAACGAGATTCAAGTTGCACACAAAGTGATGATGGCATTCTTTAAAACTTCAACATGATGAAGGTTAGGAGAAACATATAGATAGATAGATAGATAGATAGAGATCACTTACCGACAACAGTGTTTCTCTTGTGACCAGGAATGTTTTGAAAGAAGATAGACCAATTCGTTTAGTGGATATCAATACATCATGGAAAGCCACAATCTGTCGGTAAAATTATATATATAATAGGATTTGTAATGTAGACATAATGGAACATATAGCCGCATTTCCGACCAAGCTGCTCAGTTTCTTGTCCACGCGAACTAACGCTAAACGTTATGGGTACCCGCTAACCCTCTATAAAATAAAGTGTAATGTTTCAGCCCAGTTACTCTACAAACAATATGGTTGAAACGATATCAATTTTTGTAGCCTTTTAAACGGTCATGGCTAACATCCTAATTGAGCCAATTACTAGTTCCAAACTTCGTGTTGCTCAAGTGACATTGGATTGATTTTATCATAGCTAAAACAACTGATACACATGCATGTCCAAGACAAAACAACCTATAGCATTGGCAAAACACACTTTACAAGTGATCAGATTCTATTTTGAAACCACTTCAATCTACAGTTACTGGACATAAAGTCCCTCCCAAATTAGATTTCGATAAACGCACTCAAATCACACAAAAACGGGACATACGGCACCTGTTTTATTAACAACTCATCCATCTACAACTCTGAAGCGATAAAATTATTCCGGTCGCCAATTTATCGGAGTTTAAAACATTTTTCACAATATTTCCGAGTGACTCATCGCCATCTACAATTCTTCAGTCGGAATCCGGAAGACGAAACGATTATTTCAAAACTGGGAATGGGAGATGGAAATTATTTGTTTTGGACGTCGGACGGAACAGTGAATCTACTATACAGTTTTGTCGGAGGCCGTACAAATTATCTCACTCGTACTTTTGTGAATTATAACAGCAAATTATTCAAAAGTTATAGTTCCGTGTCATGCTCTGTCTTCCAATAGGTCTTGACTATAATTTTCCGATTTTGAGATGAATTGGTTGATAAAATACATCGCTAAGTTGGAGCGGAAAGAGCGGGCTATAGATGCTCAGTAACCGGTTCCATTCGTCGTGGTTACTGATAGAAACGGCAGATGACTTGAAGAACTATTTAAAGAATAGCATCTGCAGATCGACAAATAGTCCGCCCTACTGTGGTTATGAACATGCAATCTAACGCCGAGACTCGGCAAATACATATA
Source organism: Siphonodentalium dalli (assembly GCA_032622095.1). NCBI lineage: Eukaryota > Metazoa > Mollusca > Scaphopoda > Gadilida > Siphonodentaliidae > Siphonodentalium > Siphonodentalium dalli. Next base: position 135,294,348 of record CP136062.1, on the reverse strand, counting down.
TCTCCGCAACGACGCAAGATTAAAAAGTCCGTCGACAACCTGTTGCAGACAACGAAGAACACCATAACTGTAAATGAAGTCACACATGTCCTCCACATAGAGTGCCCACTCATGAGTTTCGTCAGTTGGACGAGAAAGAACCGACGCCGCGTCCTCGTCATTACAGCAGTCTGTTGTTGAGATATATCAAATATCTCAGAGATATATCAAATATCTGAACCGACATCTGAATGACTGAACTCAACGTCATGTCCAAAACTAGTAAGATCAACCAGTACTGCTGGTTCCACACAAGAAAGCAACTAGCCCAGTAGTGTAATGCAGATACAAAGTTCATTGCTCGCCGATGGTATCCACACAGGAAATAATCTTGCCAGACTATGGAACCTGCACTTAATCAGATTCATCGCCACACAATGTAGCTCGTTTGATTGTATAAAATAGTATATTGAGTATGCCTCCTAACGTTGTTTATGTTAATAAAGTTATGATCTAAGTTGTGTATTTTAGTGCGGTACTTTGTAGGAAGGGAGTTGTGTGTACAGCTTAACATTTTCAAATGCATCCATGGAAACAGAACAATCCATTTGCACCCCACATTGGGTTCGAACTTTCCAACTGGTACCTCAAGCCTTTCATCTGATGGAAATCTCCAACCTGACAATAACGTTGGAAAATTTCCAACTGATGGCCATTTCAGACTAAAATTTTGACAAAGAATAGATGCTAGATGATGTAAAATAAAAAAATGTACAACTAATTACTGGTTGAAATGTCAAGAAATAAAAATAAGTTCAACCTATACGTGGTGTAAAATTTCCAGCTGAGGTTGTAACTGGCATAACATTTCCAACTGTTGAATATTTTGACCAAAGTTGTGGGGCACCAACCCCTGTCGCCACGTCCCTGGTATGTTGTAAAATTGGTAATTTGCAGACCTCACCCATACTATTGAGTTGATTTAATGATAAATGTATTCCATTATTTTAAATAAAATAATCTATGATCCAAGGGCTATATTTACAATGTAAAAAATGCCGTTTGTGCTTAATCGTATTCTGTGTAAATTCGTTGTCACTTGTCATGTCCGTCATGGCTGCTACCTTATAGATCCAAAAAAATTCAGTCATAGTTATAACTGCTTCAATTGAGTTCCAACTCATGACTCTGGAGACTGCAAATTTCCAAAAATGAAATTAGATTGTGTTGAAATAGATTTCTTCGTTATATAGTATGTATTACGAATATCGTCCTGTATTTAAGGAGATTACAGTATCCACTATAGTACCGACAAAGAGGTGACGGTAACTTCAGCGACGGAAATAGCAAGTTTGGTACTAGGCCATGGTGCCCAATGAAACATGACGGTTGTTTCGTTAACGCGAAAGAACGGATTATAAATGCAGACACTCTTATCTCGGACGAGATTGGCATCCTGTCCGAAAGAACCCTTGAGCTCGTGGAAACTCTCAACCGGGAAGTACGTGGTCGTAAACAACCATTCGGCGGTATGCAAGTGGTTGCCTCCACAGGTATTCGGCCAAAAATAAATTTGGCCAAAAATATAAATATTTTTTCATCAAATTAAAAGAAAATTGTGCCTAATACCTGTGGTTGCCTCAGGGGACTTCAGACAACTATCAACTGTCTCAGAACATGCTTTTTAAGCAAATACTTTTCTGTACCGATCCCACACCACGCCACCATGCATAGGGTTAGTCGCATTTAAATACGCGATTTATTGTACTTTTGTATAATAAGACTATATATGTTGTTGAGTGTCATACATAATATCAGTCAGACATCTATGGACCAACGATTAGCAGAACAGCACTAATACTTGATTAACCTATAAGGCCATTGCAGTTATTATATATACCCAAATTAGTGTCGGTGGGGGATCCCAGACGCAGATTAACTCATGGGGTGCCATTTTGATTCAAATGTGTTTCAACTGAAGGAAAGAAACCATACATGAAATGTACTAGTAACGATGCCATTGCAACTCACGAATTACTTCAAAAACACATAGATATGTGATAATCACACACAAGCTACAAGGGGCGAAAAAGACTGGATCAAACATTTTTCATTGCAAATGACCATATGGCATGGACGCTATCAGAACAAATCAAATCGACAAACATCAAAACAAATTCTCAACAAAATTGGGGCTTTATGGATAGAAAATAAACTAACACAAACAAACACAAGCAGATGTATCGGAATCTCACTCTTGTACGCAACCTACACAACAAGACCCTAATGTATATATATGGACATCAGCAGGAAAGTCAAGATAATGCATCTTGTTGGACTATGTTCATAAGATAAAAGAAAAAGTGAGATTCTGTGAATCGGTAGATGAGCCTGAAAGGCACGGGCGGCGTTCGTTACAGAAATATTCATATTTGTTAAAATTTCCATCAACAGAAGGAATATTAAAATATATATAGTTTTGTTCATATGCCAAACATAATCAGCTCGTAAATAGTATATTGTCGTCAAGACGTACGACGGTGCACGTAAACAAGATACTGATCGTGTTGTGCTTCTGTTCACATAACACAGCGCAATCCTATTGGTTAATCACATAAGAAATTAACGGCGGTTTCAATGTGGTCATGGGATTTTGACCGCGAGAAAAAATCAGCAAACTGCATGAACCCCGAAGGGGTTCATGTGGAGTTTGCTGATTTTTAATCGCGGTCAAAACCCATGACCACGTTGAATCCGCCGTTTATTATTTATATTTATATACTTAAATTCATTATGAACTAGGATTGTCTGTCTTTCCCCACTATTTATTCATCTATTTAAATGAACGCATGGAGTCCAGTTAAGAAAGTTTGAATCCTGTTTTTTTGGAAAACCAAACATTTTGAGAATCCGTTCATTGAGAACGGAAAAAAAACGCAATTTCACAGTTACGTATACACATATGACAAACTGTCTTGTTTAGCTAGTAACTAATGTAGACCTGTTGATTTCAAGAATGATATCTGAAACTAACAATTAAGTTTCGGCTGTGGATAAGAAATCGACAACACGCCGTTCTACCATGATGATATATTTGTGAGGTTCGGGGGGGGGGGGGGGTATTTGTAGCGGTAAGGAAAATGGTAAAACGCTATTGAATATCGGGAATTTTTAACATCAACGCTCAGTAACAACGGACAACAACACTGATTATAGACCAAAATAAATTTCTTGCCAAATCCGGACGTACTATATATAGATACTCAAGCAGTCGGCAATCTCCGACAATATCCGGGACCAATGTGTTCATAAACCTATGAACGACATTGGAAGTGACGTCACGTTGCATTCATAGCTTTATGAACGTATTGGATAAGGGGCGTGTCTACCGTAACGCTATGGGGAAATCGGAAGAGATATTAGGTGTATGTAAATATATAAGAAATGAACGGCGGTTTCAATGTGGTCATGGGATTTTGACTGCGAGAAAAATTCAGCAAACTGCATGAACCCCGAAGGGGTTCATGCGGAGTTTGCTGATTTTTTAACGCGGTCAAAACCCATGACCACGTTGAATCCGCCGTTTATTATTTATATTTATATACTTACGCTCTTTAAAACACTTCTCCTAATATGTCCGTTATTTCGTCAAAAACACTTTTTCAAATATCTCCGTTATTTCGTTTATAAAAATAATTTCCTATTTATATATTTCGCTCTACATTTCGCTGTATTTTCCTATTTCGATTTTCGTGCTATTTCGCTATTTCGCTGTATTTTCATATTTCGCTTTTTCGTTGTATTTCATATTTCGATAATTCGCTATATTTGACATATTATGGGATATGGGATTATATGATAACCAACATTCTGATAGTCAATCGAACATCTCGTGCCACCCGTGCTCGCGATTAGATGTCACTAGCCATACAATCGTGAACATCGATTACATATTGTTTGCTATCAAATCCTTGGCGTATTGGCTGACTAGATACTCAATCAGTCGGTAATGTCCGACAATCCCCGGTGATTTCCGGGACCAATTTGTTCATAAACCTATGAACGACATTGAAAGTGACGTCACGTTACGTTCATAGGTTTATGAACGCATTGAATAAGTGGGCGTGTCTACCGTGACGCTATGGGGAAATCGGAAGAGATATCAGGTGTATGTAAATATACACATATGAAACAAACGCTCTTTATTATTTCCATATCAGGAAAACAGTAACAAATAACGCTCTTTGTTTACCATGTCCGGATCTAAACAAAAGCCAGGAAACGTAACGTTTTTTGCTTTGTTTACATAACAAAGGGAAAAAAATTGACAATAACATACTGTTTATGCCATATTTCTGATTGGTATACGAACAAAGCCTGTCTATATTTTACTATTCTTTCTGTTTATGGCGGTTTTTGACGAGGTGAATATTTTAACAGCCTACCCACCGCCAACGGCGCCCGTATCTTTAAAACGAGGATTCCATACTCAAATCTTCATTTGACTACATGAAGCAATATCTCCTGAGAAAATTGTGCACTACCGAAGCTGGAGAGGACTATGGCGACCAGCCAGAGCCTTTGAAAGAAAAAATGCACATGGAATGACAACCGTAACAGCCGAAACATTCAGCTTTTTGAAACCGTACAATATAACCAGTAGATGTCTGACGACTGAATCATCTGACCGTAACCTAAGTACCATCAACTCAGATGTTTCGCTAAACAACCAATTAACGCGAATGAGGTGGTCATGCAAGCATGGTTTGACGTTTTTGACATATCAGGAAGTGATCAATTTGACTATGAGGACGAAATGCTTGATGGCATGACATTGGGTCTATTCGAAAACATAACAGACCTAGTTTCACTGGAAGTGCGTTGATGTTAAAGACACGGTTGGCCTTGGCGGTGGGTATCCTGTGAAAATATATCCACCCGTCAAAAACCGCCACAAACAGAAAGAACATCAAAATGTAGACAGACTTTGTACGTATACAAATAAGAAATATCGCATAAACAGTATGTTATGGTCTTATGTTTGACCATTGTTATGTAAACAAAAGCATAAAAAGTTACTTTTCTGGTGTTTGTTTATATTATGATGGTAAACATAAAGAGCGTTCTTTGTTAGTGAATACCTGATATGGAACTAATAAAGAGCGTTTATGCCATTTGTGTGTGATTAGCCAGTAGCATTGTGCTGTCTTCTGTAACACAATCAGGCTCTTGCTTAGGTAAAATATAGTAAATCTTCATGATAACATGCTGTTTACGCGATGGTCATGGTATATATGAACGAAACTGTATGCGTTTTAATGTTTTTCTGTTTACGGTGTTTGGAACAAATATGAATATTTTCGACACTTAAGGCCGCACGTGCCTTTAAAGGTGATGAATCATTCGTAACGAATGAGGTCATTGGTTGGAAGTGCGACGGTTGTAGAACAAAAATAAAACAGGCACAAAAGAACATAGGGACAAGAAGTGGAAACAACAAAGGGGAGGAGAAGGAAAAGGGAAAACTCAGTCGTAATGTTGCCGAAAGCTCGATATAATTGTGCTTCAGGCATGATTCCATGACAACTGTAGTTGAGCCCATCCACAAATATATTTGTGTATAGAGAATCTGACCCCTTCGTGCACTTATGTGTGTTACTGTATCGCTTGACAGAAAAGCCAGTCCTATTAAGTACGTTCCACAACATTTATGGCTGTCACGGAACTTGTATCCAGCTGTCTTACCACACGACAATGAAAATAATGTTGCCGAAATGCTGTCGAAAGTTCGATATTTGTGGAATTATTCAGGCGGTGGTATGACCAGGAAGACTATGGATTGCTTTGGCTGACAGGGTCGATGTTGTCCAGCCCACACAAACATATTTGTATATAGATAATCTGACCCTTCTTGTACTTATATGAGTTACTTCATCGTTTGTCAGAAAAGCCGGTCCAGTTAAGTACGCTCCACACGATTTCTCGGTCATGGAACTATAATATGAATTAAAGGAACAAATGACTTTCAGTGCTGTGAACCATCGGCAATTCAATTGAGAGAGTAGGAGCTCATATATGCAGCATGGACCAACCTACTTAACTTTTCTGCTTGTTATTTCTAGAACCATGCCATCATCGTTAGCATTTATAGTACGTGCTTGACTCAAATGCCGAACTCACAAAGAAATTAAACTTTTTGGTTTGTACTACCCATATTATCAGCCTGTTGTGAAAATACAGAATACGGGCTTATTTTATGATTTTCCGCGAAATCAGTTCATATTGGCATTATTGATAACTCAAATAGGCTCTATATATGCCTAAACGCCGGTTATTAAAGCAACACTATATGGGACAATTTCAACATGAAATAAGCCCGTATTTTGCTTATGTATAAATAAGCCCATGGTGTGCGTATTTTCACTCGAACAGACTGGAGAATAACACGAATAAAAAACCCACAACTTAATTACCAGATGTATGCTCTTTATAATGTGTTTTCACTGTGGCCGCACCATCGAAGGAAATAACAGATACAAGTCGAATATGAGCTTATTTCAAAATCAAATAAGTCCAATATGAAGATAAGTGAATATTTAGGTCCAATGTGAACCTATTTTCACGAGGATATGTTGCATATTATATGTGAAAGTAACTCTATGAAATTTAGCAATCTTTTTGTCACTTGAAAATAACCGGACTATATCTTTAAAAGCAGTATATCCATAACTATATTTGACTCGTTCATTTCATCTGTGTAGAATCGCATGTAGTCCTCACCAGTTGCTTTGGTTAATAACCGGATATTTCTAGAACTGCCATGGCCTTGTCAACAACTCAACCAAATCTCGTCTGACGACACGTATACGTACCTCACGGTAGTGTCTCGAGTCAACGTCGATATCAACCACGAGGTCTGCTATATCCGGTGTCAGTTCGTGTGCCTAAAACGATGGTAATACATAGTGTACTACGAATCGGAGATTTTGTCTCGAATCAATATTCACTGAAAAAAGAAAGTGTAGAAATTCTACTCTTATGCTTAAAGATTAAAATACTTATCGTCATCCAACTGGCCTGGCGGGTTTGTTTGAAAATGAGGGCAACCTTGGTTTACATGTACATAAATGTCTGTATTTAAGAAACCCGCTAGACCACATGCCACATGCACTCCCTCGGGTCCGTCAAAGAAGAGCATATGCATATACATATGTCTGATATATACTAACTATTACATTTAATCGTTGACATAACCGGAGTTGACACAATACAAATTATGATGGGGTTGGCAGGAAGACAGCCACGCACGAGGTTATGCCAACCCCAGGCTGAGTGCACCCCATTTGGGAGTCAGCATGATGTGGATCGTCATATATCCATATCTTGCTGACCCTCAACTGGGCAAGTAACTGATCTTATGCACTTGACGATTCAATCCTATTTATGATTATTTTTGTATTTCCTGTATTCTTGTATATTTAATGCACTTTTGCCAATAAATTATCTATTATCTATCTATCGGTGGAACGTCGTACCTGCCATTTTGGCGTGAAACTTGTTATTGCATTTTCGGAATCTACGGGTTCGATTACACACGTTCATCAGATAACATTGTCAATATTTCAAGTTTAAATGCCTTTCAAAAGTTTTTTCATAGAAATTCGTGTTCTAAAATGCCGTATCTGCTATGTAATTGCCAATTTCGTCGTTTTAAAAACAAAATGGAAATTCGTGTTCTAAAATGTCGTATTATTAATTCTAAAATGTCGTATATTTTATTTCGAAACCGTTTCTGGTAGGATAATTCTGATTAGCTGATTTTGAAGAAGACTAGCTAGCGGGCATAACCTCCTTATCACGAGTGAGAGACCAACGAATCCGGGAAAATCGTCAAAACTAAAATGTCGTTCCTCAGTACAATCTTACTAGATTTCAATTTCTTCCTTCCGAAAGTCATAACATTGTTTTCTCATCATCTAGAAGATAATTGAATATGAAAGTGTATTTATTATACCAACTGTGATATAAAGTGTTATTGCGTAAAGTTATTGGCAGATTTCAATTATAATTTCAGAGATAAATATATTTTTTGTCTTCTGAACAATTTGATCCCCCCAGGTATATGACCTTTTAGAAGCCAAGCCCATCGACGTTATGTTGACAACTGTCCAGAGGGACATTATGTTATTGAATAAACACTATTTTGTTGGTAATTTTCGGCATCACGACCTTCTTCAACCATATATGGTAGCTATAGCTATCATATGGACAGGTTACATATTTTGTTGACGAAATAATGAACTCTTCAAAATGCAACCTGTCCATATAATATGTCTGGCTGAAGAAGGCTGTGAGGCCGAAAATTAACAACAAAAGAGTTTTGTCATTTTATTCAATTAAAGATTTAAGTTTGATCGAATCCTTATCTGTATAGTACTGGAAAACAAATAGTTCGTGTGTTATCAACCTATCTTAAACAACAGTCCAAATTACGTAGCTAAAATTTGGAAGGTCGAATGAGGGATGTCAGTTTAAACTTGCATCCAATCCTTATATGTAGGAATGGAAGACCACAATGGACAACACAAGAGAACATCGAATTACAGCATTTTTAAAAACTAGAAATAGGGTATTCATATCAATGTTGATGACATGGCCTACATATATTGATGTGTACTACACATTTTGGGTAATGTGCAAAAATACTCAAATATGAGTACTAATATTCTGTTAATGTTTGATATTTTATATACCGACTCAACTTTAATTTACTCTCTAATAGTAGAGTTCCTACATTTCTTTATTTCAGTGTTCGTATTTCGATGTCAAATCCAACCTCGACTAGATTCCGATGTTGCTCGCTAACTCTCAACAAAACCCCATAATCGAGACTGCATACATGTATTAAAGCCACTTGGATGTTTGCGGTCCAAAATACACCTGATAATATTTGCTTTTGAATTTTTCCCGGTATCGGAATAGGTCGATAATTACTTCAACTGCCTTTATACGGGAATATTGCCAGACAGAAACATTGAAGTCATACAAAAATACAACTTTCAACATGGTATTTCCAAACAAGCAATAGCCACGCATACGTCATAGCACAGAAAAGAGCGTTTTGTGTCAAGAGTATTCCTGATATGGTAGAAATAAAGAGCATTTATTTTCATCCGGTGTGAACAATTGAAAACAACCGGAAAAAAGGCTTAATATGTCAACGTAAACTTCAGGGCACAATTACGTAGACCAAAATTGGAAGGTTGGATGAGCCATGCCCTTTTAAACTTTCATCAAATCCTTATCTATGTAGAAATGAAAAACCACAATGGACAACACAAGAGAACATCGAATTACAGCATTTTTTACCAGAAATATTTGGTTGGGTTCATCAATGTTGATGACATGGCCTAGCTATCGATGTTTACCACACATTTTGGGCAATGTGCAACAATTCTCAAATATGTTATGGCTAAAACACAGACTCCACAGCTATGCAGTAGTGAGTCTGGGGTAATTGGAGGGGGTATTTATTGCCACCGGCAAGAGTTAGCTATCTGTGGCTGAAAATAATTTCTGCATTGAATTCATGCAGTATGGCAGTATGACAGAGAAGGTTTAGGCGCTATTATGTTTAACAATGTGACGAATCTACCATTGTAAAGGCATTCCAACAATAGGATACATTGGTTTCCTGATGTTGTGATTGTGTGAGACTGACGTAATTATGTTGGCGGTAATAGAACCCCTCAATTACCACATACTCACTACTGCATAGCTGTGGAGTCTGTGTTTGAACCAGAACTGTACTCAAATATGAGTGCTAATATTCTGTTAAATGTTTGATATTTGAGACATTTTCCCGACCCACAACTCAACGTCGTGTTATTTGGCTTAAACTGGCATATTTTACTCCAACGTAAAACAGCTGGACGTTACTGCGAGTATGTTGTGTATGTATGAGAAACAGCGATTGTGTTTCTACACAAAAAAATGGATTGGATTTGACCAAGCTCAATATACTCTGTGAAAGTAGGGTTCATACGTTTCTTTATTTCAGTGTTCCTATTTCGATTTCATGTCAAATATAACATCGACTGGATTCGGATGTTGTTCGCCAACTCTCGACAACCGCATACGTGTATTAAAACCACTTGGCGGTTTGCTCTACAAATTACACCTAATAATATTAATATTCGCTTTTGAATTTTTCTCGGTATCGGAATAGGTCGATAAATACTTGAACTACCTATATGTGAGCATATGTGTCAAAGAAAGACGCAATGAACTAATACAAAAATAAAACTTAAGAGTACGAGGTTTGGGTCCCAAACAAAAAAATGCCAATTGCACGAAATGGAACAGAAAAGAGTGTTCGGTGTTAATCTTTTCCTGATAGTTAGAAATAAAGAGCGACTGTTTCACGTCTGTGCGAAAATTTTTAAACCGCTGGAAATTGCTGTGACCAGGGAAAGTATTTTCATACCATATGAAGCCGGTTTATCAATATTTCTTGTATTTGTTTATACATCCTTTCAAATTACATAGACACAATTTTAAAGCTCGAATGAGTCAATGTCCGTTTAATGCCACTCTATCGTATTTCCCTTTCTGTTGGAATTAGTAACATTTTCTAATTCAGCAGCAATTGCAGAGGGGTTTAAGCGGGTATTTATCGTGCGCTGTTTAGAGAGTGGTACCCAAATAGTTCCTATTCTCAATCGTGCGATTCATCTGGATAAGTTGGTGTAAATCTCGAATCTGGTTACCTATCTCGTCATAAAATCGAATCGAGAATATTTGCAGTACAGGTATCTTTCATATATTTTGTTTACCGGGTATGACTTCAAACCATAGACCTTCGGAGAGCTTCGACCACTGTTGATAGCACATTGTATGCTGCGGCTCTGTTGGTAATCTTAGGAGACATATAATTTGAAATAACTCCAATTGTATTGTGTCCGTTAAAGCATAAAGTTTATGTACTCCATGCCGATCTTTGAACTTATTATCTGAATATTCCCAAGTTAACTATTATTCACTACGCAGCCAGTCGCGTTTCGCATAAATCCGTACAATTGCAAGACCGTTTCAACATATTCAACAATTCTCTTAGTATTTAGTTCCATGACGTAATTCCCCATATGAGATAGTGATTGTGGATATCTGTGGTTCTTATGAGCAAAACAATTATATAGGTCTCATTGTCGTGCTTGGCATGCTATATCTGGTCTTGCAAATAGTTGATAGTTAGTTGCAGTGAGATTTGTTCCTTCTTGTCTGATGTTTTCATTTGATGTTGACCGAATGGAGAATTATTGTGTCCTTTGATGTAATGGTGTCTGTTATCCTCATGTTTGTGTGGTGTCTTAGGCGATCATTGGCAAACGTACTCAGACTATCATTATCCATCTGATAACATTTGTGGAGGATTTTGGATGCTTCATCATTCAATATTACTTGGTTGTCGGATCGTACAATTAACCACTGCCTTCAATGATAAGATTTTCCAACTTCATGGAAAACATTAATGTGTTCTCGGAGTAACGACACTTTGGCTGGAACACCAATATGTGGTAAAAGACATAGTCCTCCATTTTTGTTCAGCGCTCTCCACAGCCCTTCGCACCGTCCATCCATCTTCATGTCTTGGTTTATTAAGAAGTTGCTTGCACAATAGTTCATACTCGTATCTGTTGACACCTCTGATAAAACATTTGCAACATGAGGAACAGATGTGTACGCCGGGGATATAGTGTCATCAATGTATTATCGTTGCTGATGAGGTTGCCTGCTTACCATTTCTCTGACAGTATTACATATGGGACATTGTGTTATTGTAATAGCTGTGCCATTGAAAGAATCTTTTGCTGAGGTAGAACTTGGATTGTGGTCTGTGTTGTCGATAGCACCACACGTGAATACACCCTTTTGCAGTCGATGTGGACATACAACCCCTCACAACTAGTCACCAGACATCACCATCATAATATAACATGTACATTATATATGTTATTCATATTGTTCAAACATGTGTGTAAATATTGTCGGAAGGGAGAGGGGCCACCTCAAGTTATTATAAATTGTGCATCAATCCATTGTAACTTGTGTTACAATAAATATGTTTAAACCAAACCAACAACCCCTTCAGAATGGTAATATTCGCACTCTGTCATTCCAGTTGAAATATTCAGCATTCGGTGATACGATATGCATAGGCCAGTATAATTCAATTTGTCCATCAGCTCAAACTTTCTTGTTTTTTTTTGTATGCATCGACACGCCGAATAGATGGAGGATAGTGTTACTCTTTTCCGCGCTGTGCCTGAATCCATCGGAGCTATTCGACATCAATAGTTATGACAGAATTAACGCATTATGCCCCTTGGTGATAATTGCCATACGTAGACTGCTGATGTCTGCCCCACCCACAATAATCAGAGTCTTTGGAACAGAATCATTTGTATGTTCACCTTTCATTTTTTGCTGGATATGTAGCCTTGCCCTTTATGAACAGAACTCATGATATGAACAAAATGAAAAGCGACCTTAAACGCCTCTTATTTGGTCATATTGGCTAAAACGTGCTTGATACAACCAATCCATATACCAGCATGATATGTAGAGCATGTAATGGTTTGGATACGCCATTAATACACATATTTTTTTCATATTGTTGTCATGTATTTAAATGTTGGTCTATTCCACGTTGACATTTTACTATGTAAATTTCATTCCATACATGGGCGGCATTTTATTTGAGAAACTTATCGTATCCGTAATTGTGGTGGGTCCAACGAAAAAATGAGGACAATTATCGAGGTCACCACGTCCGAGGATCAGTATGTCAGATTCAAGGGATCTTCGAGCAAAACTGTGTAGTAAGCCAATTCAAATGTCATAAGAAGTAGTAATATGAATATGTTGATGTGAAAACAGTTATAGGCGAATTCCACCATCCCGGTAACACGTCGCTGTTTTCTATGCATCTCGCTGCTTTCATATTCTGTTATAATTGTCTGAATAACCTTGGTGTAGTCTTGTAACATTGATCGATGATAATTAAACAGTGACGAAACCCGCGACCGGAAACAGTACCCGCGAATCATAAATAGACCAACAACATCACTATCACTTTAATCGGAACTATGTATTCTGATGCGATGTTAAACGAAACGACACAGAAGTCGAACACGGGAGTTTCCACGAAAAGATACCATGACGATGTTAAGTTAGAAATATATATCATAATCGCTTGTGAAATGTGGCCTCATGTCTCTCAGATGCAGGCGAAATTGGAGAGATATGATAGAAGTATACAAGCTAACACGCGGATTATACAACATAGACAGATGTGTGTTTTTGTTTTTGAAGACACTCCACAAAGTAACACGTGGTTGATTGAATGATTGGGGTTTTAATGTCGCTTTCAGGACTAAGGCCATATCACGACATTGCCAGTGTTGGTGGTGGAGGAAATCCGCACACTTACGGCTAATCTAACAGTGATTGCAATGGCTGATAAACTCGTCGACCATGTGCGACAAACCACCGGCCATCGGCGAGTAACTGGCAACATCTCCAGATAACGATTTCGAGTTACAAAGTCCACGATGGAAACATGTGAATTTGAACCCTTATAGCCAGCGCTGGAGGGCGAAACGGCTTGGAGTTGTACCCCTAACCGATTGAGCCACCAAGCATAAGATGTACCCATAACAGATGGAGCTACCGAGGCCCCAAGGAACAGGTGGACACAAGCATAATATGCCAATGCACGTCGTTGTCAAAGATGTGCGAAAATATTTCTTTTCCCAGAGTCATTACAAACTGGAAAAGTTTATCAGATTACATTGTCTCCACTGAATCGGTTCAACAGTTCAGGCAGCTATTCGATAATAACTGTTGTAACGAGCGGTATTTGTACAACTAAACGCCATGGATGCCTTTAAAACTGAATTCACTCATATACGTTATTCTATACATTTATGTTATTATGTGAAAGGGGTAAAAGTCATGGCGACTTACTCACCAAACATTGATGATGATAAAAATTATATTTAGCGTTAATTTATTCAGTCAGAAACTAAGACCGTCTACAAAATCTGCTAACTCAGTTGAGAACGTTTTCAGCATCCTCGAACTAAATTTCAAGTTGTTGGATGTGTATACACACTAATGAAACATGAACATAGCTGACTTTCGTAGAACATATAAATCACAACTAAGAAATTTTAAGGGATTCCCCTCTTTAAATAAAAAAACAGAAATGGGTAACATAATTAAAATTGCATTTAAGAGATATTTAGTATGCATAATATTTAAATTTGAGTAGCAATAAACTAAACTTGTCACAGTTGAAAGAATTCTGGAGATTGATAAACACATTTTCATGACCGTCGTCGTCAGTAAATGAAATGAACATAATCCACATTATCACTATAACTGCACCTCTCATATCCATCCATAAAACGACAAGAGTCCATTTAAGTATGATATATAGTTTGTGGATGGGGACAGTTTTAATGTAAAGTTATTTACTAACCTATATATTTCGAAATCTAAGGAAAAAACCGTCATTGACATCGAAGAAATTAAAGCTTAAAATGTAAACAAGCAGATGGAGCTCAATCTATGGAAGATCAAGAAAGTAACACCCGATATGTTTCTATGTTCAATGAATCGAAAACTTAGTTGTTTTATCTTTAGACATTCGGCAAGATGGGCTGGACTGATTTAACGAGAAGGGTGCGCCTGGTTCTATGACTGATCCCAACTTTTAAATGACCAAGACTAGTTGACAATGACATCGAACTCGACTTTAGCCCCACTGGAGTTCTTATATCATAACGGTCGGCATACAGGTCACTGCAGCGATCAAACAATGAGGGAAATAAAAACTCTGAAATATAGATTAATCTCAATAACAGTTTAATACCAAATAAACCAAAAGAATGAATAATATCTTAAATGTGTAACTACGAAGATAGAGAGAGAGAGAGAGAGAGAGAGAGAGAGAGAGAGAAGGAGAGAGAGAGAGAGATAGAGAGAGAGGGAGAGAGAGAGAGAGGGGGAGAGAGCATCATATGGCTGCTGTACATGTAATTAAATAATCTTGATAAACACTATATCACTTTTGTCAGTGGGAGATTTTCCTTATTGGCTCACTATACCAAGAACATCTTGAAATATCCTCCATAAACCTGCATCAACTGCAATTTTCTTCATAATAGTAATTAACTGGGAACACTCCGTATTAGCACTCAACGATGCAGTGTTCGATCTTTCGAACGGTCTTCAATAGTAGGTATAAGAAGTCTAGCTAGCAAATGGCATATTCCCAGGTTGTTTATCCATATTTTACCGTTAGTCCAATCATTAATACATTTACCACGTGCACACATAAGAAGAACCAACTGTTCTCCTATATGGGGGGCGGCACACAGATCGATCTCCCGATTGACTGTTTCTGAGTGAACAAGTTTGCAAATTGTGTGGCTGTCATTTGTAGAATGAGGTCCACAGAGCAGGGGGTAATAAAAAAATTGCAGGAAGGTATGCCGGGGTGGTGTGTGGTCCGAGGGCCAAAAAAAAAACACGTTTTTTACACCCTCTTGCAATTTTTTTACTAAAGACATTTTTGCCCTTATATGACATTTGTAACAGTTTAATATTATAATAATTTATAACTGCATAAACACCATATTTATGTTACTAGGACCTCATATGGGCCTTAGTAGAGGTGACATTAAGCTATATGGCATGTTGCAAATGGGGCGGTGGGTTGAACAAATTATTTACCAACACCCTTCGGAAAGAAGCTTCGAGAAATGTAAAACTGAAATATATAAACTTGCCTTGATGTAACTAAAGCCAAGATCATTGAGTGCATGGGAAAAGAGCAACTGCCTCAAACATTAATGTGACTATCAGTGGCTAGAATATAACTGTCATCACACTGTTCACCAGTACATCAAGCCAATCAGTGAAATATTTGCATGTCTGTCAACTCGTATGATCTGTTACTCTCACAACACCTAAAATATCCAAGTCTGGCGTAGTGACTGTTTGTCATTTATTATAACAGAGGTTGCTCCAGTAGACTAACAAAAGTGTTAAAGGTACGGTTGGCCTTGGCGGCGGGTATCCTGTGAAAATATTTCCAGCCGTCAAAAACTGCCACAAACAGAAAGAACATCAAAATGTAGACAGACTTTGTCCGTATACAAATAAGAAATATCGCATAAACAGTATGTTATTGTCATATGTTTGACTATTGTTATGTAAACAAGAGCATAAAAAGTAACTTTTCTGGTGTTTGTTTATATTATGATGGTAAACATAACGAGCGTTCTTTGTTGGTGAATTCCTGATATGGAACTAATAAAGAGCGTTTATGTCATTTGTGTGTGATTAGCCAGTAGCATTGTGCTGTCTTCTGCAACACAATCAGGCTATTGATTAGGTAAAATATAGTAGGTCTTTATGATAACATGCTGTTTACGCGATGGTCATGGTATATATGAACGAAACTGTATGCGTTTTAATGTGTTTCTGTTTACGGTGTTTGGAACAAATATGAATATTTTCGACAATGAAGGCCTCACGTGCCTTTAAGGCATAATGCTAGATAATGAGCTAGTTGACAGACTAATCGGGAAATGGTTAGAAATTATGGAATTATGTGTATCCTGCATAATGACTTAAGTTTGCATAAATAAGTAAACTTGTCCTGATGCAACTAATGCCTAGATAATTGTTTGCATGGAAAAAGAGCGAGCAACTGTCTAAACATTAATGTGACTATCAATGGGTAGAAAATATCTGTCATCAGAGCATCAAGCCAATCAGTGAATTATTTGCATGTCTTTCAACTCAGATGATCTCTCACAAGACCGAAAGTATCCAAGTCTGGTATAGTGCTGTGACTGCTTGTCATCTATATATATATAAACGAGTAGGATCTGTCCTGATTTTTCTCTCAGACCCCTGGACCGAGTTCAATTTGGTGTGGTGACTCGGGGTACCCTGGTGGATGTTATAATGGTATTAGTTTTTTTTTATTTTTTATTAAAAAAAAAAAAAAAATTGGTTTTGTTAAATTGAGTAAGGAATTCAATCTTTAAAAAAAATGTATTAAAACAATATATATAAATCAAAATGTTTCAATGACCGAATGTGCTTGAAGCGCACAATGGGACCGCCGCTAAGTGAAGGCTCCAAAGGGAGCCTGTTTCAGCTAGTTTAGTATAATAGAAGTAAGTTTTGCTCCAGTAGACTAACATAAGTGGTATGGAATATGTTAGATACTGTGCTGGTTGTCAGACTAATCAGGAAATAGTTAGAAATTATGAAATTGTGTGTAATCTGCACAATGACCTAGGTTTACAGATGATCAGCAATTTATAAAACTTTTTTTTCAATTAAAACAGCTTCTGAAACAGGCTAAACTGTTATTTGAACTAATTGAGATCATTCCCAGTCATAAGAGTGATATCAGTAGAGTTTTATGAGATTTTAGACCAATTTTAGTGAAATTTGAGGGGTGGATGTCAAAATGTTTTTTTGCAGGTTTGGGGGTGGTGGGTCCCCGAAAATGCCAGATGCAAAAAAAACGGCATACCTTCCTGCAAATTATTTACTACCCCGCCCCCCCCCCTGCACAGAGGGTGAATTTAGTGACGCTATCCACCCAGCGGGTTAGGATCACTAAATTCACCATATGGGATCCGATTGAAGTTCCCCAGTTTAAGTTGGTGTTGTTCACCCATTAGTCTCCTCGAATATGCATTTTATATATAGATACTACCCAAAAGACGATGCCTAAACAGAATGAGGTCCACGTATGGTGAATTTGGTGATACTAGCCCGCTGTGTGTGGTGGCATCAGTAAATTTACCCTCTGGGGACCCTATTCTGCAAATGATAGCCATTTTTTGACTGGCCGCACTGCCAGTCACTTCAATATTTCACAATACTAGTGGGAGCAACCATATCACTCTCTGGGGTGCCTGTTTAGACTGGCTTTCGTCCCCAGTACATTTAATGTTACTTCACTATCGAAGACACTGTTTCTTAGAGGGCAAGTGTTAGACTGGCTCTCGGCCTAGTACGTCAATTATGGTTTACTATGGCAGTGCTTGCGATACACAAAGATAAGTTTGCCCATTTCGGATAGGCCTCTTACATGCTCCGTTCTATCCGAATTTAAATGGTCAATTGATGCATATTTGCATATTCTTATTATATTAGATGAAGTAAATGCTAGGTGTTACCGCAACCTGGAATTGATAAGTGTGGCTAAACTACCAGATTTAGAAAGTATTGTCCGCAAATGTCCACTCAGAAACAATGATTGACATCGATATCCGTAAACAGTCCCGTGTGTGACATTTGTGTCGCATTCGTGTACGCCACGCCATGTAAAGCCTAATTCGAGTAAACAATGGAAATCAATTTAACCAGAAAACTTTTGCAACACCTTATGTTTTCAGTATCTTGATTCTCGATCTAGTTGAAATAGTACATGGAATGTAATAGTTTTATTAATTTGGTTGCTGAATTTGTAAAGATTACTGTTTATGAACTCAAAATGTAGTTAAAGATATTGTTATGACTGACACATTGATACATCAATGGTGACCATTTTCAACAACAACAGTAAGTTGTGTTTTTGTTTTAACAAAAATACAGCATGGTAACAACGGAACTTGTTCAGGTTCCGTACCGTATGGTAACGGAACTTGTTCAGGTTCCGTACCATTAACAAAATTCGACGCCTGAATCTTCTACATGTATATATGATATATATTAGTACAACATGGACTTACATGGTGCCAGTGTAAAAACACATAAATACGTATTTAAAGATACATAATCCGATTTGATGGTCCCCGTATCATCAAGTTACAACAACAAAAACAACAACGGAATTTCACCACAGCCGATTTAGTTATCAAGATTAGTTTATTACCAATAAATACACACAACAATACCAAATCTGGATATCATATTTGCCGTAAAAATTTACAACTTCCATATAGGGTGATTCCTAATTCAAACTGGAATTCCACAACACGTGTTGTCACGAATGTAAACACACAGCATTTACACGTGTAACCAGCACGGTGCCATATAACACGCATAAACCATGATTACCGATTCGTAAATAAGTATAATGCATGTATCCACACGTCAACCATCACATCATACCATATTCTTGTTGATTGCGAAACTTTTCATCATAATTGGTCTATTTGTGTATTTATCGATCTATATGTATCTTATCCATACTTCCAAGCCATGTCATTTTAAAGCGAGACATCGAGTTCAGTTCTAAATGTGGCCCATCCGAGCATTCTTAGAAGCTAAACGCATAATACTATCACTTTGTTCTGTACATTATTGTGAGACTTCCGTGATGGAAGTGTGTTAAAACCACGAATATTGCAATTACATGTCATATTGTTGCCTGCTGAGCGAAAAATTATCCTGGGAATCTTGAGTTAATCTGTTTTCAACTCGGGTGGAGTATCCAAATTTTTTTTTTTATCTGACTATCATATTTTTGTTGAAGAAATAATGTTGACAAATATATCAGTCGTTTTGTTTAGTTGAGAAACTTACCGCATCCGTAATTGTAGTGGGTCCAACGATAAATATGAGAATAATCATGGAGAAAGTCACTATGTACGCCGAGAAGGATATCATATGCAAGGGATCGTCCAGTAAAAACGTGTAGTAAACCAATTCAAAAATCAGTATGAGAAACACAGCTGTACCAAGCAACATGTATATGGACATGTGGATGTGAAAACAGTCATCGACCAATTCAACCATTCTGGTCACATGTCGGTGTTTTCTGTGCAACTCGCGAACATTCGCTGCTTTCGTGCTCTGTGGTAATATTCGAAATAACCTCGATGTATTCTTGTAACATTGGTGGATGACAATGCAAAAAGCGACGAAAGCCGCAACCGGAAACACAATACCCGCGAACCATAAATGGACCAACAACATCACTACCACTTTAATTGAAACTATGTATTCTGATGCGATGCTGAATGGAACAACACAGAAGTCGAACACGGGAGTTTCCATGAAGAGATACCACGACGATGTCATGTTAGAGATATATAAAAATAAAACAATTAAAACTATTTTTAGCGTTAATTTATTCAGTCGGGG
The DNA here is from genome assembly GCA_032622095.1 of Siphonodentalium dalli. Lineage (NCBI taxonomy): Eukaryota > Metazoa > Mollusca > Scaphopoda > Gadilida > Siphonodentaliidae > Siphonodentalium > Siphonodentalium dalli. Next base: position 135,274,182 of record CP136062.1, on the reverse strand, counting down.
ACTAAAACCGTCGTCGATGTTAAACTCTGTTACAAAATCAGCGAAATCGGATGCAAATTTCTTCAGTTTCCTCAAGCTAAATTTCAAGTTGTTGGCGGTATATCCACACGCGCCCAATGTAAATGAGACGTGCACCAGAGCAACTGTCGGTGTAAAATAAATGCCATCATAGAGTCCCAGGTAAACGAGCCCAAGTCTCACAACATTCGCCCATAACAGGGTTATTATAACTATTCTTAGCACGAGATTGAATCCTCTGAAACGTTCTCCAAGAGATAATCCACCGTACACTAATAAATTAGCCAGAGGGGCTGTGACGTCAGACGTGTGGTTTTCAATTTCCTCCATCTCGTTTTGCTTATTCCGAGATTCGAGAACTTTAACTTCTGGTTCCCAGTTCATTATACCTGGTAGCTACTGTTTAAGTACACTTCCGATAGGAACACACCTACAGTTAGCGACACGTCAATATAACTATCGTGGGGACATTCTTCGTCTCCGAGCGGTCATATTTTAGTTGTTTGATGTTTATCGACGTTGCACATCATTTAACGATATCAACCGGATATTGTATCCATCAAATATATACATAAATTGTTCCATTATAGTCCAAATTCCACACATGTCACTTCCCCGCGGTGAAAACAAATGATTCCGCCACAATTAGAGGACAATATTATTTCCAACTCGGGGGAAATATCGATTCCATATGGATGCATGGGTCGAACAAACTGCAATGACTGTCTGACATTGAAGAGCCGCACAATATTCAAACACCAATATAGGGTAAAGCGGGGTAAAATGGACATCTTTTAAAACACAATTGCGCCAATCGCACACGACAATAATGGCGGAGTGGGGAATTGCATTTTTAATTATTGAAAACCACACATGCCATTAACTTTTCACGTATTTTCAGATCTGGATTGACAATGTTCATGAAACAACCTTTGATAATTTTGGGGTCAGGTGTCCATCTTACCACGGCCGTTGGATAATATGGACACTTGCATCGTCAAATTGTTTACTAGTTCCGAAAATGGACTGATGCCATGCCATACATGTGAATAAAATAGTTAAGTATTTCTTCATTTTGGTCTTGTTTTAATACTCAAACATCCTATGTAACCAATAGTAGTTTAGTGTGCAATTGAAGACAGCAACATAATATAAACACATCAACACCGAGTACCCAGTGAGTGGGAACGCCGAAAGAATGTGTACCTATAGCACTGCCTGCGATGATTGCGAGTGGGTAATACGATAGAGAGGTGACGACGTCAGGGTGGGCACACTCAGATGGTGCTGTGTTGACAATATAATTAAAAATATGTCCTCAAATTTATTATTCACGATTCTTTTTTTTTCTCAGTCTTTCAGAACTCGTAATTAAAATATGAGTCAAAAGCTAAATGTGAGGTAATATGAGTCCCCATTGACACAGTTCAATATTACCCCAGCCAAAAGAGCACTTATATACCGGTAATTAAGTTTGCCAGATCCACATCAGGTATAAATGCACGGACTCTTGACATACCGGTGTAAACAGTATTTAATCCATATATTCATAAATTAATTACAATATAATAACAAGTTATGGTATGGGGGGATTCGACAGCAAGCTGATAGCTTATATGTGTCGTCTCCGGTTATGGTATGACCGAGCCCACAACGTGAGTGTGCTTGGATTAAGTGCGATGTATTTCAGACAATTTGATGTTCACGTTGGCGTTTATTTATTTTTTGTCTCGCATCAACTCACGTAGTGGGCTCGTTCGATAGGTGTGTCGATATTACGTTTTATGGAATAAACGGTTTAAGTGAGATTAAGAGTTGGTATTCGTAATACAGTTGGTATTAGACAAATTAATATCAGATTAGTGGGAGAAAAAGGGAGAATTAGATAGTAATGTTTCAGATAGAAGAGAATTTAAAGATATGTGGATAATCTGATGCAGACAGAACTATTTTGAAGAGCTGACTTATCGCCTCTGAGCCGACGTCGCACCACGGTAACAGTTCACAATGAATTTGAACGCGGAGTGTTTTCTTATGTGATCAGGTTATAAACTAGCTCATTGTTGCATATCTTCCGATTTGATTTGGTTATTATGCGCGTGTGTGGTTTAACGGACGAGTCTTCGGGCCTTTACTAATTGAATCGTTTGGCGCTTAGGATATATTTTTGTACTTCTCTGAAAATGGTTATATTATCGTCATGTGATAGTTCAGTGGAACCACGGAGTAGCACATCGGTTGTAATGTCACAAAGGCCAGACACTGCGGTTAGAAATAAAGCTCTTTGTGAGTCGTATCTTTCGCATTCGAGTAAATAATGTTCGGTATCCTCTAGCTCACCACAAGCACACATGGGTTGGTCAGAAACAAAATTTTAATAGGTGTGGTCACTTAAGTGGCTACATTGCAGTCTAAGTCGAGAGTGCAAAACCTGCACGTCGCGTGTGTCGGCACAATAAAACCATTTAGGGATATTGTTCAAGTTAAAATTCAATGACTTTGAGAATGTCACTATCGAATCCATGGTAATCCTGCTTATGTCAAGGTTATTCCACAACGTGGAAGGAAGGATCTTCTGTGATATTCATTATCGAAAACTGGGACCATAAAACAATTGCCTTGTCTGGTGACACACCCCGATATCTGACTGTGAGTTGGAGGTACTAAAGTTCTTAGATATATTGGTGCCTGACCATACACCAGCTTGTAGAATAGCTTCAGTTTGTATTTTTCACGTCGTGATTTTAAGGTTTCCTAGCCAGTTTCTGCACGGAGTGTCGACTTACTGACAAACCTACTGGCACCCGTTACAATATTGATTGATTGTTTATTGCAAAGTCGTCAATTAAGGCGAAACATGCTATAACATATATACAATATTTACAATAGGTCACAAAAAAAACAAAAAAAAAACAATTGTTACACAATCATACATATATTAATATAGAATATGATAAATGTATAGATATATCATAATATGTATTATAATATCTTATATATATAATTATATTATAATTTAAGTCTTTATAATATCATTATCATCATATTTTGACTGCAATAATTAAATTTCAATTTATATGTATTATAATATCTTATATATATAATTATATTATAATTTAAGTCTTTATAATATCATTATCATCATATTTTGACTGCAATAATTATTCGCTACTATAAATAATGTACCTAATCACAAGTTTTTAAATTTGGAATAATCTTTCAGTCATATTTTAACTTTCTTGATGCCAATTTGATAAAAAATACTAACTTTTTTCAGTAGTAGTTGATTTTCCAAAGATAACAGTCTTTCGAATTTTTCTTTCGTAGGATTCTCCCAGTAATATTTCGGGATATAGTCTGATCGAATTGCCTGTAGTTCTTTGCAAATAATAATAAAGTGGTATTCATCACCCGTGCCATCACCGCAAATATCACAGGTTTTGTCACAATTATCCACAGATTTAGATTTCCATCTTGTATATTCGACAGGCAGTTTTAGATTTGCGGTTCTAAATTTTAGCAAAATGTTTGCTAAGTGAGCCGGTAAGAAATTCAGATAGCGGCCCATGCCCGGTCTCGTTTTAATACTCATATAAAAACGTGCTCTAGATGAGTTTGCATTCTGCATTACAGTAAATTGTTCTGTCTTGTGTCGCTCAATAAGCTCTGATTTTATATTTCTAATTTCAGCTTTTGTTAAACCTGACTGATTTGTCCATGCTCTTTCCATGTTAAGTTCTTTCAGTGTGTTAGAAATAAAAAATAGCCATGGGCTATTAAATGAGCCATCAGAATTGTGGTCCAATTCTTTAACAAGAACATATATATTTTTGGCAAGTTCTGAGCCCTCATGTGATAGTAGTTTGGACCAGTAGGATAGTGCTCTGCACTTTATCTCAATGGACAGAGGGTGTCTGTCAAATTCACCGTAAACCATATAATTTGGTGTACTTGTTTTCAAATATCCTATAATTTTGCAGTATTTAAGATGAAGCGATTCAATAATTTGAGTCCTTTCGTGACACCAAATTTCACTCCCATATAATAGGATGGGTACTATCATACAGTCAAATAGTTTTAACATGATATCGATTGGAAGCTTGAGAGATCTCACTTTGTTTAGTAATCCATACATTGCTCTTGTGCCAATAGTAACTATTTTTTTCAAATTTTGGCAAAATCTACCATTGTAAAAAAAGGTTACTCCCAAATATACAAATTCTTTGACTGTCTCGAGTTCTTGACCTCGATATCTGAACGTTGGAATTGGTTTGGGTAGTTTATTACTAAATAGTATGACTTTAGTTTTTTTTTGTATTTACTTGCAACTTCCAAGCATCTGCATAATCTGCAAATGCTTGGAGAGAACGCTGCATATTTTCTTCTGTATCAGACATTAATACTGTGTCATCTGCATAAAGAATACAAAACAATTTTATGTAACATCCCACATTTTCAATGTATAGTTCATCTAAATAACTCAAATTTTTTATTACACAATCATTCATAAAATCTTGGATGTCATTAATGTACAAGGAAAATAAAAAAGGTGACATTATTTCCCCTTGAAAAAGTCCGACATTACTAACAAAAAAGTCTGAAATATTGTGACTGTCTTTTACACATGTTTTTATCTTACCGTACATATTTCTAATGACATTAAGTATTTTTCCGTTGATATTGCATTGGGCTAATTTCAGCCATATTGCATCCCTCCATATAGTATCAAAAGCTTTTCTAAAATCAATAAATGTGCAATATAATTTTTTACCACTTTTTAGGTATAGGTTGATTACACTGTGTAAAACAAATATGTTATCTACGGTTGAGTGGGATTTTCTAAATCCCGTCTGATTTTTTAAAATTATTTCATGATCATCTGAAAATGAAACCATTCTATTGTTTAGAATGGCTGTAAATACTTTAGAAAGACAGCTTAAACGTGTAATTCCCCGATATGAGTCCGGCATAGTTCGGTCACCAGACTTTTTATATATAGGTTTTATCATCCCAACGGCCCATTCCCGGGGGTAGTTTCCAGATTCCAAGATTAAAGGTACGGTTGGCCTTGGCGGTGGGTTTCCTGTGAAAATATTTCCACCCGTCAAATACCGCCACAAACAGAAAGAACATCAAAATTTAGACAGACTTTGTCCGTATACAAATAAGAAATATCACATAAACAGTATGTTATTGTCATATGTTTGACCATTGTTATGTAAACAAAAGCATAAAAAGTTACTTTTCTTGTGTTTGTTTATATTATGATGGTAAACATAAAGAGCGTTCTTGTTGGTGAATTCCTGATATGGGACTAATAAAGAGCGTTTATGCCATTTGTGTGTGATCAGCCAGTAGCATTGTGCTGTGTTCTGTAACACAATCAGGCTCTTGCTTAGGTAAAATATAGTATAATATAGTAGGTCTTTATGATAGCATGCTATGTACGCGATGGTCATGGTATATATGAACGAAACTGTATGCGTTTTAATGTTTTTCTGTTTACGGTGTTTGGAAAAATATGAATATTTTTGACAATTAAGGCCAACCGTGCCTTTAAGTTGAAAAGTAAGGAATAAATGGGCATCATTTTCTCAACAGAAGCCTTCAGATATTCATTTAAAAGCCCGTCATGACCAGCGGCTTTACTGTTTTTCAAATTGGAAATGACAGATTTAATTTCTTCTTCGGTTATAGCGTTATTTAGATAACTGTCATGGAACGACGACTCATTTAATTCATCTATATAATTACCTAGATTATCAGATTCGTCTGAGTCGTTTAAGCTTTTAAAATAATCAGAAAATATTTCCAGATCTAAGTTTGTGGTGTTATTTTGAAATTTATTATCATTGGATAATTTATTTAGTTTATCCCAGAATGCCTTGCTGGAACTATTGCTGTAACTCTTGAGTTCAGAAATATCTGCATCTCGCTGATTCTTTATTTTCGAATCCATAGTTTTTCTATAAAGAGTTCCAGCATTTTTCATATGCTGTTTATTTGATAGTGATTTTTCTCTATTATATAGTCGTTTTGCCTTGTGAAAAGCTTGTCTCTTTGACTTACATTCGTCGTCAAACCAAGTTTTATTTGGTGGTTTATGTATTGTTTTCCTGTGATTTGGGTTGTATGTTCCAAATGTGTTTTTTGCGGAATCCAATAAAATACATGTTACATCCTCGCATATTTCATCCACTATGAATTGATTACAAGCAGACCCAGTTTCAGGTCGCCATTGCTCTAATTTTTCAATTACTTGATTAATTTTATTGTGATCAAGATTCATAGCGAAATCATTTCTCTTATCAGGGTCCCATTTTTTTATTTTACGATTAGTTTCGGGATCCACATTGGTAGTTATAAGAGGATCATGTGCTCCCACATCGTGACGAGCGTCAAATTTCAATTCTAAATGGAGTGCATTGTGTATATCTGAATATAGGGGAGAGAACTCGTTCACCCGAAAGTTCTCTATTGTTCGCAATAGATTGATATTGCCCAAAGCGTAGTCAATTACACTCTTTTCGGGTGACGTAAGTTTACCATGGCCATTATCTTCCCCAAATCGTCCGTTAACAATAAATATAGATGTCGATTCACAGAAGTTAATCAATTTATACCCATAGCTGTTACTTTTTCCCTTATCCTCGGAGCAGCGTTTATTTATGGGAATACAATTTGATTGAGATTCATTGTCACCATCGAGGTGTATATAGTCAAAAAGTGATTGAGTATTCGTGGCGTCCGTGATGTGTTGTAAATCAGTAAAGTTGATTGAATTGTTAAGTTCGCACATGTTGTTTGAGCGAGCGTTCATATCTCCGCAAATCAGAAGAAGCTCGTCATCTCGACGCAAACGGCGTATATCAATTTCTAACTCAATTGGCCAATTATCGTTACAATACCTGCTTCATACTGTATGTCTTCAATAATATCAGACTCCTGTTGCACACAACCATCCCATACTACACAAGAATATTCCGGCTTCGTGTATGCTATGAAAAATACGTCCCAATGACACAACTATGTTGCAGCTGTTTTCAATTTTTCGCACATTTGTACCAGTGAAACAAACGCTCTGTATTCTACCATATCAGGAATCAACAAACACGAAACGCTCTGTATTGTTCCATTCTGTCCCATACTTTCTGAGTTAGATCACTTGAATTAATCTGAATTCGACACAAAGAGGCCGCATAAGAATGTTTAATATCGCATTTATCGACATATGTTGATGGGGAATCTGACCGCAATGTAACATTGACTAGAAACATTTTGACCTTCAAACCGCCAATTGGTGCATTTGATTAGTGAGTTTATTTATTGATTATGTTAATTAATACAATTACTGAATTGTCATTTAGTCAATATGACTACAGGAAATTCTACGTTGTACGGGCCTACCTTAAAGGCACGTGAGGCCTTAATTGTCGAAAATATTCATATTTGTTCCAAACACCGTAAACAGAAAAAACATTAAAACACATACAGTTTCGTTCATATATACCATGAACATCGCGTAAACAGCATGTTATCATAAATACCTACTGTATTTTAACTAAACAAGAGCCTGATTGGGTTACAGAGGACAGCACAATGCTACTGGCTAATCACACACAAATGACATAAACGCTCTTTATTAGTTCCATATCAGGAATTCACCAACAAAGAACGCTCTTTATGTTTACCATCATAATATAAACAAACACCAGAACAGTAACTTTTTATGCTTTTGTTTACATAACAATGGTTAAACATATGAGAATAACATTCTGTTTATGCGATATTTCTTATTTATATACGGACAAAGCCTCTACATTTTGATGTTCTTTCTGTTTGTGGCGGTTTTTGACGGGTGGAAATATTTTCACAGGATACCCACCGCCAAGGCCAACCGTACCTTTAAATTACGGCCGTTCACAAACATTGTATGGTTGTTTTCAGTCCTGCACAGCAGTGTGATAAACGCTCTTTATGCATACCATAAAACGCATACAATAACATGGAACGCTCTTTATTGTTTCGTGCCGAAGATAAAAAAATCTCCGTGACATATGTCTTTACATGCACGAGTGGAACTATTTCCGGAAATTTATTGTCCAATTATCACACTGTGTAATCATCTCAATGAGGTTCGATACTGTATCCGGTTCGCGGTAGTTTTTCGAGGCTTTTGACCCAGTTATAAAATCAATATTTTCGATCAATAATTTGTCGGGAAAGTGTACTTAAACGCGATTATAACGTACCAAAGCCGGACGCTTTGTGTCGTATATAGACTATATCTGATTTTGTGACGTCACCAATTATTATTTAATACGACGCTGTTGTTTTGAATTTATGCGACCACCTTTGTGCACAGTAGATCGGTGGGCGTAAAGCATTAATGTCGTAATCGGAACATTGTGTTACTGTGTCTATCGATTACTTATATCCAAACTAAGGGGAATTACTATCGGAATAATGAACAATTGAAGTATTTATTTATAAGCAGTTATTATCAATAAATTTGTTTGTTTTTAGATCAATTTCCTACGTTTATTAGCAGAAAACCAGTTACGACGTCATGACGTCATTTGTCTTGGCGGACCAGAATTCAAACAAGGCTGCAATTGTCATGTCGTATCCCAGTCTGGAGTAAACTACATACCCACATATAAAAAATAGTGGGTCTGACGACCTTTCGTTCAGTTTTCATTTCCCAAACCCGGGATTCCTTGTAATTACCGCCAATCAAAACTTAGCTCCAAGAAATGTGTGCCCCAATAAAAAACTAGTAACATGTCACGTGCTCTCGGTGTGGAAATTCCGAAGGTGTGGCTAAATGTTGTTAAAATAGAATCCATGACGTCATGTTATACCGGAAGAGAAATTCACAAATCGACAAATAAAGTAGATTGTTGACGAGCGGTCGAAAGTTTAAAATCAAGAATCACCGGAATTTGGATTGCAGGCAACTGTAATTAGGGTACAACTGGCCAATCTTTGGAGCTAATAATACGGCTGTGTAAGGTCGGGAGGGTTTCGGTGGGGTTGGTGGTATAATTGTGTTGCTCTACGCTCATTTTGGCTGCGGTGGTACTACTGCCGGTACTGGGGAACTGATAGATCGTTTTGTTATGTCATTTAACTTTTTTTTTTAGTTCTGTAGTTGTTTCAGCAGATAGTCCCGACATTCATGTATTTTTGATTCGTGGCCGTTGATTTGTGTTATTTTTTGACAACATGGGCGACAAATCGCCTGGCCAATCTAAAAAATAATTTGTTCTGAGTCCAAGAGATCCACATAAATTGACATTTTTTATAATTTCAAGAAGATCTGTCTTAGTTATTGTACATATTATTTTGGATCCCGGAAGATAGCTGTTTCCCTTTATTGTCAGTAAAACAACCGCCGAACGAAAAGTCACAAACCCTGCAACTATTAATTCCGATTCTTAGCATCGGCTTCACAGGGTTGAAGCGGCCATGACGGCACTGGCATGTGACCATGTTTACGCCTGTCAATCACAACTAATTTCAGATTTATATTTAGTGCGGTGTGACGTAATTTGGGGGAAGCCCACAACCGTTCAGAAATGAAAAGTTGATGGGAATGCAATAGACTCAGTATCAGTATGAATCTGAGTGTATGTTTACATAGACTGGTCGTATCCGGACAACTGATTTTTTCGGTGAACCCATGTGTCCGGAGTGTAATTAATAACAATCACCCAACGAAGAAAGGCCAAAGTGAGTCTTATTTGATAGGAATACATATCAACAAGTGCATGTCGTCATTCTCCTGAGCATAATATACCCAAACGTGTGAATGTTGTGCGTGTCGTCATTCTCCTGAGCATAATATACTCAAACCGCGACAACTGGCACCCCAGTGTGATCGGGACTAAAGTCCTCGCAAAGAATATCAAGTATTCGCATCAAGTAACCGAAAATGACTGGCAGGATATACATGTACTTCGACCACGGAAAATCAGTAAATTTCCCATTCAGGAACTGGAGATCGAACAGTCAGGCGCAACATCATTACAATTCAACGTGGTATTATGGTTACGGTGAACAATCAAATATGGACACTCGCACTGGATTCAGACGGAATACGAATAATTATAGAAATTCAGAATTGTCTTCACTAAGATATGACATTAATTTGTTGCACCAAAAACTTTCGGGTTTAGTACATGTAGTTGCCCAATGAATATTCCTTGGAGATATGCATTTGTGTTTCAGCAATGATATATAGCAACAACGTTTATTTAGTTTATTTGTGTTTCAGCAATGATATATAGCAACACTGTTTAATTAGTTAAAATTATTCAATGGAGACCGCCATTGTAATAAGATGAAGATATTCTATTCACGCAAACATTTAATATAACAAAGAAGTAAATGTTTATCTGGTCGTGTATTATCTCCGATGACCCCCAGTGTATATACATATATTTTTAAAACTTCCAAATATTAATTACTAACTTAAATCAATCTTCTGATGTGACCTTTTGTTACACAACATTGAATGCGCAAGGGCTAGTAAACAAAATCGAAGACCCAAATTTTCTCAAATTAATTACATGCCACGATTTCATAACCATATTTGAGACATGGCACAAAAATGCGACACAAATTAAAATACCTGGCTACAATTGTCATGATTTATGTAGAAGCGCTCAAGAAAATGACAGAGGTGGAATTGCATTCTATTATTAGACAAAATACGAAGGGTCTGTTAAAAATGTTAGACATATTGAGGATGTCGCGTTATGTGTCGAATTTGAAGGTGATATTTTCCAACAAAATTGCAGTATTGTCTTCGTTTCAATTTACATTCCACCACAATCGTCAACCTACTGGAATAAACGTAAAAGTTATGACTTAATTTTTCAAGATGTTGAAACAGAATTACGAAAATATAGTGATAAATCGTTAATAATAATGGGAGGAGATTTCGACTCTCGAACAGGTGGAAGACCGGATTATGTCGAACAAGGTGATGATCAATATATTTCTCTCCCATATAGTTATATATTGGACTGTGTTAAGGACAGAGCAAGTTTAGACAAGCAGGTGAACCCCTTTGGCTTCCAGCTCCTAAAGTTATGTAAAACAAATTCCGTCAGAATTTTGAACGGCCGTACACCAGGTGATTCTCTCGGAAATTACACTTCTTATCATTTCAATGGTGTAAGTTTGGTCGATTACGTACTTGTTTCTGAAAGATATCTGTCCGATGTCAATTATTTTTGCGTCAAACAACTAAATGAATTCTCTGACCATTGCCAATTAGCAATGCATGTTAAGTTGAAGGGAGCATGGATACAGTATATGTCTAGATTTAAATATGCATATAGCGAACCTGAAGTGGCCACAAAATGGACTTCGGGTAGCAATGCAGAAGCTTTAAAAACCATTAATGATAAGATATCCAAAACCGTCTGTTACAATTCAGGATGACAAATTATGAGCTTAATGGGCACGGAACTGAATGTGCAGTTCGAGATTTTGAAACTGTTTTGACATCTATCAACAATAGAGCGACTAATTTCCGAACGAATAAGTCCAAGATGCAAAAAAGTAAGCGTAAATGGTTTAATGAGCGATGCCGCCAGTTAAAACATGAAATGGGACACGCGTGTCGGGAAATGAAGCAAAATCCGAGCGACGCAAATCTTAGGGGGGAATTTTTCGTAGCCAAAAAAGCTTATAAGAAAGAAACCAAGTACAAATCTAAACTACATTTCCAAGAGTTAGCAAAGCTAGTTGATAACATGGAAAATGAACATCCGTCCGAATATTGGCGAGTGATAAATGAACTGAGGAATAAACGAGATGAAACAAATTATTTACATCCTGATTAAAGTGTAGACTTTTTCAAGAAAGTGCTCTGTAAAGAGACAGTTTCTTCGGATAGAACAGAACATACTAATGTGAACGAAACCCCGACTTTAAACATTGGTGAGAGTGCTATAGAAGCATGCGAAGTAATTAATTGTGTTAAACTTTTAAAAAACAGAAAATTTTCTGGATATGGCAACTTTTCGAATGAACTATTTAAAACAGTTATTCATGCGACAATAGACGACGTTGTGAAATTATTTAACCAAGTTTTAGAATCAGGTCATTATCCAAACAGCTGGAATGTATCTCTCATTAAGACGCTCTGGGCGATTCTCCAGATAAGAGGCAAATATCCGAAAATTGAAAAAGTATTTTAGACTAAATCAGTTGTCATTTAGTTAAGGTATTGATATAAGGCTAACCAACATTCAAATAGTTTTGGTTGAAATGTGATTGTTTGTGTGATTTTTATCGACATATATCTCCTACGTGAAAATCCAAACAGAACTCTCTTTTTCCTGTATTTTATACCCTGCATATTAAGCACTGTTTAAACATTAAGATTGACAATGTCATTATGTAAATGTAACCTGGGAGCACATTTCATGGAATAGAAATGAAATAATTATACTATATATCCGATAAACGCATTTTTTTTCAATCCCAAAATTTGGCCCTATCAATGTCCCGTACAACACTTTTTAAACCATTTTTCTGTCCCAGAAAGACCAACTTGCCATATGATCACCCATATTTCAATTTCAATGCCTCTGTATATAAGCCATCAAGCAAGAAATGAGACCTAACTCATTGTCCTTTCTCAGTACTCAAATTGATATTGTCCCGTACAACACTTTGGGGTGTTGTACGGGACATGTCCCGTACAACACTATTTGATTGATGAATTTTACTGCTCTTATATACCGGTAGTTCAATATATTGCATTTGGTTGACATTTATTACTAAAACACACATATACTGTGTAGTTATATAATTGTTACACACTTATATTGTCTATATTACTATAAATATACTCTTGGGTAGTAAGTATACTATTTTTTTGAATAATCTAATATTTAATAGCCTATTTTTTCGAATGACAAGAAGAAATGACAGATGACATATGGGCGAATTTAAATTTTATATATCACTAGCTGTGGACCCGACTTCGTCCGGGCTGTTTCCCGTCTGCTTTTCTGTGAATTGCTCGATTTGACCTTGAATTGACCATTTTGAAGGTCAATGTCAGGTCGGGTTCACGATTTGACCCGTCCAAAACACTCCCCGGACAAAAGTAACCATGGGTATAAAATTTCGTCGAACCGGTAGTTCAATATATTGCATTTGGTTGACATTTATTACTAAAACACACATATACTGTGTAGTTATATAATTGTTACACACTTATATTGTCTATATTACTATAAATATACTCTTGGGTAGTAAGTATACTATTTTTTTGAATAATCTAATATTTAATAGCCTATTTTTTCGAATGACAAGAAGAAATGACAAATGACATATGGGCGAATTTAAATTTTATATATCACTAGCTGTGGACCCGACTTCGTCCGGGCTGTTTCCCGTCTGCTTTTCTGTGAATTGCTCGATTTGACCTTGAATTGACCATTTTGAAGGTCAATGTCAGGTCGGGTTCACGATTTGACCCGTCCAAAACACTCCCCGGACAAAAGTAACCATGGGTATAAAATTTCGTCGAAGTCCGTCCGTTTTACCCGATTTGACCTTTGAATTGACCTTTTTGAAGGTCAAGGTCAGGTCGGAGTGACGATTTGACCGGTCCAAAACACTCCCTGGACAAAAGTAACATTAGATAGCAAGTTTGGGCTAAATCCGCTTGGCAGTGGGCGTGTTAGGGGAAACAAATAATTTTTTTAGGCCTTTAATATATGGTCTATTAATAGTACATGTGATGTCATATGATGATGTCACTTGTTGTCATAGCGTTGTAGCTTGGCGTCTGCTTTAGAGCCCTGAGGTTAAAGCTGGATTGTTTATATAATAACTTCTTCTCTTAATTGTAACAATCACACTTCTACTCTAGCAGGTAATTTGTTTACCATATTGATAAAATTATATTGCAATTTAATCTGTATTTTTAAAATGTAAAATTAATAAGATTTTAACAACAAAATCATCAAAATGTCACAAATTGGAAATTTATCAATTCTGCGATTTTTCAAACCAAAATCAATGAAAATTATGAAAACAATTTAAATTGCCAACCTATCAAATTGAAAATGTGTTATGTACATAGTTTTCTCCATATGGTGAGTATTTAATTAATTTCATAACATAAGCATATGTGTGAGTCTTTAATGTTCAAATGTTGTAACAAAATATGATGAAATGTGCACTTTTATACACCCGTTGGCAAAAACTTAGAAAAATTTCCGAAATTGTTAAGTAGTGGCCGGAGGCCCTACCCAATTTTATACACATGTGTGAAAAAACTGTTGTATTATGTAATCCAACCATAGGTCGCCTCGCATATATAAGAGAATGCATTGGCTTAACATATTAAAAATGATAAAATTGTCAAAGAATGTAGAAAAATATTATAAAAATTGTACAAAAATGTAAGAAAAAATTATAAAATTGTTAAAGAATGTAAGAGAAAATGGTAAAAGGTGTTAAAAAAAAGATTTTTTTAGGCCAATGCATTCTCTTATATATGCGAGGCGACCTATGTTCGACTCGCATATATAAGAGAATGCATTGGCACAGGGCATAACTGTAACCATCACAATGTGGTCAATGAACCGGTTCCAATGATATCCATATGTGTATGGTGTTATTGAGACAGACCGAAGATATTTTAGGCTGTTGAGGCTTTATTTGGGCGTTTTTGGCCGTTTTGTTGGGTAAAGGGTTAACTCCAGTTTGATTTATTTGATTTCAACAAAATTTGGTATACATGTGCATTTCTCATCCAAAAATACAGGTCAAGATTCGACCAGGTTCGATGATTTTTATTAAAGTTATGGTTTCCGATCACAAAACAAATCAATTGCACACCGCCCCCCCCAATTGTTTCCCCCAAAATTTTAGTGACCGGATGCCCTACCCACTTTCAATTCTGCACATAATACAATAATATATGTAGTATCAATGTCATCATTCTAATGTTCGTCATATATTTTATTTTTTACAGCTACTATGGATTCTACACCTGCAGCTTCAAAAAAGAATGCAAAAAAATGACTAATGCTGAAAAATGTGAGAAATATCGAGCGAAAAAGAAAGCACTTGATTCCACTTTTCTGCAAAAGGAGAAGAATAGAGTTTCATCGTACAGAGCGCGAGAGATAACACCAAAAGTAAAAGAAGAAAGAAGAAAAAATGAACGTTTACGGAAACAGATATATCGGGCAACGAAGAAGGGTGAACAATCGCAAGTAAATACATCTATTGTAAAAAAATGTACAACATGTGTTCCCAGTACATCAACCGAATCTGCTTCTGGTTATCATGCCAAAAACACGTTGAGTCGGGCCGTCCGGAAGATGTTAGAAAAATTACCAAATTCGCCACGGAAGCGGCACTCTGTTGTTGCGGGTCTTGCAAACCAAGTTGGTGTACAAATGAGTTCTAAGATGCACAAAGAAATGATCGAGCAATCAGAAGATGTCCAAGAATTGCTAAACTCTGTAATTAAATTCTACACAAGACCAGACATTGTCTACACCATGCCTGGTATGAAGGATGTTGTCACCATTTGGGTCAATGGAAAGAAGACGAAAGAAACCAAATATTACCTGACAATGTTTTTACGTGAGGCATATGCCATTTACAGAGAAACTCACCCGGATCACATACTCAGCTATTCCAAATTTTGCAAACTACGACCGAAAAATGTCTTTCTACTAAAGGAAACGCCAGCTGATCAATGTCGGTGCAAGATTCATGAAAACTTTATTCTCCGTCTGAAAGGGCTGCACATCGAATATCGATAAGATAAATTCTGGTCAGAAATACTGTGCGATGTCACGCAGAATTCTAAATGCTGGAACCTCGAGTGCGAAGATTGCAGTGGTGGAAAGAAGTTACCGCTGCCCATTGATGCGGAAACACCTGTGTCATGGCGCGAGTGGACAAACGTTGAATTAACGAGCACTGATGGAAAAACATCGAAAATCCTAAAAAGTCAGCTGATGGAAAACTGTGCTGGTTTTCTCCATGACCTACTGCAAAGTGAGATGGACACTGTGATAACTCTTATAAAAATCAAGCGAATCCAAGCAGAGGAATTGGAGAGTGACAAGAAGCGATACAGCAACAATTACTGTACTATCAATATCTGATCAGTATTGTTACTACACGTAGTACAAAAATATCAATCACGTGATTCTGATCCAGCGAACGTGAACGTGAATAATAAAAACATAGAAGTGCACTGGGGGCCCGGGAAGCCCAATGCAGCATATATAGATCTGCTTTTATTATGCACGCTCCCGTCAAATCGTAACACGGAATAATTTATGAACAATTTCGACATTATTTCTTCTACAATTTGAGATAAATAACGCGAATTTGATAGTGAATTATGTTGATACATTTGGTAGATAAAAAAATTATATAATTTATATATATAGCAGCGAAATTTCGCCTCATTGCGATAACAGATTCGGTATCGCAACCATGTGTCTGTAGCAAATATTTATCCACAACACACTCCTGTCAAGTACCGGTAGTACATATCTAGTTATATTGTGTATAATAACTTTAAATACCTGTACTCTACATTGATTTTAGTAATGTTATGATCCTATGGCTATGATATGTTTCATGTGATATACACATCCAAGACCATATGAAACTTGTATTATACTTGTTTTCAGGCAACAACCCCCATGTGGTTCAATCCTCGCACGATTTTGCTGAAGCAGCGACCAAGCTGTTAACAAGTACACAAGTCGTCCATGTCAACCAAGACGAGATCGACAGCACAATCAAAACCAACCAGCCATGGAATGATGTTGACGCGGTGGAAGGGATCAAGTCGGTTCATGTGATGGAATGTGATATGTATTCCGGTGACATCACCTTAAAGCGCCATGCTTTGGCATCAGTTTTTAAATGTGTGTCTTGTTCAAATTCTAGCCCTGATGTGAGTGCTGTTTCGACAGGCGACTGGGTTGTTGTAAAATACGACAGTGCACTTTATCCCGGGGAAGTGTTGTCCGCAACAGCCGATGATGTGGCGGTGTCAGTGATGCACCAAAGCGGTGGAAGTTTCAGGTGGCCACGAAAGAGTGATGTCATTCTGTATAGTCACGACAATGTTGTGGCGAAAATAGACCCACCTGTTGTGTCTGGCTCTCGGGGTCAATTCCATTTCAATTATTTTAAGTAAATGTCCGTACCCTGCACACATGTATATAGTAACAATATCATGGTCTGAAAATGTTTTTTGAGATGTCCATATGTGTATAGTACATGTCATGAATTCTAAATATGAAATGTGTTAAATTATTTATCTCAATTTTAATTATATAGAATGTATTGATCTACTTACAATATATACATAATAAGTTTAATAATATGCTGTGGTACAATAACATTCTCAAACCATGATAGTGTTACTATATGTGTATAGTGCATGTCATGAATTCTAATTAAATGTGTTACATTATTTATCTCAATTTTAATTACATTAATTCCGAAATGCAACATATCAAATTTGAAATGATCATTATTTACACATACAAGCCTTTACTATAAGAATATATTGATCTACTTACAATATATATATAATAATATGCTGTGTTAAATGAATGAAATTTGTTCAATTTGTATTGCAAGTGTAGTTTAATTATCGATCATATATAGTTACTGAACTTTATTACACACAGAATCTGCTATATTTAAAGCTGCACAAAGTAAATTAAATCTTATCATTTGTTTGCATAATTGATATTACGGTATATTATATGTACCATAATAAAATGAAGACATAATTATATACCTGTTCTTGTGATTATTACTGTAAAATAAATCAACAATGAATATGAATGGTGTTATTATATATTATAAATCAATGTGTATGATACTTAAGTGAAAAATATGTAGCTTTGAACCATTTCATTAAATTATACAATAATAATCTCTGATGGAAAATTATGTCCCGTACAACACTTTTCCAGTTGTCCCGTACAACACCAGTATTTTTCAACAATATCTTGAATGTAAATAAACCCCATTACAATAGTTATGTCAACTTTGCAAAAGGGTTAACTTTCTGAGCACACAAAGGACACATCCTGACAAGTACCTTCATCATTGGATTGAATATGTCGTTGAAAGTCATTGACCACAAAACCAGTTCCCAAATTATGTCCCGTACAACACCGCATATTTTTTACTCTTTTAAAAAAATTAGATCTCTATGAACAATCATGTTTTATTGTGCTTGTTATATGTGCCTAGCAGCATTGCCAGAGTATATTATATATCTCAAGTTTAATTTCCTGAATAAAATATGGGCCATATAAGAGTATAAATGTCCCGTACAACACCTGGAGAATCGCCCTCTATAAGAAGGGAGACCGGCATGACCCAAACAATTATCGACCGATTGCGCTCAGCAATAGCTTATGTAAATTGTTCAATAAAGTTATAAATAATAGAATAAATGACTATTTGGAAACGCATGTACTCATTAGTGACAACCAATTCGGATTTAGAAAGAATCGCGGTACAATTGACAGCGGTTATATTCTAAAAACATGTATAAATAAATATAAACAGAAACATAAGCCAATGTTTGAGCGTTTATCGATTTCCAGGAAGCGTACGACTCGGTGGATAGGTCTTTGATGTTTGAAAAGTTACATCGCATTGGTAACGGAGGTAGGGTCAATAAGATAATACGATCGATGTATCAATCAAGTTATTTTCAAGTTAAAACAGATGCAGGAGTTGGACCACTACATATGTCAACGGTCGGTGTCAGGCAAGGTTATCTCTTATCACCAACGTTGTTCAAGATATTCATTGATGATGTAAAACTTTCACTAGATAGGTTTGGTGATTCCATATTCATTAATAACTGCCCGCTCAATCATCTTTTATTTGCAGATGATCTAGTTTTGTTGTCGGAAACAGAACAAGGTTTACAAAATTGTCTCAATGCGCTGGAAATATTTACTCAATATAATGATCTCGTGGTGAATGCAAGCAAATCAAAATGTATAATGTTCAGATCGAAGAAAACGAAACGGGAGCCAAATTTCAATATCAATGGACAAACGCTTGAATTAGTTTCAGAGTATCCATATTTCGGAATAAAATTCACATCAACCGGTAGAATGACAAAGTCACAAGAGCACACAAGTGGAAAAGCTACGAAAGCAATGTTCTTTTTAACGCAGTCTATTCCTTCTAAGGTGCGACTTTCGATTCCAATTAAATGCAAATTATTCGATAAATTGATTAAACCGATAATGATATACGGGTGTGAGATATGTTCAGGAGAAATAAAAATGCTTCATTCTGACACATTACCATGCGAGCAAGTTCACCTGAGGTTTTGCAAAACGATATTAGGGGTTAATCAAAAGGCCACGAATCATGTCGTACGCGCATAATTGGGCCGATTCCCGGTAATACATGACGCGATTATACAACAATTCAGGTATATGAAAAAAGTTTCTAATTCCCCAGCTGGGTCTTTGATACATGATGCATATATCGAATCACTTGAAAATGCGTCGATATCATTATGCAATGACTTATATGGAAAATATGGTGTTGATATTTCAAATCGTAGGATACTTCAAGGATTTCAAGAAAAGGAGCTTGTGAGAAAATAGAAAATGGAACATTTAAAACGATTTTACAACATAATCTCTTCCGAAAATAAACCGACCGCTGGTAATAAAACAAGAACGTACAGGTTGTTTAAAACAAGGTACGAAATGGAGCCATACATCTGCGATATGCGTTCTAATAAAGCGAGAATTCTATTAACGAGATTGCGAATCAGCAATCATAGATTGGAAATTGAAAAGGGGAGACACAAGCAGCCCCCACTACCCGTTAAAGAAAGATTATGTACTTTTTGTAAATGTAAATATTAGAATGTAGAGCCTACAAAAGTATGCGCGATACATATTTTAGGGACATAATCACAGAGTTCCCACATTTTTCAGATATGACGAATTATGAGAAATTTTGATTTATTATGAAGAATGAACACAAACCAACCATTAATGTTATATGTGACATGATCCGGTCTTTCTTGACCGCTCGGGATTCCAATAAAAGCTAGTCAATTGATAATTTATAACTGATGAAAAGAGAAAAAATAAATTCGTTAGGAAACTACATTGTACGTGTATATGCATATATGTTACTCATCAATTATATATAGTTACTTTTTGTCAAATTATATGTATTTTATTCATGTTTGCAACTGCCCATTTGGGTGTATTTTGCATTAAAATCTTATCTTATCAATGAACTTATTTTTTATAACATTAAAAAGGCCACATATATACCTTTTATGTGATTTAGGGCCACCGCAGATGCTGCGATTAAAATCGTAAGTGGGGAAAATCGCAGGTGGAGCATCCAATGTCGCAGCCAAATCGTAGCGATCAAGCAATGTTTGATTTTTACCAGGAAAATCGTGGCGTGACCTTTGTAAAGCGCGAGATCGTAGCTGTCACATAACCATGCATGGTCGCACTGGTTATGTGGTAAATACCACGAAAAGAAAAAATTCAAAAATGGCGCAAAGTTCACAAACTTCTTGGACTTACAATGCAAAAATGAGGCCACATTGGTGGAGATCTATCTAGTTACTCGTCTGACATATTCTTCGTCCTTAGTAGATATAAAATGACAGAGACTATTGTGAACTACATCGAAGATTCAATATTCCCGAAGAAATCTACTTGGAAATGTGCGATAAATGAATCATGGTCAAGAGTTAATAGAGCAATATTGGGAAATGAGCTTAAATGAGGATACTCGACTTGTCAGGTTCTCTGCTGTCCATCCAACGTTATGTATGTCCCGGCTATGGGAAAATTGCCGAATATACCCAGCCCATAAAAAATCATATCTACTTATTGCACGCCTTATTTGTATCCTGGAAACAAATGAAGAAACCTGCGTATTATGTAACAACAAACATAAAGATCTTGTAAAACATGCCTTAATCGAATGTTCTTCCATTTGCGACGATCGAAATACCTTTGAATTCGAGCTACTAAACTTGTTTCATGCAGACATTTATATGCAATATGATAAACTGGATGTAGAATCCAAAACGCGCGTTCTACTAACAGGTCTACATGAAAACATATACTGTGCTACCGAAGAAGAAAATTAACTAATAGACTTTTCGTGAACAAAGCCGCATTCCTCTGGAGAGTATATGTTGATCGACTGACGCCAAGTCCTGACTAGATCTCACAAACCTTCATGTAAACTCGATCATAACATGCAGTTATAAGCGTGTTCGTAATTGTTCATATCACATGTATCGGTGTATTGTTTTACCAGTAAGTACATTTGTCTGTATGTATATATGTATGCCGTTTGTTTGTTTGTCTCGTATGCCTGCTTGTCTGACTGTCGTCTGTAAGTATGATATGGCTGTGTATATATATATGAGTGGTGCTGGGGAAATGGTCGGCTCTGAGTCGGTAAGACTGAACAAAGGCATTGGCGTTTGTGGGTCTTCCAGAGAGAGATATCCCTGATTCGGGTCCAACTCCGGCTTGGTCGTCTCGGAGTATGCTATTTCTCTGTATGTAAGTACGATATGGCTGTATAATGGAATGTCTACTTTATGTAGTGTACGAGTGTGTGTATATGTGCATGTGTAGTTGGATCATCATACATATTGAGACATGTGTTGTAGATATGTTTGTAATTATAAATTTGTTATACACTGTGTTATGTATCAAATTGTGTTTGTTTTCATAATATAAACATTTATATATGAATCTCCATATATGGAGGATAATAAAGATATATATAATTTATAACTGATGAAAAGAGAAAAAATAAATTCGTTAGGAAACTACATTGTACGTGTATATGCATATATGTTACTCATCAATTATATATAGTTACTTTTTGTCAAATTATATGTATTTTATTCATGTTTGCAACTGCCCATTTGGGTGTATTTTGCATTAAAATCTTATCTTATCAATGAACTTATTTTTTATAACATTAAAAAGGCCACATATATACCTTTTATGTGATTTAGGGCCACCGCAGATGCTGCGATTAAAATCGTAAGTGGGGAAAATCGCAGGTGGAGCATCCAATGTCGCAGCCAAATCGTAGCGATCAAGCAATGTTTGATTTTTACCAGGAAAATCGTGGCGTGACCTTTGTAAAGCGCGAGATCGTAGCTGTCACATAACCATGCATGGTCGCACTGGTTATGTGGTAAATACCACGAAAAGAAAAAATTCAAAAATGGCGCAAAGTTCACAAACTTCTTGGACTTACAATGCAAAAATGAGGCCACATTGGTGGAGATGTGGCACGGCAGGGAGTGTAGGCCCATACCACATATCAGCCATCTGCTATGCAGACAAGGAGAAGAGGGCTGCCACAATTGTTGAAATTGCGTCAGCTGTGTACAGACTACAGTGGAGTTGACAGGTACACAAATGTCAAAATAAAAAATTATTCAATTTCACTTGAACTTTCAAGTTCAACTTGTTAGTTTAGAAAATTGTGTTACATGTATATGTATATAATTGCATAATGCGGAGATGTGATATAACATTTTGCTATCATGTGATCGATATCGTGGATAAAATCGTAGCTGCATACATCGCAGCAAGTCACTTTTCTCCACCTGCGATTTTCCCCACTTACGATTTTAATCGCAGCGTCTGCGGTGGCACTTAGCTGCGGTTCGTTAATTACACTAGCGTGTATGGTCATATTATAGAGAGTAATCAATCGGTTCCGAGAATTACGTTAAATAATTCTCGAGAGACGTTGGTAAGAAACGAAACGTCTCTCGCCTCGAGTGAATTATGGAACATAATTCTCGGAACTAATTGATTACTCTATCTATTATGCTTCTGCATCAATTTGGTTCGCCATATATTATTAAAACACAGAATTAATGCAGAAATTTCAGTCTAGATCAGTAAGCGAGGTAACGTCAATGACGTTACGGGAAATGACATAATTCACTAGTGACATTACCATTTTGAATTAACAGCGTTTTCAACGGAAATCGCGCATAGGAGCAGGGGGGGGGGGTCGGAAAAAAATTCCAGGCACGTATGATGGGGTGGTGGGTGTCTCTCGGGTCCGAAAAGCAGTTTTTTCCATGTGCCAATTTTGTTTATCCATTTCTGCTATTGAGTCTTATTTTTATGTGTTTTGAACAGAAACAGGTCATATATAGTTAATAGCAATGCTATACTATATATAGAGGTTATCAGAAGTTGGATCAGTTGCACAATGGCCAACAATAAACCAAATTCAACATGATAGAACAAGAAACTGCGCTATCGAAAAATAAAATTTAATCAGGATTCCATCTACTGATACAACAAAATAAGAATAACTATGCAGAACTCAGCTGAAAATAAGCAATAAAAATGAAAGCACACTTGACCATATGTGACATGGAAATAAAGATATAATAAATAATGGAATAAAATAGACTTTTGACAACGTAAAACATAAAATCTTAACATATAAATTGAAGGCCAGCCGGGCCAGCTTGAACAATTTCAAATTGTTTTCCAAGTTAATGTGGATCAGCTTGTAATGTTAATCACAGTAAAGATTTTATCGTCACTGATATCGTGAGCAAAAAAGAAGTAAAATTGGGCTATCCATCCATATGTTATTCCCAATTATTACGAAGCCTATTACTTCAGGCAGTGGCTACAAGCCTGCCATTACACGCTATAACATGTTTCCTCAGTTCTGGTTTCTGAGATGCCACAAGAAGAGTCATGCGGGTATATCATGGTTATGTTTGGTATTAGCATTATTCTTCAAACTGGGATGAACTGGGATCAACAGTTGTATTTCCACATGTTTTGATAAACAATTTTGGTTCAAGCAATATATCACATAGCAAATATCAAAATATCAAATAATCTGAAATGTGTTATACCATGTAGTCTGTAGAATACTCAAATGTGATTATGTGACTATATCATGTGACTATATATTATGAAAATGAATGTTAATAACAACTTTGGCACTCTGCCTATCCCTAGAATGTGATTATGTTGACACATTTCTTGATTAATGACACTTATATGATAAATTCAAATAGTATCGTTATCTTCATTATGCACTGTTCTATTAAAATATCGCGCAATAAACTATTTAGGGGTGGGTGTCCAAAACTGACCGGAAAAAAATTCCTGAAACGGAAAAAAAGGCTGGGTGTCCAAAATTGCCTGGAAAAAAAGGCCGGAAACGGAAGACATTGGGTGGGTGGGTGGTCCGAGGCCGAAAAAATTTAAAATGATCATACGTGCCTGGAATTTTTTTCCGACCCCCCCCCCCCTGATAGGAGTGTAATAAATACCTATATATAGCAATAGGCAACGATGTTTTGCCCCAACAATTTTCCAGATATTCAGATGCACTATCAGCTGCTTTAGTGTGTTAGGAATATGAAACAAAGTCAGTAGTAACGACAGTGTTTGGAAAAAATTACGTTTTTGTTAAATAATTGGACGGAGTCCTGGAGTAGACAATTCGCTGTTTTTTGAGGAATGGCAAAATTCTGACAACACAGCATAACGGCAAACATTTCGAATCCTTATGGCAAACCTATATACTGTTCTACATATATCAATGCAGAAACAGAACTTTCCCTTCATGAAGTTTTTTCTTCTTTTCCCTCATATGGCGACAATATACTATAAAAACTTTTGGTATTTCTGTATGTTATTTCTATTATCAGGCCATACAATTTGATGCAAAATCGATTGAGATTGAGATTTTTGGGTCAATTAAGTGGACATGTTTTATATTTTATACCAAACTGTATCTCAATTAAGTTTGGAGGCATTGTTTTATGTATTCAGTGCAACATGATGAAGTATGGTTTGAAATATCTGGTTAAGTCTGTGAACAGACCAGTACATCCCCAACCCCTTGCTGTGTCCATTTTCATATTGACTATGAAATCAATATGAGCTAGTCATTGGAAGTATCAGAACACTGAAAGCGATATTACCAATGATACTTTAGTATGATGTGTTTATACGATGACTTCCCATCAATACCGTTAATGCACATGCAACATCAACTAAAAAGTTATATAAATTAATAGTTGTGTTTATGGCCTACAATAAAATAATAATATGTATGTTCTCAGATTTATGATATATGATCAAGTTCAGTTTGAAATATACTAGGGAAATTGGCTAGATGCCTGAATTCCCACAAACCGACCCTCTCTGGCTCTGATCATACACGTTTTTGTCTTTCAACTAGGTGACAATGACATTCAGTAATGGAAGCTATAGCAATATAATATAATAGCTTTTACCAATTTTTTAGACTAGTATGTAGAAAATGTAGTTATCCGAGGTATATCCTCAACACAAAGAGTGTAGTATGCCGCCCCTGTCAGTGTAGTTATCCGATGCATCTCATTAGAAATAATAAGTAGTATGCAGCCACTGTCAGTGGTGTTATCCGAGGTATCTCCTCAATACAAATAAGAGTATAGTATGCAGCCACTGTCCGTGTAGTTATCCGAGGTATCTCATCAATACGAATAAAGAGTAGTATGCAGCCACTGTCATTGTAGTTATCTGAGGTATCTCCTGAATACGAATAAACAGTGTAGTATGCAGCCACTGTCTGCAGTTATCCGAGGTATCTCCTAAATACGAATAAAGAGTGTAGTATGCAGCCACTGTCAGTGTAGTTATCTATGGTATCTCCTCAATACAAATAGAGTGTAGTATGTATCCACTGTCAGTGTAGTTATCTGAGGTATATCCTTAATACAAATAAAAGATAACATGCAGCCAATGCAGTTATCCGAGGTATCTCCTCAATCAATACACAATGCTAAACATCAACTGAAAGAAATGGTACAAAATACGTTAATATAATAATAATTAAACTTATATAACTGGTTAACATACAAAATAATCTCATTGAAAGTTTGGATTTCCAGTCTGTTTAATTATAATGAATATGATACAAATATATGTATATTAGAACATAATTATTCTAGTGGATCAATTCGTCATTATTAACTCGCAATCAACGTTGTAGTCATTGACTAATTTATTTTTATTGATCTGATTCTTCTGATTGATATGATTATTTTGATCTGTTAGTTGACATGTAAACATGTGGTTAGTCGATAGAATTAACATGCATGTTAGTAACGATGAATTTTTTAAGAATAAAATTAAACAGGGAATAACATCAAATTTGTGTCTTTAATATTTCAAATCTACATATTTGGCATGCTTCATAACCTTTGAATGGGTTACATGATTTGATATTGTTTACATAGCTGCTATACCAGGGAATGTTGGCCACACTACTGTTGATCCACTATATATAATCTGTTTATATTAACACAGTGGTATATACGGTATGACTTTCAATCAGACTGGTGTTGATATGTACCAAATTCATGTTGCTCCAAACAGAATACATTAAAGAAAAGTAATAGAAACTGACGTACAACATTTGCCTAGGCTACTGATTAGCCCCATCGGTGTCAACAAGAGCTATTATAATCTGCATATCCCCATTTGCATAATCTTGTAGGTTGTACGCATAAACAGCTGGTTCATTGTCATAGATGGTGTTGTACCAGTGTGGGAATCCAGGTACTACATATATAACTTTGCCTATATATATGTCACATCGTCAAACTTATGCTCTATCATTTTATTGACAAACAGAGGGGTTCCTTCAACTTGTTCTATTGTGGGTGTGGACATGACATCTTTTATCAATAGCAGCAAATTTTCCTTTGGTTTTTTCATTTGAATTCTTTTTGTATTTTCCAGCATAATCTTTTTTTCCGAGAAATTATATACCTTTGGCTGTTAATGTTTCTGGTTTAATATTTTGTGACTGAATCGCAGTTGGGCGATAAGTGCTTTATGTTCTGCGGGGTTTGGTATTTGGTATTCCCAGTGCCTCATCGACCGGTTGTTCACTCTGCCATAGTACGTATTAACAAATCTTAGCGGTCTCTCCCTTGTTTCTAATTCTATTTGCTTTTTCCTTTGCGCTGCCAGCCTTTACTTCTCGGTTGCTTCTAGTCTCAATAGACATTTTGTTATTTCACGGCCCAATTTTCTTGAATCTTCCAATACTTTCGTCTCATCACTTAGTGCATCCAGCCATTGACCGGTTTCGTTATGGGTATACATGATATACGACTCATTTGTTAACAGCGTCGCATTTGGTCGGTATCTCAATAACTGATCGAGTTGATCAATTAAACTCTGGTAGCTTGTTATGCTTCATTGTTGATGCTGTTTGACTGACACTTGCAGAAGGGCTCCACTATTTACCCCTGGCAAACGATCCGTCACAATTTTCTTCAACAATTGGCTGATGGTGCCGAAGAATTGTTGCAACTGTGGGCACACAATAGCATCAGTCTCAGACTCCTGCAATAACATGTCCAAAACCACATCTTTCTTTTGAATCTCTTTCAAAGGGCAAATGTTCTCATGGATTTCGATATTTCTACTGTGTTGATACATAGGTCCATATAGTCCACAAACGTCTTCTACTGGTCATTCATTTTGAGAATGTGACCCTCTACTTCTAGAATTCTCCAAAGAGGGCCACTGATGAACTTCGAAATCATGCCAAGGAACTAAGTCCAGCGAGATATAATCCCTCCTTAATATCAAACGATACTGCTTTGAGAAAATTGTTTGATAATCCATGGATGTTATCCAATAAATTGTCGATACATTTTATGATAATAAATGGCGTGGCCAAGAACGAATACCAAATTGAACCTGTTATATTTGAACCTTATTGTTTTATTTCTTCCTAGCTTTTGATCTTTTAGGTAAGTTTTCCAATCGGCACTGGCTCCACTTTTCTCATCTTCCTCGGTGGCAAACACTTTACAGCAGGTCTGAATCAGTCTCAATGTCCCACTCTCCTATGAAACCTCTTGAGTTCGGTCTGGTGACCGATCCAATAAGTTTCTCCCCCAGATAAGATTACTCAAATTTCTTTAGGGACACTTCGCAACAATCCGCCATGCCGCACATGAGGTGAAGGCCGTAGTTCCATAAAGATCCTGCTCATCTTGACCCAATAGCGCCCACCTATCGATCACTTCTGGGAGAATACTTTCTCGATATTGCTGTAGTAATCGACTGAAAGCAACTTCTGTCGATGCACGGTCAGACATTGTGTTCCTTATATCAGCTAGTACCTTGTATCCTCTTTCTTGTTCATGGCAGTGCCTATTGATATCGGAATGAATTTCTTTAAATGTCAAGAGTAGTTTGAGAAATTTTATTTAACATCTCCCTCAGGTCTAACAGGTATGTTTGCGTGTCGTCTGTCAGATGTTTCAACGGTTTTCCCAGTTATTTTCTAGTTTCATATATACGTCGACAGTGATGTATGCTTCGCTGCTGGGAGTACGCTCTCTAACTGGGCATGTGCAATAATACTTGCTGTCGATGATTCTGTTTATGGTCCTTGTCGATGGTAGAATATTTGGTACCTTGCCACACATGCTACTCATGTCTTTATCAATCTCCCGACTTTATCTGCGGGGACCTTCAGGTCAGTTCCATTACACACTTCATGGTTTCTGTACTAAAAGTTCGTTTCTGGTCAAATAGTGTCCGATCCTTTTCGTCATTCAGCAGCGACTCCAGATACCTAATAATTGTCCACTGGTGATCAATCTCGTTGTTCTGTTTCTCCATTTACACACAGTACTCCAGATACTCCAGTCATTGAAGTACATGTCACATCAAGAATCATCATTGGTGAACAAGTCACACCAAGAAGAGTCACTGATGAACAAGTCACACCAAGAAGAGTATTTGATGAACACGTCATACCCAAGAAGGCAAGCTTCGAGTATGCTTATACGGCAACTATCTGAAAGAAGATCGAAGGTTCGTTGTATAATAACTGGTTGTATTGTTATTAGTTTCGTCGCACCATTCGCACTTCATTATCAGCACTGTATAAGTCCAAGAGGATGTTGGAGTCAGATGTTAAGATTGGCCCTGTGAAGATCGTCTGAGTTCCCTTGGTAGTATTGTTAACATTATCAAACAAATTATCAACATATCCATACATGGTGTTAGAAAAGAAGAAGTGACCGCTTGCTTGATGTTTAGACTCACATTTATTTTCATCAGAACTAACATCTATAACACTTTCTGCGACATGTAGTTGGTTGGCGGTTGTGTCAAATCAGCATCAGTAGATAATGGCTGCTTTGTCTCATCAGACGACGATTCATCAGAGAGGAGCTGGCTGTCTTATCGCGGGTCCTATAATAAATTAAAGGAAATTAAGTAATAATTCATACCGATTGAAACACCCAGAAATATAGGACAAGTTTCTACTCCTTAAGGACTATGCCCCCGTAATGAAGCAGCCCGTGTGCGAAGTTATACCCTGACCTCCAATAATTTTGTAATGTTGCGTTCCATGTATTATTTGTGAATATAATACCCATCCAACATTGACCTTGACAAACCACAATGCACACCTATCGCGACACAATCCTTAGGTTAACCATGCATCACGCCTTGTTTCATTGAAACCAAGTGATGTAGACAAAAGATATGGAGCGGACACGAAGGGTAGTGTATAGTGACTTAATTGAGAGAACGACCTTGTCCTGCAGTCTTGATCCTCAACTATCGGAAACAAATTTATGCGCGACACATCGTCTCAGGAACAATTATTGCAAGTTTTCAACATAATCCAATAAAGCATCGCGATTGCTGTGGAGCGGACATGAATAATCTTACAGGCGGGCCGACAGACAGAAAAGACAAACAAGAAATGATGTTTCGGGGCATAAAAAGAAGTGTCACAACTTAAACTTTTGTGGACAGATGTCTTTTCACAATAATATATGTGAAAAGTGTAAGGAAGATATTCCCGTCCAAGAAGTTAGTTAAACTTAGATACATTCATGAAGTTGTAGCCTAACTTACTCAGCCCAAAAAAGTGAAGCTGAGGGATCAAACTTTCTCTCTGACATCAGGATGATATGATGGTACTGGTATATGTATGTCTCTGGATTATACTGGAACAAAGAACATTGAATTCGCCATAATCGCTAACCTATCGTTTGTAAACGTTAAGACGACCGATAGGAAACCCCATAATTTACGATATCCATAAACTCAGGAATGTGTCACAACCTTAATTGTTATCCTCCTCCCTATTTTCCACCCTTCTGATTGGCCCATGTCCTGTCACGTGCCGGGCGACAAATCACACTGTCGCCCGCTGAGCCGGGAGACATTGTTTTTGTCGCCCGCCTGATGTTATATTGCAAGAATATCTCCAAACACACACTGCAGTAACTCATCTATTTCACATCACTATACGTACTAAAAAAATCATAGATCTTATATACCCCACGGATTCGCAATACACGCCAGTTGTGGTGTTTGCTAATTTGCATATATTTAGTGAACACTAATATTCGAACTTTTAAGTTGATATTTTTTATCGGACAAGCGTTATTATTTACCTTTTACATCGAAACATCTCCGTGAATCAATTTGTTCATGTCGACATTATGATGCAAGATTGAAAGAGATGATCCCTTGAGGTTGGTTGGTTATAAATGTTTGCTGGTAGACAACGTAATGCATACGTTTGTCGCGAATGCATGGTACTGTACGCTTATCCTCCGCGATGTCTGCAATGTGATCATATAAGTATTTTATGTGAGGATCGCCATGAGCACTGACACATATGAATGTACATTAATGAAATTGACAACTTCCCAATAGCTTTTGGGGAAGACCGTTATGAAATGAACATCGCGAGTAAATTGCGCGCACAAGACAACATTGAATATGCCACATTGCAGAAGACGAGAACATACCTATATATGGCTTATTGGTCTACATTGCATGGACCGATATTGACGATTTAACAACCAATTTGATCGTAAATAAACGCGGATTATCAAACGCTTAACAGCTTGACTATCGTTTATGGAACAGAAATGCTATGGGACGATAAGTTTTACTGACAATATACATAATCGGGAAAGAAAGCACTCGTGACTCAGTGCAACGTCGTGCGTGTGGATGGCAAGGATTTTATTCTGTGGTATAATCGGATAACAAAACAGTTGTTGCCCTTCTTCTCGGGAGACATTGAGATTTGTCACCCGCTCGAGAATGGAATGTCTCCCTCGGAGCTTCGCTCCTCGGGAGACATTCCGTTCTCGAGCGGGTGACAAATCTCAATGTCTCCCTCGACAACGGGCGACAACTGTATAGTGTTCTAAATGTTCTACACAAACGAGATAATCATGATGTCGTCCTAATGTACATTATTACTGCATAGCTATGTGGTTATCATAGTATTGGCTATTGCACAGAGAGTTATATGTAACATAGATATAGACTTTTGATAACAGACCACCAAAAAAGTTAAATTAGATGCTATTCGATGTTGACCCCATAGGGTATGAGACAAGGTCATTTTACATGCCCATTGGAGCACAGTTGGGCTTTTCGTGTCTTATCATAAATTTGCTATTAATGCGACGTAAATATATACGAAATGTGGTGAAAAATGTTCGGCGATGCTGGAAAGAAAATATTACAAACGCAAATCGGAAAATGGTAAAACATGAACATGCGTAATAGTGAACAATGTATAGAGGTAATTTTGTTAATTATTATTGAACCGATCTTTTGAATAATTGAGGCTTTTGTTCTGATCGCCATAAGCGTGCATATTATTTACTTCACCTAATACTATTCTCCCATTTTTATGCAACGAGTGTATATTGAGGCAAACGTATATCCCTGGTTGATAGTTGAATATGAGCTTTAGAACAGTAACATGTGTAATTATGATAGTGAGCGCCTATATTCAACTATCGTAAGCAAATCATTAGCGCGACCGATATCAGTCTGATAAATATCCAGACTCCATCTCATTACTTTCATCTACGTATGTCGACACTGGCATTCTATTTTATTAGAAAGATGAAGGGGGGATTCCCTTTTTTTTGCGAAAACTCATTAATATTCAAAAGGCAATGTTTATCATGGCGATAGATCGACACACGTGCCCATGAGGCTATTCATTGGTCAATCAACACATCGCTCAGTATTGGCTCGATTTCTCCCGTTTTAAATTATTTTAACCATGAGAGTCTTCAGACCGTAAGTTGTCGTCATAAGCGTGTGCGTGCTGGCGCGCTAGCTGAACTGGGTTGATATGTACCACATGCGTTTAGACCTATTGAGGTCTATGATAACATTTTGGCTCATATAGGAGCCACTTATTCCAAAACAGCTTACTCTACAAGAGTTATACAATTGCGACATATAATGGCGATCTGCAATACCTACCTGTAGCCGAAGACGCCCTAGCAAGGAACGGATTTGGCTATGTTTGCAGAAATATCGCTGATATCACGAATCATTCATTCGCAGACAAATTCTTCGTGTGGCTTAAAGACATCTATTCCCAGGCAGATATTTGCCAACCCTGTTGGAAATGAAACTCCAGAAAGGAAAATGCGAAGGTGACGGAATACTATTTCCGGCTATCTTCAGAGAGACGGTCATGCTACTAACGAGTATAAACCCACTTTAAGGAACATGTTTAACTCAAACGACGAGTTACTTTCACATAAACTGGGTAGCTTTGTTAAACAAGCATTAGCCACACGTAACAGCCAGTGAAATCTACCGTCTACCGGGTTTGTTGGAACCCCATATATGTATGTTTCTACAACATATCATACTATGTTCTTTCATGTTTGTACTCTGTTATGCCATACCTGTATACTATATATGGTCGTGCATTAGATATATATATCTATAACGCTCATCCGTAAACTCTAATACATATCTCTGTGATAAAAGACGCCATTATTTAAGTAAATTCCCATTATAACTCTGTAGTTGATAAACGAGAATTTACATGTATACCAAATATACATTTAATATACGTTGTACAAGGACGTAGAGATTCCGCTACAAATTATTTATAATGGGCATTATTTACTAGTTAATAGTCTTAGTGGCTGTATATTTTTTTTATCATACTGTGTTAGCAATCAACGCCCAATATTGACATCATTCATTTGAACCAAATATTTATGTATCTGTATCTATCAATATGGTTGTTGTGTCCTGGTGACCAAATCTGGCTTTTATACGACTTTGTAGAACATCGTTTCTTAGTCAAAGCGAAAAAGAACCTCCGGGTTTTCGAATAAAGTTCTGGATTGGACTTGACGGAAAATTCCTTTTACAACACACAGAAAGAAGATTCTTTTGTACTACAGCATGCTGTCCGGCGATCATCACATGCAAAGACATAAACACTGATACATCGTCCAGTCACATGGTTACGCATACCACCTGATGATACACAGCTGATACTGGCTAAGATCTACACGAATCGTCGCTATGGATTATTTATTCAGTTATTGAGCATTAGCAGTTCACGTACTATAATTTACCAGTGGTTTACACCTTCACATAACTACAAAACGCCCATTTATCACAGTATATGATAAATAAATAATTCACGTTGTATTCCAACATTTTGAATTATTTTGTAATATTTGCAAATAAACGCAGGGATATATTACCACGCGCAGTCCTGGACATAATACTGCCATTTTTGTCTGGAATATTGTTTACGTGTAATAGTGATCTAATCGCAAATATGGACACACAGGCAGAGGCACATTTAAGCAAAGGTGATATATGTGAGACGCCATTTACTCAGTCGGGTAGCTTGACAACACATGAGAGAATCCATTCTGACGAACGACCACGTCCGTGTG
The DNA here is from genome assembly GCA_032622095.1 of Siphonodentalium dalli. NCBI lineage: Eukaryota > Metazoa > Mollusca > Scaphopoda > Gadilida > Siphonodentaliidae > Siphonodentalium > Siphonodentalium dalli. Next base: position 135,240,296 of record CP136062.1, on the reverse strand, counting down.
ATGTCCGCGAGAAATCATTAGCTCAGACGGTCAGTCTCACAGATCGCAAGAAAATCCACACAGGACGGCGGCCATATGAATGCGACATATGCCAGATGTCATTTACTCTGGTGAATAGTTTAAGGAGACACAAACGAGTGCACACAGGCGAGCGACCATTTGCGTGTGACGTGTGTAAGAAATCATTCACTACTTCACACTATCTGGGAGTACACAAGAAAATCCACACGGGCGATCGCCCATATCCGTGCGATATATGTGAAAAATCATTCCGCACTTCAACTCACTTGATGTTACATAAACGGATTCATGGCGGAGATGAGCGATACCATTGTGAGTTTTGCGGAATGAAATCGAACTATAAAGATCACATGGATAGACACAAGAGGATGCACACAGGAGATAGACCATATAAGTGTGATATTTGTGAAAAATCATTCACTAGGTCCGAGGGTTTGATGTACCACAAGAGAGTTCACACGGGAGAGCGACCACACACGTGTGATGTGTGCGACAAATCATTCATCTATTGTATCAATCTAAAAGTGCATAAAAGAACCCACACAAAAGAACGACCATACAGGTGTGATCTTTGCGATAAATCATTTGCGCACTTGGGAACCCTGAAAAGACACAAGATAATCCACACAGGAGACCGACCATTTAAATGTAAAATTTGCATGAAATCATTGACTGGGGGACTGGAAGTACATATGAGAATACATACAGGAGAAAATCCATACCAATGTGATATATGCAAGAAATCATTTAATATGATGGGAAACTTGAAAAGACATGTTAGAGTTCACACAGGAGAGCGGCCGTATGTGTGTGATATATGCAAGAAATCATTTGCTTGGTTAAAAAATCTGACAACACACATGATAATCCATACAGGCGATCGGCCATACGCGTGCGACATATGTGACAAATCATTTAGTCGTGCCAATGGCCTTCGACGTCACAAGAAAATCCACACAGACCACTGTACAGACAAACTCAAACACTCCACAAATTGTGATGGCTGTATATCCGAGGCTTCTTCGAGCCTGAGTGTAAATAATATCCACACGGGAGAACGATTGTTTCGCTGCAACGTATGTGAGAAAACATTCAGTTTTGCCGATAATCTAAACGCACATATGAGAATCCACGATCCCTCAAAGTGATCGATGCATGTGCGATGATTCAGATATAGTTTAGATATTTGACTGCAGTGCAAAACCTCGCAGAGGAAACATTACATTGATAATTTGATATATGCAATAAAACATTCTAGTATAGATTCGGGCCCTATAACCGAGGGCTACATCCGAACGTGTCACATTGTAACTCAGCTGTTCATAATCGGATTGCGTTGTCCTTTGGTATGGTAGTAGCCCAGCGTTGGAAAAGGATACCCAAATACTACTGGTTCCATCCATTTATTTTACCAACGTTACGATCCTTAAATTATTATACTTGGCAATTTGTTATTTTTAGTCAGTACGACATCTTACCTTGTAACTCGGGTGTGGATACTCATATTCGGTTGGACTTTGTTGTGATGTAGCCCAGCTTCGGGTAAATGATACACACTTATAAGGGTTTTTTCCGTTTATTTTTTACCAAAATTATGGCCATCGTGGAACTTGGAAAATTGTTAATTTTGTTTATATACGAACATCTCTCCTTGTAACTCCCAGCTTGGGGGACAGAATGTCCATACACATATACTATACCGGTTTCGTCAAATCGTTCTTACCACAGTTACGCCACTTGCTGGACTTAGAAAGTTGTGAATTTTGTGTCCATGCATACGAACATGTCACATTATAATTCGGGTGCATGTGGATCATGGGATGTGATGTGCATTGTTATGATAGTGTGGGGAAGGGTACCCACGGGTTCGTCTTTTCATTATAATGAAGTTATTACGGACATTGCTTGACTTCAAACTTTTCATTCAGCACAAACAGTTTACATTGTAAGTTCAGCTAAAAGCATGCTAGAGTTATTAATTGGCAAGAATTAAATAGTTGAAAATATAGACCAGGCTGTCGCCCGATTCTGTAAACTATTCATCTCTGTAATGGAAGAGACAATCCCCAAAATCAACAGTCACGTCGATACGAACAAATGACAAGTTTTGGTCAACTCAGATATAAGATGGGAGATCAGGCGCGGCTCTAGATATATTGAGAAAAATAGCATTAAAACTAATTTCAGATGTCTATTGGAGAAACTATAAAGATACCAGAAATAAAGTAACCAACATGAAGAAATACGCGAAAGCACAATTTCACTCTAAATTTGAAGAACGAGTAAATGCATCCCCACCCCCTCGCGATTTTTGGCAAACAATAAATTATTTGCTGAACAAAAAGAAATCCACATGCATCCCACCATTATATAGCGGATTAGTATAGCCTATACAGAGGTGTTACTATTGACGGAATAAACAATATCGATAATCGATAAATTTCTAACCCTCTCCAGTAGATGCTCAACTTGAAATCGCTCCACAATTTTATATTCACGGAGATAAGATAAGAACGGCAATTTGAATCACTCAAGTAAACAAGCCCATGGATTTGTTGGCATTAGCCCAGAAAAGATCCACGCTACTGCTGATTCGATTGCTATTCTCTTAGACATTATTTTTAAAAAGTCGGTAGACCTCCGTCATTTCCCATCAGACTGAAAAAAAAACAAATGTTATCCCCATATTTAGAAAAGATTATGACATTTTTCCAAGATAACAAATTAATGTACCATCATCAATCTGGTTTTATTGCCGGACATAGCACGGCTTTCCAATTAACAGATCTATATAATAACCTCTGTCAGACTGTAAATAATGACTTAGGCCAAAACAAAAACATGTCTGTTTCCGATAACATGGGGAAAATTTTCCAGGTAGGCAGGCAGGGTTTTTTTTTTTTACACTTTTTTAACCGGCCATTTGAAAATGATACAATAGTGTAGTACACCCTTTTAACATGTATTATAAAATTGGCATGCTTTTATACATGCTAACTGGTAATATATTATGCAGCTTGCTGGACTATTATGTCATGTATTAGGTGTTAAAGATATTTTCTAGCTCTAGTATGTGCTCCAGTGTGAAAATTCAATGTATTAGGCTATGGCCATGGGTTTAGAGTTATTCCTCTTACATACATGTAGTCCATGCATCTACCAGCCCACAATGCAACAGTAGCATCTGATACCTTTATTTACAAATTACATGTGACCAGAACAATGTTACTGACTGTTCTTGGATATGCAGGAATAAACATGTTTTGTTCCAATCTTCCCCTGAATATCTCAGGTGTAGATTGGGCCTGAGGTTACACATTTTATGCCATTCTATTCAATACTGCCGACGCAATTTTACAGGTGTTGGTGTTGACAGAGATCGTTTTATGGAATAAATACTTGCCATTTCAATAAAACCTATTGTATTTTCATCCCCTCTTATTTCTCTTCATAGATGATCATTATTTTTCAGTGACAACTTGTCCATATTACCAAATCACTAACTAGTATTGTGGTTTAAAGTCACCTATTTCCGACTTATTTTGTTTCAATCCCGCAAAGTTTTAAATAGCAGAATTGATTACCTGCCAACTTTCAGTGTAATTAACAGCAAGTTATCAAATAATCCTTACATGCAGTACATGTATGCACATCAGATGATCAGAAATGTGTGTTTGATACTTTCATACAGTGCGAGTTGTTTCTTCAGTGGTATCTGCTGCTTGGTCGGAAAACATCAAAGAGAGTCTGTCGTAAATAGTTACAGAGTTTATTCACGTGACCCACTGATGCGTTTGGTTGGTGACACAGTGACCCAGTTGTTGTGTCATTCATAACAGTCAGTTGTTTATTTAAAGTGGGTTAAAATCGGGTTTATGTGAATATTCAAGGATGCCAATGCATTTTAATCTTTGATGACGATTTCGTCTTGTCAATGGTGATTTCGGCTTTTGATGACGCTAATTTCCAGGACTGATAACGTAATACGGACTGTCATTTTCCCGCCAAAAACGCACATGCTTTTCACTGTTTAATTTTGTCGCGAACAGATGGTGTTTCAGGCAAGTTTTGCCACCAATTAGGCGAAGGAAGTTAAGGGAGCTACCGGTATAATTAATACATTGTACTTTTTAAAATACACAGTAGTGTACACAGCCCACAAAAGACGGGGGGATTTCCGTAGTGACTCGTCAGGGTAAAGTTTGATTTACGCGACGGTATTCACTGCGTAGCATGGCCGACCTAGTTGTCTTATTTTTATCAAGAATGCGCGATCGCGCATATGGCCTACACATGCGTCAGGTGTGTATGCGATTGGTGGTTAGTTCTGCTGTTGGTATTGGGAAAACCATAGACATTAACTCAGACAGACAGGTTAATTACTATGGACTTCGTGAAAAAAAAAAAAAATTGAGGCCGGCAAGAAAATCTCAGCCAGGCCGGGTACCGGAAACAGAGACGTTTTTTTTTTGGGCCTTATACACATGTTTAGTTTTTTGCTATATATCAAAGACTTTTGAAAGAGTCTGGCATAGGGGACTGATATATAAGCTAGAACAATACGGCATATCCGGTCCCTTATTGAAATGACTGGAAGACTACCTCAGTAATCGGAAACAACGTGTCTTGATAAACAACTCATATTCGAACTTCCAACACATTCCAGCCGGAGTTCCCCAAAGATATATACTGGGACCTTTCCTATTTCCGGTGTATATAAATAACCTCACAAATAATTTTAAATTCCGAAAGAAGAATGTATGCAGATGATACATGTCTCACGACGAAAAACTAGCATAAACCAAGACCTTAAAGGTGGATTATCTCTTTGTAAACATGCATTATATAGTTACCGGGGTACAAAATATTAGATATGAATCGAAGACTCCTGTCCGGAAATGCTTCTATCGATTAATATGGATTTTATTTCGAATATTTTCTGGTCTACAAGGGTGTGGTTGGTTTAGCTAACGAACAATAGTGGTTACTGTTAACAAAGACTCGCACTTTTTATTGTGTAATTTTGTCAAAACTAAACGTTAATTAGACTCATTATCGCTTATAACTATGGAACAATACAATCAATCAATCTGGGACTTTTGACGTTCGGGTAAGTAGACATAGAAACAGCCTAATGGTCTCTATCGCTATATGGTATCACCCGAATGGTCTTTTTTTCTAAAAATAGACAAATAAAGTGTCCCAATAAAATATTCGAAATAAAATCAATATTAATTGATAGAAGGCTTTCCGGACAGGGGTCTTCAGTTCATATTCATTATTTTATACCCACGCAACTATTTCAAATTTGTTATTTAAAATGATAATCCGTCTTTAATAAAATATCAGATTGGGCCAGCAAATGGCTTGTAAACTTCAATCCGTCCAAAGCCAAGGCAATATTTTTCTCTTTGACCCCATGTGATATCTCTCTAGATTTAATCTTCCAAAATAAAAGAATTGACATAATTGAGTCGCATAAGCACCTTGTTCTCGAAATAGAAAGCAATTTAAATTGGAATATTCAAAACTTGGATCGAAGAACACTTGATAAGATATATAAGGCCTATATCTGGGAGGGGGACATTGCAAGCTGTTAAAACTTGTACCCCAATCCCGTTGTAAATGAATTTACAATAAAATATGTTTAAAGTCAGACATATTTATTAAAAACATAAACATTGCTCATGTTACGGGTGTGAATGCGATTGATTGCTGGTGAACTAATTATATGTACCCACTTGGATAAACTACTAGTATGACTACTAGTATGTTGCCATTCATAGGAAAGCTCTCAGTGAGAGTTTTCCGACGAATGGCAACAAGCCATATTTCCGACTAAATCCTGAAAATTACCCATAATTCTGCTGTGGTTAAGGAGTCGATTATTTAGAGCATTACTGTATCATCATCATCATCATGCAGGCGCGTAGCTACGGGGGGGGGGGGGCTGGGGGGGGGGGGCATGTGCCCCCCAAAAAATTTCCAGTGCCCCCCAACAAAATTCCAAAAAATAGTCTTTCATATCTAATTATCATAGCCATCGACTGACCAATATAAATGTATATTTAAACGCCATCATCTGCTATTTATACAATATACAATATTCAATATAGTAAATTTGTGTTTGACGTCGGCAGGTATGTCGGAACTTGATCTACGTTCCAGTGTGCACGGCGCGGCCGGAATTTGGTTTATGACGTCGACCGGAATTTTGTTTACGTCGTATCCGTTGCCTTTTCCGTAAATTGCAAATACTGTTATTTTTAGAAGGTCAAGGGTAAACAAGTATTTAGCACGGTTTGTTTGAAATTGAATAGTAAAGTCATGAGCACAAAACCTCCGAAGAAGAAGAAGAAGCCGCGGCCTGCTGGGCAACCAACCATAAACAATTTTCTTTCAAAGGTCACGAACCACAATTCCGACACATCAACTGAGCGCGATGCCAATAACGTTGTAGCCAGTGGATCAATGGATCGATTACCAACGATGATATTATTGATAATATTGATATTGAGAGAAGTGAGAGCCCCGAAGTCGATAGGCCTACTCCAACTACTAACATTGATATCAATATCCATGATATTTCTACTTCGCCAACCGAACCCCCACGCCAACCAGTACTGGGTTCATTTCCAACATCGCGGTTAACAGACAAATACAGATGTTTCACAAAATCATGGTACACCAAGTATTCGTGGATTGAGTACAGCATCAGCAAAGATGCTGTCTTTTGTCAACCGTGTCGCTTCTTTGCCCCACAAGAGAAAGAGAAGGCATTTGTAGACGTTGGTTTTCGAAATTGGAAAAAGATTGGCGATAAATTAGAAAAACACAACTCTTCCAATGCACACAAGGACGCAGCTGTGGTCCTCAGAGAGATGCGGTCCAGTATTCACTCCGGTCGCGGCACGATTGTCAATCAGATAGATCCTGTTGGTTCCCATTCGATGTTCGTCGAGAGAAACAGAGAGGTCCTAAAATGCATACTGGACTTAGTAATATTCTGTGCCCAACAGGATATACCTTTAAGAGGCCACCGCGAGAGCGCTGATAGTGCCAATCAGGGGAATTTTCTTGAGCTACTGCAACTAATCTTCAAATTCTCACCTGAACTAAAGCAGAAATATGATAGCCTTCCAAACAATGCCAAAATGACAAGTCCTGACATTCAAAACGATCTGCTAAACTGTGCAGCCAATGTGCTTCTAAACAGAATTAAGAAGGAGGTGTTAGAAGCCGAATATTATGCTATCATGGCAGATGAGTGCAAAGACGCATCGAAGAGGGAGATCCTTGGAATATCTCTTCGTTATTATTACGATGGAACACTAAAAGAACGGGCCGTGGGGTTTGTTGAAACTGAAAGTCTGTGTGCCGATTCGTTAACCGAGAAAATTCTACAAACACTTGCAATATTCACTCTTGATCCTCAGAAATGTGTCGGGTTATCATTCGATGGGACAAATGTCATGTCGGGTCGCAAAAATGGTGTACAGGCGTCTCTGAAAAAAACTTACACGAACGCAATATATACCCATTGCCATAGTCACCGACTAAACCTGGTCATGTCGGCTGCCTGCCAATGTGACGTCGAGTTGAAACAACTGTTTGATGTGCTGGATGAATTGGACACATTTTTTACTGGTTCTAAAAGGCACGCGAAATTCGTTTCCCTACAGAAGGAACTTCGGCCAGGTTCAGCACCACTTTAATTGGCGCATTCATGTGATACCAGGTGGTCATCGAGATCCGTCGCGGCCGATCGAGTCCTTAGGCTCTTTTGTGTTATTACGGAGGCTCTGGACTTTTTTAAGGACGACACACAAACAGAAACACGCATTAAAGCACACGGTCTATCTGCACAAATCCGCAGCGCTGAATTTATGTTCCTGTTGGTCGCATTTAATAGGATCTTCCAATGCACTGATCAAGCGACGAAAAGCCTTCAGAAAGTCACAAACACAGTTGATACAACGATTGACTTGATATGTATTGCAAAAGAAACACTTGTTTCGTTCAAAAATGATGAGAACGTTGGCTTTAAGAAGACTAAAAATCTGTCTGACGAATTATGCACTAAATACAGCATCGAAAAGGACCCAACAGCAAGCAAAAGGAAGATAAACATTCCAACTCATTTCGACCAATCTGTAATGTTAGAAGGGTGTGGTCATCGCATCTCTGATTTTGACAAGAAACTGAAGAGACAATGGGTTTGTGCTCTGGAGACTATTATCTCAGAGATCGAAAATAGATTCGGTGAAGTACAAACAGGATTGATGAAAAGTACAATGGCTCTAAGACCAGGATCTCCCTCTTTTCTGCAAGTTGGTCTCCTCGCGGATATTTGCAAACGAGCGAATGTGGAACTTGACGATACAGAAATACCAACACTTCAAAAGTTCATCGACAGGCGAATTGCTCGTGGTGATGAGTTCGACTGTCTTTTGGGGATTATTCCTATACTTGGTCCAGATACATTCCCTAGTTTCCGTTCATTATACACATACATGGTTACCCTCCCAATGACTAGTTGCAGCGTTGAGAGGATGTTTTCCACAATGAATCGCATCAAGACCAAAACACGCGCAAGCATGTTAACAACGCGGTTATCGAGTTTATCACTGCTTTCGTTTGATCATGAATTGGCTGACACCCTTGATCACGATGCCATCGTTGACGAGTTTAAGCTGAAGCCGCGTCGACTTGTCTTCTGAATACTCAGCCATCGTTATCAAGTGCATCCGCCAATTCACGCTCAGCCAGTTTTGGTCGTCTTATTAAGGACTGTGACATTTCAGGCCATGCGCACGGTGTAGATATGAAACAATATGTGATCCTCCGTATATAGTATAGGCCGATAGGGTATCATATAATATGAGATCCTCGTGTTTGGGATAGTAATATTTATTACATGATATCAAAATTAACTATTTAAATGAACCAGAACCTGAGAGCCATTACGACAAAGGAACCTATATGAGAACTGGATTGATCGACTGTCTATAGTGATTAGCACACACGTCCAACACACAACACTGAATTGCGCAACGTGGTCCGGCGCTTCTTTGATAAGAGTTCTGAATAGATATGCATGCCACCACAGAATAAAAATACATGTATACCGTACATGGCTAGACATGTCATGTTCACGTGTATTTATTTGTTAAGTTTAGTTTGATTATGAATTGTATTGTTTTGTTAGCATACTACATGCCTTTGTTGGAGCTTATGTTAATAAATCGTATCGCATTATCAATGAACATAAATTGTATAGTGTATAGGCCTATCAAATAAGGAGAAACACATTATAAAATGGGATTTGACAGAAAGCATGAATTAAGCTTAATAAATGTCAACCGTTGGAAGGGTCCACATTACAGGTGCAACTGCACAACCATTGAGCCATGCCCAAATATCCAAGTATGTGAAATTCCATTTACACACCATCGCACTTGGATTGGAAATTTCTAACTGGTACATCAAGCTTTCCAACAACTGTTGTAAATTTCTAAACTGATATCAAAATACCAATTAATCATTATGCATATTTTTTTCTTTTATGTAGATCTATGGTATGGCTTAGTAGTATTAACACTAAAACCGTTGATAAATAAGTTAAGTCTTATTCACATGGCTGGATTACCAAAGTCGCAAATATATGTAAATAGTCAATGAAGTGCAAGGCCTGCAAGAGTCCTGCAAAGCTCGGATTTAATTCGAATGGAATCGTTGGAGAAAACGACATATGCTCTCAACTTGAACATACATATAAATCCCGCGAAGTCTACATACGTTGTCTAAACTGTTCTCGCATCGCTCTTCTATGTTGACGTAATTTGCTAATTGAAGGTCCAAATGAGCCACACATGTCCTTATATTGTAAGATATTTATGACAGACTATGATTTTTCTCAGCGTTCAATATAAACTGCTGTTATGGAAACCAACTTTTATAACGCTACACAGCTGGAACAAAGAACATTTTCCGCTTCTGCGTTCAGTGCTTATTCTAAATTATGTGGACCCAATAATCAAACAGCGATTCGATACTAATTTGACGACACACAGTTCCATCGTGACGTTGGTATCTAGAGCTGTGTAATTGAAATGTACATGTAGGCCCACACGACTACACGTACATGCATGTGGGAGCCTTCTGTCAAGTTGTTTGGTGTTTGTTCACAGGTGCCACTGCTGAAAAAAATATCCGCAGGATACAACAGGACAGTGACTGTTCCACCATCTCCGGAGTTTAATGGTTCCTAGCCGACCGAATAATGTTCAAGAACATGGGCGCGTATCAAGAAATAATTGCTCCATATTTGTACTCACAGAAACGGTACCGTACATGAACGTATTGACGTATATATAGGCTAGATCATGTCACGATAACTACTGGTACTACATCTGCGTATATGCCAAACTCTGTTGTGGGAACATTTCATTGTACAAGCATTTTACACTAATCTATGTGATAATTGAGTATTATATCATGAATATCATGCACAACGTGGTGAGTGATAAGTCAGAAAACGCCTTTGAGAAGTTAGATGATGGAAGCGGGAAATTGTCGAATAAACCCAACAACCTAGCGGACAAAGCAAAAAAGACGGAAAGTCGGCCATATAGTTGCGATGTATGCAAGAGATCATTCAAATATCAAACAGACATTACCAGACACATGATAATTCATACTGGAGACCGACCATATACATGTGAGATTTGCCAAAAGTCATTCAATCGTGAAGCAAACCTGGATAGACATACCAAGAGTCATGCAGGATATAAACCATATCAGTGTGATATTTGCGGACAAACATGTGCGCATCGGTGTGACATAGTAAAGCATAAGAGAGTGCACACGGGCGAGCGGCCATACCCGTGCGACATATGCGACAAAACATTCGGTACTTCAAGCAATCTGACGACACATAAACGAGGTCACGCCGGAGATAAACGGTACCATTGTGGTATATGCGGGAAAAGATTCATAAATCGGACTGCGATATTAAATCACGAGAGGACACATACGGGTGAGCGACCATATCAGTGTGATATATGTGGGAAATCGTTCAATACTTCAAGTATCCTCACTGTGCACAAACGAACCAGACATTCTGGAGATAAAGGACTGACTGATGACTGAACACTGACCTGCTGTCACAATCTATTGTGTTCTAGTAGCATGAACAATTGTATGATCTATTTTGTTATAGTAGCGTGAACATTAATTTGTATATTTATTAAAAATAAATTCTTATCTTGAATTTTATGGGAAGCCAAATTGACATTTAAGAAATAATTGAACTTAAGCGCAATACGGGAAGATCTAATTGCGCTTAAGCGCAATAAGGAATATTCCTTATTGCGCTTAAGCACAATTAATAGCCATATTACATACACTCCCTATAATTCAAATGGTGTAGTGTAGTCCATGGTACAATGGGTGGATAATTCTACTATTTGCAGAGGGGTGATCTCATGAGGGAGATATTAATTAATTAAGGATGTAAAAGCGCAATAAGGAATGTTAAGCGCAATAAGGGAAGATCTAATTGCGCTTAAGCGCCATAAGACATTCCTTATTGCGCTTAAGCTCAATTATTTATTAAATGTCTATTTGGCATCCCATAGAATCTGTAAATGGTGTTCCCACAATATGAAATTATAAATTAATGCATTAAGTAACTATTCCAATGACAACTGGGTGGTTTATAAAATATCTCAATATTCAAGTGAAATTTGCAAAATACATGTAGGTTATAAAATACAATTATTTCCCTACATACCCTACCATGAAAGGTCTCGTATCAGAAAGCAGGTACATTTTTTCTAGACCAGAGCATGCATACGATAATCAACATCATAGAACGACCATATACGTGTGACATGCGAGAAAGCATATAAAACTTCAAGCAATAAGGAGACTCGTCATCACAGCGATATCATTGTGGTGTACATGAATATTCACACACCGGACTGTGATATTAAATCACGAGATGACACATACGGGTGAGCGACCATATCAGTGCGATATATACGGGGTAGCGTTCAGTAGTTCAACTATCCTCACTGTGCACAAACTAACCAAGCATTCTGAAGATAAATGACTGACGACTGAACACTGACCTGCTGTCACAATCTAGTTTGTACTAGAAGCATGCACAGTTGTATATTTATTAAAGATAAAGAGGACTCACAACGGAAGCGATCATATCATTGTGACATATGAGAGAAAGCGTTCAGTACATAATGTCTCCTTGCTGCATAAATGAATATTATGTTATATCTGTTTGATTTGTTTCCGTGTACCTTATCTTATACCGGTTTGATTCGTTTCCCTGTACTAAACTTTTCGCTATATCCAGGGACCGGGCTGCTGGTGGTATCAGTTGTGAGACTGTCTACCTTGCACTCGAACTGTACCCCCTTCCTCCCCACATAATTGGGTTAGAATGTTCCAACTGGTACCTCAAACATTCCAACTGTTGGAAATGTCCAACTGATTGTCATTTCAGCCCAAAATTTTCCACGTCATTGCGTAATCTTGCATATATTTATTCCTCCAATTTTAGAAAAGATACCCAGTTGGTTCGTGGAATCTGTCCTTTTGGTCCACGTAAAATCTTAAATCGGCGTACTTGAAATATATCGTGTATATATTGAAAATATCTTGATTGTTTATTGTGGGCGGAAGTTCATTGTGCACACCTGCATGAACACAGGTGCAAGTCTTTCACTGAATTAATTATATTCCAGTTGTTTGGAGAAAAATGACAAACTATTCATCCAGTGCTAGCCTGTACGTGTTCTTAAAGGCACGTGTGGCCTTGGCGGTGGGTATCCTGTGAAAATATATCCACCCGTCAAAAACCGCCACAAACAGAAAGAACATCAAAATGTAGATAGACTTTGTCCGTATGCAAATAAGAAATATCGCATAAACAGTATGTTATGGTCATATGTTTGACCATTGTTATGTAAACAACAGCATAAAAAGTTACTTTTCTGGTGTTTGTTTATATTATGATGGTAAACATAAAGAGCGTTCTTTGTTGGTGAATACCTGATATGGAACTAATAAAGAGCGTTTATGCCATTTGTGTGTGATTAGCCAGTAGCATTGTGCTGTCTTCTGTGACACAATCAGGCTCCTGCTTAGGTAAAATATAGTAGGTCTTTATGATAACATGCTGTTTACGCGATGGTCATGGTATATATGAACGGAACTGTATGCGTTTTAATGTTTTTCTGTTTACGGTGTTTGGAACAAATATGAATATTTTCGACAATTAAGGCCGCACGTGCCTTTAATATCATCGCTTTGTCCTACCAACATGGAAGCTAAATCAGTACCAGTGGGAAAATTACAAGATGGGTTGCAAATGAAATTTCTTTGACTTGGAAATTTCGATCTGGTTCAAGTGGGCATGTATAGTTGGAAATTCCAAGGTGCCCTTTAAAAACAAATCTCTGGTATTTTACCAGGGTGATTGATTTGAACAGGTATAATGTTACTCTGGTAAAGTTACACACATTTAGACCTGTGCCCCCATGTATTTTTACTCTAGTAAAATGTTCCCACCCATATATTTCACCAACCTATATAATTCACCAAGGTATTTTACCTGGATGTGGTAGTTCTACTATAGTAATTTTACCAGTGTAATTTACCTCGATGTTGGGGTAAATTTATCACAGTAGTACCGAGGTGCGCATTCAGAAGCTTTAACATCTGATGTTACAGATTGGAGGCCGTGAATCACACGTGTGCTATATAAGGTACTGAACTCCTTTTGACTTGGCTGACTTATTTTAACAATATTCTTTTTGAGTATGACACCGGGTAGAATGGTTTACCACTGACTAACAAAATATAATTTTTGTTCTCACAAAAAGAGACAGAGAACACACCAGTTACAGAAGGATTAACTGTCATGTGGACTGTTTTTATGGAGATGTAACCGTGCGGTAAGTGGACATAACTTGTGTAAAACCCGAAGGGTTTTTTACATACAAGTTATGGTTCCAAAAGCATAGTATTGTACCCGCGGGGGGTCACATACCTTAAAGGTACACGTCATTTGTGTCTATAATCAGACAATACATTACGCATAGGGTTCAACATGGTCACCAATGCAACCACATCCAAAAGCAACGAACACCCATTACTGAGTCCCGCTGTTACACACAACACAATTACTCGGGATTAAGGTCTTCTAGTAATGAGTTATGGTTGTATACTTTAGAAATGGTACCTATAGCATAATATTGTACCCCATTGATGCACATCACGTTTCATGTGAATTAAATGAGCAGGTAACTCAATTCTCTGCATTTCGAATGGAGTTGGGTATTTTTGTATATTATATACAGTGTTATTTAGCTTAGAAATGGTTGTTATTTTATATCAATATGCCAGTTTATGTCACAGACAAAATGCGTACTCACTCTTCACATAGACTAATATGTAAGCATTTGTATCATTTAGAATGTCAAAATATGGTCTAAGTCAGTCGTATTAGCTATATATGGCCACTTACCGTTCAAGTTATAACCCCATTAAAACTATGCTTCAACTATGGTAATGGTAGAGAAATCTAGAGAGCTAAGTAGACCCACTGCCTGCATCAATATATATATATATATACGATATACATGCACTGGCCGCAATGGGTTCCCGTTACTAGCCTATAGACATGAAGTATTAAAGTTATACACCTTCATCAGCGCGCTCTTAATGAGTTTTGAATTGGCATATGGGTACGAATCCAAACCATTCCGATGTAATTTAATCGGAATGCCAATCATAACCATCTGCACAGAGAAAGCTAGTGGGAACGATACACACTGTTTGCGTAATTGACTAGACACATTGAGGTAAAGAAGAACCCTGATGTATCAAAGGTATATTTCAAGGATTTTTAATCGGCAACCAATTATTGAATATATTTGTGTTGGGCATGGTCATATGCACCACTGTGTTTCATATAAAACAAAAAACTAGTCGGTGGTTAAATCACCACAGCCAATATCCCCAAATGGTAAGCTATTTTTTAGCAGATGGGGTACATCCATGACTAAAGAAGAATAACTGAGGTAAAATATACTTTATTATTTGATCACTTAACACACATAACAGGTTTTGCTGACTCAATCTGTGTAACCTATTTCTAGTATGTAGCAGTATGTTCAGCAAACACAGGTAAGCGATGCCTACGGTTGCAAGTGGTACTCGTCAGTGATCACTGAGTTAGGTCTGGTTCAGAACCAAGCTTTTTAGTTTTCAGTGTATAATCACCATAATTCCTGATTATTCCCAAGGTCCAAATAAGTTCACTGTCTAGTTCTGAAATAGTTTTAGTTGTGTTTACAATGTAATCCAATACTAGTTGTTCATTAAACATCTTTTCAATCGTGAAAATTTCACAAGGTTCTGGGAGAATGATGTAACCGCATATTGATGTTTCTTCTTCGAATATCCGACTTCTTTCATTGAAAAACACGTCATTGTAAACAGAAATTCGAACAAAGTTATCTCCAACAAGTTCACGAATCCAACGTATGTCGTTATTTTTAGCAATACCTCTAATTAGCCAACAGTCAGAGAACAGTTGATCCACAATATCTAGTAAGAAATCTGTTTCAAATTCTGTTCTCTCCAGCAATGATTCCAATCTCTCTCTACCATCAACAAAATGTCCTTCTAAAATTAACTTTATTATTAGCTTCTCTTCCCTTCGAAACCAAGTTTGCTGTAATTCATTCTTGATTTATTCACGTAGTGTTGATGAGTTAACTAAAGCTTTGTACACTTTCTGACGTATTTCTGCTGGTAGCATATCAATTACCTCCACAAGTCCTTACGAAACACTCTGTTTATTCGAGGTAATCCACTACAACACGGGGTATTGAACGTGAGTTTCTCACAAAATTAACACCATTATTATACAAATGGTGGTTCATACTATACATAGCGTTCGCACTTTAATGACGATCGGAAAAGTATTTATTACTTATTGTACTATTTATAATAACCAATCAAAATCCGCCGTTCAATTTAACTATACACGGACAAGCGGTATGATAACAACCGTTCAACAACTTGATGTAGACAGTCTCACGATATGTCTACTATGTGAAAGCATGTGTATATCACATATTTTTTGCAATTCATTCGTATATAATCCAAGCTCTCTGTTAATACAGAGGCGTCAAAACATTGGTGTGGAACAGACCTACTATGTGGACGCGTGTATATGCTTGACGTATACTGGTTCATTCATAGTATTACTCTAAAATCTCCATTACATGGAGCAAAATAAAGAGCGTATACGATGTATTCTTTTCATAAATTATATGTATTTTGACTCCTGTAAAGAGTCTGTTATACAGATGAACCGTGTACCACGTGACGGTCTCGCAAAAGGTGTATACACATGTATTCAATGTATTCTTTAATAAGTCATTTCTCTATTATTTTCGTTCATTTTAGTAGTAATATTGGTAGAAATGTAGTCTGAAATCGTCTGTATAGCGTCATATAGCTTATTGGTGAGCTTATTGCATCCGTGTATACAAAACAAGCGTGAAAACTCATGCATTCGTAATAGTTCTGTCTATTGTGATCTGGTGTAGCCTCGTATACAGGAAGGCAATGTGTTCAAAGTACGCGAATGCGTGTCTGGTTTATGTATACGTCCATATTTCTTAAAGTATAGTACATATGTTGTGCGTTAAGACGTGGAACAAGTCCCCCTTTCACTGGTAAACTACGTATAAACGAGCTATACTATAGTTAACTAACCATTTTTACATAAGTGCGGTTCTATGGTGGTGTGTCTTACCAATATGCCATTATATGCAGATGGTAACGTGTTCAAGTGTGCACAAGTCTGATTGTGTGCCCACGCTTTACATATATGTGAGAATATTTTAAAGTATACAGATGCTCTTTAAGATACGCAGTGCTTTGTACAAATCAATATGTCATTAAATGACTAGTCATAATGTCAGCCATTATCAGCCAACTATTTATAGAAATACCTGTTATATGAGATCATATCGTAGCTGAATCTGGACCTACCTCAACGGCGAAGTGCGCTCAAGTTACACATATGATATGAGCCATTATATGGGTCGATGAGGTGTTATCTCAGTATGACCATACAGTATTAGTAAAATACACCCCCTACCTTTTACCAAGAGAGCGAAACAAACATGACATATCGATTATATATATATATATAGTGATGAATCTATGCCTGGTCTCACAGACAAATGTTCATATTTAGAGTAAATACATATGTGTATCCTTTAATGCAATGTCAGCAAATGTATAGAAACGCAGCGTTCAAAATAGTAAAAAGTATACATTTTTTATTTCGAATTTCATTGTTTACGGTTAATTTCCTGTTATGAAATTGGTCCTTTTATAAACGCTTAATACGCAGTTAAAAAAAGCCCTAATTGACAAACATTTTAAGCGCTATTATGACTATATTTGACGAATAAAAAAAACGCCATTTGACGTAGTACAACAACGTGAAATGACTACTTTTTTAAACGCGAAGTTGAAACAAAACTAATATACAAAAGAATTTTAAACTAAAATAATAAGTTTGGTTGATGTATAGTTTGGTTGACAGCATTTTCACACACAGAAGCGTTATGATACAGTTTCACCACTCACACAGAAGCGATCTTATACGGTGTAGCGGTATGTTACAGGGTTATCGTTCTTTTCGTGGCTAAAAAAAACGCAGGCCGGCCCCCTCCCTCTCCCCCGTTTTAAAAGGGGCGGGGTTAAGGGGAGCGATCGCGCGTCACGAAAAAATGTCACCCCCATTTTACACATAACCCTTCTACATATTATCCACAATTCTACTTTTACCCTTACCCAATATAACCCCCTCCCTTCCGAACTTCTTAGCCATCATCTTTATGCTACTCTGTGCATCATTCATGTTCTTTGCCCTATGTCCCTGTCATTTCCTATAAGTTTACACCATTTTGCATGTGTTCTCCTTTTTATTACTGTATCCTTAATACACAAACCCCCAAGTTCATACACATATACGTAATACTTTCCATTCATTCTCTGCTTTATGTTTACTCTTTTGTCGCATTACATTCCCTATGTTTTCGACCAACTGCTTACACCTAAATTATATATATATATATATGTCCCCTTTTACCCATCTCTTCTCCTCCCCACCCCCAGTTCATATGATTTAGTTATACTTTTACCCCTATGGCCCTCTTTTCTCACTTCCTCTGCTTTCCCCTACCTGGTGCCATTTTAATTTCTATACCATTTTAAGCCCCTTGACGGCTCTTACCCTCTAATTACTGTCTGCAATCATGGTTACCCCTCTCCTTCCAAAGCAAAACCCCCACGTTTCATGATTTAGGTATATACTCAATGATTATTCTTATCTCATCTACTTTAATTATGTACATATTCCCCACCCGGCTCTCTGCTATACACCTCTATTCATTTTACCCTATACCCCATTTACCTTTCTCCACATAACCACCTTTCATTCTTTTTTACCTACCCCTTTTGTACCTCTAAACACTTTGTTCTTCCCACAACAATCCCAATGTTTTCCTAGGAAAGTAATTATTACTACTCAATGTTTTCTCCAAATTATACCCTTCTGCTCCCATTTACTTGCCTCTCACTCTACCCATCGCCTTCCCCTTTTTACACATGTATTAACCTCTGTTGAGTGGCTTTTCTTAGCCTCCTATACTCTTCGCTATACACCTCTATACACTCTCCCACTGCCCCTTTACCCTTTTTCCCATAAGCACCTTTCATTCATTTCATTTCTCCCTTTTCCATTTTATACAACTCTTATTTTACCTCTGTTCTACCCACAACAATCCCAATGTTTTCCTAGGAAAGTAAGGCTTACACCTCAATGTTTTCTCCAAATTATACCCTTCTGTCCCAATTTATTGCCTCTCGCTCTCCCCATCTCCTTCCCATTTTTGCATAATCTACATGTATAAACCTATATTGAGTGGCTTTTCTTAGCCTCCTATACTCTTCGCTATACACCTATATACACTCTCCCACTGCCCCTTTACCCTTTTTCACATAAGCACCTTTCATTCTTTTCATGTCTCCCTTTTCCATTTTATACAACTCTTATTTTACCTCTGTTCTACCCACAACAATCCCAATGTTTTCCTAGGAAAGTAAGGCTTACACCTCAATGTTTTCTCCAAATTATACCCTACTGCCCCAATTTCTTGCCTCTCGCTCTCCCCATCTCCTTCCCCTTTTTGCACCATCTACATGTATAAACTTATATTGAGTGGCGTTTCCTAGCCTCCTAAGCTCTTCACTATATGTTAATTCATATACTAAAAACCATGAACAGTGTACACTATCTAATCCATTATCATCTCCAATTAATACACGGTCATATCATCCCATCCCCATTTCCCACACTCCATTACCCCTCATACTGTGTCGTTTCCCCCATCCATTTCCTCTGCCTTATACTTTTCTTCTATGACATTTTTTCGTGACGCGCGATCGCTCCCCTTAACCCCGCCCCTTTTAAAACGCGGGAGAGGGAGGGGGCCGGCCTGCGCTTTTTTTAGCCTCGAAAAGAACGATAACTCTGTAACATACCGCTACACCGTATAAGATCGCTTCTGTGTGAGTGGTGAAACTGTATCATAACGCTTCTGTGTGTGAAAATGCTGTCAACCAAACTATACATCAACCAAACTTATTATTTTAGTTTATTTTCTTTTGTATATTAGTTTTGTTTCAACTTCGCGTTTAAAAAAGTAGTCATTTCACGTTGTACTACGTCAAATGGCGTTTTTTTTATTCGCCAAATATAGTCATAATAGCGCTTAAAATGTTTGTCAATTAGGGCTTTTTGTAACTGCGTATTACGCGTTTATAAAATGACACGTTTCATAACAGGAAATTAACCGTAAACAATGAAATTCGAAATAAAAAATGTATACTTTTCACTATTTTGAACGCTGCGTTTCTATACATTTGCTGACATTACATTAAAGGATACACATATGTATTTACTCTAAATATGAACATTTGTCTGTGAGACCAGGCATAGATTCATCACTATATATATATATAATCGATATGTCATGTTTTTTTCGCTATCTTGGTAAAAGGTAGGGGGTGTATTTTACTAATATTGTATGGTCATACTGAGATAACACCTCATCGACCCATATAATGGCTCATATCATATGTGTAACTTGAGCGCACTTCGACGTTGAGGTAGGTCCAGATTCAGCTACGATATGATCTCATATAACAGGTATTTCTATAAATAGTTGGCTGATAATGGCTGACATTATGACTAGTCATTTAATGACATATTGATTTGTACAAAGCACTGCGTATCTTAAAGAGCATCTGTATACCATCTGCATATAATGGCATATTGGTAAGACACACCACCATATAACCGCACTTATGTAGAAATGGTTAGTTAACTATAGTATAGCTCGTTTATACGTAGTTTACCAGTGAAAGGGGGACTTGTTCCACGTCTTAACGCACAAAATATGTACTATACTTTAAGAAATATGGACGTATACATAAACCAGACACGCATTCGCGTACTTTGAACACATTGCCTTCGTGTATACGAGGCTACACCAGATCACAATAGACAGAACTATTACGAATGCATGAGTTGTCACGCTTGTTTAGTATACACGGATGCAATAAGCTCACCAATAAAGCTATATGACGCTAAACAGACGATTTCAGACTACATTTCTACCAATATTACTACTAAAATGAACGAAAATAATAGAGAAATGACTTATTAAAGAATACATTGAATACATGTGTATACACCTTTTGCGAGACCGTCACGTGGTACACGGTTCATCTGTATAACAGACTCTTTACAGGAGTCAAAATACATATAATTTATGAAAAGAATACATCGTATACGCTCTTTATTTTGCTCCATGTAATGGAGATTTTAGAGTAATACTATGAATGAACCAGTATACGTCAAGCATATACACGCGTCCACATAGTAGGTCTGTTCCACACCAATGTTTTGACGGCTCTGTATTAACAGAGAGCTTGGATTATATACGAATGAATTGCAAACAATATGTGATATACACATGCTTTCACATAGTAGACCTATCGTGAGACTGTCTACATCAAGTTGTTGAACGGTTGTTATCATACCGCTTGTCCGTGTATAGTTAAATTGAACGGCGGATTTTGATTGGTTATTATAAATAGTACAATAAGTAATAAATACTTTTCCGATCGTCATTAAAGTGCGAACGCTATGTATAGTATGAACCACCATTTGTATAATAATGGTGTTAATTTTGTGAGAAACTCACGTTCAATACCCCGTGTTGTAGTGGATTACCTCGAATAAACAGAGTGTTTCGTAAGGACTTATGGAGGTAATTGATATGCTACCAGCAGAAATACGTCAGAAAGTGTACAAAGCTTTAGTTAACTCATCAACACTACGTGAAGAAATCAAGAATGAATTACAGCAAACTTGGTTTCGAAGGGAAGAGAAGCTAATAATAAAGTTAATTTTAGAAGGACATTTTGTTGATGGTAGAGAGAGATTGGAATCTTTGCTGGAGAGAACAGAATTTGAAACAGATTTCTTACTAGATATTGTGGATCAACTGTTCTCTGACTGTTGGCTAATTAGAGGTATTGCTAAAAATAACGACATACGTTGGATTCGTGAACTTGTTGGAGATAACTTTGTTCGAATTTCTGTTTACAATGACGTGTTTTTCAATGAAAGAAGTCGGATATTCGAAGAAGAAACATCAATATGCGGTTACATCATTCTCCCAGAACCTTGTGAAATTTTCACGATTGAAAAGATGTTTAATGAACAACTAGTATTGGATTACATTGTAAACACAACTAAAACTATTTCAGAACTAGACAGTGAACTCATTTGGACCTTGGGAATAATCAGGAATTATGGTGATTATACAGTGAAATTTAAAAGCTTGGTTCTGAACCACAGACCTAACTCAGTGATCACTGACGAGTACCACTTGCAACCGTAGGCATCGCTTACCTGTGTTTGCTGAACATACTGCTACATACTAGAAATAGGTTACACAGATTGAGTCAGCAAAACCTGTTATGTGTGTTAAGTGATCAAATAATAAAGTATAATTTACCTCAGTTCCTTCTTCTTTAGTCATGGATGTACCCCATCTGCTAAAAAATAGCTTACCATTTGGGGATATTGGCTGTGGTGATTTAACCACCGACTAGTTTTTTGTTTTATATGAAACACAGTGGTGCATATGACCATGCCCAACAAAAATATATTCAATAATTGGTTGCCGATTAAAAATCCTTGAAATATACCTTTGATACATCAGGGTGCTTCTTTACCTCAATGTGTCTAGTCAATTACGCAAACAGTGTGTATCGTTCCCACTAGCTTTCTCTGTGCAGATGGTTATGATTGGCATTCCGATTAAATTACATCGGAATGGTTTGGATTCGTACCCATATGCCAATTCAAAACTCATTAAGAGCGCGCTGATGAAGGTGTATAACTTTAATACTTCATGTCTATAGGCTAGTAACGGGAACCCATTGCGGCCAGTGCATGTATATCGTATATATATATTGATGTAGGCAGTGGGTCTACTTAGCTCTCTAGATTTCTCTACCATTACCATAGCTATCATATACACACGCGTTCGAGTATGAACGATGGTCGGTTAGAACCTATGACCAAAAAAAGTGCCTGGGGACCGATCATATTCAAGTTACATATAATTTACATTTGAAGCATAGTTTTAATGGGGTTATAACTTGAACGGTAAGTGGCCATATATAGCTAATACGACTGACTTAGACCATATTTTGACATTCTAAATGATACAAATGCTTACATATTAGTCTATGTGAAGAGTGAGTACGCATTTTGTCTGTGACATAAACTGGCATATTGATATAAAATAACAACCATTTCTAAGCTAAATAACACTGTATATAATATACAAAAATACCCAACTCCATTCGAAATGCAGAGAATTGAGTTACCTGCTCATTAAATTCACATGAAACGTGATGTGCATCAATGGGGTACAATATTATGCTATAGGTACCATTTCTAAAGTATATAACCATAACTCATTACTAGAAGACCTTAATCCCAAGTAATTGTGTTGTGTGTAACAGCGGGACTCAGTAATGGGTGTTCGTTGCTTTTGGATGTGGTTGCTTCAGTGACCATGTTGAACCCTATGCGTAATGTATTGTCTGATTATAGACACAAATGACGTGTACCTTTAAGGTATGTGACCCCCGCGGGTACAATACTATGCTATTGGAACCATTTCTGAAGTAAATAAGCTTACTACGATGGACATGTTTAACCCTACGTGTAATGTATTGTCTGATTATAGACAAAAGTGACGTGTACCTTTAAGGTATGTGATACCACGGGTACAATACTATGTTATTGGAACCATTTCTGAAGTAAATAAGCTTACTACGGTGGACACGTTGAACCCTATGTGTAATCTATTGTGTGATTATAGACAAAAGTGACGTGTACCTTTAAGGTATGTGATCAAAATACGGTCAATTGTATGAACAATTTCTGAAGTAATGACACATCAATACCTTCATTTCCTACAATGTTGCCTCGTGCATCGAATGTACATGCATATGTAACTTGAAAGCCAATATGTTATAATGTTGTTGTCTAACATACATTGCAGCATTTTTATATGAATGAAAGCATGTAGATTGCAAAAATCTTTGTTAAAACTATGGACGTTTTTGAAAATAAAGAGCATTTTCTATTTATGGATACCATGAATTATGTTTAAATGCTTAATTTTAAATATAAATTTAGTAAACGATGGACATTAAGACAAATTTTGAAAATAAAGAGTGTGTTTTATTTACGGATAGACGGAATTAGGTTTAAATGCTTGATTTTAAATGTAAATTTAGTACAATTAAGACAAATTTTGAAAATAAAGAGCGTTTTATTGATAGATACACTGAGTTATGTTTAAATGCTTAAGTGACGTGTTCCTTTAAGGTATGTGACCACGGGTACAATAGTATGCTATTGGAACCATTTCTGAAGTAATGAATCCTTATTATTAACAGTAACACTGTGCCAATGCATTCTATTATGTATGTCTGTCTCCCATAAATGTACAGGCTAATATGACCTATAACTTGAAGGTAAGTTGCCAATCTGTTACAATGTTGTTGGCGATTAACATACATTTCGTCAATTTTATATGAATGAAAGCATGTAGATTGCAAAAATCTTTGTTAAAACTATGGACGTTTTTGAAAATAAAGAGCGTTTTTTATTTATGGATATGATGAATTATGTTTAAATGCTTAATTTTAAACATAACTTTAGTAAACGTTAGAGATTCAGACACATTTTGAAAATAAAGAGCGTTTATATCGATGGATACGCTGAATTATGTTAAAGTGACGTGTACCTTTAAGGTACGTGTCCACAAGTATAATAGTACGCTATATGGACCATTTATGAAGTGAATAACAAATCAATACATTCATTCATACATTATTAGGAGCATGCATTTGAATGACAGACGTATTGTGGCAGTTAATGACTTAAACATGTGTTTAATTACGAAGCTTCGAGAAATTGTGTGTAGGATTTACTATATTTGAAATGTTCAAATATCTATTGGTAAGGCGTTGATTGATTCCTAATAGTTCGATTACAGATATTAAAGGGGTATTTAGAGAAAAAGCTTAACTAATGTTAGTGATGATTTAATCAATTGTACCATAACAGTTGACCAGTAGGAGGGATACATAATGGGGAGTCAGTCTGTATTCAGGGTTCATTCCACTCGCGGTATAACTTTTGTGAGATTTAAATTGCATGGGTTATGCTCTGTTAGCATCTGTTGTATAATTAGTATTGGCTGCTTCGATTTTAATACGCTTTTCTGCTAACTCACACGGGCCAAGAATTTTCCAGAAATGGATAGATGCTGTGTTATTAGCTTTTGTGAGAGCAAGTGCATCGCTGGTCTGTTTAGTGCCCATCTGTTTGTGAAAATGTATAATGCTTGGTGTCCCTACATTTTTCATAAATGCTTTAAGATGGATAGATAGGTAAATTTATGAAGTGATGGTCACATACGCTCATTTTCAATCTATTCACAAACACCCTTGCACAGAAGCCATGTACCGTGACCCAAATGCTTTGTATGCTATATGAACCATTTCTGAAGTAATAACAAATCAATACCTTCATTTCCTACAGTGTTGATTCGTGCATCGAATGTACATGCATAATTTGTGACATCTAACTTGAAGGTAAGGGGCCAATTACAATTTTGTTGTCGTTTAACATTCATTCATAATGAGTGCCGTGCATGTGTCCCTTTAGAGTGCATTGTGTTCCCCTTAACTTGCACATACCGAGATTACCCTTTTAATATTCCCCACCGTGAGTGCAGTGTCCCCCTTTAAGGATGTCATAGCGTGGGTGCACATAAGACTGTACTGTGAAAGTTTCCTCGCTCATTTATTGGAAGATTTAAAGTTTCCAATAGTCTAACGGCCGCATTCTTTTGTTGTGGGATTTTCATGAGAGTGAATGCCTCCCTGTACCGTGTGTGAGGGAGTTGGTCGAGAATATGGGCCATGATGCTCTGTTATTGTTTTGTTGTCGTTTAACATTCATTCATAATGAGTGCCGTGCATGTGTCCCTCTAGAGTGCATTGTGACATGCATGTGTCCCTTTAGAGTGCATTGTGAGATATTTTAATTAGTTAATATGATTACGTCAGTACGTATGGACAACACAAAACACGTACGTCCATCTATAAAATGATAAATGTATGTTTCATAGGAGTGCCTGTATTTCTGGCCAACTTGGGATATACGATCACGCCAGTGCGTATGGACCGTAGGACGGCGACATGTCACTCTATGTCCAAAGGTTCGCTATTCCCAAGGTTCATTATACCGAAGTTTCGCTATTCCCAAGGTTCTCTATATTCCTCAATATTCAGAAGGTTTTTATAACTTGTTATTTTGAAGTTTCATTCTATTATCTATATTCTAAAGTATTGAGAGGGTTCTTTATCATAAGACTCTTTTTTAGTTTTTATGAAGGAAATAACTTAAAGGTACTCAATCCGATAATTTAAGACGCTGCTAAATTACTCTTTCTTTGGCTTCGGTGGGAAAAAAATATTTGATTAGTGTCGAACCCACCCATCAAAGCTCAGAGTAATTAGATATCGATCTTTGTAGTTTGCTATTTTTATTGTTACTGGGCCTAATCGTGCCAGGACGAGGTCAAACGGGCGGTCTTCCAGATAAAGATGGATAACTGTAAAATCGTGGTAATAATAACTACTTGGTATTAGAGTTGTCCATCTTTTCTGGTTAAATACGCCCATAATAGCATACCTTCAGAATAGCGAACCTTCTGAATAAGAACCTTTGGAATAGCGACCCTTCGGAATATGGAACCTTCGGAATAATGAACCTGGTCCTGTATGGAGAGTCCATGACACGTCCATCAATAAATGTATACATGTTTCATGGGACTGTTTATATATACATATATAAGACTGGAGTAAAGTTGAGACCAACATGTCTTTGTTAATATTGGTGCTCAGATTTCAACGAAATTTGGTGTGGTGACCCAGGGTGCCCTGGCAGAGTGTATAATGGCGTTAGTTTTTCTAAATTTTTATTTAAACAAATTTAAATAAATAAAAAAAATATGAACATATGTGAATATTTAGGTACAAATAAACCTATTTGCACGAGAATATGTTGCAGCACCAGATATAGAGGAATGTGGGAATGTGGTCCACAGTTAGACCACAGGAGCTTGGAATTTGGTCAAAACCTCTCTTTTATTGGCGGAACCACCACCTGGGACCGGGTGGTGGTTCCGCAAATAAAAGAGGGGTTTTGACCAAATTCCAAGCTCCTGTGGTTAGACATGGGTCAGAGTGAGATATTGCCTCTAACATTTCTCTAATTTCCAGACCAATATCCATGGCGCCAGTCATGAGATATTAGCCATATAGCACATGTTACTATATTTCTTCAAAATGCAATCATCAGGTGAATGTTGAATCTGGCCAAGCAACCAATTTTCAAGGCAAAATTATTTTATTTAATTTTTGCAATTTTAAAGTTACTCAATCCGAATTAACCCTCGCAGATTACTATTTCCTTGACTTCGGAGGTGAAAAATATTTGATTCAAGTCGAGGAACCCACAACATCAAAGCTCAGAGTAATCAGATACCGATTTTTTAAATCTATCATTTTAATTTTACGTGGCCCAGCAAACAGCAGACGAGAATACTTTCTCTGACCAAATTGCAGATGGAGATGGATAACTATAAAATCAACTGGGTTTTTTGTGTGTGTGTCAGATGTTTGACAAACCAGCAATATTCGTTGAGCAAAAAGTTGATAAATTACAGGTTTTTGTCAATTTTATGCCATAATTGACTACAGTTAGCATTATTTTCGAGCAATTAATTCTGTCAACTGAAGCGGCATTTCAAAAAATCTTGTTGTTGGAATCTGATGATATGGGGACTATTGATTCGGATTGAGGACCTTCAAGGGAAAAATATCTTTATTGGATAAATTTACATATAATACTGAATACATTTTTATGAAAACGGGGATATATTGCATATTTCACATAGCCACATCTGATTTATTTATAGAGGTTTATGTATGCTTGACTTTCAGCGATTTACATAGATAGGACACAATGACTCAATGAGACATAATTTATGGCCCTGGTAGGATCCAACTTCAGTAGATGACAGGCACTTCGAAAAGGAGTGAGATAATTTGCCAAATGACTATTGTTTTGGGGCTAAATAATTTAGATAAAACAAACTGATGTCATTGTGCACAATAGTGGTATGTTCGGTGTGTTTCCTATACAGTTACTACTTAGGGGTGACCCCTTCTGTGAAGTAGATGATGAGCAACAAGTATTAAGGGTGGTCCCAGCTCGAGATTGCATGCTTGTTCATGACTTTTGTGAGCTTATATCGTACTCTCAGATGTCTAAGCATTGTGATGGTCAATAATTGTGATAGCGGAGACCTAGACTGAAATTAACAATATTGATTGAAATTTAATTCTATTTAATTCTATTTCAATTTAATTCTAAAAATGTCTCTATGCGAAAAAAATTAATGATCGTTGAGAATTTTATCTGAAATTACTAATCATGCGGCACATGCTGACACTATTGTTAGGCATCTGATAGTATATAAACATTTTAATAATTGCCCAGGAGGAATGACATTAGTATATTGGACGCAAAGGAAAATCCACCACAAAGTCACTTAAATCTTGCCATTTCAAAGTTGGATCTTCACATTCTATGACACACATTATTAATGAAAGGTACTTCATAATTTATTAACTGTACTAGTAACTTCCCTATCGCAACAGCAAAAACTTTGTAATGGTGGAATATATCATTCTTGATGGGCATAGATACATAGATATTCATGGCATGGTCTGAGAAAATGCTACTAGATTAAACATTTATTTGATTGCCTCATTACTAGTAGTCATGTACATGTATAACAAGAAGGTCGTGACAGTTCAACTAAGTTGGCCTGGAATTATTATATTTAGCATACATATTATTCCAATGATCCAATCCCAATGTGTCAAGTCGACAATAGCAAGTACGCAGGGCTATATTTAATAATTTTTCCTCAAATAGCCACTAGTTAATATATATGCTAGCCATGCTGGTCAAGCTCCCGCTTAATGCTTAAGTTAAGGTTTAAATCGAGAACACAGTGTTAAAATCATGAATTATTTAATATGTGAGAATGCTAAAACTAATCACCGTGCATTATAATTATTATATTTAACTTGATGTGTCCATCACAGGAAACAGCATTCATACACACAGATGGAAAGTTGGCCCAGGAGCATATCCTCTCACCGGTCACTGCATGAACTCTGCAGTGTGCCGAGACCAAGTGGGATTGGGATATGTTCTTCTTTTCCTTCACTCAACAAGAAGATAAACGCCTCACTCACTTTGTTAGTCACCAATTCACTGGGCTTTACATGTTTGTTACATCTGTGTGTTGACTGCTCTGTAGATGGCTAGAATTGAATTTTGACCTGAGTCACATTCACAGTGAGTGGGTGAGGCTGAAATGATGTAGCAGATGGTGCGGCCAAAGAGGCAGCACATGCATCAGAGATGATAGATTCGGAATTAAAAGAGACGGACAATACAGTGACAGATTTGAAGAAGGCCATGCAGAAAAATATAATGGTGAAATGGCAGTTGCAATGGTCAAATCTGCAAAAGGCACGGCACACTGAAGAGCTATTCCCCAATGTAGTGGAGGCAGTAAAATATGTGAAGAACCATATCAGCGATGACGAACAGATACAACATAAAATTAACAGATTGAGATCCGGACACTCCAGCTTGAAGGGACACATCGGGAAATTCATAAAGGATACGACCACAAGCTGTGAATGCGGTGACAAGGAAACGGTGTGCCATTTCATTCTGAATGTCCATTGTATGGCTGTATGCTGTCGAAAGGGAAGAAATGATAAATGAGATCGAGATGGGGTTCGTTCAGACTGAAGTAGAGGTTGATAAAAGAATGATTAATGCCAGATCACTGATTGGAGATAGCTCTTATTTAAATATGACTATGCAGCAAATTATCCAGAAGGCAGTTCATGGCTTCCTTTCGGTTACATTGAAAAAAAATTGAAAATCCGACCTTTCCGTTATGAAGTAGAGAGTATCAGTAATTGCAGTGATACTAGTAATACCTGAGGGAACACAGCACATGAGTTCTTATTCAACGGATAGTGAATATCGGATGTCAACAACAACTGAGCCTGAAGTCGTTGATATTAATGATATTAACTAAATTTACTAATCTGTAATCACTAAATAACAGAACAAGTCAAATCGCCGTGGTGATCAGTCTGCACAGACCAGTCCACATTTCACTCCAGTGACCTTCATTTTCATATTTTTTTCAGTCACAGATTCGTCATTGAGTTTCTTTCCGACTGACTGACTTTAACTTTGAAACTTCCAAGTTCAAAACAAGTTGTTGTTGTTATTCTTCTACTTTTGACTGCTTTGACACTAAAGTCATTCCAGTAATGGGCTCGTTGTGCTATCTTCGCTTGTGCTTTCTCGTTTGTTCTTAACGCTTACGTGCTGTGATACCGTTGTACATCTAAAATACGAGCGATAACAATATAAACAAGCAATTCAATTTCAAATTTCGCAAATAAGAGAGCGCCACCATTTTGTAAAGAAATTACGTCATCATTTCCAACGTTGCTATGGCCTGCCAGGGGACGTAATTTTCAAACTTTAACGGTACGGAATCTGTCGAGGTTTGCCGAATGCTATGCGCCCGTGTCAGCTAAATCCACATTAAGCATTTAATTTTGAATAAGGTTGATTTTGTGTTTCAAATTTAATAGTGTTGCTATGGGGAGGCTGATCGAAGAAGAAAAATAAATTCGTTTTATTAATTTGTCAATTCTATTCCAACATGGCGGCCACCATAGGGCCCCATAGGTCTGAATCGCCCGGATGTAAAAACATTTTTTTCATGTTGATGGGGTATAGAAATTACTGACGTCACAACTATACTTGCGTCGCTTACGCAATACCGTAAAACAACCCTTTTGGGTTGTGATTAATGTGGATTCAAATAGATTGGTTTACCATTCTGACCTATTGAGTGTGCATCTGTGAAAATGCTTCGGTATAACCTGCGATATGTAAGTCGAATGTTTTGATCCACTATGCAATGGATTGTGCTCTGTAAGCGTCTGTTGACTGCTTGGAGTTAGATGTGTTTTTAATACCTAGATGGTTTCCCACGTGCTGAGAACCAGACATGGTTATATGTTGTGTTATTAGCATGAGAGTGAATGCCTCGCTGTACGGTGTGTGGGGGAGTTGGTCGATAATATGGGCCATGATGCTTTGTTATTGTTTTGTTTGGAGAATGTTCCAGAAATGGATAGATGCTGTGTTATTAGCTTTTGTGAGAGCTATGTGCGCAGCATAAGGTGCATAATACAACGTGCTTAGAAGTTAATTAACAGACAAAGGTGCGTCTGCCTTCAGCATTGTTAGTTTAAACGGCCGTATACAAGTATGAATTGTCTTACACGAATACATTATGGATTTACTAGAATGTTGTAGAATTTCCAGAAACAAATAATTTCTAGAATTTTCCAGAAAAAAAAAAATCTAGATTGTTCCAGAAGATAAAATTGCGTGGGAAGAATTAAGGAGGAGCGATATATAATAATTAATAAAAAAGGAGGAGTTTGTAATACTATGGACCCGTACAAAGTATAGAAAAGGGGGCGTTGCCATACTATGGGGCCATAGACATACAAACCTATAGGAGAAGGGGTCCCACACAAACAACACCCGCAGTCACCCCTATGCTGCTGTTCGTGTCTTGACTATTCCAAAGATTTATCAAATTTGATTTTTTTTAAATGGCGCTTAGGACGCTATAATTATCAGGTGACGACGTATGTGGGACAATATTATAGCTCAAATCCTGTCCAATCGGACAGATTTGGTCTTCCTTTGTTTGACCTCTTCCAAAATACAATAATATGTGACCCGCCATATCAAATCCAGTCGTAAGTCGGGATTTTTTTTACTCTTTGCCAATACATTCTCTTATATATGCGAGTCGACCATAGGTCGCCTCGCATATATAAGAGAATGCAGTGGCCTAACAATTTTTTACAATTTTAATAATTTTTTCTTGTATTCTTTAACAATTTTATAATTTCACCCATACAGAGCCCCAGACAAACATGAGCAGACGACACTCTTCTATATGCTTCTATATATATGTGTGGGGCTCCCTGCAGGGTAATGGATGTTTTTTATTTTATGTCTTAAAAATTGTAAGAAACATTTATTTAAAAAAAATTATAAAAAAAATTGTTAGGCCAATGCATTCTCTTATATATGCGAGGCGACCTATGGTCGACTCGCATATATAAGAGAATGCATTGGCACAGGGTAAAAAAAATCCCGACTTACGACTGGATTTGATATGGCGGGTCAATTTGAAATTATTTTCTGACTGATTCATTCTTTTAGACAAAAGTGATGTTTTTTCTGCACACAACCCTACGGCGATAAAAGTGATGACGGCCAATATCAATGGTCGATTTCTTAATGTAATAACGAACCAAAGTCGTATATATAGACTATATATGATTTTGTGACGTCACCAATTATTATCTAATCCGACACTGGTGTTTTGAATTTTAGCGACCAGTTTTGTCGGACAGTTGATCGGTGGGCTTAAAGCATTAAAGGTACGGTTGGCCTTGGCGGTGGGTATCCTGTGAAAATATTTCCACCCGTCAAAAACCGCCACAAACAGAAAGAACATCAAAATGTAGACGACTTTGTCCGTATATAAATAAGAAATATCGCATAAACAGTATGTTATTCTCATATGTTTAACCATTGTTATGTAAACAAAAGCATAACAAGTTACTTTTCTGGTGTTTGTTTATATCATGATGGTAAACATAAAGAGCGTTCTTTGTTGGTGAATTCCTGATATGGAACTAATAAAGAGCGTTTATGCCATTTGTGTGTGATTAGCCAGTAGCATTGTGCTGTCCACTGTAATCCAATCAGGCCCTTGCTTAGTTAAAATATAGTAGGTATTTATGATAACATGCTGTTTACGCGATGGTCATGGTATATATGAACGAAACTGTATGCGTTTTAATGTTTTTCTGTTTACGGTGTTTGGAACAAATATGAATATTTTCGACAATTAAGGCCTCACGTGCCTTTAACAATTTTATAATTACGTGCACAAGTGAGAAAGTAGGCCAGGGCATGGAAGAGTTACGTTCTCCCATGTCCTGGATTGAGAGAATGATTGCATTTTTTCTCTTCTTCTTGTGTTATTCTCTATTCTCAATTAACAAATTAAAAAACTGGCTTTTACAGCAGGTCCATGCATCACGCAACAGCAAACCTCTGATTATTTATGAAGAAAACCCATTAAATTGGTATGCGCTCCTGATTATATATTGTTCAAGTTCCGCCAGAATTATATGAACTTTAAACTCTGATAAGAAAGAAGAAGAAAACTACCATAAACGCTGATTAGTATCTGGCTCGAGTAACTGCCGATCCGCTTACTTGACCAAAGACCATCGTTCTAGTTATAATAATACTCGCAAATGAAACCTTTATGGTATCCACATTATGTGTGTTTTTCTATTTATGTGTACAACATCTACATTGTTTGAATTCGGATTTCGCCTGCTATCTCAACTGCGACGAAATGTGTAATATAATCTAAGTCATAACGTGATGTATTCACTTGCATGGGTTTTGTCAAGAGCAAACAATTGATGTGTATGAGTTCGTTTTATTCCATTCTTGTCAGGAAAGCCGTTCTGTTCGTCTCGTGATGAACAAGGAAGTTGCCATCGCTTGCGGCATTATTGCCATTGTTGTCATCGCGATATTTATTCTTGTTCCGATCCTAACTCAATAAATGAAGGTAAGTACATGTCAATTAAAGATGCCCTGTCCGATTGGGCCCCCTAAAACAACTATCTGTATGTTTATGTACCATACAATAATTAGATCAGACATATAAGAGACCATTCGTAACATGCTTTGATTGTCAGATATCGACCTCCAAAGAGTATACACGTTTTGATTTTTGTAAGCCTATATATATAGCAAAAGTTCTAATGATTGTTTCTTATAAAGATCATCCATAATTCTGTCGCACAAAGTCGGAAGATAATTAAGAGCGTTCTCAATTAAGCGTTTTCGAAGTATTACTTATGAATGATTTGCGGATTTCCGCGATGACTTTGTGATACGAATGATGGACAGGTGGTGGAAGTAATTTTCATTTTCTTTTTCCAGATAAACGGCAAATCCGACCGGACATATTTAAGACGCAATTCATGCACGTACGCCATCGTGAAAATGTACCCACACCGTATCTGCTGAAAGGGCATTTCAAAGTCAGTCCCTTATTTTTTTTCTTCAGAAAACAAAAATAAACTTTACGGTGCCGTAAATATAGCCACGGATATTAAATTTACGCCGTGACGTCACCATACTCATTTAAAAGCGAATCGCGCGATACGCTCGGCATGCCGCGCGTTTTTCTGTGGCAACTGCGTTTTCTGCGGCGACGGTATTTTCTGCGGTTACTCGTATATTTCTGTCCACATGTATAGTAAATTTTACATCCTTTCTGAACTGTAGCTACGCTTAGCTTTGAAATGGAGATAACTAAAACCTCAGAATTAAGTGACATGTTTTTGAACAGAACACAATATTACAAAAACCAAATTAAACCAAACTTTAACAGAATCCTTACGAAAATCACAAAAACGGTAAGCTAGCATTGTGATCCAGTACACTCAGTGGTGTACCAGTTCAACTAGATTCACTTTCGTAGAGAACATGGTTTTACTTTTGAAAACCAAGAAGTGTCATTCATAAGAAAATGGGTGTTCAGAATTACTTTAATATTATTCTTCCAGCAAAATAAACCAATACTTGCACTAGATA
Source organism: Siphonodentalium dalli (assembly GCA_032622095.1). NCBI lineage: Eukaryota > Metazoa > Mollusca > Scaphopoda > Gadilida > Siphonodentaliidae > Siphonodentalium > Siphonodentalium dalli. The sequence continues at coordinate 135,205,600 of CP136062.1, read as the reverse complement.
ATGCACCTTTCCAAAGCTGTCAATCAAATAATTATTAGCAGATATTTTCTACCAATCAACGATTGAGCCGGTCGCTTGCTGCATTGAAAATATGTTCACCCTAAATTTAATATCCGAGCACGCTATCGGTGCTAAACTGTCTATATTAAAGTTATGTGAAACACTCAGGTAGGATGATCGAATAGAAATGAAGAATAATCTTGTTCAAAGTAGTCATTTTTACAAATATTATATCCAAATTGACAACACACACCGTCATTCTTATATATTAATTAAATTAGTTCTTCATGTGCCCATTGTACCAACGTGAGCGCTCGGTTTTCTTTGAGAAACTAACCCGCTAAAAATCTCAAAATAAGCAATATTTCAGAACTCATGTGTGGAATACCTTATATGCCGTCCCAAAAAAATATGAAACTATTTTCCATCACACAGCAATATATTGCAGCGACTGAGCGTTTCGACCCCAAATGATTATATTTATTTTATTTGCGAATCTATACTTAAAAAAACAAACAAACAAACAAACAAAAACAATTTGCTTCCGGAATCTCAACTTTTACCTCACAAGTGGACAAACTTCCCATTCAAGCATCTCATTCTGATTTATTATCTGTATTGCCTTCCAGAGCACAACAATGACAAAAATAGAAAACAAATAAAGTGTACCATTATATTTTACACCCAACATAAAAGTACTAAGAATAGATCATATATTGGCACTTGTCAATCATACCAAAATTCATAATGTAGTGACAATCATTAAATACAAATTTTCTCACCGCTAAGAAACAACCTGATGTCTGACCATCTCTGGAAGGCGCTACACACTATATCTCTCATAACTTATCACCATGTAAATACGTTTGTACCGCCATCTTGATCACATGTCTGTTATTATATTGTATTAGGAGAGGGGCTTCATAAGTTGCAAAAACTTGTGCCCCAATCCCTTTTGTATATTATGCAAATAAAATATGTTTCAAGTTCAAGTAAATAATTAAATGCAGTGACTCTCGATGGAGAAATCATTTCCATTATAGTTTAACGCCGATATATGCGTCCCGAATTGTGTAGTAAATATTTACAATTGAGAGTAGTTCAGACGATGTTTTCTGTGGAATGGTGTGGTCGATTTGCTTCAAATTTTCGGTGATGCTAGTAGAATGTTATATTCCTTCAGTTGGCATAGCGCCTGAATACTAACTTATCAGTTCCACGCACCCGAACAAGTACATAAAATGTCTTTAAAATAACGTTTTTGTTGTAAAATCACAACTTACGAAATGTATTTGCGCCATGATGATGGAAACTCATCCATCATAATAACACTGTTTTTCATTTTGCATGACACCTGTCATAAATTTCACAATTATAGGCGAAAAGCATGTATGTTCTCCTGTGTAGTATAGGAGCATAAGGGCATACTAATTAAACCATTTATACAGACGCCTTGACTCCAAGCAACCATAAGCTCATCCCACTTGTGAATATATGTGTAAATCTACATTACTCTACCTTTTCCATGAATTCATAAGTTTGATGATGTAGCTTCAATTCCGGAATAGTCAGTTTGTTCATTTGCTATGACCATCAGTGTTGAAATTAGCCAGCCACCTCGGCGCCACCTTAAAGGGGTACTGTACACTAAATACGGTCATTTATGCATTTGAGTCATGGATGAGTGCCAAATACGCTCGTGTGCTCTATGAACGATGCAGACAACATGATAATTATAATGAAAATGAGTGTATGACTCGAGCCATAAACTTATTTTCATTATAGTTACAATGTTGTTTTACATCGTTTATTAAGTAAATGAGTGTATTTTCCGTTCATCCTGCGCTCAAGTTAATTAATTGTTGACTGAATACAGATACCTGACATGTGGCTAAAGTGTGTGTCAACCTTGAAATTTCCATCTACACCATCCCCTTCGAACTAGACCAAACTCCAAAATTGGACCCCTGCCCCCCCCCCCCCCCCCAAATTTCCAACTGACATCTCAAGCTTTCCAATCTATATTTTAACCCCTGTTGTTGAGACATTTCCAACGGATGTCCAGTTAAATAAAAAAGGTAGTGAAATATGTGACTATTTGTCTAAAACGACAATTTTGCCAATACTTACTCGTTGGCATATCTAACTATGAGAAAAAATTGTGTGAAATTTAACCAATGCTGTTTCAAATTAAATGTCCAACTGTTGGAGATGCCCCTGCTTAGTAAAGGGGGAAAATTGCAATTTCAGACATCTGGAAATCTTAAAGGCACGTGAGGCCTTAATTGTCGAAAATATTCATATTTGTTCCAAACACCGTAAACAGAAAAACATTAAAACGCATACAGTTTCGTTCATATATACCATGACCATCGCGCAAACAGCATGTTATCATAAATACCTACTATATTTTAACTAAACAAGAGCCTGATTTGTGTTACAGAGGACAGCACAATGCTACTGGCTAATCACACACAAATGGCATAAACGCGCTTTATTAGTTCCATATAAGGAATTCACCGACAAAGAACGCTCTTTATGTTTACCATCATAATATAAACAAATACCAGAAAAGTTACTTTTTATGCTTTGGTTTACATAACAATGGTTAAACATATGAGAATAACATACTGTTTATGCGATATTTCTTATTTATATACGGACAAAGTCTCTACATTTTGATGTTCTTTCTGTTTGTGGCGGTTTTGACGGGTGGAAATATTTTCACAGGATACCCACCGCCAATGCCAATCGTACCTTTAATGTCGTAATCGGAAATAAACGTGTGTGTCTTTCAATTGCCGGCGTTACAAAATGAGGGGAGTTACTATCGAATTCATGTATGCAAACGTTATTATATCGCGTTTAAATTACATTAAGGTTAGATAGTATACATACGTGAAACTGATAATCCTTTAATATCATTCTATTTTTATGAATCGACAAGGAACACATACTTATGAACAAAGCAGAAGATACATTCAGGTTATCGCCAATTCGGTGGATGATGAAAGCTATATGATGACGTTGTTCGAGTTTCGTTGAAATCGACATGATGACATTTTATGAAATGAACATGATGAAATCGACAAGCTTCTTCGTACACATCTCAATGGGATTGCGCATACATCGTCAATAATATAATGGTTAATTTCAGTAAAATACTCCCCTCTCCACAACAACCAACATTGACTTTTGAATACTTTCAGTTTGATGTTGGGGGTTTATATTCTATAATAATTTGTACAAAAGGAACGGCTTTTAAAAGTAATTGTTTAGATTTTAAGTTTTAGGTCTGAGGTGGTGAGCTCGTAGTCTGTTTGCATTGTGAATCTCTGATTTCTCACATGCCCTGATGTATGCATGATTGACCGAATTTATACACGAAATTGCTAGCTATAGGACCCACTCTTTCGGTGAACCATTGTGCATGTCTGGAGTGAAATTAATCATTATCATATAAGGCCTAAGTGAATCTTATTTTATGGCAATACGCATCTATCAAGTAATTTTTATAAGATTAAAAAAGCCACAGATATAAGCAACGTGAATTCCGTTAATTATTCTTTATACCTTATTCCTTATTCTCAAAATATTGGAAATGGTGGCAAAATTTTGGGCCAGAAATGTTTTTTCTGTGCCGAGTTTGAAAAAAGTGCTCCGAAAAAGTCTCGAACCTGTGCTCGGTCCGATTTTTTCCGGAAAATATTGCAAATGACCCCAAATTCGCAAGTGGCCAGCTGGGCGAAACATTTTGGTCCGAAAAGTTTTGGGTCGAGTTTGAAAAAGTGGTCCGAATATGACTCGACCCTGCGCTCGGTCCGCATTTGTTTTAGAAAATGTGGCAAATGACCACGGGAACGTACTTAACGGATATATCATAGCTAATGCTTGTGGTTCAGCTGTGGTTCGTTATTTACGCCAGCGTATACGTATGGTCATATTACGTAGCATGTACGACTATATTAAGTCTTGCATGTGTTGTTCACGGGTGCTTAAGGTCAGATTATTTTGCTTGCAATATGGGGTAAGACAAGGAGTACAATTTCCCTTTCCTCTGTTATATGTACATGTACATCAACAACCTAGAATCTCTTCTCGATAACTGTGCAGTTGAAGGTCTGCCGTTTGTGATCTGTTTTTGATAAATTCAGCGAATATTTAAAGGTATTATTTCAGCCAAACCTTGGCTGTTTATTTCACAGGAGTTTCTGGGATAACCTGTGTGTCGGCTCAGAACATGCGTGCCAATTGAGGAGAACACGCGAAGGATTTGTGTAAATGTTAGCCCAAACGACATTTCGAAGTAACGACTGCTTTGTTGTTTATTTCGAGGAATAATACCGCATCATATGAATTCAGCCCAAATATATTGACAGGTGTCAAGGGTCAAACTCAAAACTGAGCAATAAAAAACTAATATTAATAAATACCGAGTATATTTAATTTAACGCCAATGGGTCGTTTATGTGCGTTCAAGAGTGTATTTATGCCTAAAGCAAAGTGAAATAACGATCTTAAAATGAATTGGCCGGTATATTGTATTAGTTATCAGGGTTACCAGGATCGTAGTTGTATAAATTACAATATATTTTTATGCTAAGATAATTGCGTGGTAATTTGTTTGCAATGGATTGATCGGTATTCAGGTCCCATATATGGAAATTCCAAATATGGAAAGTGACGTGCGCAAAACAGCTGCATCTGGGTCAGATATATTTATAGCGAAGAAATGTTGTCAAATTGCACGTCTGAATACGCGTCTTATTCTCACTTATACCGTGTTTATATCAGTTTTATTCTATGTGTTGTTGTGTATTGTATTACTTTGATCAAGGTTGCGCTTTTGTTATTCTCACAAAAGGTAAATTTGATGCGTGTTTGATGCGTGTTTACATTTCAAAATTTCGTCGGCCATGTACAGTAACACTACAGTGCGACGGAATTCCATATCCTTAATTACGAGACTAATTTATCGAATGAGGTCAAATTTTCGCATATAAGAAGACTCGTATGTTATTCTGCACCATTCTGACGAGTGCTGAAATTCGCATTATTTTCGTTTTTATCGAAAAATAATCGTTCTCTATGTAAATTTTTTCAACCAAAAAAAAATTCATTGTTTTGCCAATTTCAAGCTAGTTTATAGCATGGTCATGGCATAATTTGACATAGCGAGTGTCGGTAGACGTTTCTTGAGTGTGCACAACAAATTTTGGTCCCAACGAAGCAGGCTAAAATCCTGAAATTTGTCAATTTTACTTTGCGTGTGAAGAAAATATTCATTTAAACTTCCAAAATTGGTTGAAATATGCTCAACAACATTCAGTTGAATGGTGACATTATTTATAGTCACCGACTAACTTCCACGATGAATCAAATTTGTTTTTATTGGTGACAATTATGTCGCGAGAGATAAAAATGTAAATTTTTTAAAGAAAATGTAAAATTTTAGCTCATTTTAAGACTTTAATTGCTTGTAGATCGGTGTTAATTATCCACGTCAATGATGTCATGTCACGCTTGTTAATAATTCATTTGTTCGGAAATACTTATTGGGGGTCGAAATGTATAAAATTTAACTACCACCACTTCCAAAAACAACACCAATAAACAATAACGCTCTTTGTTCCATGCAATGGAAATGGCTATTTATTGTCCTGATATCAGTGATATAAATGAATGCCTAAAATTAGTATTATCCTGAAATAAATTTATGCCACTTTGGCGAACATGGGAACCACGGTACAATTTATGCCATTTAGGCACACTTCAGAGTGAAATCAGGGCTTATATTTCGGCGAAAATCCAAATCTAGATTCTCGTAAATATTCTCGCAAATTACCCTGGATTCTCGTGAAAAAGTATATATGGATTCTCGCTAAATCAGATGAAATATATGCCTTGGAAATATAGCAAATCGTTTAATGCTTTATAATTTTTGTTTTTCGGAGATTTATATATATGCTTAAAGACATATTATGGACTTGTTATGGACTTTTTCAGGTGCGAGAAATTGATAAGTTAGTGCTCAGGGACTTTGCCAAATCACTGAAATTTTCCACAAAAATCTGCCACACCACTTCATAGAGAACATCGTCTGAACTACTCCAAATTGTAAATATTTACATCTCGATTCGGGGCGCAACTATCGGCTATAATTAAACAAAAATGATTTCGCCATCGAGAGTCATTGCATTTAACTAATATATAAGAATGACGTTGTGTATCATCCATTTGGATTAATATTCGTAACGAATAACTACTTTGAGAAAGATTATTCTTAATTTCTATTTGATCACTCTGCCCGGTGTCTGCCGGAGTGTTTCACATCACTTTAATCAAGGAAGACTGTTCAGAAAAACTGTATTTCAAGAAATCGTTTAATGCTTTAGAATTTTGGTTTTCGGAGATTTATATATATGCTTAAAGACATATTATGGACTTGTTATGGACTTTTTCGGGTGCGAGAAATTGATAAGTTAGTGCTCAGGCACTTTGCCAACCTGGGGAATTTTATCATTCTACTAACATCACTGAAAATTTCCCAAAAAATCTGCCACACCACTTCATAGAGAACATCGTCTGAACTACTCCAAATTGTAAATATTTACATCTCGATTCGGGGCGCGACTATCGGCTATAATTAAACATAAATGATTTCGCCATCGAGAGTCATTGCATTTAACTAATATATAAGAATGACGTTGTGTATCATCCATTTGGATTAATATTCGTAACGAATAACTACTTTGAGAAAGATTATTCTTAATTTCTATTTGATCACTCTGCCCGGTGTCTGCCGGAGTGTTTCACATCACTTTAATCAAGGAAGACTGTTCAGAAAAACTGTATTTCAAGAAATCGTTTAATGCTTTAGAATTTTGGTTTTCGGAGATTTATATATATGCTTAAAGACATATTATGGACTTGTTATGGACTTTTTCGGGTGCGAGAAATTGATAAGTTAGTGCTCAGGCACTTTGCCAACCTGGGGAATGTTATCATTCTACTAACATCACTGAAAATTTCCAAAATAATCTACCACACCACTTCATAGAGAACATCGTCTGAACTACTCCAAATTGTAAATATTTACATCTCGATTCGGGGCGCAACTATCGGCTATAATTAAACAAAAATGATTTCGCCATCGAGAGTCATTGCATTTAACTAATATATAAGAATGACGTTGTGTATCATCCATTTGGATTAATATTCGTAACGAATAACTACTTTGAGAAAGATTATTCTTAATTTCTATTTGATCACTCTGCCCGGTGTCTGCCGGAGTGTTTCACATCACTTTAATCAAGGAAGACTGTTCAGAAAAACTGTATTTCAAGAAATCGTTTAATGCTTTAGTATTTTGGTTTTCGGAGATTTATATATATGCTTAAAGACATATTATGGACTTGTTATGGACTTTTTCGGGTGCGAGAAATTGATAAGTTAGTGCTCAGGCACTTTGCCAACCTGGGGAATGTTATCATTCTACTAACATCACTGAAAATTTCCAAAATAATCTACCACACCACTTCATAGAGAACATCGTCTGAACTACTCCAAATTGTAAATATTTACATCTCGATTCGGGGCGCAACTATCGGCTATAATTAAACAAAAATGATTTCGCCATCGAGAGTCATTGCATTTAACTAATATATAAGAATGACGTTGTGTATCATCCATTTGGATTAATATTCGTAACGAATAACTACTTTGAGAAAGATTATTCTTAATTTCTATTTGATCACTCTGCCCGGTGTCTGCCGGAGTGTTTCACATCACTTTAATCAAGGAAGACTGTTCAGAAAAACTGTATTTCAAGAAATCGTTTAATGCTTTAGAATTTTGGTTTTCGGAGATTTATATATATGCTTAAAGACATATTATGGACTTGTTATGGACTTTTTCGGGTGCGAGAAATTGATAAGTTAGTGCTCAGGCACTTTGCCAACCTGGGGAATGTTATCATTCTACTAACATCACTGAAAATTTCCAAAATAATCTACCACCCCACTTCATAGAGAACATCGTCTGAACTACTCCAAATTGTAAATATTTACATCTCGATTCGGGGCGCAACTATCGGCTATAATTAAACAAAAATGATTTCGCCATCGAGAGTCATTGCATTTAACTAATATGTAAGAATGACGTTGTGTATCATCCATTTGGATTAATATTCGTAACGAATAACTACTTTGAGAAAGATTATTCTTAATTTCTATTTGATCACTCTGCCCGGTGTCTGCCGGAGTGTTTCACATCACTTTAATCAAGGAAGACTGTTCAGAAAAACTGTATTTCAAGAAATCGTTTAATGCTTTAGAATTTTGGTTTTCGGAGATATATATATATATGCTTAAAGACATATTATGGACTTGTTATGGACTTTTTCGGGTGCGAGAAATTGATAAGTTAGTGCTCAGGCACTTTGCCAACCTGGGGAATGTTATCATTCTACTAACATCACTGAAAATTTCCAAAATAATCTACCACACCACTTCATAGAGAACATCGTCTGAACTACTCCAAATTGTAAATATTTACATCTCGATTCGGGGCGCAACTATCGGCTATAATTAAACAAAAATGATTTCGCCATCGAGAGTCATTGCATTTAACTAATATATAAGAATGACGTTGTGTATCATCCATTTGGATTAATATTCGTAACGAATAACTACTTTGAGAAAGATTATTCTTAATTTCTATTTGATCACTCTGCCCGGTGTCTGCCGGAGTGTTTCACATCACTTTAATCAAGGAAGACTGTTCAGAAAAACTGTATTTCAAGAAATCGTTTAATGCTTTAGAATTTTGGTTTTCGGAGATTTATATATATGCTTAAAGACATATTATGGACTTGTTATGGACTTTTTCGGGTGCGAGAAATTGATAAGTTAGTGCTCAGGCACTTTGCCAACCTGGGGAATGTTATCATTCTACTAACATCACTGAAAATTTCCAAAATAATCTACCACACCACTTCATAGAGAACATCGTCTGAACTACTCCAAATTGTAAATATTTACATCTCGATTCGGGGCGCAACTATCGGCTATAATTAAACAAAAATGATTTCGCCATCGACTCGATGGCATCGAGAGTCATTGCATTTAACTAATATATAAGAATGACGTTGTGTATCATCCATTTGGATTACTATTCGTAACAAATAACTACTTTGAGAAAGATTATTCTTAATTTCTATTTGATCACTCTGCCCGTTGTCTGCCGGAGTGTTTCACATCACTTTAATCAAGGAAGACTGTTCAGAAAAACTGCATTTCAAGATCACCAAACAACTTTCCTTTTTAGGGCCACCACATCTTTCCAAAGATGTACTTCTTCCATTTTGCTATCAAAGACCGAAAAATGTCGTTAAACTAGAGATCCAAATACCCACTAAGGGCCCCTATATCTTGAAATATTAAAGACCGAGAATGTCGTTAAACTATAAAGACCGAAAAATGTCGTTAAACTATAGAGATCCAAATACCCCCTATATCTTGAGATATTATAAAGACCGAAAAATGTCATTAAACTATTAAAGACCGAAAAATGTCGTTAAACTAGAGATCCAAACATCCCGATCCCCTATTTTTTTTAGACAATTAAGAACGAAATATGTCGTTACACCATTAATACATAATTTGTGTTTATGAAAGTCTGGCACCCATTAGCAGTTTGTTTTCAGTACATTTTAATATTCATTGGAACGTAAACAATTATTCGCTGACAGAAATCATGTTAATATCGCCTTTCGTTACTGGTTTCCTCTACTCAAATATTTCTCACTGCTCAATACTTATAATTAAAAAAAATGTTCTGTGTTTTGTGTCACTTCTTAATAGCATTATGTATTCTGCTATTGGCAAGAAACAAAGTTGCAGTATACCTTAAAGGTACGGAAGGCCTTGGTGGGTATCCTGTGAACATATTTCCACCTGTCAAAAACCGCTGCAAACGAAAATAATATTCAAATATAGACATACTTTGTTAATATACAAATGAGAAATATCTCATAAACAGTATGTTATTGTCGTAAATTTGACGATTGTTTGACAAAGCATAAAAAGTTACTTTCTTGGTGTTTCTTTATATTATGATGGTAAACATAAAGAGCGTTCTTTGTTGCTCAATTCCTTATTTGGAAATAATAAAGAGCGTTTATACCATTTGTGTGTGATTAGCCAGTAGCATTGTGCTGCCTTCTATAACACAATCAGACTCTTGTTTAGGTAAAATTTAGTAGGTCTTTATGTGAGCATGATGTTTACGCGATAGTGATCGTATATTTGAACCAATATGTATGCCTTTTAATATTTTTCTGTTTACGGTGTTTGGAACAAATATGAATATTTTCGACAACTAAGCCCCCTCGTCCCTTTAATATAACATCCCTCATCCAATAATCTCCAAATTGCATATCTAAGTTCAATCCTAGTTACACGTCACGCCGCCCCTCATCATTTGCCAATTGTACACCCTTTTTTTGCTGCTGCTGCTGCAACTGTTCAATTTCTTTTAAAATTATTGAAAAAATGGCCCTCCCGCCCGCCGACATTTACTTCTGATTTTGTTTTATCATCGGTCCGCACCAAAATTGAGCACACGTCCCTATATAATATACCTATTTAAACCGAGTATACACGGTGGTGTAATAGATCAACCGTTAATTTAACCGTTTAGGTAGCATATTTCCACGTATACGTTATCACGACAAATCCCTGCTGATCTGTTATTAATGAACCAAACACTTAACATGTCAACACACTCTGGCCCGCCAATGCTACAGTGTATAAACGTAACGGGGCAAATATGCACATTATATTGGCAGCTAACGAGAGCATTCATCATCGGCAATCTGCTCACCTCTTTTATCCGATACGATAGAAACTAAACGATTTGTTACTTCTAATTACCCGTACTTAATTACACTACTTGCGTGTTAATAAAGTACGACCCCATTACCACTAAATGTGAAACATGGGATTTAGAACATTAATATTCACTCTTACATATTTCCACATTCAAGGTGTAATCGTATGTCAGTTGTAACGTTGTGAAACTGCAACCGAACTGAATTATTCTATGCTAAATAGTTCATGGCTGACCTGATGCATGCATCTTAGTTTTCTTGTGTGTACTGTACACCGATGAGACGGTTATCCATGCCGAGAGTGTAGAATGAGCACTGAACGCATTCGGCAAATACGCTGACCATTATTGTCGATAAAACTAAAGCAATCGTGTTCTGTAACGGTAACGAAGATGACATGGAACGGTTGTCCCTTACGGCGATTATGTTGCTAGTATGGCATTTTGGGTGCCGACGTTTTTCAAAATGGAAGGTTTTGTCAAGCCATTAACAAGATTGTGGCTCTAGGCAAGACAGCGAACTACAGCTTTTTGGATCAAACTGAAAAATTACAATTGAATATATAACGATTTGATATTAACCCTATTTTATAAGACTATCGAATCAATAGTATTGTACTGCAGTGAGATCTGGGATATGGAACATTTACACGAGCTTCTCGTCAAGGATGTTACAATTAAGCAGATTATAAAAGCGAAAAGAGGTAACCCAACATTCATGGAGTATGGTGAAATTAAATGCAAATGTCGCATGTTGAATGTCTAGAGACGCATTCTTGAAGATAAATATTCTCAAATCGTAAGCATGTTGTATACATGTTGTATTCGATAAACAAAACTAATAAGCGTATGGCCTGGTTATTCAGGGGCTAATTGACTTGTTCGGTCAAAACCATGTATGGAGTGTCCAGGCCATTCATGTTGGCTCTGATAATACATATCAAGGACATATTGAAAGACAAATTCATTCAGAAATGGTGGTATGACATTGATTGTTCTTCACGGGGTCAGTTTTATAGAAATTGTTATAGAAAATTTGGCTACGCGAATTGTCACATGTACTGTGTTATGATAATAAGGGCAGCTAGTTATAGACTAAGCGTCAAAACGAGAATGTGGGCCAAGCAGGCAAGCGGGGTAAATATTGTTCGATATGTGATCATACAGACATAGACGACCAGTATCATCAAGATAGTATGCGTGATGAAGCAACGGCGATAATGACGACGATGACAATATTGATGATGATGACGATGTTGTTGTCATTTTTGTTGTTGTTAGTGGTGGTGATGATGATGATGATGATGATGATGATGGTGACGGCGTTGGTAATGCTGACGATTACTGTGACGATTATGAGGTCGATGATGACGATAACTATCACGAGAGATATGACGATGTGATATTCGTGAAGACCATTATGATGACGAAGATAATAGCGATGGCAATTACGACGATAATAATGACGACGAAGATAATGGTGACGATAAAAATCATGATGATGTGATGTTGGCAATCAAGAGGATGATGGCGACAACGACGATAATGACGACGATGATGACTATGATGACGACAATGACGGAGCAGATAATGACAACTATATTGTGATTGAGTCATTAATTGATTAAAGCATTAATTTTAATACGCTGCCGTGTAAACTTGAGTTTACGAGAAATACATAAGTCAAAATCGCCTTGATTTATTATGGACATGCATCTAGGTCTTGTGTTATTAAGTAACAGTCGTGCATGCATGGCCAAACTCATTGATATATGGTCGAGAGGAGAAATAGACAGACTACAGGGTCTGAGTTTGATTAATGAATTGAGGTGCATGAGAGTTCTGTGTTAGGTATGGATATTCTTCCGCTCTGGTCAGGCTTAAACTGTGCAATCGTGCATGCACTACACTGAGCTATAGAGACATTGGTTGGATATGTCTAGCCATTGTAGATATAATATATTACGATCTTTCCAAGATATATATATAAGCTAGCCCAGTTGGTTGGTATCGAAAGCTCGATACAATTAATACAATTCATATTGCAGACTGGTAATTTGGGTTCTATACAAACACACCATGCAGCACTCAGCATATATGTACACACAGCAGCGAAATGGTCACAATTTAGTTTGGTGTGCTGTCATCGAATTCGATACATGTATATGATTGACTTCGATCTGGATTAATTTGACAATTCGATCGCCACTACAATTGCGCTGCAGTGTCCATTAAATTACAGGATTCAACAGACATCATGACAAAAGCATCACAAGACAAATCGTGAGTAATAAAATTAAATTGATTCAATCGATACCCCACGTCTAGAGATGTGGCTAAAGTGTCTTCCCTAGGTGTGTCCGACATGGGAATTTCCAACTGGACCCCATGCACTTGATCCATAAACCAGAATTCTGATAATTGCCAAGTGCGGTAAATTCCATTCCCCTTGAGTTGGAATTTTCCAACTGGTACATCAAGGTTAAATACTGTTACAAATTTCCAAATTAATACCCCCTATATGATTATACAATTTCCGACTGAATGCATTTTCAGCCCAAACATTGACCAAAATAATATGTGACTTTTGGTCTAAAACAACATATTTCACAATAACTCTACTTGTTGGAAAATCAAACTAACAGAACAATTTATATTCCTATTTTGGTGTATTCCAACTAATATACTGAAGTTAACAAAATTGACAAATGCTGGACGGTGGGGGGGGGGGGGGGGGGGGGGGTGACACCCTCTCAAAACAGCATGTCGCCACGTCCCTGACCCCCCCCCCCCCGCGTGTTTCATTTTTGTATTATGTGAAACATAGGGGCAATCTGAGATTATTGGTTTTCTTACTTGCAATGCGGAGTGTATACTAATCCGCGTTATTGATTGGTCACGAACGGCAGGTTACCAAGACACACCGAGAACAGGTTATTGATGATTAGAACACCGAGAAGCGGGGAGTGAAAATCCAAACCCACCTAACTTAGTCTGCTCTTGGCTTTTCTCATTCTTCGAAAAGTCTCTCACGGATTGCGTCTTGGTGGTCTACCGTTTCAAACGTCTCTTGTTGCGTGAACATGAATATTTTAGATTTGACTAATATGAACACGAAAAACTGGAACAAAATATTGCAGGTGTACATATAATTTATTCCGCTGTTCTAGTTTGCGTTTACCGCCGTTGCGATATCATGAAAGCAGAGTTTTTAACAAGTTCTTACCACATCATGTCTTGTCAGATCCGTATACCACAGGCTTCAAACTGATATACGGAAAATCCTTCTGTACCCGATATGTGCATTAAATAGAACAAGAGCACGCCGTCGGGGCGTGGCATAATACGCCCGTTTCTGGAGTAGGGTGGGGCATGTAGACATAACCCATATTTGAACTTGATCTGTATACCAAATTTGGTTCAGTTTACTCGATTCAATCTAAAGTTATCATCCGGAAACCGCAAATCAGGTAAAATCTAAGTCGAAAAAGGGGCATAACTCAGTCAAAATCATGCGGCCGAAACCCATATTCGAACTTGATCTGTATTTTGGTGTGGTAAACTAACATACCAAATTTGGTTCAGTTAACTGGATTCAATCTAAAGTTATCATCGGGAAACCAAAAGCGGACGGACGGACGGACAACCCATTTACATAATACGACCGTTTTTTCAAACGGGCGTATAAACATGCAAAATAAACAAAAACACTTAACAAATAAAAAAGATAGGACTGCATGCCGCTTGCATGTTGTTGATATGTGTACATCAGTTCCTCTGCTTTATTGTCTATTACATATACATTCCAGGCGAGGGTACGTACAAACTACAAGGTGGAGCCCAGTCCCCTGCTATGGTGGTCTGACCACTGTCAGAAGAGTTTTGTCGGTTACAATTTATTCTGGTTCTACCTAGCCAATTTCCAAATGAATATGGACAGTTTGGTTTCTCAGAATAATGCAAAACGATTTGCAACAGACAAAAGTCTTAGATAAAAATGAGTGATTTCCTCACATGATCTGTACGCGATGGTAGTTCTCAAACCAGCGTAGCAGGGGTCAGAACTCTGCCTTGCAGTTTGTGGTCTGCGCACTATATATCATCACCATTCTAGGATCCGTGTGTATGGGCCTCGCACCCATCATGCACCTCTGGTTTGTTGTTTACTATAATTCCAGGCGACCGTCTGCGCCGTATATATCACCATTCTAGGATCCATGTGGGTGTGTCTCGTTCCCATCTTGCAGCTCTGGTGTGTTGTTAACTATATTATTCCAGGTTACCGTCTGCATCGTATATCATCGCACTTCTAGGATCCGTGTGGATGGGCCTCGTACCCATCATGCACCTCTGGTTTGTTGTTTACTATATTCCAGGCGACCGTCTGCTCCGTATATCACCGCAATTCTAGGATCCGTTTGGATGGGCCTCGTACCCATTGTGTACCTCTCGGGAGTGTCAGTCATCACTGTTGAGATTATTCAGGTGTTCGATATAAACCGCACTTTGGGACTGAACATTCAGACTGTATACGGAGGGGTCATGGCACTGGCCTGTGAGTATCAACTAATTTATTACCACCAACCCGAGACATGTGCTCCGGAAATCTATTTGCAGCAACATTATACTGCTATCTCTAATGCTATATTTTCAAGTTACTGCCAATCCGATGCGCGAAATTCGACGATAACTTTATTTGTATGTACTTCACGAAAATAATCGTTCATGTTGATAATAGAAATTCAACCGAAACACATATATATACAGATCCTTATATGAAAATGAGTGGACAGATCTATTTCAGTTATTGCCTGCTATTGTTGTGACTTTTCTTTCTGGTCATTGGCGCGCACTCAATGGTTCTTGTTGAGCAGGCTGGTTGCTTGTCCAAAACTGCGAAAATCTCAAAACGTATATATAGTAAATGTTTTCAATTTCGAGCAATCTTTATATATGTAGCCCCCAATTGTATGGGGCTACATATATATAGGGTGGGAGGGGAGTGTGCCATCATACAAGCACTATCGCATACCTGACCCTTTTGTACCATATGTCTTCCAACCCTTGTGGAAATGCTTTATAAACATAATGGATGCATAGATTGTACCAGCTAGACTGCACTGATGCTTTAAACTTTACTTAAAAGTGCTACACGAGGGAATTGCATGCATGATACTAGAACATTCAACAGCAGAATTATAACAAAGAAACCCATAAATTGAATATTAATAAAACATATTAAAACCAAGAATAAATGTCGGGATGCAAGACAAACATACTACAATTTCGATCTCCCATACATGTTCACTGTGCGACGGTCGGATTAGCATCGGCTCGCACAAACAACATCGTGCAAAATGGCAGTAATAGGGCCCGTATTATATATATGTTACTAGCAGGTGACCCGACTTCGCCCGGGATTTGACCTTGAATTGACCATTTTGAAGGTCAAGGTCACGTCGGGGTCACGATTTGACCCGTCGAAAACACTCCCCCGACAAAAGTATCCCTAGGTATAAAATTTCGTCGAAATCCGTTAATTTTTTAATTTAATTTGAGTTAATTCTGCCTTTTTAATCAAGAGAAATGACGGTACCCGTCCCGTGATGGTACCCGTCCCTAAAAGAGGTATGTTTGTGGGTACCCGTTTCAAGGTGAAGATCACCTCGGGCGGAAAAACTTACCCGATGAAAATCTCCCCCGTTCCTTGGAACCCCTAAGTACGAAGACAGAAATAAGAATCACACAACACGCTCATGTCTGGATACAGACACACTCGCGTCTGGTCCCAGTCATAATAATCACATTACACGCATACGCTCTTTATCAACGACACTGCGGATACGAACGCTCTTTAACTATCAACGCGATTAACACCACGGTGCCAATGACGGTCATTTTGGTGACTGGAAATGGAGAAGGAGTGCTCTGACGTTATCAGAAGCGGTGCGATGACACTTCATGTGTGATTTTACCCTTAGATATGAAGTTTGGGCTCAATCCGTCCGGCAGTTTTCCCGGCCATAGCTAACAGACAAACAGACAGAAGTCCCAAAATATATATTAGATAGCTTGGATGCACTCAATTAATACAATATTAAAGACCCATACCAGTTTCGTAATTCCCAACATACTTATTTTAGAAAGTGACAATTGGAACATAGATGTTAAACGTTTGACACTTACCTTCAAGTCAACAAGAACGACAAGGCGAGTCCTCTCTCCATATCAAAACAAACACAATATCGTGACGTACATGTACATCACGAGGAATGCGGGTTTCCCATGATTGCCGTTTGCCGTTTGAACGGGAAACTTGTATTTCGCAATCTGCCTATATGTTAGCAATTTATTTCGTGTTGAAAAAATCATCCCCTTCTCCCGAAAACCAGCTCATTATCTGCTTATAATAGAATTAGTTTTAGGTCTATAATCTGCTTAGAATAGCTCACTGTCCACTCGGCAATCAAAGGCGACACATTTATGACCCCACTTGATCAATCGATAATTTTATGTTTGAGTGACAGCGTGTCACTTTCAAATTTAGGCCTGTATGTTATTACGCTCGTTTGTATACTTCTACATACTTATGGTGGTTCTCCTGTGAAATGACGGATTATATTATAAAGAAA
This sequence comes from Siphonodentalium dalli, assembly GCA_032622095.1. Lineage (NCBI taxonomy): Eukaryota > Metazoa > Mollusca > Scaphopoda > Gadilida > Siphonodentaliidae > Siphonodentalium > Siphonodentalium dalli. Next base: position 135,188,078 of record CP136062.1, on the reverse strand, counting down.
TAACTCTTGTTTCCATTAAAGTTATGAGTTATAAGCGAAAATATTGAAGACGTGCGCACGTTATATAATTTGTCTCCATACCTTTTCGGTCATAAATGCATTTATAACCTTAAAGATACGGGCGCCGTCGGCTATATTCATCTCCGTCAAAAACCGCCATAAACAGAAATAATGGTAAAATATAGACATACTTTGTTCTTGTACCAATCAGAAATATGGCATAAACAGTATGTTATTGTCAAATGATTTTGCTTTGTTATGTAAACAAAAGCGAAAAAACGTTTTACAGAACCTGACTTTTGTTTAGATCCGGATAAACATAAAGAGCGTTATTTGTTACTGTTTTCCTTATATGTAATTAATAGAGAGCGTTTATATCATTTGTGTGTGATTAACCAATATAATTGAGGTGTGCTATGTAAACAGAAGCAAAACTTCTGTAACACGAGCAGGCTCTTGTTTACGTACACCACCGTACGTCTTGACGACAATATACTATTTACGCGCTGATTATGTTTGGCATATGAGCGGAACGGTATATATTTTGGTGTTCCTTCTGTTGATGGCGATTTGAACAAATATAAATATTTCTGCAACGAACACCGCCCGTGCCTTTAAGGTTATGAGTTATAAGCGAAAAGATTGAAGACGTGCGCACGTTATATAATTTGTCTTCATACCTTTTCGGTTTCTGTTCGATCATAACTGCATGTATAACCTTAATTGATACACGAGTTACAGTAATGCTCTAAATAATCGACTCCTTAACCACAGCAGAATTATGGGTAACTTTTCAGGATTTAGTCAGAAATATGGCTTGTTGCCATTAATCGGAAAGCTCTCAGCCATATTTCCGACTAAATCCTGAAAAGTTACCCATAATTATGCTGTGGTTAAGGAGTCGATTATTTAGAGCATTACTGTATTTCTTAAATATCAAAATACCGCTGATCGATTGATATTGTTACAGTTTGTGTTGGTGGATTAGCTGTTCCGAAATTTGGAGCTGGGAAATCGACGTTAGTTGCTACAGTGTGCTTCAGCTCGGGTCTAATAGCCAGCTTCTTCTTAGATGCACCAGAATTTTTAATAGCCACAGTGAGCGCCATCCCAGGTCAGAGCATTCAAATATGTTTATATGCCCGCAGAAATGCACTCTGAGTGACTCTAAATTGATTCCAGAATTTAGTTATTTTTGTATTGTCATTTTTATTTATTTACTTATAACCAACAGAAATAGCATTACCAATTTTAGCATCATGAAACAATTTTGCAATATAGAATGCATAATACGAGACTCAAAAACATTATTTTACGGTATTTGTTTGGAATAAAATGTTTTAATTAGTTATTTAATAACACTATACTTGTAGCAGATTTTTAAAATATGTGGCACTTACTTACCAACCGAAATATGAGCTTGTGCACACGTACAAACATAACAGTCAGATAATTTCCATAAAATAAAGTATATTTTGATTCATAAGAACTTAATAAGAATTGTTTTGTTCAGAAATCCACATCTTATAGTACCAAAACGTATTTGCACATAGAAAGTGCAGATCAAGTCTGCCCAAGATACAATCAAGTTATAAATGAAGACTTCGTGATAATAGAAAGGAAATTCATGTCCAGTCACATACTCCTGATCGGGTCAAATTATACCCCCTTCATACGAACTACAACATTTTTAATGCAACACAAACTTTTATAAGCAGGAGTGGTAGGTTTTAGTTGTTATAACTGAAATCTTATACCAATTCGAAATTGTATCAACAATTGATGACCTTGTGCTTTGATTAAGTGGATTTCCAACAGTCATCAGTAGTCCTAATAATTTAAAACGAAAAGAACATTAAATTTAGCAGTGAAAATGTTGCGTTAAATTTTGATATTCACCCCACAGTTGTAGCACACACACACTCACCCTATACCATGCCCTGTGTATCTCACTCTCTCTTTGTCCTCTGATCTAAGCAGATTCATCCAATTTTTTTTTACTATTATTATCATTTTATGCATATCCTGTCCTCTTCAACTTGGCCTCTTGTCATCCACTCTTCTTATATACGCCATGTCTTTTTCTTTTCCGAGGAGATAACTCAACATAAGCGATGACTCGCTTGTTAGATCCTCTTCACCCTCATCTATTCTAAATCATGTCATAAAACATTTGTAAACAATATTCTATGTTTTGAGGTAGAAATAGATATTGTTTAAACCAAAACGTATTTAATTTAAATTTTCAAAAGTGAGGGTGTCAGTTGTGACTCGACTTCAACAGAAAGTAAACTACTATGTTTGGTACCGATTGTAGTGTCTTGTTTACACATTAGGTCAGGTTCACTCAACCACCCAAGCATACAATTTAACATAGCCAACATGGTTCAAATCCCAGTCAGGATTAATCAAGAGATTGTTCAATAATAAAAGCCCACTGGCAGAAATAAACTAAATACAGTGATAGTCAAACAGAGCCGTGCGATACCTGGTTGTGACATTTAAAAATTCAAACACTCACTTCAAACACATAAGAATAAAGGCATGTTATTGTGGCATAATGTATGAGTTTCTCGACAAAACATTCTTCATATATATTTCCCAAATCGGGATTTACTTTTACTTATGGAAATTGCTCAACTACAAATCATGTGCCTGTGCACAAAGTAGGTTTTCAATTGCGACGAAAGTTTCCAATTTCTGTCACAGGTAAAGTGTTATTTACTGTATATAATGCATGTATAGCTGTTTTAGCCACTCCTGTAAACTGTGTGCCATTTTTATTCTATTTTAAAATATATCAAACATGTCCATATTGGAGTGGTTTGGTTAAACCTTAAGTGTATATTACAAGCTATCGGTCATACCGTACGGCATTGGTGGGATACCTTGTTACCATATCTTAAAATGTTATTTGTATTAACATATGTCTTACTATACAATGTAATAGACGGTCGTATTGGGTGACTAATTCATCCACACTAGTCATTTATTTAGAACCAATACCAATTTTGCATACATATGAAACGTTTGCTTCGAATATATCGACACTAAAACACAAATGAATTTAATTACAATATATTTGATGTGGGAAATTGCGATGCAAATCTGCACATAATATACAGTGAAGCAAAACAAAATGAATTTACATTTTATGTTCGGAATAAAATTATGAGAAATGTATTTATTTGTTTGTTTGTTTTTGTTAAATTTTCTGTTAGAGTATTCACACAATGCGTTTCCACATAAACATGTATAGATAAGCTTTTCCTCATTGTAGCTCTTGGTGCAGGGATATTGTTCACGACTTCTTTCTTCATCGTCAACAAATACTCCATGAACCAGAAACGCATATGGCTCACATTTCAAACTGCTTCTTCGACAATAGCAGCGGCTGTCAGTCCAGTCCTTGTCGACTGCCTCATCGAGGCATATTCTTGGAGAGGTGCATGTCTCATATACTCCGGAGTTGCTATTCAAACGCTGCCGATAGCTCAGTACGTTACGTACCTGGAACGACGCGAGAAGAAGTCAAACAATTCAGACATTAATTTACCTTATATGGACATATTGAAGAAAACGTGTCGTCTGCGCATCATATATACTGCCACGTGCGTTGCAATAATAGCTTTCGCAAATTTAAGGATACCTGCATTCCTTGTTGACCTGGTTACAACAAAAGGATTCACGATATCTCAAGGCGCTCTGTGTCTTACGATATACGGTGTCGCCGGGCTATTCAGTCAGATATTACTGGGAATTATGAACGCATGTAAAGTTCAAGTTGCACCGATGATTATATTATGTCTAGCCACGTTGCTTATGGCCGTTCCGTTCGTACTATTGACACTCGTGGCCGAATATATTCAGTTAGCAGGGGTCTCTGCAATTGCTGGAGTCCTGACGGGATTTATTAGTCCAAACCTTTTGATAGTCGTAGGCGAGGAAGCTGATCTAGAAATTTCGTCGGTTGCTATGGGAATAATCGGCTTGATTGATGGCGTCCTCACAATAGCGAGCGGTCCAATATCCGGTATGGTTTATGAACATTTTCACCACTTTGTAGTTTTGTCCATTCAAATATTTTAAAGTTCAACGGTCCGGTTTGACACCATGAATCTATCATTGGTACATTTTAATACAAAGATATGTAACAGAAAATAATTAGTCCGTTTCAATGAGCACATTAATAAGGGGTTCTCATCGTCAGATATGGACCTTCAATAGAAGTTTCAACACGGTGTGAATATGTCAGGCCAACAAAAATTCCAATGTTCTTCTTTGATAAATAGCGAAATTCTATTGTTCCCGAAAATCATTATATAATACTATGATCGGTGCATTCACCTTGCTGTACAGTTTCGGGTTTTCGTGCATGTTTCGATTTATTGAATTTTATAAATTCTTGCGATAGTTAAGTTTTTCTTTAGCTGTTTATCGGTATAAAGTGGATACTCGTATATCAGTTATCAGTAAAACGGGTTATATTTGATTTCTATTGATATCTCCTGGAGGGACATTGAACATTCCAACAGTTTTTGTTGGTGCCAACTTGGTGTGATACAATTGTATAGTATGTATGTCACGAGTTCATATTTTCGGCGAGATATAATAAATAGAGCATGCCTTGTCGTTGACTACGCGGGTATAGTGTCCGGTGTGGTGGGTATATGTCACTCCGCTTCACTAAACCAACCTACTGGGCGCTACATTCGCGTAGTCAACTCCAAGCCATGCTCTATTAATTAAATATTATATACGTAGAGTCCCCAGAGTATCATACTGATTGGACGAAGCGCGATTACGTGCAAAAGAGTAGTTGTGAATATTATCGTCTGGGCTATATAGTCTTGGCACTGTTACCCGTCTGCTGACATCATCGCACCAACGGTGATATCACCAGGCTTGTAATAGTTCAAAGACTACAGTCGGGCGATAGTTCACTTGTCTGGCAATGGTCAACACTACTCTCTGACACGTGCTCGCGCTTCGTCCAATCAAAAGACAGTTTGACTCTCTGTGCACTCTACGTATATTGTAATATGTTATGGTTGCAGGTTTCATACGAGACACCACGGGCAGCTATGATCTATACCTCTACAGCTTAGCAGCACTGTTGGTCCCTCCTGCACTTGTGACAATGGCGTTGCACATGTCACGTTCACGCAACCCGGAGACAGGAGATGGAAACGGACATGGTGGTGAAGTTAGAGAGACGGAAACATATGTCACGCATATATGATGCCATCAATATAGAACTTGGTTGCATCTGAAGAAAGTACCATATCAGGCTCATGATACAACCAATAAAAACTTTTAGTTTATTATTTGTTTTCCTGTTGTCTTTTTATTGGCTACATGTCATACGTATAGCGCAATATACACCGACGAACACAGAGTGGAACAATATAGGGTGTATAGTCTAGTTCACGGTATAGTACTGGTGTCAACTCTGCTGTTGGTATTTTACCATAACATTTACATCTTATATTTTGCAGTGAATAAAAATATAGCGGTATAGGATGGTCTTCCGAGTCTAATTTTATGTCATATGAGAATGTTGTGGAATGGCTGGGGACCATCAGGTTGTCATCCTTCTCTGACTAATTTAAAGGCTTCAGATTCCTTATTTATAATGTTTACACACAAATTCAGAAGTGTGGCCGATTATTTTACTCGGCGTGCGGGGAAAGAATACCATCCCAATCAGGTACCCCATAGTACGAGTACATGTTCCTGGACAGGTACACAGGAGTAACTTGGCGGGTATCAGAGTTCGCGTTAAAATAATTACCATTTGGCAAATATATTTTCAGTTGGCAAAGTTTTGGCAAGTCTCTTTATAAATCCTCAACAAGGTAGGAAAATATTGGTCAATCAATACCATTCACTCTAACATTACAATTGTATTAGTGGTGTTTTATTCGGTTTAGGAAAAGTTAACACCTGTATTACGATGCAGTTAATCTGATAACGTTACACTATCGATGTGTGGGTGGATTGCTAGCATTTATTGCGGTAGTGTTTTTATAGCTAATCCTCTTTTGATGTGTCATTCTGATGAAGCAACCCTTCAATAATTGTATTGTTCAGTCATGGTTTGTTGTAGGATAAACCATGGTTTGTTGTAGGATAAACCACAACAAAGAGGCATTACTAATTAATAACTAGCTGCTTTCATATATATATCAATATCAATAGTCGTTCAAACAGCGATTGTTGAAAGATAAGACTCAATGTTTCTGAAACTGATACTATCATCGATAGCATTTGGCAATTTCTAAAATAATTTAGCAAAAAATATTTTCATTTGGCAAATTAATTGGCGAAAATAAATTCCAGTTCAGTGCAGTACCTGCACCGGCACTCCAGATTGCCAACATTGTGGTACTCCACATGGGAGAGGTATTGTTATGTATTACATGTATGTTATTGTATTATTATGAGTGTAAGTGCTCGAGGGCTTAAACTTTGAAGGTTCAAATTCTCCGTCGTGACATGGATGATGCATTACATATCGAGTATAACAGAGATGTGATTTGAGTAAGCGGCTTCAAATAACTCAACGCGTGATTTAAATTTTTCAACATATCAGGTAGACCGACCAGAGTGCCCAAAGATGTGGAAGTATTTGGAAGAAGCGTCCAGAGAGGAATTCCGGAGACGTCTATTAAGATATGGCGTCCCCTTCGCTGCCTTTATTGTCGGCGTTGTAGCAACAACCATCGTTGCCGTTCTGATACGTCAAGTTTCATCGAATTTCTCAGCATATCCAGTTAGGGAAAAGGGAAATAATCGCATTATAAACAATCAAGACAACATCCATGAATTGAAGATGGGCATATTATTAGATCGCTCCGGCAAAATCGGGGGTACATGGAGGTTTAATACTGGATGCCAATTTTGAGCCCCGAGGAGGACCCCAGGGACCAAAGAGACATTCATGTATTCAATTGATGCTAATGGGTCATAGTAGCCACATATTATGGTCCATATCAGTTTCGTTTCAAAGTTCTGCCAATTTCCTTTCAAAGTGACAAATTTGGTTCCAATGAGTTGGAATATTCATAAGTACAGGTTTGCCTCATTTACATTGCACAGATCTGCTCATTTCTTGTTGAAATATGACTAGAATCATAGTGGTCACATTTTGCCATGAAGAGGAAGTAGAATTTATGCGCACGCACTGCTTCCTTTCAGAAATGAAATACTTTACCAACGATAGAATCGTGTCCTGAATTCCGTACGAAGATAAGTTTTGAATTAGTCGGCACTGAATCGAACGCTTTCTTGAAATCTAATTCCGAAGAGATGTATTCAACGTATTCTAGAAGCTGTGTTTTACAGGATCGTGTCTTCCTGAACCCGTGTTGACATGGAGTAAACAGACATATCATTTCGTGTGTTATAATATGGCTCCCTGACGAATGTTTCCATTACATAAAATAGAATACAGGTCAGGCTTACGGGTATGTAGTTCCCCTGTTCCATGTGCGAACCCTTCTTGTATATGCACGTGACTGGCATCTCTCCAAATTTCCGGAAGTACTCATGCCATCGATCGATTAAACAGGATCATATCAGTGGGCGTGGTTTGCAGATGAAATTACCCACCGTTGAATTATGGGTTCAAGGGGGGGGGGGGTATACTGGTATAATTCCATGCTCGGAGAAAATTGTTTTCTTTTCCACAGGCCACCAACTGTAACATTTATCAAGGTGAGAGGAAACCATCTGACAGCAGTCCAGAAACACGCAAGATCTAGAAATAAAGAGTGAACGAGGGGGATAAGTGAGAAGGAGACATGCGTGAAACATTTAAGAACATAAATGGCCAATTCACAGACTTATTCTAAAAGAGAATATAAGAATACAGAGCTAATTAGATATTCACATCAATCAGTTGCAAATGCAATGCCATGAGCGTCACATTTACTCTCAAAATCACAAAGAGGCGACCAATTATTATTAAACTTGCCGAGGAAGAAGGATTGAGTAATCTGAAGTTACAAACATACTTTCAGAAGCATCAGAGGAGATTGTGGTGAAGTTTTACAATGGTGATATGGTATCACAGAGAGAGAGCGAGAGAGAGAGAGAGAGAGAGAGAGAGAGAGAGAGAGAGAGAGGAGAGAGAGATGAGAGAGAGGGAGAGAGGGAGAGAGAGAAGATAGAGAGAGAGAGAGAGGAGAGAGAGAGAGAGAGTGGTATCCAGAGATCGGAGTGGGAAATCGTACATACAAAATGATATCTGATTTGTTCAAAACTCACAACCTGTTTAGTCCAGGCACATTAGGGTTCCCTGTGGAACAAAAGCAGTGAAAGTTGTCTTTTGTCCAGATTAATAAGAGCATGTTTATGAGATATCTTGAGATATGGCATTGAGATATCTTGATTTTTCTGAATGAAATATTCTATCAGGACATGCATGTGTAGACTAATTAATGCCAAAGTCAGAATACATTGAAATATATACAAACAATGCTTGGTCGTGAACCACATAAGTAGAAAATATGGCCGGCAAAATGGACAAAATCGAATGAAAATTACATTTTGTGCAAAATCGAACAGCTAGTCCCATAAAAGTGATAACACGCTCGAATTATATGAGGAATAATGATTGCAGAGAATAAGAGAAACATTTGACCATAAATGTACGAATTCTCTCTAATATATCTCACGAGAGAGCAAGTGAAAGCAAGGTTTCATACAAGGGTTAAATCTGGACTTTCTGTGCGCAAATAAATAACGCAATTTTCTCTGAAATATTTATTTTTTGTAACATGTGCCATACGTGTTAATTAAGCTGTTAAATGAAATTTTAATGGCGATGAATTGATTCTGTGACCTTTTCTAGAAGCAAAGCTACATTATGCTCATAGCAGTCTCACGAATGTGACCGATCATCGTTTCTATTTATATATGCATAGAGTAATGGGTGAAATGTGAAATGCGTAGATTCTATTGTCTGTCTTAACATAGTAGTCATAATTGCCTCCGATCAAGTGATAAAACACGAATATTTCGCTTTTATCACAAGAATTCATGGTGGTATACTTTGAGTGCAATTTATCAACACACAAATGAGTACCATATACTACCTTTAAACAATTAAAAATTTGACCAAAATTGCCTACATACTCTGTGACAGAGGCTGCCTGCATACCTAGAAATAATATTTGGTTAATTCACAAAGGCCACATATACGCGAAAGGTACTGTTTTACGCAACCGCATACCATATGTATCCCTTCTCCCTAATATTACACACATCTGCTGGACACACAACCATGAATTGCAACATTGAGTAAATGGTCAACGCTGAAATAACAGCTTTAAACGCTGATCACCTGAGATTTTGTACAAGTTCATGGTGGTATTGGTAACACATTTTAAAACAAGATACTGAAAGCTAATATTGTATATTGCATGGTAACATATTCCAGTTGCAAATTGCCGACTGGAGTAATTTGAACATTATTGTCTAAGACACCGGTTTGGTAGCAGCGCGATAACTATAGTCTTATATAAAATATACGATGTAATGTAATGCCCGAGTGTTAATCGTTTGAAGAGATTGGTGTTTCTTTGCAGCATAATAAGGATTGCAGCACACGTGTATGGTTTATTGTCACGGACAGTGTTGGCAATTCCGGAAATGTAACTACTATTTATACCGCAAGAATATGCGTTTCAGTTTTTTTATATTCAACAATTAATCATCATGGCGAATGAAACTACCGCACACTGTGTGGCGATACATTACTTCGTGTGTTGCATGCCCGAAATTATTATTTTTTGGGCCAGGCTGTAAACAGAAAATCAGAATTTTTAAAGACGTAAATCATTGGGTTTGACTTGCGTTGCAGTGACCGATAAATCCTCCAGGTGGATTTTTTTTAATGATCTGTGTACCTTTAAAGACATTTAACATACTTGTATATTAAACGTATTTTCCTTACTAGGCAGTTATACAACATGTTGCTTTCGTCGTGGCATGGCTTGTGGTTGCAGCCCTCTCATGGCTGCAATTGTATTATTCTGACCATGTCATTATATTCGCTCTCGTATTCGAATTTCACATAAACTGGTATAACTGCGCAATTCATATGACAAGATTAGACAACATAGAAATGTGACCAGCTCGTTGAGAACCAGTTTAATGGTAGGGTTATGTCTTTATAAGTGTTGATCACTTACGATATGCATAGTCGCTAATCCTATTATAGCGAAGGAGTGATGTGTGTGCAGTTATTAAAATAGAGAGCTCGCGTCTATGTTTTGAGAAGCCTAAGAAATCCGATATCGTATACGATAGTTTGCCGTAAAAATCCACATTGTCTTGTCTCAGTACGTTATTTCATATCCATATCTGCGAAATTCATTCGAAGTTCCCCTTTGATTTTGTGTCTCTGGTTGGGGAATTTTGTATTGAACAATATCGAGTGAACTTATATATTTTAAGGCTGAAATATTGTCACATCATCCAATTATTTCCATGATTGTGAAAAAGACAAAAAAGGTTGTTTTCTTATATGGGAAAAATGGAGTAACTGAGAAAGCTCAACTCGAACTTTAGGGGACTTTCGTGACGTTTCTACGATGAGAAGACCTAAATAATATTTAAAATAGCTTTTCCCCTTACTTTCCCCTTTCATGTCTAATGTGCTTGGACTAGTAATTCCGAAGCTTCAATGATAAAATTGTTTGCTGTCAGAACAGTGAAACATGTATGTTGGGAAAATGCCAAACATGCAATGATGGCAAATTGTTTGATGAATTTCAGCTCACATCAGAAGAGAGTGAAGATGATCTTGGCCACATAAAATTCTACTAATGGATGAAAAGCGAAATAAAATTTGGAAAGGCTGTCGGTAACTGTTATTGTCCCAAACTGAAGATATTAAAAACATCAAGGCAAAATTATCCCACATTCCCGAAGCGTGCACAGGCGAAACTTTGTGAAGCAACACAAGCATGAGTGAATTTTAAAAATAATCATTCAGGCAGACTTCGCACAAAACTTATCTACAAAACAACAAATGGTATGTGTGTGCATCGTTTCCGAGTTCATGGATCACAGCACATCAGCAGAGTATAAGTTCATACACACAATCTTGGATGAATTTAAACAGATGGTCGAAGTAGTTTATGTGTTTTCACATGGGTCATCTTCCCAATAAAACTGAGATATGTCTTCGAATTTGAAGGAATGGTCACGGGAACACAAGGTCTTAGTCGCTGCAAATAATACGAAATGTCCCACAAGAAAAGATTAGTGGGGTGACATGGGAGTTACTACAAAGAACACCGTCTGGATTCGGATGTTATCTGAGACCGAACATATTAAGGACGCAGCAGCTATGGCTATGTTAAAGCCACGTGGCGGTTTGCGCTCCAAAATACGAATAATAGTATTCGCTTTTGATTTTTTCCCGGCATCGAAATAGTTCAATAAATATCTTAACTACCTTTCTACGAGTATTCTGTAACATAAAAAAGACGCATTAGAGTAATGAAAAATGTAACTATGAACAAGGTGTTTGGGTCCCAAACAAAAAACATCCATTTGCACGGCATAGAACAGAAAAGAGCGTTCCATGTTATTCTATTCCTGGTATGGTAACAATAAAGAGCGTTTGTCTGACTTCGGGCGAAAAATTTAAAATGGCTGGAAAATAGTTCTGACTTGGCAAGTGTTTTTCAAAGCATATGAAGCCGGCATACCAATATTTCGTGTATTTATCGACTTATCGTATCCGTCCCTCCAAATTACGTAGACAAATTCACGGGCGCTCATCTGCTACGCGAGATTCGCCGCAGTTCCGAAAAATGCTACACCGCACTTTCCGAAAAGCTACGTTTCAGATCTGATATTAATGGAAAAATCGAGGATATTTTGGCAAAATGTTAAGTTTTTTAGCTTTCATAAACTATTTCTCAAAGAAACAATTTGCATATGTGATCGGACTATTTTAACAATGATGTGTGCCTCACAATAATACAGAAATGTTTCTCAATTTTGACGTAATAGTCATTTATCACCTCGATTTTTGGTGTTCATTTGGAAAGTGCCACTAAAAAGTGCGCCCCTTTTGTGACAAAGTTACACCTGGACGTTTAATAAGGAAATATAGTTTGCCCTGCATCTTTAGGTTTATGAAGTTATAAAATGTTCGCTTATAGTGTTCGGTACATGACAAAAACGTGCTTTGTAAACAATACATGCATGCTACGTTTCCGATTTTCGCACGCTACTTTTCTCATGTTACAAGAATTGATACGCTACAGTTCTCTCCTCCAAATATCTCCGGGATAAATAATGCAAAAATCGATAATAATCTGAGTAAATTCTCGAACTTTATCCATGTTATTATTATACTAAAAAACAAATTATTTACGCCACCGGTGTAATATGTTCTCGAAAATATACAAAAAAACACCTGGTCCAATGGGCGATTGGATATAATAACACCTGGTCCAATGGGCGATTGGATTATGGGTAATTAGGTAGTCTCGTACCTAACTCAATCGTACCGATAGAGTCACGTACATGCTGAAATTATAAACTCAACGCCACCGGTGTAATATGTTCTTGTCCAATGGGGTATTGGATTATGGGTAATTAGGTAGTCTCGTACCTGACTCAATCGTACCGATAGAGTCACGTACATTACTTTTCTTTGAAATTTTAACAAGCGCCTCAGTCATTACATACCCCACAGCAGAGTCATGTGTTGGGTTCTCTTCGCTTTCACATTTGGAATCGCCGTCATTACTTTCCTTTGCAATTTCACCACGCGATTCGTTCAATGCATATCCCAAGAGATTCTGTCCTTTTTTGTGTTGACCTGGGTACTAGGCTAGTAATTAGGTCGATGTAAAAGTAAAAAATGAGTCTCTTTAAAAGCTAGTCTTACACCGCTGAATAAAATAGTCCGACACAGATTAGCACATGTGCTGATATTGATATTACCACACCCCTTGGAAAACATGCGATCGTGTGGTAATCAAAGATGGATTTCGACGAAATTTGATACTTAGGGGTACTTGTGTCCGGGGAGTGTTTTGGACGGGTCAAATCGTGACCCCGACATGACCTTGACCTTTAAAACAATTGACAAGATCAAATTGGGTAAAACGGATGGATTTCGAAGAAATTTGATACCTGTGGCTACTTTTATCCGGGGCGTGTTTTGGACCGGTCAAATTATGTAAAACGGATGGATTTCGACGACATTTGATACCTATGGCTACTTTTGTCCGGGGAGTGTTTTGGACGGGTCAAATCGTGACCCCGACCTGACCTTGGCCTTCAAAATGGTCAATTCAAGGTCAAATCGGGTAAAACGGACGGATTTCGACGAAATTTGATACCTAGGTGTACCTATGTCCGGGTCAAATCGTGACAGCGACCTGACCGTGACCTCTAAAAGAGTCAATTCAAGGTCAAATTGGGTAAAACGGACGGATTTCGACGAAAGTTGATACCTAGGGATACTTTTGTCCGGGGAGTGTTTTGGACGGGTCAAATCATGACCCCGGCGTGACCTTGACCTTTAATATGGCCAATCAAAGGTCAAATCGGGTAAAACGGATGGATTTCGACGAAAATTGATACCTAGGGTTACTTTTGTCAGGGGAGTGTTTTGGACGGGTCAAATCGTGACCCCGACCTGACCTTCATAATGTTCAATTCAAGGTCAAATCGGGTAAAACGGACGGATTTCGACGAAATTTGATACCTAGGGGTACTTTTCTCCGGGGGGTGTTTTGGACGGGTCAAATCATGACCCCGACCTGACCTTGACTTTCAAAATAGTCAATTCAAGGTCAAATCGCGCCTTTCACCGGAAATCAGATGGGAAACAACCAGGACGAAGTCGGGCCCACCAGCTAGTGTAATAAAAAAAGACAGCTTGAAGAATGTAATGTATAACACGAGAAACGGGGAAAACATGATATATGGAAGTATCCAAATTTCCCACATGGAATTTGAAAGCTAGTTTATATCATAATATTATAATTTGTATTTATGGCTAATAATATGATCTTGGTGGCGCTACCATTTCCGACTATGGTTTTCTTGTATGTTATTGCGGCAAAGATTAGTCGCGAGGACGTGCCGGTTTAGATGGCGATGATTGACCTCAATGGTAATAGTATTAGGCGTCCGGGTTCGAGTGGATTGCTTCTGGTAAACACATATAGCCCATATAGTTCATATTACAAATTATGAAAATGACACGGGTCTTATTGAGAAGGGAACGTGACCTCGTTGTTGGAGCGTACTTTATGCACACTTAACATGGCATCTAAACAAACGCTGTTGAGTTCGTCCCTTCACTGGCCATATCCCAGAGGTGAGAAGAACGAGGGACCACACATGGACGTGACAACAGGGGTGTGGATGTGGCTCACCCTCCAACTTTGGTTCAAACTTTTAACAGTTGGAAATGTCATACCTGACACAACATTAGTTGGAAATCTCACACCAACAATAGGTTGAAATACCATAGATTGATTTTCCAGCAATTTATTAGTGGGGAATTTGTGACCAACATTTGCATATTTTCCTACTTTTGGTAAAACAAAATGGCCATTAGTTGAACATTTTACAACCTTAGGGGTGTCAGATTGGAAATTACCAACAATTGCAACATGAGGCCAGTTTAGATGCTATGGTTTTGTAATGTCATGTTCAAATTTCAAAATTGTTCTTTTACTGGGCCAAACCATGGTCGGCCCAGATTATGTTCCTCATCGTGGATACTGGTCCAATTTTAATAGGCTAACATGCAGGTCTGTGATGTAACAGTTGGGAACAATCAAAGCACAATGAATGGCGTACAAATTGAATTACGCAAACTTGCGAGTTTGGTGTGATTCAATTTGGGGATGGCAGTTTTAAATCCCATATAACACATCTATAATGGAATTACGAAGTCAGTTGTGGAAACAAACGATATTATTGATGGATCATAACTCGAGCGAATGAATATTTGCGATCGTCCCTGCGAGATTATTTAACGGATACCAATGACCACCAATCAAGGTGAACACATATCACCAACTTTCAATAAAATAGCAATGGACTGTCTCCATCGGATAATTTCCTGTATTATTTATTTCATTGATCAAGTAAGTCACATGATGCATACCTGATCTTGTATTGCCCGTCACGTGAACGTGCCATACGTATGTAAACACGTTTTGATGATAATCGCTGATCCATAATATCGGTACCGTTGGAAACGTTTGTTTTTATTTGTTGAACATATAAAGTACCACTGTGGCACTGTTAATATAGAATCTTTCCAACTTGGTCAAAGTTATGCCTTACTCAGTTACCATTTGTTTTCGATTATTATGGGGTGGGGGAACGCTATCCCATATAAAATGTCATTGTGATCGAATGTTAACAGGCGATGTGTCATTTTGTAGGTATTTGAATACTCTATTCAGCAAAAGAAATATGGTGCTATCAGTGATGACGTCACCAGAGGCCAAAGGGTCACGCAACGCCAATGAAAACGCAAATATAATAGTCTGGGAGCTGACCCTGCACCCCCACACCACAGGACTTAACTTTACACCACTCATTTTCTTCCTTATTATGTCCCTCAACATTCAATCAATGTTAACACGAAAAGTGGCCACATAGACACGAGGCATAATGGCGTTCAACATGACCGCCGTTCGAGGCACAATAAGTCAATTTGATGCAAATAATAGAGATAAACTCTTGACAAATGTATACACATGTATGATTGCATATATTATTATGAAGTTAAGAAATAATGCTACCTTTTGATGGAAAACTCCCTGTCCAAGATGGCCACCGGAAGTTGAAAATTTGAGTATTTTTCACTAATATCTTCTAGATTAGTTTCTGCTGTTTAGAACTGTTTGAGAGACTTGAGACATTATTTTGTATTTATCGTATTAACTGATCATTGGAGCAATGAAATGACATTTTGTATGGGTCCCAGCGCCTTCCGATCCCTAAAACATTTGATTTTACAGAACTCGGTATTAAATTTCACCAAAAATCACCACTAAGATTCTAGTCATATTTCAACAAGAAACGAGCAGAACTGTGAAATGTAAGTGAGGCAAACATTTACTTATAAATATTCCAACTCATTAGATCCAAAATTGTCACTTTGACCAAAATGGCGGTAAAATTATGATAATGAATAAAATTGACTAATATCCTTCTATGCATTGAATTCTAACATTGACGATGCACCTTTGTTAAGTGTTACAATTGTAACCACTAACATTACCAGAAATATTTGAGTATTCTCTAACAAACTTGACATCAAAATCGGCCAAAATTAACTTTTCAGGTTTGGACCATTTTTGTCAAGTAAAATGGAACTATCTTTGGTATCAAAGGTATTTATTGTTTGTGTCTGTCTTAAATGTGCCACACTGATGTGTATTTAGACCAAATTACTCAAGATGGCTTTCAAAATGAAAATTTGGTAAAAGGAGTTTTCACCGAACATTATTCTCTGCTGTTCAAAAAAGATAATTGTGACTCACTTGGTTATTAATCATGTTACTTAAACAGCTGACAACTAAATGTTCTATTCTGGCACTCCCATTACCTTATGAGGCATGACAAATTTATTTTAAAGGATGCAGTACGGATTTTGCCGAAAACGTCTTTTGGTATTCTGGTCATGTTTTTGAAAGAAAATTTGAATAACTTTGAAACGGAACTGATAGGGACCATAATTTGTGGCTACTCTGACCCATCAATTTAATACCTCAATGTCTCTTTTTGATCCCTGGGCTCCGCCTCGGGGTTCAAAATCGACATTAAACCTCCATCTACCCCCGATTCTGCTGAATCGATATAATAATATCCCCATCTTCAATTCATGGATGTTGTCTTGATTGTTTGTAATGCGATTATTTCCATTTTCCCTGACTGAATATGCTGTAAATTGGGATGGGTTCACTCACCTGTGGGTGTGTTCGTAGAAACTTGATGGACCAGAACAACAGCAACGATGGTTGTTGCTACAACGCCGACAATAAAGGCAGCCACTGGGACGCCATATCTTAATAGACGTCTCCGGAATTCCTCTCTGGACTCTCCTGTCAAATACCGCCTCATCTGTTCAGACTACTAGATATGTTGCTAAATTTAAATCACGCATTGAGTTATTTGAAGCCGCTTAATCAAATCACATCTCAGATACACCCGATATGTAATGTATCATGCATGTCACGACGGAGATTGAACCTTCAAAGCTTAAGCCCTCGAGTGCCGGCCCAGGTACTGCGCAGAGTGTCTGTTAGTGTACTCTGGAGTACCAAATTTCCAGATACTATGTGGAGTACCTGTCCATGTTCTCCAGAGTACATGGGCAGGTACTCCACATGTTTTTTCATGAATACAGTATTCTTTCCCCTGCACGCGAAGGAAATTTGTCTGAACATCTGAAATAATCAGCCAAATTTCTTACTTTGTGTGTAATTAAAGTAAACGTATGAATCAGGCATCTTAAACATTTAACTTTGTCCGACAAGCCTGACAAACCAACATATCCTCTTCAAAATAGGTAGATAATGTACTCATAATCGGAATGGAGAAAGGGTGTGAAATGAGTCGGTTATGTGCTCATAACAAGGCTATTATAAGCACATAATCGGCTAACAATGACCTCCAAATGAGCCGATTATGTGACTAGAATCTGCTAATTTTTAGTACATTATGTGCTTATAATACGATCACGGGCGCAATGGAAGTGGGGTAACGTCGCAAGAGCTATACTCTGACCTTGACCTCAGTTAACGGTATACTCGTATAGCGCGCATCTATACTCACAAATCGACTCCACCCAACCCATATGTGCATTTTCACTTATATATCAAGATGTTCCGCCCACTTTGGTGTCTTAAAAACCACCCGAAAGAGATCCGTCAATTAGTTGAATATAACGTGAATGCCAATTTGGGGTGAAGGTCAGAGTATAGCTCTTGCGACGTTACCCCGCTACCGGGCGGGATCCAATATCAACGGTGTCACGTGACTATTTTTTAAGCGAGGCTCAAACTTTTGGTGCCGCCATTTTTAAATTACGGAGAGTCCGCAAACAACAACGCCAACAAAGTGTGAAATATGAAGCCGATAACGGATTTACAAGTTGGTAAGTGTCATTATTGAACTCAATGAACTGTATACCACAATTACACCATTCAGGAGAGCTTACAATGACCGTTATACCTAGCTAAATCAATGGTCATTATGTAATTTATGATGCATTGATGGTATTGGTAATGCCTAATGGTAGTAATAAATTATTTTTCCCAAAATTATTGAAAATATCCTCCTTGCAAATTATAAATACAACTTAAATACAAGTTACATTAACTGATTAAGTTACTTACAAGTCTTAAGCAGGGTTGGCGCTGGACCATAATTTTCTCTTGCCAAAAATTTTGCCAAATGAATTTTTTTTTTGGCAAATTAAATTCAAAAATTGAAGGTCAAATTGACTTCCTGTTTACAAACATGTGCAAGTGGCAGCGCGAACCCTGGTCTTATGTCTATAGGTATAATAGCTATAATACTAGTATACTACTATAATCTATATTGTAATTTGTGTCATATTAAATCATGGGACTTGGTAGGCCAAATTCACATTTAAAAGATACATGCCATTACTAGTACGGCTTACGCATAGCCTTATAAAATATAATATAAGGGTACTTAATTCAGATTTCCATTATGCTTAACTTCCTTAAAGCGTAATTAATGCCATTACGATTAAAGGGGTACTGTACGCCATTTTCATTAAATTTCTGGTGACAACAACGATCTAATATCGATAATATATAGAAACATAAGTAATTTGAGTCGAAGATGTATTCTGTAAACGCTCAGGTTAATAGGCTATCTTAAAATTTAATAATTTAAAAGTTAATAATTTGATATAAATTGAATTTATGACTGGAGCCATAAAATGGCGTCAATTAAATTACGAATTTCCGTAATCAAAATAAAGTAATTGAGGGATACTGTATTACTGGCTTGTTAAACCGATCGCACACACGATCGCTTAAAATATTATGATGATACGGGGAGACCACTCAAGCCACTCACTGACTAGCGACGATACAATAACTTAAATGATTATATGGGACTAGTATGCATATAATATAACTTTTATTTGATTCATTTGGTTGAAAACTGTACAAAAATTACTCGACAACGACAATTTGTATTTTTGCATTCCGGTAAATTTGTCATCCGTAACACTACTTCGTACTCAACAGACTTTCAAATAATGGAAAAAGTGTTACCTTATTCTCCGACTCGGAGACTATAGAAACCAACAACAACATGTTGGGTACAGTACCCCTTTAAGCATAAATTACTGTAAAAAAAAGTGTACCGCGGTAATGAATTTACACTCAACTACTGAACTAGTCTCACTCTCAAACTTGTAAATTTGACATTACGGCATTATGCTTAAGCGTAATCACGGTAATGATATCAGTATTATTGCTATTACGCTTTTAAGTGTAATGTCATTGCGGTTAACCATAATTCCCTCGTGCTTAAGCATAAGGCCAAAACGAAGAATACCTGTGTTTAGGGTAACCCGCACGCCCCTACTCAAAACCTGCCGCCAAATTCCATTTTATCGTTTTTCAAAAATTTCCTCCTACTTTTTTTGTAATTAGGAATTCGCGACTACGGAATTAGCTTAAACAAGTAAACCATTTCCTTGCAAATATCGTCAATTCACGAAAAACGGAAGTGCTGCCATTGTTGTTGTAGTATATTCGTATTCCCTCGTCATTGTTCGGCAAACCTCGCCGATTTCTCGAAAGCGGAAACCAGAAAACACGCGATATGTATTAACTAGCAAATCGAAAGTAACCGGATATTTTGCCGATTGAATATGGCGGAAACACTTCCGTGTGCGGATAGATCCTGCGTTTTAGCTATTAAACTCACAAATGCGTTCATATGAATCAGAATAGAAACATGGCGCCTGTCAACTATAGCACAGACATGTTGTCGTGCGTGAACCGGTACCACACGGATTCTGAACTGACAGAAAAGGACATAGTAATAAAATGTCAGATTAAAAATATCCGCAGTGTCGTCGATAAAGAGCGTATGTGTGTAATGTGATTATTACATCTGGGCGTGTGCGTTTAAGACTGCATCCAGACATGAGCGTGTTGTGTGACGTATTTAGGGCTTTCCGCCCGAGGTGATCTTCACCTTGAAACGGGTACCCACAAACGTACCTATTTTAGGGACGGGTACCATCACGGGACGGCTACCATCATGTCACTTGATTAAAAAGGCAGAATTAACTCAAAATAAATTAAACAATTAACGGATTTCGACGAAATTTGATATCTACGGATACTTTTATCGGGGGAGTGTTTTCGACGGGTCAAATTGTGACCCCGAACTGACCTTGACCTTCAAAATGGTCAATTCAAGGTCAAAGCCCGGACGAAGTCGGGTCACCTTCTAGTTCTATATATAATACTAGAAGGTGACCCGACTTCGTCCGGGCTATTAAAAAACCAAATTTCAAGTCGATTGCTCCACCCGTTTCCTAGATCTGGTCTGCGCATGCGCGAAGCTGGTGTCGCACGTGCTCGGCGACCCGATAAAATTCGTATCCGGGGCAAGATACATTCACATACCAAATTTAAAGTCAATATCTCAACCCGTTTCCGAGATCTCGTCTGCGCATGCGCGAAGCTGGCGTCGCACGTGCTCGGCGACCCGATAAAATTCGTATCCGGGGCAAGATACATTCACATACCAAATTTCAAGTCGATAGCTACACCCGTTTCCGAGATATATAGCCCAATGTCATTTGCGGATACCTCGGCCGGTGATGAGTTAACGCGAAACAGTCAAATGCATCGGCAGGGTGAGAGTTAACGTAATCTAACTTTATGACCTCTGACGACGTCATAGAAATTACGCATTGATTTTATCCTGATAAAAGCATCGTACCACTTGTACCTAATAATTGAGGCAGATAACTAAAACGGATACATACATATTATATATCGTTGGAAAGATGAAGCCACACAGATTCTAACCGTGCAAATTATATGACTGGCAATTTATTATTCGCGCTATATCGAATCGATTTGTGAGCACCGAACTGAAATATATTAGCGCAAAAACGGCGTAAAAATAGATTTGACCTCCGCACGTGAAAAGTTGACCTCGCACGGACAAATAAATATGCCTATGTTCGTCTCCGGCCGAAAACACATCCAAATACCAAATTTCATCGAAATTGGCTTAGTCGTTTTCGAGTCCATCGATTTCAAACACACACACACACACACACACACACACACACACACAAACAAACACATACATACACACACAGATCTTTCAAAATATATAATAGATCATTTAATATCATGCTGTATACATGTCATTGAACTTCTGTAACACAATTAAACTGATTAAAGCTACCATGACATTGATTAGTGTGACAATGACTTGCCCAAGCTTTATACGAGTGACACTGGCAGACGATTAGAAGGCACGAATACTTAAATACTATTCCCCGTGAAAAATAAAATGAAAAAATAAAATAAAACCAAGTACCGCCCGCCCGCCTCTGTTTTTTTCCTTCATGTTACCCTAAACTCAGGTATTCTTCCTTTTGGCCTAATGATATATGGCCATTTCAATTTAAGTGTAATTGCATTTAAATTTTAATACAGAAACGGATTTGAATTAAGCCGTGGCTTGCTTCTAAACATTGTAAAAATATCCTGCAATCCTTTATAGCTTTCTTTTAACCTCTTTGTTGCTATGACGTCCATAACTATTACAGACGCAAAATTGCACGTCGTGTGCTCTATGGTCAGGACAGTAGGTATGGGACCTAAATATTGGCATTGGTTCATATTGGAAATTTGCGGGGGATATAGGAATGGGTTCCGTCCGTCCGTCCATCTGTCCGTCCATCTCAAATTTGTAAGAGTCACAACTTGAAGAAATGTCAATGGATTTCAAAGATTTGTGGTATATGAGTTCACCTGACCATTACCTGTAATGAGTTCGCAAGCCAGGTCCGGCGAGATATCTTTACCGGAGTTATTGGACTTTGTTTATTATTTTTGTCCAATTTACCAAATAGCAAATAGACGATGTCACAGGGCTCATTTCCAGAAATCTCAACGGATTTCAAAGATATTTGGTATATGTGTTCACTTGACCAGTTTCAGCAGAGTTATTGGACTTTGTTTATTTTTTTGTGTGCAAATGAACGACGTCACAGGGCTCATTTCCACAAATGTCAACGGATTTCAAAGATTTTTGTATATGAATTATTCTTATCCACACATCTAACAGATTGCCAGCCAGCTCGGTTTGAAGTTACTTTGAAGCATCTCAAGCTATTTTAATTTACCTTTTTAATCATGCTATATGAACATTTTATTCCTTCTTCCTGCAGCTCAAGTTAATAAAGAAGTAGATGCATGTAAAAATGAAGTATCTGCACGCACAGCAGGAATTTGGGAAAAGGTTTGAATTATTTAAATTAATATAAATACTTGGTATTTTGATTGTCTGCTTATTATATATGCGACGTAAACGGCTGGACCCTCGCAGGTCAAAAAAATTTTAAATGTGTAATTTGACCTGGGGAATCTGATTAGGTAGTTCTTGTTGACCTCAGATGCTCTTAAAAGGACAGTAATAATAAATTTATATGTATTTTGGCTACTGGCAAAAAATGGTTAGACTATCGGAGCTGAAAATTTGTATGTGTACCTCTGACAATTAACAAGGGGAGTATCGTGGCATAGTTAATTTAATTGCAAATACCGTTTTTTATGTGGATCAGTCAATATCAAGATATGGGTTGAGTTCGAATTTGAGTTTGATTCGATGATTTTTTCTAGATTTATGGACTTTTTTCGACTTAGAAAATTCAATTTTTCTAGTTTTTTCTTTGGTTTCCGGATGATAACTAAAGTTTGGATTGTTTAATTGAAAATTCTGTTTTTTTTGTGGGTCGTTCATATCAAGATACAGGTCAAGTTGACTGTTCGAATTTGAGTTTGATCCACTGATTTTTCCCAGAGTTATGGGCCTTTCGACTTTGAATTTGTTTTTTTATAATTTTCTGTATGAGGGTACCTTCATAGTGTAATCAACTCCTTCTACAGTTTTGATCGTAGATATTTGAAACTTAAGAGTATTGTTACCCACATATTGGAGATATGCGCAGACGAGATCTCGGAAACGGGTGGAGCTATCGACTTGAAATTTGGTATGTCAATGTATCTTGCCCCGGGTACGAATTTTATCGGGTCGCCGAGCCCGTGCGACGCCCGTGCAGCGCGTGCGCAGACGAGATCTCGGAAACGGGTGGAGCTATCGACTTGAAATTTGCTATGTGAATGTATCTTGCCCTGGATACGAATTTTATCGGGTCGCTGAGCCCGTGCGACGCAAGCTTCGCGCATGCGCAGACCAGATCTCGGAAACGGGTGGAGCTATCGACTTGAAATTTGGTTAAATTTAAAAAATGTCATGTTTCTGAAACAAAGCCATGAGACGAATGCCGCCAGTGGCGGGCTAACCTGCTAGTTATTTTATAAAAGACAAACAGATTCAATTCTGAAAACTAAAGCATTGTAACTTGATGATATGGGGACAGTTTGATTGGATTGAGTACCTTTGATCAGTCATCTTCATGCTGCCAGTCTTGTGTTTATTTCAATATAATTTAGAAGCTAAAATTTAGACTACAACATTAAACATCTACTTTCCTTCATTGCAGACTAATTGGGGTGCGTGTGTTCCTGGTGACCCATATAAACAGCATACGAAAATTAATCGTAGAGTGAGTATTGGTTAGGTCTAAAAATGATCTGTGTTTCTGCTGATCAATGGGACCCACTCAGGGTAGGGTACTAGTAAACAGGTAGAGATTGAATTTTTTTAAATTTTTTTATTATATTTTTTCACACCCCATTATCCGCTGCCCTTGAGCCATATTTATGATGTTTTGACAACAAGATAGTCATGCGTCTTAATTTTAACCCCAAGATAAAGGAAATGAACAGATCAATTGACCCACAATTTAGAGCTATTTAGTATTTTGCATTCAATCATTTCCTGGCATTACTTTTTGATCATGTTCATCATATTATTACTAGTACTGAATTTATGAGGGTTATTTATGATTTATGATTGGTATATAGTGGAGACCTCTGTCTGGTGTGGTTGTCTTTCCATCTGACCTTCTGTCCGTCCATAACAAACATTTCACAACACGGCTCAAGTATCGATAGTCCAATTTGGTTGTCCTTTGTTTGTTTTATGGAAAGGATCTCCACATAGTGCAGGTTTTGTCCACACTATTTTCCAGAGTTTGCTGGTCTTAGTGTAAAATGCGTCAACACATCCATAATAAACACTATGCTGTGGATGTCTTTATTATTGGATTTCGGTGGAAAGGATACCCACATAATAGGGTTTTTGTACATTAATTCTTACCAGAGTTACAGCACTTGTTTGACTTGTGAATTGAGGATTTGGGGTATGTACTATATAGTGGAGACCTTCGTCCGTCCTTCATAGTGCAGGTTTTGTCTGCACTTATGTTACAGAGTTATGGCTCTTTGCCAGAGATATGACCCGGGGTTTGTTTTGTCAGCATGTAAGGTAAAAGGTAGGTACACGTAAGTCGCCTAAGTAGGGAATTTTTTAGTTTTCTTTCCCCACCGTCTGAATCCAGTGTAATCAGTCAAATTTCCACAAAGCAGTATAACATCCAAGATACACTGACAACATCACCGACATCATGTCTGACATATTAAAATATGATTTGGAGTAACATGACTCCTAAGTTCCTAACTGATTGTTTTCCTGATTTCCTTGATATTTTAACTAATGATCTTTTTAATGTGTATTTTAATTAGATACATGTATACTTTATTGAACAACATAATTAGAAATAGTCAAGTGAATATTGTTGGAGTATTCAATAAAAATTTTGCCCTGAGAATATGAGACCTTTATGTAATTTTGAACTGTTCACAACTTATTTTAGGTGGAGTTTTTATCCAATACAAATGTAGACCAAGCGGTATTACAAATCATCGACACATCTTCATATAGGCTTATTATGTTTCTTCGTCATGTATAAATACACTTAATATTGGAGTATGATTTATCTCCAATTGACAGTATCCTTTTAAGACTGGACAGTCTTCATAATTAAACTCATCATATGTATTAGTGACCACTATGGAAAAAGAGTGATTTTTTTGTCATTCTTTCAGTGTTATCCCTTGTAGTGGTATCTCTAATTAAAAGCTGATCAGTATTAATCCTTCCACGACTTGATATTCCTTAAATTTTATGAAAACCCTGTGCAAATGCAATCTATTTATATATGTAAGTCTCCATATATGAATGCATTGGCCTAACCTAATTACCATGACCTTGTAAGCCAGTGTATTCTCTTAAATATGCGAGGGTTCCTATGGCTGACTCGCATATACATATAAGAAAATGCACTGGCTGGCACAGGATCTTTAATGCTGTGCCAGCGCAGCTCCTGACATTAAAGGGTTAAATATTAATTATCTCTAACTTAGGAACAATCTTTTTTATTGGTTAAATCTATTTTGGATTATTATTATTATTATTATTATTATTATACTACATCTGAACATTGAGCCATTTTTATCACTAAGTTATAGTTCTAATTTATTGTCGACCACAGTTCCATCCATATTTTATATTGCTTATTTCAATGTAAAATGCTTGTGTCATCATTGTATGCATCAAATTGTATAGATATATACCAGGGACATATCCAGGCCGTTTTTCATAACGTTTACCGGTTTGGGCGCCCCAAAAAAAAAAAATTTGACCCAAAAAAGATTCAGGTCCCAATTCATATCATAATAAGATATATATATATTTATATATATTGACATAAAACATGTAAGTTTACAAAACTTATTTTTAACAGTTTGAATCATACTGTAAAGTATGTTTTCAATCAAATTCAAGTGAAATTACACAAAACAGTACAGGAACAATGACAATTTGATCAAATCAACCTGGTTATCATGTGGGATTTCATAACACCAAATGAATAATCAACATAGAGATTAGTACTACTAGTAAGTGCTGTTCCATTTAAACTTGTGTACCACCCACGGAAGTCAGCTGAAATTTACCCCACCCACCAACCCCAGCAGTTTAATTCAGTTTAGACCCACCAAGTCCGGCAAAATATGTCTGGTTGTCAACACTGTAACCCGGCACTATACTATTAATAGAAAACAGGAGCACAATCAATAATTAAGGGATATAAGGCAGATATCTTGTAGTATTCTTACACCAAACTTAAGGAAACTTATTAAAAGGATATATACATGTACTAATAATTTTTATGACTACTATAATTTTTACCTATGCAAATTAACAAACAGTTATCCTGATAACAAATATGATACGATATGATACTTGACTTCCAGGGTACTCAACAATTTTTATTTATTACTACTTCCTTTTTATTTACGACTGGCTAAAACTGCTCTGACGGCAGACTATCTGGTCATCATTAGCATAATATAGCTTCCGGTGAGCCAGGCAGGGTACCTTTTTTGCGGGCCCAGGACACTGTGGCATCCCCCATTGCTCAATATGTAGATGTGGGCATGATAAAAAAAAAAATAATAATAACATGACGCCCACCAACAGAAGTGCAATTTGTGCCAGACCACCCACCTATGCATTATTATTTTATCTGACATCCGGGGGTGGTACACAAGTTTAAATGGAACAGCCCTAATTACTTATTAAACTTAATAGACATTATTTCTGTACTACTAGTATATTATGAATGTGTCTTCACTTGAATTTTATAAAATAGCCTATTATATGAATTACAGTGTCATTAATGATCTCATTTCAAGCAGGATTATAAGCATAATCTATTGAACCAAAAGATATCTGACAATAACTTATTTATAAGCATTTCCAGTCCATACATATATAAAAAAAAAAATCCAAAGTTACACTTCAGAAACTTGATCAAAGTGAACTCTCAGTAAAATTCAAAATACTGACTCCAAGAGCTCTAGATTAGCTCTCAATGCATTGGATCTTTAACAAATTTCCAGGGGGAGACCCCCCACCATCAACAGGGGGATACCACCTCCCAAACCTCCCTCGCTCAGGTCTTCAGGATATGCTTTGGCATATCATTGCCCAAAACATGTGTCCCCAAAAAATCCCTGGATCCTTCACTGATATATATACCATTACCGATAAATAGTATAATTCTAATCTAATAATTTATTCAATCAAAACGTAATTTAGTAGGAATTTTTTATTTTTTTTAGATTAACCAGCTGCATATGGGCCACCAGGAGCACTCTGTGCTCATTTCATTTAAAGAAACGAAAAAGGGGGCCAAACTCACCTCTTATAGTACTCCAGGGCCAGCCTCAGAGTTTTTAAGCTCTCGAGCTGGGGTTGCGACCCTGGATTACTACAAGGCCACATGCAGAAAATGTAAGTACCTTTGAAGTAATATCATACTCTTATAGAAATTCAACTTATTAGTTGATGAGGTCTGCAAATTTTGATAAGTCAAGTTGGTGTAAATTCTTGTATAATTTTCACAGTCCCACTAAAGAACTTGAACAACACTTTTGAATATATACCTTTGTTTTAATATTTATTTAATGCCCATTTCTTAATTTATTTATCAGCAATGGTATGCTTAATATATTTTCAGCATAGCCTTTCAATCAGCCATTAATGTTATTACATGTATATATAAACAAGGATGACTCACATTTAATGTCCAAAACACTTGAAAGGACAGTGAAAGAAAGTAGTGATTTATTCTGCTGAGCCTGTGCCTTGTAGCATTAAATATAATATTGAATTTCTGTCTGCACACTGTAGAAATTAACATGGACAATCTAGAGGGCTCAAAATGTGATAACAGGGGTAACTTGTTATGAGGAAGATAATGGTTCAGGTTAAAAAATTCTGAAGTAAATCTTTCTTTACATGTCAAGGATCAAACAAAAAGTGGGAGGGGCTAAAATTTATAATATTTTTTAGTTGATTTCCATCAAACTGATATATAATCATTTCCATGAGTCTAAATGTGCATTTTAAAGATGCCAACAGTGGAGGGGATGGGCACCAAAAAATTTATAAAAGATTTATCGCCAATTTCCAACCAAATTTATTATTATATTTTCTTCTCCCATGATACAAGAAATCAAATTGTGTGGTATAAAGACATAATATTTTTGTCGTTTGGGTTAGAAATAGGGAGGGGCGGGCACAAAACATGTTTGAATGTTGAGTTAATTTTACATTTACCTTCTATTTTCTGCAGCTGTGACAAAAGCAAAAGAAACAGATGATAATGATAGTGAGTAATTTTTATGTAATATAGGAAGATAATGATTTATTTTTAGATTTTAGTAGTAAGCTCTAATAGGAAATCAATGCAATCATATATTTGTTTTTGAGCCATAGAACACAAAGGTAACAAATGACTCAACTGCAGGTATATGTCTATATGATGCAGGCTTATATTATTGGCTGATTATTTTTATTGGCGATATATTTTGCCATTTCTTTGGCCATTTTTAGAAACTTTGATTAAACTTGATGGTCCATGGTCATGTACATTGGATATATCAAACTGAAGATGCAAAGCAAAAATGGCGGAAAAAAAATCACTGTAATTATTTAATGATGAACTCCCAGAGGAAGTTTAGATTATTCAGAACTCTGCACATTTTGTAATAATTCAAAAGAGACCACCCTACAAATCATCTAAGTTGAAATTTGAATGTACAGTCTCAAATCAGTTTTGCTTCAATTTCAATACATACTCCATGATAAATGTTCTCTCAAGTTTGAAATTACACATCAATATATCATTCTTGGGTTAAAACCCCGGGACATGTCACAAGACAATTATTTTGATATATGTATACTGTTATATAAGAAATATATACACTCTTGCAAATTTAAGAATATTGACCCTACAATTTCTGGACTAATTAAACGCATTAAAAACTACAATTGTTTTTTTTTATTTTCAATCACATGTACAGCTGCAATAATGGTACTCTTACTTTCTATTTTCAGCCACAGCCTCTAGCTTCACTACAAGGAACGATAGAAAGCCAGAAAGTAAGTATTATATTGAATATTGTTACCCAAGATTCTGATTATTTTGACATTTCTCCTGCCTAACCAAAGTGACAATTGTGCCAACTAATATACCTTATGGCTTATACAGGCGGGTCTTTATATACCCCTCCCAAAAAAAAGTTTACAGAGGGGTATATAGAAATCAGCTTGTCCTCTAATAGGAAATCATTATCATATATTTGGTTTTGAGCCATCGAACACAAAGATAACAAATGACTCAACTACAGGTATATGTCTATATGATACATGCTGATTATTTTTATTGGCAATATATTTGGCCATTTTCAGAAACTTTGATTGAACTTGATGACCAAAGGTAATGTTTGTACATTGGATTTTTCAAACTGAAAGATGAAAACCAAACTTGGGTGTAGAAATAAAAAAAATAAAAAAAAAATATATAAATTATATCCTGGAGGAACTTTAGAATATTAGAATATCAACTAAAGTGTGCATCAACCTAAGCCTCCATGTACAGTAATGCCCTAAGTAATCGACCTCTTAACCAAAGCAGAATTATTCCGACTAAATCCTGAAAAGTTACCCATAATTCTGCTTTGGTTAAGAGGTCGATTACTTAGGGCATTACTGTATGTCCACCCGACATCGCATCCACATAAATTGGCTCTGTTTGGCTTTTTGATTAAAATATGAATGGTGACCAAATGAGAAAGTACCTAATAATAGCAGTTTAGCTTCCTTTCATTTTGGCATACTGTAAGTTTATATGTCTAGTAGAAGATGCTTTGTCAGTCTAGTAGATGGATAGAGGCATGGTTTATCTGATAGTTTTTTGCTATGCACAGTAGGGAGTGGTGGGAGATGGATAAAACTCTACACCTTCACAAATCACAATGGTTACAATGTGAAATATCCTAAAACGTCTGTTAATCCTGTGATGTCAGAAGCTGCGCTGGTGCAGTATTAAAGATTCTGTTTCACAAAATTTCAGGAAGCTCCAGTCATGGAAATGTTAAACAAAAATTTAATCAAGAAGAACAAAAAATTTAGATCATATTACCAATCAGTTCATTCCTGTCTGTGTTAATCTTTTCAAAAAAATATTATAATTTTCAAATACAGCTGCAATAATAGTACCGGTACACTTACTTTCTATTTTCAGCCACGGCCTCGAACTCCACTAATGCCAAAAAGCCTGAAAGTAAGTATCATATTGAATAACATTACCCAAGATTCTGATTATTTCTGACATTTCTCTTGCATAACCAAAGTCATTATTGGCCAACTAATATACCTTCTGATTTATCCAGGTGGGTCTTTGTTACCATTAGCATTTTCAGATTATAATGTTATTTGGTTATTTGGAATGCTAATAGATCAGGGTTGATGGAAGGATACTGACAGGTTTTGTTCATGTATTTGTGTTATTTTTCTTGTTGGAACTAGCCAAATTATTCATCTTGGCTTTACATCTAGCATAAGTTGTTACTCAAGTACCAACAGTTGAATTTGAATATCTTTGGAAAAGAGATTTTTTATTTTAATAGTGGGTTTTATCCATTGATTTCTTTCTTGGATTAAACATAACAGAATTTTACATCCATACAAAAATTTAGTATTGCCCCAGCTGTATTGCCCACCTGTAAACCGAATGTCAGGGTCATATGCCGATCTTGGCATTACACTTATTAAGATTTCTCAACATGCAATGTTTCCATTTTAATAAAGACACAGCATTAAGTAGGCATCTGCAAAGTGCACATGGTGGGGGTAATGTGATTTGTGAATTAGCTTGCCAATGTCCATAATTTAATGAAGGTCAGTGGCTTGTTTCATGCAGTGCAGTTATTTTTGGATAAAACTAATTTTGTATTGTTTCAATCCTGTACTAAAATGAATTGTGCTATTAACTGTTACTGGTGACTTGAGAAACCCCCCTCCTCATTCATATATTTTAATAATGTTGTTATTCACTTTTATTTTCAGAAATTCCCAACAAGAGAAAAGCACCAATTCAAAGAAAAAGTTAGTAATAAATTAATAATTGTACATTTACATTTAAGGGAAACACAACATCTGAGACACAAACCTCTAAAAATCGGACCCTCTATAAACTCAATCCCTCTCCAAACCAAACAAACTGAATAGTCCTGAAACCCAAGTGCAATCTCAATGATTGCCTCTGTATATCAAAACCTTCGTAATACCTTAAAACTAACAGTTTTTTTTAGTCCATAAGTATCAGAATGCATACACTTTTATCTAACAGTCTGTTTTGAAGGAATAATGAATGCATATTATGATACTGGTAAACTCATACTCATGGATGAATTCAGCAGAATTTATTTCTTTTTTTGGTGATTCATCTAGTTTAATTTTGTGAACCTGCTTTAGCTGTCAATCATCGCCAACGATAAAGTATATAACATAGTCATATAAGAGCGACGTATTTTATCCCAAAGGGTTAGGCCAAAAAAAAAAAAAGGTTTTGGTTCTCAGGCACCGCCGCATTGAATAAAAAGGGCCGCATTAGGCCTTTTTATTGCAATGCCTGATGTTATGACAAAAAAACTTACGAAAAAAAAAATTTGAAAAAAAAAAAAATTTGAAAAAAAATTTGTTTTTTTTCGGGGGATACAGATATGTGTTGAATAATAGTGTGCATTGAGCTCTAACATCTAATGTGTTAAAAAGTGACTTGCAGGCTTACAACATGAAGTAGATGACTACAATTAAGAAAATGATAAGCTGACCCTCATGCTCTTCTTACAATTAGTCATTGTGAACTAACTTACACTAATTGTAACAAAAGAACATAATAGTCAATGATGTGCGAAAATATTTCTTTTCCCAGAGAGTGATTACAAACTGGAATAGTTTATCAGATTACATTGTTTCCACTGAATCGGTTCAACAATTCAAGGAGTTATTCGATAACAACTGTTATAACGAGCGATATATGTACGACTAAACGTCATGGATAATTTTAAAACAATTAATTCATTTACGTTATTCTATACATGTATGTTATTATGTGAAAGGGGTAAAAGTCATGGCGACTTACTCCCCAAACATTGATGATGATGATGTAACTTTATACAATTGAAAGGCACAGAACTAAATTCAGGATCACATATTAGAATGGAGCGGTATAAGTTTTTAGACAACAATAACAGTAGTTAATGTCAGATGCATTATATAATGTTAGGTAATCCCAGTCATACACTGGTAGTACAATGTCATTTTTATATAAGATTAAATGAGTTTATATGCATAACAGTTCCCTCTACATTTCTGGTTATTACTAGACAGAGGAAGGTATCTTTGTCCATGCTTACTATGCGCAGAAAAAAATAAAAAATAAAAATAAAACCCTCCCTCCCTCATTGATTTGAAAAAAAAATTGCCCGAGAACCAAAACTCTTTTTTTTTTTGGCCTTAGATGCGCGAATTTAAACCAAAAATTGGGTACAAGCAGAAACGTGTTTGGTAACAAGATCTTTCACTGGTATAGATCACATAGACAGAACACAACGTGCATCTTAATCGAGAATCTTTTATCGACGAATGAGTTGCGGATGGCGCAAGGAAATATAACTTTGCGCCGTCCGCAACGAGTTCGATAAAAGATTCGAGATTATGATGCAAGTTGTGTTCTGTATTTATTCTACACCGTTCAGTCAGATAAGTTCAATCCATGAATGTCATATCCAATGTTACTATAGCCACCTTTATTGTGATTTAAGTCTGACAAATAGCCAGTAATTATGGGGGGATCACCGGAAGCGGATGATCGACGTAATGTACGTCATCTTTCTTGGCGACAACGTCAACAAGAATAGTTCCGGCTTGTATTCCACTAGAGGTATACACTACTATGTATTCAATGGCTGGGATTCCGTTGAATACATGTACCTCGCGTCAATGGGTGTGGAATAATACACCATACCTCATGACATTTCAGATAAGTGAGAAAGTGAGATATACACTGATGTTGCGAAGTACTTAGACGAAAATAAAACATAATTATAAATTACTAGTAAGTATTTCGGCAGTATTGCTATTTAGTTAGCAAATGGGAATAATATGCAGAGCAGAATCATGGGAACTATATTTTGTGCCAGAGGGATGCGCGCAGTGATCGTGTGTTAACTTTCTTTCCAATTAAGTTGTCGTCGAAGGTGGTCACTTATAATGACAACCCTCCCTGTTTTTGTTTGTTTCTTTTTTTTGTATCCCCCCTTTTTGCCTACATCTATATAGGCGGTTATTGTGCCTCAAAAAATTGTCATCCACATGTTTGTAAGTTGGATAAAAGCAATTTTAATTGTAATGAGTATATAACTTTTTTTACCAAGTAATATGCAGAGGATAATTTTCACCAGCCAAGTTATAATGATAATCCTATAATCTCACAAGGGGAGAAGCAATGTACGCTACACACAGCAGTAGAGTTTTGTGATTATTATAATTTGTGATATCAGTTAATGAAGCTCGTTTCAAAAACCACTGTGTGGTTATTATGAGGACTGTTTTTCCATAGCTAAACAAATAATGAGGGCATTATCTTTTATTTCCAGGTATTCCCTGCAAAATAAAAAAAGAAAGTGAGTATTAATATTTGCATAGTGTGTACATTTATATCTCAGTTTGTGGCATAAATTTGGACATTTAAACATCGGTCTCTGTGCCTCCAAATATAATTTGTTATAAATTTTTGACGGAAAATCTCAAATTGCTAGATATTAAAATGTCGCGCCAAGTGATGTTTTATAGTTTTCTTGAACTTGGCGATCTAAACGATTGTATAAAATGGTTGTACGTGTATATCACCACATGGAATTCCATTGGTTTGGAGGGACAATAGCAAGCTCCTCTCACAAATGAACTCTGTGAGTGGTTTACTATTATGACATACTCTCGTGTTGACGATTACTCAACTGAAACAATCAGACTAGTTACTGATCAGGACGGATTTCCATCGCAAAGGAACAAATAAAACGCATGCACACGAAATTATACACGAATTTGTGATGTGCTTTATATGTTCCTATTGGCTACGATGTTCCTTTATTGGCAGGAGAGCACGAAAGTGAGGATTTAATGTGAGGAAATAGGGGTCCGGAAAGTTATGCACACTCGACAACCTACATGTAATTGAGGGCTTTAGGACAGCATGGTATACTGTTTGTATCGCTTTTCGTGGTTTTTGGAAAGTTGTGTTTCAATGATTTAAAGACCACAAAACCCAAATATCCCCATAAACCTTGTATATACCAACGTCCAAAGACCGTAACCCCCTGTCATTGGTGTGGACGGCTCGATGCCCCGACGCATGGTGGCATATAGGTTCGTCTTCGGAATCGAATTTGGTTATGTGAAAATGTAGTGGAATGATTGGGGACTATCTGTTTGTCAGGCTTGTCGGACAAAGTTAAATGTTTAAGATGCCTGATTCATTCGTTTACTTTAATTACACACAAAGTAAGAAATTTGGCTGATTATTTCAGACGTTCAGACAAATTTCCTTCGCGCGCAGGGGAAAGAATACTGTATTCATGAAAAAACATGTGGAGTACCTGCCCATGTACTCTGGAGAACATGGACAGGTACTCCACATAGTATCTGGAAATTTGGTACTCCAGAGTACACTAACAGACACTATGCGCAGTACCTGGACCGGCACTCGAGGGCTTAAGCTTTGAAGGTTCAATCTCCGTCGTGACATGCATGATACATTACATATCGGGTGTATCTGAGATGTGATTTGATTAAGCGGCTTCAAATAACTCAATGCGTGATTTAAATTTAGCAACGTATCTAGTAGTCTGAACAGAGTGTCCAAAGATGGGGCGGTATTTGACAGGAGAGTCCAGAGAGGAATTCCGGAGACGTCTATTAATATATGGCGTCCCAGTGGCTGCCTTTATTGTCGGTGTTGTAGCAACAACCATCGTTGCTGTTGTTCTGGTCCATCAAGTTTCTACGAACACACCCACAGGTGAGTGAACCCATCCTAATTTACAGCATATTCAGTCAGGGAAAATGGAAATAATCGCATTACAAACAATCAAGACAACATCCATGAATTGAAGATGGGGATATTATTATATCGCTTCAGCAGAATCGGGGGTAGATGGAGGTTTAATGTCGATTTTGAACCCCGAGGCGGAGCCCAGGGATCAAAAAGAGACATTGAGGCATTAAATTGATGCTAATGGGTCAGAGTAGCCACAAATTATGGTCCCTATCAGTTCCGTTTCAAAGTTATTCAAATTTTCTTTCAAAAACATGACCAGAATACCAAAAGACGTTTTCGGCAAAATCCGTACTGCATCCTTTAAATTAAATTTGTCATGCCTCATAAGGTAACGGGAGTGCCAGAATAGAACATTTAGTTGTCAGCTGTTTAAGTAACATGATTAATAACCAAGTGAGTCACAATTACCCTTTTTGAACAGCAGATAATAATGTTCGGGATATATGTGAAAACTCCTTTTACCAAATTTTCATTTTGAAAGCCATCTTGAGTAATTTGGTCTAAAGACACATCAGTGTGGCACATTTAAGACAGACACAAACAATAAATACCTTTGATACCAAAGATAGTTCCATTTTACTTGACAAAAATGGTCCAAACCTGAAACGTTAATTTTGGCCGATTTTGATGTCAAGTTTGTTAGAGAATACTCAAATATTTCTGGTAATGTTAGTGGTTACAATTGTAACACTTAACAAAGGTGCATCGTCAATGTTAGAATTCAATGCATAGAAGGATATTAGTCAATTTTATTCATTATCCACAACTTGTAAGCGATAGCTGGGCACGCTGGGGCAATATCTACCATTTTTCATAATTTTACCGCCATTTTGGTCAAAGTGACAATTTTGGATCTAATGAGTTGGAATATTTATAAGTAAATGTTTGCCTCACTTACATTGCACAGTTCTGCTCGTTTCTTGTTGAAATATGACTAGAATCTTAGTGGTGATTTTTGGTGAAATTTAATACCGAGTTCTGTAAAATCAAATGTTTTAGGGATCGGAAGGCGCTGGGACCCATAAAAAATGTCATTTCATTGCTCCAATGATCAGTTAAGACGATAAATACAAAATAATGTCTCAATTCTCTCAAACAGTTCTAAACAGCAGAAACTAATCTAGAAGATATTCGTGAAAAATACTCAAATTCCGGTGGCCATCTTGGACAGGGAGTTTTCCATCAAAAGGTAGCAATATGTCTTAACTTCATAATAATATATGCAATCATACATGTGTATACATTTGTCAAGAGTTTATCTCTATTATTTGCATCAAATTGACTTATTGTGCCTCGACTTAAAAACGGCGGTCATGTTGAACGCCATTTTGCCTCGTGTCTACGTGGCCACTTTTCGTGTTAACATTGATTGAATGCTGAGGGACATAATAAGGAAGGAGTGGTGTAAAGTTAAGTCCTGTGGTGTGGAGGTGCAGGGTCAGCTCCCAGACTATTATATTTGCGTTTTCATTGGCGTTGCGTGACCCTTTGGCCTCTGGTGATGGTGACGTCATTAATGATAGCATCATATTTCTTTTGCTGAATGTAGAGTATTCAAATACCTACAAAATGACACATCGCCTGTTAACATTCGATCACAATGACATCTTTTATATGAGATAGCGTTCCCCCACCCCATCATAATCGAAAACAAATGGTAACTGAGTAAGGCATAACTTTGACCAAGTTGGAAAGATTCTATAGTGCCGCAGTGGTACTTTATATGTTCAACAAATAAAAAAAACGTTTATCATCAAAACGTGTTTACATACTTATGACACGTTCACATGACGGGCAATAAAAGATCAGGTATGCATCATGTGACTTACTTGATCAATAAAATAAATAATACAGGAAATTATCCGATGGAGACAGTCCATTGCTATTTTATTGAAAGTTGGTGATATGTGTTCACCTTGATTGGTGGTCATTGGTATCCGTTAAATAATCTCGCAGGGACGATCGCAAATATTCATTCGCTCGAGTTATGATCCATCAATAATATCGTTTGTTTCCACAACTGACTTCATAATTCCATTATAGATGTGTTATATGGGATTTACAACTGCCATCCCATAGCATCTAAACTGGCCTCATGCTGCAATTGTTGGTAATTTCCAATCTGACACCCCTAAGGTTGTAAAATGTTCAACTAATGGCCATTTTGTTTTACCAAAAGTAGGAAAATATGCAAATGTTGGTCACAAATTCCCCACTATTAAATTGCTGGAAAATCAATCTATGGTATTTCAACCTATTGTTGGTGTGAGATTTCCAACTAATGTTGTGTCAGGTATGACATTTCCAACTGTTAAAAGTTTGAACCAAAGTTGGAGGGTGGGCCAGACCTGTTGCCATGTCCATGTGTGGTCCCTCGTTCTTCTCACCTCTGGGATATGGCCAGTGAAGGGACGAACTCACCAGCGTTTGTTTAGATGCCATGCTAAGTGTGCATAAAGTACGCTCCAACAACGAGGTCACGTTCCCTTCTCAATAAGACCCGTGTCATTTTCATAATTTGTAATATGAACTATATGTGTTTACCGGAACCAATCCACTCGAACCCGGACGCCTAATACTATTACCATTGAGGTCAATCATCGCCATCTAAACCGGCACGTCTTCGCGACTAATCTTTGCCGCAATAACATACAAGAAAACCATAGTCAGAAATGGTAACGCCACCAAGATCATATTATTAGCCATAAATATAAATTATAATATAATTATTATATAAAATATTATTCATTAGTTGGCGCTAATATAGGCGCTAACTAATGAATAATATTATTTGATTGACTTGTTAAATAACATCTAATAAATATTCATCTTATTCACAACTTTAAGGAGTCCTTCTGGCACACGAGAATGTTTATCGCCGTTTGATTTGCACCAAGTGAACTCGGGGCATATATAATTGATAGAACAGACCTCTATTATGATGATCGTGTCGTTATTTGTTTAAAATACGTATCAATTGACATATACGCACCCGTTCCCTCATTAAAATATACATATATCACCCAATGCAATTTGTAAACAAATACGATTGACATGCGTTTTAACGAGGTGAGCTTTAATTAAATGAAAGAAGCAATGCTACATAAACTATTTGCCATGGACTCAACCAGTGTGCCATATATATGTGTCAACTAAGGTCGCTTTGCGTGGTAAAAGTGAAAATGGAAATTCGGAAAACCTATTGAAAATGAAAGTAGCCTTAATTTTGGGAATTCCGCGGCAGATTGCAGTGAATCTATACTATTGAAAGTGAATGTACGATTCCTCGAATTCTATCAGATATCGCGACTCTGCTCGTTTTCGTGATCATAG
Organism: Siphonodentalium dalli; assembly: GCA_032622095.1. Lineage (NCBI taxonomy): Eukaryota > Metazoa > Mollusca > Scaphopoda > Gadilida > Siphonodentaliidae > Siphonodentalium > Siphonodentalium dalli. The sequence continues at coordinate 135,149,497 of CP136062.1, read as the reverse complement.
GTTATATAGGGCCTACATGACCACGAAAACGAGTCGAGTCGCGATACATTCATCGGTACAAACACATTGTGTATACGATACAATTTTGACTTGATCACCGTACTATTTTGGCTTCAAAATATTTAATTATACGGCCGATGACCTTTGAGTTCATTTAACCTTGAGTACATTTAACCTGTGACCGTTCGCTGCGCATGGCTGATGACATTTTGAGTTCATTTAACCTGGGTACATTTAACCTGTGATCTTTCACTGTATCTCGCCTTGATAGTTAGTCAGTCGCTGTCATATCGATATCGATTCCCGCCCGTGTGGGGGCTGGGAGCCATTACTTATCGACTTTTCGGTGATTAGAAAATTAAAGATGGCGGTTACTCCAAGTCTCGATCCAACAGAACAGACATGCGCACTCCAATTAAAATTACCCATAACTCACTTCACTACACCAGGGGCTCCCAATGGGTTGTACATTATTTTCAGCTATCAGATTATTTATATTTTCAAGAACATATTATTACACCGGTGACTTTAAGTTTACAATTTCAGCCTGTCCTGACTATCGATACGATTGAGTCATATTTTCAAAAACATATTATACATCGGTGGCGTTGACTTTGCAAAATTAGCATCTACGTGATTATATCGGTACGATTGAGTAAGGTACAAAAAAAATCTCCCACGATACATTCGCCCACTGGACCACAACATCTCAAAATCTGCAAAACTAGCAACACCACCTTGTGGCGTAATAAGGGTATATGTCTGTCTGGTATTTTCTTGCATATATTTTCTTTCAGCTTCGTTTGAACATGCCATAATTTATTGTTGTTGATGTAGTGCATATTTCAAACCAATGTCTGAACATTTCAAACCAATATCTGAACATCCTGTTCATAAAACTGGTCTCAATCAATAATATACCAGCACTCTTTTATGACAAATACTAAGATAAACATATATGGGGCCCCCAATCAATTTTAAATTTTCTATGAACTCCCTAGAGTTTGTGTATTCTTGTTTTGTTTTCATCACTTGAAATATCTATAGTTCATACCGTTAGTTGTTTCACTGTGTTAATCCAGTTGTCAATTATTGCCAAATGTGTAAGTTATCGCATAAAGATAGTATTGTTCGCCCTTATGCAGAAAAAACGTCAACAAACAAACCACAGCGACGATGACACATTCGCAGTCGTGAATATTAGTATTGTGTCAGCATAGTAAACATCAACCAACATGATATCCATTCCCACAGAAAATAAAGAAATGACGAACCCATCATTGTATCAGCAAACTTGAATTTGAACAAACTGTCTTTTTAGCAAAAGGTATATTAAGCGTCTAAACCCCAATCGTGTTCATGCTGGTGGATTGTTCTTTCACGATGGGGTCTGATCAAAGTAAGGAGTGTTGTATGTCTTGGGAAGAGTGATGTAGAGAATACATTATGCGCTTAAATGCACGGGCGGCGTTCGTTGCAGAAATATTCATATTTGTTCAAATCGTCATCAACAGAAGGAATATTAAAATATATATAGTTTTGTTCATATGCCAAATATAATCAGCGCGTAAATAGTATATTGTTATCAAGACGTACGATGTTGTACATAAACAAGAGACTGCTCGTGTTACAGAAGTTGTGCTTCTGTTTACATAACACAGCGCAATTATATTGGTTAATCACACACAAATGATATAAACTCTCTTTATTGTTTCCATATCAGGAAAACAGTAACATTAAACGCTCTTTATGTTTATCATATCCGGATCTAAACAAAAGCCAGGTAACGTAACGTATTTTGCTTTTGTTTACATAACAAAGGAAAAAAATGACAATAACATAATGTTTATGCCATATTTCTAATTGGTGTAAGAACAAGGTCTGTCTATATTTTACTATTCTTTCTGTTTGTGGCGGTTTTTGACGGAGGTGAAAATTTTAACAGCATACCCACCGCCAACGCCGCCCGTATCTTTAAATTGTGTTGCACAGCATGTGTACCGATACATTGTACATCCAGATCATATACTATACATACACTGCAGTCTGAAGTCGTGGTAGAAACAGCCATATAATACGACGAGTGACAAGTTTCAGTTGTGGGCTTGGTTGACAAAATAATTATGTCTTCTCTTTCATGGCACCGAAGACAGGCTTTCACGACAAACATTTTAAACAAAGATAACAAATTGTTGTATCCATATGTATACTATCGACACATTTACGACCCTGACCAGGATAAACTCAGCAACCAGAATTATTAAGAATATCATACAAGTTTAACTTTATTTATGTTAAAGGGTATGCCCATCAGTTTAAATTATGATTATTCCACAAAATGTTTGGGATTAACTTCACAAGTTACCAATGTTGTTGTTGAGCATGCTTTGCGCTGACAAAGATCAAGTACGTCATGGAAACCACACCAATGACAATCCTTGCTCCTCCAATACCATCTCCACTCAGAATCTAGATTTGTATTTGGAACTCTTAGTTGGCTTGTGGTCTCCGCCTAATATCCAGGAGTTCAGTGATTCGAGATGATTACTCCTTTTTTATTGATAACATCGACATCTCTGTGTATTTGCTATGTCAGTCAAATCAGTTTGTATGTAACACAATTTTGCACAGTGTTACTTGCACTTATATACAGTCATGTTTCATTTTGTCGGCTAGCAATATGTCGGTTGGAGTATTCCAAGATTGAAGTGCCAACACGAACGATGACGATAATGCCAACTCCAAACAATATCTGAATAACCAGATAATCACACATAACATGGCTTACTGTACAGTTTTCTTAAATTATGTAAAGCTAATAACTTATACATATTAAATGGTAGATTTGGGAGGGACAGATGATTAGGCAAATTAACTTGCAGGAATGCTAGCATGGTAGACTACTTTATTGGTACAAGTAATATTTTCGGAATGATAAAATATCTAAATGTGGTGGAATTTTCTTCGTTATATTCGGATGTTCATAGTGCAATATATTTAGTTTTGAATAATACCGGAATTACTAATAACACTCTAAACGTCACAGGTTGCAGCGAAAATAAACAGACTACCACCGAAAATCAGAACGTTAGATGAGAACAAATCGGAACAATATCTCAAAACTTTCAGTGATCCTTTTATAGAACAGGGAGATGAAAACACTAATGAGTTAATAAATTATCGGGCAACTAAACAGTGGTGAGCACGACATTGCTATTAACCAAGCTTGTGGGAAAATAAATAAAATTTTCGTGGACACGACAGAAACAGTTTTTTTGGAAAACACTTAAGATGTACACAGATGGTATAACAAATGATGATAGTACCAAGGTCCCAATGGAAAACTATGATTAGTTCCCTATTTGGATATTGCGAGTCTCAAATAGAGTTAGATGCCCCTATTGATGACTACGAAATATTCAAGGCAATCGATAATTTGAAAAATAACAAAGCCCCGGGGGGAGATGAAATCACTAATGAGTTAATAAAAGAAACCAAATTTATAATGGTACAAATATATAGAAAATTATTTAATGTAATATTGCATGGACACTGGAATTTTCCCAGAAAGTTGGACAACTGGTATAATACAGCCGCTATATAAAAATAAAGGCGACCGACGGAAACCAGACTCTTATTGTGGTATAACATTATTCAGCTCTCTGAGTAAAGTTTTCACCGTGTTAGTTAACTCGCGACTGCGATATTTTACCGACCGATTGATTACAACAGAATGTCAGAGTAGATTCAGAGAGCACCACTCAACAGCAGACAATATATTTATATTGTATGCTTTGATTGAACTTTTTCTTGAAAAGAAAAAGTCTCGTTCATTGATTTGAGAAAAGCATTTAATACGGTTTGGGGGGAAGGGTTGATGATAAAACTTTTGAGGAGTAACATTGGTGGGAAACTATTTAGGGTTATTCAAGGGATGTATAAGGGAATAAAGTCGTGTATAAAGCCGGGAATTACAAATCCGATTATTTTTCTTGCAATATCGGTGTACGACAGGGCAGGAGTCTTTCTCCATTTCTATTCACCATATTCTTAAATGACCTTGAAGAATTTTTGAATGATTGCTGTATAGAGGGCTTACCCCACGCAGGAGGGATGTTTGAGGATAAATTCGATGATTATTTTAAAATACTGTGCATGTTGTATGCCGATGACACGGTGTTATTCGCCGAGTCACCACAGGGGATGCAGAGAGCACAAGATGCATACAATGATTACATGGCATCTTGGAAGTTGGGCATAAATGTGGACAAAAGTAAAATTATGATATTTGGCAGTAGAAAGCTGAACGAGACTTTTAGGTTTACTATGTATGATACAGGTATTGATAGTGTCTACTCTTTCTGCTATTTGGGAATATCTTTTTATTCGAACGGACGCTTCTGTAGGTCGATTGAACGTATAAAAACTGTCGGTAACAAATCTGTTTATTGGCTATTGCATAAGACGGCGAAGATCAACTTGTCACCCGATTTGACATACAAACTTTTCGATAGCATGATAGAACCAATACTGAATTATGGAAGCGAAGTTACCGCATGTCTCGAGACTGTGCACTTGCAATTAATTAAATACATACTTTGTATGAAATCGAGCACTCCGACTTATATGGTCAATGGAGAGACAGGTAGATGATACCCACTGAACATACACATACAAAAGCGGATGCTTGCTTTTTGGTCGCGTTTAGTTTCTGGCTAATGTTCAGCATTGGCAAGAAAGTTATATAATCTTTTGAGAGAAATGGACGAAAACGATTATATGGGTAACAAATCGATAGCATGGATAAGCGAGATAAAATAGATATTATCAAGTGTGGTGTGGGGAGAAATTTGGAGATCACAGTGAACAGTAACTCTTAGTGAATTAGAACTTGGACTATTTAAGGAAATGAGTAGGACACGTTTTGTTGTACAATGGAAAAATGATATTGAACGGTCATGTAGAGGCGAATTTTATGGACACTTTAAAACGAACTTCGGCATAGAAAAATATCTATAAATTATACCATCGGGATTATTAGCATGTTTAACAAGAATAAGAACAGCGAATCACAGACTACCGATGGAAACAGAAAGATGGACTAAATCAAAAACGAAAAAGGGCAAAACAGCGGATTCAAAAGTGTGTCAATTATGTAAATTGCAAACTAGTGATGAATACCATTTCATATTAGTTTGCCCAGAATTCAGAACTTTAAGATGCAAGTATTATGACTTCCCAACTAATTTCAAATTATATGCGGAAAATGAATATATTTTGAAGAATTTTGTCAAATTAGATTTACAGAAATACCTATGATGATAGTAGAGACGACGATTAAGATGATACTATAAGTTCAATGATGACGAATACGATAAATACGACGAGGACAACAACAATGATGGACTTGCTGGTAATCACGACGATGAGGGTGACGAAGTTGAAATGTTGGGCTGACAGACATATAGCAACGGCGATGATGATGTTGATGATTATTTAGATGTTGACGACCAAATTTAGGATAATGCATGGTGGTGATGATGACGATAACGATGATGATGACGGTGAGGCGACGAAGATGACGATTAAGATGACGACAACGACTACGATGGGCGGTGATGACGATGAAGACAACGGAGGTGACGACGACGTTGATGACGACTTTTATGACGATTGCAATAAAAATGTGGTTGTAGGATGGTGAACATGATGGTGACGACGACGGTGATGATGACGACGACGACCGTGATGATGACGACGACAACGATGATGATGATTACACAAAGGACCCCGAATTCGACGGCCAAATGTCACTTTATGTACATACTGGAAATATGTTACATGACTCTATATGTTGTGCATAATAGTACAATTGAGTTATCAATAAAGGATCTAAACAAAAGTTAACGTAACATTGATTGAGCGTGAAAAAGCTGTTATATTGTTCTAATAACCATTCTTGAAGCAGGTGAGTGTGTATATAATACGCAAAGTGCAGTCCAGCAACGCAGAGCCGTCAGCTAGTTACAAACCCACCAGTATGACACTTATTTATCGAAATAATGTTTATATGCTAATGTGCGTCTTATGCCCACGCAGTCGAACACTGCTATGACGTATTCGTTGGAAGACACTGCACAAAATCTAACCCGAGTTTACATCTAGTGCACTACGCATGTTCTTCCTCGGACCCATGATCAGTCACTCACACATTTAAATGGCCTGTTTTAAAAGTACTGGCCACTTATATTATGTGATGATTCTTGGCCGCATGTAGTCGAGCATCTGCTTGTGCTAACAATCCGATGTGTCACCTGATCAAAATGTTTGTTTGGCACAGCTTTGACCAGAATCTTGAGAGGTCATGGCATTATTTTCATGTATGTTAGTAAATGCACAATTGTAAAAACAAAAATCAAACTCCACTATGTTTCCCGGCTACAGTCAGATTATACTGAAAACCTATTTTATTTGTTCATGTCCCCGAAGGTCAAAGTGCTCAAACACTCAAAATTCGATGAATACACCGGCTATCCTTAATATTCCGAGAGCCGCAGAGCCACGTCGTTAAGTTAAGAGAATGAAGCGCAACATTATACTAGATACGACACTCTGTGTCAAGCAGCAATATGCGATGCCGGTGTAGATGAGCAATTGACCAGATTTAACTGGACACATACACCATTCAAATATTTTTAAAACTGACATTAATTGGCATCAGTATATAAACAACGTCCACATCATTTCAATTGTGCTGAGCAAAGTGGTAATTGGAAACTGTATTTTGGAGTACGCCAACAAGTAGAGGTTTCGCATCGGCATGTGTGTTCACACCTATGGTTACCAGATAGATTACCTCGATACATCATCAGCATGTGTGTTCACACCTATAGTTACCAGATGGATTGCCTCGATACATCATCGACATGTGTGTTCACACTATAGTTACCTCGATACATCATGGCCGGAAGTGATCAGAATGTATTAAGTCTACTGTAGGGAGTTCAGATATTCTCCGCTGAAAATATCATCAGATATTGATCCTTTAGAACACAGCACAACGGATTAATAATCAACGTTATCACAGTGTGGTGACGTTTTATTAACAAACCTTGAAGTCAGTGGACGTGATGGTCTCAACTGACTATATACTTTCTTAGAATAGTTTATGTTTTCCCTTAACATATACCTGTTTGGAGAAAAATACACACACTTATTCGTCAATGTATCATAAACATTGGTTCACTTGTGAGCAGGGAGTGTGGTTTGTGGCAATCATCTGCATGAGTATAGGGTTTGATTTTGTTAAATAGTGCTTTTTTATATATGAATGTCAGACAAGACATCTGATAAACTGATCCTACATATGGTTGGTCACAAACGATGTAACACTCACTCTCAGAAAATTTGAATTGGATCGAAGTCGCCTGGCAATACGCAGTCTGCGTAAATGCCTATCAGACTTTAGTCAACGAAAGCAGCGAGTTGACCAAGAGGTCAGCATTTCAAATATTTCGCTGTGATTCAGGATATGATAATATTTTATTTCACAATACATTGTACATTATACTATAAGTCAATTTGTATACGTATTGTGTACCTTCACTTCCTATTAATGCCATTTTGTTTAGCAACTACACCATAATACGTTTTTAGTTGCTGTGTTGTGTTATTTGTCTTTAACAAAGTCACACTTGTATCAGTAAGTCTTAATTGATATGCCAAATTTGTTATCATTGGAACAAAGCCCATAGCGCTGTTAAATTATATTTTGTATGCTGCTTTTGTAACTGGGTGTTTGGAATCCCAGATACACTTTTAACAGCTTGTACTTTTAAAATATTGTTGACTAAATTATGTGAGCAGAGTGGGTCAATAATCTAATTGGTTATTTCAAGATCGTTCAACTTTCGCGGCCATTTTGGTTGCCATTTGTTTCCAAATTCAACGAATATTCCAAGTTTAAATAAACACGAACTTCACTTGCATTATAGAGAGATCATAAAGAAGTAAAACATCTTTCAAACGGATATAATAAGTATTGCTGCCATATAAGATCCCATATATTGATCTTGATTGATTCAGTTCATATAACAAGACAATCACTTGACCTTTGCACAAATCGGTGACTACCGCTCATTTTATGTTTGTGTCATTCCTGTTTAAACTGATATATGGTATAGATAGCTTCATTCGGTGCATGTCGTATAATTTAATGGTATACTTGCCTTACCTCCAATCATTACACCATACATTTCTCAATTAGATGACAATCATGAATACCCGGAGAAAAATTAGCATCGTGTCTTCAACTTGGACTTTTAGTATGTTATAGCCATTATGTTTTTCTAATGGAAAAGTGATAAATAAATTCAGTTCTAATTTGTTCTAGGATTCTGGATATATTGACTGGACTACTAGATGTATACAATACTATATATTCAATGTCTGGGATTCTGTTGAATACACGTGCCTCACGTCAATGGGTGTCGAATAAATTCTGATACACGCGTATCTATCCACCAGTACTTCTGTAAATATATTGGATTTCTCAAAAAGTACATTATAGTTAAAGGGAATCTGTAGATGTGTAACGTCATTTTCAGTACGTCATTTGCTAACGCCATTTTGTCACAATGCCGTTTATGGAAATTAAATATTCTTTATAAACAGCAATCATGGATTTGCGGGTGGGTTTTCATTTCCATTTCCTTCTGGTGGATCAGACATACACTCAAAGAAATTTTCCATCGGTTCTTCGCCTTGTCCGGAATGTGGAATTAAAGTAGAGAACCACATGGTTCTGGCGCGAAACCACTTGGAACCAACAAAGAACCGAATGGCTCACAATTTTGTCCCGTGTATTGAATGATTAGGTAAAGAACCAAAATAGAATCAAATGATTCATATCCGGAACCAAAATTCCAGGTAGACTTTACATTGTATGTTTGACAATGCATTCGAGCTATTACATGACTTTTATCTTATTTCAGGTTTAAAAAATAATTACGACAAAACAGTTGCGGTATTGTACTGACTCTTTTTATATGTGACAGATGGAAAATAAGATGGCTATCAAATGGTTTTAAAGTTCTTGGTGTACATTTCCAATTATGATATATTTTTTAATAATTACATCACAGCGTACAACCAGATACGAACAATTCTTTCTGTGTGGTCTAAAAGACACCTGACGGTTATCGGGAGTCACAATTTTCAAGTCATTAGTACTTTCTAAACTCTAGTTTTTATTTATGACAATTCCAAATCCACCAAAGACATTCTTAACCGACATAAATAAAGACATTTATAATTTCATATGGGATAAAAAAAAACCTGACAAAATTGCACGGAAATATTTTCAACAAGAATATTCCATGGGAGGATGCAAAATGATTGATATCCAAACGTTTATGCATTCAATGAAAATATCATGGGTGAAACGCTACATAACTCAACCGGATTCTTGGCAAAACCTCGTCCGATACCAAATGGATTGTAAAAAAAATGACAAATGGTATATATCGCATGGATGTGCCATTAATAGATATAAAAGCAAAACTATCAATCGATTCTGGATAGATGATCTAGATGCATGGAAAATATTCAACTTAAAGATGGCTCCAAAAACGCACGGTTATGTGCTCTCATCGACGATTGTAAATAACGATATTTTTAAAATAAACAAATACGCAATTAATGACAAATCTTTGGCCCTTCGTGGCATATATTTTGTGAACGATCTTATGTGTAATAATAACAAGTTAATGTCCTATGACGAAGCAAAGCGGTTATATGACATTTAAACAGATTTTTTGACATACAACGGTATAATATCTTCAATAAAAAAAATATCTAATTAAAATGGAAAACTCTAGTAGCTATCAACAAAGTAACAACGATCGACTGAACAACCCAATACTACCGTATCAGATCGAACACTTACTCAAATCCAATTCGAAGTATATCTACAATTGCATTATTCAAGACCCCAAAATGAACATAAACCTCGTCTCAAAATGAGAGGAGAAACTAAATATGCACCATGAATTAGACTGGTGGTCAGACGTTTTTAAAACTCCCTTTGTTCAGTTTTGTGACATGAAATATGTATGGTTTCAATATCGGATAAACAATCTACTAAAGAAAATGGGTCGATATGACTATGATACATGTTCCTTTTGTAAAATCGAAAAAGAGACCATTAGCCATCTTATGTTTCAATGTCACATTATTGCTTCGCTGTGGAACGAGATTTGTGTATGGATATTTAATACGACTTCAAATAAATTAGAAATTAATTCAAACACTGTTTTATTTGGCAAAGCTGATACTGAGCAAATTGATCCACTCCTCCAAACGATCTTGGGTATAATTAAGTATAATATATACCGATCAAAGATGATATCTGAATGACCAAAATTGCAAAATATCCAAGCAGAAATACGAATGTACGCAAAAGCCGAAAGATGGATTTTTTACAGCAAATGTAGATATACAGAGTTCGAATCCCGGTGGGATAAATGGAAAGGTCTTTTACAACATTACTGTTAAACAGCACATGCATAACTATAGATATTTACATCTATGCTGAAAATGTAGTACAGCACATTGCACATGTCTGGCATACAAGTATTCGACAAATATCATTTAGTATTGAAAAAACTGTGTTTAAAATACGAATGCTGATCAGACATGTGTCGTGTTGTGTGACCTACCTAATAGTAAGCTTACTTATTTAAATCATATAGTGAGTAACACAAATTGTAAACCACCAATCCATGCCGTACATAATCACGTTACGTAAATATACAATTTTTTAAAGATTGTAGCTCGAAGCTAACACTAATTAATAATCCCTCAATTTTAATTATATTGCACTATGTACTTAGCATATATATATATATATACCTAACAACATGAGGGACTCAGAAAAAAACTATAAATAATACATATACCCATTATTTCATTTTCATTAGATCTATTTTATAACTAATGCATATTTAATATCACTAAATAACACAACATTCACAAAACCTTCACTTCACATCCTTTTTTCTCTTCTATCTTTCTTCAGTCTCAAAAAATAAAAGAGACAAAAAAAACTGCTTTGATTACCAACTATTAACTGTAATACACTATCTAAATCTATTTTTTTTTTAAACATTGTATGTTTGTTTTCTTCCAGAATCGAGGTTGTTAGCTGGCTCCATTGTCACCACTAGCACTTTATCCACTGCGGCTGACATAGATAATGGTGAGTTGACTGAGCGTGAAAACTTAACCCTTACGAATACATAGAGACAGGTCGCTGTTATACATATACATAATCCAAAATTTTACAAGAATGTCAGGGCAGGGGTGGTACCAAGGGGTCATGATGTTTAGCCCCTCTCGCGTCTCGGAAATCTGATAAATCCGTCGGGGATACCCCGACTAATTAGCAGTTGTTTTGCGGATGTTTCCGCACTGCTCCCAGGCGGATTTTGGAGATGTCAAAAATCCCCGACGGTGGAATTAGACTATACAAATACAGGTATACTCGCGAGTCGTGGCGTCACGTGCTACAGAAATAAAGCGCCGACTGCCACCACGCGCATGGTTGATTGCAGTAGAGTATCGGGACTCGTCCCCAGCGCTCAGCCTCATATGTGCTAATGCCCATTGATCCGGCAAGTATTATTTGGGAGTTGTATTGAGAACTCGAAACCGTCATCGTAACTACAGATATGGCAAAACGACAAACTGATAGAAGGAACATAAATTATAGTGACGTAGTACCCTATCCGTAATTCGTATAAGTAGTAGGGAAATTCCATTTTGAAGAGAATATCCATTTAAATAAAAGATTTAAATTTAAATAAAAATGTCTTTCTTTTGACATTGTCCATTTGAAGACATTATATTAAAGGATAGAAAAATGTTGATTTTCTTATCTACAAAACCATGTTACATACTTATTAACACCCTTGCACATTGGGTTTATAATTGAAGAAACAACTGAATTTCAGTATACTGTTTTAAGTTTGTTGAGAACGTATCAAGCATATTCCAATGAAACTGTGCATAAATTATACCAATTTGGAGAGGTAACTGCCCTCATTCAGAGTAAAGTATTCCAATTACGATAAGTTTCGGATAACTTAGAGTGACAACTTTATGTTTAATTTACAACGTTGATAGATTTAGCATGTGGAAATAAACTAAATTGAATCATCTGCCAACCCGAGCATCAATGGACAAATAGCAATAACTCTATGACATTAGTTGTTATGATATCCAGTTCAAGTTATGTTATATGTAACCACAACATAAATAACTGTGTGTTGTGGCGGGTGTGGTCTCTCCGTAGACGTGTGCTAAAGGGTTGGGGATAAGTGGTGGCACGGGGAGACTTTAGCCAGAATTTAAACAGTTTGAAATGCATCCACGACAAAAACATCAGTTGGAAATTCATCCAGACACAAACATCAGTTGGAAATTCATCCATGACACAAATAGCAGTTGGAAATTCATCCACGACACAAACATCAGTTGGTAATTCCAGGCTACAGTAGGTTGCAATTGCTGTGGTAGTTTAACACTTCATTTAGTGTGAAATATGTTGTTTCAGACCAAACGTCTAATAATTTCCCACCTTTGATAATATTTCGGGGGTGAAATGGCTATCAGGAAAAATGAAGGTACCATGCAGTTGGACATCATAACCGGGGTGTGCAAATGAAATGCCCACCGTTGAAATGAGGGGCTCAGTGTAATATATATGGTATAATTCCATGCTTCCGCAAGCCAACAACTGTGACAATTGATCATACAGAGAGGAAACCATATTTGCAGCAGCTCAGAAACAGGCACGATACAGGGACAGATCTAGAAATAAAGAGAACGTGAACGTGTGTGATACAGTGAGGAACAGAACATGCGTAAAACATTGAAAGAATGGCAAATCCACAGACTGTAAGAGAATATAAGAATACAGAGTTACAAACTGAATAATAAGGAGACAACTGTGGCACCCGTTACATATTCACATCAAGCAGTTGTCATTGCAATGACAAGAGTACAACATACACTCTCAAAATCACATAGGAAGATGCTCAAATGATAATGAAACTTGCCGAGGAAGAATGCTTGAGTAATCTGAAGTTAAAAACAGACAGAACGGCAGAGTGATATCCAGAGATCAAAATGGGAAATCATATATACAAAAACGATACCTGATGTGTTCTAATCTCACAACCTATTCTATAAAATGCACATCACTGATGAACATAAAGAATCCTTATCTAAATTCTGCTCATTAAGACAACATAATGTGCTGTCGTTTATTAAATCACTAAATAATGTTTGCGTGTGTGTAGTCCATGAGAATGTTATATATTAAAAAACATCAAGGCAAAATTACATCACATTCATGAAGAACACACTCACGAAGCCTGAACATGCGAAACATTTTGAAGCAACAAAAACATCAGTTAATGGGAAAAATAGTCATTCAGGTAGACTTTCCAGAAACGTTATCTATAAAACAACGAAATGAACTCAATTCAGTCCACTCAATTCAGTCCTGGTAACCTTGTTATGCATGTGCATCTTTCCGAGTTCATGGGGCACAACAAAATAGCAGTGTATAAGTTCATACACACAATCTTGGAGGGATTAAAAATATGGATACTCATGTCGATGAAGTTTATGTGTTTGCACATGTGCCATCTTCTCAATTTAAAAGAGATATATCTTCGAATTTGGATAAATGGTCACAGGAGCACAAGGTCTTAGTTCGTTGCAACTATTTCACAACTTCCATAGGAAATGAGTTGTAGGATGGAGTGGGAGTGACTGCAAAAAAGAACCGTCTGAAAACTGATGTTATCTGAAACTGAAATTATTAAGTACGTACAAGATACGGTTACAGTAGCTACGAGATTTTACTCCAACGTGCAAGTGATATCTTTACATCGTATCATCGACTGATGCAGCTGAAAGGAGCAAGACACAACAACGTAATGATTTTGACTATATCGGCATCACTTACCGAATATTCCAATATATTGTACCACTATTTGAGTTCATATATGCACCTCTAGTTTTCTACTCCTGAATATATATATGGTCATCGTCTGGTGGCATAAAAGAGATAACTTGACAAATAATAAATAAATTTTATCAATATTAGAATGATATGCAGACATTCCAGAAATTTTAATCAATTAGCTAATGTAAACATGCACACGAATATACACATGCCTCCACATGAACTTCGCTTGCCCAACACGCCATGTGCCTATTTCACGTCCAAGTACGACGAAACAGTCACAGTACGAGTGACCTTGCTCAAAGGTCAAAACTTGGCGCGACATTTAAACAATGCATGACTCCGCAGTCACACATCGTATAATACTACCAAACGACTGCTGTAAAACAATCAATATCTAGCGAACTCACAATGTTGTGTTGACAACATAACAAGTCCACCGCGCTAACCGTTCGGCTATCGAGCTTACTTACCATATGTGATGACTTGCTGCCATTTAAAAACGCAAATCAAACGAGCATAGCCCACATGGAACGACGTAGGATGACGGAATTTCCACGAGAAATGTATAGGTGAGATGCCTATCAATCTGAACATGGGTTCGAATATTGACACAGAAAAGTTCTACATCGTTATCAGAACAGCACGAAGCAATTTCTCAGAAAGTATATGGCCATATACGACATACGAATACTTAAAGACAATTGATGATACTCAGCATTTAGGAAATACTGGACAGAGGTAAATGTGTAGAAAGCATGAAATAACCATCACTTATGTGTATTTGGACAATTAATATCAATTTTGATGATTTTCTCAATAAAACGGAAACTTTTTGCCAAAATAAGCAGCCTGGAATTTCAAGTTGTTCGTGTTTGAAGTAAACTTGTTCTCAAGTTGCATGGGAAATTTTGTATGCTGACACAATTAGTTTTTTTTGCAGCTAGAGGGGGTTGTTTTGCCAACACTACCAGTATATCTTCAGGTAGTATGCGTTATGCATTGTAAAATAAGAGTTTATACCTCATTTCTTATTCTTAAAAAGTTATTTTGTTCAGTGAATTGTTTTGTATTGCAAGTGTTCAAGGGGTGATACTACTTCTGTTCTATAATTTGAGTATAGTCAGTATCTAAATTCACGTCGATTGCAAGTATCGTGATCCGATTCCAGATCATGCGTGTCTGAATCAGAACGAGGCTCCGGAACTATTTTCGCCTAAAAATAAATATGGAAGACGGTCTGTTTCTTTCGTTGCACAGTGTACTCCGCGTAGATGCGCATGCGCATAGATCTCAAACAGGTACGTATTCGATTTGTGTTCCGATTGCTCCGGGTTTACTTGACGGTTCGTCTGCTACGAAGAAAAAAATAATTAAAATAAGAACATTGCGACTCGCTTTAAAATGGAAAATTTGACTTAGAAAGACTGTTTCTAGGTGATTTTGACATTGATTTAGCTTCTCCAGATAGTGTATTAGATTCCACACTGCTTACAGGATTAGAAGTAAATGATCATATGGAAAGTTTAACTCCAGCCATAAGATTTGATATCCCTGTCACCAGTGCTGTCACTACTAGTGCTACACAAGAGAGTGGTATAAACCAGACTACTACATTGTGTTTATCCAATACCAGTTTAGATGTACAAGTAACTAACAATGACTCTGCTAGCAGTACGATTCACAATGCCGGTACTATTGCTTCCCCAAGTGATTTGATGGAGCCGGTAGCAGCTATTGACATGAGAGGTGATCTGACTCACAGTTAATAATAACAGCAACAACGGGAATGCAACAACATTTGTTAATGTATCGGAGAGAGAAGTGTCAGAGTTTGAAGCAAAGATGAGAAACAAAAACACTCACGAGGAAGACAGAATCTACTTCAAGACTGTTTCGGCAATGGCTCATTCAGAAGAATGAAATGAGAGCAGTAACGGAACTGCCGGCAAGCCAGCTGACAATTATCTATCTGCATTTTTGCTGTCCGTCCGAAAGGCCGATGGGACCGACTATGAGCCGGACACTTTAACCAGCTACCACCGATCAATTGCTAGGTATCTCGGTGAAAAGAAATATCCTCACGATATTGTGGCAGATTATGAATTTAAGTCTTAACGGAGCGTCTTATCGTCGAAAAGGAAGGAGCTGAAACAGAAGGGGCTGTGCCAGAAACCTAATGTGTAAGAAGCACTCACGGTCCGTGGTGAGGAGCTGGTGAAGGAATCGGGGTGCATTGGCTTGAAAAGTCCAATCCAGCTGCAGAACAAAATATGGCTGCAAAACACGATGTTTGGTCTGCGGCCTGGGACCGAAAATCGTAAAATGAAATGGGGTGATGTTATTTTAAAGGTTGATGAGAGTGTAAGGGAGTATCTGGAGTTCAGTGAGCGAGCAACAAAAACAAGGACGGGCGCAAATAACGACAACCGGACATTCAAACCAAACCAGTTCGCCACCCCACAAGAGCCCGAACATTGCCCAGTGAATGCATATAAGGAGTATTTTGCTCGTCGACCAGACAGCATGGAGATGGACGATAGCCCATTTTATTTGGCAATCAATCATAAACGACGTTACGGATCAGTCCTATGCTACAAGGAACAGCCTCTTGGAGAACATTCAATCAACAAGATAATGAAAACTATGGCAGATAAAGCAAACTTACCTGGACGTAAAACAAATCACACTGTTCGGAAAACAACCTGCACTAAACTACTTCATTCTGGAGTACATCCAAGTACTATCCGACAGGTTTCAGGACATAAAAATATCCAAAGTGTCAATAACTATGCTGTTGTGTCCAACCAAATACAACAAAATATGAGTGAGATCCTCAGTAATGCCTCCAGATATGTCAGTGTCAGTGTTAATCATCCTGATGCTTGAAGTGCAGATACTCATGATAATGAAGTGCCGCATTCCATTTCTACTAGTACCTCCAGTTTGGAAAGGGTGTCGCGTTCCCCAGATGGCAGAATCAGTTCTCAATCGATTCAATTAAGCCAAGTACATTCACACCAGCATGTTGGGAAAGTTGACAATAAACGTGCGGTCGCTGGATAGCTCGACGGTGCCACAATCAAAGATTGTTTCATCACTGTGCACAACTACTATGGTGATGTTACTCGAGTGAAACGCAGAAGAATCCAGGTCATCGAAAGTGAATCTGATTCCGACTGACAATAGTGACATTGTTGTTGTTGATTGAATTATTCTATCATTAAATTTGAATTCAACTCTTCAGATTGTTCTCTGCTATATAGTTCCCAGTTCGTTATTAATAAATCTCTATTTATCAATTTAAATTAATGCAGTCAGATCCAGAGTTGAAACAATAAAGAGCGTTAATGTTTAGTTTATTCCTGATTTGGTGCGAATAATGAGCGTTTATGTCACTTCTGGCCAAAACATTGAAAACAGATGGAAAACAAGAATGTACAGGTATTTCGTTATTTCATCTACCTATATTAAATGAAGAGATCGGCGCAGTTTGGTGCGAAACATGAGACTAAATCAAGCTTGATCTGAGTTGATGGGTATATCAATGTGCCATTCCGATCAATACCCGGTACATGGCCGTTTGAAGCAATGAACACTCACGCTAGCCGAGTCCGCGTGCCCCCATAAATCTGATATATATACGCCAGTACCACTGATCGTATGGTCACAGATACAATATCCGAAACCACGTTCAGGCTTCCCAAATATCGATGAAAGGGCTTCCTCTTTTCAAGGATGTTCCCGTAGCCGATGTGGTTATTCCATCGACCTGCGGATACGGCTTGGTTATTGGTCGTCTTTGGTCCTGCATCTCTTCAAGACTGGTGGTTGAGTTGACCGGGCTCAATCAATCGGCTAGTCACGCCTTTCCACAGTGTTTCAGATTATTGTTTTTGTTATATGTTGTATTGCTCGTCTGATGTGTGAAGTATTGTTTTCTGTTTTTTTTCTTCACATATGGTTCTGTTCTCTCCTGTCTTTTTTGCGTTCGTCCTGATAACTGTTGAGTGTTGTTGGATCCTGTATTGTTCACGCCTCTCTCACTGTGGAGAGCTACGGGGTGGGCGCTATACGCAGTTGATAAACGGGTCACCGCTTCAGCTATGTACCAGTCTTTGGCCCGACCAGAATTCGAAGGGTAGTCCACGGCGGCTACTGGGCTAGTTGTAGATTTCTGCTTTTCGTATGGCAACTCGAAACAAATGCTCGTAAGAATTGTGACTCACAAAGTTCCAATGATGCTATTGTATTCCCTCAGTACTTGGTTCTTGGCTTTGACCCAAATGTGAAACGACCTTCTATCTTTGTCATTGATAAAGAAAGTTCAATCTGATGCTCTGTTGCAGTTAACAACTATTACATAAACACCAGTGTTGGTTACTCCTCACAAGACATTGCAGAGCTGTGTTGCGGTCCCGCAATACCGCTGATTCTTCGGAATCGGAAATATTGGCGGAGTTGGCACCACAGGGAGTTACAGAAGTCCGTAGATTAACAAAGACTGTTAATGGACTTCGAGTCCCTCTGAGTAGTTATATGCTGGCCTTCAATCGGTGCGAACATCCGCCGACACTGAAGATTGGGTACAGGAACGAGATATAAGTACCTATGTTCCAAATCCATTACGATATTTTCTATGCCATGGCCAGGAACATTGTAAACGTAAAGAAAACATTTGTGCACGCTGTTCTGTTTCTGGTCATGATAATATGGGACTATGAATTCAAGATACAAAGATGTAAGGCTGAGAAACAGTTATCGTATATGGAAACAGTTATCGTATATGGATGCTAAGAAATAAGTTGGTTCCAGACCATCAATTTCTCAAGTCACATACTCGGCTGCCGTTTCTAGGAAAAAGTATGTCGGCACTCAGACAGAAAGTCAAACAAAAATTGTCAATATATCACTAGCAATACAAGTTCAAGATAATGATATTTATCCTGTTCCAGAACCTGTCTCAATGGATACGGCTACTGTAGTTTTTACGTTTGCTCCGAAACCAACTAAGGAAGTTGATCCCATTGTTCCAAAACAAATATCCACAAGTTATGTCATTTTTTTTACTCTCAGAGGCAGAGGTTGAGCTTTGAGTTTTCGATGTTTGAAGAGAAAGGGTCATCTTTGGATGGTGACACCATTGCATTTTTGGAATGGGGCTGCATTTTGGGCGAGGAGTCACCTACTGTGTCAGCCACCCGACTATCAACTTGGCGATTTAATTAAGACTCACGCCAGATTCATCAGATCTCATAAAAATCTTATCACTCATCCCGGAAGAGAGTGTGTCAGGCTGTCAGCTACTTCAAATATTTTGATATGCGAAAGTCTTGATACATTATTTATAGTTGATGAAAACATTTCATGTATGTTTTATGTTTGCTGTTTTCAAAGCAGTATTGCTATCTGTTTTGATATTGTGTTTTATGTGTTTGCACAATGGTCAGTTTCTTAATTGTTCTGGCCCCAATCGAGCACTAGCGCTCTGATTTTTGGTGTTTTTATTTGTATATATTTTGTTTCGTTTTAGTCTAATTCACTGTCATTTCTAATCACAGTTGATTCACTAGATGTTGATAACCTGTTTCTTCTCGTCGTTATATGGCTCTGTTGCTAAATCGACGTTAAAGACACGGTTGGCCTTGGCGGTGGATGTCCTGTGAAAATATCTCCACCCGTCAAAAACCGCCACAAACAGAAAGAACATCAAAATGTAGATAGACTTTGTCCGTATACAAATAAGAAATATCGCATAAACTGTATGTTATGGTCATTTGTTTGACCATTGTTATGTAAACAAACGCATAAAAAGTTACTTTTCTGGTGTTTGTTTATATTATGATGGTAAACATAAAGAGCGTTCTTTGTGGGTGAATACCTTATATGGAACTAATAAAGAGCGTTTATGCCATTTGTGTGTGATTAGCCAGTAAGATTGTGCTGTATTATGTAACACAATCAGGCTCTTGCTTAGGTAAAATATAGTAGGTATTTATGATAACATGCTGTTTACGCGATGGTCATGGTATATATGAACGGAACTGTATGCGTTTTAATGTTTTTCTGTTTACGGTGTTTGGAACAAATATGAATATTTTCGAAAATGAAGGCCGCACGTGCCTTTAAACCCCAATCAATCAATCCTATGTGGTTGGATCGTGGATAAGATCTTTGCAGTCTGGAGTAGGCGAGGTTGGCGCGGGTTCAAACCACGACATAGCCGAAAATCTGGATCGTGCCTCCATAAATCTTACAAATATTAAATAGAGAGATTCCGCTTCTAGGGGTGTAGGATTTCTACGTGTGTATCATTAGTAATTGTACACGTATATTTTCCTGTGCATCACGTCGATGCATGGGGCGAGACGTCGATAATGTTACATGTAATACATGTACATGTGGATGACGAACCACCAGTTTTCAATAGAAGAGAACTAAAGCACTACAATTATTGAATTATTGACACAACCCGTTGTGTATGCATTAACAACTGTTGATTAGAGGCAGATGTGATCTTAATTTGATCCAGCATGAGGTTTTATTATCAGATCTGACCATAACAAGATGTTTACATTGTAGATATGTTTTTTTAAATCACGTGATCTGTGACGTTATAATTACAATCACACCCACATTCGCTAGAAGCGGCATCTGTCTGTTAACGTTGTTTACTACTAAATTTAATGACATGTACATTTACACAACCAGGCCATAAAATCGGACGAGAACGATCAGAATCATGATTCTCATTTTGATTCTCATAAAAAAGTCTTGATTGATTTTAGGCCTGACAAACGAGGCATGTCCACTTAAAGTCACTTGCGGTTTAGAGATCCAAATTATGGTGGCATTGTTACATCGCGGTTCCGTTTCCAGAAACCAACATGATGAGATAAATACGCGCTAAATATACAGACTCTGTATGCCACAGAAAGAATACTTCAAGAGATCGAATTTAGAAACTTCGGGTCCCGAATTGTTTTTAGCATGGAACAAAAAGAGTGTTCATTGTTAGTCTATTCCTGTTGTGGTAGAATAAAGAGTGTTTAAATTGTTTCGCTTCTGTACAAAAAAAAACGAAGACAGCTGGGGAACATTGCTGTCACCTTGGCAGGTATGTTTCAGAGTATAATTATGGAGAAAGTATACCAATATATGGTGTATTTATCAACCTATATTATATCTCCTTCAAAATTACATTCAGAAGTTTAAATCAGACCTGTCCGTTTAACCAATGCAATAATAACTAAAACGAACCGTTTTAGAATATGATTCTACATTTACTTGCAGCTCCAACCAAACAACCACCGCCCACGACAACTATGAACTGCAACCAATCCGTAGATTGTCAATCAAATTCAATGTGCCGAGATGGTATCTGTCTTTGCTTAGACGGTTACAGTTACGCCCAGAATGAGTCAAACTGGTCACGTGAAAGAGGTGAGTATGAACAGACAACTTATTTCAACACAGACTGCATCGATGGTCGGACGATTGAAAAACTAACTATTCTAGATATAAAAGTCTGTAACATTTTGAAATTATATGATAATCATGTATGTCGAAATACTTATAGATGCTCTGTGTTTTCCAGACAATAACAAGTCAAATTTATGTGTCACTCGTTGAAGGAAATACAGATAAAATGATAGTTGACTTTAAGTGTATTGTTCTAATATTTTCTGTAAAAATAGAGAAGCTATATTTCCCAATAGCTCGATCGTGCTGATTGGCATCTCTGGTTAAAATTAATATTAGTCCAGATTCAGAGAGCTCAAGGAACAGATATTATTACTGACACAATTTCCAAAGATGCGCAACCGATTTAACACCAATTTAGTCAACACCCATACACCTACATGTAGTTAATCGTCGATACTGGATATGAGAGTATCAAACCGGCGAATTCATGAACATTAACATATACGCTTCCTACGGACCTCGCATGCGTACGGCTACATGGTGTTTAAGAGTTAAATACACAGCAAACAAAGGTCTACGTCTATTTCAGAATGTGATGTTTACGGCAATACATTCTCCTCGATTAAGGGCATGACGGTACGAAGTCGGAACGCAGAATCCATCCTGGATATCTCAATGGAGGAATGCAGACAGAAATGCATCAATGCGAAATTGTACCTTTGTCTGTCGTACGAGTACAACCAGGTCGCCGCCCAATGTTTGACGTCAATGTTTGGAGCATTAGACGTCGAGGACGTCGACTTCCGATCTATTGCTGGTTGGGTGTACTACCATAGAAATTGTGAATACAAATACAGTGCACAGTAAACTGCATGTTAAAATTTGTGTAGAGCTGATTTTTCGTTTGAATAATTTCTGTTACTTTTTGGGAATTTCGTTTTTATTCAAAATAAAACCATCAGACATTAGTTACAAAAGTTGCACACAACAATCGGTAACATAGGTTGCTATAATGCCAATGGCGGATGCGACTAAACGACGGTGTTTCCGAGCATAACGTTTAAATGTTCAATAAGAACTTATATACAAAATGTGCATATGTTAATTAATGCGGCGGCGTGCCAGTATAGCAGATGGCATCACGATTTGACATATAAGTACAGTAGCTTACATGACGGTAAATTGAAGTGAAAATCGGTTATTTATAACCATACGCCGCTTCTGTTGATAATTTGCGAAAACACATATTACTAATAAGAATCTCTTTTTAAGAATCTTTGGTCAGTTAAAAGAATCTCCGGTTTCTTTATATCAAACGATCGTGTTGTGCTTGTTGATTTCGCAATTTCATTTCTCGCAACTCCATTATCCTCTTCGGAATTTTGAAACTTTTTCACATATAACATTTGAAGCAGTAGAATATGTTCCATCCAATTTGTATACGCCCCCCTCTAGTGTCTGTAATGAATGATCCACTGTTAGAAGCACAACTGTTTCTTTTGTAAGTCTACACAGTCGTTCCGCAATAGTCGGGCTAGATTCATGACCAAAAAGATTAACTTCCCCTAATACCTTTCCGAATCCCATGGCGATCTTCTTCCCGTGAATACATATTTTGCGCGATACATTAGAAAACTCATTGATAGAAGTGTATCTATTTTACCAGTTATAACTCAGTCTTTCCGCAATAGTCGGTAAGATTCGAGGCCAAAAAGATTAGCTTACCCTAATACCTGTCCTACTCCCATGGCGATCTTCTTCCCGTCAAAACATAATTTCCGTGATACATTGGGCAAACTCATTGATAGAAACGAATCCATGTTACCAGTTATAACTCCCGAAGAACTGCACTCACTTTCCATTGGTGCTAACTCAGTCCGCAGCATGTTCAAACTTGGACAAATGAAGTTCACTTTTGCATTGGCCGAATCATGACTACTCTCATACCATCCAATGCATTTTGGTCCACCCATGAACCATATGAACTTAGAACGAAAAGTTTATACCCCACTGCCAAAAATCGTATAACTTCTGGTGAATATCTCATTGCATGTATGTTGTTGCTTTCGAGAAATTCCACAACGTCCACGAAGAGTTGGAACGGGATGTCATCAAGCGGGAAATGCCAACTGTCGAAGAGACGACATTAGTCCATCAACATCGTCCGCTCGCAACAGACGTGACAAAATGGCCGGTAGCAGCTCTCTGATCTCTTTTGCAGTGATGTCGTCCATGTTGTTTTCCGGGTCTGACACAGATTCCGCGACTTCAACACTACTTTCTCCATCAAAATAGGTTTTCCGACAACGTACGTCTTTCATAGTTTGTTCATGTGTTTGCGCACTATTCAAATACCTACAAAATGGCACATGACCTGTTAAAATCCAAATAACAATGACATCACTTATATGGGATATCTTTCCCCCCGCCCCATCATAATCGGAAAAAAATGGTAACCGAGTAAGGCTAAACTTTGACCAAGTACCTTACTCGTATTTAAATTCGCGCAGTACTTTTTTTCGCGCACCCATTGGTGCGCGAAAAATAGTACGACTCATAAGTTTATATATACAAAACAATATGGAAAATAAGAGGGGTATTTTATATAAATAATAAACACTTATATTTACATATGGGCAACCAATCAATATCAACGCCATTTATCATATTTACATATTATGTGGTTAGATCATTGATGTTGAAATGCTTCTAAGAAATGCAAATATTTTTTAATATTCCAGACTGAAGGTGCACGAAAGCACGTCTCCGTATTCACAACCAAAGGGTTGACACAGTGGTCAAATAGTCAGTTAGTAATGTTATAAATTTAGTTATACATTTAAAATACACGAAATCATGCAAGAGCTCATTTGTTTTCTAAAGTCAGAAACCTATATAGATACGTGGTTGTGTGTTTACTACTTTCGAGTTCAATTCCACGATGCCCATAAATAGTTATTCAATATCAGATTATTTGGACCATACATAAGCACCCGTCTTCACAAACAAAATTATTACGCGTTATAACGGATGTGTTCTATTCGATGAAAATTTAAGTAAGTTCTTCGAGACGGTCTATGATATGCACACTTATCTTCAGGGATAATTAAAATCTTAAACAAGACTTAAAATTACGAAAAATAATAATAAATTTGGTCAGTTTTGATTCGCGCAGCCGGTTGCTCGAATTCAAAGTGCGCGAATTCAAAACTGAGCGAAAAATAGTACTGCGATAATTTAAATACGAGTAAGATATGTACAATAGGACCCAAAATATTTGCTGTTAACATCATTTTTCCTGACCAGTATACATATTCGTTTATATGAAAATGCCGAATAAGTTAAATAGTGGGGGTGCACGAGGGGTCCTACCAGCTCATGGACTATATAACGTTCTGAAAAACCTTGTAAAGTACAAATCGATAAGTCAGTTATCTCACATACTTGGCAAAACGTCGTACAAACTCACAACGAAAACAGATTTATCGCTAGAAATCACATGAACGAGAGTCTGACTTGTGCACATAATCACCCACCTTTCCCAACAAGTTTCAAGTTTCGCCACACAAGTAAGTTATTGAGTTGTTTGTCTCTCCTCGAAATTTTGATTTGGGCGAGAAAGTCGGTTTTACGAGGTCTTTGAATACAACCGACGATATGTACCCTTTCAAA
This sequence comes from Siphonodentalium dalli, assembly GCA_032622095.1. Taxonomy (NCBI): domain Eukaryota; kingdom Metazoa; phylum Mollusca; class Scaphopoda; order Gadilida; family Siphonodentaliidae; genus Siphonodentalium; species Siphonodentalium dalli. The sequence continues at coordinate 135,124,365 of CP136062.1, read as the reverse complement.
TTCTTGCTGTTTGCCACCTGGTGCTTTGTTTGGGTATTTTGCCATTTGAAGGGAGGTAACCAAATTTCGTCTCTTTGGTGTATTTATATACGGTTCACTAACATTGTAGCTTGCTAATGTTTGTATGTGCCACCTTTTGTTTGTATTTATCTTTCTACTTAAAAATTATTGAAACCATATCACATATGTAATGCGAAGTCTTGAAATTCCCGCGAAAAGGCATGAGCATTCCAAAGTTCAACTGAAAATAAAAGAACAAATGGAATTCTCTCGCTTCTGATCGTATTTTTCGGGGAAACAAAAATATTTTCACTGCCAAATTGTTCTTCTGAGAGTAAATTGAATTATAGCAAGCAATCGTACCAAGGTAGTGGTTGGTTTCAGCAAAATCGTGATCTAAAGAGCGTTTACTAATCCAATGTATCACTGTTGATATACTTGATACGACAAAATTCTTGCCAACCATTATATACAGTAAATCGGGGACAGTTCTCGAGTTGATCTTGTGTGATATTAAACAGATAGTAACAAGGATCATTTAGCCCTCAGTTGAAAACAATTATTCGAACTTAGATAGCGTTTTGTGATTAATAATGTTCCCCATTATTTGCTGTTGTGGCTGACAATTCACAGAACATATATTGATTATCTATTTTTGGGTATTAGACATTCCACCCGTGCGTCAGATTGGTCTATTTCTGTCCCTATTACTTTATCAGAAAACTGCCTTTGTCATCACTCTTCACAACTACAGACATCGACATTAAGACCAAGTCGACCTTCAGCATAAAAAATTTAAAGAATTTTTTTTTATTTAAATTCGTGAAAAATACAATGATGTATCCATGTTTAATTGTGTTGTAGATTTACTATCTATATAGAAGCCAAGTGTTTGTGTGTCTGTCACGATTTTGGCGCGTTTAAAAATATATCACCCTTATGTCCCATTGTACCAAATTCCGGACAGCCTCAGCGCACCGTTTGTCGGCTTTCTTTATATTCTTATCAGCCGTGCAGCGGTGGCGATATTTTTCTGCATGTCATGTTCGTCACCCTCCATTTTTTTGTTTTTACCTCAGACGACTTAAAGTCGTGGGGTAAGCGCTGGTCTCAGATGACTTAAAGGGGGACTGATACATTGCATGATTATTAAAGAAAGTTTATTATATTATCAGCTCAGAAGATGGGAAAATTGATGTAGAGGGGTAGCATGACACGGGGAATGTTACGGGATAGGTGCCGTTTAAAGAGGCACTAATAATTAGTAATAAAGAGCCTTCATTATCAGATTAAACATAGATGGTAACTTTATCCGGAGAGTCGTTTGAAAGGTGTTGTTTACCTCAGTTGACTAATAAGTATTTAAATGCCTTGAAGGGCCACTAATAACCTACTAATTCTGCACAATATTTTCTTGCATATCTTGTTTGTCACCCGTCATTTTTGACGTGCAATCCCCTAGTTATATAATAACACCCTTCAAGTTGAAACCAAATTCAGCTTGTTATATGTACAATTATGATCAGTAGTTTGTGAATTACTTACCCCTATTCACTAAAATGTACAATTTAGACAAAAGCGCCAAAAACATAAACAGTGCCATAAAATTCGAATGCGACACTTATAGATGGCAAAATAGCTTCAAATGATGCGGACTGTTATGCTGTATCATCAAAATCGGGTCTTCAAAATTCCGCAGATGAGGGGAGGATTCCATATATCATGGTATACAAGTTGAGCTAACAAACCATCTAGACCTGGTTGCGTTTCGCGCGTGATACTCATTCCACTTCTATAAGTCTGCAGTGTAGGTACTGTGTACTGTATGTGATCAGTAAAATACACAAGACTCGGATGCTTATATGTTTAACAATGAGAGGCATGTGTGAGCACTGGATGTCTTCGTGTACTGTTTGTAAAATACTGAGAGGCATAAGTGTTTAAAACTACGAATGCATTTGTGTGAACACTAATAGGCATACATCCATTGGAGACACATAATTTGATGGACAAGACGATGGGACTCTTTTACAAATACCGGATTGTCAGTAGTTTTCCCCAAAATTTGTTCATGATAATATATCTACAAGTGATCTATCTGTTTTCACCCGAACTGTCAAAGTCTTAATTTCCACTTGGGTGACTTTAATGCGTTAAGTTTTGAATTACAAAATAGCAACTCAAAATTTTGAGCTATTGGTTTAAAGGAAATTTTCAGGACTCCAGATGGTATTGAGTTTCCACTTAATGGATACCACCATCCATTGATTAAACGATGACTGTCATGGTGGTGTAGGTATTTATATTCGAAATGATCTATCATATAACATCAGAGAAGATTTAACATTTATTCCTCATGTATTTGAGTCTCTTTTTGTTGATGTGTTGACCAAAAAAAAAACAACATATACAGTAGGAATTATTTATAGGCCTAATACAGCGCCAAAAGCAGACCTGATAACTGTATCAATCTCATGCTCGAGAAAATGGACCAAGTTAATAGAGAACATAAAAACAGTTTTGATAGGAGATTTAAACATCGACTTATACAGTAGGTACGATAAAACCAACAATTTTCTTAACAATGTCTTTCCCTTTAGCCTTTAGTTTCCTCCCAACAATAACAATAGCAACTAGAGAGGCAGACTTTACTGCTACTCTGAATGATCAGATTTAATAAATGACACCACTATTACGAAACGGGCACTATACTAAGTGAATTATTTGACCACTTCGGTACTTTCACATGTTACAAGGGTAAGCAAAATAATCTTGGAAAAAATCCAAGACGGAATACCGGCGGAACTACAGTGATGAAAAAATAACATGCTTCAAAAGACTGCAAGGGGCGGCTAATTATAATAGTGTTGTGGGAAGCTTAAGGGCGTGTCCAGAGCAGTCACATAAAGATTTTAATGGAAATTGATTTAAATGCATATGAAATAGCTTTTCCACTAAAACAATCAAGACCAAAATCTTCATACAGAAACCATGGATATCCAAGGGAAGGATGACCTCATCTGAACATAAAGCTGAACTTTTTCATAAATAACTTAAGTGCCCTCTGGAGTTAATATGACAAAATACAAAGAAATTTGTAAACTCTTTAATAAAATAAACGATCAAGTAGGACATTGTACTATAAAGATATGATAAATGAATATAAACATAACATGAAAAAATCAAATGGAAACCTATTGGTGAGATAATGCAACAAAGATCTAAAATATTAGAATACCCTATGTCATTCAATGTTTGAGGTGTCGAAAGAACAAATAAGAAAGAAGCTGCTGGCGCCTTTAGGGTGAGTTTACATTGCTGTAGATCTGTATACAGTTCTACACGCATACTAGTGTAAACCGATTGATATAGAAATGCACACAGAAAGAAAACGGTATTAGTTCGTGTGAGCAAAAATCGTGTCCGTTATAAGTCACGGTCAACACCGAGGCATTGCGACAGGCAAATCTGATTTGATTAATTGTTACTCGGGCTTGGCGAATGTGCACACTTAATCTTTCTTTGTCATTTCAACCAATGTATTCACACTGTGTAAGCGAGAACCTGTGTACTGGTAGATGAAGTAGCCCTATTTCTATTTGTGTACATGTACACTGTTTTTATTGTGTATTTATATATGATTTGTTCTCATGCGCATTTCATTCTTTCTTCGAACCATTATCAACTGTTGTAAGAATAAACTGCTTTGGTCTGTTGATAGTTGATTAATTTTTTTTGTCTGACCTAAACTGACACGACTCATAGTGAATTGTCAATTACCAGACTACTGATGAGCGCGCGTTCTTCATTATCAGTAATCATGGTGTGATCACAGTAATCTGCGACACGTGACTTCACACATATCTGTATACAGATATACAGCAATGTAAACACACCCTTAATGAATATATCTCTACCATTGGTGCTACTGCTGCTGAAAAAATACCACAAACTTGTAAATACTATTCTTCATACTTACCTACACCTTGTGGTGAAACAATGTTTTTTTCATCCCACTGCACCAGAAGAAATTTAAACAACGGTTTCTTCACGTAAAGGGAAGCACAGCATTGAAAAAGGTAGTCTTAGCTCTTTCATTGTGAAGAAAGTTATCAATGAAATTTTACAACCGGTATGTCATATTTTCAATCTCTCAATGGAAACAGGAACTATTCCAGATGACACGAAGATAGCAAGGGTTATACCCCTCTTCAAATCAGGAGATTAAAAGATAATGGGAAACTATCGCCCAATAAGTATTCTGCCAATTTTATTTAAATCTTATAAAAAAATTGTATGTCACAGACTAGTTTGTGTTTTAAACAAACATAACTCCTTCTACCATAATCAATATGGGTTTAGAAAAGATAACTCAACAATTCATCCGATTCCAATTGTAAATCTACTCTATTTTGGGTTTGAATACTGATAAGGATAAAGATTGTACTCTTTCTGTATTTCTTGATTTCACCAAAGCCATTGACACTATAAATCATGACATTTTGCTGATTCTTATGGAGTAAGAGGCAAAGCCAAAGAGTGGTTTAGAAATTATCTGACAAGTAGATATCAATCTGTGGAATTTGAAGGTATGGTTGATTCCAAACTTCCAATTACATGCTGGGCCGATTCTGTTTTTAATCTATGTTATTAAATCTAGCACAAATCTAATAATTTATCACTTTTATCCTTTGCCGATGACACAACTGTATTCTTCGCATCACAACCTTGATTATTTGTATGACTACTTCAACAATGAGCATGAGAAATTGAGTAGTTGGTCTAGAACAAACAAACCATCACCTAACTACAAATAAAAAAAACTAAATATATGGTGATACAACCAAATGAAAGTGTCAATGACACTGTATTTAAACTTGGTAGGAGTTAATATTTGCTGAGCAATGAATAGAATGATAAAGAATGAAAGTAAACTAGAGGTCACCCCGAAGATCCATATAAAGTTTGGAGATAATACGGATGAGGGATGGGGTCTGCAGGTTGCGCCAAAGGATGTAGTCATACAAAGATTAAATTCCAAGATGGCCGCTGGCGGCCATGTTTTTCAACGAATTTAGATCAAAATAAGAGGCACCCATCTAGAGATCACACCGAAGATCTACATATAGTTTGATGACGATCGGATGAGAGATGTGGCTTGCATGATGTGCCAAAGGATTTAGCTACACATAAAGTAATTTCCAAGATGGCCGCTGGCGGTCATGTTTTTCAACGAATTTAGATCAAAATAAGAGGCACCCATCTAGAGGTCACCCAAAGATCCATATGAAGTTTGGTGATGATCGGAAGAGGGGTGTGGTCTGTAGGGTGTGCCAAATTATTTAGTCATGCAAAGAGTAAAATCCGAGATGGCTGCCATGTTTTTTCATCAAAAATCATTCCAATTCGATAGCTCCCATCTACAGTTGATCACAATTATGCCTGCAAACTTTTAAAATCTGGCCATAAATACGGGTTGTAGTGTGTGCCGAGTTAATATTTGCTGAGCAATGAATAGAATGATAAAGAATGAAAGTAAACTAGAGGTCACCCCGAAGATCCATATAAAGTTTGGAGATAATACGGATGAGGGATGGGGTCTGCAGGTTGCGCCAAAGGATGTAGTCATACAAAGATTAAATTCCAAGATGGCCGCTGGCGGCCATGTTTTTCAACGAATTTAGATCAAAATAAGATGCACCCATCTAGAGATCACACCGAAGATCTACATATAGTTTGATGACGATCGGATGAGAGCTTGCATGATGTGCCAAAGGATTTAGCTACACATAAAGTAATTTCCAAGATGGCCGCTGGCGGTCATGTTTTTCAACGAATTTAGATCAAAATAAGAGGCACCCATCTAGAGGTCACCCAAAGATCCATATGAAGTTTGGTGATGATCGGAAGAGGGGTGTGGTCTGTAGGGTGTGCCAAATTATTTAGTCATGCAAAGAGTAAAATCCGAGATGGCTGCCATGTTTTTTCATCAAAAATCATTCCAATTCGATAGCTCCCATCTACAGTTGATCACAATTATGCCTGCAAACTTTTAAAATCTGGCCATAAATACGGGTTGTAGTGTGTGTCGATGGATTCAAATTTGAAATCAAAGATGGCTGCTGGCGGCCATGTTTTTCATCGAAATTCGGAAAAAATCGATAGCTCCCATCTATAGGTTACCCTGAAGCTACAAATGAAGTTTGGTGAGGATCGGATGAGGGATGTGGTCTGTAGGGTGTGCCAAATTATTTAGTCATGCAAAGAGTAAAATCCGAGATGGCTGCCATGTTTTTTCAACAAAAATCATTCCAATTCGATAGCTCCCATCTACAGTTGATCACAATTATGCCTGCAAATTTTTTTAATCTGGTCATAAATACGGGTTGTAGGGTGTGCCGATGGATTCAAATTTGAAATCAAAGATGGCTGCTGGCGGCCATGTTTTTCATCGAAATTCGGAAAAATTCGATAGCTCCCATCTATAGGTTACCCTGAAGCTACAAATGAAGTTTGGTGAGGATCGGATGAGGGATGTGGTCTGTAGGGTGTGCCAAATTATTTAGTCATGCAAAGAGTAAAATCCGAGATGGCTGCCATGTTTTTTCATCAAAAATCATTCCAATTCGATAGCTCCCATCTACAGTTGATCACAATTATGCCTGGAAATTTTTAAAATCTGGCCATAAATACGGGTTGTAGGGTGTGCCGATGGATTCAAATTTGAAATCAAAGATGGCTGCTGGCGGCCATGTTTTTCATCGAAATTCGGAAAAATTCGATAGCTCCCATCTATAGGTTACCCTGAAGCTACAAATGAAGTTTGGTGAGGATCGGATGAGGGATGTGGCCTGTAGGGCGTGCCGATTGAAATTGTTGACGCATGCACGCACGGACGACAACCCATGGCAATAGCTCAAACTTTACGTTGTAAAGTTGAGCAAGAAATGGACCTCATTTAGTTGCAAACCGAATGCTGAATATAAATAGACAACTGATTGTAAGAATATGATCTGATTGTCAATAAAAATCTTTCAAATTTCTGGGTATTCACATAGATGAACATTTGACATTTGAATACCACGTGAAAGTTGTTTATGCGAAAATGTATAATTCTCTGTATACTATAAATCGAGCAAAAAATTTCATTCCTTTTGATTGTCTTAGAATGCTATATCCTACCTTACTACATTCTGATATCCTTTGTGGTATTGAATTATGGGGGAATGCGAGAACACAAAATCAAGTTGTACAACAGAAAAAAGCAATTCATGCTATTACTAAACAATATGGTTGTTGGCGGCCATGTTTAAAAACAATTTAGGTCAAAATAGAAGGCTCCCATCTAGATGTCACCCCGAAGATCCATATGAAGTTTGGTGATGGTCGGATGAGGATTGTGGTATGTAGGATTTAGTCATGCAAAGAGTAAAATACAAGATGGCTGCCGACGGCCATGTTTTTCATCGAAAATTGTTTAAATTTGATAGCTCCCACCTAGAGGTGATTCTAAACATGCCTGTAATTTTTCAAATCAATTCTCCAATAAATGCGAGCTACGGTGTTTTGCTGATGTATGTATGTCGTTGAGATGCATAAGTGAACACAGAGATGCATATGTGAACACCGAGACGCCTATGTGTGAACAATGAGAGTCCTCCACCTGAACTGAGAGACCGCGCATCGTTCGGGCATGCAGTGGGAGTTTATAGGTTGAGTTGACACACCCTCTCGATCGTGTTGCTACACGGATAGTCATTCCACTTCGACAAGTCTACGGTGAAGAGGTGCAGACAGTTCTCATTTGTATTTCCATTTGGTTCGTTCGGCCTCCATAAATTCCAGGCGCCATTATTCACTGTGGAACCGTCATCAAACCTCCAGTCGCCCTCGGAAAGACTGTCTTGCCCATCCATCCAGAAGTATGTGGCTCCGATTGAGGCATAATCTGTGGATATATATATCAAACATTGAAATAGTATGCAGTTTGATGTCACAAGACTGTGCGTTTGGTGATGCTAGCCCGCTTTCACCCTCTGAGATCCCCAGAGGGTGAAGTTATTGATACTTTCCCACACAGCGGGCTACCATGACCAAATTCACTATTTGGGGACGTCATTCTGCTTAGGCCTCATCTTCTGTGAAGTATCTTTTTAGTCTCAAATTAATATTGTTTTTAGTTACTTTTTCCTTTATGTTCAGTTTCTATTTCCTCTTATTTGCAGAAGATAAAATACATAACCGAGGTGTCTATGTGTGAACATAGTGAACTCATCATTCTAAATTCACAACAAAAAGAGTAATGTATTCGTGTTCTAATAAGTAAAATGCATATTTGTTTAAAATAAAAACCTCTATAAATATTGTAAATATATCAAACATACTCCAGGGTCGGGTTGTCCCTGTGTCCGGAGATCACGCTGCTAAAATTATTACCTTGATCCACCATTTCCTGATGTACTACGTCGACCATGTCCTGATTCCGTGGTCGGAATAGGAAGGCGCCATCTTTATTACACTCGTCCAGGCTGTCGTCTCTTGACATTTTCGACGTGTACACACCAAAAGCAAACCCAAGACACGGTACTGCCTTATAACCCGTCGGAATCACCTGCATACCTGTGGAAACGTATTGCCAGAAAGTATTGTCACATATCCAATCAACGTGAATGTCAAGTATTCATGTATGTTTGGTTTTTTGAAAAATTTCACTGATGTGGCCAAAGTTTTTACCCTTGCAATAATCCCTTTACTCATAGCTAAAGGACCATTTTCTGCCTCAAATCATGGACAAAATTAGAAGAGAAATGGTAATAGTCGAAGTTAATGTTGACTGGTCCTCTGTCTCAAATTTAATATGTTATACATTCGAACCAATACAGAACGTTCAAAGAAGAGATACGCAATCTTTATAGTGCTGATGCCAGTTTCTTGAAAGCAACTTATGACATAGTTTGGTCAGACGATGGCCCAATGCTAGAACCACAGCCGCAAAACACGGCCGTAGGTTAAGATATGGTCTTAACTTTGGTCTTGACCTTAAGTCTGTGGTAAGTGTTATAATATCAAGTAGACGCTCCAACTATGGCTGAGAGCTATTGTATGATACAGCGGCAGCATGCATGTAGGAACTTGTGGCGCCAACGAGTGTTCTAAGGTTAACATAAACCGTCTGTCACGTTGGTAGGGACCTGGTCATGGTTTATCTACTGGTTGGCGTGGATGTTCGAGTTCACCTCGATTTAAGTGTCTAATCATGTTGGTCGCATTTTCCGTTCACTTGTCCTGACCACAGGCGCTTGTGAATTTTTTTTTATATATATACTATATACATAGAAGGCCTGACAATCTGGTGGCAAGATTGAGCAGCCATTGTTGATTCGGCCGTGTAGGAGTTAATGCGCACCGATTTTGTTCGGGTAAATGGCAAAATGTTTTATGACTTACGTTAAAAAACACATTAGTATACGAAATGTGCTACCTTGTGCCCTCTCTGCTTGAATTTGACAATATTTGGTATTACTAACTGTTTACAACGATAAAACATTGCACCTTGATCGGGAATCCATCCGTATTTCATCTTGAACCCGCAGTGAATTATTGATGTTCACCGATTGGCCGAGCTATTTCTGGATTATTTGCGGGAAATTTGAACTTACTTCCTGGTTGCAACTTCGAGCGTCCATATTTGACAGCATGTCGTTTTGTGTATCAACAAAAGTCATGTGACATACGGAAAAAAAATAAAGAGGTAATTTTTTATTTCAACCAATCAGCGGCCAGCTACAATTCACTGTGAATATACGGACAAAATATTGACTTGTCACTTATATAAAATCATCTAAGATATCAAATACATACACTTTTGATTGGAACAAGGAAATAAGCAACATATGCAGTGGTAATCGCATATTGTACTGCATGTATACGTAAGTTATTGTATATTTAGCCGTTTACCCGAATTAAATCGGTGCAGATTAACCCCCGCCGGCCAAGGCTGCAAACCAAATTTAAATTTGGCCGCCAGAATGGCATACCTTTCTTTTTTTATAGTAAGTAATAAAATATTTGTTACATGTACCTGTGGTCCTGACTGGGGGCCACGTGCGTGTCGGGTGACAACACACACTTGCATGGGAGCACTCAATCTGCCGGCAGATATTGTTTCAGAGTGCATTTCAACGAGACTAGAAGTCTCAGATGAAAAGGGTAGCCCCACTACAGATACAATTGACGATAGTATGCATTGGGTGAATTCACGCGAAGAGGGAGAGTAGATGTTCGGCCAGCATTCATGGAGCTGGTTTGTCGCATCGATTCCACACACCTACTTTGGAGTAGACTACTCATTGGGGAAAGACGACATTGTTTCAAGAAGCAGTATGGTCAAAGATCAATACCCAATATCTGTTGATATCGCATCTATACTAGAAACAAAACAAAAGTACAAGTTGGGTCAACCACCACCTATACTGTGAAATAGATTATTGACGAAGAAATTACCTTCCTGATCCTTTGTCATTCATATCAATAATTTACTTGGGTTTACCAGCTTTAACTTTTTCGCCCAACAATTATTGTGCTATTTACCATTTTGGATCAAATATCGGACCACAAATACAACTAATGATATACAGACCCCCCCCCCCCCCGTTGGCCCTACGCCCCTGGCAATAAAGAGTTTCAAGTCTGAGACAACTGTCAAACTTTTCAACATGTTTAAATTTTCAATAACTTAAATTGAAATTTTAGGCAAAACTGTTTGAGATAATTTCAACAGTTTAAATTTCCAAATTTGAAATGAATGCGGTCGCAATCATGAAATTCCCAACTTATGACATTTTTTGTCAAAGTTAATGGGCATAGGACAACCCAGACACCACCGCCCCTCTTGTCCGCATATCCCTGGCCAAAATGGTAATCTGTGAACAACAAAAGAGATGTGGTAACATGAGTTTGAGGAAATAGATGTGTTACCCCCCCCCCACCAAAGTTCTAATGCATTTCATAGCAGCCTTGAAATCCCAACTGTTGAACGTTTTGGTCAAAGTTATGGGGTGGGATAATCCGACCCGACCCCTTGTCGGCACGTCCCTAACAGTAGGTACTTTCAAGTCTGAGACATCGTGAGTTGGAACAAATATTGAAAACTGTCTGCAAAACAGTGTGTGCGACTGGGGGTTTGTGTCACCGCCCCCATCCACCAATTTTTGTCAAATTTTTCAACAATTGGAATTTTCAATAACATAAGTTGAATATTTAAGGCAATAACTGCTGAGATCGTCTCGATTGTTTAATTTCCCAACCAATATTCAATATTTAGATTACAGTAATTGGTTTCTACAAAGAATATTACATATATTTAAATGGTCATGCGTTTGATTTCAAACTCAGTATCGAGTGGAATGCAAATGAACATTATTCAAGCTGGGAAAACAGATCGGTTCACTAGGGCTGTCGAAATTTAACCTCTCCACCAAAGAAGGCTCTCTGTCCACATCCCTGAAATATGTCACACAACACGCTCATTATCGTATATGATCCGGCTTACAACAATTCAAAACATCGATAAAAATAATTACTCGATATCGTGCTAAAAAGACTCGCGCGAAGTGACTAATATGGTCGATCTCATTAGTTGCTGTATAAAAATTCCAATGTACTGAAATTACCACCGGTTATTGTGGGTTCTTGCTCATCGGCACACCCATTAAATGCTGAATTTTGTGTGGCTTTAAAATGACTTCAGACATCAGACATCTTCCAGAATGCTAGTCAACATGAGAAGTTTAAACATCCACTTTGAATTTCAAATACATAATGTCCGATCTGACGATATTTATGATACATTGTTCCCAGAAATTGAAATGGTCATTTATGATCACAGACCTCACATTAACTAATGTGTGAATGAAATCTTAGACTTGCTTCAGACAACATTATACAATTATCGCATTGTTTCGAGGTTGACACGAGGAATTGTCAACCCGAGGAAGTCAATATTCAACAAGGCCGTAGGCCGTAGGCCGAGTTGAATATTGACCTCTAATGGCTAACAATTCCTCGTGTCACCCAAGAAACAATGCGATATATGTTCTATTATATGAAACGCGCTTTGTTTGGACAGTCACTGGGAAAACCTGATATATTTTCAGGTCTGATAATAAGTTATGTTAACCCCTGGAGTATTTGACGTCACTTAGAACTGTCATTAACCTGTTGTTTCATTAATGAGGTGAACATCGTTAAATATCTCGATTTTTTCGTTACGTTTTAACATAGGAATTGGGGAAAGAAACTAATGATCATATAATAAAATAATTGTTTAGAAACCACACATCAACAATGATTTTATAGATGTAAAATAAACAGTGATGTCAACAGTTTTCCAATCAAAGGATTTGGTGCCCATCATAATTAGTGTCCCGGTATTTGCACAGAATGTCTTCTCTATTGTCCATATTATATTTCATATGATAAACAGCCACCAAAAGCAAAACCACTATCGTATGTTTTATTTTATAACCAGTTTCCTAAAAAACAACAGACGATCGCCGCTATTTGCAATATATAGCTAATAGCAGACCATGTGGAGACACAGCTATAGTATATTCATAGGAATGATAGGATCCCCCTGAATATTAAATTGCATCCCACCTGACTCATGCTGACTGAAAACTCTTTTGTCAGCACAAAAGAGTTGAAATTTTGTTATACAAAGATGAACTGCTGGGCATGCATTTCTAAATGTATCAAAAAGATCAATTGCCATGCAGCAACTCGTTATCGTGAACTGCAAGCTTCCAATGCCTTTCTGTAGATCGAAAGTTCGGAACACGTATCACTTGATCTGTTCACGATATTCAAAGTATTTGTGACGACAGGCTACAAGTGGCTTAGTTTCTTTTGAAGACAGTCTTGACACCGCAGTTGACATTTTCTGTCAACCCTCGAAAGACTCTGGCTTGCCATTAAAAGCGATACGCATACTTCAACGTGGATGTTATTTAGTCGGGCTTTGACACCAACCCATACAATTCCGCGCATTGTTATTACCTGAATATATAGATCTGTGGTGGATGGTTCTTAATCTTAACCGACGCTGAAGGCTCCCGAGTGGAGCCTGTTTCAGCTAGTCTATATCTATATTTGCGAATGTCTGTCTGTCTGTGTTCTATAGAAATTCACAGGGGACCATCTAGACGACACCAAAGGTGTCTACTAGGGGTAACTTTTTACGAGAAAGATAATGGTGAGGGTTAGGATTTTCTAAAATGACGCCCTTGTTGTCAGGGGCAGAAAAGGAGGAGGGGCAGAAAAATAAATTGTCGCCGATTGCCACGAAACTTATATATAATCATGCGCCCCCATGATATAAGGAATCTGATGGTGTGGTTTAAATATGTCAAGAGTGGCGCCGTCCGAGTCATGGATGCACGGAAGGGGAGAGGGGCACCAAAATGTATAAACTAAGTTTAGCGCCGAGGGACCATCTAGATGACACCAAACGGTCTACTAGGGGTAACTTTTTACGAGAAAGATAATGGTGTGGGTTAGAATTTTCTAAAGTGACGCCGTTGTCAGGGGCAGAACGGGGGAGGAGTAGAAAAAATGTTTGCCGCCGATTGCCATGAAACTTTTATATAATCATGCCCATGATACGAGGAATCTTATGGTGTTGTTTAAATATGTCAAACGTGGCGCCATTCGCGACAGGGGTGCACGGAAGGGAGAGGGGCACCAAAATTGATAAAACTAATTTTAGCGCCGATTTCCACCAAATTGATATATATATTCTTCTCCATGATACAAGGAATATAATTGTGCGATTTAAAGACTCTAAATTGCTGTCGTTTTGATAAAAGATTGTGGGAGGGGCACTCAATCAATTAGATAAGAATGGGTTTAGTCGCCGATTGCCACCACACTTCTACAATATCATCCCCATGGTATTAGGAGTCTAACGGTGTGGCTCAAATGTATCAAAAATGGTGTCATTCGAGTCAGGGTTGAACTGAAAGGCAGAGGGGCACCAAAATTAATTTTCGCACCAATTTCCACCAAAGTGATACGCATTCTTATCAAAAATACGAGGAGTCTGATCGTGTGATTAGTTGGTGCTGTTTGGTGAGAGACGGGGGTTAGTGGGCACTAACTTTGATCAAAATTGGCTTATCAGGAGGGTGAGAGGAACGCAAAAAAGATGAACAATATGTTTAGCGCTGATTTCCACCAGATTGATACATATTCTCCGTGATACGAGAAACTAATCGTGTGGTTTAGATACGCCAAATTGGTGCTGTTTGGATGAGAGATATGGGGGCCATAAATTTGATACGAATTTGTACACCCGCCAATTTTATACAAAAACTTATACAAAATCATCCACACGGTATGAGGAGTCTAATGGGGTGGCTTAAAGCTGTCAAAAGTGGCGTCATTCGAGTCAGGGGTGCACTGAAAGGAAGAGGGGCACCAACATTGATTAAAATAATTTTAGCGCCAATTTCCACCATGATACGAGGAATCAAATCATGTGATTTAAAGACGCTGTATTGGTGTTGTTTGTGTGAGAGATGTTGTGGGTGGGCACTGAATTTGATAAAAAAAAAATTGTTTAGTCGCCGATTAGCACCAAACTTTTAAATATTTATCTCCATGATATCAGGAGTCTAATTGTGTGGTTTAAAGATGTCAAAACTGGTGCCATTCGAGACAGGGGTCCACAGAGGGCGAGAGAGACACACGAATAGATAAACAATATATTTAGCGCCGATTTTCACCAGACTGATACATATTCTCAGTAATACGAGGAATCTAATCATGTGTTTTAATACGCAAAATTGGTACAGTTTGGTGAGAGATATGGGGGCCCTAAATCTGATACGAATTTGTGTACTCGCCAATTTTAAACAAATTTATATTAGTCAGGTTCGAAATGGAATAAAAGTGAAAGGTGCGGGCATTTTTCTTTCAGAAGCTTTTGAGAATTGTTTCTAAAGGTAATTTTTATGCTGATTTCAAAAACCAATGTTGGCAAGTCGACAAATTATTATTTCTGAGCCAAAATTACAATTCAAAATGGCCGCCATCAGAACAAAGTCTAGATTTTCGTTTACTATTATATGTTGTTCTAAGACGTTTGAATATTATGCATTTCCATAATTTCGAACGAATTGTGACAAGAGACACTATTCACAGAACATATGTGGTAATTTAAAGAGAAAATGTTTGACATTTAACCCAATTTGTGCCCAAAAATGACAAAAAACGCGAATTTTATAAATTGTTGCGGTCTTAAATGGCAGAAAGTGGAGTATGCCGGACATATATCCTTCAAATTGTTTAGACAGTTGTGTCTAAATGTAATTTGTATTCTGATTCCAGAAAACAATGTTGGCAATTCGACAAATAATTATTTCTGACCTAAAATGCAATTCAAAATGGCCGCTATCAGAATAAAGTCTAGATTAGATAAAGTAAAGAAAGTGAAGTATTCCAGAAATATATTCTTCAAATGGTTGATACAGTTGTGTCTAAATGTAATTTGTAATCGGATTCCAAAAAGCAATGTTGGCAACTCGACCAATAATTATTTCTTACCTAAAATGACAACTCAAAATGGCCAATATAATAATCAGTTAAAATTCGAAAATCATCAGTAATATTATGATACAGGTTCATCAACACCCAATGCGACACAATCTTGCTTCATATAGCCAAAAATTGTCACCAAAAATCCTTATTTATTATTGCAGTCAGTTCCACAATTGCAGAGTGGTGTGCAGGGTAACTCTGATTTTCTGCATGTACACCTTGCTGTTACACACCCCTTCTTGCACCCACATTTGATTATTTCGAGACTTGATTTTGGAATGGGTTCTAGTGACATCATGGTTGGACCTAATGGACCATTTTCTTCTTTCCATCCCATTGTCGAAAGATCCGGGAATGTTTGCATATGAATGGCTGCTTGTTTCCAAACTAAAACGTGGTAGTTTGTTCTCAAAGGGTGGTACCGATAATGAAATGAGTCACTGGTTGGTGGAAGCTTTTCGGGAGATTCTGTCCGAGGGAAAATCTTACATTGATGAGTTTTGCATCGGAAACTATACAACTTGCATACAAAATGTTCAGCCCTTTCAATTGTTTCAGTGGATATTGCAATATTACCTATACTCGTTAAGAGTTCACAACCTTCCAGGTAAATATTCCATGTAGATCTTTTAGACACCCCATATATGAACGAAGTTGAATCACACCCTGTTAAAGCATGAAACCAATAATATAGTTTGGTATTTGGGTGGCAACATCCCTGATGGGTATACTTTTAGGGCTTTTGGATGTTCCAGCCATCACGAACACATCACAATCTGCAGGAACTTTGTCTAGGTAACCAAGCAACCACTAGAACATCGACCTCCCTACTTACCACAATAACTTGTATCAGATTGCACCCCATGCTGGTATCAAGTGAACGAAGAGTACGTCCAGTCGCTTCGTGATTAGACTCTAACCCTTTCAAGTCTGTTCCACCTACCGGACAATCTACTCTGCAATCTCTTGGGAACCCCCTGCAACAACAACAGTAACACATTCTGTTTTCGCTTTGCTAACAAGTTCTCGAGACAAGAATCCACTCAAATTAGAAAAAGACACATACAATCCGGATCCAGATCCGGGCATAAAGTTTGTCTGTAAATGGGCTCATTCTCGCGTGAAATCAATCCAAGCGCCATGTTCACCGTTTCCAAATAAACTGAGTTCCGCGTGGCTCAGCTGCCATTTAATGTATTAAATACTTGACTATCTATATGAAATAGAAAAGAACTATTCGTATCCGAATCCGGGAATGATCTGATCTAAACATCAACATCTATAACCTAGTTCCACGCGACTCAGTTTACATTTATTGTATTAAATAAGCATTACTTTATAAGAAGGAAAATCCAGATCCGGGCATAATCTGTACCTTTAAATATTATCAGTAAATACGTGGAAATTAATTCGGTTCCGCACATGGTGTGTACCTTTAAATGCGATAATCATTCCGTGAAATCAATCCAACAGCCTAGTATAACGTCTCAAAATCAACTTATAACTTTGTTCCACGTGACATTTAATATATCAAAAAGACGATAATTTATATGGAAAAAAGAGAGAGAAAAAAACCGGATCCGGACATGATATCTACCTTTAAATATGATCAATAATTACGAGATAATTAATTCGGATCCGGACATGGTGTGTTCCCATCATGATCACGTAAAATCAATCCAACCGCCGTGTCTATATGAAAAAATAAGAAGTATGCTGATCCGGGCACGATATGTACCTTTAAATACGATTAATCGGGTTGAATGAGCACGACAGCCCTATATTGGTTTAATCTCACCTCCTAACCAGTTTCCGCGTGTCAGAAACGGCTTTTAATGGGTTAAATGTGTGAAAAAACAAGCATGAAATTCATACCCGAATCCTGGTCGAAATCCGGTAAAAAGACACCTAAATCCGGGTCGAAATCCGGGATCCGGAATCCGGTAAAAAGACACACCCCTTATTAATCGCGATAAACAAAATGACAATCACTCCGATCCGACAATGAGGGCTACTACTTATATTCCGTGTGTAAGAATCATGTTTTGTGCTATTTGGATATATAATTTATGAGAATATGTGTAACGCTTTGAACAACAATATCCTCCATTCCCACCATATATCCATAATATGCAGAGGGTTTCACATCACTTTAACCTGGGCAACGCCGGGTAACCCTGCTAGTATATATATAAAAGTGTAGGATCTGTCAGCCCGTCCGTCTGTCTGTCCGTATTTTTCTCCCAGACTGTTTATCCGATTTCAACCAAATTTGGTGTGGTTACTCGGGGTACCCTGGCGGAGGTTATAACGGCGTTAGTCACTATTGGCCTATACGCCCTGTCACTAACTCGCGGCCATATTGGATCCACCAGGCCCAGTTGCGTTGTTTTCGTGCTCTAGGTCAAAGTTTTGTTGTAGCATGTTCAAAAGCTCCTTATATGGAAATGCTACTCCAGAACTTTGACCATTAGTACCAAAACCACGGAAACGGGGTTGGGTGAATCTCTGAGACCACGGAACGGGGCTGGATGGATCAATACGGCCTCGACTCGGGAGATCTCGCTTATTTCAGATTCAAATAAGTCCAATATGAACCTATGTGAATGTTAGATCCAATGTGAACCTATTTGTATGAAGATATGTTGAAGCACCAGATGTATGCTCTTTATATATGTGTTTCCACTGTGGCCCGCGCCATCCAACGGAATAGCGGTAAAAGTCCACTCTGGGCTTATTCCAGAATTTAAGTCCAATATGAACCGATGCCGATTTTAGGTCCAATACCAACCTATCTGCACGATGATATATTGAAGTAGCATAATAAATATGTACGCGATGCGCACACAGTGGCCGCAGGCTAACGACGCCGAATAAAGGCTCCCGCGTGGAGCCTGTTTCAGCCAGTATATATATTTTTTGAAATGGTATAATCAACGTGGTTGTATTCTCGATAGCATGAGATGATTTCCACATTGTTCCAGACTTGATAATCAAATTGATACACTACATGTAAATGGACACTCTGTGTCTTTATCAATTAACCATGCATTTTATATGGGTTTCTATTAGTAATTTCGTTGTATCAAATTTGGTGCCGCTACCCACCCTAACTAAAAGGGCGCCATTTTGGCATATTCAAATCACACCATTAGATCCCTGGTACCACGTGGATGCCTAATTTAGAGGAAATAAACGATTATATAAAGTCTGGTGCTTCTGACTATCCGTCCCAAACGCATAGCACTGCTCTGCCAACTTTTAATCATATGTATCAGACTCATGTGACGAAAACATTCTTATCAATGTCAGTGCCCCTCCTCTCTCTGTCCCTGATCGAAACAGCACCAAATGTGGCGTCTCCTCATTAATGACTCGAACGGCACCACTTTTAACATAGATAAGGGGGAGAGGCACGTTTTGCATAAATCCATCCAAAAATGGCAAGAGATTTTCAACAAAGAATTTCTATGGATCTACATGACGAAAAGTCTTGAATTTCTTATATCATCATCTTCGTTGTATATAGAATCTGAGCAATTATTAAGATACGATATACAAACAATGGATTTTAATACATTTGAGATGTTGAAAATATTGTTTATGGTCCTTTTCTGTACCAAGAACTGCTAGTATAATTAATAATAATTTTTAATTGCAATATATAGCATCATACCCCCCTATATTATAATGAAGAATAAAGCAGTCGAAAATATTCCAGCCCAATGAAAACAAATGTTGATACGCGGTGTGGTCCACTCAAGCAGGGAGCAATCACCTAGATTATTGCCACAATGTTAAAACATATGATTGTCAGCTTTAACTTGGTTATAAACCCATAACACAGAACTCATCTCAGCCCAATTTCCATTGCTCAACAGGCGTGACATGAACATTCTCAAATATAGACAATTATTTATGGGTAGTTGCCTTTCTAATTGAAAATGGTCATTACCATGTCAGTGGTAATCGGCAACTAAACAAATTCCGATCAAATTTAGAGCCCCACCCCATCTCTCACCAAACACAAATAGCAGCAGTTTATCAGTGCATCCCCTGACTCGAATGACGCCACCTTTGACAGCTTTAAGCAACATAATTAGACTCCTGATATCTTGTAAATGGTTGTGTATAAGTTTGGCGATAATCGGCGACTAAACAAATTCTTATCAAACTTAGTGCCGCTCCCCATCTCATCCAAACGACACCATCAGTTATCATTGTGGTTTTTGAAATATAATTATCGATGCGATGCCAACTTCAGCTCGTTTAATTATTGTGGTGCTTCAAATGGTATGAATTTTGAAAGATAAACAGATTTCCTGTATTATTGTATGATGTTCATCATTGGTAAGATGGGACCTTGGATTACTGGGTCCTACCGATATGATAAAAAGCTGAGTAATTGAACATAACATGCTAATTATTACAAAACAAGAATTCATCTTTCAGATGATAACATTTCATTTCGGGATTACTGCTTATGCCACGTGGGCTTGAATTGCACTCCATTGCCCAATGCCCACCCCTTCAAACCCACACTGCCCTCATGGGCCGTCCCTATATACATACCTTCTCTATACCTCATGGTAGTATATATGTGTCTCATGAATACTACAATGACGTAAAGCAGGTACGGTGCATAAGTCTGTGAGGGGGTGGAGGTTAAATACGCCATATACCGCGTATAAGGGCGGTGATATTGTGGGGTGGTGGAGCAGCGAGCGTGTTACAAGCCCTTGTGTTTGTGACATTTACAAAGAATACATGTATTTTATCGCTGCGTGAGGGGCCAGGGTGTAAATTTTCACCGCCCCGCGAACCAGTCCATTTTCTCAACTTGACAAATTTTAATTTGTATTCCCCTCGACACATAATTTAAAATGTTCACCTGGTACCTAAAAGCTTCCAACTAATCAAAAATTCCAACCAAATGATCCCCCTATATAATTGAACATTTTCTAACCGAGCGCGAATTAATATCACATTTGATTGAAAAGAAGAAAATATCAAGACATGATCTGATACACATGGGTGATTCTCCATTAAATGAACAATTTCGTCCAGAAAATTCTGGAGAAAAAAAGTTTGTCACATGCCGATGAATTTTATGTGAGTATGTAGCACAGATATTGGTAACCATGAAAATCACATTTGGCAAAATTATAGGGCCAGGTCAAGGTCAATCAAGGTCGTTCATTACAGCATGTGCCAATGACGTTTTTTTTGGGTTGAATCAGGGCAACGTCATTGTCAAATTCGCTCTTTCTCCAAAACTTGTTGACATGTGCCCTTTAATAGTTGAATTATCGTTATGCGTATATATTGTTTGAGTAGCCGATGATGTATCCGTCCAAACGACGTATTGTGTAGCTCCGCACGTTGAGACGTCTATGAGATACAGCCATTTGAATATACGTGGTGGAAATTGATGTGCTTTGTAGGCGTGACTTAGAGTTCAAACTCTCTAAGAGGTCAACGAATACAGCGTTCAGATATGATAATTGGAAACAGATTCTGATCGCATAAAAGGCGATTCCTATCAAGTTGGGCATGCCCTGGTCCCTCGTACACTTGGTTTGACTCCAAACGATCGAGGAACTCTGATGTAGACAACGTGAACATACGTCAATCAAAGTCTGTTCCCCGAGGGGTTCACCAAATTGCAATGATAATTTAGAGTAGAACACATTGTCGATGGATTTCTCTTACATGTTTCAAGATATTGAACTTAAATTTGGTATTTAGGGGTTTCTCGGTGCACTCAATCAGATAGAATTGTCAGTGAGATATTCTGATGGTCCAAAATGTGTATTTTGACGCCGTTGCTATCACACACGAGCCGGAAATCGCCCCGCAGGCAGAACGATTGTTGAAAAGTACGGAAATAATTGACTTTCAAACTGTCATCCGCTTCTCACTGAGATTGTTTGATGTAAACGTCAATCCATTTAGAGAATTCGTTAGATTCCGTTGATCACCCCCCCCCCCCCCCCCCCCCCCCCCACCACTCATTTACTCACCCCCTCGATTTTATATAAACGCACTAAAACTAATCCATATGTCATATTTGTTCTTTTTATCTACACCCAGATCATCCCTTAACATGTTTTATTTGTTAGATCGTGTTTGCGTCTCTGGATATTTCAAAATTAAAATTGCGTCATTACCCAAACAGAAGGAGTGTTTGGGTAATGATGCGTTTTGGGTAATGGCGATTTTCGTTTCAGCGCGCTCTTATATTTTGAATATCCATCACCTATGAAAATGAACTAGTTTATGAACAAACAACCGCTGTGAGCTTTCGAAAAAAACTTTTAATCGTTCGCCTACAGCATGTAACATTCAAATGGTCTGCGTTTGTGTAATGACGCTGAATAAACATACGCTAGCGATTTCTAGTTTCAAAGGTTGATTTTGAAAAATTATTCAAGGAAACATAACCTGGGTTTATTTTTTCTAGACATTAAAGGATATTTACTCCACGATGCAACCATATATATATGAACAAGCTATGTTTCTGGTGAAAATATCAGCCGTCTTTATCGTGCGTTTGGGTGATGATTCTATATAACGGGACATGCTTTTGGAAGACTTCACATGCTTTCCACTAACTAAATATTTAATTTCATAAAAATTATACGAATTGCATGGCGTTCAGTGCAAAATTCCGCACAAGAATATTAATTGGTTTAAAGATAAATCGTTCGGTGACGAATGGGAACAATCAGGGAAGTTGAATGCCTTTGATTTGGGACATGCTGTTTCGGGGTACGTAGCCTGTAATATACACATGGCATATATGTTGTCACACGTCCATATATACTAAACCCGAAATGTCTCTAATAAATGCCTGTATCGTGAGCTACAAGATAATTACCATCACTTTTATGTATGTTTTTCATAGGATGAACTAATAACGCAGGACATGGGTTTGCTCGTTTACGGGAGAATCACCCATATGGTACCACGAAAAGTATATATAGCGGCACTAGCCTGCGAATTTCATTTGTATGGGATCATCGTTAATTGAATGTGGAATAAAATTTCACAACAAGTCTATAAAGGTGTTACAATCTTATCTCTATATATAATCGTTAATTGACACTTATTTATCATGACAAGTGACGCATTCGCCTCGTCAACGTTATTGATTTCACGCGCGCTGGTGAAAATTTATCATGCATGCATGGGATTTCGAAATTATGTATTCATATGGAGACCAATTATAATTTGTATATCTCGAGTTCCTCGGATTGTTCCGCTATAATCGCGACGAGTCCGATGTCTAATTAACTGCGTCCAAAATATTATTAAAGTAAGTATATGACTGCAATGCTCAGGCTATAACGAAGAAGTTCATCGGCAATAAACACGCGCATGATGTATAGAGGAATCGATGTGTTTAACAGAACGGTTTCTCCGTCAGAACGAAGCCAAATGATTAAGGACACAAACCGATGAAGTACACAGCCACTCTATCTTTCGGAGCGAAATGAATAACTTTCAAGAAATGATAACGGATTCGAATTTTTGAAGTTTAAGATCGAAATTGAAATGGTTGATTTGTCTTTTGGCTGCGTTCGGCTCGAGGGTGTCCCTTTCAACCCAATATCTCCCCAGAAATAATCCCTTGCCTGGTCAACGGATACGCACGACTCGGTCTTTTTTGGCATGTTTCATTGTGGCAATATAATTATATAGCTATATACATATTTTATGTACAAACAGATTAATGTCAATATTCACAAACAAAATCATAAAATAAAACAAATTAAAAAAGTATGAAAATCCCATACTAGATCCATGCGTCTCATATGCATGGATATAATAACTACATTCGATAACATCTTCCAGACAAACTGATCCTGAAAAAGGAAATATACGCGACGCCTGATTCAAGTTGTCTTTTTTTCCCACAAAGGGCGTTCCCGTGAAGTTTGTTTTACATTTTGACGTCACAATAAATTCCGTCTATATGTGGATGCTGTGTATAGTGGGGTAATGTATTCTGGAATTAATAATAATAACCTAGTGCTGTAGAGGGGCAACATATCCTGGAATATTCACACAATCACACTCTACCATTTGAGTTGCCGCCTTTACGACAAGGTTACTCTCTGACATGCAAGGCCGCCTATCTGACTAAAGCGTTGGTTTTTTTTCAAGATGGATCTAGGTTTATGTAGGATACAACGATAGTAAACAGGTGTACATGCCAAATAATGTATTTAACCATGTATAATATGGTTATGGCCTGACCGCGCATATGATCACAGACAGATGAAATACCATTTAAGATCGAAAAGCCAGTCATCACAAAGAAAGTTGGTGTGAGTTTTCAGGTCCACTGCGCACTTGGACGGCCCATTTCTCTTATGCCACTACTGCATGACACAGTTATCGCCCTGACGATAATCATGGAAGATAGGTGCCTCAAAACACAATGCCACTCACATGACCTAACATAAATTATTATTGTATATAACTAATACACAAAAAAACAAAAAACAAAAGATTATATATAACTAATACAAAAAAACCGGTAGATTTCGGACTGCAGGCAAAACGACAACGCCGACTCTATATATATATGTGTCTATTGTTTAAAATTTGCTACATATAGCGTGGCCAGTATCAGATAGTTTACATTAATTAAAACGATGTGTGTGGCTGCTTAAGAATGAAATTGAATTTTTTTTTTAGGCATCTATCTCCAACGATGATCGTCAGTGGTCTGAAAAATGTCAGTCTAATCAGAGATACAGAGCTTTCAAACTGGCAATGGACGCGAAAACGACACACATATGTACTCTCCTTATGGAGGACCTTTTTTTTACTTGGAAACTATTTCTGTTTTTCGGGAGCATGTGTACGACCCGGCGTTGATCGCAGCACAGGGTGAATTCGTTAATCAGATTTCTATACGTGTCCGTTCTCTTGTTAGAGACCTTTCGCATCCTCACGTTTACGATTACGAATACGGATAGCTATTCGTAGTCGTAAGTCTATCCGTATGGCCAAAAAGTCCTTTCGCAAAACGATTACGCGTAAGGGTTTTGACGAAAACGTACGATCATTATTTCGTACCACTTTTACAACTCAAAGCGTGTGTTTGGTATACAGTCCCTTAATACTTCACTTATCGTCTCATTTTCAACAATGCGACAATCATGACCTGTTAATATTGTCAATAATTCGACCAGTCACAACGTACGACCCGGGATTCTCGTGATATATTGTGGCAATACAGGTATAAATGCCAGGTCATATGTGGTGGAAATTCAGTTCGTTGTTAGCATGGATGACCAGATAGACGTTATGCTGATGGGGAAGCTGGGTTCCTGAATTTGGACCTTATATATACATCAACCACGACGCCATCGTTCAAGCCCCTTCAAGTCCGCGATTTGATTTCAATGCTATTTCGGCTTCACCTCTTTGGGTTTAGGAAATCCGACATAAGGTTGGTGAGCTCGCTGATGTGCACCACTTCTGATTTGTTACTACCAAATCGAAACAAAGTCGACACGGTAGAAGCGATGTGCATCAAGTCGCTTTTTTGTCAGATATTTGACAAACCGGCAAAATTTCGTTGAACAAAATAAATAACAGGTTTTGGGCAATTTTATAATATAGTTGACTGTGGTTAGCATTAATTTTGAGCAATTACTCGATTCTGATAACAGAAGCGGCATTTCAAAAAAAAAAAATGTTGGTATCTGATGATATGGGGACATCTAATCGGATTGAGTACCTTTAAATGCCGCATTTGCGCGTGGTTTTTAAATTAAAAATAAATGCAAAGAACAAACCTGACAGGGACTGCTGAGCTCTGGTGATGTCGGTGGGGGTGCCAAATAGTCTTTTAGTTAGGGTTCAGGAGCAGAAATCACTACTTACCAGTTGAATCGGGATCCTGGGTAGGTTAAGATTACTCAGACAGAGTACTTTATGTAACTTAGAACTCGGTTATGAATTCCATGTAATTTTAAAATCGGTTATGAATTCCATGTAATTTTAAAATGCCCTGTATTACAGACTCTACGAGAGAGATATATAAAACCCAACTTCAACCGAAAACCGAATATTATTAAATTGAATGAACTATTCAATTCGGGAAAGGGGAAGAGAACACGAAATCTTTCACTATTCAGTAGTAGGGTTATGCCATTATTTAGGCTCTCCTGAGACATTATATAACTGCACACGTTAGGACACCACCATGGGTTGTTGAATTAAATAATTGTTGAATTTCACTATATATTGTGTACTATCTTGCACATAATAATCACTCAAACCTCCTCGTGCATCGCACACTATATACTGTATTTTTGGCGACTGGTTTCATAGTGCACTCCTCTTACTGTAAAGTTTTCTGTCAGCGGTGGCTATCGGTTGTGAATAGCGATCTTATTTCGCGGGAAGCTCGTGATTCACGACGACGAGTACAGTGATTGACAATCTAAACAGCATATCGAGGTCGTAGCTCAATACAACTGGATGGTTTACATCACATACATATACAGTCTCGAACGGAGTAAAGTGATATATTGCAGAAAATACATTTCAGGTGTTATTTGAGCTTATTAGAAACCATGAAATCGTAACCGTTATTACGGATAGTAAAATACGAGAACGATTAGAAAGTACACAAATGTTGGTGACGTAGTACCCTATCCGTATCCGTAATCGTAAACGTGAGTTTTGCGAAATGTCTCTATTATTTTGTGAAACAACCACAGCCTCTCGAAAACAACGCTTTAGACAGATAGGCGGCTTTATATAGCATAGAGCGCGGCCTTGTTGCCGACCAGAGAGCTTGCAAATCGTATGGTAGGTGTGATACTGCTATAGTTCCTATATCGCTGGTGTTCTTGTCCCTAGTTTTGTTTTTAAAGTGATGTGAAACACTCCGGTAGGGTGATCAAATTGAAATTGAGAATATCTTGCTCAAAGTAGTTATTTTTTTACAAATATTATATCCAAATTGACAGCACACACCGCCATTCTTATATATTAATTAAATGCATTGACTCTTGATGGCGAAATTGTTTTCGTAGTTTACCACCAATGGTTGCGTCCCGATTCGAGAAGTAAATATTTACAACTGAGCGTAGTTCGGACGATGTTTTCTATGGGGTTGTACGGTCGATTTGCGTGAAATTTTCGGCGATGTTAGTAGAATGCTACATTCCCCCAGTTGGCATAGCGCCTGAATTCTAACTGATCCGTTTCACCCACCTGAATAAGTCCATAATATGTCCATATATGGTTCTTTTAAACCCTCCAAATTATGTCTACTCAATTTGGAAGGATGAGGGATAAGACAGGTCGATAAATACTCAAAATACCGACCAACAGACTCGTCTTACTCTTAAACATGCACGGTCATTGTAAGTGTTTCAGTTTTTCGCGTGAGACAAAATGTTCTTTGTGTTTACATGTCATGGATAGACTTACAAGGAACGCTTTTTATTGTTCTATGCTGAAGAAAAGTCGCGAACCGAATTTTCTAATTTTCATAACTTTAAAAAGTGTTTCTTAGTCATCCATGAAAGGTCAGTATAAAAGTATTTGACGTATTTTCCGTTCTATGCTGATGTCTGGTGTTACATGCATACTTGGTGATACTTGTCTCACAGACTTTTATAAACCTTTATTTTATTTCGTCTGAACCCACGTCGAATGGCCTGGTGTCCCTTTAACTAAATCTACTTTATATGGTGATACCTCGCTCATCGATTAATCAAGTCAATTGTATGCAATGCCCCGTTTCGATCTTAAACATACCGTTTACATCAGTGGGACTGACCCCTACCGAATTCTTTTTCACCCGGGGTAAATATTTTATTGTGAAAACTGAATTATAGCAAGTTTACGTGTGTGTGATTATATATTGATGAATTTACTCTAATAATGTGGTCTCTCTCCTTGTTCTCTTTAAAACAACACATATGTAGTATAAAACGATGGAGTCTGAAAAATAAGTTATCTGAAGTTTTCCCATTATACCAGAAATTGTATTGATATTATGATTATACCAGCAAAAGGTGTTGCCCATATATATCCAATAATAAAGTGGATCAATGTGCTTTTTATCGAAAATTATCAATAATAACTCTGTCGTGATGGAATGAATATTGTTCTTCACTAAATTTTATTGTTAATTACTTGTAAGTCGAAGTTATATACTAACACTTAAAGGGGAGAGAATCCACTTTGTTTTGTAACCTCGTAACAATTGTTATCCATATGCATATGTATATACACATGAATATGTAACTATTATCTATTTCAATGTATACCCCGCCTGCTATATTATGTATTATATCTCAAATACTGTTTTTACAGTTTAATGAGAAATAAACATATTGAAATATTGAAATATTGATCGCAGGAGACCAACCGTGAGGTAACAGAATGCAGCATAATTTCAGGCTTCAAACAGCTATGTGACTTTATGATCACATCTTCAGTATCGAATACCCATACCCCAGTACGTCAGTTGATATAGTTTCGTTCGACGGACAGATAGGTGATAAATCAGGGTAAAATTTAACGAATGTCATGTGTTTACACGGTCTGTTCTGAACTTGGAGGAAAAACCATGCGATAAATCGAACCGTGCATGTAAAGCCACTAGGGAGCAAACTATAAATTAAATTGCTTTTTTTGGGGGATTTCGTCTTAGATTGTGTTAATCAACACTGATGCCAGAGTGGACACAAGAAACTTTATCAGAATTTTATGGCTGTTCCCAGAGATATAACCTGTCAACTGCACTTTACTGGATATTGACATATCCAGCACATGCCTATATATTAGATACAAGACCTCCATAATATGAGATTTTTATTCGGTTATGTTGTGCTAGTCTGATTCACACCAAACATATAATACAATTTTATACGATGAAACATTTAGAACAGGTGCAAAAATAAAATGTATATCTGGAGAAATTGGGGGGAGTAACACCTTAAACTTTTAAACTGTTGGAAATTTCAAACCTAACACCACACAATGGTTGGAAATGTCCAACGGGTTGCTATTTTAGTCCACAATTTGACTAAAAGTATGAAAATATTCAACATTTGGTTTAAAGACAATAAATGTTACACTAAATATTGGTTAGAATATGAAACTAGCAGAACAAGGAATGGAATTTCTAACTGTTGAACATTTTGGCCAACATTTGGGAAAGTCAAACCATCTGCCACCATGCACGACCCTGCGTGCCACGTATACATTATACTTACTAGTACCAAAGGTGATGTAGAGCTCCATATCTGGAGAGGAGAAGACACCGCTGTCTTGATTCCAAAGGTTGAGCGAACAGTCGTGTAGGGTGCAAGTTCCATTTGTAGATCTGTAAAAGAACGACTCACAACCGCTCGTTTCTTGGCACGCCGCACCACATTCAATCTCCGATGAGCTGATCCTGGTAGAAATCAAACTCTGTTGTGTATGTTTCCCTTCCCAGTCAGGCCGTCTTGAGAAGCGTACACCAAGACAACCACCGACAGACACGGCGAATAGACATAGTTGAGATGTTAGCATGCTGAATTTGGCTTCATTCATAAATTCGACCTGATGCGAAACAAGAACCCCTTATAACGTGCCGCTGTTTTGGGTGACGTGTATACACACAGCAATCCGCACTATATATTGATAGGTCTACTTCAGCAACGGTTGATTCTGATCACCTGCGTGTTAGGTCTCTATCTTTGGTGTGTCGATTGTTCAATCAATTTCAAATTCTAAACAGTACGCATCGACCAATTGAAATGCAGTAATGTTGAGTTCGAATGTATGTCTACATCAATATGATTGATTGGTCAATTTGGTCGGTTTCGTTATAACGAACCAGCCGGACGCTTTGGTCGTATATGTCTTCCAATTGCCCGCGTTCCAAAATGAGGAATTATGGGCAGTGAAGTTTATTCGTAGCGGCGGTTACATTTTATTGAGAACATATGACATTAGCAACAGTACTATAGCACTGTCAAATATTTGCATTGGAGTGGCCTAAAATATAAATCGCGCGTGCAATGAGAAAATCTCAGTCACTCTGGCAGGGCGATACTGGAGGCAATACTGGAATCGAAATTGAAATTCTTGATGCATGCAAACGTTATTATATCACGTTTAAATTATCCTAATATTGCATAGTACTGTAGTACTAGAAGGATATATAAGGATTATCAGCTGCACGTATGTACTATTAGTACATACGTGCATCTGATAATCCTTATATATCCTTCTATTTTCATGAATCGACGAAGAACATATACTTATATATGACCATAGCAGAAGATATATTCAGGTTATCGCGAATTCGGTCGCTGTGGAAAGCTATACATGATGAGGTTGTTCGCCGAGTTTCGTTGAAATCGACATGATGACATTTTATGAATGAAATGAACATGATCAAATCGACAAGCCTCTCGTATAGTACACATTCAATCTGATTGCGCACACAGCGTCAATAATATAATGGTTAATTTCAGTTAAATACTCCCCTCACGACAACAGTCTTGACTTTTGAATACTTTCAGTTTGATGTTGGGAGTTTATATTCTATAATAATTTGTACAAAAGGAACGGCTTTTTTTTTTTTTTTTTTTAGGTTTTAAGTGTGTGACGTTGTGATCTCGTAGTCTGTTTGCATTGTGAATCTCTTATTTCTCACATGCCCTGATGTATGATTGACCTAAATTTTTTCACGAAATTGCTAGCTTTTGGACCTGCTATTTCGACGAACCCCTGTGCATGTCTGGATTGTAATTAATCATAATCCACCACGATATAAGGCCTAAGTGAATCTTATTTGATGGAAATACGTATCTATATAAAGTTACTTTTTAAAAGTTAACATTAAAAAAAGGCCACAGATATATTCTATAGCTTATGCTTGTGGTTTAGCTGTGGTTCGTTAATTACGCTAGCGTATGGTCATATTATTTTGATCACGAATCCCTTCTATGGCTATACGTCGGTATAGAGACCAAATCACTAGCTTGCCAATACCTTTATGTTTTTAAGGAATATTAAAATATATATAGTTTTGTTCATATGCCAAGCATAATCAGCGCGTAAATAGTATATTGTCGTCAAGACGTACGATGGTGGACGTAAACAACAGCCTGCCCGTGTTACAGAAGTTGTGCTTCTGCTTACATAACACAGTGCAATTCTATTGGTTAATCACACAAAAATGATATAAACGCTCTTTACTATTTCCATATCAGGAAAACAGTAACAAATAACGCTCTTTATGTTTACCATATCCGGATCTAAACAAATGCCAGGAAACGTAACGTTTTTTTTGGCTTTTGTTTACATAGCAAAGGGAAACAATTGACAATAACATACTGTTTATGCCATATTTTTGAATGGTATAAGAACAAGGTGTCTATATTTTACTATTCTTTCTGTTTATGGTGGCTTTTGATGGATGTGAATATTTTAACAGCATACACACCGCCAACGCCGCCCGTATCTTTAATATAACGATTTGTGTTGCCTCATATTATTATTAAGTCTTTTTATGAATGAGGTAGATCCCTTTAGGGTACGGTTAGGGTACGTTCATACACGGGCAATTTTGCTCGGCATTTGTTGCAGGAATTTTCTCGTAGAAACTCCTATATGAATGACAACATGCATAGATGCATATACGGTGTTACCAACATATTTTATTATATGCGTCCCCATTAAATTATGGGAAATTGACGCAACGTAAATATCGTATTTAGTGTCTAGACCGACAGTAAAGATATCATTTTGTCATTCGCTTACTTCCGATTAAATCACCGAATAATAGTGAACGAACATCAATGCGCCACGGAACTACTTCTATGAACACCAAGTCATGCTGAACTCCCCGACCTTTGACATCTTAATGAAAGTCTCTGCGAGTGATATATTATACTAGTTACTGCCCTCCGTTGTTATTCAATTCAAACGTTCTCAAAACGATGTTTCTAAGTTCGATAGGTAATGTAAGTTATTGGTTTTTTTCTGTTACAGTCTCAGGCTGATATAAGGTTATTACCTCGAGCTGATATTGAACACCAAAGTCATTCAGACCTCCCAGACCTTTGACCTCTTAGTGAAAGTCTCTGCGAGTGATATAATATAATAGTTACTGCCCCACATTGTTATTCAATTCAAAAGCTCTCAAAACGTGTTTCTAAATTCGACAGGAATTGTAAATTATTCATTTTGTTTTCTGTTTAATATCAAAAATAGAATGGCAATTAATCTTGACCGAAAGGAAAACTTAAATAGTGTTGTTTTCTCGTGATTAGAATGTCATCTCATTGTTATTTGGGATATTAAATTGGTATCCGTCCTTAATTATTTCTCGCTTTTAGTGATAATTTGTGGGAACTATTTTCTTTAGCGGACGACTAATTTTTCGCCATTTGAAAGTGATTCGTTTGCAATCAGCTGGCGAACAACACAAATCTATTTTCAACTGAAATTTTATGTACGCTTTCTGAGAAATTATTTGGCATTAATTAGGGAATATTAATACATTAAAGACATATTATGGACTTATGCAGGTTGGTGAAGCGGATCAGTTAGTATGCAGGCGCTATACCAACTGGGGGATGTAGCATTCTACTAACATCGCCGAAAATTTCAAGCAAATCGACCGTAAAACCCCATAGAAAACATCGTCCGAACTACGCTCAGTTGTAAATATTTACTTCTCGAATCGGGACGATAAACTACGAAAAAAATTCGCCATTAAGAGTCAATGCATTTAATTTATATATAAGAATGACGGTGTGTGTTGTCAATTTGGATATAATATTTGTAAAAATAACTACTTTCAACAAGATATTCTCCATTTCAATTTGATCACCCTACCGGAGTGTTTCACATCACTTTAAGAATAGTCGATTTCTGTCACACTGAAGCTTTCTATACCGGAATGCACGAAAACAATGTATGGCGACGTACCCATATAGTATACTGTCAGATCTTGAAAAAATTGGTCCAATAACTGCCAATACATCAAATATTGCATTTATTATTTTTGTGAATATGCATGGGGAGAATAAATTAAAAAGTGGTCAGCATGCGGTCTCGACTTCCCCACATGCGCAACAGCTTTAGTATAAGTGGTTGCGGCTGTTACTGCATCCAATATAGGCGAATTTGTGTGTGTATATATTATCTGGGCTTGTGATATTTGCAATAGCTATAATGGCGAACGTTCTTTTGACTTAAACGCAAGTCGGAATTCAATTTGTTTTCAAAGTTTTCTATAGAGCTTCAGATTTTTTCAGTTCATCAGATAATTGATCACAATGGGGTGTTGTCGCGGACAGGAATGAACATTGATACGATGGGGGTGACGTGCTGGAAAATGGGTGCCTTAAGTCAGTTCTCAGATAATCGTGTCCACATGTCAGCTCCTGCATGTGTATTGGTCATTAGCAGCGTATGGTCGTCTCCGGTTATCGTGTAGCCGAGCCCACAACGCGAATTTGCTTGATTTTTGTGCTATGTATTTCAGAAAATGTTAATTCTCAGTTAGCATTTAATTATTTTTGTCGGATCAACTCACACAGTGAGCTCATTCGATATGTGTGTCAATATTAATTTCTATGGAATAAACGATTTAAGTATAAGAATAAATGGTCGCCGACCACGTGTCTCCCGAAGAGGTGGCTTTTTAGTAAAGAATGCTTCCCGTTCCTTCTTTTTTTTTTTTTAACTCTGTCAAAATTCATCGGACCGGCCGTGACCAACTGAAATTCAAACTTGGCCTTTGTCTTCTAAAAATTTAACCACATACCAGATATCAAGACATTGAGTTGAATTTAAAAACAATCAGATAACTAAAAGTAAAGTTATCATCCGGAAACCAAAACAATCGGTAAATTATAAGTCGACAAGGATCATAACTCCGACAAAATTGGGCGGACCAAACCCAAATTCAAACTGAACCTGTACCTTCGTGTGGTTATAATTAATCCAAATACCAAATTAAAATAAAAATCAGATTACAAACTAAAGTTATCATCCGGAAAGTTAAAGTTATCATCCGGAAACCAAAATTTTCGGTAAATTTTAAGTCGTTAATGACCATAACTCCGGTAAAATTGGGCGGACCAAACCCAAATTCAAACTTAACCTGTACCTTCATGTGGTTAATTAATCCAAATAACAAATTAGAATAAAAATCAGATTACAAAAACTAAAGTTATCATCCGGAAACAAAAATGTTCGGCAAATTCTAAGTCGACAAGGACCATAACTCCGGCAAAAATGGGGGACCGTTATTACATCAACTGATATCTGAACCGACACGCCACAGGAACGACCAAACACCCAACATTCTCGATCTGGTGATAACAAACAATCCTGATATAATATTTGAAATACAACATAACTCTCCTCTAGGTAAAAGTGATCACGACATGTTGGAAATAAGTCTGGATACAAACATAATATCAACATCTAAGCCCACTCCAGTGAAGGTCATATCAATTCAATAATTGTGATAAATGAGTACATGATCACCAGGATTGGCATCTGCATGAAAAAAATCATATCGTCGAGCATGGAATATACCTTTAAATTTGGGGTTTATAATCTAGAGTCAGAATTGCATGAAAAAAATATTGACATTTTTTACCTCCCACCAAAAAAAATTCAATCCAGGAACCACGTGCTTTACAACGTGCAAATGTTTTGTTTGGAGTCTGAAATTTTTGCATAAAACTGAAGTTTTGAGTGCAGTAGAATTAGTCCGTGCCTACATGTATGTACATGGAAACAGCCACATCACTCAAACACACCACCGTGTTACACTTTTTGTCGACAAGCCACCTCAAGCAGACTAATTGGCTGCCATTTAACCCTGCCTGTTCATGTTTTACATCAACTTTTAGAGACCTGCCACAGATAGCGATGTAGTTTGCTCTTACAGCTAGTCGAAAAGCCTTTATTTCAGTTGTGTACTGACCCTCGATGTTCAGTGCGTGAATGGTTACCATGACATTCATTAAAGGTACACATATGGGCTCATAACGGACAAAAAAAGGTGATTTTCAAAGTGAAAATTTGAAGCAAAAATTGTCCCAGATGGGTTAATATTGACTTTTCATTGATTACCACCGACTCAAATAATATAATATGCCACGTGCTACAAGTTCCCTAATTGTTTGTTGGTCAATATTGATAGGAAACCCACCACTGGGCCCAAATGAGAAAAATGACAATTTTTGTGCTTTAGGTTACAGTGAAGTAATTATTTCCCATAGGCCTCAGTGTTAACATATAATGGCCTGCAGCCCTGACTATCCACGAATTGTGATAAATGAGTACATGATCACCAGGATTGGCATCTGCGCAAAGTTTCTGCATGAACAAAATCATATCGTCGAGCATGAAATGTACCCTTAAATTTGGGATTTATAATCTAGAGTCAGAATTGCAGGAAAAAAATATTGATTTTGTTTAGCTCCCACCAAAAAAATTCAATCCAAGAACCACGTGCTTTACAATGTGCCAATGTTTTGTTTGGAGTCTGAAATTTCAAAAGGAGTGATTGCATGAATTTTATATGTTTAAATATCGAAACTACTATTAACCAACCAGAGCCCAGAACTTTTTTAATTATCTCCTGCATCTTGGTCCAAAATACGTTGGAGGGCGCTACCAATCGAATTACTTCACTGTAACCTGGAATGAGCTCAACGAGACCAACATAAGAAATGCTTGGAAAATGTTCTATGATAAACTTGAAGAACTTTAACGTAAACACATTCCCATGTCTACAAACAAGAAAAAGAAACAGCGGAACATGTGGATGAATAACGACGTGTTATCTATAATAAGGCAAAAAAGGAGGGCTTACAAGAAATACCACTCAACCCTGAACGGTACGGTAACGTTTACAAAGAATACAAACAGCTGAGAGAACTAGCGAACCCTCGAATCAAAGAAGCCAAGCGATCATTCGAAAGAAAGCGTTTTGGAAATATGTCCAGAGCAAAACAAAACTGAAGAAAGGAATAAGCGATTTAAAAGAAAGTGAAAATTCCCATGCAGCTAACGACAGACGATCGCGGAAAAGCCGAGCTTCTAAATCGATTCTTTGCATCAGTGTTCACCAAAGAAAAATCGGACAAAATGCCATCAATGCCAGCCATTCTGACATACAGATGGATTATCTGTCAAAATGCAAGTTACACCGGTTGCAGTGGAAAATAAATTACGCTCATTGAATTCAAATAAAAGTTCTGGACCGGATAACATCCCGGCTCGACTCTTAAAGGAAACAGCAACGGAATTAAGCATACCCCTATGTATCCTCTCCAACAGATCAATTTCAGAAGGATTCATCCCCAACGTTTGGAAAAATGCTGATGTATCAATCTTATTTAAAAAGGGAACTCCATCAAACCCAAGTAATTATAGACCTGTTAGCCTCAATTGTATATCCTGTGCAAAGTCATTGAATCATTTATATCTGAAGCAATTACCAAACATATATGGAAGAATATAACCTCTTCTCAAACAGACAACATGGATTCCGTAGCAAGCTATCATGTCAAACACAACTTATTGAATATATTTCACACGTGGCAACGGAATTAGACAACGAACAACCGGTGGATGCCATTTACTTGGACTTTAGGAAGGCATCCGATACAGTCCCCCACAAACGTCTTCTCGCGAAACTAGAAGCCTATGGCATACAAAACGAAATTCGGGACTGGATCAATGCATTTCTCTCTGGACGAAAGCAAAGAGTTCGTGTTGGTCAAGAGGTTTCTGACTGGAAATTAGTTTCCAGTGGAGTTCCACAATGGATTATTCTTGGGCCAATTCTCTTCTCTTCATAAATGACCTACCGGAGAGGGTAAATTCTATGTGTGAAATGTTCGCGGATGACACAAAAATAATTGGTAACCCGATAGTTGACAACATACAAAGAGATATCGATGCAGTATGTATATGTGGTCTGTGCAGAGGCAGTTATCTTTGAACACATCAAAGGTACATGTTGTTCATTACGGACACAACTACCCTAAAGTAAGTTACTATATGTCTGACACACCCGATAACTCTCCTATACTGATCAGCAATGCCGATAGAGACTTGGGAGTAGTAATGGACGATAAACTGAAATTTGATGTTCATATCAACACAGCTTGTAATAAAGCCTATCGCATACTAGGCACCATTAACAGAACATTCAATTATCTAGATCCAGGAACGTTTCGATTACTATATGCCAGCATGGTCAGACCTATTTTGGAGTAGGCCTAAGTACTGCCATACAGTGTGGTGCCACATTTGAAATATCAGATCGATAAATTGGAGAAGGTTCAAAGGAAAGCGACGCGACGATGCATGGTACCACAGTTTAAAGAATTATCATACAGAGAACGGCTAGTTAAACTCAATCTTATATGAGGCTCAAATATCGCAGGTTCAGATGTGATTTGATTGAGGTATACAAATTAATCAGAGGACATTACAACCTAGATGTAGATAATTTATTTCAAAGAGGGTTGTATACAAAAACTCGAGGACATTCACTGAAAATACAGAAACAGAATGTGAAC
Organism: Siphonodentalium dalli; assembly: GCA_032622095.1. Classification (NCBI taxonomy): domain Eukaryota; kingdom Metazoa; phylum Mollusca; class Scaphopoda; order Gadilida; family Siphonodentaliidae; genus Siphonodentalium; species Siphonodentalium dalli. The sequence continues at coordinate 135,087,169 of CP136062.1, read as the reverse complement.
AAAAATATAAAGAAATTCTCATTCACACAACGCGTGATTAACAACTGGAACTCCCTGCCAGATATGAGAATAGAGGCAGTTGATCTATCTGAATTTAAAACTTATTTGGATTCGTTCTTCTACAACAAGAAGTATCAATTTGAAGACTCTTAATTATCTGGTTATCAGACGAGCTGCTATTTGTTAAATTGTCACTAAATACTATATGTAATTGTTACCGGGACGAAAAGTCAAATGACTTGTCCTGTAGATTGATGATGATGATGATGATGATGAAGCATTCACTCTTGCATTACTACGGGGATCTACGCGAACTGAGGGACTTACGCCGGGACTTACGCCGGGATCTACGCAAATCTAGGGACCTACTGCATATAACGCAGTACCGGTACCCGATAATAAGGCCAAATTTTGTGGAACAACATTTTGATAAATAACACGTTTCATGCAATTTTATACTATGGATAGCATTATTCTTCGGCAATTAATCGATTCTGATAACTGAAACGGCATTTCTAAAAATCTTGTTGTTGGAATCTGATTATATTGGGACCATCGAATCGGATTGGGTACCTTTAATTTTGTCATTTCGTTTCGGTTTAAAAAGCAACCGGATATTCCGTGAATTTAATCAACCAATGTGGCGGGAATTTGTTTACTGTTAAAATATTGCTCAATTCTTTGTAACCTTTCTGTTGTAAATCAGTCAAAATATCACGATCATGGGTATTCACGGTCTCACAAAACTTTTGGGTGATTGTGCTCCATCTTCAATAAAGGAGAACGAAATTAAAAACTATTTTGGTGAGGAAAATTCAGAGGAAGTTAGGTGACCAATTTTGAATGAGATTGGGAATTTCTTTTGACTCATATTTCTAACAGATGCAGTATCTGTAGAATTTTCAGTGCATGGGCAAATGCTGGCCATAGGAGCACTGGGATCGAGTAGATCGACCACCCAATTTGTCCAGGATTTTTTTTTTTGCTGAATGCGCACATTGTTGCACATACTGACATAGGACGTCCTTTTAGCATCGCCATCGGCTCCCGATCCGATGGCGACGGTGTGCCCAGCCTGATGTCAGTGATGAGTAATCACTGTAATGTCATCCCTGACCCTGGTCATGACATTACGAGAGGAGCGGGGGTATGAAATTTGCACAGTATATGTTTTTCAAATTTTGATTTTTGTCTGAGATTCTTGTGCTTCTTAAATAATTCTCAGAGACTGATCAGCGGATTGTGCCAATTTGTGGCATGATTCATGATGCCCATCGTACTGGGAATGCAGATGGCGACACAAAGTCTGACCGATACCATGTCGGATTCGAACCCTCGCCTGTGTCGAAGGTGTAGCTCAGAGGTCGGCCCACTAACCAATAGTGATGGATTGGTTTCGGTTTTTGTAGTTCGGTTTCGGTTTAAAAAAAAAACGAAGAACTGAACCGATTGTAATTGAAAAAAACGGTTCCCGATTTTAAATCACATTTATAACTCGATTAATGTACTCTATTCCTCATAACTTCCGATAACGATCCAATCAAGAAGTATCTTGTCATTCTTGACGATCTGGATTGATAGAATCTTCGGCATATTTCCGTAATTCAAGGTATATATTGGACGTTGCTAAACGGTCACCTCTGCGTACGAAATTACGGACGCAAAACGCATCGGAACGGCGGAATGTAATGTAACAAAACGCGATATTTCGTACTGATCTGCATGATGGAAAAGTCAATATAACAGTAGCAATATTAAAAGCCGACATCAAAGAAATTACTGGGGTTGGAAAGACACATTGTCACACTCAGTGTCAAGTGTACTCTAGCAGTAATAAGTGTTACATCAGAGCTCATGTCACGTGCTTTGCACATGTTCTGCATGCCTGCTTTCTTTGTATTTTATACAGTACGATCAAAACAAGTTGGTGTAAACTCAAAAGCCATTCCTCAGACATGCTGGATTCGTATAATGGATAATTTTGCATTCATTGGATAGGGAATAAATACACTGATAATAACTATTAATATTTTTATTTTTTTTAGTTTTAATCAGACAGTTCTTTGTTACAGACCTTGTTTTGAGGTAAAAGGTCTGCACTGCTCGTCGCATGGACTGCAAAAACTCAACTGTGTTCATGGCTGTAGCCCAGTATTCACGCAAATACAGCGACGTTTCATGCATACAAGATGAAGTCCCGTGCGACTTATATTGATACCGATATCATTTACAATCAATACTGCATTGAATTGTTTTAATACAAGGCCGTGGTAATCAATCAGTTATGATGTAGCATGACTTGTGCCCAGTTCATGGACAGTGGACAATGATGACGTAATTACGTGTTTGATGTTCCCGCTCAGTTTGTGGGTGAGAGATACCGATATGCGCAAAAATAACTGCCGCGATCAACAAGACTCAAATAAGTGCACGTACGTGTGTACAGCAATTGGCCGGCTCAAATTCGTAATATTTTGTTGAACGTTATAGATAAAAGTTCAATTTTATTGACCGATTAGCCGGGAGAATGAAGTTTCAGAAATTGCAGTTCTAACTACCGACTTTATTATTTCCGCTTATTTCCGCACGGAACGAAATGTTTCGTCATGCACACGTCATCAATTCAAATAAAGTGCACACTTATTCTAAGACAGTTGACAATAAATGTGACCAAAGTCAACATCCTACTGCATTTAGTTTGTGTTGACTGTGTGGCCATTCATCGACCCGTAGGTTCCAGAACAAAAAGTTTCCGGACCATTTCTCACGTGGTATAACATTTCTTTTCGGTTCGCATTCTCATTTTTGCAACGACATGCTTCCTTATTTCAGTTTCGTTGGGCAACGCAAACACAATCACTGTACAATTCTAGACTAATTTCTTCTTGTCGTTGGACTTCAGATGCAAAATTCGGATCGTGGAACGGACTTTACCGATCACCATAAACACGGTATTTTGTATCTTGCTCTGTTCGGTTTCTCGGTGTGGTCTCAACACCGAAACCGCGGTTCTTGCTTTATTTTCATCAATGTACGCACGGCTCCATATTGCGTTTGTTACAAATTAAGTTAAAAATTAAAATATTTTTTGTTTGACAATTTGACAAAATATCAAATACAGTTATGCTGTTTGAATACTGTAATGGAAATTCCATAATTCGGTCAGAACTAGCCTTGCAATTGACTCATTGTGAGGCGACATCATTCAAGAAACTATGATTTAATTTCCCCAAGAGGTATGGCAGGTTCAGTCTTTCAATAGTCATTCTGCGGTCGTGGTTCTGGTTACAGATTGTGGGTAATACATATACAATTTATATATTCCAGTGAAGAAATATGTAGTACACATCTTCTTGTAAACGTTTTATGATTATTCATGCAAATTTTGACAGAACAGCAATTGATCCACATTTTTTGACACGTTGTAAAAATGCCGTAGTCACTGCCGAAGCACATCAACTTGGCTACGGCATTCTACTGCGTAGCAAACAAATCTGAATCACCAGGGCTGCCTAGGTGACTCTAATTCAGATTTGTTCAAATGAGGTCACTGCGTCAAATAGTTGTGAAACCAGGGCCATAACTCTATTCCTCCATAGTAATTCTTACAACGACTTCTTGTCCAGAACCATTGGGCCGATTTAGCTAATATTTGGTATGGAGGGTCCTTGTGTGACTGGTGTTCAGATTTGTTCAAATGGGGTCACTGGGTCAAATAGGGGCAGAGCCAGGGACATAACTCTAAAAAAACAATAACATTTTTGCATTTTGACCTTTGATTTTTTTTAGACACATCACAGCTACCCCACCCCACCCTCCCCACCCCACCCCCTGTCCCTGCCACACCATGCTGTACCATACCATATTATCTCTGCCTAGTTCACCCCATTAAAATCCTTGCTTTGATCTCAGCTGTAGGAGTAAAGCAAAGCTGTTTGTGCAGTTGTTAAAACCTAATTATCTAAATGTCAACACCTCTCCTCAAGGCATACTGCTGGCTGATAGTGGTTTCATGAATGGAATTTAATCCCAGAGAATGCACTGGCTTTCAAGGTCATGGGAATTTTGTTAAGCTAATGTAGTCAGGCATTCAAATAAATCATGTATGTCATATTCTCCCAGGGATGTCCCCACAGTGTTGGGGGGGGGGGGGTGGTGATTGACAGATTTGTTCAATGAAATGTAATTTTGAAGCTCACCTGAGACGAAGCTATAGTCATCACTTCTCATCTGTAACCTGTTCATCTGTCCGTCCATCCATCTGTCAACAATTCTTTGAACATCTTCTCTAGATCATAAGACTGAATGGGTTAATATTTGGTGTGGATGTTCCCCAGGTGACTCACATTCAGATTTGTTGAAATGAGGTCACTCTGTCAAATGGTTGCGAAGCCAGGGCCATAACTCTTGCCCTCTATAGTAATTCTTAAAAACGACTTCTCATGTACCATCAGGTTGAATGGGTTCATATTTGGTATGAAGGGTCCTTTGGTGACTGTAGTTCAGATTTGTTCAAATTAGGTCACCTGGTCAAATAGGGGCCCAGCAAAGTACAGTTTTCCTCTTAATATGCTTCCTTCACACGGACCATCAGGTTTATTTTACTGATATTTAGTATGAAGGGTTCTTTGGTGTCTGGGATTCAAATTTATTCAGATGGGGTCACCAGGTTAAATAGGGTGGGACCAGGGACATAACTGTATGTCTCTGTAGTAATACTTAAAATGTCTTCTCAAGAGAGGTTGGACTATTTAGCTTACATATAGTATGGAGGATCCTTTAGTGACTGAGATTAAGATTTGTTAACATGAGGTCAACCCATTAAGAAATGACAGGGCTATGGGGACTTAAGACTTTTGTGTCTAATAAAATCATTAAAATACAAAATTCATTAAAACATCTATCTTGGAACTACCTGACTTTTTAATCTGACATACATCATATAGTGTTTTTGGGTCCATGGATAATTGGGCTTTAAACATGCCTAAATGGTTTTATAAAAAGGCGCTTGTGAGATTGGAAATTTCCAACAATTGAGAAAGTTTGAGATGTCGGTTGTGAAATTCCAACCTAAGACTTGGGAGTCTGGAGCCCGGTCGGGAGGGGACATGTTGAGCTGGAGGAGGGGGGGGGGGGGGGGGGGGGGGGGGGGGGGGGGGGGGGGGGGGGGGGGGTGATCAGTAGTGTACAGTTGGTAATTTAAAGGTAGATATTCACTGATCTACATACATGAAGCCTCTCTAGCCACATATCCTGTTTAGATCTAATTCTTTTAAAGTGATTATGAAAAGTTCTGACTGTTGTGGTCTCCAGAGTCCCAGTCTTTGCAGTCTGGTGAGCGACCCCACAGTCTTTGACTGTCTTGTAATTATTAAGCGTACAGAAGTACGGTACATTTTGAAATTTTTATTTGGGTCATGATATTGAGTGTGCCAGCAGTCTCATGTTGATGTTATCATCATGGGTATATCACCATATGCGAGGAAGGGCTCACCCATGCGTAAAATAGTCACTATTTTTTTGGAAATTCCCATCAGTTATTCAATATTAAAGTAGGGTATATCCTTCATGTAAGAATACACGAAACCACGCACCCCCCTCCATTCTCCATATGTGTTAGGGTAGGGCTACCCTTGGAACAAACGTCGCACTACCGACGAATCGAATTCAATTATTTGAATTAGATTCGTCGGTAGTGCGACGTTTGTTGCAAATAAATGCGAGTAGACGCACTACCGACAAAGAATGCGTGTGGTCAACACAAATTTAATTGCTGATGCGTCTGAGATCCGTGTTTGAAACAAACGTCGCATCACCGTTGACTTGAATTTAATTCGGAGACATGCAAACGAGCTGCATAATGATATGCTAATGAGGGAATTCCAATTGAAACTGGAAAACACCAACGAGCATGACGTAATTTGGTGGTATTTGAATTTGAGTCGACGAAAGTGCGACGTTTGTTTCAAATTAAATGCGAGTAGACGCACTAAATAAATATTTATTCCGTTTGGATATACACGCTATACTGTGCATGGACGTGTGCAAATTTAACATCAACGATGGGTTGAAATTGTTCTTGTAATTTGATTTTCCAGCAATGAATTATTGGGGAATTTGTTGTTTTTAGACCAACATTTGCATATTTTCCTACTTTTGGTCCAACATTTTGACTGAAATGGCCTGTGTCCTGGTCCCTCATGACCCCCGTGGCCAGCCAAAAAAACTGCTAATTATTTTCCTATGC